>CM042035.1:62185000-64685000 GCA_023525975.1 Smallanthus sonchifolius | reverse complement strand
TATTTTTCACACAATATGAGTTTTAAAAATGGTTTTCACCAAAGACTAATCACACACACATCGGGCAGTGTACCCGTCGGATAGCAATATAGTAAAGGTAAGAACCGGATATCAATCCGTGGACACGGTGGAATGCAATAATTAACCGGAACTAAGATTCAATCAAGTAAGGGTAAAAGATGTTTTGAAGAGTTTGTTTTAATTAACTATCATGCAAATATATAAACTAAGCTAAAATCACAAGTCAAACAATCAAGGAGAAAATATCACTTCGGTGTCGAATCCATCTAGAATACATTTAATACACTCATAGAAACATGGAAAATACACGATACATAAATTGACTAAATTCTCGTCAAAGATATCTAATCAAATGACCATTCGGAAAGCTAGCATGAATTACACAAACCAACCACCTAAAGTCATACACTAAAGCTCACGTGTTTAATAATCATGTCAATGTTTATAAAGATTGAACTAGCTTCCGATTAAGGTACACTAATCCAACAACTAGTTGGAAAGATAATATGAACAACACACTATCCACCTCAAGTTGATTAAATTAGACAACAATATGCATTTCTTCAACATACAATGTTCATATAAAGGTTATATAAATTAGGAGGATGTGTCAACAATTCCTAGATAAACATAATACTAAATATGACACATCATAACAAACACTTTGTCTTTCCAAACATAAGCATAAGGTTACACATACAAATATAATGATTTATAAACAAGACTTCATTCACCATTCCTAGTCAAACGCCATAAACTAGTATAAATACATACACCAATCCATGAATATAAGCATAAACCACAAGTTTTCCAACATAAAATGGCATACACAAATACAAGTCTTGTAAACAACTCAAAATACTTGAATACATAATTTCATCAAAAAATAATCATACGGTTGTCATAACATTAACACAATAATTGCCAATAATCCATGAATATTGTCAAATGTATCTAAACTTCATCTAAACCAAAGTGAACAAGAGTTTTAGCTCATTATGAGCACCAAAATTATAAATAAGCAGGGAAAAATAGTGAGAAACATGATATGAAAACAAGAATCAAACCACTCCTCCAAGCCTAGATGTTGTTGTTGATGTATGATGATCCTCTTGATGTTGTATTCTCTCCAAGAAGCTTGAAATATGGCTGGAACAAGGAAGATACGAGATGGAACAGTAGGTTTTTATCCTTGGATGCTCTCCCCCTGAATGAGAGTTTAAGTTCTGTTTAAATAGAAAAGGGTAGGCATGACCGTGCCAAGAGAGAAGGCACGACCGTGCCTGGTACAAAGGCGCGGTCGTGTCTAGGTCTTAACACGACCGTGTGACAGAGGGTTGACCGATCCGTAGCTTCGATTGGGTACCACTGATCGAGGACGTACAGCTGTTCAGACTCACGAGGCGACACGCAACCGTGGGGGGCCAAGGCACGGCTGTGCCTTGGATTTTGGCTTGGGGCGGTCGTGCAAGATGTGGGCGCGACCGTGCCTAGGGTTTGCAAGCTTGGCACGACCGTGCCCCATAGGGACACGACTGTGCCTCCATCACAGAGACCCTAAAACTTCACTTTTTATCCTGGAATCTTCTTGTTTGTTCACCAAGCTTCACAAAAACCTACAAAACAGGAAATGAAGCAAATAAGTGTCTAAACGTTGAATATAACCAAGAATTGATCGTTAAATGAGAGAAGTTTTGTGCCAAAAAGATGTTTAAATACTAACACATCAAACAACCCCACACTTGAACATTGCTTGTCCTCAAGTAAGAAATTAAAATGAAACAAAACTTCCAATGACACTATGGATCAAATCGGAAATCCGTAAGCATTAATAAACTTTTAAAGGTTTGGAAAGATTTTCAAGAAATGCAAAATTAACTAAATGAAACCCAATGAGCCCAATGAAGTGACAACCGAATTAGCAAATGAATATGCTTAGGAAATCATTAGCATGCAACTTTATGCTTCTCACAATGTTCACACACACTCGGGAGTATATATGATCATACAAGTAATGGAGTATACATAGAACACTCAAATGCCAAGACAATGAATCATGCATAAATTATAAGCTTGCTAAAAGATCAAATCTCTACCAACTAACATGAAACAAAGCACAAATCAAGAGTGCTTTAAATGGGTTGTAACTTGGCAATGGCTAAGGGTAAGGAAGTGGAATTTAAAAGTGGCTAAAAATCCGGTGGCTATGCTAACTCAAAAACTAAAACAACTTCTAATATTAAAAATAGACTAACTAATACTTTCGTATAGATAAAAGCTAATAACGGAATTCTTTCCATCTTTGTTCACAAAATTGCTCTAATCGGCTATAATTCACCTAATTTTGGTGAATTTTTTTTACACTATTTCTTTTCTTTCTTTTGAAGGGAACTAAGTAAATATGCATCTTTCCTTAGCTAAAAACTTCTCAAGAATTTAAAGATTACAACAAAATAAAAGCTATAAAATTAACATTAGCCGGCCGGATTTCTAACACGGGCAAAAAATAAATGAAAAGGCTAATGAAGGTTTGAATGTGGTGTAATGTGGGTAATAAAAGAAAACGACAGGATAGGCTCAATGTGGCTAACTAGTGGATGTGTTCGGGTGAGGGAAAATAATAAAAAAAATAAAAGGTTAACAAAGTGGTTTATCCTAATGCCTCAATCATTTTTATGCAATATTTATGTTCATGATTTCTAAATGTATACTAAAAGCAAGTTCTAATAAGCATGAAACATCCGACACACTCAAATCCGTAAAACGAGAGCAAACAATGTCTAAAGCTATCAAGGCTCAAAAATAAACTCACGAAAACGAAAAGGAATGGGTGTAAGCAAAAGGTTAAATGCAATTCATTCGTTTAGCACACTAAAACTCATGGTTATCACAAAAAAATGGGTTTGACTCGATGAAATTTCTATCTCAATTGCTTTCGAAAAATCAAACCTCTATTATTTACTAAAAATTGTGAATGCTAAACGGTTAATTATTATTATATTTATGTTTTTTTTTAATTTTATAAAATTGATTTAGTGTCAATAAAAATTATGAAGGAAGAGTTTGCAAAAATGAAAAATGAAGTGATAAAATGCTCAGAAGGACAAACATCGCGTGAATAAATTCCCACCCTACACTTAGAAACATACATTGCCCTCAATGTATGCAAAAACAATGTAAAGCGAAGAATAAACACCCAACCCCACACTTAGAACATACATTGCCCTCAATGTATACAAAAACATGCAAAGCAAAATGGAATGCAATGCAATGAAGCGTGAAGGGATAACTGAAACTTCCCTCATGTCGATCATGGCACACGCAAAAAGCCTACCCACAAAAATGACGTTCCACGAAGTTCGACAATTCCAAGATCTAATCAAGACTAACAACATCAAACACAGATAAGTAACATCAAGCCAAAATATAAACAGAAATGTAAAGACAAATATATATAACAGTACATGGAAACAAAAGTACAACAAAAGAACAACATAAACGCCTAAGCGTGATACAAGAGTTTGTACAACATACAATAAAGTACAGCTCACAAAAATGATACTAAAAGGCAATGGGAGGTACTACTCCCACTGCACGCCCTCGAGGTCGATGCTGGTGGCCCCGCCTCCCTCGCCTCCTGGTGCTGGTGGTGACTGATGATGCGATGGAGATGGTGGTGGCTGATGATGCGGTGGAGATGGTGGTGGCTGATCGGGCTGCTGCTCCGGCTGCATAAAGAATGGGAGGGGAACCATGTACGGTGCCCCGCCAGTAGCAGCAGCGGCGCACTGGACCTCATACTGCCAGGTCCAGTAACGCAGGAACAGATCCTGTGGAATAACAACCGCAGGCGGTGGTGGCGGCGGAGGCGGCTGGTCGGGCACATGATGCTCGTGCCCCTGCTCCTGCTGAGCGGCGTGTGCCTGATGGGCGGCGGCGACGGCCTCGGCCTGTACAAGATCTGGATCAGGACCCGGACGATCTGGATCCCATGTCCGTCCCCATCTATCTACCAATCTAATCCCTCCTGCGCCACGACGAGCGACGTGAATGTTTCTCAGTGTCTGCACGGTCATCACGACGGTCTCTGCTACAGGGGTCAAGTCCCCTATCAAGTCGTCGGTCAGCAGCTGAAAATGCCTCGCCAGCTTGGTCACGAAGTGACCTCCACAAATGGCGCTGGTAACATCGCGCCCGGAGCTGTTCACCAAGTACCCCGCGATGGAATGCGCAAGATTGCAGGTGCGCAGGCGTACAAGGCAAAATAGGTAAAACAGCTCCCTAAGGTTCACTACTGTCTCCCCTTGACCTCTCACAGAAATAGAATAAACAATGCAACGATGAAGAACACGGTGCAAGGGATCCCGAAGGCTCGAAGCCTTGGTCAAACTCGGATCATACATCCCGAATCCAAACTCATGCCAGAACTGGTCCTTGTCCTCCTCTGTCGGGAACTCGGTGATACCATCGGTGAATACCTCAGTCTGAAGCTCCTGCCTCGTATACAGGCCCAATAATCTCCCGAACCTGGCAACTGACATCACTCGCCACTCCCCTCCTAGCCTAAACCTAATCGTTTCGGGCTGCTCTAGGTCCGCGCAAGGATAATCGAACTCATAAGTGGAGAAAAACTCCATCACAAGCTCGACATACTGAATCGCGTGAAGTCTAAACAAGCGGCGCCATGGGGCGGTGACGAGATCGTTCCACCGGTCCCGCTGATCGATGACGTCTATAGCGGCCGACTCTAATCGACGAGCGGCTAAAATCCGGCCTCTGCGTGGCCACAAAACATCCAGACGAGCCTCGTACTCATGCTCGTTCAATTCAAACTCAAGGTACGGGTGGTCCCTGTTGCCTGCCATCTGCACGACAACAAAATTAAAATCAAAACAGTTATGAAGACGCTAAGCTGAATTTATGAAGTTTCTGACCTAATTATGAAGGGGTCACGGTCGCGCCTGGAAAGGGGCACGACCGCGCCTAGGCCAAAATCCAAGCCCACGGTCACGCTGTGGCCGACCACGGGCAGTCCCAACCCGGAGACACGGTCGCGCCAATACAGGACACGACCGCGCCTAAGTAAAAAATGAAGCCCACAGTCGCGCTAGGGAAACACACGGCCGCTCCTAGAACAAACCAAAGTTGACACGACCGCGCTAGTAGGAGACACGGTCGCGCGCAACTAAACCTACATCCTGGAAACTACAAAAGCCGAGCACGACCCCGCCTGGTCATGAGCGCGACCGTGCTCAACCCCTTTTAGGGTTTTCAGAGTCAAAATTTCACTTATTTTAGCATGGTTATGAAGGGGCTTTTGGTACAGCAGCATTCCAAGAGGTCTAAAACAGCGATCCTACGTATTTACAGGCTACAAGAAACAATCAAACGGAAAATTGAAGAAAAAATAAAAAAATCTACTCAAACCCTAAATCGTTAAATGCAAGTGGACTACCGACCTTAATTCTAAACAAATACAAGGGAGTCGAATCGTACCTTAGATCGTGGAGGAGGAAGCAACGCGGCGGAAATTTGAGAGAATCGCAATAGGGGGGGTTCGGTGGGGGAGGTGAGTGAAAAGTCTGTTTGAAACTGATATGACTACGCTAATCACTTAGGCACGACCGCGCCAAGTGCTTAGAGGCACTACCGCGCCTATAGTGAGGCACGACCGTGTCTCTAACCCAGCAGACAGAAAAACCTGAGTTTTATGCAGCTTGTACCCAACCCGACTGTGATTCTTCCAAACTAAAATGTCTAAAAATTCTAAGAACATACCTGAGACTTCCCAATCACTAACCAAAGTCCACTTGATCCAAAACACGTTCCGATCACCTAACTCAAAAATAAATGGTAAAATCCTAAAAAAATAAAATAAAAAAAAATAAAAATAAAAATAAGAAGATAAACATAGAAACAAAATCTAAGAATTGTTACCAAAGATGATACCGGAACAGGCTAAGTTTATTAACGAGTCGTTAGCTAGACTCAAGTCCCCGAATTCATTTGTCCTTGGGGTGGAGGTCAACCACCTCCAATGCCGGGTCAACCGGTCCGTCAATGTATGGCTTACGACGATGACCGTTGACCTTGAAGATCCTCCCATCTTCGTGCTCAATCTTGACGGTCCCATAAGGAAACACCTCCTTGACCGTGTAGGGACCCGTCCATCGGGACTTCAACTTCCCAGGAAACAATCGCAACTTAGAGTTGTAAAGCAACACATGACCACCCACTCGGAATTCCTTCTTGTCCTTCAAGCGTCGGTCATGTAAACTCTTAGTGCGCTCCTTGTAGATCGTGGAGTTTGCAAAGGCTTGATTCCTCAACTCATCAAGCTCATGAATCTGAGTGAACCGGTTCTCACCCGCGCTCACCAAGTCAAGATTAACCGCCTTCAACGCCCAATAAGCCTTATGCTCCAACTCCACTGGAAGATGGCACGCCTTCCCATAGATCAACCTAAATGGTGTGGTACCAATAGGCGTCTTATAGGCAGTCCGGAAGGCCCAAAGTGCATCATCTAACCTGTCCGACCAATCCTTACGGTTCTGACCAACCGTCTTTTCAAGAATCCGCTTTATGCCCCGGTTCGTGACCTCTACCTGTCCACTAGTCTGTGGATGGTAGGCTGTGGAGAATCTATGGTTTACACCATATCGTGATAGATCCTTCTCCAACTGGGAGTTGCAGAAGTGGGCCCCACGGTCACTAATAAGAGCCTTGGGGGCACCAAAGCGAAAGAACAACTTCTTCAGAAATTGAACAACCACCCTAGCATCATTAGTAGGCAAGGCTTGAGCCTCGGCCCACTTATAAACGTAGTAAAAAACGACTAGGATATACCGGTTGCCACGAGAAGCTGGGAAAGGTCCCATAAAGTCAATACCCAGACATCAAAAATCTCACAAATCTGGATGCTATTCTAGGGCATCTCATTCCTAGACGAAATGTTGCTCGCCCTCTGGCAAGCGTCACAAGCTCGGATCATCTCATGAGCATCCCGGAAGATGGTAGGCCAGAATAAACCGGCGTCAAAGACCTTCTTCGCGGTCAAGGTAGCTCCATGATGTCCACCTGTCGGGCCCTCGTGGCAGTGTCTAAGCACCTGACGTGCCTCATCTCCAAATACACACCTGCGCACGATCTGATCAGCCCCGACTCGAAACAAATAGGGATCCTCCCAAAGAACTTTCGCTTCTGCTGATGCGTTAAGCCCTTAATCACAATCCCACTAGCAAGAAAGTTTGCAAAATCAGCAAACCATGGACACTCCTCATCCTGTGTCTGTATGTGCATGAGAAACTCGTGGGAAAATTGTCATTTATGGATGACCCCAAAAGTTCAGATGAAGCTGAGCACTCAAGACGGAACAAGTGGTCCGCTGCGACATTCTCCGCGCAATTCTTATCGCGGATCTCAATGTCGAACTCCTGAAGCAGCAAAACCCACCGGATTAGCCGGGGTTTGGCATCTTGTTTGCTGAACAGGTGCCGAAGGGCTGCATGATCGGTGAATACAATGGTTTTTGATAGGACGAGATAAGACCGGAATTTATCAAAAGCGAAGACAACGGCTAGGAGCTCTTTCTCTGTCGTGGTGTAATGCTCCTATGCGTCATTGGGCGTCTTGCTCGCATAATAAATCGGGTGAAACTGCTTCTCTCTCCCCTGTCCTAAGACCGCCCCAACAACGAAGTCACTCGCGTCACACATGATCTCAAATGGCAGCTTCCAATCAGGAGCCACCATGATAGGGGCATTCACCAACTTCTCCTTCAACAAATCGAATGCACTGAGGTATTCGTCGGAGAACACGAACTGGGCCTCCTTCTCAAGAAGCTGGGTCATCGGTCGGGCAATCTTAGAAAAATCTTTAATAAAGCGCCTGTAAAAGCCCGCGTGACCAAGGAAGCTCCGAATAGATTTCATAGAAGTCGGCGGGGGTAGCTTAGATATGGTGTCAATCTTAGCTCTATCAACCTCAATCCCCGCGCGTGAAACCTTGTGCCCAAGCACAATGCCCTCCTTCATCATGAAGTGGCATTTCTCCCAGTTCAACACTAGATTGGCCTCTTTGCACCTAGCCAACATCCTCTCCAGATTCTCGAGGCAATGATCAAAGGAACTCCCAAACACAGAAAAGTCATCCATGAAAACCTCCATGGAGTCCTCAATCATATCATGGAAAATGGCCACCATGCAACGCTGGAAAGTGGCCGGAGCATTACACAATCCAAAGGGCATCCGCCGATAAGCAAATGTGCCATAGGGACATGTGAATGTCGTCTTCTCGTGGTCCTCAGGAGCAATCGGGATCTGGAAATAGCCACAGAAGCCATCCAGGAAACAATAGAACATCTTTCCCGCTAATCTCTCCAACATCTGATCAATGAACGGGAGGGGAAAATGGTCTTTCCGAGTAGCATCATTGAGTTTGCGGTAATCGATGCAAACTCTCCAACCGGTGACTGTACGAGTAGGAATCAGCTTATTCCTCTCGTTGGTGATGACAGTCATGCCTCCGTTCTTAGGGACAACCAGAACCGGGCTAACCCAAGGTGAATTGGAGATGGGATAAATCAAACCAGCATCGAGTAACTTAATCACCTCCTTCTTCACTACCTCCTGCATGTTCGAGTTCAACCTCCTCTGGTGCTGCACATCGGGCTTGTAGTTATCCTCCATAAGGATCTTATGGGTACAGAAAGAGGGATTAATTCCCTTAATGTCCATAATCCTCCATGCAATAGCCTGCTTGTGCTGCTTCAGCACCTCCAGTAGCCTCTCCTTCTCATCACTCGTCAAATCAGAGGCGATAATGACAAGTAATCGAGACTCACCATCTAAAAAGGCATACTCCAAATGGCTCGGGAGCTCCTTAAGCTTAACATGTGGTGGGTCCTCAATAGAAAGCCGCTCAATCGGCTCAGACTCTCTATCAACAATCGCAAAAACCTCTGAACACTGGGGAAACTCATAACTTTCCTGGCTATGCAACTGCTCATCAAACTGATCCTCACCAACCGGATCAAATGTCTCCCCTCCTACAATCTAGGTGTCCAAGGACTCCTCCTCAGCTGTTTCCTGGAGATGATCACTCACACAAGAATAAATAGCCTCAACAAAGTAAAGTGAATCATCCTGATTCTGGGTGTGCTGCATGGATCTCCCCACATCAAAGGTCACTTCCTCTTCATCCACCCTCAATGTAAGCCTCCCCGAATACACATCAATCAGGGCCTTGGCAGTGGCCAGGAACGGTCGACCTAGGATAATAGGGACATTCTTGTCCTCAAACATGTCCAGAATCACAAAGTCTACAGGAAACACAAAACGATCAACCTTAACCAACATATTCTCCACTATCCCTCGCGGATACTTGACCGAGTGATCGGCCAGCTGGATACTCATGCGTGTCGGTGTAGGTTCTCCCAACTCAAGCTTAGCAAAGACCGCATATGGCATGAGGTTAATGCTAGCACCAAGGTCAGCTAAGGCGTTGCTAACCGATAAGCTACCTATCAAGCAGGGGATGGTAAAACTCCCCGGATCTCGTCTTTTCTCTGGTAGCTTGTTCTGAATCACCGTCAAACACTCCTCATTCAACGTCACCTGAGACAACTCCTCTAATTTCCTCTTATTCGTGAGGATATCCTTCAAGAATCTCGCATACTTAGGCATCTGAACTAGAGCCTCCACAAATGGTAAGTTGATATGCAACTACTTAAACAACCCTAGAAACTTACCATACTGCTCCTCCATCTTCTGCTTCTTCAATCTGCCTGGGTATGGAACGATGGGAGTGTAATCTCTCACAGGCTCGCGAGGGCGCGATGTGCTCGCCGGTTTGCCCCTCGGCGGTGTCTCATCAGGAATCTCAATCACAACCTCCTCCTCGGAAGACTCATGCACAGGAACCTGTGGATCTGTTCCTGTGTCTCTACCGCTCCTCAAAGTGATGGCCTTCACATGAGCATTGGGATTGGGCTCAGTGTTGCTAGGCAGGCCACCTGGCGGTCTCTCAGAAAGAAGCTTAGTGATCTGCCCGACCTGGTTCTCTATGGTCTGGATCGAAGCTTTATGATTCCTCAAATCAGTCTCATGTGTGTGGAAACGCTCCTCCATGTACCGGTTCTGCTTCTCTGCCAACTGATTCTGACTCTCTGAGTTAGCAAGTAGCCGTGCGACCATGTCCTCCAAACTGGATTTACCCTCAGGTGCGGGTGGTGGACCGCTGCTAGAACCTTGGCCTTGAAATTGGCCCTGCTGGGGTCAAAACTGGGAACTCTGTCCCTGAGACTGGTGGGACTGATGCTGGAATGGGGGGCGCTGAGTGAATCCGGGTGGTTGCTGGCTATTGTTGCCATACTTCCAACTGAAATTCGGGTGATTCCTCCACCCCAGATTATATGTGTTGCTGTAGGGATTATTCTGGGGACGATTCTGGTTGGACATGAAATCAACCTACTCGTGGGCCCCCTGATTCCCAACCTGACAAGCACTCGTGGAATGCGCCCCACCACAAAACTCACACAAGGACTGGGCCTTGTGGACGTGCATCTGATCAATCTTGGTGGAAAGTGCTTCCACCTGGGCAGCTAACGAGGTAATTCCATCCACTTGATGGACACCCTGCCTCTGAGTTCTCGCTCGGGAAGTATGCTGAGTGTAGCTCTTTGATGCCACCTTCTCTAGCAAGTCATACGCCTCCTGGGGTGTCTTCGTTCCAATGTCTCCACCCGCGTATGCGTTGATCAGCTGCTTCCCGGTCATCTCTAGACCATTGTAAAAGGTCTCACACTGCTGCCACTTCAACAATCCATGGTGGGGAACCTTCCTCATCAGTTCCTTGAATCTCTCCCATGCCTCATAGATCGTCTCCCCGTCGTCCTGCTAGAAAGATAGAATCCTAGCCCTCAACTTTGATGTTTTCTCCGGAGGGAAGTACTTTTCTAAGAATTTAGCAACCATTTGGTCCCAAGTACTAATGGACCTAGGGGGAAGTGAAAGTAACCAAGCCTTGGCTCGATCCCGTAAGGAAAACGGGAACAACCGGAGCCGAATAGCATCGTCGGTAGCGTCACAAATTTTGAAAGTGGCGCAAATCTCTAAGAAACCGGCCAAATGAGTATTAGGATCCTCGCGATCCTTGCCATCGAACTGACACATGTTCTGCACCATCTGTATAATGCTGGATTTGATCTCGAACTGGTGTGCTCCAACCGTCGGCCTATTGATGCTCGACTCCAAACCCTCAAGTGTCGGTTTGCCAAAATCCGAAAGCATTCGACCCGCATCCTCGTTCGCCATCTCCTCTACCTCGTCAACAAAAACCTCGTCAAACTCGAGTAACCGGGCCACAAATCGGGAACAAGCTCGTAATCTCCGATGAAGATCACGCTCCGACTCAGAAGACGGCTCAGGAACCTCCTCGACAGGAGTTGAGAACATACACGATCTGCACGACAAGTTAGATTTAAATACGCGAACCTAGGACAGAAAACACAAGTTAGACAAAAACAAAAATAAAATAAAATAAAAATGAAAAATAAAATGGGATAAAAACCAAGATGTATATATATACAAATGAAGCTAAAAATAACAAGTAAAATGCAAAAATATCTATACACACAAAATTGCAAAATAACAAACAAGGAAACACGATATTCACAAAAATATATATACTAAATGACAAAATTAATTCCAATCGTTCTCGCAAAACAGTGTTCCCGGCAACGGCGACAAAAACTTGATGCGTGTAAACTATATATATATATATTTTTATAAGTATTTTTCACACAATATGAGTTTTAAAAAGGGTTTTCACCAAAGACTAATCACACACACATCGGGCAGTGTACCCGTCGGATAACAATATAGTAAAGGTAATAACCGGATATCAATCCGTGGACATGGTGGAATGCAATAATTAACGGAACTAAGATTCAATCAAGTAAGGGTAAAAGATGTTTTGAAGAGTTTGTTTTAATTAACTATCATGCAAATATATAAACTAAGCTAAAATCACAAGTCAAACAATCAAGGAGAAAATATCACTTCGGTGTCGAATCCATCTAGAATACATTCAATACACTCATAGAAACATGGCAAATACACGATACATAAATTGACTAAATTCTCGTCAAAGATATCTAATCAAATGACCATTCGGAAAGCTAGCATGAATTACACAAACCAACCACCTAAAGTCATACAATGAAGCTCACGTGTTTAATAATCATGTCAATGTTTATAAAGATTGAACTAGCTTCCGATTAAGGTACACTAATCCAAAAACTAGTTGGAAAGATAATATGAACAACACACTATCCACCTCAAGTTGATTAAATTAGACAACAATATGCATTTCTTCAACATACAATGTTCATATAAAGGTTATATAAATTAGGAGGATGTGTCAACAATTCCTAGATAAACATAATACTAAATATGACACATCATAACAAACACTTTGTCTTTCCAAACATAAGCATAAGGTTACACATACAAATATAATGATTCATAAACAAGACTTCATTCACCATTCCTAGTCAAACGCCATAAACTAGTATAAATACATACACCAATCCATGAATATAAGCATAAACCACAAGTTTTCCAACATAAAATGGCATACACAAATACAAGCCTTGTAAACAACTCAAAATACTTGAATACATAATTTCATCAAAAAATAATCATACGGTTGTCATAAAATTAACACAATAATTGCCAATAATCCATGAATGTTGTCAAATGTATCTAAACTTCATCTAAACCAAAGTGAACAAGAGTTTTAGCTCATCATGAGCACCAAAATTACAAATAAGCAGGGAAAAATAGTGAGAAACATGATATGAAAACAAGAATCAAACCACTCCTCCAATCCTAGATATTGTTGTTGATGTATGGTAATCCTCTTGATGTTTAATCCTCTCCAAGAAGCTTGAAATATGGCTGGAACAAGGAAGATACGAGATGGAACAGTAGGTTTTTATCCCTAGATGCTCTCCCCCTGAATGAGAGTTTAAGTTCTGTTTAAATAGAAAAGGGTAGGCACGACCGTGCAAAGAGAGAAGGCACGACCGTGCCTGGTACAAAGGCGCGGTCGTGTCTAGGTCTTAACACGACCGTGTGACAGAGGGTTGACCGATCCATAGCTTTCATCGGATACCACTGATCGAGTACGTATGGCTGTTCTGACTCACGAGGCGACACGCGACCGTGGGGGGCCAAGGCACGGCTGTGCCTTGGATTTTGGCTTGGCATGGTCGTGCAAGATGTGGGCGCGACCGTGCCTAGGGTTTGCAAGCTTGGCACGACCGTGCCACATAGGGACACGACCGTGCCTCCATCACAGAAACCCTAAAACTTCACTTTTTATCCTGGAATCTTCTTGTTTGTTCACCAAGCTTCACAAAAACCTACAAAACAGGAAATGAAGCAAATAAGTGTCTAAACGTTGAATATAACCAAGAATTGATCGTTAAATGAGAGAAGTTTGGTGCCAAAAAGATGTGTAAATACTAACACATCAACCATAAAAAAGAAAAGGTTTGAATGTCATCAAAAATGAAACATTTTCTCCAAGAAGAAGATTTGAAAATTGAGTCGTTTCTGAATCTCCAAAGTGTCCACCATGTAATCAAAATAAGACCAATGACAACTTCCTTTTTCTTGGGACTTAAGGAAGAAGAATTAACGAAATCAGTCAAAGAAGAGGGCTCGAACAAGACTGACAATGATTGATCTATCCAGTATCAAACCAAAATCCAAATGTTTGCAGCAACCGAGCAAAGAGCAAGAACATAATTTGTGTCTTCTAAAGCGAAATCACAAACCGGGAATCGAGTGGAGGTAACGTCGAGGCCTTTTCGATCAAGATTGAGTCTAGTAGGGACTCTATTAAGCAACAATCTCCACGCGTGAATATTGACCTTCCTAGGGAGAGCTCGAATCTGTAAAGTATTTCTATGAGGAATCGGAAGAATACAAGAATAAATAGTGACACAGCGCGCGCACACACACACATGAACAACCCTCATCTGAATCCTTGATAGCCCAACGCCATGTATTTTGAGAAGATGTGAGATCAAGAGAAGAGAGGAGGGAAATAAGAGAAGCAAGCTGAGTGCTTTTCTCCCCCCCAAGAACAACACGCTACCAAGAACCGTTAAAAGAGCCTGAGTTAAGTCTATTCGAAATCAAGCAATCTTGATTAGCCTCAAGTCTAAAAACTTGGGGGAAACGAGATTGAAAGGGAGCACCACCAGTCCATCGATCTTTCCAAAATAAGGTAGCTTGACCCGGATCTACTTTCCTTCTGAACGCTTGATAGGGAATTATACATTTTTCATGCAAATTAGAAAAAGATTTTGCAATACGATACCAAACTGAATTTCATTTTAGCCGCCACCGGGACTCCTAGATACGAGAAAGGAACTTTATTCGCCTTTCAACCGTTGAAAGACACACATCAGACCACCTTCAAACAATCAATTCTCACTCTAAAAACCGAGATTTGTAGTGGTTTATTTTTAAACCTGACACAAGATGGAAGCAATTTAGAGCTCGAACCACATTCTGAATGTTTGTATCAGCCCAATCACTAACGACAATGACATCATGTGCGGAGAAAGATGTGTGATCGGCTCCGAAACAATCTGCAAGATTTATGCCTTTCAAAAGACCCCAACGGGTAAGATCTTGAAAAGCACTATTTAGCTTTCCATAGCAATAATAAAAAGGAATAGAGAAAGTGGATCTCCCTGTCTGAGGACACGCTCCAATTGAAATTCCAATGAAGAGATACCATTAACAAGGACTGAAGATCTACCCGAAGTGAGACATGCTTTTATCCAGGTTACCCAAGTAGACCCGAAAACCCATAAATGAGAGAACCGTGAATACGTAGTCACAACTAATGGGGTCAAAAGTTTTCTCAAAGGCAATCTTGAATATCATCATGGACTTTTTTTTTGTAATAATCGACCAACTCATTTAAGATAAGAGAACCATCCAAAATTTGATGGTTTTTAATGAAAGTGGATTGATGATTCCCAATAATGGAATCCATCACCGAAGTTTGTCTATTGGCTAGAATTTTTGCAATGATTTTATATTGAAGCCCGATGAGACCGATACGCCTGTAATCTGTGACAAAAAGGGGGTAAGAAACCTTGGAGGACAATAAAAGAAGAGTTACATCCTCATGAGATAACAAAAGAGACAAAGAAATAACATCACTTTTAATAACCTCCCAGAAAGCTTTCACAAAGCCAAAAGTGAACCCATCAGGACCAGGATATTTGTCACTGCTAAAAGACCATATAGTCATCTTAATTTCATTTTCTGAACATGGCGCTTCCAAAAGTTCAGTTTGCTCCCGGATTAATTTTAAAAATCTTCCATTGTTTGTCACATAAGATATACCCTGAAACTTAGAGAACTTAGATTTTCAAAAGTTTTAAAATGCCTCCTTTACTTGCTACCGATTTGAAACCCAAACTCCATTATATTTAACTCCTTTGACTGCCAATTGTCTTCTCTTTTATATTTATGATCACATGAAAGAATTTGGAGTTCACATCACCAACCTTTTACCTAGACAATTTTGCCTTTTGAGCTAGATCCATGCCTTCATTTCGATCCAACATAACTAGCTTTTGAATAATGTTTATTCGGTCCACATGATTCTCTGCCGAAATTTCCCCCTTCTAGCAAGCAATATCCAACTCTTCAAGTTTTAAGTCAAGCATAGCATAAATAGGTTAGGACGATGATCCGCTGCTTTGTTGGATAAAACCATAGCATCCAAAGAGTGAAGGCGATTAGCTAACTCATTAGAAATAAGAAACCGGTCCAATTTACTTAATTTTTCACCACTAGGGGACAAACGCTTGAATTTATGACCTCCCATAGGAACAACAAAAAAGTCGTTAGATTATAAAATCATTAAAATGGGAAGCCCCCGCGGCGTTAAAAAGGGTACCTAACATTTCTTCTGAAAACCGAGACACATTAAAGTCGCCAAAACTAATATGCATGGCCGGATTGGAAGCCATAATAGAGGAAATATAAGACCATAAAGATTTTTTATTCGATTCACCCCAAGATTATTACTCCCAACCAAATGCTAAGCATACGAAATGAATAGTGGTTTAGAAAAGCCTGGAGGATGGAAGGTTCCCTAGAGTTTCAATGTTTTGCTCTTTTATTGGTAAAGGCTTGTAATTGAGACTTTAACGCTGTGTTCCTTAGTCTTATTTAAGGAGAGAAAAGAAGGGAAAAGAAAGGAAAAGGAAGGAATCCCTTGTTCCAAATTTTTTCTTACGGTGGGGGCTAACCGAGCATGGGTCATAAACGAGTGGGCATAGCCATTTATCTATTTGTGATAGGTTTGGCTTAACCCATGCACCTCATTTTCAACATGTCAACCCGTTTAAATTTAAAATTTTGATATTAAATATTAAAAATTGGAAATCCAACTTGTTCCAATCCAGAGGTCATGTTTGGGCTATCTGTGATGTATGCTTGTTGTGTGGGTTGTAGCAGCTAGCAAGTCTGGATTACGGTCCAACAAGTCAAGAACCCACAAACCCAAAAATGGGTTTGAGACTTATTTTGGAGCGTAGTTTAGACATGTTGCGCGAGGACAAATTTTGAATACAAGTCATGATAACAAAGATTGAGGCCGGATTATTGATGTTTTGGTCGTATTTTAAATGCTATTTAACCAAACGTTAAACACTTGGGCATACTTGAGAGTTTGCACTTGCCACCATGTTCGTTCTTTGATAACCAAGATAATAAACATCAGGTCGTTCTTTAAACATCAACATGTGGATAAACAATTCTCTTTTTGACTATTTTTTTAAAAATATTTTGACTATTTTTTAGTTACAATTTAAATCAAAAACTGCTAATTTCTTTTATGGAGTTATGGAAGTATAATTGACAATTACATTATGATACATAAATCTGCTAATATGTGGAGTTGAAAACTGCTAACTTTGTTATTTAAATTAAGTGTTTTAGTTAAATCAAAACTGCTGAGTATGTTAATTTTGTTAGATGCATACAATTAAGTGTTTTAATGGAGATGAAAGTTGTTAAGTTTGTTATTTAAATCAAGTCATTTAGTTAAATCAAAACTGCTAAGTATGTTAATTTTTACATATATTCTTATTCTTTCTTATCAATAACAGTTTAATGGAGTTGAAAAAGATAGCTTTCATAAAGGACATTGATGTATCAAAAGATAACCACACCATGAAGTTGTATCCAAAGATAACTACACCATGAATTTGCTAAGTATGCTAAAATTTACTGTCCTTTCAAAGATGTATACAAAGAAGTGTTTGAAAATTTATGAATAATAACTATTTTTCTTTTTAATTTTCAGTTATGATAAGTACTTACAAATTTGTTATTTTGGTCGTTAATTATTGCTCAACCTGTTTAATACACGGATTTTTTTAACCTAGTTGCTAATTATCAACTTACTCTCTTTTACATTAGACATTTAAAAACACGTAAGAATATTTTTTTATATAAAATAAGATCAATAACTTATAAATAACCTAAAACTAAATCAAAGTATAAAGTTTTTTTCACAAAAAGTTAAAAGAAAACCATAATGTTGATTTGAGGACAGGGTATAAACATAAAATAATATCTTTACACCAAAATATCAATATATGAAGAATTTTAATTATATATTCAATAAGATATTCACACAAATCATAAATAGTGATGGTTCTGAACATAGGCTATTCATCAATCTATCGACATTAACGAAGAAAACATAAATATACTTATTCTAGTCTATAAATAATTAGAAATTATGTATGCTTTCATCTATTTAGCTTGCTGCTATTGCTTGTTGGCTTTCGTTGTAGTCGTGATCCGACGGCATTTCAATCAAGCTTGGCATTCGAGTACACGTCACACGAGGAGACACGTTATCCAAAATCCGAACATTAGTATTTTCGCACGTTGATACGACCTTCACTAATGGGTTGGCGGGTAGTATATTGATTTTCCTGAGAGTGATGCCTAGACAACTATTCGGATTTCTGCTGCAGATAATGCTGATCGCATCTGGTTTTGTAGAAGTCCCATTGATATCATAAAATGTAACGTCACTTATTTGAACCATATGCGGCTGCAATTTCATCGCAAAAAAATATAACGTTATTAGTATGAAAAACATTGAAATACATATATTAATAATTCAAACGTAACAAGATAAATATCTACATCGGTGTTGTTTCTACAGTCTTTGTGAGGGCAATAAAACTGAGTGAGTATGATCGGATTTTGAACGCGCGTCATTCTTATGCTACTAAATGTTATTTGGCTTGCGGAACCCGATCCTCCCTAGACACAACAATTAATTAAATACATGTAAATATAATATTAATTAAGATGTTTATTTAAAAAAACCAATTATTAATTAATACCGGCGCGGTTTTGATCCTAACTCCATTTTGAGTATCGGTGAAGGTTACGCCGTTGACCCTAATGTTACTTACAAACTCTTTGGCGCCGTTCCTTCCTAGGCTTCCAACACTTTGAGAAAAACAACCAAATTAATAATACTAAAGATGATTAATTATTTAAATTAATAATAAGTAAATGTTTATTTATTTTATAACCGAATGTGATAAATTAAACTAACCTTATACCATGGCCAGGTCCACAATTTAAATTAGTAATGTTAATGTTGAAGCTACCACCATTGATTGCAATGCAATCGTCACCTTAAAAACAATCAACATATCAAATAAATAAAAAAAAGTAACTTTTTAAATAAAAAACTTGTGTAACATGAATTATACCTGTTCCAATGTGTCCACCAATAACATTAACACCATTAGTGGCTGAAATATCGATACCATCAGTATTAGGACTATCTCCGGGTGCCACTATATTGATGTTTGAGATGGTAGCACCGTCGCATGCATTTATCGATATATGATTTCGCGGGCTGTCTATTGAAGTCAATCCATCGAGCCTAAGCCCCTTACAAGCATGAAACGCCAAAGCCTATACCAGACCAAACCGGTTAAGTGATAAATCTGAAAGAAATAATAAGTGATACCGTTTTGACGGTTGTTTTGGTAGTGGTATAGGTTAATCACTTACAGTGGGATTATTACTTTCACAAGTCTTAAGCTGAAAAAGAACAACAAACAACACTCTTTGGTTAATTAAACACAATCAATGTCACTAATTAATTACTTACCTTGGGATCACATGAGTTCCACCAATCGCGACCTAGACCTATAAATTTTCCTTTTCCAGTTACATGAAGGTTTTGAATATTTTGAAACTTAATCCAAACATCACTTTCTTTCGGCCAATCTTTCTTGGGTTTGGCTGTAACGTCCCCCTCAACCTATTAACATATACATGAACCTATATATTAATCATACGCATAATTAATTAATATTATACATGTATATGCATATATGTATATATTTTACTCACATTAACAACTATCGTTTTAACTGTGCATGGACCTTGGAAAATCGTCGACGGGTTAATAACACCGGATAACGTAAACTGACCGGTCGTATGACATGCCTTAGTCCATGGATCAATCGCCGCCTACAACAAGCCAAGGTCATTGAAATTTAATTAAAATTAGTAAGCAAAAGCAAGGAAGATTTGATTTACTAATTACCAAATTAGACTCATGATGAGTGATTCCATGTCCGACAGCTCCTCCAACATCCTTAATTACATCAAAATCATCGTCTTTTGGAGTAAATAATAAATTACGAGGTTGCATCATGAATATTCCAATGATGACGATACTGAGATTAAGGAATGTAAATGCAACTGCTGAGTAAGTAGCCTGCATGCATTCGATCAACTTAAGTAGTTAGTTAAACACTTAATCAAGTAATTAATAATAGAAGGAAGAAATATAATTACCATGATCGATTGAGTATGAAATTAAGAGAATCAATATTGAAGAATAGAAAATGATTTGCATGGGTTGATTAAATTAGTTCCGACATTTATAGATTTGAAGAGAAATATAAAAATGGTAATGTTAAAGGAGATAAAATTTTATAAATAAATATTGATAAGATTTATTTTTATGTTAATCTTATTAATAATACTCGTCATCAATGCATCATCATTTATCTTCAGTTTTAACATTGTCTAAACCTTTTTAACACATCGATTTCCTATATATCTTCTTAATTCTAACACATCGATTTCTATTTGTATTTTATGCAACAACAAACGATTTCTATTAATAAATCCAGAAAAGATAATTTTAATCGGTTTAATAATAATGAATTACCATTTTATAGTGTTTGGATAAAATTGGTTAACAGACAAATTAATTCTAATAGAAAATTATATGATTTTATCTCATTAAAAATAGTTCATAATGATAATATTATATTTTAATTTATTTATTAAAACTTTAAAGTTTTAAATTTTAGATTTTTATTGTAGTTTTTCTCATTTGCACTTTTCACCATAGTTTTATCGCATCATTTTACTATAGGTTTTTATAATTTATCTATATTTTTTACTCGAACTTTTTAACGTTTTAACTACGATTTTCTCCTTTACAGTTTTGATAGTAATTTTACAGTCTGTTGTATTATTTTGTTGTTTTTAACTAACTCTGCATTTATGTATTTTTCAAGAGCAAAGATCATATAGTTAAGTATTTTGAAGAGCAAATCTTCGCCATCGCATTTGTGTCAAACATCACATAAGTATCTTGTGTAAATTGCACTATCTTGTGTAAATTGCACACATCATCTCTAGGGTTGGTCAAAATTTCACATATCGTCCATAACTTTAAAAAATTGAGTTTAGAAAATCGTAACGCATTATTTTGTCTTTTTAACTAACTCTGCATTTATGTATTTTACAAGAGCAAAGATCATATAGTTAAGTATTTTGAAGAGCAAATCTTCGCCATCGCATCTGTGTCAAACATCTCATAAGTATCTTGTGTAAATTCAATGGCGGAACAAGACTTTTTTAACAGGAGGGTCATAATATATTTGTTTTATATTCGCTAATTAGTGTACGCCAATAATTTCTTTTACCAATTGATATATTAATTGGTAATTGTAACATTTGATATTTTATATCGTGAAAGTGTTGTAAATTGTTTCATTTTTAATACTTATAAAAACATTATTTTTTCTTGATAAAGAGAGGAGTCTAGTTATGCATAGTTTTCTTATTTACTCTCAGATATTAATTGAATAATCATTAATTAATTTAACAAGGTCGGGCCATCAACAACCTCTATCTTCTACTAATTAATTTTTCTCATACTTTTCTACTGTTATTTTCATGGGTTGACTAATGTATGATACCTTAATTAAATAATTTAACAGTATAAAATATAATAAAATAAAAAATATTTTTCATCAATAAAGTAACAAAATTGAAATAAACGAAAATATGTTAGCTTACATTTTTATTTGATAAATTAATTTAAAAACAAATGGTATAGCCCATAGGTCATAGGTGGAGTAGAAGAGTGACCGCTGGTATAATTTCATTGAAAAAGATGAAAAATAATAATAAAATATTAGTTTATTGGTACCAAACAGTAAATAAGCTTACAAGAAGAAGACCCAGTAGTGTCGTCCGCCACCTCCTGCCGGCCAGAAAATCACCAAACAAATTCGTTCTTCTCTTTTTTTTCACTTCAAATAAGCAAGGGGTTAAAATCTAGAGGGTCAAATCGTAAGGAATTTTTTCCCCTTTATTCCGTTGAGTACTCCGGTGAAGAAAACATGTCGTCGGCCGGTCTGGACCCTCCTCTAGTTCCGCTGATGTGTAACTTGCACACATCATCTCTAGGGTTGGTCAAAATTTCACATATCGTCCTTAGCTTTAAAAAATTATGAACTTTATCCAAAGAGTTTAGAAAATCGTAACGTTTTTCGTCCCAGGCATTAATCGCCGTTAAGTTTTTCTGTTAACTTTTTCAATATGACCATTTTACAAAAAAACAATATCAAACTACTAATTTGCCCCCATCTTCTTCTTTCTTCTTCACAATTTTTCGGCATCCTTAACAACCATTTTTCTGGCTGCTGATAACCAGCTCCATTTGTCCCCACCCATCTGCACTGCTATCACCTCGTTATCATCTGAAAATCGCCACCACTCAACGAGTTGCAGGTCGCCGAAAAACATGGGTTTTGCATACCATAAAGATAATATTGGTTTCTTTGATAATTGATATAATCAGTCAATTTACTGAAGTTGAGACATTACTAGCCTACATTTAAAACAAACTAGTATTATTCCTGACACGCGTTGCGACGGTGAATTCTTGTACTTAGCGATAACATATATTTTCAGAACATATATGAGTTCAATAGGAGACATAACGAAACAAAAGTTCAATAACCTGCGCAACAACTATAAACGTAAGCCAAAACAATATAAAGAAAATATAAAACTGAAACAAATATGACAAATGCATACCATTCAAGAAGAGGTTGCATTTTCAATTCAGTTAGCTATAAAAGGTCTAAATGGACTGCTCCTAGATGTACCTTGTGGATTCATGAGGTTCCCAAAAAAGTTAACATCCATGCTTGGAGAGTTCTGCTTAATCGCATTCCAACAAGACAAAATTTGGAAAAGAAAGGTCGGATATTCCCTCACTTCTTTGCCCGCTTTGTAGTTCAGATATTGAAGATACAACTCATATTCTCGCTTCTTGTCTGATAGCTTATGATGTTTGGTGTCTAATTTGGCGTTGGGTTGATCTTCCTATGCCCCTAGTTCTGATCCTGTCGATTTGATTGATTATTTTTCCACGTTTCACACTAGCTCAAGGAAAAAGGGTTTCATATTTGGAGTGATTATGGCTGTATGGTGGGTTATTTGGAAATTTAGAAACGAAGCAGTCTTTATCTCATCTTCTCAAAGAAAAAGTTTAATTTTTGATGATATCTAGAGTTTCTCCTACTTGTGGTTTTTCAATAGTTCTAATAAAATGTCTTTTGCTTGGGTGGATTGGCTTAAAAATCCCCTAGTGTTTTTGTAATTTTTCTTTTGTTTCGTGATGTGCTCTAAATTATACATATATTTAACATCATTTGCATCCCATTTATCGGCAATTTCTTTGTACATTGTGTTAATTTGTCGCTCATTTAGCTTCTATTTAAGTTTCAGGGAAATCCAAACTCAAAAAGAAGAAACAAGCGAAAAGACGACAAAAATGCAGGAAATTAGCCAAGTCAGTAGCTGAAGCACGGGTCGTGCCCCACCAGGCACGCCCCCGTGCCATCACCCATCAGAAAAGACAAAAGTCTCCGGCCAAGAACGGGCTGTGCCCCACCAGGCACGCCCCCGTGGTCAACTTCCAGCCGTACCAGAGTACTGTTGTCGTCCAGTCTGACGAAGCACGGAGCCGTGCCCCACTAGGCACGCCCTCGTGTCCGGTACATGCACAGTACGTACACAACAGAAACAAAAGCGGTTCATCAGATGTCTCAGCACGGGGCCGTGCCTATCACTTCTCAGACAATATAAATGGAGGCACATGGATCATTTGGAGGAGTTGGCCTTTGGGGGAGAAAATCCACTAACACCACATTCAAAAAGTCAGTTGTAGAGACCATTTGGAAGCTAAAGAAGACCCATTCCATCATCATAATCTCACTTGGAAGATATCACCTTCATCCATTAGAAGCTTTGGTTACATCTTGAACTCACTATGTCTTGCATGTATTTCATTTGTGTTATGTTTGTGTGTAAGCTCATCATGAGCTAAACATCTTTTCAATCATCTTAGTTTGATGAAACTCAATTAATTATGTTAAACTCATGCTTATGGCTAAAATATCTATACTATATAATAAATAAAGGTTTTTGTATGCCATATGTCGCCTACATATTCAATCTTATCATTATTTTTGCGCATCTCTCTCTCTTATTAAATGCACTCATATCTTTTAATAATTTACTAATTATACTAATAAAACATATTTAATTTAAATTATTCCTCTATTATATAAAAACTTTGAAATCTAATGATGTAACTTTAATTTTCAATCAAATAATAAATGAAAGTCAAATTACATTAAATAGTAATTGACGTTAGTTATATATTATTATTATTATTTTTCATATTTTGAGTTTTGTTTTCTATCCTTAGTATCTGTAATACATTTTTACATCTGTAAAATATATAAATAAAATTTAAGAAACTTATGTATTGATATTTTCACCCCGTGTGTATTACACGGGGTCTAAGCTAGTTATGTTAATGTAATGGTGATTTTGTGTTAATTTCTTGGTGGTCTTCTAAATGTTTGTGGAACAATTTAAGGTTTATAAATGGGAAATCATATCATGTTGGAAAACTTATGAGACTAACATTTATTTATAACCTTAACATCTTTTGTTAAAATGTTATAGCTAAGAATGATGAATAATCTTTGAAACCTTAATTGTGAAAGAAACATGAAGACATGCAACCCTTTGGTCAAGATTTGGAAAAAAACGAAGAACAATGTTATGTCATTTCTTTAACAAAAGTTATACTAATCGAAAGTGATGATGACTCGCGCTTAAAATTTATATAGCTATGTTTTAGAATTTCATAAGTCAAGAAGTTACAATCTTTTATCTAATTAAACTAATCTTAAGTGAATGACATGTAATTTACTCATCGAGTTCCTTCTTAATGGTTAGGGAATTATAATCTTTAATTGGATTCTGGTTCAACTACTTCAAAGAACATTAACATAATAGTAAACTTTAGCCGTATGAAAGAGATTGACATAAATTAATGAGTGGATTCCAAACTAAGATGATTGTCCTTCAAAAATCGTTACTTTCTCTCAATTAAATCTTTTTCAAAAGATATAAAAAGATAATCTTCATTCCAGCAAGAAAACAACTTAATTACAATCATCTTTCACTAGTCACTTAATCTAATAAAAAATCTGGGTTAAGACGTTAACTGTGTCCATGGATTGACATCCGGTTCTTATCAAAACTATATTACGACTCGATAGGTGCACTTGCCTTTGTGTGTGTATTGTAGTCTAGGTGAAAACCATCTTTTAAAACCGACATTTGGTGAAAAATCTTTATCAAAAATATATATATAGTTCACGCACATCAAGTTTTTGGCGCCGTTGCCGGAGACACGGTTTCAACAATTAACCCAAATTTTTAATCCGTAAATATTTTTCAATTCATAGTTAGTTTGTTCTTTTTCTACAACAATTTCACAATTAATTGTTAGGTAATGAATGTCCACCACACCTGATCCTAATATCGCCACACCCTTTTCGGAGCCCGAACGACATTTCGTTCATCGATTATGAGAACGAACACGAACTGTAGCTGAGGCGATAGCAGGAGAAACTTGGGAGGACGCTCAATCAGAAGAAAATATAGCAGACACAGAAGAGAGGAATATGACGTATTATGCCAAGCCGTCCCTTGACGGCTACGAATCCAGCGTTACCCAACCAGCAGTTGCAGCCAACAACTTTGAAATAAAATCCAGTATCATTCATTTGGTAGAAAACTCTGCTCAATTTAACGGTCTACCTGATGAAGATCTCAATGCTCACATCGCCCGTTTCTTACGAATCTCCGCTACTTTCAAAATCCATAACTGTTCCGATGATGCCGTTAGACTTAGGCTCTTTCCGTTTTCGCTCCGTGGCCGCGCCATGGAATGGTTAGATGCATTGCCCCTTGGCACCATCACAACCTGGGATGAAATGGCCGAACAATTCTTGTTAAAATACTTTCCGGCCTACAAAACTGCCAAGTTAAGATCAAGTATCACAGGCTTCCGTCAAGACGGCGATGAATCACTACATGCAACATGAGAAAGATATAAGACACTTCTAAGAAGATGCCCACATCACGGTCTAGACCTGTGGTTTCAATGTCAAACGTTCTACGATGCAATTAGTGGAGCGCACAAGCAAACTGCCGATCAATGCGCTGCAGGAGATTTGGAGGAGCAACCCCAACAGAGGCATTCCAAGCATTGGAAAAGGCCACCATGAAAATTTTTGCTTATAATCCTCTAAGGTCCAGATCCACCAAAAAGGGTATGCATCACATTGATACTGACACCATGGTCGCATCACAATTAGAGGAACTTACCAAGAAGGTCGAACAAATGCAAACTGAGTTCAAAAAAGTACAAATTCGATGCGATACATGTGGAAAGCAGCACAAAACCAGTGAGTGTCAACAAGCAATGGTGGTAGAAGAAGTTGATTATGTTGGAGGACAAAACAATTCCTATGGAAATAACTATAACTATAATTGGAGAAACAATTCTAACTTCAGTGAAGGAGGAAACAATCAACAACCTCCAGGGTTCAACCGAAGACCACCCTTCCAACAAAATGCACCTTTTCCACCCAAACAACCATACCAAGGATAGAATAGCAGCAATCAAAGCAATGGGGGAAACTACAAAAACCTTTTGCAACAACTTCTAGCTAACACTCAAAATTCCAACAAACTGATCGACTATCGTTTCCAAAAGCATGAAGTTGAGATGAGAAGTCAAAAGGCATCTATGCAGGCTATTGAAAAACAAGTAGGACAAATGGCACAGCTTCTTTCAGAACGCCAACAAGGAAGCCTTCCTAGTAACACAGTACCCAATCCTAATGCACAAGTAAACGTTGTCACACTCATGAGTGGCAAGACCACCAAGGAAGGAGTCATCTCCACCTCTCAGCAAACCACAACGGAGGAATGCCCAAATGATAAACAGGAGGTCACACCTCCTCCTGCTGAGAAGCCACTCAAAGAGCCTGTTCGGACATATGTCCCGCCCCTTTCGTATCTGGGACATATGAGAAAGGAAAAACTAGAAAAGGAGTACGGGAAGTTCTTAGGATTGTTCAAGCAACTTCACATCAATCTGCCCTTCATTGAAGCTCTTGCTCAAATGCCAAATTATGTAAAGTTTCTCAAAGGCGTATTGACAAACAAAAAGAAGCTTGAGGAGAAATCCCATGTAATACTAAATGAGGAATGCTCAGCTGTCCTGTAGAACAAGCTTCCCACAAAGATGACTGATCCAGGTAGTTTAGCATTCCGTGTATAATAGGGGATCTCTCAGTCAACAATGCCTTGGCCGATCTTGGCACAAGTATCAATCTAATGCCATACGCAGTTTTTGAAAAACTGGAGTTGGGAGAACCCAAGCCAACCCGTATGAGCATCCAGTTGGCTGATCGTTCAGTAAAATACCCTCGAGGCATAGTCGAAAACATGTTGGTGAAAATCGATAAGTTCGTCTTTCCTGTCGATTTCGTTATCTTGGACATGGATGAGGATAAGAACGTCCCCCTCATTTTGGGACGACCCTTTTTGGCTACCGCCAAATCCCTCATTGGCGTCTGCACAGGAAAACTCACCTTAAGGGTAGACAACGATGAAATCACTTTTGATATCGGGCAATCCATGAAGCACCCACATCATCATGATGATTCTCTGTACTTCATTGACGTGTGTAACTCTATCGCTAGCTGTCATATTCGAGAAACACGAGAAGAGGAAGCATGTGACACTCAGATAATTGAAGAGAGTGTATCCGAAGACTACACACAAGAAGAGTTCCTGCAAGTGGAAGGGTCAGAGGAGAACGACACCCACTTGAACCAACCATGCAAGGACATTGACCGAGATTCAGAACCAAGGGCAAAACCATCCTTGGAAGTTCTGGGGGTTAAAAGAACTACCATCGCATCTAGAGTATGCGTTCTTGGAAGAACAATCCCAATTGCCCGTGATCATTTCTTCTGGGTTGACAATGGAGGAGAACTCTAAACTCCTTAAAGAACACAAAAAGGCTATAGCCTGGAAGATCATGGATATAAAAGGGATCAACCGATCATTCTGCACTCATAAAGTTTTGATGGAAAACGAATATAAGCCAGTTGTTCAACATCAAAGGAGACTGAACCCAAGCATGCAAGAAGTAGTAAAGAAGGAAGTTATAAAATTATTGGATGCATGGCTCATTTATCCTATTTCTGATTCACCTTGGGTAAGCCCTGTATAGGTTATACCCAAGAAGGGAGGAATGACAGTAGTAACAAATGAAAAGAACGAGCTCATTCCCACTCGAACCGTAACCGGATGGAGGGACTGTATTGACTACCGAAAGTTAAACGAAGCCTCTAGAAAAGATCATTTTCCACTTCCATTCATCGATCAAGTGTTAGAAAGACTTTTTGGCACAATTTATTACTGTTTCTTAGACGGTTTTTTCGGGTACTTCCAAATTTCCATAGCCCCAGAAGATCAAGAAAAGACAACATTCACTTGTCCATAGGGAACATTTGCTTACCGACGCATGCCTTTCAGTTTATGCAATGCACCAGCAACATTTCAGCGATGTATGGTAGCCATCTTTCACGACATGATTGAAGATTCAATGGAAGTGTTCATGGATGATTTCTCAATTTTTGGTGACTCTTTTGAGCACTGTCTCATTAATTTAGAGAAAATGTTAACAAGATGTGAAGACGCCAACCTTGTCCTTAATTGGGAGAAATATCATTTCATGGTGACAGAAGGAATAGTATTGGGACATAAAATCTCAAAAACAGGATTAGAAGTTGATCGGTCTAAGATAGACACCATTTCAAAACTTTCACCGCCCACTTCTGTAAAATCCGTTAGAAGTTTCCTAGAGCATGCCGGTTTTTACCGTCGATTCAATAAAGACTTTTCAAAAATTGCACGTCCTATGACCCAACTCTTAGAAAAAGATGTCACCTTCGTATTCTCTGACGAATGTCTAAAGGCTTTCGAACTTCTCAAAGAAAAACTTATCAATGCTCCGATTATGGCTGCTCCTGATTGGACCTTATCATTTGAGTTAATGTGCGATGCAAACAATTTTGCCGTAGGAGCCGTCCTAGGGCAGCGAAAAGAAAAGCATTTCCATCCAATCTACTACGCAAGCAAGACATTGAACGGTGCTCAAGAAAACTACACCACCACTGAAAAAGAACTCTTGGCGGTAGTTTTTGCATTCGATAAATTTCGTTCGTACCTTGTTCTTTCGAAAACAATCGTCTACACGGACCATGTAGCACTGCGTTATTTGTTCAGCAAACAAGATGCTAAGCCAAGGCTAATATGGTGGATACTCTTGTTACAAGAATTTGACATTGAGATTTGCGAAAAAAAGAGGAACTGAGAAAGTCGCGGCTGAACATCTCTCACGTCCTGAATGTCCAACCTCAGCCGAAAACATGAAATTGGATATCAATGACAACTTCCTACATGAATTTCTGATGAGTATAGATACAATTTGTGAAGAACATCCATGGTTTGCGGATTTCGCAAACTATCTCGCATGCGGAGTCATTGTTAAAGGATGAACGTACCAACAGAAGAAAAATTCCTCGCGGACGTCAAACACTACTTTTGGGAAGATCCATACTTATTCAGGGTCGGAGCCGACCAACTCATCCGACGATGCGTGTTCGGAGAAGAAACGAAACAGATCCTCAAACACTGTCACGAAGGACCTACTTGAGGACACATCATGAGGTCACTCTAACTGCTAAGAAGGTGTTTGATTCAGGTTTTTTCTAGCCCACAATATTTAAGGATGCATATGCCATGGTACGATCATGCGACGCCGGTCAGAGAGCCATCAATATTTCATCAAGAAACGAGATGCCTCAAAGACCTATTCAAGTCTGTGAAATATTTGACGTATGGGGGATCGATTTTATGGGACCATTTCCTATTTCTTTCGGAAACCGCTACATATTGGTAGCAGTTGATTACGTCTCAAAATGGGCTGAAGCTCAAGCACTCCCCACTAATGATGCTAGGACAGTAGTCAAATTCCTGAAAAAACTATTCGCGCGGTTCGGCGCACCAAAGGCACTAATCAGTGATAGGGGAACGCATTTCTGTAATGCTCAATTGGAAAAAGCCTTGTCTCGCTACGGTGTAAATCATCGGTTTGCCACACCTTATCATCCACAAATGAGCGGACAAGTGGAGGTGATGAATCGAGGCATCAAAAGGATTCTCGAAAAGACCGTCGGACACAACATAAAGGATTGGTCCGAGAAGCTCGATGATGCACTATGGGCATTCCACACAGCCTATAAAACACCTATTGGGACCACTCCATTCAAATTAGTCTACGGGAAAGCTTGTCATCTCTCAGTCGAGTTGGAACATAAAGCGTATCGAGCATTGAAAACTGCTAATCTGGATCTGGTACAAGCCGAAAAACTCAGATTCGCCCAAATCAACGAGCTTTAGGAACTACGTTGTCAAGCTTACGAAAAATCTAAGTTATACAAAGATAAGACAAAGAGGTTGCATGATTCCCTTCTCAAGGAAAATAAACAATTCAAAGCTGAAGATCGCGTCTTACTTTACAATTCCCGTCTTCGTTTATTCCATGGGAAACTGAAATCCCGTTTGTCCGGACCTTACACCATAAAGGAAGTTTTCCCGCATGGAGCAGTTGAAATTTAACATGAGGAAGGGAGAAGGTTCAAGGTGAACGGTCATCGTTTGAAGGCTTATATTCAAGAACAATTAGAGACAATCTCGGAGGTTATCTACCTCCAACCCGAGGGTAATTAATAAAAATGGGGAGGGTCTTGCCAAAAACCCAACATTAAACATTGGCATCTTGTAAATATCTTATTTCTTAATTTTTGAAATTTTTTGAGTCTGATGAGCGAGACACGCCCCCGTGCCCGGCCAGGCACGCCCCCCGTGTCTGACTATGAAATCTTCGCCACGATCTCCGCTGAAGTCCGTACCCGCTGCAGGTCTGATCATTACGTAATCACTGTGGAGCACGGCCTATGCTTGGCCTTCTGACTCCCCTATAAATATCATCTTCATTCTTGTTTCATTCCACACCCACAAAAAAGAGCTATGAAGATGGATTCCAGGGAGAGCACTTCGGAATGGGTCCCGGTGAATAAGCCAAGGATGGAGAGTCGTGAAGCATCAACCGTGGAAGTCGTTCTCAAGCTCAAGGAGCTAAACGAGATGAACATGCTTGCGAAAAGGAGCTTGCTTCAACTTTACGAGCGTGTAGCTGAAATTAAGGAGGAACTAATCACGCTCAACCTGAAATTCGCTGACCTTTGCAACCGCACTTCCCAATACCCGATGCCCATGCTCCCACATGAGATGTTCGGTGGCTTCATGTAAAATGTTCTAGTGTAGGGAAGTAGTTTGTTAGAGTCTCGTTTTGCCTCATGAGGCTCCCGGCTTGTATTTCGATTTCCTGTCTAATGAAATGATCGTGTGTTAGGATTTTCGCTTATCTTAATCTTGAATGACTAACTAATTTTGTTGTGTTGGATTTGAGACTTTGGTGACCATGCATAAAATAAAACAACAAAAAAAAAAAATTCAAAATTCTGGACAATGCTCGACTGTCACGGCAGCTTTTCCCTTTCTTAAAAACCCCAACTTATTAACTTCATTCCATCACAATAATTCAACAGATTTCTCTCGGTTCTTGGCCACCAACCACCCCATTTTCACCAATTTCTTCAACAAATCTCTCAATCCTTCCATCAAGGTATGTTTAGATCATCTTCTTGTAAGTAATTAGGGTTTTTATTTTAATTTTAGGCATGATTCTTGTTCTGGATTTTGCCCCTCTTGAGTCAAAAGTTCTAATTTCTAAGGTTTTTCCTTCAAATCTTCAACTAAACTTGTAATTTTCGGGTTTAACTTGAGTTTCCACCTGGGTTGAACCATTTGTTCATAAATTAGTTCTTTAGGTTTGATTCTTGTTGACCATTGTTAAAAATCTGTTACAACCATGAAAACAGAAATTCAAGGTTTCATAAAGCCGGGCTAGTACACGAGTTCGATTCCCAGATTCTGCACTTTCAGTGAAGCACGCCCCGTGCCCCACCAAGCACGGCCCGTGCTTTGACCATGCGACGAGTCTGTAACTGTCCGGTACTACACCATCAGGTCTGATGACCAAACACGTCCCATGCCTACCTAGGTACGACCCGTGCTCAACCTTCTGTCCAGAATAGGAAGTTCGTTTAATTGATGCGTTTTGATTCAACTCACTTGTGTATTCACCTCTCACGAATCATGGTTCATCCCTACTTGGTTTTTAATGGTTATAATGAGGGGTGGTGCCGTACACGTTTGCGCAAGCTTAGGCGGCGCGAGAAGGAGCTGCATCTCATGGTCTGCTATGACACTTTAGACGCCGTGAAACAACGGTCACGCTTTAATAACATAGTCACTCCTCCATGGCGCCGCGTGTTCAGAAATGATCAAGAATCAATTTACGAGTATACCTTGGAGTTCATGTCATCATTCCATTTCTGAACGTCCAACCTAGACTTTTGGGATGAGGATGTCCTGACATTCCGTATCGGAGGCACATGGCGTAGCACCTCGATTGCTTTGTTTGGAGTTGCACTAGGAATTTATACCGAGGAAGAATGCCACGAAGAAAATTTTATGCATCCACTCACATTTTCCCTCATGAGGAAGATAGGAACAACCCCGACTGGGGACATGTTAGAACATCATTCTGGAATGAAGTGGGCACCGGAGGGTACAATGCTAGTCAAACAAAGAGCAGCAAGCTGAAAGACCCGTTACTTTGTTACATTCACCGTCTGCTTAGCCACTCAGTGACACAACGTGGCCAAAGTGGCGGAGTAGTAAACCTTAGGGATCTTTGGATATTATACTGTTTAGTCAAGCAGCAGCCGTGCAGCATCTCATACCTTTTATGTCGTCTCTTTGCTTTGAACGCAACCGCTGGAGAAAGCACACTGTTATTTGGAGGAAGTTGGATAGCAAAACTCTATGAGTACCACCAAGAGCCTATGCATGGGAATTTTAGGCCACCGCCCAGTTTGTTAGATTTGAGTATCTGTTCCAACATGAGAATGGTCACCCACCTACCCAATGGCCAACCACGGTTTCAAGATTCAAAATGGCAAGTCTGGGATCCCGAAGACCCGGAACACGTCATCATGGAGTTAGATATTCAAAATTCACCACAGAGGCAACACAGTTCGTACTTCGAAGCAGGAACCTCATCATCTCAACAGGCCGGATTCCCATCTATGATGGATCTCTATGAATCCATCCAGACCGTCAGCACATATGCCCACCGCTCTTTTGAGATCTGCGAGTCAAATTTTGGACGCATCACTAATCTGTCCGACTGGGTTGATCTAATTGGGGAGGACGTTGCCTACATGAGGCAGCGAATGAATAAGAATTGGGGAACCTCGATTAGGTCGAGGTGATGGGTGGAAGTCCCATCAGAGCGCCATTTTTAACACAAAAGTAGCTGTGTTATTCAGATTTATATCTTTTAATTATTTTGTTTGTATTACAGATTATCGGGCACTGGCTGATCTGTGCCCCTTTTTAAACTACTTATTTATGTTTTTAGTTTTTGAGTAATTTTTGTACTAATAAATTTGTTTAAACACATTTGATTCATGTTTTTCAGGACACTGTGAGTACCAATTGCAAGCTTCAGAGGCAATATCTTTCAGGGGAGTACTTTTTAACCCTTACCTCTCAAAAATCCAGGTAACTGGATCGCCCGCCCGCATTAGTTCAAGTAGTTGGACCACGTCTTGGCGGCTTCTTGGACTAGCTGGTGAGGTTCCTAGAATTGGAGTGGGTCTATTAGCATAGGGACAAAAAAAAATAACTTTACGAGTCGATCAGGCTCAACGACTATCTCTCTTTACACTTCGTTTAAATCATGTACATTGAGGACACTATAAGCTTCAAGTGTAGGGAGGGGGGCTTACACCATTTTTAGCACTTCAACTTTGGCTACAAAAAACTTAAAACGAACTCCAACATTTTTCATGGCACAAAAATTACTTCAACAATTTTGAAAAACTGAAAGAAGGAAGTTGTAATTTTTTTTAACACAAGTTAAGCAAACCAACTAGTAAAGTGACATAAACAATTCCCGAGCATGGCAAGTTACATATAAATAATAGACATGCATAAACAATCCCCTAATGTTTTTGTAATTTTTCTTTTGCTCCGTGATGTGCTCTAAATTATACATATATTTCACATCATTTGCATCCCATTTATTTGCAATTTCTTTGTGCATTGTGTTAATTTGTCGCTCATTTAGCTTCTATTTAAGTTTAAGGGAAATCCAAACTCAAAAAGAAGAAACAAGCGAAAAGACGACAAAATGCAGGAAATTGGCCAAGTCAGTAGTTGAAGCACGGGCCATGCCCTACCAGACACGCCCCGTGCCCCCTCACCCAGTAGAAAAGACAAAAGTCTCCAGCCAAGCACGGGCTGTGTCCCACGAGGCACGCCCCCGTAGTCAACTTCCAGTCGTACCAGAGTACTGTTGTCGCCCGGTCAGACGAAGCACGGGGTCGTGCCCCATTAGGCACGCCCCCGTGTCCGGTACATGCATAGTACATACGCGACAGAAACAAAAGCGGTTCATCAGATGTCTCAGCACGGGGCTGTGCCTCCCTAGGCACGGGCCGTGCCTCACTTCCCACACAGTATAAATAGAGGCACTTGGTTCATTTGGAGGAGTTGGCCTTAGGGGGATAAAATTCAGTAACACCACATTCAAAAAGTCAGTTATAGAGACCATTTGGAAGCTAAAGAAGACCCATTCCATCATCATAATCTCACTTGGAAGATATCACCTTCATCCATTAGAAGCTTTGGTTACATCTTGAACACACTATGTCTTGTATGTATTTCACTTGTGTTATGTTTGTGTGTAAGCTCATCATGAGCTAAATATCTTTTCAATCATCTTAGTTTGATGAAACTCAATTAATTATGTTAAACTCATGATTGTGGCTAAAATATTATGTTAATGTAATGGTGATTTTGTGTTAATTTCGGTAGGTTTAAACTTTACATAAAACACCCTCCTACTAATAACAAATATATCCTAGACACTAAAACATACTTTAGGCTAATTACACTTTTGACCCATTAAACTTGGATATGACAATTAAGGCTAACATTCACCCCCCTAATAGTTAACCCAAGTTTAAGTCTTCAACTCTCTATCTTTCTTTAATGAAAATGCAACAACAATTGAATCTTTCGTACTTGCTCCTTCTTGCTTCTTACTTGCTTGATCTAACCACACAGGTTTTGGTTCTTGCTTGGTACTCGCTTTCTGGCCTACTTGCTAACCAGTTCTCCTGACCCACTTGTTAATCAAGTTCTGATCCACTTGTGTAGGTCCTGAGCAGAATTGTAGACACAGATCTGCGGAGAAATTCTTCAAACAGTCCGGATCGAGAGGCGGAATCTCTGGATCCGGTATCACTCTCGAATCAGAAATGGTAGAGACGGGTGCGGGAATCACAAACACGAACAGAAATATATAAAAGTGAAAAGAACAAATAATTGGAGCATAAAACGTATGATTCTTTGATTGATATGAAAATTAAAAGGCTCCTCACACACTCTACAATTATCTCACCCCAGGGTGAGCTCCCCCTGGGGTGGTGATTCCCTCTACAGACACACACTCACTCCTAGGGCATAATCTGCTATATATAGGAGGCCAAACACATGCGCCTTGTTTTCCAAGTCACCGCCCAATGGGCCTGAAAAACAGGTATCGAAACTAGTAGTTTCGATTGAACAAAAGTTCAATCGAAACTAGTAGTTTCGATACTGTAATTTCGATTGACAGCATCAGTCTCAAAATTATACCCAACAACTTGCTAATCAGATTCTTGCTAGCTTTTCTCGCACCATACAAGACTTCTTGCTCGCTTAAAACCTCTATGACTTGCTCTTGCTCTTGCTTTCTTGCTTGCTATATCCCAAGTTTTGTTGATTTTATTGCTTTCTTTCTTTCTTACTTGTACTTGCTTATTTTCTTTCTTTTCTATGGAATCATAAAAATGAAACCATTTGTAATTGGCTAAGCCATACTTTCTCTTTCTTTCTCATGCAACCATGTGAACATAAATATGGACCCAAAACAAGAGATTTTCATTCATGCTTTCTTCCTTCCTTCTGATGAAGTCAGCGACAAAAACAAGTCTTTTTGTTTCTATTGACTTTTCATACATGCTTTTGTTTCTGTTTTTTTTTTCGGTCCTTACCAACATCAATTCATACTTGCTTTTCTTTTTTCCATGAACCCAGCGACAACAGGAAAGAAACAATTCTCCTGTTTCTTCTGCTTTCTTTCCTATAGTCTATTCCTAGCCTCTTTTGTTTTCAGAATAATAAAATCATCAACATACCCGACTGGATTTTGATGTCTGCGTCAAAAAAAATTCAATGAATTTTGCACAGGTACTCTTCCCTCATTCCTTTTACTTTCGATGAGACCTGCTTCTTGCGGTTTTCTACAAAATAATCCATGATCGTTTCCCTTTGGTTCTTCCATCAACACCCGTTGATTAGGGTTTCATCTTCCTTCTTAATCTTCATGATCATCAATTTCTTTTTTCTGCACAGGCCTTCCTCCCGAGAGCGAATCATGCTCTGATACCAATGTAGCGTTCTTTGAATCCATTCAAGCCATTAACGATCAAAGACAAAGATGAAGAAATAAGAACAGGGATGAACCCTAATGAACATTCATATATTCACAGAACCAACAATCTGATTGTTTACATTGATCGGTCTTATATACAGACTTATGGGATCGACGTGTTCTTTGATGAAGCGTCGCATCCTTTCAAGCCCATATACAGTTTCTAGGTTTAAACTTTACATAAAACACTCTCCTACTAATATCAAATATATCCTAGACACTAAAACATACTTTAGGCTAATTACACTTTCGACTCATTAAATTTGGATATGACAATTAAGGCTAAAAATTTCTTGGTGGTCTTGCATGTCTAAATGTTTGTGGAACAATTTAAGGTTTATAAATGGAAAATCATATCATGTTGGAAAACTTATGAGACTAACATTTATTTATAACCTTAACATCTTTTGTTAAAATGTTATAGCTAAGAATTAGAAATAATCTTTGAAACCTTAATTGTGAAAGAAACATGAGGACATGCAACCCTTTGGTCAAGATTTGGAAAAACGAAGAACAATGTTATGTCATTTCTTTAATAAAAGTTATACTAATTGAAAGTGATGATGACTCGCACTTAAAATTTATATAGCTCTGTTTTAGAATTTCATAAGTCAAGAAGTTACACTATTTTATCTAATTAAACTAATCTTTAGTGAATGACATATAATTTACTTATCAAATTCCTTCTTAATGGTTAGGGAATTATAATCTTTAATTGGATTCTGGTTCAGCTACTTCAAAGAACATTAACATAATAGTAAACTTTAGCCGTATGAAAGAGACTGACATAAATTTATGAGTGGATTCCAAACTAAGATAATTGTCCTTTAAAAATCGTTACTTTCTCTTTCAGAAAATACAAAAAAGATAATCTTCATTCCAGCAAGAAAACAACTTAATTACAATCATCTTTTCACTAGTCACTTAATCTAATTAAAAATCTGGGTTGAGACGTTAACTGTGTCCATGGATTGACATCCGGTTCTTATCAAAACTATATTACGACTCGATAGGTGCACTTTGCTTTGTGTGTGTATTGTAGTCTAGGTGAAAACCATATTTTAAAACTGACATTTGTGTGAAAAAACTTTATCAAATATATATAGTTCACGCACATCACTCCGTCTAGCTTCTTGTTAGGCGTGTTGCTTTTTAATAATATCTGTTGTTCAAAAATAAAAAAAACCACACATACCATGCTTTTTAATTATGTAGGTTTTTCTTGCCTTCTTGCAGATAACCCCAAAAAATTATAAATCAAAATATAAGAAAAGAAGCCTAAACGACCAACATCTGACCAACAAACCAATTTATTGAAGCTGAAAAAATAAAGATTTTAATGCACATTGCACAATCTTTACAAAACTTTAAAATTTTAACACCATTGACAGTCGATAAACCATATACGAACCCTAGAACTTCAATTTTGCATCAATAAGTTAAAATAAAGCCCACCAACTAAAAATGTCAACTCAATTACGTGGGAGAAAAACCACAAATTCATTAAAGTTCTCAGAAAATAATTACACTGAATTTACCTTTTTAGCACCAAGGCTCAGATCCGGGTATTGTACCACCATGGTTGCAACAAAAGTTGCAAGTATAGGCCCTCACACCTGTCGTCCTCAATACGACATTCACTTTAGTCATCACATCCCTTTTCTAAGACATAGGGGAAGAAACCGGAGGAAGCAATCAAATACAAAAATTTAAATGGCACAACAGAACGCCACAACCATCGGCTCTTCGCCGGCATAACAAACCAGAAACAATCGCGTAAGCGGCAGTGTTGGCGAGAGAAAGGTGGAAATGAAGAAACCATACGCATATAAAGGACTACAACCGCACTCAAAAAGTAAAACCTGATTGTACATGCAACTTTTAATCTTGTAAAATATTATATTTACTATTCAATCCTATGTTTTTTAAATAGAGTTAATAATAATTTGTGGTGTATGCTTATATGATCGAAGCAAGAAGTGAGGTAAAATAGTTCTTGTAACAATCTTTAAACACAAAGTTAAAACCAAGAATTATGTGACAAATGAAAACAAGCAACGATAACAAAGAAAATGGAAGAATTTGTATAATTCACCTTGAAACTTGTTGTACATCATACTATTGTTGATATGTTAAATCCACGTTAGGTCGTCCGGTATACTCAAAGAAACCACGCCGTGTTCCTACGTGTCCTATGAAATCACGTGGAACACCGCCCCTTGATTCAAAATCACGCCGTCGTCAATCTCCCGTGATTTTTTTCACGCCAATCATCCCACCATTTCAATGAAATATATCCGTTGTACAACGGATATATTCCTATTTAATAAAAAAAAGTTTTTTTTTTAAATTTCATTCTCTAAACCTATATAAACACCTCCTATATAACACAAAATCAATAAAAATTTATCTCATCTTTCTCTATTAAACGTAATAATTATATAAAGGCTCATGAGACGGCAAGAAAAGACATTAAACGAGCGTTCGGTCTATTGAAGAATAAGTGGCATATAATAGAACGGCCGGCTCGATCTTGGTCTCAAATCAAAATCCGGAACATTATGTATGATTGTGTGATTTTGCATAATATGGTTTTAGAGGATCTAGGAGCGACAATTTGTCAATACAACCCAAATGAGGAGAAGGTTACGTATGAAGAAATTGATGAAGATCAAAAGCGAGTAAACCGTCAAGAAATACGCAATCGAGAAATTCATAACGCACTAAAGGCGGACTTGATTAAGCATGTTTACAAAAAATCAAATCATTAAATCATTAGTAATGTAATTTTTATTTTAGTAATGTAATTTTTTTTATTATTAATGTAATTTTTTTATATTATTAATATAATTTGTTTTATTATTAACGAACAATATTTATTATGTTTTATTTTAGTTAAATGAAAATTAAAAATAAACATTTAATTATCACACCACCACAATCACATGGATATACCCCTTGCCTAGTGATGGGTGATGTGATTTTGCAGATAGTGACGTGGCGTGCACTTTATTATCACACCACACCATAATCACATTGGTATACTCCATGCTCTTAGTACCGCTAACCACTCGAGCTATGATTAGTGTTTATATGTTATATCTGTAGGAACTAGGTAGATATATTTATTAAAATAATAATAATAATAAACTAATAATCGCGATACACTCGCTATTGGTGAGAAATACACTTAGTGCAATACTATACACAAAACCGGATGAAAATAAATATAAAATACAAATTTATATAAATAAATTATTCGAACCGGTGTCTTCATACGACAACTTCAACCGCGCATTCTTGTAGTATCCTCGACTCGAGTCTTCACCACGTTGAATCTTTAGACGATTTTGGTTTAGGGTTCGTGTTTAACACGAGTCCCTTAACAGAATCCGTGTCTCCTCTTAGACAAACGCGTATGTCTCACATGGTATAACAACCAAAGGTTTCACACGCGTGAGGTTTTACCGAGTAAACTATGTGTTTAGAAATAGTAGAAAATGATGAATTTGGTAATAGTGGAAGAATTATTGAGTGCTACTCTCTAAATTATATGAAACTAGTTGAAAAAAAAAATATTCACTAGTTTTTCTCTCTTTTTTTCACTTGAAAAAAGAATCATAACATAAGGTTCATTTATACTCATACTATGAACTCCATTTTTAATCTTTTATTAACCATAATTAAACTAGTTTAATATGATATAACTTCATATTTTAATTTGTATTAACTACAAATAAAGTAGTTTAATATAGATTTATGATACAAACCAAAACCACCATATGATTCATGACATGAATTTAAGAGTAAAAAAAACAAAACACTTATATTGTTTTATAACAAATATTTGTTAGCATTTAATAAAAAAGATGCAACAAATTTCTACTACAATCACCCAAGTATCACATTATTCATTCCAATAACTCAACTTTGAGCATGTATATCTCATTCATCTTAGCAACGTTTTGTACACGTTTGATTCGTTATGATGCTCTCACACAGTAGAACACAAACCCATAAATACTTAATTATATAATAATATATAAATATAATTACTTTTGTCCAAAGTTGAGAAAAACTCGTTTTCCAATATTATGAAAATTTATATTTCACAATTTTTCCAACAATATCAATATCTGAACCTAATCTTCTTGAGGTGAAGGGGGCTATTAACCTATTTACTCATCAAAACTATCCAATAAAATTATGTCATCTCAAAACTATTTATTTACTCAGATTTCATTAGAAAAACCCTACTTATTTACTTACTAACTTTTAAAAAAAACATTTAAATAAAAAATATACTTTTTATTAATTAAAAATACAAAAGACAACTAAAAATAACAAAATACAATAACAAGTTACAAATAAAAAATGAGAAATTAAACATAACCGTCTCCCGAATCGTTGTTGGCCCACTCCGGTAGTGTATCAAAATGTCCAACAAGATCACATCGTAGTCTAAAGTGTATTTGTTGATCCCTCAATTCATTAGTTACACCATCGTCTACTACTTCATTGGTTGGAGGGTCACGTAGCCGGGTGAAATTGCATTTCCGTCATGCTTTAAAATCATATTGTGCATTATGATAGATACATGCGTAAACCACATTTTGTATTTTTTGACGTTTATGTGACCCTTGCGGACGATTAATTATCCCACGTTTAGATTTTAAAACACCAAACCCGCGTTCGACGTATTTTTTAGCCGACTCTTGAACTTTCTTAAACCTTTTTTTTTCTTTTGGGTCGACAGGGAATGGAAATGATTTCACAAAAACAGACCAAGTAGGGTAAATCTCATCCGCAAGATAGTATCGTTAACTTGGAAAGGACGGTTCCATGCATTTCGTTATTGAATAACGGAGATTGATTGAGAACATTTATGTCGTTAATGAAACTTGCAGGACCACAAAACGCATGCCAAAAACATAAGTCATTTGACACCACTCCTTCCATCATGATTGTAGGGTATTGGTGATCACCTCTCATAAATTGGGCACGCAAACTAGTCGGACACATCCTCCAAACGTCATGTGTACAATCGATGCTACCGATTATACCTGGAAGGCCCCATCTAGTTTCATACGCATTATACAAATGTGCAATGTCGTGGCTTGTAGGTCTACGTAAAAACTCTTTGCCGTATAACATAATAATAGAATTTCAAAAATATTCTAAACATTCACGAGCAATCCTAGCGAACATAGCTAAATATTCATCATATTCATCAAGAGGGTTACCGGTAGCGAGTTGACGAATAGCAGAAGTGCATTTCTTAATCGGCGTGAAGCCCTTCTTTAGCCTCCCGTCATACCCTTCGTGAAACCAAAAAAACCTTGAATCCATACTTATATCCCTTACAATTCTTAAAAACAAATCTTTCGGTGAGCGAAATCTCCATTTAAACGTATCTGCGTCGTACTTGGGGCGTTCGACGAAGTAATCCTTCAACAGAATTGTGTTAGAAACTTCACGATCACGATGGACACAATTTTTCTTTGATTTTACCATATCCTTAAGCTCACTAGCCGTAGCTGCAACTTTGGACAAAAACTCAATGCCAGTTGATCCGGAAGTGTCAGAATGAAAATCATTAAAACCACTAGAATCGGATAATCCCGAAAGCAAACCAAAAATGCTAGAATCGGATGAAGACATTTTGTTAAAAAAAATTGGAGTTTTACAAAAATATATGGGTGAAAAGAGTGATTTGTTTTAAAGAGGAAAGTGAGATATATCTTACTAATCTAATAAATGAAAATCTCTTCAGCACACGTGTCACTCTCTGGTTACTCCTCATCGTTTATTTTCTCGTCTCTCTCTCCTATTAAATATTATATTTTTTATTTCTCTCTCCTATTAAATAATATTCTTTATATTAATAAATCTAATTACGAATACTTATTATTTAATTATAAATAGTTATTATATCTTCAATCAAATGAACTTAATATGAACTAACATTTATCAATAAAATTAATTTTCAGTTGAAAAAAATGTTTTAAAAACTAACTTAACAGATCTTATAACTGTCACGACAAATTACATTTTTTTAAAACATATTTTGACAAATGTGTTTGTTAACAAATTACATTATATATTATTCAACCCGTATATTACACGAGTTTTTTAAAATATAAAATTTTTATTACTAAATATATAACATTTTATTTATTTAACCCGTGTAATACATGAGATTTTAACCTATTATATATATATATATATATATATATATATATATATATGAGAATTAGATTTTTTTTAAATCTCCCACCCCCAACGGCTCAATCCCAACGGTCACCACACCCAAGTAAAATAACTTGCGCATTCTACCCGGCTCCCTACTCAGCTCACTACTCGAATGGTAAGGGGAGGTGTGCCCAGTTTACTCGAGCACTCTCGCACATACTCGGCTTGGCCCGAGTTCTCCACCCGCATCACCCTTATATGGAATTTCCAGAAATTGTATCATCATCAATGGAATTATTTTGACCTCCACCTTCATGAAATTATTTTGACCTCCACCTTCACTTCATTGTGAACATCAAATCAACACCATTTCGGCATTTTGGATAAGAATTAGTAGAGAACTCTTCACATCATTTCCAAAACATTTCAAAAAGAGTCATCTCCATTAAAAACATCAATAAATACCAAATCGTAAACAAAGAAAATGGTTGGATTCATAACCAAGTGACAAATGAAATCAAAACACCCAAAAATTGGTCCCTCGTCAGTAACAAATGAAATCAAAACAACCAAGCATTTTCGGATATCCGACTTTGAACACCCCTACTCGTCACCTTTGTTTTCCTGAAAAGCTTCCCAACATTATGAGTGGCTCAACTACAACCACTAGATTAATCTAGTGGCAGCGGTGTATAACCAAGACTTCATCAAAATAGGAAGGTTTTGGGTTCAAGTATCACTTGTGATAAAAAAAAAGGGGGTCCAAGTTGGGTCAGGGGGTTTCCTCACTTAACGTGGGTTTCCTCCTGTGGGGGTGGAGATGATCGGGTGGGTCAATGGCCCGTCAGTGATCCAAATTGCCGTTAAAAAAACGAGTGGCTCAACTATTGATAGTACAATCGGGAACGTTGCGTATGGAATTCAATTGAATAATAATGATGAGCAAATGCGTCTAATTTGTAACGTTTTGATAGGCCCAACCAACTTAAGAGCTTAAATATCCCGATAGTGAATCTAGCTTAATTGGATAATTAATTCAGGACATCTTGTGGGTTCTCGTCTTAGGGGTGTCGGTAAGGTCGAAACTGTTAACATAGGGTGATAGGTACCTTTATAAACAAGAATTTATAGGTTTTTAAAATTATTTGGCACGCCCCTTTCTTTTTATGAAAATAAATCCGAAAGTTGGTGGCGCCCGCAATCCATAATCCATAAATTGAATGTGCTTAATTAATAAAATTGAAAGCTTGAGTTCAACCTACGTGTTACCATCCGGGATAGTGACTTGGTTGATACACCCATGGGCGGACTTAAGTGATCAATATGGGATGACTAAGTTAGGTTTATGTGATTCCCTTCGCGATGAAGACTTGAAGGATACACCCCTATTCCGAAACTTATGTACTTTATTGCTAAAAACTGCAGCCTACGTGCCATATGTCGAGTTCTAACTGGATTGAAACACCACTTCGTTAGGTTCATTCATAAAACATTAATAAAAGTTAAAACATTCACCCATCGATCCATTATCCATTTGATTTCAAAAACATATAAATTCGTGTTTATAATGGCAGGAAATCTATAAGGTTTAACCCGGGCCTAAACATGACCTTGAGATGGGATTAAGCTAAGTCGTAGCTTTCTGAGTGTGAGACCCATATATAGACTGCTGCTCAGTAATGTATAATATTTAGATCACAAAATCGGGGGCTCGATAGTCGGTGGTTGGGTTTAATCGGATCGAAATACTGATTGTTACAGTTAACATGTATGAGAATCCGTGCTGTGTAGAATGAAAGTATAAAAGCAAGTTTTCTGATTATGATTCCATGCATAATTCTTTTTCGGGACGCAAAAGGTCAAGTATGGGGATGTGATGTAAGGTCAAATATCTCGTGTTTAAGAGTCGTTTTGTATATGTTTTAATAGTTTAACTTTGTATATAGAGTCGGTTTTATGTTGGTATTTATATTTGAGTCTATTACAGGTATTGAGTGCTAAATGAGCAGATAAAGAAGCATAAAAGAAAAGGCACAAAAGTATAGGGGGTAAAAATGTAAAAAGTCAATTTTCCTGGAAAAGTGAGTCTTCGCGGTACGCGAAGACTAGGATGATGTTTCTCGCGACACGCGAAGATCGACCCATATTCTTCACGGTACGTGAAGGCCTTCCAAATCAGTAAAAAGCTCTAATTCTAATTAAAAGCCAAATCCAACCCTAATTCGGGATATCTTTCATTTAGCCGTTTTATGAGTAAGAGGGGGTGATTTCCGGAGTTCCAAATCATTCCAGATCAAGTACTGAAGCTATGCTCGCGTGTCTGACAAGCATGTGTGGCTAAGCTGCGTGTGGCTTCCTCCCGGCGGATGGTTCGTATAGATTTATTGTTTGATTCTAATTGTTCATGTATTGGATCTTGTTAGTTTCTGACACAAACTTGAAATATTGATGTATTAGTTGATCTGTACAATTTATTTGAATGCTTTGAGTTTGCTTGCTTTACAACTGTGTTCGGTTAATGAAAAAACCTAGTAGCAGGGTTGGGTGACTAAAGTGGGTAACTTGGTATTTGTAAATTGGGCATTTGAATTTTGCTGGCTGTGACGAGCTAGTCGTATAGGTTGCTGACAACAACTTATCTTTAATTACTATTTCAACTTATTTGCCAACACTATGTCTTTGTGGTGTCCATTGAACAATTGAGTTTTGCATGAACCTAGAACTTGAAGTTTGGGGGAAGTTATATCTTTATTTGATCTGTGTTTTTATTCTAATTTACTAATCTAAGCAATTTAACTTTCCACTGATTCATGTGGATTCGATAACCCTACTTTCATGTCTACAATCTAAGGTAGATAAGTAGTAGTTTTATAAATGTTTTTTATAGACCTTGACACAGCGATCAAAATGGCGCTGTTGCCGGGGATTTTTATGGATTTTTATATGACTCAAAACTAACTCAACACAAAAGACTCAAACTAGACCTGGACAAGGTCTTCCCTCCTCACACTTAAACTCAACATTGTCCTCAATGTAGGAAGAGCGACTCACAAATGAAAACAAAAACAAAAATAAAACGAACTTAGTTGGATAGACGATCGTATAGCATTTCATTCGGATCGTGCTCCACCGATGCAAGTAGGGTGCCTTGTACAAGAGAATTGACCAAAAGTTGGATATCACCACCCGAATGGATATTGAGTATGGGCAGATCGATCAAAACATGCAAAATAAGCTCTAAACAAACCCACAAGCATCATACCGACTCAATATAACGACTCAAAGACAAATAAAATACAAGACGAACTCGACATGACTCAAAGAATAAAAAAATCAAAAATTAGGGTTACTGTCGCGAAGGACTGGGGGAGATTTCTAGCGTACCGCAAGGGTTTGAAATTGAACCGGCTTTTATTTTGGATCTTCGCGTGTCACGAAGTCTGGAGGGCTGGTCTTCGCGTATTGTAGGTCCCCGGGTGTCTCGGACTACGTGTGGGTGTGTGACTAGTCTAACCGGGTGCGGAATGCCCGTTACTAGGTGGAGAATCAAACAACACAAAGTAAACCGACAACAAATACACTTTCAAACTTCGTCTATTATAAACTCAGTCGGTTACAGAACTATTACAAAATGAATGCGTCCATAAATTATGTCAAGACCTGCTATTTATACTAGACATGTTTCCTGCGTACTTAGCAAGTGCGTAGGACTATTGTTCCTGCGTACTTAGCAAGTACATAGACTTGTTCTTGCGTACTTGCTAAGTACGCAGGATATACATCTTGCGCACTTACTTGGTGCGCACAACACTTAATAGAAACAGACAAGACTAAGTACATTCATATGTGATTACAACTCGATAATCAATACATACAAATACTTAAATACAAATACATAAAGACAGGTACAAAAGCTAAGACAATATCCATAGTGTCTGTCACATAAAAGTGCTTCAACAAACTCCCCCTTGACCACAGCTCTGGATTGTCTTCGGTCTTCACGGCTCCCCAGCTTTAGCTTCCATCTTTTTTTTGTAGTCAAGACAAAACTTGACCACCTTGTCATATTTTGAAGCTAGAAACTTTGTCCAGTCGTCCGTGTACATTCAGTATTTGTCCACTGGCACCTCCAGATCTTTCACAGAGAAGTTGATGAAGTTGATCTCATCAAACACTATGATAAGTTCTCTTGGCACTAAGCTTCCACTGTCGGACCAAACCTTTCCAATCACCACCGCCTCACCCGTTTTTGGATCTACGTACCAGTACCATATATTACCGAGGATATCCTGAGATAACTTGCTCAGGGGAATCCTGGTTTCACACAGCACTGGCTTGTATACCAATTTCTTTAAGCTTATATGAGTCACGGGATGTCTGGCGTTCTTATCCCTGACTCACTTGGGCACTTGAGGCTTAAACACTTCAAATTTTCCTGATCTTCCCTCGCGCTATAGGATCTGCCACAAACCCATCGCCACTGCGTGATTAGAGTTACCTAGCAGCTCTCGGTTTGCCAGGTTCACCAGGTCGTACTAGGGCAAGGAGCTGAAAGCTTCACTGGTTGGTTTCAAGTATTGAACCCCCCAGCTCGCTTAATAGCGAACAACTTCTTTTCGTCGTCAAACCTTACAGCTAAGATCATACATGTAGCTACATGTTTGTCTATGATGGATGTCTTCTGCCAGACAGGAGCTTGATCCTTTGAAAAACTTCCAGGCGGATATTTGTTTTTCTATGTGACAATTCGGACTTTTCCAGTTAAATCCGTTAACAAAATCCAGTTAAAGTTAACTAAATTAACTTAACTCAAACTTCAGGGACTGTTTCTGCCATTATTTCAAACTTAAACTCGAGGGACTAGTTATGTAATAACCCTAATCTTCTATGTTGACTTTTAGAAAGTCAAAATCCAAATCCTGTTGACTTGTGCTAGTCAAACTAACCATGTTCTAACCTCAATTCAAACCACAAGGGTTATTCCTGCCAAGATTCTAAACCTCAAACCAGAAACCTCAGGGACTAAATCTGTAATTCAATCAAAGTCAGTTTAGTTGACTTTTAAAAGTCAAATTCGCGACCTACGACTCAATTCAAGCTCCATAACTGTTTTTCGGTTCGAATTTGTAACTGAATTGCATGATGGTGTCTTTAACGATCTACATTACAGCCTTAATTATCATTAGTGGTAGAATTAAACTCAATAATGGATGATTAAACCATAACCGTCGAGTTCGTCCTCTTACTCACAAAATTCATGTTAATTCGCATACCAATTCACGAACTAATCATCTACACACACTAGACGAATCCCCCTGCTGCTTCTGCACGCTTCAATTCTACTGGAGGAGTAGATACAGGTGCCGGAGATCAAGCTTTCCACAGTCGGAGTCCGCTCTAGTCGATCACCACAAATTCATCAACGTTTCTAGTAACTAATCGCACCCTTAGCTTCGTTTTTACCCTCTGAATGAAAGCCCTATCCTTATCAGGGCTTACATTACCAATTCGATCAAGATCACGACTCTAGGGTTCATCACAAACCGGTTTAATCGAACCCTAGTCTAGACTCAAACATAATTCAATTAAACTATACAGTTTGATTCGCAATATCATCCTCTTTGAAAACCCTCTGTCAATTCAACGTTTTATTATAGAAATTGTTGTGAACCGTAATCTAGGATTCATATAAAACCAATTTATCAAATTCAACTATAAACCACGTTTAAATCCAATTAAATTATACCATTATAATCGTAATCTTCTGTAGATCGAAAGCCCTATGAAATCTCTGGCTTCTATCATCGATTTAATCTTGATCCAGTAATTAGGGTTTGTTCTTGAATCAATTTGGGGGTTTTGATCTTAACGGCTATCTCAATCAAATTAAACCTCATGGTTGGATTCGCAACCATCTTTTTATCAAAAACCCCATGAATCCAGCAGTTTCTAACATCAGAATCGATCTAATCGAATTGGAATTCATATCTAAATTTAATGATCTTAAACTTAACCATTTTGCAATTAACTTCACTCACAGACTCGCAGTAGATCAATGAACAAAACCCCTATATTCCTATGTTTAATCGAAGTCGAAATCGTGAGTATTGAGACAGTTTCGATCGCGGGTGTATTTGGGGAGGGATACTACAGGTACTAGCATCATAAAACCAATTCAATCCGGGTATCTAACGCAATACCCTAGCGGGCGGGACTGGTCAGAGACTTGTGCGTGTGTGGGAGAGACCCGGGTTCGAGACCGGACTCCCACAATTAATTTTTGAACATTTTTTGATAATATTTAATTAATAAAAATCAAACCCTATATTATTATTATATTATATAAACGTGTTTTAGCCCGGGAAACAACCCGTGGGCTCGGGTTTGAATTTTGTAACAAATTTTATTATTTCTTCCACTTTTAAAAAAAATAATGTATTTATGTATTTTTCACACCGTAATCTCGTATAAAATAATATAATTATATTATTTTCAACCCGTGACCAGTATTAATAAATTAATATATAAATTATATTATTTCCCTAACCTTTGTAAACAACTCAAACACATGGAAATAATTATTTAATTATTATCCGTTATCAACTTTCGGCGCGTGACGCAAATTCCCTAAAATCGTTATAATAAGATATGCATATATTTATATATATAAAAAGCTCCGTTGACACGTTCGTTTATGCCTAAATCCTTAGAATGCATTAGGACATTCTAATTTTCCGTGTCGTCGTCACAATTCCCATTATTATCCCTAATTTATGTGTTTATAATTTTAGGTCATTCGTAAGTCTTTTGAGACTTACACTCGTGGTTCCAACTTATCCTTTGTGTGATACTACCTACAACGCAACGCAGGTGAGTTTTCACGGCCCCTTTTTACTGTTTTAACCTAGGAGAGAAAACATGATTAAACTATTTTGAGATTTTGTAATTCGTATGTTATCGATGTTAAAGCTAAGCGTAACATGCTATCACAGAAAGTCCTCATCTTATATCGAACCGTTAATATGGATCTTAGCGAGGTAATATTTAGTAGTACTACTGGGTTTGACAAATCCCACCCGCGTTAGTCGCGCTAACTCGATTAGAGATCGAACGGGTGAAATGTTACCTACTCACACCGCCAGTGTTGATAGACCTGGCAGGAGGCGGATAAACAAACAGTCAGCTTCGGTTGCGAGCTCTTGAGTTAAACATGAACATAGGTTAGCTACCTATAGATACATATTGAATGATCATAAATCTGGTAAACGCTTATTTATATATTGAAACCTGTGAACTCACCAACCTCGTGTTGACATATTTTCTTACATGTTTTCTCAGGTCGCTAAGATAAGGCACAGGTGCACATTAGGGCATGCATGGGATTCATCTATTTTGATTGTTGCTTATTTATGTTTGTTTTGATTATTTTGTATTGTACTTGGTTTGGTTGGACTTTTGGACTTTTGGTTTGGGCGCGTGTGTTTTGCGCATTTACTTTTCTTTATGCTTCCGCAATGAAAATCTGATTGATATGATATTTTCATTTGAGTCCCATGTAGAGTCGTTCAAAGTAACTAATGTCTGAGATCCTCGTTCGTCACTTCCCAAACGGTAAAACTCCGTTAGTTGAAATTTGGGGGTGTGACAGATTGGTATCAGAGCCATTGGTTGTAGAGAACTAGGATTGCATACTAGACTATAGCCTCACAGATTAGTTACATGTCATTTGGATGTTTGGCACTTATACATATTTTTACAGGAACATGTCGTCAACTCCACCTCCATCACCTAAGGCACCCGGACATGATGCACCTATCCTATCATCACCGGAGCCCAAAAGGCGCCGGACTGGTTCTAGTGATTATTCGGTTGATCAGGGTGACCCGAGTAGCACGCAAACAACGAATCCTGCTCGTAATTGGAATGCATACCCGCAAATGATCCAAAGGTGGATCGAGATGGGAAATGTCCCATTACCCTACTTTGGTTCCGCTTCCTCATCATCTACTTTACCTAGCTTGCCCTGCACTATGGAACAAGCTTTTGCAGCTTTCGTATTTTACATGTCTAGGGAGTTGAGCATTGTGAAAGATGCTACTGAGGAGATACCTGGCATTCTGCAACGAGAGTCACAAATAGAGGAGAACAAGGTAGGAATTGAGCTGTTGACTGCTGAGCTAGCAGTGACGGATCAGGTCCATAATGTTTTGGTGGATCAGGTGACACATTTGGAGACGAGGGCGGACACCTCGGATCAATATGTAGAAGGGATTCTGGAGAGAGTGGCTAACCTGGAAGGCTATCTGCAAGTAGCAAATCATGCTGCCGAAGGACTTCAAGAAAGAGTGACTCACTTGGAAGCCCAACTGCAAGCAGCCCTATTTCCTGAGGAAATTCCACTTTCGGACGGCAAGGAGGAGCCTTTCGATGAGGATCCTTTCGAGGATGAGCCCCTATAGGAGGAACCACCCGAGGAGGAACCGGTGGAGATCGATGATGCTCAATCATACGTTTCTTCTGATGACGAGGATGTTTGATGATCTTCATATTCTATCTTTCTTTCATTTATGTTTTGCTTATGTTATTTCTCTTTTCAAACCTAGATGGGTAAGGTTGTTCCCATTCAATAAAAGCATGAGAAGTTTAATGTTGGAGTTATTTATTTTGTAGCTATTTATTTTGTAGCCTTACAATTTATTTAATTTCCAAAATATTAGATGTTGTATTTCCTTACTTGTACATGAATAATGTTTAATATGCGATATATTTCTCATTGTTTTGTGTTTGTGAATGTGAAGAGTCATGTCGGGAAGAGGACGTGGAGGTCGTGCTGGTGGCCGAGGTACCATCAACATGACAGCAGCAGAGCTAGCGGCACTAATAAACGATAGTGTGGCGGAGGCTCTAGCAGCACAGAATGCTGCAGGTAAATGCTTTAGTATTGACTAATGATGTCAATTCATCTCTTAAAAAGCCTGTCCTAAGCTCTAAAATTCCAATTCTATATTGTTTCTAAATCCAGGCCAGCAAAACCAGCAGAATCAGCAACCAGCATGCACCTTCAAAGCATTTATGGACTGTAAACCTCACGCTTTTAGTGGAGCTGAAGGAGCTGTCGGACTACTTCGTTGGTTCGAGAAAGTAGAATCAGTGATTTCCATGTGCAACTGCCCAGTGGCTAATCAGGTCAAGTTCCCCGCTGGAACTTTGAGGGCCCGGCTCTCACGTGGTGGAACGCCCAGGTCCAGATGTTGGGTCTGGCCATGGCAAATGGACTCCCGTGGGAGGAGTTTAAGTCGATGATAAAGGAGGAGTACTGTCCTCGCGATGAAATTCAGAAGTTAGAGGGAGAGTTCTGGAACCTAAAGATGGAGGGTTCTGAAATTAAGCTTTATACCACACGTTCACATGAACTTGCTACTATGTGCCCGCACATGGTGACTCCTGATTACAAGAGAATTGAGCTATATTTTGGAGGTCTAGTGCCTCAAATACAAAGTATGGTGACTTCATCCAACCCTACTACTATCCAGCAAACTATCCTACTTGCCCATAAGTTAACCGATCAGGCGGTGACTCAAGGGACTCTACCTCCGAGGGGTTCGGTCTCTAAATCCACCGACAATCACAAGCGCAAGTGTGATCACCACTCCAACACTCACTCCAACTCTAAAGGACCCCGGCTCAACCAACCCCGGTTTAATCAACCACAGCATCAACAGCAGCGTAAGTTTGAGCCTGCTAAGAACTTCAACCAGTCTACCTCTTCAGGTCAAAACTAGGGTGGTTACACGGGAAAATCTCCTAAATGTAACAAGTGCAACTTCCATCACTTCGGGTTCTGCAATCGTTGTCAGCGGTGTGGCAAAATAGGTCATGATGCCAAAGATTGTAGGGGTGAGTTGCAAGCCAAACAACCTTTTCAACAGCCTGGATCTACAAAGGGTTGTTTCGAGGGTGGGAAGGAGGGGCATATTCGGAAGAATTGTCCTCAATTGAAGAAAGGGGGTAATGTAAACCACAACCCTAACTAGAATAACAAAAACGGTGGCAACAACGGCAATGGTGGAGGAAATGGTGCGAAGGGACGAGCCTTCGTGCTAGGATCTGGAGAAGCTCGTTATGGTCATAATGTGGTCACCGTTAAGTTTCTCTTAAATAATTACTTTGCTTCTGTCCTTTTTGACACCGGTGCTGATAGAAGTTGTATATGTAAGAAACTTAGTGATATGATAAAAGGAACTCCAACTCTGTTAGGAGCTAAGTATATAATAGAAATAGCCGATGGCCAAATAATTGAAGCAACCCACATTCTTAAGGGTTTTAATCTTGAGCTAGCTATATCGACCTTATGCCGGTCACACTTGGTAGTTTTGATGTAATTGTCGACATGGATTGGTTATCTAAAAACCAAGCTAAAATTATCTGTCATGAGAAAATTGTTCGTATTCCTCTCCCGAATGGAGAAACCCTTTCCGTTCAGGGCAAAAAAGTTGGTGCAGTCATGGGCATCATATCTTTTATGAAAGCACATAAATGCCTTCGAAAGGGATATACGGCTATTTTGGCTCTCGTTGCTGAGCGGTCGTCAGAAGAGAAGAAGATTGATGATATTCGAGTCGTTCATGAATTTTTAGAAGTATTTCCCGAGGATTTGCCTGGTCTGCCACCACACCGTCAAGTTGAATTTCAAATCGATCTAGCACCCGGAGCAGCACCGATCGCCCGGGCACCTTATAGGTTAGCACCTAGTGAATTACAAGAATTGTCCACTCAGTTACAGGATTTATTGGATAAAGGTTTCATCCGACCTAGCTCATCGTCATGGGGAGCTCCGGTACTATTTGTCAAGAAGAAGGACGGGACTTTCCGTATGTGTATTGACTACCGTGAGTTGAATAAAGTCACAATAAAAAATCGCTACCCTTTGCCCTCGATAGATGATCTCTTTGATCAACTCCAAGGAACAAGTTTCTATTCCAAGATAGATCTTAGGTCCGGTTACCATCAATTAAGAGTCCGAGATGAGGATATCTCTAAAACTGCATTCAGGACAAGGTACGGCCACTACGAATTTATGGTCATACCTTTCGGATTAACCAACGCACCTGCGGTATTCATGGACCTCATGAACCGTGTGTGTAAGCCATATCTTGATCAATTTGTTATCGTTTTCATCGACGACATCCTTATTTATTCCAAGAACAAGGAAGAACATGAGGAACATCTACGCCTAATTTTGGAATTACTTAAGCAGGAGAAACTGTATGCTAAGTTTTCCAAGTGTGAGTTCTGGATCCGGGAAGTTCAATTTCTAGGGTATGTGGTTAACGAGAAAGGAATACATGTCGACCCATCAAAGATAGAAGCCATCAAGAATTGGGCAGCACCGACGACTCCGACTAAGGTGCGACAATTTCTAGGATTGGCTGGTTATTACCGTCGATTCATCGAGGGATTTTCAAAAATTGCACAACCTCTCACTGCCTTAACTCAAAAGGGTAAAGCCTATAACTGGGGCGATAACCAAGAGTTAGCATTCCAACATCTTAAATAGAAACTTTGCAGTGCACCTATTCTAGCTCTTCCGGAAGGAACGGATGATTTTGTGGTGTATTGTGATGTCACACCCCAACCGGGCGGCGGAACACGTCGGAGTATGACCCGAATTGTGACCAGATTGCTCGTAGCACTTGGAACTATTAAAATTTCATAATTTTATTCAATAATATTAAAAGTGCCTCAAAGGCTACAAATAGTTCAAATAAACAAGACAAAACATAGTTCCAAACAAGATAAAATCAGATTTCAAATTTCTAAGTCCAAGCCTAAGTGTTGAACATAAATCAAGCGTTGCTTGAACTTGGTGCACCTGAAACATGTTTAAAATAAGAGTTATCAACAAAATGAATTGTTGGTGAGCAATCATGGTAGATATAGATATAGTAGTTTAGATAAAGTACAAATTCCATGCTAAGACAAGTAATACATTATAGTCTTATTGTATATACACACAGTCCAAATTAAACCTTCCTTTTAAGATTTATCCAATTCAGATTGTCCAACATATAGTTAACAGTTTTTCAGTTTCAGAATTCATTACATGCATCCTAGATCAAAGAAATGCATGGGGTAGCTAACCCACATGGTACCACTAATTCCATTCATAGGCTGTCGAAACAGTTAATAATATGAACTAGTGTAATCAACAAATAAGCCACATAATGCAATTAAACAAGTCTAACATAAGGGAATTTGTTTCAAGTTGTGAGATTTGTCAATAGTGTAAGTGTAATTATATAGGAACATGTTTCACCCCAAAAGTGATAAAATGTATAAAGAGGGGCATGAAAACTCACATGGTTTGTAAGTAGTTTCCGAGCTAAGTTTGATCCAAAGATATAATCCAAAGTAGGTCACAATTAACCTATTATAGTTGTAGTTTAGTCATTTAGTTTAAAGGAATAAGCTAAGGTTTGTTCGTGTTCTCGAATTTGGGAAATTAGGATTTTGGAAAGTTTAAGGTTTGAAAAGTAATTTGGTTATAGTTTAAGGTGTGCAAGTATTTAAATTACTAAATTATTATGTTTAGTAATTTAAATATAATTTCAGATTTTATAAAATATTTTAAGTGATTATTTAATTAATTACTTATTTAGTAATTTAGTTAATAAATGTGTTTAATTAACTAAATATGTCAAAAAGATAGTAAGAATATAAATATAATTTAAATTATAAATTTTATAAATATTTTCTGTTAATAAGTAAATTTTTATAAAATTTACTTATTTTTAGTTTAATTAAATCAATAATTCCATTGATTTAATTACAAAACAAAATTAGTAAAAATTAGTAAAAATGTCTAAAAGTTCCAGAAACTTAGTATTTTGTTAAAAATATATAGATCAAGTTTCTGTAATTTTTGTATAATTTTTGGAATAGATTTACTAATTTTAAATAAATAGTCCAAGCTTTAAATTTAGACTTTTAAATAATTAATTTTATAAACTCAGAAAGTTTTCTGTTTTTATTTTATAAAACAGTAGAGAATTTTATTACAAAAATTTGGACTATTTATTTGTACATTTTCGAGTTGTAAATAAAAAGTTATGAATTTTTAAAGATTAAAGATTTAATAAAAAGAAAAATCAAAAATAGGAAAATGTTGAAAAGTGGGCGAACCGGCCACAAGGCGGATCGAACCTGGGCTACTTGGCTTAGCAGCAGTGCACCTGACCGTTGGGCCAAGTGGCTAACCTGGTAATAAGTTGAATTGGGTTATATTTAACCCGGATCTTGGATCCGGTTTGTGTTCGTTTAAGCAAAAAAAAAGGCTCACGGGTGAGGGCCTTAGCCGGACTCGAACCCGTGACCTCTCGTTCGTAATACGCGCACCCGGCCATCTCGGCCAAGTGACTAACTCGTAAACAAACGGAGAGAGGTTCCTTTTAACGACGTTTTCGAAATAAAATCCCAAATCCGTTTGAAACACAAGAACCCTAATCTGAGTTTGTTCGAATTCGATGAATCCGTATAATAGGAACTCAATTAACCATAGGGCTTTTGTTATACGTTCAATTCCAAGCCTAATGACGTATTGAATTACCTGGAATGATCAACTGATCGAAGTTCTGGACTCGTTGTTCAGTTCGTCTGAACTGAGATTCCGAGAGAGAGAATTAGAGAGTGTTAGGAGTTGTGATTTGTTTCAAATGGACGCATTAGGTGTCGTCGAGGTTTGTCCAACCTCAATTCGACAAATAAATTCGCGAATTAACGAGTTTTGATTACGGTTTAAGACGGTTTAAAGTTTTTAGCCGTTTTCTACTGTTACGAGTTAAAATTTCGAATTAAACGAGTTCATCATGCTCGTTTATGAGTTGTAATGGGATTTCAGTTACGAATCTTTGCTCTTATCATCTCAAAACGCGTTTTTGAATATTCAGAACCCAAAACCGGGTTCCCCTTGTTTCGAACCCACGACCCCTTTTGGGTGGGTTTTAAAACAGAAAAATACAACTTTGGTCCCTGAGGTTTGTTAAGTTGACTCCGGTCAACTTAAACTTGAAAATAAGTTTGAGGAAAGGCAGTTTAGCCCTTGTAGTTAAGTTTTAACCAAAAACTAAGTTAGTTAGGTTAAATAGGGTTTTTAGTTAATAAATTTGATATATTTTGATATTTAAATGTATAAATTAAATTTAAATTATAAAAGAATTGTTTATTTCTATAAAAATGATATAAAATGACATATTTTTATAGAACTTTATTTTAAAAATATTTATTTAATTAAACTTTATTTATTTGATTTATTTAGGAATAAATCTTGTTATTTCTTAAAAATTCATAAAAATTTATAAAAGTCATTTTAATTTATATAATTTGTGTTTTAATTTAAATAAAACACATTAGGATTTTTTTTTCAAATTAAATAAGTATAATTTTTTTTTTTTACACTTAGATAATTTATGAGATTTATTTTATATAGTTTAGGGACTTTATTCAAATACCATGAATATTAGCCCTAAAACATAGTTTGAGTATGGTTTTTAGCCACATAGTTTAAGCAATTCATTTAAGAATTTTCACATATTATTAAATATGGATAATTAGGGTTTACAATAAATGCCAAATGGCCAGAAATTGTAAACGAAAAAGTACAGATATTACATGTGACGCGTCTATTCAGGGTCTAGGTTGTGTGTTAATGCAACGAGAAAAGGTGATCGCGTATGCTTCGCGTCAACAAAATATTCACGAGAAAAACTACACCACTCATGACTTAGAGTTGGGAGCTGTAGTTTTCGCACTTAAGATATGGAGACATTACTTGTACGATACCAAATGCACCATCTACACCAATCACAAGAGTCTTCAGCATCTTCGAGCAGAAAGAGTTGAACATGCGACAGCGTCGTTGGGTCGAACTCTTAAATGATTATGACTGTGCGATCCGGTATCATCCGAGTAAAGCTAACGTTGTGGCTGATGCCCTAAGTCGAAAAGAAACGAAACCCAAACGAGTTCAAGCATTACAGCTTACTATTCACCCCGGATTACCTGACACAATCCGTAATGCTCAACTTGAAGCCCTGAAGGAGGAAAACCTACCGCTGGAAGGTACACGCGGTATGGAAGCACAACTCGAGGTCAAATCTGACGGTATTCGCTACTTCGTCGAGCGAATATGGGTTCCAGTTTTCGGAAACCTAAGGGAACTAGTCATGGATGAGGCTCATAAATCTCGTTACTCTATTCATCCAGGTTCCGACAAGATGTACCATGATCTAAAGGTGCTGTATTGGTGGCCAAAGATGAAGGCCGATATAGCCACATATGTGAGCAAGTGCCTGACTTGCGCGAAAGTCAAAGTTGAATATCAAAAACCTTCCGGTCTTCTCCAACAACCAGAGATTCCCATGTGGAAATGGGAACGGATATCCATGGACTTTATCAAAAAATTGCCACGAACTCCTACCGGATGTGATACCATTTGGGTAATTGTTGATCGTTTAACAAAGTCCACTCACTTCTTAGCAATCAAGGAAACCGACAAAATGGATAAGCTTACTCGTACTTACTTGAAAGAAGTAGTCTCTCGGCACGGGGTGCCAATCTCTATCATTTCGGATCGTGATGCATGATTCACCTCTCGTTTCTGGCAGTCGTTACATAAAGCTTTAGGCACGCGTCTAGATATGAGCACAGCGTACCATCCTTAAACTGATGGCCAGACAGAACGTACTATTCAGACTCTGGAGGACATGCTACGAGCTTGTGTGATTGATTTCGGTAACACTTGAGAGTCTCACCTACCATTGGTGGAGTTCTCCTACAACAACAGTTATCACACTAGCATTAAGGCAGCTCCATTTGAAGCACTTTATGGACAGAAATGTCGTTCTCCTATTTGTTGGGCCGAGGTTGGGGATAGTCAACTTACAGGTCCTGAACTCGTACTTGAAACTTCTGAGAAAATCGTTCAAATTAGAAACCGTATGGCAGCAGCTCGTGATCGTCAAAAGAGCTATGCCGACAAGCGTCGTAAACCGTTAGAATTTCAAGTAGGGAATATGGTCATGTTAAAAGTTTCACCTTGGAAGGGTGTCATTCGTTTTGGGAAATGAGGCAAACTAAGTCCTCGTTATGTTGGGCCATTCAAGATATTGAAAAGAATCGGACCAGTAGCGTACCAACTGTACCTACCTGAAGGACTTAGTGGTGTACACAACATCTTTCACATCTCGAACTTGAAGAAATGCCTAGCAGACGAATCACTCGCGGTTCCTCTTGAGGAACTACACATTGATGAACAGTTACGTTTCATCGAAGAACCTATGGAAATTATGGATAGGGAAGTCAAAACGTTAAAACGCAGTAAAATCCCTATTGTCAGAGTTCGTTGGAACTCGAAACGCGGACCGGAATTCACGTGGGAGCGCGAGGATCAGATGATTCGCAAATATCCAAATCTGTTCAAGTACTCTGCGTCAAATTCTTAAGGTACTATTTAATTTTCGGGACGAAAATTCTTTTAATTAGGGGATGATGTGATATCCCGGGAAATTTGTTTTTTATTTTATTTAATTTTCGGGACGAAAATTCTTTCAACTAGGGGATGATGTGACAATCCGGACTTTTCCAGTTAACCCCGTTAACAAAATCCAGTTAAAGTTAACTAAATTAACTTAACTCAAACTTCAGGGACTGATTCTGCCAATATTTCAAACTTAAACTCGAGGGACTAGTTATGTAATAACCCTAATCTTCTATGTTGACTTTTAGAAAGTCAAAATCCAAATCCTGTTGACTTGTGCTAGTCAAACTAACCAAGTTCTAACCTCAATTCAAACCACAAGGGTTATTCCTGCCAAGATTCTAAACCTCAAACCAGAAACCTCAGGGACTAAATCTGTAATTCAATCAAAGTCAGTTTAGTTGACTTTTGAAAGCCAAATTCACGACCTACGACTCAATTCAAGCTCCATAACTGTTTTTCGGTTCGAATTTGTAACTGAATTGCATGATGGTGTCTTTAACGATCGACATTACAGCCTTAATTATCATTAGTGGTAGAATTAAACTCAATAATGGATGATTAAACCATAATCGTCGAGTTCGTCCTCTTACTCACAAAATTCATGTTATTTCGCATACCAATTCACGAACTAATCATCTGCACACACTAGACGAATCCCCCTGATGCTTCTGCACGTTTCAATTCTACCGGAGGAGTAGATACAGGCGCCGGAGATCAAGCTTTCCACAGTTGGAGTCCGCTCTAGTCGATCACCACAAATTCATCAACGTTTCTGGTAACTAATCGCACCCTTAGCTTCGTTTTTACCCTATGAATGAAATCCCTATCATTATCAGGGCTTACATTACCAATTCGATCAAGATCACGACTCTAGGGTTCATCACAAACCGGTTTAATCGAACCCTAGTCTAGACTCAAACATAATTCAATTAAACTATACAGTTTGATTCGCAATATCATCCTCTTTGAAAACCCTCTGTCAATTCAACGTTTTATTATAGAAATTGTTGTGAACCGTAATCTAGGATTCATATAAAACCAATTTATCGAATTCAACTATAAACCATGTTTAAATCTAATTAAATTATACCGTTATAATCGTAATCTTCTATAGATCGAAAGCCTTATGAAATCTCTGGCTTCTATCATCGATTTAATCTTAATCTAGTAATTAGGGTTTGTTCTTGAATCAATTTGGGGGTTTTGATCTTAACGGCTATCTCAATCAAATTAAACCTCATGGTTGGATTCGCAACCATCTTTTTATCAAAAAAAACCCCATGAATCCAGCAGTTTCTAACATCAGAATCGATCTAATCGAATTGGCATTCATATCTAGGGTTTTGGCCTATTTTTCCTAAATTTAACGATCTTAAACTTAACCATTTTGCAATTAACTTCATTCACAGACTCGCAATAGATCAATGAACAAAACCCCTATATTCCTATGTTTAATCGAATTCGAAATCGTGAGTATTGGGACAGTTTCGATCGCGGGTGTATTTGGGGAGGGATACCACAGGTACTAGTATCATAAAACCAATTCAATCCGGGTATCTAACGCGATACCCTAGCGGGCGGGACTGGTCAGAGACTTGTGCGTGTATGGGAGAGACCCGGGTTCGAGACCGGGCTCCCACAATTAATTTTTGAACATTTTTTTGATAATATTTAATTAATAAAAATCAAACCCTATATTATCGTTATAATAAGATATGTATATATTTATATATATAAAAAGCTCCGTCGACACCTTTGTTTATGCCTAAATCCTTAGAATGCATTAGGACATTCTAATTTTCTGTGTCGTCGTCACAATTCTCATTATTATCCCTAATTTATGTGTTTATAATTTTAGGGCATTCGTAAGTCTTTTGAGACGTACACTCGTGGTTCCAACTTATCCTTTGTGTGATACTACCTACAACGCAACGCATGTGAGTTTTCACGGCCCCTTTTTACTGTTTTAACCTGGGGGAGAAAACATGATTAAACTATTTTGAGATTTTGTAATTCGTATGTTATCGATGTTAAAGCTAAGCGTAACATGCTATCACAAAAAGTCCTCATCTTATATCGGACCGTTAATATGGATCTTAGCGAGGTAATATTTAGTAGTACTACTGGGTTTGACAAATCCCACCCGTGTTAGTCGCGCTAACTCGATTAGAGATCGAACGGGTGAAATGTTACCTACTCACACCGCAGTGTTGATAGACCTGGCAGGAGGCGGATAAACAAACAGTCAGCTTCGGTTGCGAGCGTTTGAGTTAAACATGAACATAAGTCAGCTACCTATAGATACATATTGAATGATCATAAATCTGGTAAACGCTTATTTATATATTGAAACCTGTGAACTCACCAACCTCGTGTTGACATATTTTCTTACATGTTTTCTCAGGTCGCTAAGATAAGGCACAGGTGCACATTAGGGCATGCATGGGATTCATCTATTTTGATTGTTGCTTATTTATGTTTGTTTTGATTATTTTGTATTGTACTTGGTTTGGTTGGACGTTTGGACTTTTGGACTTTTGGTTTGGGCGCGTGTGTTTTGCGCATTTACTTTTCTTTACGCTTCCGCATTGAAACTCTGATTGATATGATATTTTCATTTGAGTCCCATGTAGAGTCGTTCAAAGTAACTAATGTCTGAGATCCTGGTTCGTCACTTCCCAAACGGTAAAACTCCGTTAGTTGAAATTTGGGGGTGTGACATTCTGCGCCTCTGGATCCACAGGTTTAGGGTCGGTAGGAGAGGCTTCAGTCGATGCCTCAGCAGTACTTTCGGGCTCGACTGAACTATGTCAAGATTAGCTTCAAAGGCTGGAGCTTCGAATATCTCTCCATCCTCAAACTCATATTCTCCTTCACCGTCACCCTTAAGAAATTCTATACATCTTCATCCTCCGCATCCAAGTCGTCACTAGAGCCGATCTCTCCCTCTTCCAGATTGCTGAGAGCATCGATCTGTGCTTCTTTGGAATGGTCTGGCTCTAGCAATAAGATAACATCGTCAGATAGATCTTTAAGAACGTCAGCCGGAGACTTTCCTTTGTCACGACCCGAAGCATCACCTCCACCTTCGCTCCGAGTAGACCCCCCAGCTTTAGAACGACAGAAATGGGAACAATTGCCAATGCTAACGATTGCTGACTAATTTAACCATTGCATCGTTCTCCTGACGTTGCTTCTCATCAGACGCCCGTTGTTTCCTCAACGCGGCTACTTCATCAATCAAAGAGTTAATCTAGCCTTGTTGCTTCTTAGACTCTTCTCTCGATTTCCATACCATTTCAAGCAAACCAGCTACTTGAGTTTCTAAGGTAGTGATCCTGACATCTCGAGGATCAGAACCCCTAGAAGAAGATGCTTCGGCTGTATGAGTTGGGAAGGTGAAGATTTCTTCAAAATCAAATCCATGAGTAAAGTCAAACTCAGAAAATGGTTCACTGATGGGTTGAAGGGTGGTTGTGGGGACTGAGGTAGGGATGGTGGTTGTTTAAATGGTGGTTGGGGTGATGGTGACAGACTCAGTGAGAATTGGAGTCGTCACCGCCACCTGGACAGATTGTAGAGGGAGGGACACTATCACATGAACCTCCTCTATGATAGAAGTTGCAGCTACTTCAACGGTTACACGTGGCCTCATCCGCTGTCACTGGTAAAGCTGTTGTGAAGATGAAGTAGAAGTGGAATCAGTACTCACAGCCATTGATGTTGCATGCCTCTGAGCACTGACTTCTACTTCACTAAGGATAGCCTGGAATGGCCTATCCCCCCCCCCCAATGCTTGTTAATGCTTTCTCGTCTTCGTCTTTGTATAGCAGCATCCGAATCAGAGTCGGGTTCATAATCACTGCTTGTACTTTCTTGTCTCTTTCTCTTAGAAGACGACTCGGGAAGGGTCACCTTTGTCGTTCTTCTTGGGTGTGATTGTGATGGTGTATCATCAGAATCAAATGAATCAGACTCGGTAGCCTCTGAGTCGGATTCTTCAGCACCAGCACTTCCTTCTTCTTTGTCTCCCTGTTCTTCTGAATCATCCTCACCATCAACTTCCTCCTCACCTTGCTCATTAGAGTGTTCACTAAGATCAGGCTCTGACTCAGGACTATACCATCTCAGATTAGGAGGTGCCACATATGCTTCGTTGATTAGGTGGCCGAATAGAGGAGTGTGCTCAGGGGTAGGTTCTACACTGCCTGGCGTTAGAAATTGTGAAAATACTCTCTTAGCCACCCTCTTCACTTGAAGTCTCTCCCCAATAGCTGGTAGATTTGGCAACGCATCATTGATCAAAAGTTGCACAAATCTGGGGTATAACAAGAACCTAAACCTCCTCGCCGTATTAATCTGATCAGTTAAGGCTTTGTAGATGTATTTGGAGAAGTTATAGCCCTTGTTAAGAGATAAACCAACCATAGAATCTGCCAGATCATGACACATGGCATCCTTGCCTGCCTTCCTTGAAGAGATGCACATGATCATGATGTGGGCAAAGTACCTCCACTGATCTAGTAGCCACATCTTCTTGTACGATGCATAATCTCACACACCGACATACCCCATTCGTTGCCTCCAGCACCCTTCCACAAAATAATCAGGATAAGAGACTGGGTCGGTGGCAAAATCTCGGAACTGTAAGACTCTCCTGATTGTGTCTTCAGATATAGAAATCTCATGACCTGCCACAATAGTCCGAATGACGTTTGGGGTTACCGTGTAGTCATTATCTGTTGTCTCCCAGAACTGCTCCAGGTATGGTCTTGAGACGATAGGATCTGCAGAGATAGCATAGCTGATCTTTAAACGGTTCAAGAAATCAACTATCTCTCTATACTGAAATGCAGCACCCTTCCATTCCGGATGTGTTAGAGCCAGAAGATTGAATTCGCTGGTAAAAGCACGAGCCATCACTGCACAAACATACAATAAACACAATAAGAACAAGAAGAATCATTGGAATTGAACAAACACGACACGATATAGCACATTCACAAACACTGATTTTTCAGACTTAGAAAAATTTCAACTTTGCCCTTCCTTCGTACTTAACAAGTATGCATGGTTTACTTCTTGCGTACTTAGAAAGTACGCAGGAGTTAACTCTTGCGTACTTACTAAGTGCACAAAAACTAGCACTTAGCCAAAAAATTTCCAAATCTGAAATCCAGAATAAGTTAGTTTTTGCTATGAATGTTGGTCACCACAAGGTCGAAAATCAATCATATGCCTTATGGAATCAACATCAACAGCAATAACTTGCTAAAACCCGTCATTTGTGACCTAGCCGTTGGCCGACGGGAATACACGGCCACACAAGAGGTCAAATATGAAATCCAACAAGGTTAAGGACAAATTAGACACATTTGAGTTTCGATTGATGATTTTAAACAGATTTTAGGTCCTAATTACATCCAAGAACAACCAAAATCGGTCAAAAATTCTCGATCAAAGCTCTAGTTTCTATGTTCAAGAAATCGGTTCAAAACAAGTGATTTCATGGATGAAATGTGCCAAGATTCTCACCAAATGTTAGTTGAGTGAAGATGAATCTAGAAATGGGACGAAAAACAGGTTTAGGAACACATGAAATTTTGAGTGAAAAGAGCAGTGGGTATACAACAGTGTCAAAGAGTTTGAAATGAGATAAACCCAGAAATAGTTCTAAGTCTTGTATATATACTCAACACATTTTGGTCTTGCGTACTTAACAAGTGCGCAAGACTTAACTCTTGCGTGCTTAGCAAGTACGCATGACTTAAGTCTTGCGTACTTACAAGTACGCAAGGTTTAATTCCTGCGCATTTGACAAGTACGCAGAAATCCTTGTGTTTCATAAATTTCAACTCAAATTATGAAGATTGTCAAGTCAAATAACGAACCGGATAAGAAACTTCAATCCCGAGGTTTCAAAAACAATTCAAGGAAGTTAAACACAAATATTTTGGGCATTTTTTATTAGAATTGAACTGTACACAAACTTAAAATCTTTTTGAGCTTTTCTGAATAACGATATACAAGTATATACACACAAGCTATTTTTGTTCAAAGTCACGAGCAGGGGATCATATCAGACTAAAATATAGCAAAAATGATACAATATAAACATCAAAGAATATGTGATCATGTCATACATTACTATTTATTCATACGTAATAAGCACATAAACAAGTAATTCAAGTTGCCAATATTATAAGATTTGAAACCATAAACATCTTAGAATCACGTTCTTACGTGTTAAGGTAATACTTATAATTATACAATGTGTACCCCACTGTTATGCTACTTGAGTTTAAATGTGCACTATCTCAAGGAATCTAAGATTTTCCCAATGATTTTCTAAATTTCCAAAATGAAGTTACATCAATTAGCACAGAAAAATCAAACAGAATCCATAAGGATTATCAGGAATCATAAGATTCATAATCTAGCGATTCATGTTACAACCCCAAATTTAGGTACTGATTTTTTATTTATTTATTTAATTACGTGTTATCTATTTTGATACTTGAACTACTAGATAACAAACTCGAACACTTTGAGCTATCATTTAGAACCCAATAAACACATTGTGCTTACCTAACTGAACTAGGCCCATTGGGCTTGGCCCAACTGTAGATAAAAAGATTCGACCAAATAGCGGCCCAACTAAAGGCCGGTATACGAAGCCAGTCCAAATGAAACTAATAAACCTTTGTTTGACGGATCGTTACATGATTCGATACAATTTATAATAATTATGAACTAAACCATTTACGCGGAGAACGATTAGAGTGATTAACGCGCTCGTACAGGCTATTACCGATTACCCGATGCGATAAGATATTAAGACGTGAAAACTCAAATAAATAATATTAATAAATATTAGTATTTATTCGTGCGACTAATAGGGAGTTTACGCGAGATATGCGACGTTGGATGCGTGACTGCGACATACACCGGTGTGGACATCAACGAGTCTTGCTAGATCCGGTATAACTAAATAATCTAAATAAGTATTTATTATATACACATCGCATTAAATTATTAGAGTTATTACTATTTAAGAATTAATAACTACATGTGATTAGTGATGTGCTTTACTCGGAACAGAGGCATGTGAGCACACGGTACCAAGCGATACCGCCTATTTTCGAAGTAGTATAATAAAATATATAATTATTTATTACTATAGTTACTAATATTATTATTAATAAATAGTAGAAATTATCGAAGCATGGATCATTAGTTTGAGCATAAGCGGTTATGCACGCAGTACACAAGTAGTATCTGACTATTTTAGAACCGAGCGATCGAGTAGATATATTAAGTCACTATTTATATTTATTCATCATATTTACTAATAATATTATTTAAATGAAGCATGAGGCGTTTATTTAAGCGAACGCGTATAGACGTGTGTTGTCAACGCATACCGGCTTGGACAACAGTTGGAACGAAAAATTTATGAAACAATTATTTAGGGGCATGTTCTTTTGAGAACCAACCATATGTTGAGAACCGAAAGAACCGCACAAAACGTGTACATATCGCTTTAGTGAAAAAAGTAAAATTCAACAACAATGCTTTATTTATCTCTTCCCACTCTTAGTTTGAGTTTATCTCCTCTCTCCTAAATTTTTTTAAGAAAAGTATAAAAATATGCATATATGCATTCATTTGTGCATATAGTGTGAGTGCATATATGCATTTAGAAAAACGACTATAAATTCGAGGTCTTTTAAAACCAAACCTTAAACATATTGAAATGTACATGAATTGTAGTCAATTTATAGTATAAATAGAGCAAGAGTTAGTGCGGTTCTCACAGTTCTTAACATATTGTTGGTTCTCAAAAGAACATACCCCCAATTATTTAAACTATATTTATTACCGCATTTTATTATAAAGATTATAAAATAAAATTTTAGATTCAAATAACAAGACAGAGACTTGAATAAACACGTGATGGTCCTAAACCAGTATTATATCAAAACTGCTGAACTACTAACTTCTTATTTACTTATATTATTAATGTATTTATTTATTTTCTCTTTACCAGCAAATTACTCCACCATAACCGAATATTTTATAGCTTACAAAATCCTACAAAATCTAGCCTTAACATGTACAATATTTTGGATATCTAATTCAGGATTTAGTAGCATAAGATCTTTGTGATACCAAGAAATTTGGGGGTCCCAAATCCTTTCATCCTCTCTGTTATTTGCTACTCAAAATAACCAAACACCCTACACACCTTCTACTGTCATTTTACTTTCTTTCAAACCACGTCTACCCCATTTCCATTTCATCTCAAGCTTCATAAAACCAGACTTAGGGAGACAGATAGAGGAGAACAAGTTTAAGAGAAAGAGGAAGAGAGACACCAACCATCGTCTCCGGCAAGGCTCTCGACGACCGCCGGCGGTGGCCACCCGCGTGAGTCACCCTCCTCGATTCCTCCATCTTCCACCATCCAAGAACCCTAAATCAGAGGCTAGAGAGAGAGAGATGCGTGAGAAAGTGAAGCCGCCACCCGTTTTTCCCGGTGTCACAGCGGCCAGGCGGTGGAGACGGTGGTTTAAAGGGAGACCTAACGGCGGCGGGGCCAACTAGGGTTCAATCAGGGGCGACGGCGAGTGGGTCTACCCCTCTGCAGGCGAAGTTTCTCGGCTTAAAATGGTGGCTTCAGAAAAGAAAGACAACAGCGGCGGCGGTAGGCAGAAACCTTTTTATTTTTCCAGTGGTTAACGGCTTTCCGGCAGCCACGAGTAGGGTTCCGGCGAACCTTCGTTTTCTCCTGTGAACTCCATGTCACTCTATCGTCCCGATCCGTGATCCTAAGGTAACATCCATTTCTTTTTTTTTGGCCAACCGAGCCATCATCCTTGGTCTTTAACGGTTTTTCCTATTGGACTGGATGTATATGTGTCCAGGTTTCATTCCCGGATGTTAAATGGATATTTTGACAGGTTAGGGAGGTAAAGGGACGTCGTCCGGTGATTCCGGACTGCTCGGGTCGTTCTTGACAGTCCCAGGTTTCGGTCAACGAAAGTCAAACCTGGTCAACGCGGGTCAAAAGTGGTCAGCGGCAGAGTCGACGAGTGGGTTCACGTACGGGTAGAGAGGTATAAACGCGTGTTAACTTTGTAATTTTTTTTGTATTTGTTTTGTATGTAAACGTGTGTAATAGTTTGTTGAGCTAAACTGATCCCGACCCCTCGATATTTTGATGTAACACTGAGCCTCATTCGTGTTATCTTATTTGTAAACCGGTTCCGTCTAGATAAAAACAAAATGTAAAATCTATATGCATACACATATATAGATTTAATTATGAATATAAAATATTACTACTTAGAAATATAACATACATGTATACACATTTATATGATTATTTAAAAACCAAAAACTTATAAAAACCGAACATATAGACATATGTATATATATTTTGTTATAAATAGACAATGCCATATTAGAAATATAAAACGTATATATACACGATTATATAATTATAAATTATATTATTTAGAAAACTAAAGTTATATAAACAAGAATAATAGTTATAAACCAAATACAACTATTTATATATAAAACTAATATATATGAATTTATTTATGCACATCAACTCATTTCCACACGGGTTATCGGATATATATAAGTATATACATATATACGATTGCTATTTTATACAACCATATGTATAACCAGTAGAACTTTAATATTACGTTTGTATAATCATCATTATTGTATTTGGGTAAGCATTAGAAATATTCTCATGAAACTAATTGTTATATTACCATTTTCATTATTATCATTACTATTAAATTGATATCTTACAAATATTATCAATAATAACATTAACATTAATTTTATTATTCATATTTTTATTACTACTATTAATAAAAATATTATTAATATTATATTATAATTACTACTACAAATTTAGCTACAACTTATGACATATTTTATTACTAGCACAATAAATGTTTTCATTACTACTTTAAATCGAACAAGGTTAATATTATGTAAATCGTTATTTTTACTAAAAATGTTACACTTATTATTAAAGATATTATTGATATTACTATATTTATTTTTATAATTATTAAAGATATATACTTATTATCATTACTTTTATTACTTGTTAATACAATTAAGATTATTATCATTAACAATATTTCTAACATAATATTATAACTATTAACTCTATCTAAATATATACCTTTACCATTATTAGTGTTGTTATTATCATTATTATTATCAACTACTAAAACTTAAATTATGTTTTACACTAATATAATCAACGCTGCAAATATTTTCATTAATATTAGTATTACTATTTGTTACGATTATACTTTTGAATTATAATATATAAGTATAACTTGATGATTTTTATGCTTAGTTATATATGCAACTATAATTATTGATTATTATTTTTTAAACAAATATATATATTTATTTTTATATACACATATATCGTGTAAGTAACTAATGACTAGTGTTACCTTATCTGAATTGAACCATTATTATAATACTTAGTATTATGTTGATTCAGGTCAAAACATTATTTTTACTACTTTCATTAGAGCATGTAAACAAGTATTACCATTATACAAGAATACTAAGTTTAACCAACACTTTTATAGTACAACTATTTTAGAATAATAAATAGTGGTTACAACCTGAGACTTCTACCAAAACGACCCCAACACCTTACCAAATCGGTCGAGCTCAACTACACGGTTAATGACATTACTCTAGTACAACATACTAATGTCACAATTATAATTAGGATCTGTCTTAATGCCTACACACACGATAGCAAGCTCGCAACTTTAGCATATTGATTTGGCATATACAAGATTACCAGGTGAGTTCATGTGCTTTTCCCCCTCTTTTACTTAAAATTTTTGGGGTGATTACATGCTTCTGTTTTGTTTACATACTTAGTGTAAAAATTAAATAAGGCCATTTTTAGCTGCCATAACGAATCCCCGAACTTTAGCACACAATCATTAACTCCGTTGGAGCCAGCGAATATATGGGTAGTACTATCTGGTAAAACCCCCGCACACCATGGGCCCGACGTAACCGGGACAACCTCCCATGGAATGATAATCATATAATGATAATAAATATCTTGTGACATATATTTGTTTAACAGTTTTGAACTTATGTTGGCAGGCATGAGTACCTAGACCCATAACAATAAGGGGTATGGGTTAGGGGATATTATTATTATTTCTAGATGTCCACAGGTTGTGGGCACAGGGTTGATTGTGAACTTGTTTAATTTTACATCATACATATTTGTATTCTCAATATAAACGCTCTATTAACTAAACTCGTGAACTCACCAACTTTTTAGTTGACACAATTTTTTTAAGCATGTATTCAGGTAGCTTATCGAGTTTGGCAATTAGCAAACTAGACATGAGCTTGCTTGAAGATAGAGGATTCCTTTAGAATACTTATGCTGAGCCATAGATTCTACTCGAGAAAGCTTTGATGAGAAGATAGAATCCATTATTTTATTTTTAGTTAGTGTATAGATGATATGAACCATTGTAAATGTATGTTTTGACTTAGTTGGACCAATAACATTTATAAATTATATGTCACGTTATTTCCGCTGTGTTTTGTTTTGGTATTCGATCATCACGCCTAGCCCCCTGGTCGGGTTGTGACAGATTGGTATTAGAGCCAGCGGTTTTAGCGAATTAGGTTTCGCTTAAGATTCCTAGGCTCTAACCGAGAATACCTTAAGGATCCTCACCCTTAGGATTGAAACTACTATGGATTTGATTACATTCTAGTACATTAGGAAAACCTAAGTACCCCGAGACATGACTTCAAGGACCTTGACTGATAAGTACACTTTAGGATGGTCACTTCCACATCGGCACTTGAAATAACCTTGGTGCACGCATACAATATGACTATGCTAGGAGACTACTAGAGTGATCTTGTGAGTAAGTTGACAATTACACTTGATATCACGTAATTGAGAGCTTACATGCACATGTGAATTCTAGGAAATCCTATCGGGTCTCCATATGCGTAAGCCACAAACATAAAACTCTTCTTAAATTAAAACAACCCTTGACGATAAGGAGGCATTCATTAACTCAATTCATCCTTGCATCCTTCTAAATTAAACACTTTTCATAAGAAACTCGACTCAACTATGCTTTTTCATGATAACGAGCAACTTCTTCTTTCAATTTCTTTGACTCTCTTATACAAGGCATCATAGATGACTCATGAACAACATTGTCGCAATCATATTGTTTCGAGTTCGTATCCTCATGTATTTACTATATTATCCTTAACAACACACTTGTTGATCCATTATCAAACACCAGTTATATTCCAACTTCATTACTTCACTAACTAGACGCCCTATCTGAGTTCCTACTACCTCGAAGAAGATGAGAAGATTTGGATTAAGCATGGCGGAAGCATAACTTGGAACACTAAAGACTTATCTCGTCTCCCATGACCTTAAACCACATCACAGGAAGCAGTTACTCCTCAATACAACCTCTTCATCAACTCCTCACAAAGGGAACGCCAAACCCTTTCTTGACTTTGAATTTTCGTTGTAAACTTAAGACTCTGTTCAAGAAATATTTCATTACGAAAACCCAAGTCCAACAACTAGTACCATGTACATCAAACCTAATGCCAAATCCTTGATAAAATTAACATTTTCACTTTCATTGAAAGCTCATAGTACTTAAGATATATAAGACAAAATTTTAAGGAAAATAAAAGTTTATAACTATTGTATTATTTTGTTACTTTTACTTAATTAACTATTGTTTTAACGCGTTTAAATGATATATATTCGTAAATAATTAAAATTTCCTCAACACTTTTAAGTTATATTTTCCTACAGTAGATTATGACTCATAAGGTATAAAAATAATTTTTATATAATTTTCTAAATTTTTATATTTTTAGTGCAATTGTCTAAAACTGACATAAATTCTTAATATTTATTACATAAATTTAAAAATTCGATTTTATATTTTAAATAGTCTTAGCATAGTATATGTAAGTCCTAAAAATTATAAAACTCAGATTTTGATCAGATTCACTATTTATTAAAAATTCAAATAGTTTCCGGTTTATTTTACATACGTTAAACATGTTTCATAGTAATTGGAGACCTGCACATAAATCAATATTTTTTTTCTAGTTTTATATTAGTATTATAAAGTTCCCTATAAATTTTCATAGTTTTCTGAGATGTTTAACTATTTTTCCCAATTTATGGCTTTTAAACTCGTTTTAAATCGTGTGGTCGTTTAGAAAAACGTTTTTGGGTGATTCTTTTTGGGAAACTCTTTATTTAGGACTTATGTCCTTTGGAGAATTATGACTTTGTAAATTGGTTGGCAAAATTATCGTTCTTGAGTAAACAAGATTGTGAAATCCGTTTTCGACGGTTTCACGATGGTTTTTGCTATCTTTTCAAGTTTTGAGCCATAAGTTATTATGAGTCAGTTTTATGAACTTAATAATCTGTAAATTTAGTATCTTTAATGGTTTGGACATATAGGAGGTCTTACGTGCCAACAAAGGTGTAAAATAAAGAAATGAACGCTTACAAACGTACGATTTTCGAGTAGGCTTATAAACGCTTTCGACCGTTAGGAATTTCCAGCAAGCAAATCCAATTTCAAACCATTTTCAACTTTCTTCTCATCCTGTTTGAATAACTATGCATCCATTCAGAGAAACCCTGGAAGCCGACGACTCCACAATTGACGACTTCATTAAACTCTATTATCCCCATGTTGACTATTCTACGCCTACCATGTGAAGATCTAGCCATGGACCGATCGACTACAATGTTATGTCAAAGGTTATCAACGAAATAGACTTAACAAGCCCATAATCAATTTCAGGAAACCTGTTTGCAAGAAATTTACTTCCATGTCATAGTTGTCTACTTTACTACTTAGACAACTACTATCAACACGCCTCATGCCTTTCCCCTCAACACCAAGGACATTTCAGAAGAAAATTCCATACTTACTCCCGAAGAATCCGATTGAACCAATAAATCTTCTCAACAGATCGCAATTCAGTGAGAATCTCTTGTTCTATATCGACAAGACTCCAATGTTCTGTAAATACGAACGTACCATGACGCCAATTCCTTGCGACAAACGGTCAACCTCCTGATTTTGAACTATTATATATAGTGTTTTAAGTGATCTACCCCGATTGATCTCATTAGACTATGGTTTGACTTCTACTCCCAAACCATCTCATAACCTATATCTAGGAGAAATAATCGTCAAATAATAAGCATTACGTGTGTGATCTCTTATCAACTACTAAAACTTAAATTATATTTTACACTAATATTATCAACGCTGCAAATATTTTCATTAATATTAGTATTACTATTTGTTACAATTATACTTATGATCTATAATATATAAGTATAACTTGATGATTTTTATGCTTAGTTATATATGCAACTATAATTATTGATTATTATTTTTGAAACAAATATAACTACTCAAATATATATTTATTTTTATATACACATATATTGTGTAAGTAACTAATGACTAGTGTTACTTTATCTGAATTGAACCATTATTATAATACTTAGTGTTACGTTGATTCAGGTCAAAACATTATTTTTACTACTTTCATTAGAGCATGTAAACAAGTATTACCATTATACAAGAATACTAAGTTGAACCAACACTTTTATAGTACAACTATTTTAGAATAATAAATAGTGGTTACAACCTGAGACTTCTACCAAAACGACCTCAACACCTTACCAAATCGGTCAAGCTCAACCACACGGTTAATGACATTACTCTAGTACAACATACTAATGTCACAATTATAATTAGGATCTGTCTTAATGCCTACACACACGATAGCAAGCTCGCAACTTTAGCATATTGATTTGGCATATACAAGATTACCAGGTGAGTTCATGTGCTTTTCCCCCTCTTTTACTTAAAATTTTTGGGGTGATTACATGATTCTGTTTTGTTTACATACTTGGTGTATAAATTAAATAAGGCCATTTTTAGCTGCCATAACGAATCCCCGAACTTTAGCACACAATCATTAACTCCGTTGGAGCCAGCGAATATATGGGTAGTATTATCCGGTGAAACCCCCGCACACCATGGGCCTGACGTAACCGGGACAACCTCCCATGGAATGATAATCATATAATGATAATAAATATCTTGTGACATATATTCGTTTAACAGTTTTGAACTTATGTTGGCATGCATTAGTAACTAGACCCATAACAATAAGGGGTATGGGTTAGGGGATATTGTTATTATTTCTAGATGTCCACAGGTTGTGGGCACATGGTTGATTGTGAACTTGTTTAATTTTACACCACACATATTTGGATTCTCAATATAAACGCTCTATTAACTAAACTCGTGAACTCACCAACTTTTTAGTTGACACTATATTTTTAAGCATGTATTCAGGTACCTTCTCGAGTTTTTCAATTAGCAAACTAGACATGAGCTTGCTTGAAGATAGAGGATTCCTATAGAAGACTTATGCCGAGCCATAGATTCCACCCGAGAAAGCTTTGATGAGAATATAGAATCCATTATTTTATTTTTAGTTAGTGTATAGATGATATGAACCATTGTAAATGTATGTTTTGACTTAGTTGGACCAATAACATTTATAAATTATATGTCACGTTATTTCCGTTGTGTTTTGTTTTGGTATTCGATAATCACGCCTAGCCCCCTGGTCGGGTTGTGACAATTCATTTGTCTTAGTTTTATATGATTTCTTCAGTGAATATCGGAATGATGATTCAGGATAATGAATATGGTGTCAGAGGATTTAGGTAAGGGAATCCAACTTTTATCTGGATTTGATTTCAATGAATCAGGAGTGATTCAAGGGTGAATATTTGCTCAACGGTTGATGTCAAGACATATCTTGATTCAATCTCTCATTGCATACTTGTGAGTATGGGCAGTGAGATGAACCGCGGTAATTGTGCTAACGACCTAACCCGAAACTGGTCTCAGAAGAAAATACTTGCCAAAATCTTACATCCTATATCTGATAGTGATCTTTTGCATTCTTTTACTCACACACTAGCAAACATGGGTTCAAATCACAGTTGTAGTATTGATTTAATTTCCACACTACTAGTGATTCAAAGACGCGTATAGCCTACTGACAATTCAAATTAGTTGTAAATAGGCAGATTAAAAAGACAAACAATTTAAACACTCAAGTAAGCATGACACAATCATTTCCCATATGTGCAATCTAAGACGTTTAGATCATTTCTGATGTACTATCATTTCCTCTTTACTCAAAAAACTTTGAAATTTTCTGGTTTTCTATTTTGTTTGGAGTTTTGTAAAATATTTGAAAATTAAAAGAATTATACATAAAACATTTGAAAGAAATAAAATTTTAACTTCCATGAATTGAATTGATTTAGAAAACAAAATTTTCACTCATGATTGAACATTCCTATTATGTTGACAAGATGTTCAAAACGTGTTCGATCAAACACCTTAGTGAAAAGGTCAGCAAAATTGTCATCCGTGTGAACCTTTACAAGTTAATGAGATGTTTTTCAGCACAGTCACAGATGAAATGATGGCGAATTTCAATATGTTTAGTTTTGGAATGTTTCACCAGGTTGTTTGTAATGGACATGGTGGCATTGTTGTCACTGAACAGTGGAGTTCCAGTGAAGTTTAAGCCGTAGTCTCTCAATTGTTGCTGAATCCAAAATATCTGAGAACAACCGCTTGCCGCAGCAATGTACTCTGCTTCACATGTTGAGACAGAAACCGTTAACTGCTTCTTGCACTGCCAGTAAACCAGCTTGTTTCCCAAGAATTGACATCCACCTGAAGTTGATTTTCTATCAAGGTTACAACCGCCATAGTCTGAATCAGTATAGGATTTGAGGTCAAATGACTGTTGCTTTGAGTACCAAAGACCCAATCGGGGTTTCCCCTTCAAGTATCTGAAGATCCTCTTAACAGCTATCAGATGAGACTCCTTCGGTTATGACTGAAACCTTGAGCACAAGCATACATCAAACATTATGTCAAGCCTTGAAGCAGTGAGATACATAAGAGATCCGATCATCCCACGGTACAATTTGCAATCCACATCCTTTCCATCTTTGTCTGGATGCAGACCGTGATTGACTGGGATAGGTGTTCCGTAAGTACTGCTATCATTCATCTTATTTTGACAAGATGTCCTGCACATACTTAGTTTGATGTAGATAAATGCCATCCTCCTTTTGACTGACTTGCAGACCCAGGAAGAACGACAGTTCACCCATGTTGCTCATTTCAAACTTGGACTTCATCACCTGTTCGAATTCCCTACACATCTCTTCATTTATAGACCCCAAAGATAATGTCGTCGACATAAACTTGTACGAGTAGAATATCACCTCCTGCTTTCCTTATGAAGAGAGTTGAGTCAATTTGTCCACGATCGAAACCATTGGACAGTAAATGTTTTGATAACGTCTCATACCATGCCAGAGGTGCTTGATGAAGACCATAAAGTGCTTTGTCGAGCTTATACACTTTATTGATATTATGCGGATCTTCAAAGCCGGGTGGTTGAGTGACATAGACTTCTTCATGAACTTTTCCGTATAGGAAAGCACTTTTCACATCAAGTTGACAGACCTTGAAGCCGACAAGGGAGGCATAAGCCAGAAACAATCGAATGGCCTCAAGTCTAGCAACTGGGGCATATACTTCTGTGTAATCTAAGCCCTCTTGTTGGTAAAAACCTTGAACAACTAACCTTGCTTTATTTTTCACTACGACATGTCGATCATCCGTTTTTGGGTTTGAACACCTATGTGGTTCCAATTTGTTGTACGCCTCTTGGCAAGTCAACTAAATCCCACACATGCAACTTTTGGAATTGAGACAGTTCATCTTGCATTGCCTCAATCCAGCAGTTGTCAACGAGAGCCTCTTTCACATTCTTTGGCTCAAATTGGGATACGAATGCAACATGCAAACATGTTTCCATGATACCAGTGTCAAGTATCTCAGCGTACAAACTAGTGTTCTCAGCTATGGTCCTATGACGAGTTTGAACATCGGCATTAGGATCACCAATAATGTTGTCAATTGGATGATTCTTATGCACTCTTGTCTCTGGTACATGTGGTTCCTGGAGATTTGTGTCTAGATTCATGCTCAACTCCCCCATATCCTGTGTTCCAGAAGAAGAAGATTCAATGTTCATTGGATCAGTTGGAGCTTCATTCCCTACACGAGTGATAGGATCAGCTGGAGCTTCATCTCCATCATCATGAACAACTTCAATGTCATCACTATCATGAGTTCCAGATGCAGATGCAACATTGGAATCGGGAGTTACAATTGGTATAGTGGCACGAGTGGAGAAATTGGAGTCATCACCGCCATTAAAGAAATCGTACACATTTACGGCATCATCGGAAAATAGATCAGGAAGGTTGAAGGACTTGAATAGAGCATCATAATCAAAACCCCAAGCTGGACCAATTGGTTCTGGTGGAATGCTGTGTTTGCTGTAATCGACTTCGAACCATTCTTCAACAGTACGAGTCCCTATATTGTACACTCTCTTGTATGGTGAATTGGCAACATATCCTAAGAAGATGCATTCCACTTGCTTTTGCATGAAATTTAGTTTTCCGATCTTTGTACTGTAACAATAAGGAACAGGGACTACCAAATGGTACTAGGTAGTCAATATTGGGAGGTCGATCATTGATCAGCTCATAGCAAGTTTTGTTGATCCTTTTAACCACCAGAACTCTGTTCAAGACGTGACAAACTGTATTTACTGCTTCTGCCCAGAAAGTCACAAGATGCTTTGCATCTGACAGCATTGTCCTTGCAGTCTCTATCAAGGTTCTGTTCTTCCTTTCTGCAACTCTGTTCTGCTGAGGTGTGTACGGGGCACAGAATTCATGACGAATACCCTTCTTGAGACAGAAAAGCTCCATCAAATTATTCTTGAACTCAATTCCGTTATCACTCCTTATTCTTATAACCTTCAGCTTGCATAAAGATTCCAGACTCAAGATCGGGTATTGAAGAATATCAGCACTCTCGTCCTTTGTACCTAAGAAATGCACCCAAGAAAAACGTGAGAAATCATCAGTTACAACCAGACAGTATGACTTACCTCTAATACTCCTGATACTTATGGACCCAAACAGATCCATATGTAAGAGCTCCAAAGGGGGTATCGATGGAGTTTTGAAGCTTGGGCTTGTGAGACTTCTGTTGCTGTTTGCCCTTTTTACAAGGCATACAGTCATCTGCAATGGAAAATCTCAGCTTAGGAACCCCGGTAACTAAACCGTACGGACAAGATGATCCATTTATGATAAGAAATGTGTCCGAGTTTCCTATGCTACAAGATTGAGTCAAGCTCTGTCGCTTTTGTAAGCAAACAAGTAGCAACTGATGAGGTGGTTGTTGCCACGCTCATATCGATCTGATAGGTGTCAATTGTTCTTGGTGCTCGCATCAAAATCCAGTCTTCAGGAACCTCAAAACCAGGTTTGAGAATCATGCATTCTGACTTGTCAAACATAACCGAGTACTCCTTGTCGCACATTTGAGAAACACTCAACAAGTTATGATTCAGCTGCTCGCAGTAGTTGACGTTGTCGAATCTAACACAACCATTTGAAACCACACCTTGACACGTGATAGTACCGCCTTTCTTTCCTGCAAAGTCCACATAGCCGCCTCTAAATGGTTTGACATCTTAAAGCAGGGCTATGTTACATGTCATGTGTCGGGAGCATCCATTATCTACATACCAATGATTAGAGATAGTACCCTTCGGATGTCTCTGCACGAGTCACAAACGGATTAGTTAGATTTGGAAACCCAAGCCATAGTGGTCTTGGGTCGTCTGTCTTTCTCAAAATAAACAACCTCGATCAATTCACAGTCGTGAATGTCAAAAATGGGTGAATCTTTAGAAGACTTGGGATCAGAAGATTGAGAACTTTTAGATTTCTTATTCCAGGACCTCTTCTTTAGCTTTACCGGAACAGTAGGCTTGCATTCAACAACATCAGGTGAACTAGTAGAAGCTTCACCTGATTGAATTCCAGCCAGCTGTTCCAGCTTTCTCAATCTCTTGTTCCTTCGTCTCCTCTGTGGTTTAGAGAGTTTCACCACATGTTTCTCACCAGTTGGTGCATCTAGAGATAGAGGCACAGGGTTTAGCAGATAGCTTTTCCCTTTTTGGAACAGATGGCTTAGTCCCAGATGTGGTCTTTGGCTTTACCATAGGTTTCATCGGTGGTTTCACCACATTTGATTTTGGATTCTTGGGTTGTTTCACTGGTGGTGACTTGGGGATAACAGCTGGTTGTGAACCAATTGGTCGTATCCCTTGATTCTTATTAGGGCAGTTCACCAGGATGTGGCCGACCATACCACAGTGAAAACATGTTCTCTTTTCTTTGTAAATCCTCCTATAAGGCTCATTAGATCTGGCATTAGATGACTCGGCATGATGAGCTGGAGGAGTTGTTTGATGAACAGTAGCATTTGTTTGACCCGATGGTGATTCAGTTTTGGGAATATAATATTTTTGCAAGTTTTCTTGATAACCAAGCCCATAATAAGATGCAAAGGATTCTTTCTTAACTTGGTTAATATTTTTATAACCCCCATATCACTTTCAAATTTTCATTTGTTTCAACAATATCGGGTTCAGTTAAAATGCAATTATCATGATCAGTGACAATATTTTTCTTTATTTTGTGTTCACTAATCAACTCCTCTGAGACTACACCATCAGGGGGCAGGTGTTCTCAGAGCCTTCATCAGTAAAGAACTCTTCATCAGAGACAGAGCCAGCCTTACTTGATAAATCATCCTTGTTAGATGAATCATCCTGACTAGAGGACTCATCAAGGCACGACAAATCAATATCAATTAAGTTGTTGACAAATTTCCCGCTTACTGGTGGAGGAATTGCATTAGTACCCAACCCTAAGTCACTCACTTGTCTCACTACTGATTCGTAGTGTTCCACTATAAAACGAGAACTTTTCAACTTCTCAATTTTGCCATTCAACTGCAATATCTCATTTTGTAGCTTGGTGATTTCAGTATTTCTCTTTTCCGACCCCTTGTACGTAACATCCAAATGAAATTGTTGATCACTGATTTTAAGTGAAAAATCATGTCTTTCTTTCTTTAAAGTTTCAATTGAATCTTTGTAACGTTTTTCATTTTCTTTGTAGCTTAAAGTTGCAATACAAAGAGGTTCGACCTTGTCTTGAAGCTTAGAATTTTAATCTTTCAAGCTTAGACATTTAGAACAAGAAATGACAGCAAAAGAGTTAGAATATACCTCAGTTGACGAACATGATGCCTCTCTAATAGCCAAGAGGGCAAATGCAGTTGTAAACTCCCTTTGGTCAGCCACAGACGCTTCCCTTTCTTCTGCTTCCATCATCTCAATGATCTCAGCCATGAGACCAACTTGTGTTTGAGCAATAAGTGCATCCTCCAAATGAACACCCCAATCAAAGCTTTCTTCCCGTTGAGCTACCAAAACATTGGACGTTCCACCTTGACTTTGATTGCGGTTGTTAGAATTGTTGTACCCTTGACCGTTTCCTTGGCTTGGCCTGGTGAAACCCGAAGCTGGTGCTTTGTCTTTTTGACATTCGCGAGCAAAGTGTCCAAATTTTTGACACTTGTAGCACTTGGCTTTGGATTTATCAAAACCAACCTTGGCATTAGAATGCCCACCAATGAACTTCCTTCCAGTTCTGTTCAAGAAACGTTTGGCTCTTTCAAGATCATGGCCATATTCCACTGAATATCCATGTCCTCCATGTCATCAGGATCCACCTGATTAAAATCTTCTTCAATGGTTTCAGGATCCGTTAGCTTGCCACCAATGAAGTTCTCATAGGCAAGCATACACGATGAGAACAAAGCCATATGATCTTTAGTTATCTTGGCTATAGCAGATTGGTTAGCTGGAGATGTGGAAGGAGGATGTCTTGAGGAATTTTGGTGGTGAGAGCCAGATCCAGATGCTGTGAAGCATGCATGACCACCACAAACATTTGAGTTTTCTTCTTCATGAGAGTTCCCTGAGAATAGGGAAATTCCTGAACCCGATGACTTAGCTATGGAAGACGCCCCATAATACATAGAAGGGTCTTGGATTTGAGGTCTCCTTGAGCTTTCCCTTCTTTTCAGATTCATATCATGTGCTTGAATCTTTCCAATTGCTTCTTCAATCGTCGTCTCATAGAACTTGGAGTTCTCTCTCATCAGAGTGGTGTACATCTCAAACTTTGGTGGTAAAGCATCTAGAAACTTTTCAACTAACTCCTCATCAGGATACGTTAGATCATAAGCTTTTAACTGAGTTTGCAGATGATAGAATATAGATATAAGTTCATCTGTAGATTCATTCTCCAGGTATCTGAAGCACTCATACTGCTTTCTCAGGAGATCTCTCTTACTCTTCTTGATGTCACTGTTCCCCTTGCCTTCCAGAGATCTTTAGATTTGTCATATCCTCTAAAGATGTGAAAAAGTTCTCTAGTCAGGGCCATTGTGATAGATCCATGTGCCTTCTTTTCTATGTCATAAATCTTCTTTTCTTCTTCATCTAGTTTAGAGATAGGCTTGGGAACAACCTCATCAAGATATGTATAGGTGGGATGCTTATAACCTTCAAGAATGGGTATCCACAATGAGGAATCAGTGTATGATATATAATGCTCAAATCGTGCTTTCCAATTCGAATAATCATTAACATTAAGCAGCTTTGGTGGTTTCTGTGGAGTTCCAATCTCATTGTCATAGTTAAGTAGGTTTCCAAGGTTCTGAAGATTTGTCATAGTGATACACTTAGTCAAAACTCGGAATAGTCAGCACAACTTGCGCACTTAAGAATGGCCTTGCGCACTTAAAAGCTTCTTCCTGCGCACTTAAGAATGGCCTTGCGCACTTAAAAGCTTCTTCCTGCGCACTTAAGATTTGCTCTTACGTACTTAATAAGTACGATGGAGTAGACGGTAAGTACGCAGGAGTTAGGTTAAGTACGCAGCAAGAATTGTCTTGCGTACTTAGTAAGTACGCAGCAAGACTGTAGTTGTTGCCAAAAAAAGGTAAGTACGCAAGTCACCTTTTCACCAACTTTTTACGATTACTAGAAAAACACAAGATCTTCAAAAATTGAAGATATGACCAAATTAATCAAGCCAAAGGGTTAGAAACTGTTTCTAACAAACCCTTGATGATCAAAACACTCAAACAAACAACAAAAGGTCGGATTTTAACTGATTTTTGCCTCTAAAATAGTGCTCAAGAGCTACCCCTATTTTATTACAAAAATTACCAAAATCAGTCACTTTTGCTTGTAAAAAGTCTGTAGATTGTGTAGAAAATGCTCCTAACACACTCACAACACTCGAAATCAAGAGCAATGCTCTGATACCACTTGTAGGTCCTCGGGTGTCTCGGATCGTTACGTGTGGGTGTGTGACTAGTCTGTCACACAAAAGTGCTTCAACGCGTATCGCGAAGACTTGTTGTTAACAGAAAGTTAATATCATTTTTTAACTTAGAAAAAAATTTCCACTCAAAATCCAATTTTTGTTCAAATCTTCTAGAAACTCGCACACGCTCTCTCTTGCACCCCACGTGCATGATCACCCATGGGACTTCCCCACACCTGGCCAGTTCACACACAAAAACACACAAAACAAAGATAAAACCTAACTCACTTTCGTAGGAATCACGGATGCATTTAGCGTATGCATCAAGCCTTTAAACCCCTCGGTAGCCCGAGTGGACGATTTTAGTCTCGTGAGGGTTTTTATTGAACACACCCGCAAAGTTCATTCAACTAGACATGAAATTAAAACATACTTTAGGCTACCTCCTAGGAGTGCTAAGTTTAACATCTTCAGCCAGACGCGGTGTACCTTACTTATGTCATGGTGGTCGGGTGGGATGCTTGCAATCCTCCTTTCCCACACTTAAGTTCCGCGCATCATCGAATTTCCTCCATGCTTGCACAAATAAAGAAAAGAGTTCCCGCTCTACATCCGAAACTTGTGGTTTCTTCCCTTTCTGCCTTTTCTTTCTAACTTTTCTTTCTGGCCCGTTTCTTCCCTTTATCCGGAGTCTCTCCATCCTTCCGCCCAGTTAACCTGTCAAACACAACACAAGCATTCTCGACTGTGTGATTCACCATTTTCATGTGATCCACATTTGTTAGCTTACGAGGTTGGCAAGTTTGAAAATATTTTAAGACTCATTCTCTGAGCCCCAAACCTCATCCTTACTGTTCCCTCAGCACTGTTAATATTTGCCTGCGCAGTGGCCAAGAACGGTTTACCCAAAATAATAGTTGGTTCTATGTTCTTGACACAATCCAACACCAAGAAATCCACTAGGTAGTAAAAATCCTTTACCTTCACAATCACATCCTTTACAATCCCCCGAGGATGTGCGAGAGTCTGATCAGCCAACACCACAGTGGTGTTAACTCTCTGTAATGGACCAAATTCATGCTGATCATACAGACTACGTGGAATTATACTCACAGATGATCCAGCGATGCTTTACCCAGTGTAATTTCACCTATTTGAATAGAGATAATGGTGCCCCCGGATCTTGGAGTTTCGGGGGAAGGGTACCCGTAAACACGGCATTCACACTAACACTCAGCTAACATTTTCAGGCTTACAGGTTTATTCACATTTTCATTTTTCAAATTATTTTGTGAAATAAAATCCTGATTAGGGTCAGACTCAGATTAACTGTACTCCACCACTCTCTCTATAACCGGTGGTGGAGTCTGTTCACTGCAAGGCTTACATACTTCCTTGATGAGTGATGCAACTACCTCAGCTAGGTGGACAACCTGATCTAGCAAAATTTGATGATGATTTACCTGTGTAACATCCGTGACTTTTACGTGTAATATTTTATATTCCATTTTGTGCATTAATAACATTTATGACTGCCATATTATTTCAATCTCGTTATCTCGTACGTGTACATTACATTATGTCGTGTCAATTATTTTTCAAACATGTAACGACTTGGTATTTTGAGATTTTAAAACCTTATATTTTTTTATATAGATATATATTATTTTAATTATAAACTTTTATGTTTATATTAATGAAGTTTGTTAAATAATTATATATATATATATATATATTTATGTGTGTGTATATATATATGTGTGTGTGTAAAAGTTTAGATTTTATAAGTTTATAAAATAGATCTTTATTTTTAAGTGGAATTTTATCTAGAATTGGGTCATGGACCCCCCTTTATAAAAATTGAACCCCCTCATAAGTGTTTAACCCCCTTTTGAACCCCTTCTCATCTCTTGAACCCTGGAAAAGACCAAACACAATTTTGACTCCAAGAAAGTCAAACGTGTTCAAATCACCAATAAATCCTTGTAAATCCGGAGTTTTAATGCTCCCAAATCCATCACCAATCCAATTACGATCATTTGAGGCTCGAAATCATTCAAATTGGTAGAGTTTATTCGTTTTTGAAACCCAAATTTGGAAGTCGATCGTGGGTTTTCAAACCCATAAATCAAGTCCCTAATCCCGCAAATCTCGTTCCATTTGCAAGTTGTTACTCGTCCTAGCAACCCTATATATACCAATACCGATTACGAGCAAAATCCACCACAAACTGTTTTCTTTTTTCTCTCTGTAAATGATCGACGCAAGGGCTCGGGACTCCTCAGACGGCAACGTTTTGGTTGTAGAGCAAGTCCAGGTCATGGGTTCTAGACCTATTGTGCCCATATTTTTTTTGTTTTGGCTCTCACTCACACACACATATATATTTATATGCATGTATTTTCTTATAAAAATAAAAGTATTAAATTACATATTTATAATTATATGAAACTCATGCTTATGGTTTTTGCCATCTATTTAATACACTTTATTTTTATGATAGTGTAAATATAAGTATACAATTATTATTATAAACTAACTTTTTTATATATATAAATGTCAAGGGTTTATAATTAATATTCTTTTTTAATAAAAAAAAAGTGTAATTATGTTTAATTATTTTCTAAAAGTGTTTTGATTATCACGAATAGTATATAAGCATCATTATTTTAAGTACGCATTATTTCGTTACCACTATATATTTCAAAGACCATGATAAACATTATTGTATTATCATAAACCTTACTATTTGATGTATATAGCTTGTTAAAGTTATAAAATGGCCGTGCTTCATTAAACGTCATAAGTTTTATCAAACAAAAATGGTGTGTGTGTGTGTGTATATATATATATATATATATATTAGTTAAACCTTCAAAAAGACTTGGTATATATTATTAACAATACAATTTTAATAGTGTTACTTATATTATAAATTTTAATAATTGTTTTATTAACATATTTATCATATTATTAATATTTTCACAAATAATATGGTATTAATAATATTACAATTCGCATAACAAACTTATTTATTTCAAATTATATACTTATAAATATTATATTATTATATACCATCATGAGGATTATTTTTAACCTAAATGTCTTAATAAAATATTTATTGTATTAAATTGTAAACAGTACTTTGTCACACCCTCAAATTTCACTAACGGAGTTTTACCGTTTGATGTGTGACAAACTATGATCTCAGTCATTAGTTACATCAAACGACACTATATGGGACATAAATGAAATATCATAAAAGTTCAGAGTTAATGCGGAAGCGTTTAAATAAGAAAATAAATGCGCAAAACAAGCGCGACCAAGTTTAGTTTAATAAAACAAATAAATTGTTTTAAATGTTTTCATAGGGATGAAATGGTAGTAGGACTCCATGCATGTCCTAAGTGTGCAACCTGTGCCTTTGCGATCTGAGAAACATGTAAGAAAAAGTATCAACACGAGGTTGGTGAGTTCACGTGTTTGCAAGTGAATAAACTGTTTGAGTGTTTGCAGGATTCACATACGTAAGTCACACCTATTGCTAGCTAGATAATGTACAAGTTACTCTAAGCGTTCGCAACCGAAGCTGAATGTTTATGTTTGGGATGCCTTCCGCCATTGCTAACATCAACAATGGCAAGTGTTTAGGACAATTTACACACGTTCGACCTCCAATCAAACTAGACGACTGGCCTGGGTGGGGTTTGTCAAATCCAGTAGTACTACTCAAATTTCCTCGCTATACTCCATATATTAACGGTCCGAGTGTGTAAAGACTTTGCATGTTATGTTTGCACTCAGGTAAATAAGTGGTAGTGAAATACTATGTGATCCATGTCCGTTCATGTGTATGTCTCTCCCTGGCGGGAAGATAAGTTAACGGATGTCTGCTCGTGTGCATGTTTCTTCCCAACGAGAAACAAGTAAAATACTATTTGTTTGTATGCATGTTTCTCCCCAACGGGAAAACAAGTAAAATGATGTTTGTGTATATGCATGTTTCTCCCCCAATAGGAAAACAAGTAAAAAAGGGGCCGTGAAACTCACATGAGTTGTGTGTAAGCATAGCAAATAACACTACACAAGGATTCAATAGCAAGTCTAAGGGTTTGCCTGTGAACAGCCTACGGATGCCCTAGAATTATAATTACAATTGTTAGGAACATAATGGGAATTGTGACGATGACCCGGAAGATTGAATGTCTTAAACATTCTAAGGACTAACGAGTAGACGAATGTATCTACGAAAATATAGGATTTCTTAACATAATATTTAGGATAAATACATCACGCGACGATTGACAAAAATAATATAAAGTATATTTGAATGCTACACCATTAAACTAATGGCCTAAGAAAATAATATAATATATATATTATTTTTAGATTTAATAAAATATTACAATAAACAATTTCGCGATAAAATAATAAATCTATTATTTTATTTGAGGATATAAACAAGTGTAAATAATATAGATAATTATACTAAAAATGTTACACGAAGTTTATAAACGAAACAATAATAATATATAAATATATATCATTTTTAATTGCGATCACGGGTTGAAAATAATATAATATATTATTTTATAAACGAAATTTGAATAACGAATACGAGTTACAAGACTAAACCCGAGCCTATGGGTGGTTTTCCGGTTTAAAACATATTATATAATATAATAATTATTATTTTGAAAATATAGCATAACAATCAAACATTCTGATAAAAGGTTTACTCACACACGACCGCGCCTAAGGCAAGGCACGACCGTGTTAGGGTCACGGGCGTGACCGTGCTGGTCAGGGGCGCGACCGTGTTGATCAAACAGAAGACACAACTAAACCTGGTCACTAGGCATGACCGTGTCTGAGCCAGGCACGACCGTGTCTAGGGTTCTTAGGCACGACCAGGTCAGAGTACGAGGCACGACCGTGCCAGGGCTTGGCACGACTGTGTCTCCTAGATACACAGTCACAGAGTTTAACAGAATAAGCCAATAAGTCCAAATCAGTTTGATTTCGATTGCAATTGACCAAAAGGATATGGGGGTTCTGTCCAACAGGGCATTGCAAACCTGTTGATGTGCTTTGATTGCAAAACCATCGAATCTAGATCGATTAATTTCCCGATCGAATAACGAAAACCCTAGGTATGAACACGAGATCACTTTGAACAATCTGGATAAGCTTACTTGTTAAAATCATAGGGCTTTCAATCTGGACACTAAAACGAATATAAGGGTGTTTTCAATTACCTCAAACACTAACGAATTGATAGAGATCGACTAGAATGATTTGCGGCTACGAGGGGATTGATCTCCGGCGACTCCGGCTGCTTCTCCGGCCAAATAGGAATGTGCAAAATCTTATGGGAGGTTCGTGTAAGATGTGAGAGTAAATTGTTTGCATAAAGCTGCTCTCAATCGATCGAATTTGAGAGATATTGTGATAGGATCGATGGTTATAGGATTAAAGGCCAAAATGGAGTTTAATTTGCTCATTACGAGTGTTAAAGTGAAGAATAATGGCTCAATGATAAACCGTCGTTAAAGATTATACGTTACAACTTGAATTCCAACAAATTTGTGATTTAAGACTGTGTTTACGTTTCAACTGGGCAAGAGGCGCGACCGTGCCAAGGCACTTGGCGCGACCGTGCCACCTGGGTTAGGATTTAACTGAATTTCGCTAACGGAGTTAACTTGAAGAGTTCGGATTGTCACATCATCCCCTAGCTGAAAGAATTTTCGTCCTGAAAATTAAAAAAAAAAACATTTCCGGATGTCACATCATCTCCTAGTTGAAAGAATTTTTGTCCCGAAAGTTAGAATAGTACCTAAAGATTTTGACGTGGAGTGCTTGAATAGATGAGGATACTTGAGTATCATCTGATCCTCACGCTCACACGTGAATTCCGGTCCGCGTTTCGAGTTTCAACGAACTCTGACAATAGGAATCTTACTACGTTTAAGCATTTTGACTTCCCTATCCATGATTTCTACCGGTTCTTCGATGAAATGTAACTGTTCATCAATGTGTAGTTCCTCAAGAGGAACTACAAGTGACTCATCACCAAGACCATGGGAGACTCGGGAACCCGTTTCGATCCGATGATCCACCTTGCCATGGCATTCATGTCTATGTGTTTGTCACCCATTGGGTATGTGTCCTTGCAATATATCTAGAGTCAGTTTGAGTCTTTGATCTTTTAACTTGAGTTAGTATAATGCTGTGGGTTTGTTGTGAGATTTATTTTACAGGTATTCTTCATACTGTCCGTACTCAATCTCCATTCGGGCGGGACGAATGCTTCTATCATTTTGTAAAGGCAACCGAGCAATGTGTGCAACCGCGACCGAAATGCTATACGGTGCACACGAGGAAGAATGAAGTTGTATACATTTGTTTGCATCTACATTACCAGCTAAGTCGCTTCCTTTTTTTATTTTTGCATTTTTATTTAGTTGTGTTTTGCTTCACATTGAGGACAATGTGTCTTTCAAGTGTGGGGATGTGAGTGTCTAAGTCTAGCTAGTTTGTGTCTTTATAAAAATCCAAAAATACAACAAAAAATTTGAAAAAATGTCCTTTGAAATTAAAAGTTTTTGCATAATAAATGGAAAATGATAGTACAACTGGATCTACTTGTTTGTTTAAATAATATAAATAATAGAAAACGCGTCTAATTAGTGATGTTTTGGTAGACCCAGTGTAAGGCCCCTAAACCGGGCGACCTCACTTGTTGGATTTACTCATAAACATAGTCATAAATACTGAACTTAAATTAAAACATTCGTCATTCAATTACATAATCAAAACAGCGGAAGTCTTTACAAATAAAAACATAACATATTCTTAACAACAAAAGTGGGATGTCAGTCTTGTGTCGGGTAACCATCACGCCTTCGCACGACCCTTTCCTTTGTTACCTGAAATGTATACTAAAAGTCAGCTAACGCTGGTGAGTTCTAGATTAAAGACATTCACACATAACATTTATCTTATCATAAATATAATAAATGAATGTGTATTCGTACTTTTATATATTCTTTACTTTATTGTTCTCACATAACATTCATTGAGGGTACATACATATGTACATACATACTTTCATTGAGAGAACACATATTGGCCATAATCTTATGGGAGATCAACCCATCATACTTGTCGCGAATGTCACAAAGACATCGCAGTCAGAACTACCGTCGTAGCCCATTTCATTACCGTCCGGCTCTAGAAAACCGTCCGTCATATCGTTAATTTCGTCCGGCAACCTTTGTCCGTCCGCTCTTTACCGTCCTACCGTCGTAGTCCGTCATTTTTATCCGTCTGCCCTAGGGCATCCGTTTACCACGTGACCATTATGTATGCAACCGTTCTACATTAGTTAAGGCTTGCTTCGACCGTCCATTTATACCTTTTCATACGTCCTAGCTTGCGAAGGAACGTTTTTGTCCCGGTTGCAAAATAATCACGTGGTCGTCCGTCTACCGAAGTAGCCGTTGTCATAGAAGGGTTCATAACGTTTACATTCATTCATAACATGCAATATATATAATATAAAGCAAGATTTCATTCATTTACGTTATGTCCTTCTTTCGTTCATTCTTTGTATCATACGATTCATTCTTTATTCATAATTCATTTTCACATATATAAGTAATTATATATATATATACGTATGATCACATTGACACTTATAACATTTATTCATTTAGTGTATACACTTCAGCCCCAAAACATTTATAAATCATTTGCACATAACATAGAAGGGGGCACATAGAACTCACCTGATGAGCTACTCTAGGTTGTCCTAAACAAAGGCCCAACAGCGTCACTTCCGATCTGGATTAGGTAGTTAAATACACATTAGACCCAACCCTGACTCTAATGGTTTGATCATTCTAAACTTACTGATTTTACTTAACCAACCTGTGGCCTGCTGTCTGCTGCCTGCGCACTTAGTAAGTGCGCAGGGACTTGCTCATGCGCACTTGGTAAGTGCGCAAGAGTCTTCCTCCTGCGTACTTGGTAAGTACGCAGGGACTGCTGCATGCCCACTTAGTAAGTACGCAGGGATTCCTTCCTGCGCACTTGGTAAGTACGCAGTACCTGGTTCTTGGACCAAAATTTTGGAATTCTTGCATGTTAATCCGATCATGCTAATCTTACAATTTTCTTTGATCAAAACGTGCGGTTTTCATTCTAGATTCTATTTCTAAGCTTATTATCAAGTTTCATCCGTAAAAACATCACCTATTTAGCTAAAACTCGAGAAACCCCAAAAATGAACAAGAACTCATATTATGATCGAATCATTACCTGGATTGGAATTCTGATCCGGAGGTTTTGCTCACGATCTCAGTAGTAACGTGCTCCTTAAATCTCGTGACGATCCGTCGACTTTCTCTCTCTAGACCCGGGCTCCCTTTCTCTCTCTAAGATGGTGCAAGTGAGGGTGAAATGAGTTAGTGGGCTGCCTTGCCCCTTTTATACCTGGGCTTCCCTCGGCCCGTTGGAGCCGAGCCCAAGCCCATCCGTTCTTATTTCGCTTTAGGACGTTTAAATCTCCATCGTATTTTATTTACTTATTTTACTATTTTCGGAATGTTACAAGTCTACCCTCCTTAAAGAGGTTTCGTCCTCGAAACTATTTATACGTCAAACAATTGAGGGTATAGTCCCCTCATCTCGTCTTCTTTTTCCCATGTAGCTTCCGACCCTTTTCTGTGCTTCCATTGTACTTTGATTAAAGGGATCGATTTATTGCGTAGTCGTTTTTCAGCTCGGTCAAGAATAGCTAACCTTGACGTGAATCTAGTATTCCTGTCGGACACAATCGACAGCGGCATACCATGTCTGCTCACAATCTCCTTGATAAATACTTCTGCTAGTCTTTCTGACGAAGAAGACTCACGTATGGGCAGGAAGTGAGCACTTTTCGTCAAACGGTCGACGATCACCCAAATGGTATCATTGCCTTTAGCTGTTCGCGGTAGCTTGGTAATGAAGTCCATTGCGATCTCTTCCCACTTCCATTCTGGTATAGGTAAAGGTTGCATTTTACCGCATGGTTTCTGGTGCTCGGCTTTAACTAGTGAACACGTTAAGCACTTGCTCACGTATTCAGTCACATCATTCTTCATGCCAGGCCACCAGTACTCTTTCTTCAAGTCTTGATACATTTTGTTTGCCCCGGGGTGGATAGAATAACGAGACTTATGGGCCTCATCGAGTATTTTGGCTCTAAGCTCGCCAATCTTAGGTATCCACATCCGGCCAAACCTAGTTCGTACACCGTATGTATTTGCACTTAAGTTCCCTTGTTGTCCTACTATTCTTTCCCGTTTCACATTTCTTTCTAACAGTGCTTCATCTTGTGCCTTTGTTATTTCGCCCATCAAATCTGGTGTTATAATCAGCTGACACGCTTTGATCCGGATAGGTGCCGATTCTTCCTTTCTACTTAAAGCGTCAGCCACAACATTTGCCTTGCCTGGATGGTACAATATTTCACAGTCATAGTCTTTCAGTAGCTCTAACCACCTCCTTTGCCTCATGTTTAATTCTTTTTGCTCGAAAAAGTACTTCAAGCTTTTATGATCGGAGTAGATGGTGCATTTAACTCCATACAAATAGTGCCTCCATATTTTCAATGCGAAAACTACTGCTGCTAACTCGAGATCGTGCGTTGGGTAGTTAACCTCGTGAATCTTTAGTTGTCGTGAGGCATAAGCAATTACCTTTCCTCGTTGCATAAGTACGCAACCTAAACCCTGCCCCGAAGCGTCAGAGTAGACTACCAAGTCTTCATTTCCCTCAGGTAGAGTCAAGACTGGAGCTTGGGTTAATCGTGTCTTAAGTTCCTAAAACGCGTTATTTTGGGTTTGACTCCATTCATATTTCACTTCTTTCCGTGTCAGTTTAGTTAGTGGCGAGGCTATCCTTGAGAAATCTTGAATGAACCTTCGATAGTAGCCTGCCAATCCAAGAAAACTTCGTATCTCTGTTGGTGTCTTTGGGATGTTCCATTCCTTTACTGTTTCTATCTTTGCAGGATCTACCATGATGTCGCTTGGGTTTATCACATGACCTAGGAATTGGACTTCCCTAAGCCAGAACGCGCATTTGGAGAATTTCGCGCACAACTTCTCCTGCTTTAACACTTCCAGAACTTCTCTTAGGTGACAGTGGTGATCACCCTCGTTTTTCGAATATATCAGTATGTCGTCTATGAAAACTATCACTGATCGATCCAACATTGGTCGACATACTCTATTCATCAAATCCATGAACACTGCTGGAGTGTTAGTCAATCCGAAGGACATCACGAGGAATTCATAATGTCCATAACGCGTGCGAAACGCGGTCTTTGGTACGTCTTCTTCTCTTACTTTCAACTGATGGTAACCCGACCTAAGATCGATCTTTGAGAACCAACTCGCACCTTGCAGTTGATCAAAAAGATCGTCTATTCTAGGTAGCGGGTATTTGTTCTTTACTGTTCTCTTGTTCAATTCGCGGTAATCAATGCACATGCGCATGCTGCCGTCCTTTTTCTTTACAAATAATACCGGAGCGCCCCATGGTGAGATGCTCGGTCTAACAAATCCTTTTTCTGTTAGTTCCTCTAGTTGAGACATCAATTCTTTCATTTCTGACGGAGCCAATCGGTAGGGGGCTTTGGCAACGGGCTCAACTCCTGGCAGTAAATCAATCTGAAATTCTATTTCCCGATCGGGTGGCAACCCAGGTAGATCCTCAGGGAATACTTCCGGAAAGTTGCACACCACGGGTACATTCTTGAGTTCTTTAGTTTTCATTCTATCATCAATAACATATGCCAGATAAGCTTCGCAACCGCCCCTCATGTAACTTTCGGCCTTGATCATCGAAATGACGTTTGGCATTGTGCAATTCCAATCCCCATAAACCGTAATTGGACATCCGCTAGGAGCTTTGAGGTGTATTCTCTTAGTTTACATATGATTTGAGCTTCGTTGGCAGCTAACCAATCCATACCCAATACTATATCGAATCCTCCTAAGGTGAGAAGGAATAATCTAGAAGGAAACCTATGTCCCTCTATTTCTATGATGCAATCCTCCGTGACTTGGAATACTGCCGAATTTTTACCAACGACAGTTTGTACGCTAAAGGCCTTTACTATGGTGTTGATAGTGCAATCTAGTTTACGACTAAATGCATTTGATATAAAGCTTTTACTAGCACCAGAATCAAATAAAATCGCAGCACGTTCATCATTAACTAGAAACGTACCTGACACGACATCAGGGTTTCCCCTTGCTTCTTCCTCAGTTAAGGCATAGGCCCGAGTCCTTGCCTTTTGTTGTTCCTGTTCCTTCTCCTTTCCCGAACCAGATTGGCCGGCCTTCCTGCAATTCTTTGTCAGATGTCCAAACAATCCACATACTTGACATTTGACATCCTTCAAACAATCTCGAGAGTAGTGCCCCGGCCTTCCGCACTTATAACACACGGTGGTGCCGATTCGACACTCGCCAAGATGTTGTTTTCCACATCTCTTGCACGTTTCATATCCGACCAACCTCGGTTTCTTAGTTTCAATTGTTTCATTCCCTTTTCCGGTGCCTCTAGACGAGTTCTCCCACTTCCTCTTTTGTGTCACAGGTGCCGGGTCCTCGTTGGCATAATCGTCGTAAACGATTCCAGACAGGTTGACTACCGACTCGAAGGTCGAGGGTAGGTTGGCTTTTACGTGGACACGGACCCTTTGTGGCAGACCCTTGACATAGTATTTGATCATACGTTCTTCGGTTTCCACCAAGTGTGGTACCAGTTAGGCCAGCTCGTTGAACCTTGAAGTATATTGGCGATGAGTCTTGTCGCCAGCTTTGAAGTTTAGGAACTCGTTCTCCACACGATCAATCTCATTCTGTGGGCAGAACTTTTGGATTACGAGCTTTTTCAAGTCCTCCCATGTCATTCGGGCAAGAGCATGTGGCGACTTTGTTCTTTGAATATTTCTCCACCAACCTAGTGCTTCATTGGTGAAAGAATGAGCAACATATTTAACCGCCTGGTCTGGTCGGCACTCGCTGATGTTGATTACAGCGTTCATTCTCTCAATCCATTCCAAAGTAGCCACCGAATCCTTGCTACCATCAAACTTGGGTGGGTCTCCATCTTTGAAACTTTTATAAGTGCACCCTTTAGTGCTTGGCCCCACTTTTATCTCATCCCCGTCGCTGTCATATACTGTCTCTTCGTGGTTTCCTTCATCCCTCTCTCTACTTTTCTTTATTGCCTCGGATAGTAGATCAGGCAATACCTTCTGCAAAGTGAGCACAACTTCACGGGCAATAGCATCCCTGACTTCAGGTTCCAACTGTATAGGCCCTGGACTGTTGTCCCTAATTGGGGTCACTTCTGTTTCGTGCACACTTTCGGTGTGCTCTGCGTGCACACTCTCTTCTTCTTCAAATCTTGGGTTCAACGGAGGTCTACCTCGTCGGCCAGTGCGACCGCCTCGAGGTCCTGTCCTTCCTCCACCAACCATAGTTCTTAATTTCTTGGATTGTTAAAAAGGGAATACATCAATGTCCTTTCTTCAGATCATAGTTTGGAACAGTACGAGCAAGGTAAATTCTTAATTACAGTGACCGGTTTGTGATTACTAATTTACATTGCTTTTCGGGTTCGAAACTCTTCAAATCAGTCGTGGCATTAACATCTATTTGTTCTAAGTTAAGGTATCTATTCCTATGCAAGAGCATTAACTTTACGACTTACTTACCGTGCTAGCGTTGGCGTTGGTTACCCATACTGACATCCGTGCGTTGGTCCCATAATCAGTTTGAGTCTAGACATTTAGGGATGCCTAAATCTCTCAAACTATCGCTCTGATACCAACTTGTAAGGCCCCTAAACCGGGCGACCTCACTTGTTGGATTTACTCATAAACATAGTTATAAATACTGAACTTAAATTAAAACATTCGTCATTCAATTACATAATCAAAACAGCGGAAGTCTTTACAAATAAAAACATAACATATTCTTAACAACAAAAGTAGGATGTCAGTCTTGTGTCGGGTAACCATCACGCCTTCGCACGACCCTTTCCTTTGTTACCTGAAATGTATACTAAAAGTCAGCTAACGCTGGTGAGTTCTAGATTAAAGACATTCACACATAACATTTATCTTATCATAAATATAATAAATGAATGTGTATTCGTACTTTTATATATTCTTTACTTTATTGTTCTCACATAACATTCATTGAGGGTACATACATATGTACATACATACTTTCATTGAGAGAACACATATTGGCCATAATCTTATGGGAGATCAACCCATCATACTTGTCGCGAATGTCACAAAGACATCGCAGTCAGAACTACCGTCGTAGCCCATTTCATTACCGTCCGGCTCTAGAAAACCGTCCGTCATATCGTTAATTTCGTCCGGCAACCTTTGTCCGTCCGCTCTTTACCGTCCTACCGTCGTAGTCCGTCATTTTTATCCGTCTGCCCTAGGGCATCCGTTTACCACGTGACCATTATGTATGCAACCGTTCTACATTAGTTAAGGCTTGCTTCGACCGTCCATTTATACCTTTTCATACGTCCTAGCTTGCGAAGGAACGTTTTTGTCCCGGTTGCAAAATAATCACGTGGTCGTCCGTCTACCGAAGTAGCCGTTGTCATAGAAGGGTTCATAACGTTTACATTCATTCATAACATGCAATATATATAATATAAAGCAAGATTTCATTCATTTACGTTATGTCCTTCTTTCGTTCATTCTTTGTATCATACGATTCATTCTTTATTCATAATTCATTTTCACATATATAAGTAATTATATATATATATACGTATGATCACATTGACACTTATAACATTTATTCATTTAGTGTATACACTTCAGCCCCAAAACATTTATAAATCATTTGCACATAACATAGAAGGGGGCACATAGAACTCACCTGATGAGCTACTCTAGGTTGTCCTAAACAAAGGCCCAACAACGTCACTTCCGATCTGGATTAGGTAGTTAAATACACATTAGACCCAACCCTGACTCTAATGGTTTGATCATTCTAAACTTACTGATTTTACTTAACCAACCTGTGGCCTGCTGTCTGCTGCCTGCGCACTTAGTAAGTGCGCAGGGACTTGCTCATGCGCACTTGGTAAGTGCGCAGGAGTCTTCCTCCTGCGTACTTGGTAAGTACGCAGGGACTGCTGCCTGCGCACTTAGTAAGTACGCAGGGATTCCTTCCTGCGCACTTGGTAAGTACGCAGTACCTGGTTCTTGGACCAAAATTTCGGAATTCTTGCATGTTAATCCGATCATGCTAATCTTACAATTTTCTTTGATCAAAACGTGCGGTTTTCATTCTAGATTCTATTTCTAAGCTTATTATCAAGTTTCATCCGTAAAAACATCACCTATTTAGCTAAAACTCGAGAAACCCCAAAAATGAACAAGAACTCATATTATGATCGAATCATTACCTGGATTGGAATTCTGATCCGGAGGTTTTGCTCACGATCTCAGTAGTAACGTGCTCCTTAAATCTCGTGACGATCCGTCGACTTTCTCTCTCTAGACCCGGGCTCCCTTTCTCTCTCTAAGATGGTGCAAGTGAGGGTGAAATGAGTTAGTGGGCTGCCTTGCCCCTTTTATACCTGGGCTTCCCTCGGCCCGTTGGAGCCGAGCCCAAGCCCATCCGTTCTTATTTCGCTTTAGGACGTTTAAATCTCCATCGTATTTTATTTACTTATTTTACTATTTTCGGAATGTTACACCCAGCCAGCTTGAATATCTTAAATAACCTGTGAGTGTTACTTAGGATTAATCACGTAATAATTTCATGAAATCTTGTGGGTACTCATCTTAGGGTAATGGTAATACTGAAACTGTCAATATAGGGTGATATGTACCACGTTAAGCTAAACTTTAGACGTTTTTGAAAACTATTCTTGGCACGCCATTTTCTTTGTATGAAAATAAATCCGAGTTTTGTGGCGCTTACATCCATAATTCCATCTAATAATGAGTAATTAATAAACTGAAAACTTGAGTCTTGACCTACGTGTTTTCCATGGGGATAGTGACTCTGTGGATACACCTACGGGTTAGGATTTGAGTGATCAGTGTTTAGATTAGTAAGATTGACCTACGTGTTTCCCATGGGGATGGTGACTCTGTGGATACGCCTAATATAGTGATTACTTAGTCATACATTGTTTTGTAGGTAATTGAGTCACTTTTGAGCTTAAACGAACAAAAACCCGGAAAGAAACAAGCACGAGAACCCGGGATGAGAAACAGAAATATTCGGGGAAGAGTCAAATCTTAAAAGGGCCATATCTCGGGCTAGAAAATGAGTTATGGGGCCCATTTTATATCGATTTGGGGTAGCTCGACGAGAAGAATACAAAAATAACATTTTGTCAACCTCATTCTTCGCGCCACGCGAACAATGGAGCCAAAAACTTTGCGACACGCGAATATTTTCAGATCCAGGAAAGTTTTACACGTTTGATTGCCCGACGGTACGCGAGAGATTTAGCCAAGGAACCTCCGATACGCGAGGGACCCCAGAAACACGAAAAATAACCTAATTCAAGGGTTTTATAGTCTAGGACTCTCCCATTATGTTTATAATCGATTTCCAACTGTTTAGAAGCGGAAAAAAGGCGATTTTAAGGCTGGAGGAGTGGATTAAAGTGCAAAGGTCGAATCTTTGATCTCGGGTGCGTTAGATTTAGCGTTTTCGGTTCCAAAGCTTGAACCTTTATCTTTGTTTCTTGTGTGTGAACCATGATTGTGTTTAATTCTTCTGTTTTGAATGTTTTAAGTATGATCGTAGGCTAAAACATTGATACTATTTAGGTCTTATGATGAATGCTTCGTAAAGTTTAGATTTTTGTCGGTTTTTGGATATTGAATGATGTTTTATGATTTTGTAACGATCTTAGTGTGATTATTGTGATGAACTTGCATGCTTAATTCTGATTTAGTGATTGATTATTAATTCCTTGCGTTGATTGTGGTTGTCTGCCATGTGTAATTAGCGTATCGTGATCATAGATTTTAGGGTTTGTGATTTTGGTGGTTTGCTAAACGTAGTGACCATAGGAATTGTCATTGAGTACTGATTTGAATCGAGTGTTCTTCCTAGTTCAATACCCGAGAGGTGAGAATTAGTCGTTTAGTCTTCGTCATTAGGAATCTGAGTGTCAACTGTCTGAGAGAAAGTTGGTTTAGGTGTCTAGTGATCTGTTGCTATTCTGAATCATAATTATTATTCTGAGATTACCACGTGCATTCTTTAAGTGTATTGTGGACGGTGAGACTGAGAGATAATCCATCCATTAGGGTACAATATCATAGTTGGAAAAACCTGAGAAGTGATCCAACACTTTGGTGAGTTAGTACACCTTAGGTATCTTAGTTGGTGACACCCTGAGAGTGATTAGGGATCCACTAGGTTGTCTAGAGTTGTTTCCTTAGAAACCCAGATCCATCATAGTCCATAACCGGTAAAAGTTGTTCTTTGCAAGTAGGATTCTGATCTAGGTAGTATTCTTCCCATATCCTGATTTCACCTTTGTTCTTGTCTTGACAGTTCGAGTCGACCTCAGTTTATTGCATAATTAGCTTAATAAGTAGTGTAGTCAACCCCAAACCAATCAAATCTTAAGTTCGAGTCAGAGTCTAGTATTGTTACATAGTGTCTCTAGGGTTCGATAATCCAGTTTACCATTAAGTTGTGCTACACTCGATAATTTCACTTGCCTGTTAGTGCAGTTTAGTTAGAGGGTATTCCATTTATTACTTAGGAGTCTAGGTTAGGTTTTTATAGTTATTTTTATAGACCGTCTGGACAACATCAGTATGCGATAACCTTTTCGCGTTGCATCAACACACAACCAAGACCTTGAATAGAGGCCTTGCAATGCACTACGAAGTCATCCGTTCCTCCAGGAAGAGATAGGATAGGTGCACTACAGAGTTTCTGTTTCAACAGTTGAAATGCGAACTCCTGAGTTTCGCTCCAGTTATAGGGTTTACCCTTTTTGAGTTAGAGTAGTGAGAGGTTGAGTAATATTTTGAGATTCCCTCGATGAATTGACGGTAGTAGCCAGCCAATCCTAGAAATTTTTGCACCTCTGTCGGAGTTGTCGGTGCAGCCCAATTCTTGATGGCTTCTATTTTTTATGGATCGATATATATTACATTCTCGTTAACCACATGTCCTAAAAATTGAACTTCCCGAATCCAGAATTCGCATTTTGAAAGTTTAGCAAATAGCTGCTCTTGCTTTAGAAATTCCAGAATCAAGAGTAGGTGCTCCTCATATTCTTCCTTGTTCTAGGAATAGATGAGGATGTCATCAATGATGACGAAATGATCCAAGATAGGGTTTACACACACGGTTCATGAGGTCCATGAACTCCGCGGGTGCTTTGGTTAATCCAAAAGGCATAACCACAAACTCATAGTGGTTGTACCTAGTTCTGAAGGCAGTCTTATAGATATCATCTTCTCGGACTCTCAGTTAATGGTAACCGGACCTAAGATCTATCTTGGAATATAAACTTGATCCATGGGGTTGATCAAATAGATAATCAATGCGGGGTAGAGGATAACGATTCTTGATCGTCACTTTGTTCAACTCACGATAGTCGATGCACATGCGGAAAGTCCCGTATTTCTTCTTGAAAAACGGGACTGGAGCTCCCCATGGAGATGAGCTAGGTCAGATGAAGCCCTTATCTAACAACCCTTGCATTTGAGCGGATGGCTCTTGCAATTCACTGGGTGCAAGTCTGTAAGGTGCTTGAGTAATCGGCGCTGCTCCGAGTGCTAGGTCGATTTGAAATTCTATTTGAAGATGCGGTGGAAGACCAGGCAAGTCTTCGAGGAATACTTCCGGATAGTCACACACTATTGGGATGTCGTCAATTCTCTTCTCCTCAGATGGCTGCTCGGCGACGAGAGCCAAAATAGCAGTTGGCCCTTTCGCAAGCACTTTTGCGCTTTCGTAATAGATAGGATGCCTACGACAGCACCAATAGAGGAATGTGAACAAATTTTGTCATAACAGATGGCCTTAGGTTGGTTCTTGGATAAACAATCCATTCTGACAATAAGGTCGAAACTGCCAAGTGTAACTGGCATGAGGTCAATGTCAAGCTTATGACTAATCAATCATAGTTTACATCTCTAAGAATGTGAGTTGTTTCGATTTTCTGAGCGTCTGCTATCTTAATAGTATACTTGGTTTCTAATAGAGTTGGAGTACGACTGCACCAACTTGAAAATTGTGAAGTCATGCTGAGATTTCTAATGAGACCCGTGCTTATAAGGTAAGCGTCGGTCAATGCAAAGGTCAAGGAAAGAGGTTCACATATAGGAAGGTAAATCTAATGAGATATAGATTCCAGTAATACAAGGAATAGGTCGTCCGTTTAAGTAATCGCGTTCAACTGATGGTTGGTTAGATTAAATCCCCGTTTTCTAATGTCATTGGAACAACTGGATATGCTGGGGTATAAATCTAATTAGACTAAGGCTTAGTCACATGATAAGGTAATAGAGTCAAAGGGAATTCATTGTTGGAGGAATAACGTGTTAGCTTAGTAGGAATTCTTCAAATTCCGCTTTCATACTTGGGGTCGATGGGTTTGCCATGGATTCTACCAGAGTTTCAATCGAGTTGGTTTATGTGATCACGTTTAGATGAGAGTCTTAATTTCACCAAGACTATTTCATGAGTGAGCTATAATGATGGATCCTATTGATGATTGTTCAGTGTGTCTGTAAACATCTTCAACCTAATAGTCGCATCTATCAACTGTTGAACAGGTTTAACGATACCAACTAGTCGTTGAGCGGGTTACAGGAATTTCTACGGATAGTGGAAACTTAAGTTTGTAATTCACAGATTAGGACCATTTATTCACACCCTAGGTTTCACCAGGACTTACATGCACCTCAAATTACTATTACGTGTGCACCCGTAATGATAATTTGCTTTGCATGCTCACCCTAGTTCTCCCTTTCCTGTGTCATAATGTCTTTTAGCATGTATTGCTGACTACAGAGTGTTGTCAGATATGATAAGTCATCGAGAAGCTTTAGTCATCAACCATAAGTTGATCGACTAGGACTCATATCAGGATGAGTAGTCAGGAATCGTTTGATCCGAGTATTTACTCGAGTTGGAACACAATACGAGGGTCCAATCTAGCGGATTGTAGATGAATCATGCACGCGAAATGCGACTTCGAGAAATGAAACTAATTCATGGATACGAGTTACAGGAAGCAGCAAAGTAGTCGTCCTTCCAACTGAGTCAGGATAGGGTCAGAGTATGCAATGAGCAATGCGTTATCAACTTTGTGGTCAATCTATCTTCAACAGAATATCGACCAAATACACGAGCCCATGGCTCGGGAAAGTGATAACATCTACGTGCCAATGGATTCTGCAATAATGTGTGCAACAGTCTGCCTTCACTCGGCGTATTGTTGCTAGTGGTTACAGTAGGGACTCGCGTCCGACGATCCCACTCCCAAAGAGATATGTACTAGCTGAGTGTCGTTCATAACATGGACCTGAAAAAGCCCACCAAATCCGACAGGTGATGGTGATGTAAGTGACTCCTCCGAAGGCTCCGTCTCGATGCCTTCGGACATGAGTGGATGTTGTTCTGGTGATTCCCTGAGTGTCGCCACTAGGAATGATGATGCAATGCAAATGATGTGTCCCTCGTCAACAAAGGGTGATATAGATGGTGTTAACATGCCTGCAATGCAATGTATATATGGGTGCTATGTGTATCAGGTATGAGTGTTTGTGTCGTGTAACTAATGTGTAAGGTTATAGTGTAGTATGCAGTCCTAGTTCTCTATAATCAATGGCTCTGATACCAATCTGTCACACCCCCAAATTCCACTAACGAAGTTTTACCATTTAGTGTGTGATAAACCAGGATCTCAGTCATTGGTTACATCAAACGACACTATATGGGACATAAATGAAATATAATAAAAGTTTAGAGTTAATGCGGAAGCGTTTAAATAAGAAAATAAATGTGCAAAACAAGCGCGCCCAAGTTTAGTTTAATAAAACAAGTAAATTGTTTTAAATGTTTGCATAAGGATGAAATGATAGTAGGACTCCATGCATGTTCTAAGTGTGCAACCTGTGCCTCAGCGACCTGAGAAACATGTAAGAAAAAGTGTCAACAAGAGGTTGGTGAGTTCACAGGTTTGCAAGTGAATAAACTGTTTGAGTGTTTGCAGGATCCACATACGTAAGTCACACCTATTGCTAGCTAGGCAATGTACAAGTTACTCTAAGCGTTCGCAACCGAAGCTGACCGTTTATGTTTGGGATGCCTTCCGCCATTGCTAACATCAACAATGGCAAGTGTTTAGGACAATTTACACCCGTTCGACCTCCAATCGAACTAGACGACTAGCCCGAGTGGGATTTGTCAAACCCAGTAATACTACTCAAATTTCCTCGCTATACTCCATATATTAACGGTCTGAGTGTGTAAAGACTTTGCATGTTATGTTTGGAACATAAAAAACCGGGTATTAAAGAAAGATTTAAAAAAGCAAATAAAAGTAAAACATAAAAAAAAACAATACCCACACATTTGGAACATAAAAAACCGGGTATTAAAAAAATTAAACTAATTTTTTTTTAATTTAATTTAATGTAATTATTATTTAAGTTTAAATGATAAAGAAATAGAATCATGGAAAATGGAAAAAAAAAAAAAAACCAATAACGTGAGGGAGAGATTTGAAATTAGAAAATACAAATGATCTACCGTTAAAAAAAACCAATAACGTGAGGGAGAGATTTGAAACTAGCTCAATTGATAGAGGCTCTTGCCTGTTAGATGAGAGATCCTGAGTTCAAATCCAGACATAGGGTGAAATGTTTGATGTAATTTAGGAGTAAAATATATCCGTTTTTAAAAAAAATAAAAAATACAAATGAGGCATTATTCCAGTGTGTCGCCGAACACGGTAAGTAAATGTTGCCTCATCATTGTTGCATCCTATAGCTGTGAAAAGTCAACATATCTTGGATATGTATTTGTGGGTCAGGCGTTTTGAGAGTAAAAAAATCCTTTGCAGAAGTAAGTTGTACATTATGCAAAAGAACTTTGTAATTTGCCTTTTGTTAGTAAAACTAATCTAATGTAATTTGACATAAAATATGTTATTTTTTTATTTTATTTTAACGTAGTATTTAGTTTTATATATAAGTCGGATATAATTTTATATTATTTGATATTACTTTTATCTTACTAAGTTTTATCACAAACGAAAACGAAAACGAAAACGAAAATTATATTTTCGAACAATATATAAAAATAAACAACCCAAATATATACTACACTAGGTTAGATTCCCGTGTATTACACAAGTTGAATAAAGATAATGTTATATACTAAGTGATGAAAATTTATGTCTTTAAAAAACCTATCTGTTACACCAGTATAATCTGTTAACACATACGCGCGTCAAAATATGTCTTTAAAAATCTATTTTGACGTGACAATTATATATTCTGTTAAGTTAATTTTTAAAACATTTTTTTTTTCAGTCAGGTATTATTTTTTTTATATAATTGATAAATGTTAGTTCATATTAAATTAATTTAGTTAATCTATAATAATTATTATCCATAATTAAATAATTAGTATCCATAATTAGATTAATATTTAATAGGAGAGAGATGCGAGAAAAATATGATGAGAATGAATATGGAGACGACATGTGGCACTATAAAACCTTTATTTATTATATAGTATAGATTAGAATTCGTATAAACTTATATATCTAAGCATAAATAAATAAAAAATAGATGAGGATAGCATGTTCAGCTTTATACAAACCGTTATATATTAAAATAATTAGTGGACGAAACCCGTGTGCTGTGACGGGGTGTTAAAATTTGTAAGACTTGATTTCGATGATTTGTGCATAATATTCACCCTGCGAAAAAAAAATCACGTCAAAATGTTGATAAAAATAAGCACGTCGCAACAACAAATCCAAAATTATATAAAATATCATATTTTATTTTAAAGGTTGTAAGTGATTGTTTGTCGAAGGTCAATACAAAATGAGATTAAAACCCGGTTCTTAGCTACCTTTTACTAGTAAGGGTAAGTAAGATATTGTATTCACATAAAATTCGTTGAGAATGCTATTAAATAACTAATTATTAAACTAGACAAGGAAAAATGAAACATAGCTTTGATTTGATTGTGAAAACTTTTACAAGAGCAAACAAACTTTAGTTGATTGAAAAACAAATTTGAGAAAAGAGTAACCACTCAGGGATTCTGATTCAATAAGATTAATGTATAACCTAGTTCCACCTAGTTAGGAAATCACATAGACATGAGTTTGCTAACTTATTCAATTCAAGTGATAGTTATAGGACAAGTGATTCGACTGTGGCGCTTAGTGATCCGAAACTGAATAATGCCACAGTTAGAGATTCATTCACAAACTACCAATTTAACTTTGCAAACATAAAACAACTCCAATTTATTCATGATGTAAAGAAACCAAGAACTAATGAACATTGAAATAATGTTTCAACAAAATCAAACTATTTAAAAAAACTGAACAAACAATTGAATCCAAATTACTTAAGAGGTTAAAGAAATTCAATCCAAACCCTAAATAGAACTATGATCAACACATTCACTTTCACGAATCCTTCACCCGGTGATCATCATAGGTGTTTTAGCCTTGCCTCATCATCATTATATCTTCAAATATCGATTCGGTACTTTGAAACATGAACAAGTATGGAATTGGAATGATTAGAACCCTAAAAATCGTCTCTTCTTCGTCAGGATATCGCCCAAAAGAATATCTTTCAAAACCGTAAAGGTTGGGTTTGGGTTTAAATACGACTGAAATCCATAAAATCCGGAGTTTCCAGGCCTTCGGCGTATGGAATGACGGGCCTGGGCGTATGGTACGCCCAACTTAAAATCCTACACTGCCAACTTTCTGATAACGGTGAAACAAACGGCCAACTTCATACCCTACTCAGTGTATGGAACGCCCAACTTGGCGTATGATACGTTAGGCCATCTTTTGGTCTTTTCTTCCTAAAACTTTCACCATTCTACAATTCTGGTCCTCCCATTTCCTTCTAAATGCTTCCAAAACACGTATTTAACGCGTTTAGACTGCAATTCGCAAACACTCGCAAAGTAAACGTGTTCCTCACCAAAAGCATATAAAAACATGATGTTAAACACTTTAAAGATCAGAAAATCACCCGACAATCAGTAAGATGAAAAAAAGTTATGTAAACAAGTCTACTTGGTTTTCTAGATTTAAAAATCTTATTCTTACACATATTTATCAAGTCAGTGGTAGTTTAGGTGTCACACCCCAACCGACGGCGGATTATACGTCGGGGCGGACGCAGTTGTCCAATAGCACAAGGTTGACTATTAAAGTTTCAATATTTCATTAATAAATAGATTCAAAGGTTCAATACAAAGGAAATAACAAGTATACAACGTTTATTAAATAAGTAGTCTAGGTCCAAAGCGTCCTATGTGATCACAAACAAGTCTCATGATGTAGAATCTGAAACATGTGAAAGAATCTGTTAACTACAAAATAGTTGGTGAGATACAAAGGTTTTGACGCAGTTTAACAAGTATTTGGAAAGAATTACAATTCACTATGATATATGCATTCTATAATGTAAGTATGAGAACAAGTATCTTAAACATTATGCACTTCAACCCTCCAACCAAGTTTAGGCATAACCCGCAGGTTACCCTTATAAGTCTCAAGTTTAAAGTTTAATTCAGTAACAATCACCAAGGGCTCCCCCCGAAGGGTCAATCAATCAAGGTGGATTGGTCAAATGCAATAGATCTATCATTGTTACTATAGGCTTGATCAAAGTTAATGAATATGCTAGTTTTAAGTTTAATTCAAGCATGCAAGTCTCAAGTATAACATTAGAGTAAGCATCTAGTCATAGTTGTACAATAATTGTATAAGTTTGAAGTTTGAACATGTTTCACCCCAAAAGAATGTAAATGAAAAGGGGGCTAAGTATACTCACATGGATGATGAAGAGTATCCGACAAGAGTTTGCAAGAATTGGAGAGGGAGAAAATCCTCACAATAAGCCTAAGAATATAAGTCTAAAGATTTAAGTAAAAAGTCTAAGACAAGGATCTAGGATTTCAATATTGACTAGGGTTCCAAATGGGAGATGGGATTGATTGTGTTTATGAAGTTTAAATCAAGTTTAACCCAAGTTTATAATAAAGGTTTTGAATGAATGTCACAAGACTTGAATATCAAAGTTTCATAAGTTTGTAGATTAGAATAATCATTAATTAAAATAATTATTTAGAAGTCTTATAATTACTCTAGTTAGGTAATAACAATCCAAATAGTTTTCTAAGTATTCGTAAATGAAGTTGAAATAATTGTTAAATGAAAGACTAAATAATTATTTAAAGTTTTAACAATAATTATTCAAGAAATAAATAATTATTAAAGATTTATAATAATTATTTAAAGAATATATAATGATAATTATTATTTTGAATACTAATTAAGGTTTTATTATAATCGTTTCAAGAATGCATAAGGATAGATAAAAATATTTATCTAATTGAAAATAATCAATATAAATCATTTACGATTTATTAGAGCATTTAAGTATTAAGTATTTATTAAAATAATTTATAGTTAAATAATGTTTAAAATGTTTTCATAAGTTTAAATAAGTGACATATAGTTATAAGTTTAATAAAATCTCAAATAGCATTTCTTATAAAGTTTTATATTTTAATTTATAAGTTTTTTTAAAGTGTACAAGTTTATAAAGGTTTAAAGTTTCTATTAAATCTTTTAAATTTTAGAAATCAAATACTAAATTCAGTTTACTGATTTATATATATAGTTTCTGTGTAAATATAACTTTTATAAAAGTTTAGAAGCATTTTTATAGTTTTTTAAGTATTTAAAATTGTTTTTAAAGTATTAAATATTATAAGTTTTAACTAAGTTTAAATTAATTAAAATGGTTCGGGAATATAAAAGTGTAAGTAAACACCCGATTCAAGTTTATAAAAGTATCAGAAAGTTTATAAAAATTATTAAAAGTATTAGAAATTGATTAAAAGGCTAAAAAAAATAAAAAGGGGCGAAAACTGGGCTAACCGGATTCGAACCCGGGTCGCCCGGTTCACAAACACACACACACTGCCTTAACCACCCGGCTACGGGCCTCGCTGAGGTTATATCCGGAAAACAAAGTTTTTAAACATCATTTCAAACGACCCCCAATTCCCGAATGAGCCCTAGAATTTCAATCCTCCAATACGTATCGAATTCGCCTCTGTCATTGTAAATTGACAGAGGGCTTTCGATCCTTGGGTAAAAACGACGCATATGGATACACGAATTACCTGATTTGGTGGAGAATCGAGCGAGAACGAGTTGGTCTTGTCGTCGGCGGTGGTGGATTTCAAATCCGGCAATGCCGATGTACTACGATGGAATTGAGGTTTCAGTGAGTTCGAGTGATGTGTCGTTGAGGTTTAACCATCGATATTTATAGCGGATTCAAGCATTAAGTGCTTGATAAGGTGGGAAGATTACGGATGGGTCGATGGGTTAAATTCCGGCTTCACGCGTGTCTGGGACGATGTTCAAGCATTGAATGGTGTTCGGTTAAGGTCGCATGCGCATCTGGGGGATCGAGGTTCATTGCATTTGGTCTTTTTCGCGTTTTCGGAGGAGAATAGGGTGGAAACTGGGACTGGGAAGGCTCGAACCCGAGTCTGTTTCCAGACTTGGAAGTTTTCGGGACATGGCACTTTCAGTCCCTGAGGTTTAAAGGTTTCGACTCTTCATGTACTAAATACGATTTTTTTGTTTAAACTAGGTTTCAAAAATGACTGTTGAGTCCCTGTACTTTTATGTTTAAATAATGTGGTTTCATTTTTGTAAAAATGAAATAAGCTTTATAAGTTTTATTATTTTATAAATTTATAACACAATTTTTAAGATTCATAAGTTTAAGTATTTTTGCGATAAGTTTATTAATCACTTTATTTATATAATTAAAAACTCCTTAAGTTTTAAGAATTTTAACAAGATTTTATTTATGAAATAAACACACACATATATATATGTGTGTATAAGTATAATTGTTTTCCTTAAATCTATATCAAATAAATTAATATTTATTATTCAAGAAAACTAGTTTTAATAAGAATCTAAGTTTTAAATTAATAATACGCGCGACCGTTTAACAAAACATTTGGTTCGAAAATACGGGATATTACATTAGGGTTTTAAACGTGTCAAATAAGCTTAAACAAGTCTACTTGGTTTCTGCAAGTGAGCTATACGACATGGTGTAAGTTCGCCATGTGACACGACCTGTATGACTATTTGGTCATAATAGTCTATGGCAATGTAATACAACATGTATTAGTGGAATCCTCATGGCCATACGACCGGGTCGATCTTCAATCAAAACTGTTTGATTTCTTCATTTTCATGTTCAACTTAAAATAATACATTAGGGTTTCTAGGGTTGTAGAGATTTGCCAAATTAGAGTGTGATAGTGACAAGTTTCTTTTAGAACCTTAGAATTCTCATGCATGCAACCTATTTTAACCATTCAACAACATTATCATCTTAAACCTCTAGAAATCGCAACACTTATGTGTGTGTTTCTTACCAAAAATGGATGGAAATCAACACTCTTTGGTTCTTATTAAGTCTTAAACTTTCTACAAACTCTTCTGTTGATCACCTAACACATGAGAAATACTTTAATTACCCTAATCAGTTGGATACAAGACTTTAGAAATAGTAGGATTGTAGCCACAAAAACCTTACCAATGTGATGAATACCTCTTGTTGTTGGATCTTAATACCTTCAAAGCTCCTAATTATGCCTCCAAGAATCCATCAAATTTGTCTGAGTAAGGAAGATTTTCAAAAATGAACACTTAAATTCTTTAATTTTTAAAAGATTTTCCATATTGGTCAGCTAGTGATACAACTCGTATTGGTCAACTTTGCATAATTGGTAGTTTTGGCCCCTCGAGTTGATCTTTTAAGTTTTGATGATTTTGGCGCTTTACTTTTCTTAGTCACTAAAAGTTGTTTTAGTCCCCTTAGATAGACTTTTATAAACACCCATTTATGTAGTTAGGAGTTATAGATAACTTCAATTGCCTTTATTGGTATTTCAAGATACGGAGTGTAACCTCCAACTTTTAAGGGATACAATAAAGCTTTAAACAAAAGAGGATGGTCTAAGTAGGAGGAAAGATACCAATGTCAAGTAGATAGAAGAGCATGGTGATGTAGGGCCACTTCCTAATTCGAATCATTTACTTGATCTCGACGTTCCTGTTAGAATTTTTGGGTGAAAACATGTGTTTTTCACTAAGCTAAAAATAATAATTTTTTTTTGCCAACTTTAGATTGAAATAAATATATGCAAACAATGTAGTTTTGCCTATTTCTTTCTAGGTATGTGTGCTTCGCAACGAACAAAGGCACGTCCAAAACGGAGCTAAGATAAATGAGATAGTGATGCTCAAAGTTGAGTGTTTAGGGTTGTGTAAAACTATAGAAAAGTGGAAGGAAAAGTGTGGGAACTTGTCCCACATAGGCGGAGAACTAATATTGGAGTGGTATATTAGTGGGGGCCTCCTAATGAATTTGTTTCTATTAAGGTAACACTAGTGAGACCCTATAGGGTGTGAAGCACCTGGACTCGCACTAACACACTCGTGTGCGTGTGGCGTTGGCGTTGAGTGTAATGTGGCGTTTTGATGGCGTACCTAACACTTCGCTCACCGTGAGCCACCTTAGTATTTTTGAAGGCTGGTGTGAGATAAGCTCAGAAGTAAATCTAGTTAGCATGACCAAGTTTATTCAGAAAGGCCAACTCTACTCCGGAAGAGTAAATCTGGTCAACATGACGAAGTACACTCAGGAAGGCTAAGTCTACTCCGAAAAGGTAAATCTGGTCAGTATGACTAAGTACACACATGAGGCCATTCAACTCAGGAGGATGCACGACAACTGCCTCTTGAGTAACAAGTTTAGTTCCACAGCTTTCGTTACATAGAATTTTGAAACAGAAGTCAGTTACGAGTTAGAATATTTAAACATAATAAAATGCATTGAAGACGTTTGATGCAAATTATTTTCCTTTTAATTCTTTTGAACTATTTCAACTTCGTTTCCCCTATAAATACCAAGGTGTTCCTTGGTTGAATACGAATCCTTAGCCACAAATCTCTGTCTTTCCCATTCTTTGTAATTTTTATTTATTTCAGTTGTAATTTGCAATGTAATTTACTACTTTATTTCATTTATGTATTGTAACTAGAATTGGTGAAATTGTTTTTATTACGGTGTTATGCTGAATGATATTTTGGTTTGTACTTTTCTTGGATAATCTTCTTTATCATGATGCACTATTAAAAACTTGAGAAGTTGTTGGTGCTCCTTAAGAACTCATGAGTGAACTATATATCCTTTTGATCTTCTCCTATAATATCAACAAATGTTATAATTCTCCATGTGAAACAATTACTCTAAGGTCTATCTAAACCGGTTCAAAAATGAAAAAAAAAATGAAACATGAGGTTATAATCGTCTCAAAAATGAAAAATGAAACATACAAGTTGTTCTTGTTATGATGAGAAACCCCTAGAAATGGAGAAAAAGACGAGAGCAGCCAACTTATCCTGACCATACATTTCGTAGAGAAAGAACATTCTAGATCCGTCCACGTGGCCCTACCTAACCCTCTCCTCCAAATCTCCGTCTTTTATCCCCAAAACCTCCCACCATTCCAATTTCACTCCCATTCTTCTTCAATCCTCAATCCTCTAGGGTTTCAAATTACTTCATCTCTCAATCCATGGTTTCTTCAACCGCTCAGATTCACGCTCTCGGAGGCACTCCCTTCGCTTCCACCAAAAATTCACCAAAAACAGTCTTCTTCGGCAAAGGATTAACCAAATCCGTCTCCTTCTCGCACCAGAAATCGTTCGTGAAGTTGAAGAACAGTAGAAGAAATGCTCCGCTTAGAGTTGTGGCGGAGAAGGTCGTCGGAATCGATCTAGGAACGACGAACTCTGCCGTCGGTGCAATGGAAGGAGGGAAGCCGATTATTGTGACGAACGCCGAAGGACAGCGGACTACGCCGTCGGTGGTGGCGTATACGAAAAACGGAGATCGGTTGGTAGGTCAGATTGCGAAGAGGCAGGCTGTTGTTAATCCGGAGAATACTTTCTTCTCCGTGAAGAGGTTTATCGGAAGGAAGATGTCGGAGGTGGATGAGGAGTCGAAGCAGGTGTCGTACACGGTGGTGCGTGATGAGAACGGCAACGTTAAGCTTGATTGTCCGGCTATTGGTAAACAGTTTGCCGCTGAAGAAATTTCAGCACAGGTAAATTCAGTTACTCGGCTCCAGTTGTTGTTCATTTTGTTTGCTTAATATGCTCGAATAATTTGCTTTATTATAACCAATATAATTAGTAGTTAGTGTCTTAAAATCTATAATTGTTGCTGAATGGTATAAATTATGAAATTAGTATCTTCAAGCATACGTCTAATTGTACATTTGCCTTATTTCTAATTGTACATTTGCCTTATTATTAACTAATTTGGCTTGAGAGGAATCAATTCATTAGTAGTTTGTGGCTGAAAATCTATCATTGTTTCTGAATGGTATAAATTATGAAATTAGCATCTTTAAGCACACATCTAATTGTAAATGAAATGTTAACTGATTTGGCTTAAGAGGAATCAATTCATTAGTAGTTTGTGGCATAAAATCTATAGTTGTTGCTGAATGGTATAAATTATGAAATTAGTATCTTCAATCACACGTCTAATTCTACATGATGTGCTGTTGCTTGTAAGTAAGGTTTGGTTAGTTTTGTGGTTACTTTTAGGTTTTGGTGTAATGGTGTGTATGATTGATTGTTTGGGCTCTTTCTTTGACATTACTCTACTTTTATTATGTTAATAAATAGGTTTTGAGGAAGCTTGTGGATGATGCTTCAAAGTTTTTAAACGATAAGGTTACCAAGGCTGTTGTGACTGTTCCTGCTTACTTTAATGATTCTCAAAGAACGGCGACCAAGGACGCTGGTCGAATTGCTGGTTTGGAAGTCTTGCGTATTATTAATGAACCTACAGCTGCCTCGCTAGCTTATGGTTTTGAAAGGAAGAACAATGAAACTATATTGGTTTTTGATCTTGGTGGTGGTACTTTTGATGTTTCAGGTGAGTAAGTTATGGACAATTGAGTTTTTCGGTCTATGTTTTTTAATTGGAGTCTCAATTGTATATGTTTGTATCTCATTTGCAGTTCTTGAGGTTGGTGATGGAGTCTTTGAGGTGCTGTCTACTTCTGGAGATACACATCTTGGTGGTGATGATTTTGACAAGGTATTGTTTAAGGCCCGGATATCGTTATTCATTTATTGTATTTGTCGTCTATCTGGTGATTAATGAATTTATGTTTCCTGTATGTTATCAATGCAGAGAATTGTTGATTGGCTTGCTGCCAGCTTCAAGAAAGACGAGGGTATTGACCTACTTAAAGACAAGCAAGCTCTGCAGCGTTTGACTGAGACTGCCGAAAAGGCTAAGATGGAGCTTTCGACCTTGACACAAGCTAATATTAGGTACACAAATCAGTTGGGAATTCATGATTGTGATATACCATAGTTATGTTAACATTCTTTTGCTGATTCTTTCTCTCTTTTTCGTGCTTAGCTTGCCATTCATTACAGCCACTGCTGATGGCCCCAAACACATTGATACCACCCTTACAAGGGCAAAGTTTGAAGAACTATGCTCAGATCTTTTGGATAGGTACTTATCTTTTGTTAACACTATTGGTTGTATCTTTTAATAGTTAAGTATCAATTAAAGATGGTGAAATCATTGTGTTTTAATTCTTCTTTCAGGCTTAAAAGACCTGTTGAAAATTCTCTGAGGGATGCAAAGTTGTCTTTCAAGGATATAGATGAGGTGATCCTTGTTGGCGGTTCTACGCGTATTCCAGCTGTACAGGAAGTTGTTAAGAGCCTAACCGGAAAAGAACCAAATGTTACTGTCAATCCAGATGAAGTTGTTGCCTTGGGAGCTGCAGTTCAGGTAAAAATCATTTGTTATACATTTTCATGTAACAATACTTATTGGTGTCGGATTTAATTAATTATTTGTTTGTTTAGGCTGGTGTCCTAGCTGGAGATGTGAGTGACATTGTTCTTCTAGATGTGACACCATTATCAATTGGTCTAGAAACCCTTGGTGGTGTGATGACAAAGATCATTCCAAGAAACACAACTCTACCAACCTCAAAATCAGAGGTTTTCTCTACCGCTGCTGATGGGCAAACAAGTGTTGAAATTAATGTTCTTCAGGGTGAGCGAGAGTTCGTTAGAGACAACAAGTCTCTTGGTAGCTTTCGTCTTGATGGAATCCCACCTGCCCCACGCGGTGTCCCACAAATTGAGGTCAAATTTGACATCGATGCAAACGGTATCCTCTCCGTCACCGCCATTGACAAGGGCACCGGAAAGAAACAAGACATCACCATCACTGGTGCTAGCACATTACCTAGCGACGAGGTAAATTTCTTGATAATAGTCTCTTATGTATTTTTCTCAAGGTTATTTGCTTCTTGCCTAGAACCAAACATGGGATATGAGGTTGTTTGTGGACGCGCTTCATGCGTACAACAAAAACACGGGATAAGGGGTTGTTTGGATGCGCTTCATGCGACAACCAAACACGGGTTATGGGGTTGTTTGGATGCGCTTCATGTTGTGAACCAAACATGAGATATGGGGTGGTTTGGATGTGTGATATGAAACTAAATATCTGATTATATGTTGTATTACAGGTGGAGAGAATGGTTAATGAAGCCGAAAAGTTTGCAAAAGAAGACAAGGAAAAAAGAGACGCCATCGACACAAAGAACCAGGCGGATTCAGTTGTGTACCAAACCGAGAAACAGCTAAAGGAATTAGGAGACAAGGTTCCTGCAGCCGTGAAAGAAAAGGTCGAGGCCAAACTTGGTGAGCTCAGGGAGGCCATCTCTGGCGGGTCAACACAAACCATAAAAGACGCCATGGCTGCACTCAACCAAGAGGTGATGCAGCTGGGCCAGTCACTCTACAACCAGCCCGGTGCACCAGGGGCCGGTCCAACACCACCTGGTGCTGAACCGTCAGAATCATCGTCATCAGACAAGGGACCGGAAGGAGATGTGATCGATGCAGATTTTACCGACAGCAAGTGAGTTGTTCGTTGGAAGTAGGTGATTTTTTTGGGTATGTCATATCTTGCAAATGATGTATGGAAAGGGTAGGGTGTTTGGTTTGAAGGGATGGTGGTTAATGGTAGGTAGAGTTTGAGAGAGCAGATCATTTGGAAGAAAGTGGATGGTGAGAGTGACCATACTACTATGGGATTGATGATTTTGTTTACATATAATACGTTTAAAATGATTTTTTTTGGGATTAAAAGCTTTTTGTGTTGTTGAATCTTCCAAGCCTTCTTAAGGGTTTTGACCGTTTGAGGGTTAAGCGTCAAAAAATGGTAATCAAATGATTTTATTACTCAAATTTAACAAGAACTACATAGAAATAAAGACGAAGACAAAGAAGGTTTAAGAACCCTAAATAGATAGAGAATTATTCTTCGTAGATGTAGAAGAAGGCGGCATCAACTCTTATAGGGAGAAGTTTAACGGATATAGAGACAGTCACGGAGGACAGCGAGAATTCCATTAACAACAGCTGGAGATGCTAAAAATAAAATCAAGGGGACCTTTCCTTCTTTGAGACACCATGTAGTAAAGGAAACCCTTGCTTCACAAGGTTGGGGGGGTGGCTGCAGATCTTTGATTAGCAAAACATAAAGAGAGAACCAAATTGATTAGCAAATTGGAACAATAAAATGATAGTATTTTTAACAGTAAGAGTGTTGTTGAATCTTCCAAATCACAGTAAAGCTAACCGGCAGGATACGTCCTTTTGATTCTCGCGACCACTTTTTGATGATTATTGAAAAAAAAAACCGGTAAAAGGCAGGCAAAAAGAGAAACGAAAAAAAGCTGAAATGCTAGAATAAAAGAAGTAAAAACCGAAAAAAAAGAGAACAAAAATGAGTAAATTTGAAACTTTCGAAGTTTTAGTTTAGTAAAAACTAGTGGGCACACCCGATCTTCGCGGTGAGGCGGTCCTATTTTGAGAAAAAATAAACAAAAGCGTAGACAAAACTTTAAAAAACAAACCTAAAACTAAAATACAAAAAAGAGAAAAAAAAGTATTAAGACCCGTACGTTGCGGCGAGAAAAAAAAATAAAGTATCTGAAACTAAATTTAAACAGAAAGGCGCTTGCAGCGTGTTAAACCGCAGAAGAAATTAACATCATCAAAAGTTTATAAAATAGTTATCTTTATATGAAATAAATACACTTACTCGAAATTTCATATATAAAAAAAGAAATCATAAGAAAGACGTTAAAAAAAAGTTAATAGGAAAGGTTAGTAAAAGAAAGCAAAACCATTCAAAAAAAAATTAAAGACTTAAAAAAGATTTCATAATGATGTTGTACGCAAGTGCCTAGACAACTTATACACTATCAAGCATAACTCCGTTATAATTGTACGTATTCCACTTCTTGTAACTCGGTTGGTAAAAAAAGGGAGAAAAAACGTTTAATGTGTAAATGCAAACTTTATAAAATTCAGAGATTATAACATAAATTTGTTAAAAGAAAAGAAAACTTTTTTTAAGTTAAGAGGTTTAAAAGTAAAGTTGCTATAAATCAACGATCTAAATATAAAATTATAAAAAAAACAAAATAGTTGGCATATTGCTTATGTCAGAACATGCATTAATGGTTGTACTATATGCATTGAAAATTTCCATTTTACAAATTGTAAGTACTTTAATAGGTACTACTAGTGAACCCGCACATCGTGCGGCACCAAAAAATTAATTTTGTGCACATATTTGCTTAATTAAATGAATTTTTTATATGTTACACCTCATATGCAAACGCACATGCAAGTCGCTTATAAAATATTTATATGAGATACGACCATACGTAAAAAGTATCTCGCGCGTTGCCATGGAGAATTGAACGTTATTAATTGATTTTTTCTATTTAATATGGTGTCAATTTAACAGTGGTGGAACCAGAACTTTTCAACTGGGGGTCACTGTAGAAACTTTTGTGCGTCTCTTAACTACGTCATTAAGGGTACAATGGGCACCCTTCGGGTAGAGGCTTTGAGTACCGCGGCTACACCCCCGCAAGGGTCTCAGGTACCCCTTGCGGGTATTGGTTTCGGATATAAGTACCCGTGAATGTATTGGTTTCGGATATAAGTACCCGTGAATGATGTGAAAAGGTAACTGTTAAGGTACTTAGGGTTGTGCCTCTAACAATTAGGGTACTTTGGGTAAAAATGAGGTGGTATCACTCATTGGTTGCATTGATTAGAGTATTTGGATACTTACCCCAATCATTTTTATCAATCATTATACGACAGGTTTAAGACCAACGACTCTCAAATAGAAATCTAACATTTGATTTTCCCTATATATTGAAACCGTTTTGTGAAAAAAAAAATAATACTTAAATAAACTTAAGTGTAAAAAATATATTTTACAAAAAAAGTAAAATTTCGTGGGAAAGTATGATTAAAAATATATCTTGTATATAGTTTAGAAAAAAAAAGAAATAAAAATAAAAAAGAGTAATAGAGTGAAGTAATAAAATTAAATTAAAACTTAAATATTATTTTATTTAAATTAACTAAACTTATAAATAAAAGTACAAAACGTGTTTAGATTTTCTTGAAAATTGAGCACACATCCTATTAGTGTATTGTCAGATACTTTATTGGTTGCTTTCAAAAAGGCATTAACTAAACAAAAAAGTAAAAACAAAAAAACGCATTCTTCTTTTTCTTTATTTCCTTCTTCATCTTCCTTCACAGCAACCACCATGTCGCCGACCCTGCCATCACTGACGGACCCAAATTTTTTTTTTCATGAGGGTCGGAAATTTTAGCGGTCGGTTTTTCATCGTTAAATATTAATTTTTCAGTCCGGTTCAAACCGGGTCGGGTCGGGTATAGAATCGACTTATAGATATAGACTTGTAGGAGCAAGGCTGTGAATAGTGAATCGATTTGTAGGTATAGAACCGAAATTCGTGATTAACGAAAAGGCCTGAAATCGTGATGAGGCAATTAGCAAATTGTCGTTCTTTAGATTGTGTGAAGCGTGAATATGAAATGTCGAGACGTTGATGGATCAGGATTGCCACTACTTTTTTATCAGGTTAAATCTTTTAAAATTTTAAATGGGTACTTGGTTAACTAAACGTGGGCTTAATTGGTTAAATGGATAATGAGTTAATTAAATGTGAGTTTAATTGTTTAAATGACTAAGTTTTTAGTCCTGTTTATTCTAAATGTCCAATTAAGTTATTAGTTTAAATGGGGGTCGGTTTAAAAATTAAATTTTCTTGGGGTCGGTGTTAAAAAATAATTCGTTTGGGGGGTCGGTCAAAATTTTATGGGGGTCGGTATCAAAATTTCATTGGGGTCGGTCGAGATTATGTCGCATATACAACAAACAGAAAAAAAATTCTATCGGAGTCGGCCGACCCACCTAGCATATGCTCGGTACGCCACTGCCTGCCACCAGCATCAACCGAAACAAAAAAATGAAATACACACTTCACTCTCCTAACCTCGTCCTTCCTTTCATCCACGAATCGGAGGGTCAAACCAAAATAAGTCGATGAAACTATATGCTCTGTAACTGAATATTTAGTTCGTCGGAGGGTCCCCGGACCCCCCGGACCCTCCCCTGGTTCCGCCGATGAATTTAATCATGGGTTAAATTAAAGAAATGTGTTGGTAGGTAATTGTAAACTATTGAGTTATTGCTAATTTGTACACCATGCAAAAAAAATTGTGATAGATATCTTAATTTTTTGAGTAAATGAGATAATTAAGTGTAAGGGTTGGTAATGAGAGAATTAATTGTATGAGTTAAAGGGTAATTATTACACTTTAATTATAAACATGAGTTAGAAAGTAATTGTATACATTTGAGACATTGTTAATTTGTACACTATGCAAAAAAAATTGTGCTATGTGTCTTAATTTTTTGAGTAAATTACAACAATATCCTTCAAATCTCTTTTCTAATAAAAAACTAAATGGTTTTGTCACTTGGCATCACCATATTTCATCTCACAATTTTTCCTCCAAAACCATATTTATATCTTCCATTTAATACTTTCATATTTAGTCTTTTTTAAAAACAATTACATAAATAAACATTTTCACCATTATTACCTTTGGATCACATTTTTTTAAAATTATCATTAAAAGTTAATATTTTTAAAAAATCAAGAATTAAAAAACAAGAGATTTTAAATAAGCGAGCTTTAAAATTTTATTATTAAAAAAATGATTTTTAAAAAAGTTATTATAAAAAAAGATTTTTTTTAATTTTACATATAAAATTTGAAAATACTACGTTAGTATTTTAAATAAATATGTGTTAAATAAAGTTACTAATATTTAATTAGTAGTTTTTAATTAAATTTAATATTTATAAAAAAACTTTTTATTTTGATTTATAAATTTTAATACTTGGTTTTTTATAAAATTAAGAAACTTAAAAATAATTATTTTTAAAAGTGTATTATATTTTACTTTAATTTTTTTTAAATGACGAGATTTTTTTTTCAAAAAACCTGTTTACAAGTTTCAATTCTAATTTATTATTTTTAAATTTTTCGTATTTAATTTTGGAATTTTAAATTTAATTGTGTAGAAATATTAACGAGTGAAGTTTTTAAAATTTTAAGTTTTAAACTTTGAATTGAAAAGTCGAGATATTGTTAAAATTTAAATTTTAGTTGTATCTTTTTATTGTTTTTTTTTAATGAAAGATTTAGTATTAAAAGTTTAGCGAGATCTTCCGAATACAAGTACAAATAATATCCGTCAAATAGAACATCTTGATGGTGATTTTGATGAAAGTTTATAATCTCCTAATTTTTCTAAACGGACTTAGTGGCTGTTTGGCAACTTCTGAACCAGTAAGTGCTGAATCAGTAAGAGGTCTGAATGGGTAAGAAACTCTGAACCAGTTAAGTGCTGAAGCAGTAGTGTTGTTTGGTTGAGCATCTGAACGACTGTGCATAATGACTATTTTACCCTCTGAACTATTTTGTGCTGAATGAAATTTATTTATTTGGTCAAATCTCTGAATGTTGTACTGAATGATGAATACTTTTAAAAAGAAAATACAAAATATCATAGAAAATCCAAAATTACACATAAATCCTTCAAAATCCATGAGAACATACTGAAATCCAAATATAAATTAATACTTTACGTACAATTTTTATTTTAATCATTCTATGTCGTGAACGAACTGGTCATCACTCTCTCCACCTTGTATTCCAGAAAAAGTGTTTTCGTCGTACCCCATAAATAAACTTCTGTATCCCACCACATTCTTGTGAACCCACCACATTCTTGTATCCAACTTAGAGCAAATTTCTCTCCTTAACGGTCAATTTGCTATCCAAGTTTGCTACATTCTTCATGGCATCCACCATCTCTGAACAAAAGAACACTTATTCAGCCTTATGAACAATGAAAACATGCACAAAATGCAGTCCTCTGTATTCAATTTTCCCCATTTAAAAGCCATTGTATGGGGGAAAAAAGGCATTTTTTGATCCATCAACCGATATCAACTACACAGCATCAAACAAATTGCAAAAAAAAAAACAAGTTCAATTAATATCAGACTACTAAAAGTTACAAAAAAAAACATCAAACAAATTGCAAAAAAAACAAGTTCAATTAATATCAGACTACTAAAAGCTATAAAAAAAACATCAAACAAATTGCAAAAAAAGAGTCAAATAATATATATATATATATGCTAAAATTATCAAGATAACTAACAGCCTTGGTTTAAAAAGGCATGCCTGAAGCGCAATCCATCAGGATCAAAAAGGCGCACCTCATGTAGTTCTGGGTCAAAATTTGCCAGAATACGTAAAACAGATTCGAGAGACGCAACTTCTAGTTGTGAATAAAGCTTTTTTAAACTAAGCTAGCAGCATATATGTTAGTAATCAAGACACATCATACATCTGTATCATTGATTTGATCACTTCTAACTAGCAATGTGGCATCTTTAATCAGTTTACTGTTAGACTTGATGATAATAATAAATGATTTGAAACGAAATTGGACCGATTAAAATATGAAAATTATGCAATCCCCTTTTTCAATTGAAACGAAATTGGACCGATTAAGTGCGTAAAATATGATAATTATGCAATCCCCTTTTCAATTGAAACGAAATTGGACTGATTTCAGTTTTGTATACAAGATGAATCAGAGCGAAAATTGAATTGATGTAGAGAAAATTTACTTACTCGGAAGAGGAAGCTAGGGTTTTGGAGTCGAGAATCATAATAAAAGTCACAGTTGTTTAACATCGCGGGGGTGGACTAGTGGACAAGCGGTAGCAGGCGTAGGGAAGGAGCGATATCAGGCGGCGAGGGAGAGAGATGAACGGACCAGTAGCAGCGGAGGAGGGTAGTCGTGCGCAGCTGGAGGGGAGGACTGGTCTGGTAGCGTCGTTCTGGGAAGGATGGGCAAAGTGGGAAAAATTAGGTTTTTATTTCATTCAGCGAGTTTTTATGACTGAATGGTTAAGAGCTGTACTGAACCATTAAGAGGTGGTTTTTTAACGAAATAAACACACACACCTCTGACCGATTCAAAGGTGACCTCTTAATGAAACCATTAAAAGGCTATCAAACAGGGCCTTACATTATCAGGTTTGTCAAACCATAAATTAGTTTTAAATGTCAGTATTCCAGTTATGCTATTAATAAATATTGATGAAAAAATAGTTTAGGTAATGTAACAAGTCTTTAGGCCAAATCACAAGTTAATTGCATTATAAAAGCGAATATTATATTTTGAAGCAACATTTATTATCACACTTTTATCCATATAATTGGGTTAACATATTCAGACAAAAGAATTTCATTAAAACTTCAAACAAAAAATATATACAATTGTTTTATTTTTGTAATGACCATGAATAAAAGTTTAGGTTAATCAATTTCAAGTGTTGGTGGTTTGTATTGAAAGATCAAGTGTTTATTCATGATCAGTTGTATGCTGTATTATCAAGAGTTAAAAGTATAGATGGACTCAAGTTATTAATCTTTGTTAAACATGGAAAAATTACCAATATCACGTCAAATGTTACATACAATGAACTATTTTCAAATTTGTAAATAATCATTGTAAGGTTTTCTTTTGTTTAATTTAATGTATTGTAAAAAGTGCACAACTTATTATATGAATTGTCATGTATTTTTTGATGTTTTAATTACTCTCATCCATATAATCTTAACATGTAACAAATAAAAAAGTTACAAATACAATATCGAATTTGTATAAAAAGAGTTGTTAAGATATTTATCAATATAATCTTAATGTTTCACCCCGTGTAACACAAATGGTTAAAGCTAGTATGTATTATATACTAGTATAGATATAGATAATCTAATTTATTTTTAACAAATAAATTAAAATGGGTACATTTGATATTTCTTTAAGAAAGAAGATTCATGTATAATTGTCAAAATTAAGGCCAAAAACCACACTGATAAAGTATATACTTAAATTATAAAGTTTGTAGGGGATATATTAAAACTGTTCGTAAAAAAAAAACAGTTAGGTAGTGTTTGGTGTGCATGAATAAATGATAGAATCGAATGAGTCATTATGATGGAATGGAATGAGTCATTATGATGGAATGAAAAAAAACATGTTTGGTAAACACATATGAATGGAATGAACAATTACATAAGGAATGTGATTCTTTTTCTTTTAATGATTTTCATTATTTGGGGGAGAGATGTTTTTTTTCATTCCTTCAAGGAATAAAATGAATTTGTTTAATTAATTACTCGAACCATCCAAACACTAATCCAAGATCAGATCCATGACCCGACACATGACATGAAAGAATGAAACGACCCATGCCCCGTCCCATATCCGACCCATGATCCAACCCATGGCTCGACCCATGATCCGACATGACTCGACCCATGACCCGAACCATTACTTGACCCATGACCCGAACCATTACTTGACCCATGACCCATCCCATGTCCCGACCCATGCCCGGACCATGACCCGACCCATACCATGACCCATGGCCCCTCACATGCTCTGCTTCATGAGCCGACTCATGCCTCGTCCCATGACATAACCCACGACCTGACATGACTCGACCCATGACACGTCCAATGCACTGACCCATATCATGCCCTGACCCATTACCCAACCCATGACCTTATTATCCTAGGGTATTTATTTATCTTTTCATGAATTGTGTAGAAGCATGTTTTAGTAACTATAGATAAAAATCTATGTATTAGTGTACTTAGCTAGTACGCAAGGGGGTGTTCCTTTGTACTTAGCTTTGTACACCATATTGGTCCCGCGTACTTAGTAGGTACGCAAGGCTTTTGCCCTGCGTACTTATCAAGTACGCATGACCAATGCCTGCATACTTAGCCAAGTACGCAGGAAATGTTCCTGCCCCTATAAATAGAAGGTGAGCCCTTCGCTTATAGGTGGAACTTGGAACAAGGTTGAGAGAGGTTCTGGACGGGATGAACTCTTTCGCCCGTGGACCGTGAGTGTATACGAGAGATGTGTACTTCTTCGGTATGTGGTCTGTAATACGTGATGATTTCTTTGTTATGGATTATGTATCTTTTGTGTTGAATTTCTTGTCTTTATGTTCGTGGTTTTTCTCTGTCATGTTTCTTCATTCTCACACAAATCAACGATTAGATCTTTGTTTTTCCGCTGTGCAACGAGGGCGGGACCTACAAATTGTATTCCATTCCTTCGTACTTTCCCTCCTAACAAACAACACTAAAGTAATGATTAATTTAATTCTCATAGGGTAACCAAACATGACAATGGAATGATAATGATCCATTACTTTCCCTCGTCTATTCCATTTCCTCGTCTATTCTACTCTCTCGTCCATTCAATTTCCTTATAACAAACAAACCCTTACGCTGTGTTCTCGAGTTTACTAAAGGGGAAAAGAAAAGAAAGGATTCATCTTTTCCTTTCTCTTCAAATCTTTCCAAATTGGAAGGATGGAAATAAGCCTTACTTTACGTTCTTTTCCCTCCATTTCCTTCCTTCAAAAAAACTCTAGAACACTTTCTTTCTTTTTCCCTTAAAAAAACTCTGGAACAAGGGTTTACGTCCTCTTCCTTTCTCTTCTCTTATTTTTCCTCCTTAAATGAGACTCACGAACACAACGTTAGACTCTAATGCATCATTTTGACATGTAAAACTGTGTTTTAAAATCAGTTCAATTTAATCCAACGAAATATTTATTGAACTTGCTATAATCGACTCCATGAATTTTTTAAATATCTTTTTTCCCAAGTTGCTTTGTTAAAAAAGTAATGATATTTTGTTTCAATTACCCACACTCAAATCACGCGTCACCCTATCACATATGGACTATTTTTTTTTTTTTTTTGAAGGCAAATTTCGTTATTCCTATGAAAGTAGGACTTGAACTTATAAACCCTTTAATTCTTAGTGTTTTTAAAGGAATTTCCTCTACCAATGAGCTACCAACCTCATTGGCAGGTTGATAAAAAACATTTTAGAAACTAAAAAATAAATTAAAAGTAGATGTTTATTAAAAGAAAGTTTGATAGTTAAGTGGTGCATTATGTCATTATGTGGTCAATAATCAATATAGGTTGCTGAGAAAATTTCAGCATTTAAATAGTATTAGTCAGTGTTAGTTTTAATACACACACAATATGACATGTGCTTAATCCATATTTAATATTACTAAAATTAAATTGAGCAAACAAATATGATAATTTAGTTTGATAATAGGTCATAAATACCTAATGTCATTAGTTTAATAATTGGTCATGATCTTTATACTAATACATAAAAATCGTATGAAGACATGTATCATTTTCTAATGCATTTTTAACATGTTTTTTTTGCCTTTATTTCCTATTAAATATTGGCATTAAAATAATATATTTTTAAATATTCAATATGAATCTAATCATAAATACTTATTATATCATTAATCAAATAAACTTTATATAAACTAACATTTATCAATTACATAAAAAATTAATATCTGGTTGAAAAAAATGTTTTAAAAATTAACTTAACATTCAAAGTTCAATTTTTAAATACATATTTTGATGAGTGTGTGTTAACAACATATTACATTATATTTTGTTTAACCCATTTAATACATGGGTTTTTAAAAAGATAATTTTTTTTTCTAAGTATATAACATTAAATTTATTCAAGTTGTGTGATACACGAGATTCTAACATGAATCATAATATCATATGCCTATTAAACATTTCATAAACTATTTTTTTAACAATTTTTTACACCTAAATATCATCTAATATTGGACTTGCAAGGCTTTAACCCATAACATTTTTATGGAGATTAAGCACCATACCACTCAAGGAGGGAAGCTTAGTGTGTGGTGGGGGGTGGGGGGGGGGGGGGCTATTCGGTCGAAAATTTTATAGGTATTAAGTTCCGACTCCCCTAATAAGGAATTTTTTTTATCATTTCATCAATGTTGGATACAATTGATATAATACAAGATCAAGAACACGATGTTTTTGTGGGTGAACAATTCCATGACGACTTTTTCTATTTTATTAAACTTGAACTCAAAGAAAACTCATACGATTACAAATGAACATAGCATCTATATATATCATACGATTACAAAGGAACATAGTGATCGCGATGCCAAGGTCAATCAAAAATACTTATAAAAACTATTACTTATCTATCTTGGACTGTAGATATGGAAGTAGGGTTGTGGAATACACATGGAATCAGTAGATAGTTAAATTGCTTAGATTAGTAAATTGAAGTTAAAACACATATCAAATAACGATGTAACTCCCTCAAAACTTCAGGTTCTAGGTTTATGTAAAGTTCAGTTAGATAATTGGACTCCACATAGACATAGTATTGGAAAATTAGTTAAAATAGTAATTGAAGAAAGTTTGTTGTCAGCAACCTATACAACTAGTTCCGTCACAAACCAGTATAATTCAATCACCCAATTTATGAATACCAAACTATTTTTCACTCAAAAGTGTTAATTTATACATATTCGGTCGAAAATTTTATAGGTATTAAGTTTCGACTCCCCTAATAAGGAATTTTTTTATCATTTCATCAATGTTGGATACAATTGATTTAATACAAGATCAAGAACACGATGTTTTTGTGGGTGAACAATTCCATGACGACTTTTTCTATTTTATTAAACTTGAACTCAAAGAAAACTCATACGATTACAAATGAACATAGCATCTATATATATCATACGATTACAAAGGAACATAGTGATCGCGATGCCAAGGTCAATCAAAAATACTTATAAAAACTATTACTTATCTATCTTGGACTGTAGATATGGAAGTAGGGTTGTGGAATACACATGGAATCAGTAGATAGTTAAATTGCTTAGATTAGTAAATTGAAGTTAAAACACATATCAAATAACGATGTAACTCCCTCAAAACTTCAGGTTCTAGGTTTATGTAAAGTTCAGTTAGATAATTGGACTCCACATAGACATAGTATTGGAAAATTAGTTAAAATAGTAATTGAAGAAAGTTTGTTGTCAGCAACCTATACAACTAGTTCCGTCACAAACCAGTATAATTCAATCACCCAATTTATGAATACCAAACTATTTTTCACTCAAAAGTGTTAATTTATACATATTCGGTCGAAAATTTTATAGGTATTAAGTTTCGACTCCCCTAATAAGGAATTTTTTTATCATTTCATCAATGTTGGATACAATTGATTTAATACAAGATCAAGAACACGATGTTTTTGTGGGTGAACAATTCCATGACGACTTTTTCTATTTTATTAAACTTGAACTCAAAGAAAACTCATACGATTACAAATGAACATAGCATCAATATATATCATACGATTACAAAGGAACATAGTGATCGCGGTGCCAAGGTCAATCAAAAATACTTATAAAAACTATTACTTATCTATCTTGGACTGTAGATATGGAAGTAGGGTTGTGGAATACACATGGAATCAATAGATAGTTAAATTGCTTAGATTAGTAAATTGAAGTTAAAACACATATCAAATAACGATGTAACTCCCTCAAAACTTCAGGTTCTAGGTTTATGTAAAGTTCAGTTATTTAATTGGACTCCACATAGACATAGTATTGGAAAATTAGTTAAAATAGTAATTGAAGAAAGTTTGTTGTCAGCAACCTATACAACTAGTTCCGTCACAAACCAGTATAATTCAATCACCCAATTTATGAATACCAAGCTATTTTTCACTCAAAAGTGTTAATTTATACGTATTCGGTCGAAAATTTTATAGGTATTAATTTCCGACTCCCTTAATAAGGAATTTTTTTTATCATTTCATCAATGTTGGATACAATTGATATAATACAAGATCAAGAACACGATGTTTTTGTGGGTGAACAATTCCACGACGACTTTTTCTATTTTATTAAACTTGAACTCAAAGAAAACTCATACGATTACAAATGAACATAGCATCTATATATATCATACGATTACAAAGGAACATAGTGATTGCGGTGTCAAGGTCAATAAAAAATACTTATAAAAACTATTACTTATCTATCTTGGACTGTAGATATGGAAGTAGGGTTCTCGAATACACATGGAATCAGTAGATAGTTAAATTGCTTAGATTAGTAAATTGAAGTTAAAACACAGATCAAATAACGATGTAACTCCCTCAAAACTTCAGGTTCTAGGTTTATGTAAAGTTCAGTTATTTAATTGGACTCCACATAGACATAGTATTGGAAAATTAGTTAACATAGTAATTGAAGAAAGTTTGTTGTCAGTAACCTATACAACTAGTTCCGTCACAAACCAGTATAATTCAATCACCCAATTTATGAATACCAAGTTATCCCCTTTATTTACCCAACCCTGCTACTTGGTTTTGTTATCAACCGAACAAGATCGTAAAGCAAGCAAACTCAAAGCACTCAAATAAATTATTTAAAATAACTAATACATCAATCTATCAAGTTTGTGTAAAAAACTAACAAGATCCAATCATGAACAAACATAATCAAACATAAAAACCTAAACGAACCATCCGTCGAGAGAAAGCCACAAAATGATTTAGCTACTCAGTCTTCGATCTTCGTACACTCTGCCAAGCCACAATTCTAAATTGCTGTATGATAATTTCCGTGTGATATGATTCAGCCGTCACAAGGGTTGACTTGTTTTGCCTCGTCAACCGTGCCCTATGACACCCCTGTCCAGAAATTTTTTATTGCCTGCGTCACCTGACTCCTTTTATTCCCTAAACTCTCCACCAATTCCTTAAGCCCATTTGACTTTTAGTCCAGCCCATCCATAATTATTAGTTGAAGTCCACGTATTTTGGTTTCATATTTATTTTTGATGCCCACATGATTCTTGAAAGCCATTACCACAATTTAGCCCATCTTTAATTAAATACAAATATACAAAATCAAATTGAAAGAATAGTTCCAGAAAATAAATAAATTCATGTTAGGTTATTCGATATTAAATCATATGAACTTTTTTATCTTTAACTCAATACACATCAAAACCTATAAAATATAAAAATAAGTCTAACTAAATTATTTCTCACATAATTAGTGTTAAAAACATATAATTATATACAATGGATAAATCGACCACTCATCACATCCCCACACTTATATTTTTTCGTCCCGAAAAATATTTTACAATGGAATCATAATCGGAAAACTTGCTTTCATACTTTCATTGATACACAACTTTGATATACTTACGCGTTAATTGTAACAATCGGTATTTCGATCCGACTAAACCCAACCACCTACTCTTAAGCCTCCAATTATGTGTTCTAAAATATTATACATTACCAATCAGCCAGTTTATCTATGGTCTCACACTCAGAAAGCTACGACTAAGTCTAATCTCGTCTCAAGGTCATGTTCAGGCACGAGTTAAACCTTATAGATTCCCCACCATTATAAACACGAATTTATATGTTTTTGAAATCAGATGGATAATGGATCGATGGATGAATGTGTTAGCTTTTATTAATGTTTATATGATTAAACCTAACCTAGTGGTATTTCAATCAATCTAGAACTCGATGTATGACACGTAGGCTGCAGTTTTTAAACAATGAAGTACATAAGCTTCGGAATAGGGGTGTATCTTTCAAGTCGTCATCCCGAAGGGAAACACATAAACCTAACTTAGTCATCCAATATTGATCACTTAAGTCCCGCCCATAGGTGTATCAACCAAGTCACTATCCCGGAGAGTAACACATAGGCTGAATCTAAGCTTTCAATTTAATTAATTAAGCTCATTCAATTGATGGATTATGGATTGCAGGTAGGGGTGTTCATTATTCGAATCCCATTCGAATAAACCGAAATTCGATTAAAACCGAATTCGAATAAAAATTTTGATTTCGAATTTTGGCTTATTCGAATCCTAAAATCCCCAATTCAGTTCGATTCGAACAAACCGAATTTATATATTATATAATTTTTATTTTTTTAAATATATAATATCATTTTATTTAGGTTGATTTGAGATTTTTTTTAAAGTTTGGTATGGGCTTCAAATTCAAATCCATAAAAATTTTATATAGAATTTGGATATTTGGGACTTAGTATTTGTAACTTTTTAGGTTTTTTTTCAAAAAATTAAATAAAATAGTAAGTCGATTTATTCGAATAGATTCGAATTCGATTCGATTCGAATAAGCTTATTCGAATCGGTTTAAGTGATTTATTATTCGAATTGAATCGAATTCGAATCCAGAAAAAAAAATTCAAATTCGAATAGTTCGATTCGAATAAACCGAATAACCCAATTCGATTCGTTTGAACACCCCTAATTGCAGCCGCCACCAACTTTCGGATTTATTTTCATAAAAAAAGTGGTGTGCCAAAATTTTAAAAACTTATAAATTTTTGTTTAGAAAGGTACCTATCACCCTATATTGACAGTTTTGACCTTACCGACACCCCTAAGATGAGAACCCACAAGACATCCTAAATTAATTATTCATTTAAACCTAGATACACTATCAGGATATTTAAGCTCTTTAAGTCGGTTGGGCCTACCAAAACGTTACAAATTAGACGTGTTTGATTATATTTATTATTCAATTAAATTCCACACTTAAAGTTCCCGATTGTAATATCATTTTCCATTTAATTGCAAAAATTCTAATTCAAGAATATTTTTGAATTTTTTGAATTTTTTTTATTTTTTATGGATTTTCTTGATTTTTCTAACTATACAGACTCAGTTTACCCTCTCCACACTTAAACTCTACATTGCTTCCAATGTAAGATGAGAGACGATGACAAAACGTAAAAAAAATATAAAATACACAAAAAAAACTATACAGAGAATTGAAAAATAAAAAGACTTAACTGGTTTCGAGCTGTAACTATCTCCAATCTAAACTCAGATGATCGTATTCCCGGCAACGGCGTCATTTTGATCGCTTGTCGAAGGCTAATAAAAAATATAATTAAAAACTAATCCTTAGCTATTTTAGACTGTAGTACGGAAAGTAAGGTTGTCGAACCCACAAGGAATTCGTGAAAAATGCTATTTAATTATTACTTAACGAAAACACAGAAACTACTAAACTTTGATTACTGATTCAGAAAACTATTGCCAAAGCAACAAACTTTAGTTAACTTAAAAGTGATTAGGAGAAAACGGATCACTCCCGGGTTCAGACTACACACGTTAATGATAAAATTAGATAGATACTTGTTGAACTCCACATAGACATGGATTGTAATATACCTACAATTGATAAATAGACAAAAACCCGGTGATTTGACTGTGTTGATTTACAATTAGAAAACCAAATAATTGACACAAGATGAATCCCTAGTTAATTCTCTACCAGTTTTAGAACATAAAACCTAATGCAATCAATGGCACGATTAGAAACCGTGTAACTGATGACAACACCAAATCTCAATGAACAAAACTGTTTAATCAATAAAGGAAAAACAAAAGAATGCGATTAATCATACGATTGAATCACAAGTCTAATCCAACAAAGTATAAACCCAGAAAAATCATCAAACGAAAGTAATCCTACACCCGGGAACAACCACGAGTGATTTAGCTACGCATAAACATTATTGTACCTTCAAAACTTAATCCGGAATAACAAACATCAACCAAACAATTAGAAAGCTTCAATCTTGCTCAAATCGCCCTTTGGTCGTCCAAGAAGCTCCAAAGATCCAATGATGACGGCCCTAGGGTTTTAGGATTGTAATATAAGCCAAAAATCCAAAATTTCCTAAAAAAACTCCTCAAGAGCGTAATCTACGCCGTGCGGGGCGTAAGCTACGCTCTACCTTGATTTCCATACGTTTTTTCTTCTATACTACGCTCCACAAATGCTCACTTTCAAACGCTGCCCAGCGTAAGCTACGTCGAGGAGGGCGTAGCTTACGCTCCTCCTTGATTTTTGTTTCTTTTGATCCTTGATCATTCTCCATCCTCATAACATCTTTCTTGTTGCTGTTTCATCATCATACTCGCTCCTTAACCTCAACTTTCTTGCAAACAACAAACATCTCAATAGTTACCATGTTCCACATTGAAATGCAAACAATTATGTGTTATTAAACATGTTAAAACGCAAACTTTCACCCTTACATCACATACCATCTATATATATACTGAAAACTCATACGATTACAAAGGAACATACCATCTATATATATACTATTTATGCTTCCAAGTCAAGCATACTAATTAAACCCGAATACAAATGAATTAAATAACCAATTCAATTTGAATACGTAAACAAACATATAAGGACTTGCTTGGGCTTTATCTCCTCTTGGCCTTCAACTTCAGTAGCCCATCCGGCTTATTGTTTGGGATTTGATCTCATTTTTTAGCTATCGGGATTAAGCCCAACAATCTTTTCCTAAATCTGCAGGTCCCGTACAAGTCTAACGGATCTCAGAATCTGAATCGTATAACTCAAACATGATACGCGGAATCCGCGGGTGTGCAGCTCGTGTGCGTAGTAAACAATGTGAACTAGAAATGTGTCAACAACAAGAAGTAAATACAAACTATTTTTTGATTTCACTTCAAACTGTGAGTAAAAAGTTATATGAGTTCCAAAAACTTACAAAAATGACAGTACCTACGACTATTATATAGCGAGAAAACGAAGAACTAAACAAACCTGTTAGTTTTGAACACCCTCAAACAAACATAGTAGTTTCGCTTACACATAGAAAGACAAAATACAAAGACACTATACTATCTTCAAGCTCATGTCATCTCGAAATATGCATCAACAGACTCCCCCTTGACAATAGTTTCGCAGATGTCTTTTAAGATTCATTCCAGTTGACCGGTAGCCTACTTCCAGCAAAACTTCCACGCTTAATTCCACTTTTCATGAAACATAATCTTGTACTTGTGTAGAATCTTAATTAATTCATTATGAGAGAAATTGATTAGACACATAGGATCGTAGATTCTCATCAACTCCTTGTCTAACTCTTCATCAACCATCACGACATCACGGCTTCACCATTTATCCCATTCACATACCACCATTTCATTTTGTTAAGAATTTCCAATGGATATGGTTGTAACGATATCTTCTTCAAGCACTTCACATGTTTGTACACAACCTTTACCAAAGAAGTTTGAACAGTTAAAGCCTCAAAAAGGTGAGTTGGTGAAGGTTGTGTACAATCTTGTCAAGTGCTTGATGACGATCCCCTTACCACCTTATCCACTAGGTTTTTTTGGCAAAATGAAATGGTGGTATTTGGATGGGATAACTCGTGAAGCCGTGATGGTTGATGAAGAGTCAGACAAGGAGTTGATGAGAATCTATGATCCTATGTGTCTAATCAATTTCTCTCATAATGACTTCAAGATTCTACACAAGGGCAAAATTATGTTTCATGAAGAGAGGAAGGAAAAAAGGTTGCAATACCATAGTGTTGTAGATCTTTGTATTAAGCATGTAATTTTTTGCTAGAAGTAGGTTACCGGTCAACTGGAAAGAAGCCTAAAAGACATCTTTAAAACTATTGTTAGGGGGAGTCTGTTGATGCATATTTCGAGTAGACAAGAGCTTGAAGATAGCATGGTGTCTTTATGATTTTATATTTGTAATTTGTCTTTCTATGTGTAAGCGAAACTACTAGGTTCGCTTGAGGGTGTTCAAGAAAGAAACTAGTTAGTTTCACTTGACGTTATTTAGGCAAAACTAACCAGTTTGTTTAGTTCATTTTCAGTTTCGCTATATATAGTTGTAGGTACTGTTATTTCCTATTACATGATCGAAGGAGTTTACATATCTCATTTACGCTCCATGTAAAACCCTAGGTGACCTCCCCTAGGGTCGGTGATTCACACCTCTCAAGAGACTTTATTTCAAAGATTTATGTGAAGTGCTTAACAACAAATGACCACACTAGTCCTATTTATAGTTACATGTGAATCAACAATCAAATGAATCTAAGCCTATTAGTTTAGCCTAGGCCTGGCAAACTGGGCGGGTCGGGCGGGTTCGGGTCAGAACAGTTTGTTTTAAAAAAAATGATATTTTGGTTCGGGTCAGAATGACTTGTTTGAAACAATGATACAATTGCTAGCTTACAGTCACTTGACAAAACACCCAGGTATACAAACAAGCAGATAAGCAGCATTGCACAAACTTTAATGTTGGGCTGAACATGGCTCACAAACGCAAAACAAAGTGAAATACCCAACAAAATGTTCAATATCCAATGCCCGAAAATAAGAAACAGTATATGAAGCACAGAAACAAGAAAAATGCTTGTATTCGCGTAAACGATTTGGAGCAAAAACGCGACAAAAACGCTCCATTTCAAGATACTAAACCACAACTATCAGATTTTAACTTAATTCGGTCATAGATGTGTGCCCATGACCCTCCGCTATAAACCGCCACTTCAACTCCTTGCTAGATGACCCTTCGTTACAAGCCGACAATCCTGACCTCCTTGCCATTATCCAAAATATACCAAACAAACAGATCATCGATAACTAGAAACACATTACTAAAAGCATCATAAACAGATAGAAAAAAAACTACAATCTAATTAATTAGATATGCAAATAACAAAGATCCAAACAAAAATAATCTATACGATCGAACATGAAACTACAAAATGACAAATTACTAAAAGGTTTAATAAAGCACACTCCTTCAAGCTTGCTTTTGGCTTGTTTCAAATACTCACCTACCAATTTCATTTTGTTAAAAATTACTAAAAGGTTTAATAAAGCACAAAATCATCATGGAGTGAATATTACCATCACTGGCAACATCGTTTGTAGCATTAGCAACTTGTTTCACAAGATTTCCATATTAATGCAATTTAACTATAAACAGTTATTAACAAAACAACATTATAAACAAATCAGATCTCCAAAAAAATCAAAAAAACCATATTAATTGAATTTGTTAGCATAATAAGTAAACACCCACAAACTCAATGATTCTACATAATAACTTTAATTACTAATACAAACCTTAGAAATCTAAAAAATCAAAAAACCATCAAGCAAAGTCCAAAAAATCAAAAACCCACAAATTATTAAGCAAGAATCGAAAACCACAAACTCAATGATTCTGTTTGGTTCCAGTTTTAAGAGAGAGTGTACTTACCTTGATGATTATAGGGTTTGGAAGACGAACAAGGAGCACGAAGAAGACGATGATGAAATGGAATCTTGTAATGTGATGAACTCAAGAAAGGCTGAAACCCTAATTCGAAGCAGCGATGAAACAGAAAAGAGATGATGCGATGCAACGATGAAGCAGAAACGAGATGATGTGAAGAAGCAGAAACCCTAACGCTGTGTTCCCGAGTCTCATTAAAGGAGAGAAAAAAAGGGAAAAGAAAAGAAGGGGGGAAGAAAACCTTGTTCCAGAGTTTTTTTTAAAAAGGGAAAAGAAAGGAAATGGGGAGATGTGTGTTCTAGAGATTTTTTTAAGGAGGGAAATGGAAGGAAAACAAGGCTTTGTTCCAGAGTTTTTTTTTTAAGGGAAAAGAAAGGAAATAGGGAGATGTGTGTTCTAAAGATTTTTTTAAGGAGGGAAATGAAAGGAAAACAAGGCTTATTTGTATCCTTCCAAAATGGAGAGATTTGGAGAGAAATGAAAGGAAAGGAAAAGAAGGGAAGAGAAGGGAAACGAAAAGAAGGGATTCTTTTCTTTATTAAACTCGAGAACACAACGTAAGCTCTTGTAGTCACCCAATTTGAAGCGAAGCTCTTGTAGTCCTGTAGTCAATCCGCTCAATCATCCCGTTCAAACGCACCACAGTATACACTTGCGTCATAGCTTATAACAGTGGACAGGTCTACGCCTCCGGATTTGTTATAAGATAAGCACCGGCCGCAATCCGGGAATTTCACCCGAGACCCGTGTACCCCTTGCAAGTTTTACGTATACCTATGGCCTGAATGCTTAGTTCGTAGAAGAACATTGAGTATTATTTTATTAACCTTTATTTGGCTATTTTCGTACATAAAATGTTTGAAACAAGTTTTAAAAGAGATAAAGTATTCACTTTTTTTGTAGGAATGAGCTTCTAAAGTCCAAAGCTTATATGCTAGCTTCTTAACTTGATTTCTCTAGCGTAACAACCTTTCTACGAGCGTTCCTTCTTAAACCGAGCATTACAACGATCGGGAGTTGGATCGGGATCGTCAGGAGTGGGCTAGGGATTGCCTGGAATGAGTTTTTAGAAGTTGGAAACGTATTTGGGATGAAGAAAATCGAATGAACTCGTTCAACTATTTATAGGCTGCCATTCGGGTTCATGTCGGACCGATATGGCTGGCCGACATCCGCCCCAACCCACGTCAACCCTAGATTACTTAATCTAATTAGACCGAACATATTTGGCGGCATATCAGACCGATATGTGGACCATGTCGGTCCGACATCTAGACCATGTCCTATCATTAGGGTTGAGTCACTAAACACGTGTCAACACCACATTTTTGCGGCTGAGAGGAGGTTGTCAAACCGTTATGGATCGATGTCGGTCCGATAACCGACTTAGCAACTTATTACGGATCGATATGATAATGGATGTCGGTCCGCTATCTATCCCTAGTTTACTTCGGACCGATATGAACTTAGATGTCGGTCCGCTATTGGGCTAACTTTAGCTTCGGTTCGATATCATAACTTGGTTTTACTTCGGACCGATATAGTAATTAATGTCGGTCCGATATCAATTTAATTTCTTAAGTTTCTTTTATTTTCAACCTTAGACTTTGGTGTATTTACACTTATAGTCCCTAGGGTTTACCTTTTGTCAAATCTTGGACATTTTTGTGACAGGTGTTACATCCTCCCCACCTTGTTTTAAACTCGTCCTCGAGTTTATTCAAACATGTGTGGATATTTCTTTCTCACTTCTGACTCCAGATCCCACGTCTACTCAGGTCCACGTCTGGAGTTCCATTTCACTTTTACGATCATCAATTTCTTTCTTTTCAATATCTTTTTCTGCATGTCCTCGATTTGAAAAGGTTGTTCCACAAATCTTAACTTTTCATCTACCTCTACGTCTTGTAGGGGCATTACCAGAGATTCATCTGCCAAACATTTGCGCAGATTTGACACATGGAATACATTGTGTACTCCATTCATTTCATCTGGTAGTTCAAGTTGATAGGCCACAGGCCTAACTCTTTTCAAGATTTTGAATGGTCCTACGAATCTAGGACTTTATTTCCCTTTCTTTTCAAATCTTACAATGCCTTTTCATGGTGAAACTTTCAACAGAACGTTATCACTAGGGCTGTAAACGAACCGGACGTTCAGCGAACAGTTCGTGAACCGTTCGGCGGGAAGTTCATTTACGTTCATTCTTTTAATAAATAAACGAACATAAACAAGGAATTCCGTCCGATTAACTAAATGAACGAACATGAACAGAGGTCTCGTTCGTTCAATTGTGTTTGTGAACGTTCTGTAACGTGTTCGTGAACGTTCGTTTATTTACACTCGTTCGTTTATGTTCGTTTAAGTTCGTGTTCGTTTGTTTATGTTGTTCATTAAATATTTTTGTATATTTCTATTTTATTTATTTAAACCTTTTATATTCTTTAATTTCTATTTTATTTTTTACTCTAACAATTAACTAAGTAAAATAAGTTTGAATTATGTACATAAAACTTGATGTTAAAATGATCTTATTAAATGTTCATTTTGGAAGACATTATGGTTGATATCAAAAGTCTCAAAGAAGACTTCGTTCGGTTTCGTTCGTGAACCGTTCGTGAACAAGTCCATTCCCTTAATGAACGAACACGAACAAGAAATTTCGTTCGGTTCTGTTCGTGAACCATTCATGAACAAGTTAAATGCTAAACGAACGAACACGAACTAGGCTTCGTTCGGTTAGGTTCGGTTCGTTTACAACCCTAGTTATCTTGAATTCTAACGGCTTTCGTCTCTTATCAGCATAACTCTTTTGACGATCACGAGCCGCTTTCAATCTATCTTTTATTTGGATAACTTTCTCAGTTGTTTCCATGACTATTTCGGGCCCAAACAACTGATTTTCTCCTATTTTTGACCAACAGATTAGAGTTCGACATTTACGACCGTATAAGGCTTCAAAAGGAGCGGCATGTATACTCGTATGATAGCTATTATTGTAGGAGAATTCCATTAGAGGTAGGTGGTCATCCCAACTTCCTCCAAGATCTATAACACAAGCTCTTAACATATCTTCGAGAGTTTTAATTGTTTTTTTGCTCTGCCCGTCCGTCTGAGGATGGTAGGCAGTGCTAAGATTCAATTTCATACCAAGAGCTTTTTGACAACTTTGCCAGAATCGCGAAGTAAATCTACTATCTCTATCGGATATGATAGATAAGGGCACGCCGTGTAATGTTACAATTTCATTAACATATATCTGTGCCAACTTATCCATGTTGAACGTTTCTTTCATAGGTAGAAAATGAGTAGACTTAGTGAGTCTATCTATGATAACCCATATAGTATCATTCCCTCTACTCATTCGGGAAGTTTAGTAATGAAATCCATAGTTATCATTTCCCATTTCCAGACTGAAATTTCAAGTTGCTGTAACAAACCAGATGGCTTCTGATGTTCAGCTTTTAATTGAGAACAGGTCAAACACTTTGCAATATAGATAGCGATATGTTTCTTCATTCCTATCCACCAGTAATTGGCTTTTAGGTTTTTATACATCTTATCGCTTCTAGGATGCATTGTATATTTAGATTTATGGGATTCTTCAAGAATTTCTTCACGAGTATTCCCATAGATAGGAACCCAGATTCTTTTGTTCATTCTAAAAATTTCGTCATCTCCTTTGATTAACTGATCAATCATGCCTCCCAATCATTCCTTCTCAAGGTTGGGTTCTTGCAAGGCAAATTTCTGAGATTCCTTAATACGAGTAATAAGATCGATTCTTAAAGCACGAAATCGTTTAGGTTTCTCATGTTCTTTTCTACTTAAGGCATCGGCTACAACATTGGCTTTTCCTTCATGATAACTGATTTCACAATCATAATCATTCAGGACTTCCATCCAACGTCTTTCCTTTTGACTGAATATATACTTTAGGCTTTTATGATCGGTGAACATGGTGAATTTGACTCCATATAGATAGTGCCTCCATAATTTCAGTGCAAAGATTATGGCGCCTAGTTCTAAGTCATGAGTCGTGTAATTCTTTTCATGAGTTTTCAATTGACGAGAAGCATAAGAAATAACTTTGCTTCCTTGCATTAATACACAACCAAAGCCGGTGTGTGAAGCATCATAGTATATTGAAAAGCATTCATTTACATCTGGCAAGGCCAGTATGGGTGCTTGAGTCAGTTTCTGTTTTAGAGTTTCGAAAGCTTCAGATTGTTTAGGACCCCATTCATATTTGACTGAATTGCGGGTCAGAGAAGTTAATGGTAATGCGATTCGAGAGAAATATTGGATAAATCTTCGATAGTAACCGGCTAGACCGAGGAAACTACGAACTTCAGTTGGTGACTTTGGGATTTCCAATTTAGATATGGCTTCAATTTTGACAGGGTCAACTTGAATACCATTAGCATTGATAACATGACTAAGGAATTGAACTTCTAAGAGTCAGAATTCACATTTTGAGAACTTCGCGTATAACTTCTTTGTTCTCATAATTTCAAGTAAGATTTTCAGGTGAGTGGCATGATCTTCCTTACTTTTGGAATAGATGAGGATATCGTCAATAAATACGATAACGAATTTGTCCAAATATGGTTTGCAGACTCGATTCATCATATCTATGAATGCTGCTGGGGCATTAGTAAGTCCGAACGACATTACCGTGAACTCATAATAACCATATCGAATTCTGAAAGCAGTTTTAAGAATATCTTCTTCCTGGACTTTTAATTGATGATAACCAGAACGAAGATCAATCTTAGAGAAACAACGAGCTCCTTGGAGTTGATCGAAAAGGTCATCGATTCGGGGAAGTGGATAACGATTCTTTATCGTAACCTTGTTCAGTTCCCGATAATTAATACACATGCGCATTCATCCGTCTTTCTTCTTAACGAATAAAACTGGAGCTCCCCAAGGTGATGAGCTTGGTCTTGTAAATCATTTCTCTGGTAATTCGTCTAATTGCTTCTTTAAATCTTTCATTATATTTGGAGCTAATCTGTATGGGGCTTTAGCAATAGGTGTCGTAGCAGGTACAAGATTTATTCGGAACTCCTCTTCTCTTTCAGGTGGGATTCCGGACAGTTCGTCAGGGAAAACATCAGGGAATTTAGCCACAACCGGCACATCTTCAATTTTCGTCTTAGTGTCGGTAGTTATAGAAACAAGGTATGCTAAGCATCCTTTTCTTAAATACTTTGTGGCTTTCAGCATAGAAATTATTCCAACAGAGTTGGATAATTTATCGCCATTGATTATAAGAGTATTGCCTTTCCGCGAACGAAGTTCTATTGCCTTTTTATCACACAGGATACGAGCATGGTTAGAGGCTAACCAATCCATTCCTAAGACAATGTCAATACGTGCCAAAGTCATTGGCAACAATCTTGCAGGTATAATATGTCCTGATAATGTGATATGGCAATCGTTGAGGATTTCAGAAATTTGGACTAGGTCTCCGTTGGCAGTTTCTACCATATATTTCTTGTCTAATTTAGCTAGAGTTTTATTTAACAGTCTTTAGAATCTATGATCTATAAAACTTTGGTTTGCACCAGAGTCAAATAAAACTCGAGCATAAATATCATTAACAAGAAATGTACCCGTGATGAAATCGGGCATACCTGTTGCTTCGTGAGTGTTAAGAACGAATGCCCGCATATTCTTCTTCACTCCATCTGCAAGTTTGGGACCTATCCCGTCCGTTTTCTTCTTCTTCAGACAATTGATTTTGATGTGACCAGCTTCGCCACATCCAAAACAGGTAATTGATTTCTTTTTATAACAGTCTTATGCTTTGTGTTCAGACATCTTACAATAATTGCAGAAAGCTCCAGCACGACATTGTCCCAAGTGCCTCTTTCTGCACTTTGGACACTCAGGGATGGATGAGTTGTTGTTTCGAGGAGAAAAATTGGATTTCTTGGATCCACTTGGGCTTTGACCAGTTATCTCTTTCTTCTTCTTTCCCTCTTCCTGATTTCTTATCAGGTTGGTAGTTAATGATGCCCCCAGATCCATGGCATCATCAAAATTTCATAATTCGCGACCTTCACCATGTCACGGATCTCACCAATCAAAACCCAGATATAACATTTGATCAGGTTTGATTCACGAGTAGCAAGATGAGGAACTATTCTATCATATTCGAGGAGTTTTGTATCATACTCCTGATGGTTCGTTCCAATCATCCTTAAACTTAAGAATTTTCCTTCAATCTATTCTCGTTCATTTTGGGGAACATACTTCTTTTCAACTCTTGCCCCAAAGGCATTCCAGCCCATTGCGTAGGTTGCGTCTCTGCCTTTGGCAGCAACAATGTTGTTCCACCATTCTAAGGCTTGATCCTTGAATAAATTTGAGGCATACAAAACCTTGTCCTCCTCGGCACATTTGCTAATAGCTAAAACTGATTCAGTCTTCTCTATCCACCTCAATGTGGCTATCCCACCTTCCTTTCTAGAGAAATTGTATGGCTTACAATCATGGAACATCTTATAGGTACAATCTACTACATTCTTCTTCTTTTCTATATGTCCGTAGTTATTACCCATACTCTCATCCTGCAAGAGTTATGGTAATATTCTTCTCTTTCGATTTTCTTTGATTTGAGAAACAGAACCCTTTGGTTCTAGAGTAATGAGTTTTGATTGGGTCACTGCTCGAGTTTGAGAGTGAAGAGATTTAGAAGGTTGAATAGATATTCGGTCAGCTTGTCTCTTTTCAAGCTCTGTAAAAATCATCGGAAGAGAATCTTTGATTCCTTCTGTTTTCGAGACTCGTTGTTATCAGCAGCATTATCAATTACTGCTTGCTTTTTCTTGCCTCTTGTATTTTGAGACGGTCCAGTTTGTTTCGACATTCTATCAAGAGACAATACTTGAATTAAAACAGAACTTTTTATTGATAAAATATTTACAAGAAGAAAATACATATGTAAAAATCATTGTTTCTAAAAATTTCTAAAATTCTTCTCTTCAAGGGCTTGAATTAGAAGGGCATTCCGTGCTTCTACTTCAGCCTTTTCTCTTTCAAGTTCAGCTATCCAGTTCCACAACATTTGTTCCCTCTCACTTCCTGACGCATTCTCATTTATATGCGAAGCAGGAATAGGAATTGTCTCATAGTAAGGAACATAAGGTATATTAGAATCAGCGCGTTCTTCTTCTTCGGGATCACATTTATTTTCATAAGGAAGTTCAGCGTATCTTTCATAAAAATTTTGTGGATAAACAAGAGTGATGTTATAGCTTCCAGCAGTTGGAGCAGAATGAAAACTTATAGAAGGATTAAAGGGAACACTAGGGTTTCCTATGTCTCCAAGGATTTTGAAAGTAGAAATTTCAGTTTTCTCATTAAGTTCTATACTTGTTTCATTCGTTTTATGGTCAAAGTAATTAGCAGGAGCAAATTTACGAAGAAAACTAGGACCTTTGTCCTTTCCAACCATTCTGAAAATTAAAAACAAATGATATTTTTATTATCATAAAATACATTACAATAAAAGTAAAATACAACAAACTTTCAATCCTTCATCAGCTCCTTCCCCAAGGTCTTCACATCCTTTCCATACTCATATACCTGTTTCCCATAAAACTGTGTTCTTTTCTTATCCATGATTTTCTTCTTGGTTATCTCGTCCGTTTGGCGTAACGAACAATCTAAACATTCGATATGGGAAGAAGGCATAGTATACTTATAACCATATTTAGGAGGAGGATCACGAATACCCATCAACATATCATTATAAGCATGATGATATTCGGGTGGTGATTGAAAGTAACCTTGGTAAGGATTATATGTTGGTTTGGGGAACACATATAGATCATACATGACCGGGGATTCAGAATTATAGGATTGATAATCAGAACTGTTTGAGATAAGGTTATTGAAAGGATAGTTATTAGGGTTTTCAGAAGTAGATTGATATTGGGAGTCTTCAGAAGATTCTTCTTCAGATGACTGAATTTGACTGGATTGTGCCTCATTTCCTTGCACAGATTGAGCAACAGTATTCCAGTTGCTAAAGTCTGGTCCAACATCCATCCATTGGTTGGAAGATTTTTTGGATTGTGGGTGATATTCGGGAGAATTAGGGAGTACAACAAACGGGTCATCATTATAGTAGGGCGAACAAATAGGATTCTGTTGGGATCCTAACGGATGATATTCAATAGATTCTTGTTTAATAGGACGATTAGGATCGTAATACGGAACAGTATTTCCTCCATACATCTGTAATTTTATTATATTAGTAGTTTTCTTTTTCAAGACTCATATACTAAAGCCAGTATCTTAATCTTAGCTAAAGTTCTACAAGGATGGTTATCTTCCCAGAGAAGTACCTTCAACAGTCATGTTCCCAGGTAAGAGCGACGGGTCTAGGAGAGATTTATACACCGCTCTTTCCTTAGACAGAACACTTCCGTTTGTCATATACCGGTCAGAAGGTCACCTTGTTTTCTTTTCTTAAAAGCATCATGTTTAAAGCTTAGATACTAGATCCAAGTATCTAATTCGCTAAAACCTGTGGCTCTGATACCAACCTGTCACACCCCGCCTCAAGCACCACCTGGGCGTGTGCGAGCCCGATTGGTATCGTTTGGTTACTTGATTTTAGAGTTTTATAAAATAGAGCGGAAGACTTTTCAAAAGGATCATTTCATCATTCTTTCTACATCAAGGGTTGTATTTGTAAATATCAAAACTCAGTTGGAAAACAAAAGCCTTGTATTTACTTTATAAGCATAGGGTTTCAATACCCTTTTCATTTGATTACAAAACATTGTTTGAAATCAAATACATGATGAGCCACTGGAAATAGTACAACACAAGGTTGATCAGTTCCCTGGTCCTACCTCCTTTCTTTCGGATTTCCTTTTACACGAGGCCTGAGAATCTTACATGCATTCCATCCTTTTTCCTGGGTCAGATCTCATGTCTACGCATACTCCATTCTCATCATATTTTAATCATTACCTGGAAAACATTTTGAAAATAAAACGTCAGCGCGAACGCTGGTGAATACAATATCTTGACATTAAAATCATTTGCCACAAACAAGTATTAATTTCATAATCACAACTTCCTGTTCAATCTACACACTCAGCAGTCCCTTCCTGTTCAAACGCACCACAGTATACACTGGCGTCATAGCTTATAACAGCGGACATGTCTACGCCTCCGGATTTGTTATAAGATAAGCACCGGCCGTAATCCGAGAATTTCACCCGAGACCCGTGTACCCCTTGCAAGTTTTACGTATACCTATGGCCTGAATGCTTGGTTCGTAGAATAACATTGAGTATTATTTTATTAACCTTTATTTGGCCATTTTCGTACATAAAATGTTTGACACAAGTTTTAAAAGAGATAAAGTGTTCACTTTTTTTTGTAGGAATGAGCTTCTAAAGTCCAAAGCTTATAAGCTAGCTTCTTAACTTGATTTCTCTAGCGTAACAACCTTTCTACGAGCGTTCCTTCTTAAACCGAGCACTACAACGAGCGGGAGTTGGACCGGGGTTGTCGGGAGTGGGCTAGAGGTTGTCGGGAGTTGAACATGTTTTTAGAAGTTGGAAACATGTTTGGGATGAAGAAAATTGAATGAACTGTTCAACTATTTATAGACTGCCATTCGGGTTCATGTCGGACTGATATGGTTGGGGATGTCGGTCCGACATCCACCCAGACCCACGTCAACCCTAGATTTCTTAATCTGATTGGACCAAACATATTTGGCGGCATATCAGACCGATATGTGGACCATGTCGATCCGACATCCAGACCCCTGTCCTATCATTAGGGCTAAGTCACTAAACACGTGTCAACACCACATTTTTGCGGCTGAGAGGAGGTTGTCGCACCGTTATGGATCGATGTCGGTCCAATAACCGACTTAGCAACTTATTACGGACCGATATGATAATGGAAGTCGGTCCGCTATCCATCCCTAGTTTACTTCGGACCGGTATGAACTTAGATGTCGATCCGCTTTTGGGCTAACTTTAGCTTCAGTTCGATATCATAACTTGGTTTTACTTCGGACCGATATAGTAATTAATGTCGGTCCGATATCAATTTAATTTCTTAAGTTTCTTTTATTTTCAACCCTAGACTTTGGTGTATTTACACTTATAGTCCCTAGGGTTTAGCTTTTCTCAAATCTTGGACATTTTTGTGGTAGGTGTTACATTTTTCAATCGCCCAATCTGACCCACTATATACTTTTACTTGTTTGGAAGTTGGCCCTCTTTAACCCCGAGAAAAACAAAATGGAACCAAATCAACCCTAATTTTTATAATATAAGCCCAAATTTAAGCTTTTGGGTCAGGATTGCCCCCTAGTTTAGCCTAATATGCTTAACCAAAGCTGATTAGTTTCGATTGAACTAAGCGATACTACCGCTAGTTTCTTTTAAAGAATTGTAGCCACATTCACAAATCTGCAACAAAATCTTCATATTTGCCACCTAGATCCACCATTCCGAGTAGCTCTTGCATTTCCACGAACTTCATTCTTGGTGGTGCCTTTGTCAGTGTGTCGGTTCATCGCCACTTACATGATCAACTAGTATTTCTCCTAGTTCAATATATTCTTGTATAAAATGATACCTCGTATTGATGTGCTTGCTACATCCATGAAATGCAACATTTTTAATTAGCGCAATTTTTGATTTGTTGTCAACTAGTAACTTTACCACCTCTTTCTTTTCCCCATGAAGTAACCCGATAAAACTCAGCCACAATGCTTGACAGTCTGCAATTGTTGTCGTCACAAACTCCGCGTCACAAGATGATAATGTAACAATTTGTTGCTTTTGTGAATTCTATGAAATTAATGCATTACCAATGTAGAAAATCATACCCTGTGGTGCTTCTTCCATCTGATTGATCTGAAGCATGACTGCTATCACAATATCTGATCAATAGTCAATCTCCATCGGTTTTATAACACAAACCATAACTATTGGTTCCTCTAATGTATCGAAGTATATGCTTGAGTATTTGCATATGTGAGTTCTTGGGTTCTTGCATGTATCCACTGGCAACCCTAACCGAGTAACTTAGGTCGCGTCTCGTGTGTGTTAAATATCTTAAACTGCCAATAAGTTTTTGATATTCTGTTGGACTTACCGGTTGTACCTTCGTCTTTTGTTACAAGTCGAGGTTCCATCTGATAACGGGTTGGATTACATTCACTCATGTCGGCAGTTTTCAACACCTTTTTTGCATATGACCCCGTTATTTTGTTACATAACGAGTAAACTACATCGTATATATAAATTTAGATTGTGATATTTTGCAATTTCATTACATCAACGCGTGATTCAAATTGGTGTTTGTTTGATTACCAACATAAGCTGCATGATTATTATACGTGATTATACACCCAAATCACAAGTTGTAGATTATAATGTGTTATTATATACAAAACCGAGACTTTACCTTATTATATAAACAAGTTGCGTAATTATAATGCGTGACTAAGCACAAAACCGCGAGTTTTGCGTAATTATATTGTGTAACTATATACGGATGCATATAACTCTAGGCCAAAATACATGTGCCACATGATAGTGACTTTGTACGCTTCGAACGAAAAAATCATTATTTTCGAGAAGCACTATATATATATGTGTGTATACACGCACTATTTATTGAGAACTTGTAAACATACGGTGGTTTACCATGATTTTACAACGAGTCTGCGGTTAACTTGGATTCTCATATGTTTTACGTTGGCTTTATACTAGAAAGGGCACCGTAGACTGACTGTGGTGGGTTGATATTAAACAAGTTTTGTTTTATTTGCTTATATAAGACACTTTTATCTTCTTGTATACTTATTTAGCTTAATGTCACGGTGTAAACTTTCAACTCTCGTGCGGCGACTTAGATTCTTCTAAGTTAAGTCTTTTACTCCAACAATGTGGCGATTCAAACGATGTTTTACTAGAACGCAAGATCGTTGAATGCAATGAATAATTTGTATTGCTTATAAGAACTCTTACAATAATTATTTATATAGGCTTTGAGGTATTTTTAGAGGTGAGGAGCTTAAATGAGCATCCATATATATCTACTTGGTGTTAGATCTACATCTTTGTATTCTAGATTTGCATACCATTCTATATAAGGCATTTTAGACCTTTCTTAGTCTAGACAAATCATATGGTATATACATGATTTTTCTATAATATTCTAGCAACTTATAAATCTTAGTAGATCAAGAGATAGAAATCTTTATACTTCTTCAAGTTCTTTCATGATCCTTCCACGGTTTTCTTGAGCTAGATATATGTAGATGGTTCTACGCTTTTCTTTGGGCCTTAGGCCCCTTGATCATTCATGATCAGCCTAAATATTTCAAAAATACAACATTGTGATTTCGAATTTAGACGGAACATGACATTAAGCTAGCTTAGTGTTTTTGCTATATATGGTAGGTGAAAGATCATCTCGTGGGTCAGGTAGTTTGGTGTTAATTACGAATATTAAACTTTTGTTTTGCGTCTTTGTTTATATATTACTATGTTAGAATCTCGTGTATTACACGGGTTGAATAAAAAATTAATGTATTTAAAAACCTAATAAAATATAATGTAATATGTTAACACATACACTCATCAAAATATATCTTTTAAAAAAATATATTTTAACGTGACAGTTAAAAGTTTTGTTAAGTTAATTATTAAAAAAAAATTAATTGTGTATTATTATTCTCTTGTAAAAAATAAATGTTAGTTTATATTAAATTCATTTAGTTAATGGGATCATAACTATCCATAATTAAATAATAACTATCCATAATTAAATAATAAGTATCCATAATTACATTTATATTAAATATTTAAAAAAAAAATTTAACATCATTATTTAATAAAAGAGAGAGGCGGGAAAAACTATAACATCCAGAAAACCCATAAATTAATGGTTTGGGTTAATGGATAACCCAGGACTTTAGTAAACGACATGGTTAGTAGGAATTTTCACGTAAAACTTGATTAAACGAAATTAAAAGAACCGGTCAGCCATTTGATGAATAGTTTGAGATCAAAACATGTAAAAGAGAATAACAAGGGACCCCGATGTAAGTTGTAGTGGTTTATAAACCACCTAAACGTAAACCATAGGGCCATTATGGACCCTAGGCGTGCGACGCCCGAGAAACCGAGAGAAAGAGAGAGATCTAGCCGGAGAAGAAGGAAGGAGTGGTGTGATGGCGGTTACGCGGTGGTTTGATCCGCGGAGCGCATTCAGGTAACCTCAATTCTTATTCTTTTCCTTTTTCGCATTCGTTTTGCATAAAAACCCGATTAGGGTTTTAGTTCCGTGTATGGTGTTTAGAGAAGAAGACACCCGGTGATGGTGCTTGGTGCATGGCAGTGGAAAACAACGGCGAAAACCAGTGGTGGCTTTGGTGGTTGGGAGCAAACAACATCGTAGCTGGAAAGGGTGGCCACAGCTGTTGTCGATAGGAGCAGTGGAGACCGACATCGAACAAGGGGGCATGGTGGCTATCACAAGTGTGCGGTGAGGAGGCGAAAACGGTGCACAATGGTTGTCGGTGGCTACTTTAGTGGTGCACCCGATAGAGGATAATGACGGTGGTTTGGAGGTGCACTGTGGTGGACGGGGATGGCCACTGTGGTGGCCGCGATGGTGATGCTCGACGAAGATGATAACCTGATGACAATATTGGTAAAGGTGGTGATTCACAAGACGGTAGCATATGGATGGCTGAGGGTGTTTTGCCACGATGATGGTTTCTCGACGGTGAGGATGGTTGTAACATGGCCACGGTGGTGGTGAATGGTGGTCATCGGATAATGGTGTACGGTGGAAATGCGAGGGATGGTGTTGGGCCGGTGAGAAACGAGTCCGAGGCATAACATATACTTGGGTATGGGTTCGACGGGGCTAGGGTTTTGGTGAGATTAGTGTTTTTACATGGCAGGTTACGTGCATGAATGGGAACCCGGTTTGGATATTTGAATTCTCAACGGGTCAAGGACGGTCCAATACGTGTGTTCGTGGGACTTGGGTTCGAGGACTTGGATGACAGACGGGGGAGATTAGTTTTATGAAAGAACCCAAACCGGGTACCTCTCATAGTTGGCAAACATTGCATAAACATAGTTCTTAAACTTCAAATTAAACATTAAACATTAATAACGGAAGTCTATTACATAAATCAGAGTCGATTTAAACTTTAGAATAATCATTGTTCAACAAACATAAACTAGATAGAGGGGATGTCAGTCTTATCAACAGCAACCTGAAGCCATACTTTTCCTAAGCTCTCGGAACTTCAAGTATTTTTTTTCCTTTGCTACCTGATGTGCATACTAAATTAGTCAGTTAACGCTAGTGAGTTCAAGTTTTAGCATCATTTTAATAAGTAGCCATTCCATCACATGTTATTCATATAAAACCTGTTTATTGAAAACATACTTTATACTACTAAATAAAACGTAGTACAATACCACATGTAAAACTTACTTAGCCAATTCCCTTTACCTTGCCACTTATTTCAGTCTCCGATTTCGTTCGTATAGTCCACGAAGGACACTTTCTTTCTTTAAATTTCATTTCATTACAGTCCATAAGGAAACTTTTACATTACAGTCCACAAGGGACACGTTACTTTACTTTTAAGTCCACGAAGGACACTATATATCCACAATGGATCACTTTCTTTTGGTGAGAATCCCTAGGCTCAACATCCGAAGGCTACACCGTATTGCTACGAGGGACCTTTTACTATTACTTTGGTGACCGTCATCACCGGAATAACCGTTGCTACCCCCTATTAACCAATTGCAACTTCCTAGATTCAGTACCCTGCCGAGCACTGTCCTGGTTGTTCATATGACATGCATACAACTAATGTCATGCCACTGTCATAGGCTTCGGGTAGCACCAGTCACAAGGACTATGATACTACCTCAAGACTTGCTTCGATGTAACCATACTCGGATAAAACAACATTACAGACTTAGTTCTTTAGTTATCATTCATTTTCCTTTGTGTTTATAAAACATGCAGTCAGATAAACCATTCACTTGTATTTACATTAATTTATAAAGCATAACGTTATATAAACAAATTCCTTAACATTTACTTGTTTACAAAATGTTGATTAAGTAAACCAATTTCTTTCTTACCATTTATGTTTAAGTAATACAATACATTTATTATAAACGCCTGTTAATTGAGTATGCACACCACCCTAAAACAGTAAAATAGAGATTCTTGAACTCAGCTGATAATGCTAGTCTCAAGGTATTATCTACTGTCCAAACGGTGTTACACACAATATAGATAAAAGGATAAATATCAGGTCTACACTACACTGTTTGGTTTACTCTATTTTGGCGAATTTAAGGTAAGTTCTCCTGCTGCATTACATCGAACTTAACAAGTTCTGCTGCTACAGTACAGCGAACTTAATAAGTTCGCCTGCTGCAGTACCAACGAACTTAACAAGTTCTCCTGCTACATTATATCAAGCTTAACAAGTCTCTTGCTATAGTACAACGAACTTAATAAGTTCTCCTGCTACAGTACCAACGAACTTAACAAGTTCTCCTGCTACAGTAGCAACAAACTTAACAAGTTCTCATGCTACAGTACAGCGAACTTAATAAGTTCTTCTGCTACAGTACCAGCGAACTTAACAAGTTCGCCTGGTCGTCATCTTCTTCCTCAAGAACTCTAGATCTGCATGCTGATTTAGAATCGTTCAAGATCCAAACTTTTTACGTTCAAAACAATTCATTTGCAACCAAGAACCAAGATCTAAGGTTGGTTTTATGTTTCAAACGTAAAAATTCCATCTTTTCTCAAAATTATTCAAAAATCCAAAAAAAAACTCAAATCTGGATCAATACTAACCTCATATCAGTGTAAATCCTTGGAGAATCTGTTCGTGAATGATGGAGGAAGCTTCAGTATCGATCTTGGCCTAAAACCCGCTACTTTCTCTCTCTGGATTTCCCTTCATTCTCTTTATAGAAATCACAGCTTTGAGGATGGAAATGAGGAGGGTGTGGAGTGAATTTTGAGCTTTTATCCCCTCTCATTTCCTCCTAAGTTCGGCCCAAGGCTTGACCCGAGAAGCTCACTTTGTTTTTTCCTCATTTTTATTCCATTCCAACCCATTATTTTCTTTTATATCTTTTTGGGATGTTACATTTTAGTGTTTCATGTTTTACGTTGCTGACATACGTTTAGGACGTATTCTGAACATGTGATCATACGTTTGATAGGTTCGGGTCTTGAGCGAGAGGAAGGTTGTAGAGCAGGACTTGGATCTTCACAACCGGTGAGTTTCTAATCCCTTTTCTACCGTTTTTACTGCTTTTGGGGCTATCGTACATACATGTATGTTTTATCTTGTTAATTAAACATGTTACAAGTTTTGGACAAACCTGAAGAGTTTTATGAGTTAAATAATGCATAACGAACTTAAGGGTATATGTGGTGTCCTTAGGTCGTGTGGACTAGAAGTAAGTATGATACTTGTGTGTCGTATAATGACTTATCCGGGGTGAGTCGGGTAATGAGTTTAGACGTGGCGGGGGTGTGTCTAGGATGTATTACCATAAGAGCATGTATGTGGTTTGTGCCTAGGTATCAAGTCATAGAAACACTTGTGTGTTACTATGTGTTACTTGCTTGTTGTTATGTGGCTGGTGTCATTGTCCTTGTGACACGACAAATCGATGGTTGAAGGACGAGGTCCTTCTGGTTGTCACTGTGCGGGGGTGACAAATGTCCTTTGGGGGCGGTGATGAGTACCCTGACGAGGGCCCAGTTGTGATGAGTCCGATGAAATCCTTCGAAGGTAATTATTGTGTGCATAATATTTGGTTTAATTGCATGCAAAATCTTAATTGATATTCTTTGTGTTATGATGTTATTACTTTCGGTGTTAAGCGTGCAAATCTTAATTAATATTCTATGTGTTATGATGTTATTGCTTTCGGTGTTGAGCATTAGGTGGACTGCTATGTTGGTACGGTGTCATGTTTACGACCGATGTGTTGGCAGACATTGTGATAGTATTGGTTAGGGCTTGTCAGGTCTATGTCTAGAGGTCGGTTGAGTAACCGGGTTTCATGATGATATGTGTGGTAGATTTCAAGTTAGTAGTGTAGTAAGTTCGATCAATGTCAGTGAGACTTGCGAGGTTATGGTTCTGCGTTGGGTCTTGGGTTGTAGGACCCTTATGGGAAATTGTAGGTAACATGGGTTACCGATATGTCAATAAATAACGAAACATGTTATAAAGAACCGGGATGTCCTAAGTTGAAATAAATGATATTTATGACGAGAAGGGATCTGTTTAAAATAAATTGTTAGAACTCACTCAGTGTAGATGACTTTTGTATGTACGTTAGATTGTTTTGCAGGTGAATTCAGGTGATGATGTATAAAGAACCGGGTTGGTGTTTATGCATTCATACGGTAAGGTAAAACGTAATAACGTTTTTAAATGATAACTATTATTTTGAGTTACGACTTCCGCTATATGTTTTCGTAAAAAGTGAGAGTTTTAAAAAGGATACACTGTGATGTCACCCAACTGTAGGGTGTCTGGTTTGGGTTTTACAAAAACACACTGACGATGCTTCAAAAAGTGACACGTATCCTCATAAGATTTTTATTTATCAATATAAAGATAAATTTGGTTAAAATCTTGTAAACGTTCTGCCACCAATACTTCCACCCAAAATTGTTTTCGAAAATTTAGGTATTACAAATCTTAGTCTATTTCATAATCGATTAATTTCCTCCAAGAACATGCATGAGCTTGAATGAACTTGGTAATCAAAATTACACTAGGGGATGTCACAACTTAGATCGAACAAAATCTCATGGTCTGAACCATCGAGTCTTCTGGTTGACTGGTAGCCTCATAACTTTCTAATGTAAGGTCATGGGTTCGAGTCTCGCTCGGGACAAAAGTGTTCCAGGTTGAGGCAGGTGGTTTTTCCAGTTGTGGATTTCCTCCTGGGTGATGTGGAGCCGAGTCTGGACCTTTCCTGTTCAAAAAAGAAAAACAAAACTATGAGGGTGAAGATTAATAATTTCCAGAAATTAACCATAGCAAATTGGCACAATACCTCGCCTTACTTCTAATTATAACCATTTTGCACTATAGTTAAGTGATTACAACTTTAACCCCACATTAAAAAAATTTAGTTTGCTTCCTTTAAATAATCTTAACAAAATAATACATAAAATTTTGAAAAGTTTAAAAAAATGTGGTTTAAATCAACTGTTTATAAACAATAAGTTTTTGAAGTGTTTTACTGATTATAAAACTTGATTTAAAAATAAGGGTGTATCGAGATGAAACCCCAATTAAGTAAGATTATATTTGTTTTCTAAATTTTTTTAAACTAGAAGCGTGGTGATTCGACCCCACACTGTTTAGGAGGAAATCCATAACTGAGAAAATGTCTTGGCTCAACATGGACATTTTGTCCCAAGCAAGACTCATACCCATGACTAGAGGTGTTCAAAAAAACCGGTTTGATTTTTCAAACCAGTCAAAACCCGAAAACCGATTCATCCTAAACCGGTTCGCCCTAAACCGGTTCAAACCCAGAATGAACCGGCGGTTACAAACCGGTTTGCATGTTTCTAAATCTGATCGGGTTAGGGACCAGTTCTTCCAAACCGGTTTGTAGCTGAAACTTTACTATCAACTTTTATGTAATTGTTCTTTCTTGCAAATAAACCGAAACATACTTCTCTGCAAATAAATCAAATGAAAGATTGAAAGATAAAAGTGAAGGAAGAGAGAATATATTATTGGAATTAAAATTGTTTCTTTATATTCTTTCCGTAATTCTCTCCTTTGATACAACTCCTCCGTTATGCTCACTGACCAGGATCCCTTATTTTTCTCTATTCCTTTTATGTAATTGTTCTATATATATTTTTCTCTATTCCATTATACTCATTGATCAGCGAATTTATTGATTTTTTTAAAATAAAAAAAAAACGGTTTAAACCGGTTTAAAGGGTAAACCGGTCATAACCCGACCCTAAGCGGTTTAATAGGTTTAGGTTTTCCTTGCTTTTAAACCGGGTTAACCCGAACCGGTTTAGGGCCAAAACCGGTTTTGACCAAACGTTGACCAAACCGGTTCGGTTTAAAAAACCGTTTTGTGCACCTCTACCATGATCTCTCAGTTAAAAAGTTATGAGGTTACCACTCAACCAGAAGGCTCAATAATTAATGCTTCTTGAAGGACTTAAATGTTTATTCATGTGCATCTTTTGTTTTAATTTGTAGTCATTTGATTACACGACATTGTTTGCCGTAGTGTTTTGTTTGTAATCACTTTTCTCTGTTTTTTATATTGACGGACCCTTTAAAAAAAACTCCTAATTATATTCAGCTCTATTAATTAACTAAACTAGTGTGCGAAACCTACGCGTTGCGATAGGGGTGTTAAAATTTATAAGGCTCGGTTTCAACGACTTGCACATTAGTATTCACCCCGTGAAAAAAAATTCATATCGAAACGCTGTTAAAAATAAGCACGTCGCATCAGTAGTATCAAAACTTCATATAACATTATATTTTAAAGGTTGTAAAAGGAAAAAAAAACTGTAAAAAAAGAAACTTTTAAGCAAGGCGGCAAACGTGTCTAGTCGGGTCAGGCTGGTTGAACCCGTTTAGACATGATTTTAATCGTGTCGTAATCATGACGACCCGTTTATGACCCATATCCGTTTAACTCGAACCCAAACCCGTTTAACTTCATGTCGTGTTATGTCATGTAAACGGGTCATATAAAAAATTGTCAACCCTAATCGAAACTGAAAGGTTAGCGCTGGAAGTGAAAACTGAAAAGTTAGGTTATCTAATATTCTAATTTAATTTTATATAGTTTATCATTTAAAAATAAAAATTATATAAACAGGTTATGTTAGCATGTTAACCATTTAACACGACTAGTTAAATGGGTCTAATCGTGTCATAACGTGTTAGACATGTTAAACACGTTCAGACATGATTTTAATCGTGTCGACCCGTTTATAACCCATATAATGTTTAACCCAAACCAAAACCCGCTTAACTTCTTGTTGTGTCAGAAATTGCCAGCCTTACTATTAAGCAACTGTGACGGCTTGTACGTTTGTGTTTCAATGACTTGTACGTTAACACGAAAAGCCAATTTTAAACGAATTTTGCATCAAAACGTGGATAAAAATATGCACGTCGGAAAAATACACTTAGAATTTCACAAAAAATCATATTTTAAAAGAGAAAAAAAAGTTGAGTGTGCCACGTGTAATAACTTAGTTGGTTCAAAAAATGAAAAAAAAAATAATAAAAAATATATGGTTTAAAGGGTAAGTCTGCTGAAAGCTGAAAGGAGCATATTGTAACTTGAATTCAATATGCGGTAAAAAAAATTGTTTAAAGGGTAAGTCTGCTTAAAGCTGAAAGGGGCATATTGTAACTTGAATTCAATATGCGGTAAAAAAAATTCACACTGAAATCTCACTTGTACTATGTAATTCAAGCACTTGTAACCTTTGATGTGACGGAGTGAACGATGGATCACCGACCTGTGAGACGGAGTGAACGATGGATCACCGACCTGCATAATTACTATATATAGAATACAATAGTCCTGGTTAATTAGTACATTCATTTTATTTCATAAGGTAAAAAAATCAAGCAAAAAAATAAATTAAAATAAATACCATCTTCCTGCAATTTGACACCATGCCATATAGAACTCAAGTCTCATACCGAAAACCATAATAACACATAAGTAAGGATATAATAGTTGAAAAAAAATAAGCAAACTCATTGAGTGTTCAAAGCCATGAATAAGTTCTGTTTTTGAGCATGCTCCGGGATCAGCCTTTGAACAGTCTCAGGAGGGATGCCTGCAAGCTCTGCAACACAAAGAACCAAAATCGAAAGTGTCATATCGGTTGTGTTAATCTCAAACTGGCCAAATTTGTTTTTAGCTAAAATGGCAACGTGTCAAACAGGTTGAAAGCCTTCCAAAGTCTATTTTTAATTCCAACCTCCTCGATCGTATTTGTTTAATAGTAGGCGTGTTTATATAAAACTGGCTGAACCGTCCAAACGTAAGCAAATAAGCCAGCTTGGCTGGTTTGAGATTATATAGTTCAAATTATGGTTTATGGTTTGAAAAACTAGGTTTAACTGTTTAGTTCTTGGTTTGGAACTTAAAACCAGTGTTATCATTATTAATATTTTTTTCATTTGTGAAATATGAAGTTATGCATGTGTAATATTCATGAACCATTGTTACCATTTTTTTAAAATTTTTACACAAACTAACAAATTTGAATTAAAAAAGGCAGTTCAAACTGTCTAGACATAAAAGGGAATATTTAAAATTCGAGTGGTTGCAGCTGAAGCAGCTACTTTCGAAGTAACAAAAAGAAAGCAATGACGGGAGTGGGAGAGTTAAAGAGTAACCGTTTTCGCCCGTCCGACCAACCCACCCAACCCGGCCAATTTGGTTTGCTGTTTCCGGAACTGTAGCCAGCGGTTCAACCCGCAAATTTCGTTAAAACTAGTTGAACCGTAATGTGAACACCCATGTTCCATAGATTTAGATTGTTGTAATTATATAGGTTTTTTAATCATAGCCAACACAATAACTATTTATTAGAAATGAACAGAAAAGGTGTTGAGTCAACCCACCTTTACTGTTGTGGCCAATGCTAAAGATGACCCATCTCAACAAGAATTTGTTCACATGTGTGATCCAATACCCGTCGGGCACCCATCGAGTTTGTGGGTATACCCACAGGTACCGGGAATACCCGTTTATGATCTTTCATGTTACCCGAAGTCGACTTGAAATATCAAATATTCAACTCCCATTTTATAATTTTAATAACTTAAAGTTTTTAATTTCATCATACAATTTTTATATGTTCTAAGATCTATACCTAATAAATAAGTAACAGGTCGGGCCACGTCATTAACTATTTAATATTTCATTTATTAATTCCTAATTTTATTGCTATTTAATATTTTCCTTTATTCAACCCGTAACACGGGTTTCTAACATTGTGTGTGTGTGCTCGCGCACGGTAGAGTTAAACTAAAAAAGGCTAAATGGTCTAAAAGTGTAGGAAGCCACCAGGTAGCGCCACATAGGACATGTGGTGGAGGGTAAGCTCGTTCATCAACCCTAAAATTGTGGACGCACGGAAGGAAAGAACAAAGACGCACCGTTTAAACCAAAAACGCACCAGATTTTTTTTAAAAAAAATATAGCAATACCATATTCAAAATAAAGATAAAAAAATGCTCGATTTCATGGTATATTTAAAAAAAATCATGACGTAAAAAAATTATGGACGTTTTAAAAAAGTGGTGGAAACGAAAAAAGTTAACAAAGAGTGGTTAGTACCATTTTTGCCCTGCCTTGCAAAAATTTGCATGAGATCTCATCTTGACCCTTGATAGCCCTATCCATGGTAATATTTCCTTCCTACACTTTTTAAACCTTTTGGTCATTTTAGTAGACTCCCTCCCTCCCTCTCACTTGTGTCACATGTCACAATTCTGTGAGCCAGAATTCTTTTCCCCGCTTATTATTCTTCATTACTAACTATTTAATATTTCCTTACTAGCTATTTAATATTTCCTTACTAACTATTTAATAATTCCTTTATTCAAACCCATGTAAAACACGGTTTCTAACCTAGTTACATAACATATAATTATATCCAGGTTTGAGTAATCGGGCGGGTATCACCTAACCCAATATCCGTCCAAACCCACGAAAGTATCTAAAACTGATCCCATACCCGAACACCCGTCCCGAATTTTTCGGATTCAGGCTTCTTTGCCATCCCTATGTGTTCTTAAGTAATAAACCTATAGTTGGTTTGAACAGTCTTTCAAACTTGATTCTTCTTCTTTTTTTTGAATAGCAAACTCAAGCACTCACTAATCTACTCCTAAATTACACCACTTTGTCCACAATGGGACTTGAACCCTCACCACTTGGGAGGGAATTCCACCAACAACTTGGATACCAGTGGGCATGTACTAGTCTTTAGCTCTAGAATCTTTTAATTCTAATATTTTTAATAAAGTTCAGTTACTTATCAAAATTTTCACCAAAATCTATATATTAATGTCAATTCACTTTGTTATGTACATCCTATCACAGTAAAAAAATGTGCACCTTTTTGCAGTATCAAATTACCTTGAGGTTTAAAATTGAATAGCGGAGGAAGCGGGCGACCATTAAGAAGACGGGTAGTTGGATCTCTTAATTCATCAAAGAATGGATGCACACAAGCTTCTAACTGCAATCCACCAAATTAAAAAAAAATCACTACTTCACCACTTCCTATGAATTTTTATTTTTATTTTCTTGTGAAAAGATAATAACTTATAACTTACAGCAGTGCATCTTAAATTGGGTGAATACTGGAAAAACCTACAAACTAAGTCCACTGCTTCGGGAGGTAAACGTTTTTGGAAGACCTGAAAAATGAAATAAATTTGACATTAGTTTCTCAAATGAATATAATTTAAATACTAGAGTAAAGTGCCATTTTCGTCCTTGTGGTTTGGTCATTTTCATCCAAAAACTTTTTTTTTAGCTTTTTCGTCCTTGACTTTTCAAAATTGAGCCATTTTCATCCAACTGACTAACTTCGTCTACATTTTAACGTTAAATCAAGGGTAATTTGGTAAGATTTTAACCTATGAATTTCAAGCCGACCCTTGATTTAACGTTAAAATGTAGACGGAGTTAGTCATTTGGATGAAAATGGCTAGATTTTGAAAAGTCAGGGACAAAAAAGCTAAAAAAGAAAGTTTGATGAAAGTGGCTAAAATGGCCAAACCACAAGGACGAAAATGGCACTTTACTCTAAATATTATTTATTGATGATATAAGAAAGTCTACCTTGTGCCATGGATGAGGCTTTATTTGTGGGAACCGAAATTCGGTATAGTTTGGATTCATGCATTTTATCTCTTCCCGTGTCGGGGTTCCTAAAACCTGTATAACAATCATACAACATAAAGTTGGTGACAGTTAGAATAAAGGGGTGTTTGGACATACGTTTTTAAATTGATTATCCAACCGCTTTGACTTGAAAAGTCAAACTTTAAAAAAATATATATATATTTGGGACATTTATGTGTTGATTTCTTGAATAATCAAAACACCGCACTCATAAAGTTTTCTCTAACTGAATTAACTTACTTTGATGATCTCCACTAGCTGATCAACACCGCTTTCTCCAGGAAACAATGGCTACAAATGAAATCGACTAAGAGCATGATTAATCTGAGCGGTTTCTTTAATTAGAAATGAAGAAATTATAGAACCAAAGTACCTGTCCAAGTAGTAATTCAGCCATCACACAACCAGTTGACCAAATATCTATAGCTGTTGTATATTCAGTGGCACCAAATATAAGCTCTGGAGCGCGATAATATCTTGAACAAATGTAGGAAATATTGGGTTCTCCTTTAACCTGGAAAAGGAATTAGGGAATTTGAACAAGAATTACATATATAATTGAAAACAAAGGCTGGTGAATAGTAACCACCCCATTAGGAAGCTGCCACGTGGCAGCATGTGGTTGTTTTCTTTTCAATTTTTTTTACATGGGTATGTAAACCAAAGTTGGGGTGGCGGCCAGGTGGTAATTGCGCAGCCTTACTCGCATGACGCGGGTTCGAATCCCCCCCCCCTTCAGCTAGCTGACATCAGCATTACTTTTTTAAAGAAATATTTTTCTTTTTTCTTAAACATACAGATTTAAATTTTTTTTTTTAATTTAAGATTGTTCTTTTTTTCTTAATAATATAGATTCAAAATTTTGGTTTTTTTCTTGATAATTTACATTTTGGGCTATAACTTTTTTAATTTTTTTTGTAATATAAAAAATATGTTTTTTTTATTGAAAATCAACCCACGAATATACTAATGAGCATTTGTGTATCATTTTTTTTGTAATATACAATCTCCCCACGGTGGAGTGCGGGTCTAATGTTACTAGTTAAGTAATAAATTGATATTAATATGAACATGTTTATATGAGTTACCAGAACTTTAGCACTTCCAAAGTCACAGATTTTCAGCTGATGTGTGTGTGGATTTACCTGAAAGTACACACACAAAGAAATTGTTTTGTAAGTGAAATGGGCTGAATAGAATCAAGGACTCATCAAACAATCCCGTCAAGAATCTTACTAGCAAATTCTGAGGCTTGATATCGCGGTGACAAATACCAATGCAATTATGAATATAAGCAAGTGCTCTGCATATCTGCAAAAAAACAACACATGGTAACAAGACATACATGAAAGTTTAAAAGCAAATATCAAGACAAAAATAAATAAACATTTTGCCAAATTTGTAAATTTTAAAAAAATGGTAAATCTTTTAAAAAGGGTAAATTTAAAGATGAAAAGTTAAGTAGCACATGCCTGATAAGTATACAACTTGACATATATCAAAGGCATTCGTTGGTTCATCCTGGTATAATGGCGAGCACTACGGCTAACCGTTTCAGGAACAAAATCGAGAACAAGATTAAGATAAAGCTCTTCTTTGTCGGTGGTTGAAAAGAAATAATGTTTCAAGGACACAACATTAGGGTGGTCCAACATTTGCATAATTTGTAGTTCCCTGTTTTTATAACGCTTGTCTTGAAGCACTTTCTTGATAGCCACAATCTCTCCGGTCTCTCTGCATTTAGCCTGATCAAAAACACCAAAAAATAATAAAAATGAAAAGAGTCTAAATCAGGTAAAAAAAATTAAAAAGTCATTGTCTCAACTTACTTGAAAAACAACTCCAAAAGAACCCGTTCCAATCACATGCTCAGCTATGTAACTGACCGTCTGTCGTGAACCAAGTTACGAAAATAATAAACATAACATAAGATAAAACGAACACACGTTTACAGGGTCAGCTCAACCTTTTTGAAGACCTAAAGCGGATTCCAAAATCAAGGCCCTTTTCGTGAAAAAATAATTTCTTTTGCTTAGGATCCTAATTCCTAACACGTGGGAATGTGATGAAATACATTTTTTGTATACAATTTCTAAAAGACACACAATCACATGTATTAGAGGTGTAGTGAATTTCAGTAAGAAGAAAACCATTTCAAGTATACTGATTCTTTGTTCTCCTTGTCAAAACCTGAAATTGAACAAATTTAAACCCTAAAAAATGGGGGCTCAAGCTTCAGCTTATTTTCTTGTACAGTCGAGCCACCCTTGAGCATTTACAGAATTAATCCATTACCATATAAAAGACTAATTTCTTATAAATTTATTATGCCAACCTGTTTAGACTGACCGCCACGACCACCAATTGTTGTTCTTATCACATGCCCTGCTTCAGCACCGACGCCGTGTACTATCTCCGGCTCACTATCCTGAAACAATAGTAATTTCAAAACATTTATCAAACAGTCATATCATACAAACTAATGAAATCCATTTACCTACACATTTAGTGCACAAAAACCCTCAATCCAACATGAATAGACATTAATAACAAAAACAAATAAACTTACACTAGCTCTTTCATCATCATGGTCCACCTTGTCCCTAAGTCTCATCTCAAGCATCTCCCGGCCCAGCCAATCAACCGAACTAGACGATTCATCGAGCCCACTGGCGGCTCTTGAACTGCCAACTCCACCATGTCCTAGGCTGGCAGAAGCCATCTTACACCGCGCGAGAACCAAAGGTGCTAGCAATGGTCACACTACTCTACATACACTTGTTCAATGAGAATCTGTGTTCATAATATATGAAAAATCACATACTAAAAGATCATTAAAGTATTAAACATTGCACAATGATCCTACATTCTATAACTGATCTAATTTCCAAAAGAAACAGGAACAACAGTCTGATTTGGTGTGACAATAATTAAATAGCATAGATATAAATATAGAGGAAATTAAAATAAGACAAATTAGATTTTATTAATCTAAACCGTGACTCATTGGCTGATAATAATTCATACCGACAGTTTGACTGATAAACTTCTAGCTTTCGTCATGTGCAATCCCAATGTTTTCACATATCCTCCGGGGCAGGGGCGGATCTATGAGGAGCCCAGGGGTACCGTCAGGTACCCCTCAACTTTCGACGCGTAGTGGGAATTTTCGACACGCTGCGGGAATTTTTTTTTTTTGTTACCGTTTTATGTATTCAGATACCCCTGAACGAAATTTTAGATACCCCTGGATTTTTTTCCTAGATCCGCCACTGCTCCGGGGCTAGGAATCCAAAAGTATCAAAAGAAAAGGGATAAACACTCGTTGATTCTCTAAACAATCTCAGTAGCATAATCATCAAAGATTTACACTCGATTTCCTTTGTACACTTTCCCATTTTGTTTGTAATTATCATTTCAAACGAAAATAAAAGCTAGGAGTCTCGTGACGGTATGGATTATTATCAGCTAAAGGATGATTATTAAAAAACAATTTGCATAAAAATAAAAAATAGCAATTTCAAGATGATTGAATCTAACCCAGAAAATGAGCATAAGTGATTATGAGTCAGATCTAACACAAAATGAGTCGAAATTAATCTAGAAAAGAAATTAGAGAATGCGAGACATTGGTGACCTGGAGGAATTGGAAGTTGGGCATTTCACAATCAATCAAGTGACAGACGATGAAGAATGATCTGATTGGTGTTATTCTGGATTTGGGGTTTCGGAGTACTTTACAGTTATCTTAACTGGGGTTTTCTCTCTCTATCTCCATCCGAGAATTAGAAATAGAAATAGAAATAGAAATAGAAATAGAAAGAGGGTTTTTTTTTGCTTTTTGATGTTTTGGGATGCTACACACTACTATTCACTTGCATTGCAAGTGATGAGAGAGAGGGGTTAGGAAGGCTTTTGTGTTTCTGACAAGTTGATGACAGGAGTTTGTTTTCATTTCACAAACTTATTACAATCTCCACCCTTCATTCTTCATCCATGTCATCTCTCTCAAATCAAACTAAATGTTATGTTTTTTAGTGTCTTAAATTCTTAAAAATGAATCCTTGGTGTCAATCTATAAGCCCTAGAACAATTAGTTTGTGAGAACCTTTTAAAGTTTATAGGTTCGATACTCATTTGGTGTCGGCGGTGGACCCATGAATTTTTTTCATAGGGGTTGGTTGTTTATCGCTAAATAATAAAAAAATTTAGTCCGGTTCAGGTCGGGTCGAGTCACATAGTACACACAATGTCACTAATTACAATTAATAAATAACACATATGTCATAGCATTATAGCAAAATAATATAATAAACAAAATTTAGAGAAATATTTAAATGAAAAAAAAGTTACATGAAATCGTGACGAGACAGGGGCGCAAGGATGTGAACAGTGAACCGAGACGTTGATGGAAAGAAATCATGATTTCCGCTACTTAGATTTTTATTTGGTTAAATTGTTTAAAAAATTAAATGAGTAATGGGTTAATTAAATGTGAGCCTAATTGTTTAAATGAGTAATGAGTTAATTAAATGTGTGTATTGGCTAAGTTTTTAGTCTAGTTTAGTGAAAATGTCATATTAAGTTATTAGTTTAAATGTAGTTCAGTGTTAAAAATAAATTTTTTTAGGGGTCGATCAAAATTTTAAAGGGGTCGGTATCAAGGTTTCATGGGGGTCGGTCGAGGTTATACCCGCATATATAACAAATAATTTTTTTTCCATCGGGGTCGGTTGGCCCGCCTACCTTAAGGTAGGTACGTCAATGTTTGGTGCAATATGTTCAGGTGGGTCAGGGGTTTTACCATAGTGGCTTTCGGGTGGTGGGCTTCCCCTCGAATGGTGAGTGGGTCGTGTCACCAACATTATCTGCGTTCGCAGGCGTGGATGACCCTTCACCAATGAATCTACCCGGATGGTCGGGCTTATAGTATTTGTTTGCTGTTAAAAAGAATAATCCTTGATGGGAAATTTGTATGTCTTTAAAATTGTTTTATATTTTATCACTTGTGTTGTTAAAAGTTTTAAACCCATATATATATCACAATATGAACAACTCTTGATATAAGATTAAGATGTGAATTTAGCACCACAAATTTTTTGTGATGATATCTCTCGAATCTTAACTTTTTATCTTTTATAGTCAAATATGTAAGTATTTCATAAAAAAAAATCTAAGGCAAATAAAAAGGAGATATATAATACTAGGAAATGGAAGAAAAAGCCAGCACTAAAAGCATTTCTGAAAATCACTTAGTAAAGGATTTGTATCGTCAAAGCATGTAACAAGAGTGTCATGGAGTAGAAAACTAAGTATAAATGGAAAAAAGCAAACATCTTTAAACAATCATGAAAATAAAAGAAAATCATAATATGAATCGTAAGCAAGATATCCATCTTGAATTTAGCAGTCTTCAAAGTTATCACACAACATCTAAAAGCTACAATCTTGATTAGGAAGCAAAAACCTTTAAAATATCTACTTGGAGGCTTATGGAACTCTTGAAATCTCAAACTAGATCCCAGACAAGTGTTTGTAATTTTAGTGTTATCAATATGTTTAGTGTTATTGGATTAGCTTGATGATCGAGTAAATATTATTGGTTATTAAACGAGTTAGGAGATGCGGGAGTGCATGCTCGTTTAAAACTAATTATATTGGTGTATTTAATTTATTGGTGTAGTTATTTGGTTAAATGTTCATAATTTTTATTGGTTGAATGTTCTTAATTAAATAGGTCATTCATGTATACGGAAGTGCAGGCCATTTAACTTTATTATTGGTTATTAATTAAACCAATTGGGTCATGGAATAATGGTGCAAGAATGACCCAGCAAGAGATCCAATTAATGAATGGATCATCCGTGACTTTAACCCTATATACCAACTTTTACATGCACGCCGTTATACACTTTTTTTTTCTTCTCTCTCGATCAGTTTTTTTCTTTTTCTTTTCCCTGGGTATGGTTAAAACTCTCTGAAGAAACCAAATTCGTTCTTGGAAAACACCCCAAATCTTATATGATTAATCATTTGATTAGTACCATCAAATAGGTTAATCAGATAATGGTTCACGATTTTTGGGGGAATCCAAGTATATTTATGAAATCTCTGGTGTTTCTGCAATTTTGTTCTTGTTGTTAATCTACAAAGATTAACCTATTTATTGAAGATGGCGACCGGAGAATCAGTCAAGGATGTGTCGAGTAAGTTTGCAAAGTTGGAAAACTTTGAAGGCCAAGATTTCAGGCAATGGAAGAAGAAAATGCATTTCCTGTTAACAACCTTGAAAGTGGTGTATGTTCTGTCAACACCCATACCAGAAGAAGGAGAAAACGAAACCCTTGATCAACAGAGAAGGAGACTGAAGTGGTTGTTGGAGCACGTTTGTGTGACAAACACTCTGGATATTTGTCTCTGTTTTTGTATCTATTCTTTCTGTACTTGTATTTGTACTTCAGTGTTTGTATGTATTGGTTTATCGAGTTGTAAACATGTATGTAGGTACTTATCGTTGTGATCGTCTTTTGTTAGTGTTGTGCGCACTTAGTAAGTGCGCATGTTGTATAATCTGCGTACTTAGCAAGTACGCAAGAACAAGTCTGCGTACGTACTTGCTAAGTACACTGGAACAAAGTCCCGCGCACTTGCTAAGTACGCAAGCATCATGTCTGTTGTATAACTAGCAAGTTAGTGAAGTCAGTATGCATGCACTCATTTTCACTTGTAACCGGCTGTGATTATCAATAGAAGAAGTTTAAAGTATCTTGTGTTTGTTGTCGGTTTACTTAGTGTTGTTTGATACTCCAACTAGTCACGGGCATTCCGCACCCTGTTTGACTAGTCACACACTTGCACGTAACGATCCGTGACACCCGGGGACCTATAGTGGGAAAACGATGATTATATCTGCAAGGGACATATTCTGAACGGGATGTCGGATGCGTTGTTCGATGTGTACCAGAATGCATAATCGTCCAAGGATCTTTGGGACTCTCTCGAATCATTATATATGGCGGAGGATGCATCAAGCAAAAATTCCTTGTAAGTAATTTTAATTCATGCAAGATGGTAGACAATAGGCTTGTCATGGAATAGTATAATGAATTATTGCATATTCTAGGTCAATTCACACAACACAATCTGCATATGGATGAGTCTATTTCTATGTCTAGCATCATTGATAAATTTCCACCGTTGTGGAAAGATTTTAAACATACACTTAAACATCAAAAGGATGAGTTGACATTGGTTCAATTGGGAAGCCATATTCGGATTGAGGAATCACTTCGGGTTCAAGAAAGTGACAAATCTAAGGGTAAATTTGAAACTGGTCAGCCTTCGGGCTCGGTGAATATGGTTGATAGTGGGAATAAATTCATGAAATTTAACAAGAATTCGGTAGTTAAACGCAAGGGTCACAACGACAATAAACATTACAACAAAAAATCCAAGCCGGCTTGTTGGAAATGTGGGAAACCGGGACACTTCAAAAATGATTGTTGCGTGAAAGTATCGAGATGAAACAAAGCAAGCAACATGGCTGGTACTAGTGGTTCTAAGGACCAGCCGGCTCAAACTGGTATGCTTTCGGTTTCCAATTTAATTCGGTTAAGAATTATGTTTCCTTTATTCCGAATCATTCTATGTACAGGATGATGAAATAGCTTGGTGGGTAGACTCGGGTGCTATAAGTCATGTATGTAAAAATCTAAGATGGTTTGAAGACCTTAAACCTATTGAAGATGGATCCGAGTTAAGGATGGAAAATGTGGTAACCGAGCCTATCAAAGGAATATGGAAAGTTCGTCTTGTATTTACTTCTGGAAAACAATTACTTTTAGATTGTGTATTATATGTACCGGGGATTCGAAAGAACCTCTTGTCTTGTATTATGTTAAATAATTATGGATTTAAGCAGGTCCTAGAATCGAACAAGTTTATCTTGTCTAAACATGGAACCTTTGTTGGGTTTGGTTATTTATCGAATGTATTGTTTAAGTTAAATATCAATGTTCCATTTGCATATGAATCTGTGTGTGTTGCTTCTTGTTCAACTAGCAAAATAAATAATGTCACTAATTTATGGCATGCTAGATTAGGTCACGTTAACTATTTTAGAATGAAAGACACATAAAAAATGAACTTAATACCTGCTTTCGATATGAATAATGATAATAAATGTCATACTTGTAAATTGACTAAAATTACAACAAAACCGTTCAATGATGTTAAAAGAGATTCTAAGGTATTAGAACGTATTCATTCTGATTTATGTGACTTTCATAGCACACCTTCCCTTGGTAATAAAAAATATGTAGTAACATATATTGATGACGCAACTAGGTATTGTTATATGTATCTAGTTCATACAAAAGACGAAGCTCTTGATAAATTCAAAATTTATAAACAAGAGGTTGAATTATTTCATGGTGGTCTTATTAAAACTCTTCGAACTAATCGGGGAAGTGAGTATTATGATCCAGTGCTATTTCAATCCACTGGAATAATACATCAGACTACGGCACCTTATACACCACATCGAAATGGTATAGCCGAAAGGAAAAACAGAACCTTGAAGGAAATGGTAAATTCCTTGTTATTATACTCTGGCCTGAGTGATGGATTTTAGGGAGAAGCAATATTGACTTCATGTTACCTGTTGAACAGAACTCCCAACAAGAAAAATAAAATAACTCCTTATAAGTTGTGGAAAGGCAAACCTCCAAGTTTGAATTACTTGAGGGTTTGGAGTTGTAGGGTTGTGGTACATCTCACTGAACCTAAAAGAAAAAAACATAGGTAAGAAAGGAATAGATTGCATATTTATTGGCTATGCTAAAAACTCTAAAGCCTATAGGTTTTATGTTTTGGAACCTAATGACTCAGTGTCTGTAAACACTATAATTGAATAAAGGGATGTTATCTTTGATAAAGAAAGATTCACCTCAATGCCTAGACCAAAGGATATTATGCAAAGGAAATTCATTTGCTCAATTTTTTCACGCACTCAAGGTGTGAGAGAAAATTTTTTCTCTCCCCTCTCACCAAGGCCGCCAGCCATTTTCTTCTAATTCCGGCTGTATCCGGCCGGTTGTCATCATCTTCGATGGGATCCCCTCATTAGTTTGGGCAAATATTTTGAATCGGCTGAGATTAGAGGAATTTAGAGGCGGCGAATGTCGGGTTTGGGTTTGCGAGGGTTGGGTTCTTGAAGCTCCTTCCGGATCTGTGCTGGGGTTCGTGAGTGTATGCGAGGGTGGTGGAGGTATTTATAGGGAGGTTGGTGTTTGGAAACTGGGAGTTGATCGGCTGTCGTTGAAGCCTTGGTGATTCCGACGATGGTGGCGGCGATTTCTAGTGGGTTTTTAGCGAGATTGATTTTCTGGATTCTTGTTCATCGATACTGCATCTAAAATCAGGTTCTATCTTCATCTCCTGAGCTTTGTATGGTTGGGTATTGTTGATAGCCTTCGGGCTTCGTTTGTTTAAATCGGAAATAGATTTTTCGATTTCTAGCCAGAGACCTTCATATTCGCCGTTATTTGTTCCTGGTGACGATGTTATGATGATGTTTCTGGGTCTGGTTGCTATCATTTGGCTGCTTTCGGAGTTATGATATGAGGTTTAGGTTGTCTGATGATGTTCTGGGCTGTCGTGATTTTTTGGTGGTCTATCTACAATTTTCGGTGACCTTTTCTTTTGTATGTATAGCTTATACAGTGTTGGGTTTGCTTTAGTTTGGCTATTTCTGGCGTTGGGATTAATTTTGGTGCTCAATGGTTGTTTTCCGGTCATTCACGCTTTTCCGGTGGTCAGAGTTTGGTCGGCCGGAAAGGCGGCAGGTGATTGACGGATATGACTTATCCTCGTTGGCGGCTGCTGAATGTGTTTAAGGTTTCTGCCCTAATCCGGGTTCTGGTCCCTATTGCGCTGATATGGTTTAGAGTTTTACGATTTTCCGGCAACTAGTAGCGTCGTTTGTTGGGTCTCATCCTTGTTCTTCATGCTGCTACAATGGTGGATTTTGATTTCGGATTAAGATTCAGTGTAGTGGGGAGAATTTGGGTCATTTCCGGCGAAATACGTTTTTCCGGTTGCTGGAATAGTCTCCGGCAGACTGGTGGCTGGGTTGACTTGCATGGATGTGATGGCTGCTGGTTAGGGTTTGGGTTTGTTGCGCTGAATTTATGCTTTCCGGCGTCTGGATGCTTATTCCGGCTGTTTACGCTTTTCCGGCTGCCGGAATTGCGGCGCCGGCGACTAAATCATTGATGTGACGGTTGACATATTATTAATTAGGTTAGGGTTGCTGCTTGGGTGAACCGGGGTCTGGGCAACCGGAACATGGTACTGGGCTCTTCCTGGGCTTGATGTTGGGCCATTTTTTTGACTGATTTGGGCTTTTGTTTGGGCCTGGGATTTTTTGCTCGACTGCTCTTTATTGGACTGCCAAGGATCAGGCCATACATGAACTGCTGCCTTGCCTTTTCTTTCGCTGGGCCTGATTGGACTGTTGTATGACTTTGGGCCTGATTCTACTTGGGCTACTCGACCTATGTTGCTACTGGACTGTTCAGGCTTATAATTTGGGCCTGATTTGTATTAGATCTCCTGTTTGGGCCTGCTTCTTCAGTGGGCTTGAATTTTTTTGGTTTTGTTACTTATTAGGCCTATTCCTGCTGGGTTTATTTTGTCTGATGGATAGAGAGACTCGAACAGTCTGAGTACAGTCTTTGTTGTCCATTTTTATATTTTGAGTAGGTTGGGCCTGCGAGCCTGTTTATTTCGTTTGGACCTGTGTGTCCTTTTATGTTTTCAATTATGTTTGATTTTGATTCTGCGGTCTTCCCCCTCCTAGGTATTACCCTGGGAGGGGGGGGGAGATGCGTTTAGTTTGTACCCACCTTTTAGTTTAGTAATAAAAGTTTGCCAGGGCACTGCCCTTTTCCAAAAAAAAAAAGGATATTATGTGAAATTCTCATAATGGGGCTCTTGATCCTATTAAGAATGTATCTGTTAATCCTGATAAATCATCTGCTAGTACTAACTGTACAATTGCTCCTTTTGAAACTAGGAAAAGCACAAGAACAAGAAAGGCTAAGACCTTTGGTTTTGACTTTCATCTTTACCTAGTTGAAGGGACTAGGAGTGATACTGGATATTAGTACTAGTATTGATATTGAAGAAGATCCAAGTACTTATAGTGAATCTATGGCATCTAGAGATGTGGCTTTCTGGAAAGAAGCAATCCAAGATGAGATGGATTCTATCATGCAAAACAATACTTGGAAGTTAACTGATTTGCCTCTTGGATGCAAGCCATTGGGTTGTAGATGGATATTTAAAAGAAAGATGAATGTGGATGGTAGCTTAGACAAGTTTAAAGCCAGGTTGGTGATTCAAGCTTTATACAAAAGGAAGGTATTGATTTCTTTGATACTTATGCTCTCGTTGCAAGAATTTCCACCATTAGAATGTTATTAGCACTTGCAGCTATACATAATCTTATAATTCACCAAATGGATGTGAAAACTGTTTTCTTGAATGGTGAATTAGATGAAGAGATTTATATGAAACAACCTGAAGACTTTGTTATGCCTGGTAATGAAAACAAGGTCTTTAATTAATAAAATATCTTTATGATTTAAAACAACCACCTAAACAGTGGCATCAAAAATTTGATGATGTTGTATTGTCAGAAGGTTTTGTTCTGAACCAAGCTGACAAGTGTGTATATAACAATTTTGACTCTTCGGGTAAAGGAGTTATAACTTGTCTATATGTTGATGACATGCTAATATTTGGAACTAATCAAGATCAAATTGATAAAACCAAGAAATTCTTGTCATCTTAGTTTGCCATGAAGGACATGGGGGAGGCAGAAGTGATTCTGGGTATAAAATCACACGTGATAACACTGGTATCTCATTATCTCAATATCATTACATTGAGAAGATTTTGAAGAAATTTAATTTTCTGGATTGTTCACGAGTTGGAACCCTATAGATCCTAATATTAGATTTATGCCTAATAAAGGTGATCCTATTTCTCAGCTAAAATATGCCAAGGCAATAGGATGTTTGATGTATGTTATGATTAGCACAAGGCCTGATATAGCCTATGCTGTGGGAAAGCTAAGTCGATATAGTAGTAATCCAAGTACACACCATTGGCAAGCTGTGAACAGACTGCTCAAGTATCTGAAAGGAACCATGAACTATGGTTTGTGTTATTCAGGTTTTCCTTCAATTCTAGAGGGGTATTCTGATGCGAGTTGCATAACTAATTTAGAAGATCATTCTTCTACAAGTGGATGGGTATTCCTACTTGGAGGAGGTGCAATCTCCTGGGCTTCAAAGAAGCAAACTTGTATCACGAATTCTACAATGGAATCTAAATTTGTAGCATTATCAGCAGCTGGTAAAGAAGTTGAATGCCTAAAAAAATTGATCTTTGAAATTCCTTAGTGGCCAAAGCCGATATCACCCATCTCTATTCGATGTAATAGTGCAACTGCCTTGGCTATGGCATACAACCAAGTGTACAATGGGAAGTCTAGACACATAGGTGTTAGACACTATATGATTAGAGAATTAATCATGAATGGAGTGATATCTGTTGATTTTGTAAGATCTGAGTATAATATGGTTGATCATCTAACTAAAGGGTTAGGAAGAGATCTCGTGAATAAATCAGCCATAGGTATGTGTTTAAAGTCCATATGAAATATCTTATGTCAAGACACCCAATTCCCATCTAATACAACGTTAGATGTTGAATTCAATGTGGAAACCTTGTCATATAGATATTGGAACACATCAACAAAATCGTCCCAAGGTTTGTGTTCATACTACAGGATAAAGTAGGTTGAAGTCTTACTTCTTAATAATTCTTTTGAAAAATTGTATTTACAGGTGCAAGAATAAAAGAATTACCTATAGGAGTACGAAGTTTTAGCCGCTTCAAGAAGCTTGGACTTGGCTTTGATATACTTTTTGAAGGATTAGGACACTGACTAGTAAAATATTGTGTCAAGTAAGAATATGTGAATTTGTGAACTTATGTGTATATTAACTTGAGGTATTCAAATGGATAGCAAGGGTTCAATCCGTAGCGACACCCTGATATTCGAATATTTGAATCGTTTGATATACTAAGATGAAAATTCAAACCTTTGGACATTTTCATTTATGCATAAGTTTGTGTTTCTTTGAAGAAGAACTTTAAGTTAATCATGAATGTCACTAAAATGGAGGAGAGATGTTGGTAGTTTTAGTGTTATTAATATGTTTAGTGTTATTGGATTAGCTTGATAATCGAGTAAATATTATTGGTTATTAAACAAGTTAGGAGATGCGGGAGTGGATGCTCGTTAAAACTAATTATATTGGGGTATTAAATTTATTGGTATAATTATTTGGTTAAATGTTCATAATTTTTATTGGTTGAATGTTCCTAATTAAATAAGTCATTCATGTATACGGAAGTGTAGGCCATTTAATTTTATTATTGGTTACTAATTAAACCAATTGGGCCATGGAATAATAGTGCAAGAATGACCCAGCAAGAGATCCAATTAATGAATTGATCATCCGTGACTTTATATATACCAACTTTTACACTCACGCTGTTATACACTTTATTCTTCTCTCTCGATCAGTTTTTCCCTTTTCTTTTCCCTGGGTACGGTTACAACTCTCTGAAGAAACCAAATTCGTTCTTGAAAAACACCCCAAATCATATCCGATTTATCATTTGATTAGTACCATCAAATAGGTTAATATGATAGTGGTTCACGATTTTTGGGGGAATCCAAGTATATTTACGAAATCTCTAGTGTTTCTGCAATTCTGTTCTTGTTCTTAATCTACAACAAGTGTGTTTTGTTGAACTTATTTGACCTCAAAGAAGCTCTTATAGTCGCATCTGCTACCTAACAGACGTTTGTTGCCCATATTGATCAAATAATTGATAAACAAACACGTTTATGACACTAGAAATGTGAATATACGATTGAATGTATGCGTATTGTTTGTAACATCCTAAATTTTAAAAAAAAAATTTATTGTGTCGTTTTATGTTAAAGTCTAAGGAACAGAAGCTAAGGGACTAAGGGGTAAAAAGAAACAAAGGAGGGAAGGGGATACCCCTTAAACCCAGCTACCACTTACTCACCCTCGATTCTTGCGCATACTTTTAGAGAGAGAGTTGGAGAAAACACTACCATCTAGCCTCCCATCTTGTTCGTTTTGGTTGTAGATCGATTGAGGAAGAGTTGAGCAAGAGATCTACGAGTTTCAGGGTAAAGATCGTCCAAAATCTCATGTTTTTGGGTATGAAATGGATTTTTGGGCAAAGTGACGTTTTGTCCAAAAAGGTCTGATTTTTACGTGTGATATCGTATAAAAACTTAATCTGGCAAGGTGGATGTTAAATAAACGTTTTGAAAGAAAACATTTAGAAGCTTGATCCATAAATCAGATCAGAAGTCTCATGCAGAGATTGAGAGTTTTCACAAAAAAAGAAAAGAGTACCCGTATGAGTACTCATTGCGAATACTTAGTATTCATGAACGAGTACTTGGGGGTATTCGCAAAGAATATCCTCTACGCATACTTATAGTATTCACAAGGAATGCACTTTGCACATACTTAGAGTATTCGCAAGGAATACTCTTTCCGCATACTTAGAGTATTCACAAAGAATACTCCATGCGTATACTTAGAGTATTCGCATCAATACTCTGGCGCGTATACTTAGAATATTTCCACTATAGTTGACAATAGCAATGTTTATAGATTTGCGTGTTTATAGATTTGCGTATGTTGATTCTTATGCAGATAGTATAGTAACCTAGCTGTCCGTTTAAGAAAGTATAGCAAGTTAGGTGAATTCTATATCCCCTTTTTATGCCTGTTTTTGGGGTGGTGTGCATATTGTTTAAAGTGTTTACTATAATTGTTTGTTAATAAACGTAAGTGAAGGAAAGTTTTAAAGAAAATTAAAAGCAAGGCAAATAAATGTTTTATGCAAGTAAATATGTTTATGAAAGGGAGTAACTTTGTAGAATAGTAATCAAGTTTCAAAAAGTGTTCCAATTAGGTCACTCGATATGCATTTTACATGGTATACACCCTCGGGTATACTATGATGAGTAACTTAACTATAACACTTTTGAAACTTGGTTACTATTACGTGGTGTTTTCCCTTATGAAATTTAACGAAAGTTTATGAATATTTTTAATAAAATGAAGACGGAAAATGTTTTTATAAGTCATTACATAGTCTATATATGGTAAAGGGAAGGGTTCCTTCGGGAACAAAAGTTACTTTATGTTTGGCAGCACATTTATAGGAGCATTTGTGTAGCCAACGGTTGTACATCTAGTTTTGTGTGATAAGGAACGACAACGGTCATTCATAGGGTAAACGTGACCATAAGTATGTTTTGTCTACGTAGTGTGTGCGAGCCTTAGTAGACACAGTTGGTAGTCGTGACCTAAAGATAACGAGCCTTAGGTTACACTACGCAGGCACTTTATGGTCAAAGAGACGTGAAGTACAGTACCAATTGGAATTAACGATCATGATATATGTACTTTATAGTCAAAGAGACGTGAAGTACAGTACCAAGTTTGAATTGATGGTTAAGTTAAAGAAACAGTTTTGATAAATAATGTATGGCTTGAAAGTGAAGTTCTCTGTGAAACTTATGCCTTTACCGGCTTTTGATGTACGTGTGTGTTAAGTCCTTCTTATTTTGTTAAATGTTATGTTTTTACATAAAACTAGAACTCACACAGCAAAGCTGACTTTTAGTATACACATTAGGTTAAATGCAGGTCGGAAGATAACTTGAGGATGCTTGGCTTGCGAATAAGATTTTCCCAATTGATGAAGACTTGGTATCACGTTATGTTTATGTTTCTTGAAAGTTGCTATCTTAAGATAGTGTTTAAATTTTTTTAGACAAGTTTGTGTTTGTGATGAAGTATTTTCACTTCAATGAATGGAGTTCCATGTTTAAGAACTATATGTGAATGAGTAAATCCAACACGCGAGGTCTCCCAAGTTTGGGGTCTTACATTGTTGTTACAGACTGATGTCGTCGACTATGGATTATATAACCCTTCAAAGTAATCGATACAACGACTGAAAGGATCGTATCCTTTCAAATACAATTTCTAACTTTGACTCTTGACATATAGACGCCTTATACATATGATAAATACATAGCTTACTCAAAGTATATGTATAACTAATTTCACAAATAACCCTTACGTATAAATGATCGAGATTAACACTCACATTCACTCCCTTAACCATGATAAATTTGGTGCATATCTTGAATGCCAAGTAATTCCATCATAATGATGAACTTGACCCTTGTTAATGCCTTTGTTAGTTTGTCTGCCCTTTGTAGTTCTCCACTAATGAGTTCAACATTGTGACACCCCGCCTCAGGCACCCCCTGGACATGTGCGAGCTCGATTGGTACATGCTTTGATTTCAGAGTTTTTATAAAACACAGCAGAATTTTTTCAAAAGGATCGTTTCTACATTTGTTCCAACCTGAAGGGTTGTATTTGTAAATATCAAGACTCAGTTAGAAAATAAAATTCTAGTATTTACTTTTATAAACACAAGGTTTCAAATACCCTTTTCGGTTTAATTATAAAACAGAGTTTGAAATCAAATACATATACAGTCACTAGAAATAGTAATATCTATAGTTGATCAGTTCTCTGGTCCTATCTCATTTTTCTTTGTTCAGGATTTCCTATACACGAGGCCTGAGAATCCAGCGTGCATGTTATCCTTTTTCCTGCGTCAAATCTTATGTCTGCACTTTTACTTTTTGTATCATGGGCCAGATCTTAGGTCTGCCCGAATTCCATATCCATCATATTTTTATTCATTATCTGAAAACATTTTAAAAATAAAACGTCAGCACGAACGCCGATAAATACAATTATCTTGACAGGAAAATCATTTGGCACAAATAAGTATTAATTTCATAATCACAACTTTATGTTCAATCCACACATTCAGCATGCCCTTATCTCCTGGTCATATACACCATTGTATACACTAGCATCATATATTATAACAACGGACAGGTCTACCCCTCCAAATTTGTTATAAGGTAAGCATGAGCTGCAATCCCGGATTTTCACCCGAGACCCATGTATCCCATGCAAATTTTATGTATACCTATGGTCTGAATGCTTGTTCGTAGAAGAACGTTGAGCATTAATCCCTTAACCTTTATTTGACCATTTTCGTAAACGTAAATGTTTGTCATAAGTTTAAAAATACACAAAAGTATCCACCTTGATTATAGGAATGAGCTTCTAAGTTGGAAATTATAGAATATGCTTCCTAACTGGATTTCTCTAGTGTTTCTATACCCTAACGAGTGTTTCTTCTTACACCGGCACTATAACGAGCAGGAATCGAATCGAAAGCTTCGGGGATCGTCTAAGGTTGCTATAGAATAGATTTTGAAAGTAAGATCGAATTGTGGTGTGGGAAAACAACTTAATTCAACCATCTATTTATAGGGCCTGACCTGGGTCCGTGACGGACCGTTACAGGTGGTGACGATCCGTCACCAAATTAGGGTTTCGCGAGTCATCAGACACGTGTCTTCCCTGGTCAGTTTGCGACGTAATGAACCGTTACAGGGCGTGATGGTCCGTTACAGAGTGACTGGATTTCTCTAGTGTTTCTATACCCTAACGAGTGTTTCTTCTTACACCGGCACTATAACGAGCAGGAATCGAATCGAAAGCTTCGGGGATCGTCTAAGGTTGCTATAGAATAGATTTTGAAAGTAAGATCGAATTGTGGTGTGGGAAAACAACTTAATTCAACCATCTATTTATAGGGCCTGACCTGGGTCCGTGACGGACCGTTACAGGTGGTGACGATCCGTCACCAAATTAGGGTTTCGCGAGTCATCAGACACGTGTCTTCCCTGGTCAGTTTGTGATGTAACGAACCGTTACAGGGCGTGACGGTCCGTTGCAGAGTGAGACATGGTTTCCACACATCAGATTTTGCTAATTAGTCACTAGACACGTGCGAAGCCATCATTGCCCATGTGTTCGATCCGTAACGGATCGTTGCCGTTTGTGACGGTCCGTTACCGTCTAATTTTCATGTTTTCTACTTTTTGGTCCTTGAATTTTGGTATAATTACACTTATAGTCCTTATGGTTGTACCTTAGGCAAATCTTTGACATTTTTGTGGCAGGTGTTACAAACATTGATGTGATCATTCTCCACACACTCCCTTATGAAATGATAGTATGTGTCTATGTGTTTGCTCCTTCCATAAAATACATGATTCTTAATTAAAGAAATGGCTAAGATGTTATCAACCAGTAAGGTTATCTTTTCTTCCTTCCATTATGTTGTTTCACTAAGCAACCTTTTTAGCCATAGTGCTTGACATGTTGCTGAAGTTGTTGCCAAGAACTCAGATTCACATGATGATAAAGCCAAATTTGTTGCTTCTGAATACACCAAGTTATAGGTGAATTCCCATCGTAAAAGACTATTCCAGTACTGCCTTTCCCTACTTCTATATTGACCTAATAAATACTATCACTATATCCAATAATCTTGCCACCTCCATGTTTCTTGTAAGTTATACCAACTCCTTTGTTCCTTTAATATGACGTATCACCTATTTGATTGCCTTCGTATGATGTTCCTTTGGTTCTTTCACAAACCTACTGATTCCATGTTTACTAAATTCCAAGTCTAAAGAATAATATTCTAAGCCTAGGACAGTTGATTGAAAATGGATGTAAAGTGATTATGGAACGGGATTTACGACTTCTGCATGATTAGGATGAGAAACTACTCATAAGAGTTACACGTTCTAGGAATAGACTTTACAATATCAACTTAAAGGTCGGTATACCTATTTGTCTTACGGGAAGTCTAGAAGATCGAGCATGGTTATGACATGCTCGATCAATCGGTTATAAATAATAAAGTTGTAACTAAATTTACATATCAAAATTAAATTAATTTTTTTTTAAATCTCGCCTTATATACATAAAATATCGCTAAATTTTAATATTAAATCTCTCATTTTAAAAAAAATAATATGATACAAATAAAGTTTAAATTTCAATAATATATCGTCTTTTAAAATCAAAATTTAAAACTCTAAATTTTAAAATTTTCACTCGTTGATATACCGCCACAATTTAAATTTGAAGTTCTAAAATTAAATATGAAAAAATTAAAACTAATAAATTAGAACTGAAACCAAACATATTTTTTTGAAAAAAAAAACTTGCAATTTTTAATAAAAAAAAGTTTAAAATATAATACACTTTTATAAATAAATATTTACAAGTTTCTTAATTTTAATTAAAACTAACTATTAAAATTTATAAATCAAAATAATATACTTATTTATAAATATCAAACCTAATTAAAAAACTATTAATTAAATATTAATAAACTTTATTCTAACACATATTTATTTAAAATACAGAAGTTGTATTTTCAAATTTTATATATAAAATTAAAATTTAGTTTTTTAATGATAAATTAAAAAAAAACTCTTTTTTAAATAATAATACATTAAGACTTTTTTTAAATGGTGAACTGATTTGGTAAAATGTTTAATCTTTTATTAGAATAGGTATGTAGAAAGTTTTGAATACAAATGAATTATGTGGGGTTGACAATGGTATTGAATTATATAAAAAAAATGTGAATCGAAGGTAATAATGATGAATTGATTTGGTAAAATGTTTATTTATGTAAAAAAAATTAAAAAGAAGCTAAATATGTAAATATTGAATGGAGAATGTAAATGTGGTTTTTGGAAAGAAATAAGTGTGAGAATGAATGTGTGATAACAAGTGACACAATATTTAGTTTTTTTATTAAAATAAGGATATTTGTGCACTACAAAACGACTTCATACACCATTGAATTATTTCACAAAGGGGTCACATCGTTTATGGGTCGAAATTCAAACACAACCCATATATATTTAAAAGGTTTTAACATATTAACCATAACTCGGACATAACTAAAAATGTGTAATCTTAACCAGAGATGTGTAACCCGAGTTAACAAGTTGTAACCAGTCATAAACCGGTTAACAAGTAAAACTTGTATGTTTATTTTTTATTTCTACTTTAAATGAGTGGACATGTTAAATTTTAATAAAATATGAATAAAAACCCATTTAATTAAACAGGTTAAAATTTATAACCCGTGTAACTAAATAAAATGAGCCGAACACGAACGGTGTTAACATATCAAACAAAATAAACAAATTGTACATCTTAAAAGATCCTAAAATCTCAATAGTGGAAGAATCATGTACAAATGATTTTTTTTATAAATATAAAATATTAAGAATAAACTATATAATGGATTTGAAATATTGATTGTGCCTACATTGATGAGTGCGATGATTAGAGTTAATTGGTTTGTTCGAAAACAAAGCAGAGGTGGGCCCATTATTTTGGTATGGACCCGACACGTGGTACATGGTCCACTAAACAAGGATCATGCTTTGACCCCCTTTACTCACATTTGTCCTCGTCACTTGCACCATTTTGTCATCGTAATCTTAATTTCTTTCTTTAAAACTACTCCTTTCAAAATAAGAAATTTTATCGAATAAGCTTCAGGTCATACGGAGGTCATGAGTTTAAGACTAACTTGATATAATATATTTAGGTGCGTTAGGGGTTTTATTACAGTGAGCTTTTAGGTGGTGGGTTTCCCCTGAAATGGTAGGCGAGGGTCAATAGCATTGTCTGCGTTCGCGGGAGTGGGTGACCTTTCACCAATGGATTTACTCTAATGACTGGACTTATAGTATTTGTTGGTCGTTCAAAAAAAATGTTTTAGAAGGGATAATATTTAATTCAACTATTTTTTTGTAGAAAATCAAAGTTAATCCTCTCTAATTCGGGATCGGGCAAAACCCGACCCAACCCAACCCGTTCAGCATAGGCTGAAACACTCAAGCACCAAGATTCGAACTCAACACCTATTAAACCTTGAACTCTACCCTAAAAACAGTCTACCACTCAAACAAAAGCCTTAATGGTGGTATTTAATTCAGCTATTAGGATATACAACACCACACACATATCACATATGAGTGAAGAGTAGACGCTGTTATTTTCATATTGGTAAAAGGTCTGTATAAGTTGTGTGTCTTGGTTTATTTCTTCTAGCTTCTTGCTAGAAGCTTTGTTTTATATGGTCGTATCCCCATTTTATCTATAATATTTTCGTCGTTAAAAAGAACATATTTATGTATGTGTAGGAGTCCGGTTACCGATCCATTCCTATATAGATGTCTTTTAAATAGGGTTGGCAAAACATGCCAGACACGACACGATAAGACACGATGACCTATTGTGTTCAACATGAACACGACACGGTAACCAATCGTGTCATTTTTTTCCAAACACGAGCACGACTTGTTTAGAAACAAGTCACATGTTTAGAGAGAAAATAAATATAACATATGTAATCAAAGAAAAAATGTCAAAACTTTATAAAACTTTAAAAAGTCGAATCATAACATTCATCAACATAATAAATCATAAACATTTTTAAAACAAAAACTCATAAAAGTCAAATCAAAACATCCATTAAAGACATTAAGAGTAAAATATAAAACATTCGTTGGGCTTGGGCTACGCCTAGAATCTAGATGCAAATAGGATATTAAGTGTTAACATGTCACTAACGGGTCTTAACAGGTTAACATGTCTTAACACATCGACATGTTTAAGACACGAAACATGTTAATTATATGCTATGTTTAACAACTTCTTACAAAAAGTTATCAGCCCTACTTTTAAATGTAGTTTTGGTCCACTTAACATGTGGTTTTGGTCATATTATATTATTTAAAAATGAGTGTAGATTTTTTTTCAAATGACAACTACATTGATGGCTGATTGAATGCCCAAATAACTAAAGGTCATAATACCTCAAATAGACCTCGACTTCTAAGGCTATGTGTAGCATGTTCATGTGAGCATGATCAAACAGTACTATCACATAGACGTCAACTAGGCAGTGCCTTTGGTCACACGTACACTCTCTAAGGTGTGTAGTGATTTAGTTAAAGTTTTCGTTTAACAACTCCATTTTTGTTAAAATTTTATGCCGTTAGGTTCAAAAAAAAATAAGCAAACCCATGTATTTTGTTTTTTTTCAAAAGAGTTAACTAGTGAAAGTTATTTGAGAAAAAATCATATTAATACCTCTTTGAGTTATTGGACTTTTATCAACTGTGGTTCATATTTTGCTAAGGTCAATAACTTTAGAATGTCAATTTTGGGAAGTTAATTTATGTTTTGTATGTATTGATTAACGTCAAAAGTTGCCTTAAAGAAAAATGACACATGATCAACTTTGTACAAATGTTGACATTGCATTAAGTGTTTACATATAAGTTTTCCTTGTGAAAATGCCTAAGTTGACAAAGACATGGTCAACTTTTACAAAGATGGCATTTTACCAAGTGTTACACGACCAATAGTTTATGCGTGTACTACATCAAACCCATGAGCCTCGTCATTTGGGTCTAGGATTAAATTAGTTTATACGAGTTGGATTTCGCAACTCTTAGCATGTATTAGAGCTTAACTTAAAGTTTATTTAGTCTCATATAAATATCAATTACAAAATGAGTGGTGACACTAACATCACCAACAAGAAGCATATTGTTAAATGACATTCACAAGAGATAGAAGATAAATGTGTAAGAAGTTGTGGGTTTATGTTTACAAACACACTTCGTCATAGCCAACAATGATCATCCTATAACTTTGGCTCTATTTTGACTAAAGAAAATTCATAAAAAGATGTGACACCTTAGGAAAAATTTAAATTATTTGTCCACAAGAGAGATACTAGGACATAAGGAATGTTCGACCTCAAATAACATCAACAAATTTTGGACGTTTTGATTGTGGATCAGAGGAGAACTTTATATTTAACCGTCTTAGTGGGAGAAAATTCATGATGGGTGACATCTTAACAAGTATCTACTTGGGTAACCAAAAACAATGTGGTGACTTCCTAGTGAGCAAAGTAAACAATATTGGGTGGTGTGTCGATAAACAATGTGGCGACTTCTTGTTTAAGACGGTGAGGCAAATACATCAATGACAATGAATCCCGGAAGAGGTGTTGTTGCGGCGCATCAGACAAATAATACATCGTCCGTCCACATGAGAGATACTGGAATGTAAAGAATGAACATCTCAAATACCATAACCTCGCTTTTAGGTGCTTTGGTTTGTGGCTTTGAGGAGAACGACATAGTTAAAGCATGTTTAGGTTGGAGAAAATTTAGGATTTATGACCTCCTATGAAATCTCCGAGTAACCAAAAACATAGTTATGAACTCTCAATGGGAATGTAATGAATATTAATTGGTATGAGTGGTATGATGTTAGTAAAACATTTTTAACAGATATAAAAAATATTTGTATTTTAGTTAAATTAGATGTTTAGGTCTCACGTGGTTTACATAATTCGTTAGGATTAGATTTAATGTCACTTAAAATGTGTTTAATCGGAGATAGAAGTAAAACCGAAATTCATTCCCTTAGTTTCTATCAACTAAAAACGTTCAAGATTTTATGGGTTGATTCAAGACTAATGGTATGCCGATAAAAGAATCGAACGAACACGAACATGTGTGTTCATGTTCGTTCGTGAAACTTTAATAGAACAAATGAACAAACATGAACAATTAAACGAACCAATTTTCTTGTTCGTTTCCGTTCATTAAGAAAAGGAATGTGTTCATGCCGTTTATGTTCGTTCGTTAGTATTCTAAACGAACGGTTCACGAACACAAACTAACATAAATGAACACAACAAACACCAATTAAAAGTAAACATAAATATTCAAACTTAAAGTTTAAATACCATTATCATTACATCCATCATTTTAAAAGTAAACAAACATACATAATTAAAGTCTAAATACCATTACATAATTCCTAAATTAAGTTAAAAACAAGCTTCAAAAGATCATCTTTAAATCACCAATTCACCATCATGAATCCATGATATTGATCAACAATACATCATGTATAATTTAATCATGTATTGATATAAAAATCAAACATGTTAGAAAATAATAGTAGCAATAAATAAATTTGAATGATTATATAACAAACATAATCGAATATACAAGTGAGACATGTTCATGTCCGTTTGTGTAACTAAATGATCAAAAAAAAATTATATATGTTTATTAAATAAACGGTCATAATCGAACTTTATACTGAACAGTTTATGAACGTTGAGTTCATTTACTTGCCTATTTAATGATAAATGTATACTTTTACTAGAACGCATGTTATGACATTGTATTAGTAAAATGTTTATTGGAGGAAAAAAAAAGACCCCATCATCGAAAAGAAAATGATGAAACATTGGTCTAAAGGTACCATATTTTAGCCAAACTACGAATTACACTTTGTGAAGCTAGTGGAAAGCGTGTGTGATGAAAGTCAATAATTCAACACGACCAAGAAGAATTTAATCTTGTGAAAACAAAGGGAACCCGACATCACTTTATGCCTTTAGTGTTTAGGGCAAATTAGAGAATTATGTATTAAAGAAGATAAAACTAGTTATAATTAAAAAAATAAAGATTTTTTTTTCTTACACGTATCTTTAAAAGGATGGTGAAATATCAAACAAGGGAATTATCATAAGAAAACTCAATGTTCATGAGAAAACCAAAAAACTACTTATTAAAGGTAAAAATTCATAACTCAAAAAACTAAAAAAGTTGTTCGGAGACCTTGTTCCCTAGGGGTGTTCAAAACAGGCCACCATCTCCGATCCAACCTCAGTGTTTGTGACAATCCGACTTTTCAAGTTAACTCCGTTAACAATTCCGTTAAGCTTTCTGTTAAAAACTTAACCCAGTTAGCTAATCCAGTTAAATTCAAACCCTAGGGACCGATTCTGTTAATATTTAATATCAAAACTATAGGGGTTTGTCTTGCAAATATGCAAAACCTGATTTGTTGACTTCCATTAGTCAAAATCGAAGAAAATCGATTCTGTTGACTTTTTAGAAGTCAAACCCGCAACCAATGTGACTCAAATCCGTATATCTCGATCATGTCGACTGAAATTCGTAACCGAAATCGACTTCAATGCTAATCACGACCATTATTGAACGTTCAATCCTCGTTAATTTATCGAATTAAACTAATTATGTTCTAAAAATCGTAACCGTCGAAGTTCATCTACTATACACACGAATTCGTATCGATTTGATCGCCATTCCTGAAATTAAACCTCTGCCCACCTTAATCAATCATCTTTGGAACTGTTGCACACATCAATTCAGTCGAAATCACAGTAGAAGTCACCAAAGATGAACCTGCGCGACTACGGAGCCGAATTCAGTCGATAGCCATCAATTGGAACTCGATCCTGGTAATTGATTCCACCATTAGCTTCGTTTTTGTCCATTGAATGAAAGCCCTATGGTTATTGGGGCTCATATCATTGAATTAATCTAAACCCGTAATGTAGGGTTCATACGAAAATGATTTGGGGGTTTTGACCCTAAACCCAACTTTAATCAAATTAAATCCTATGATCAGTTTCGCCATCTTACATTCATTGAAAGCCCTATGCTTAATGTATCAATTATCATCGAATTGAACTCAATCCGAATCCTAGGGTTTGTTCATAATCGATTTGGGGGTTTTGATTTTTGACACAGTCTCAATACAATTAAACTACAGGGGTAGTTTCGCAACACTTAAACCGGTAAAAGCCCCATGATTCCAGGAAGATTTAATATACAAATCGATCAAATTGATCTTGAGTTCTTGTTCTAGGGTTCGACCCTCAAATATGTAATTAAACGATTTAAAACCTTTTGATTTTGCAATTAATCATCACCACAAGTTCGTAGGAATCTACTAAACAAAACCCCCATACCAGTTTGGGCAATCGCGATCGAATCAAGCGGATTTGGGATAGAATCAATCGCGACTTGATATGGGGCAAGGACTGTCGAGAATTCTTGATTAAAACCAGTGGGATCCGGATACATGTTGCGATTCCCTAGCGGGCTTAGATGGTTAAGTCATTCGGTTGTGGGGGGGGGGGGGGGAGAGACCCGGGTTTGAGTCTCTCCACCCGTTTTTCTGTTAAAAGATTTTTAAACAATTGTTTTTAAAATAAAAATCATTCCCTACATTATTATAATATCATATTAAAGTGTTTTAGCCCGGGAAACCACCTGCAGGCTCGGGTTTGATTTTATAACCCATTTTTATATTAATTATCCACTTTTAAAATAATATATTTATATTATTTTCAAACCATAACTTCGTATAAAATAATACATTTATATTATTTTCAACCCGTGATTCGTGTTATAAAATAATATATAATTTATATTATTTCGTATCGTTTTATACCTCATGTGAAGTTTCAAACCAATTAATAATATAATTGTTATATTATTTAACCACGTTTATATACTCGATTAAAAATAATATATTTATTATTTTTCCACACAAATGACTATTTTAGTTAATCCTTCGAACCTAAAAATAATATATTAAATTGTATTATTTTCCCTAACTTTTGTAAACGACTTTAACATACGAATGTATTTATTTATTTATTATTCGTTATTAACGTACGACACGTAACGCTTTTTCTTTAATGATTATATTAAGAAATTTATATAATCCCGTAGACACGTTCGTCTACTCTTAAATCCTTAGAAAGCATTAAGGAGTTCTAACTTCCGTGTCGTCGTCACAAATCTCATATGTCCCTAACTTATGTGTTATAATTATAGGGCATACGTAAGCCATGCAGGCTAACACTTGAGATTCTAAATCTCATACTTGTGTGATACTACCTACTACGCAACGCATGTGAGTTTCACGACCCATTTTTACTTGTTTTACTATTGGGGGAGAAACATGCTTACACACAAACGTATTTTACTTGTTTTCCTGTTGAGGAAGAAACAAACATGAATACCAACTATCATACTTTTACTTGTTTTCCCCGTGGGGGAGATACAGGTACGCAAGCAAATATCATTTTACATGTTTTTCCCGTTGGGGGAGAAAACATGACGCAACTATTTGATTATGGTACTTTATATGATATCACTGTTGAGGCTAAGCGTAACACACTATCACAGAAAGTCCTCATCTTATATCGGACCGTTAATATGGATCTTAGCGAGGTAATGTTTAGTAGTACTACTGGGTTTGACAAGCCCCACCCGCGTTAGTCGCGCTAACTCGATTGGATATCGAACGGGTGAAATGTTAGCCTACTCACATTTGCCAGAGTTGATAGACCTGGCAGGAGGCATACAAACACAGTCAACTTCGGTTGTGAGCGCTTTAGTAAAACATGAACATAGGCTAGCTACCTATAGATATGCAAATTGAATGTACATAATCTGGCAAACACTCTCTTGTTACAAACTTGAAACCTGTGAACTCACCAACCTCGTGTTGACACTTTTTCTTACATGTTTCTCAGGTTGCTAAGGCACAGGTTGCACACTTAGGACATGCATGGAGCCCTACTGTCATATCATCCATTTCAAACATTTGAAACAGTTTACTTACTTACATTGATTGACGCCTATTGCGTGTATTACTTTTGATTTCATATTAACGTTTACGCTTCCGCATTAACTCTGAACTTTTATGTTATGACATTTCAAGTCCCATATAGTGTCGTTTGATGTAACTAATGACTGAGATCCTGGTGTGTCACCTTCCAAACGGTAAAACTCCGTTAGTGAAATTTAGAGGTGTGACAGTGTTACTTCACCATTATCACCGTCATAAGTTGTTCGGGTCCGCTGGTGGAGAAGCCGATGGGTGCGGTTGGAATGGATATGGTGGCCTGTTGGAGTGTTCGGAATCGGGAACGGAGATGGTGGCGTGGAGTCGTTGGAAACTTGGAACGTAGGTCGGCAAACGACGGCTGATCAAATTTGAGAATATATGAATTCAAAATGGGAATCAGATGCTAGTAGGGTTTTAAAAATATTTTATTTTTTTAATTAAAATTAAAAATAAAAAATATAAATGTAAAAATTCGGATATTCGGATATCCGAACTATCCGAAAATTTTGAAAATCACTATCCGAATCCGAATCCGAAGATATTTCGGGTTCGGAATTTCGGATAATTCGGGTTCGGATTCGGATATTTTTGAACACCCCTATTGTTCCCCACGTCATCCTCGTTAAAAAAAAACTTGGTTTAGGTTTTTGGGTGGGGGTGGGGTTTTTGGGTGTACTACACATATACAGTAGAAGTTTTTTAGTTTTCTCATAAAAATAAAATTTCTAGTGAACTCACCCCTATAAAACAATATTACAATAGTTTGACACTTACACTATGTGTTATACTTATCTTTTTTTTTTCTATAACCTCAGTAATATTACAATAGTTTGACACTTACACTGTGTTATACTTATCTTTTTTTTTTCTATAACCTCAGTGTTACATCACCATTATCACCGTCATAATTTATCTTTTATCATATTTTTCAACATATGGTATACCTATCTTTTATCTTTCATTATTTTCTTTAATTTTTTTAATAAAAATAACATTTATTAATTTTAAAACAATTAGTTACTAAATAAAAAAATAAGATTAATATTAATTAAAAATTTTAAAAATATTACATAAAATTAAAAAAAAACTCATTTCCCATTTTACAATAAAACAATAGTTTCTCAAGCAACAATAAGTATTTTCATGTATAAAGAAGATAAAACTAGTTATATTTAAAAAATAAAGAAAAAAAATTCTTACACATATCTTTAAAAGGATGATGAAATATCAAACAACATTACAATAGTTTGACACTTACACTATGTGTTATACTTATCTTTTTTTTCTATAACCCCAGTGTTACATCACCATTATCACCATCATTATTTATCTTTCACCGTATTTTTCAAAGTATGGTATATCTATCTTTTATCTTTCATTATTTTATTTAATTTTTTAATAAAAAATATTTATTAATTTTTAAAAAATTAGTCACTAAATAAAAAAATAAGATTAATATTAATTAAAAATTTTCAAAACAATACATAAAACTAAAAAAAAAACGATATTCCATTTTACAGAAAATTAATAGTTTCTCAACCAACAATAAGTGCTTATAAATTTGAACCTGATCTAATATCATATATCTCATATTTTGTAATGTCAGTCATACTCAGTGCTTTATTATTAATAAGAATTGTCTAATCACAGGCTACCACGTGACAGTCTGTGCTTTTTTTATATTATTAAGTTTTATATTTTAGATTGAATTTAAATTAGGTTGGAATGGAAGTTAGTAACAAAAACCTAACTTAGCCCAATCGTTGGCGCACTCTCTATTAAGGGACTGGGTTCAAATCCCGGCTACCTCCCGTATGCATTTTTCAGATGTTTTTTTTTGTTTTTTTTTTAATTTTTAACCCAACTTTCTTTAATTTATTTTTAATTTAGTCTGCTTTCGCCCCGCTATAAAGTGCGGGTTAAACGCTTTTGCCCCACCACAAAACGTGCGTTAACCCCGCAGTGCTTGTTATTGTCAGCGTTTGGACGTTAACTTTTTTAACGGTTTCAGTTTTTATATAAGGTTTTGAATTTCTAAGTTGGTTTAGCGCGCTGCAACTCATATGGGTTTAATATCTAGTATAAGAATAGTTTATAAATTTGTAAACTCATCTAATATATAAGAATAATGTAACATCCTGAAAACCCGCAAAGTTAACGAAGCAAGTGGGGAGCGACCCGATCATTTATTTAAGTATAAATAGGGGCGTGGATGGCCATCAACGGTACATTTAACCATTGTAAGTAAGCTGGTTGAACGTTTAAAACATAAATTGGGGTGGAAACGTATGGAAAAGGAACGCGGGGACCCGATTGTAAATGTAAGCAATATTTAAACAACTTATGGGAAACCCTAGGCCATTAGACCTAGGTTACTTGCGACGGCAAGGAGGCGAACAGAGAGAGAGAGAGATCCGGCGAGAGGGAAGGGAGAAAGCGGCGGTTCCATGGCGGTCCTACGGCGGTGCTGAGCGGGGGAAATCCGTCACACGTTTAGGAAATCTTATTTCTATGCATGTTCACCTTGTTCGTAATTGTTTTGCATGAGATTAAGATTAGGATTTCGTGGTTTCAGTGTCAAGGCCACTGGATGGCGACTTGGAGACGATTGGTGAAAGAATCGAGCGAAAATGGAAACTCCGGCAAGGATTTCCGACAACTGTTCGCGATTTCCGGCAGCGGCTCCGGCGGTGGCAGGCCGCGGAGATGGCGGAGGTGGAAGAGTTTGGCGACGCGGCCGCGTGGATATATTATTTGTCCAATTCCGAGTTCGTTTGATAGGGATACGAGCAGTGCGAAGACAGACAAGCGAAAAAAGCGAATTCCGGCTACTGTTCGGTTTTCCAGCGAGGGAGGCGATGGTTTCCGGCGACTTCGACTGGTTCGATTGAAAGGGTTCGGCAATACGGACGCGTGGACATATGATTCGCCTAAAACGGAGTTCATTTGGGTCGGTTTTAAGCTACTCGTATTTTGACGAGCAAAACCAAACGAGCTGAAAGACAAATTCGCGTTCTGGCAGTAGCGGTGGCGGCGACAGCCGAAACCAATAATTTTCTGAGTTCGGTCATGTTGAGAAGAACACGTGGATAGATGGTTCGCGCTAAACGGAGCCCGTATGATCTAGTAATGAGCAAGACAAGATTTCTTCTCGCGTGGTGCTAAGCAGTTTCGTACAAAACCACTTAAAACGGCTTGTATGCAAAGGTATGTCCCCATAGGACTTTATATTCATTGTTGGGGAGTATTTTGGGATATGGGAAAAATGTCGGGAACGTTTTTCGGTAACGTTACATTAAGGGTTTTTGTGCGCGAGCGAGCGCGTCGGTTGTACGGTTTGGGACAATTTAGACCAAGCTTGTAGCTGCTGGTCTAGAGTAGGTGGGTTAGTGTTATTACGGTAAGATGGTTGATCTGGATAGTTCATTTGACGCTAGGTTCGCGTTGGACTACGAGTTTGCGGGTATGTGACTGCGGAAGGAAAGCTTCGCAACCGGTGAGTTTCTAATCCCCTATTTTAAACGTTTTAATATTTTGGGGCTATCGTACATACTTATAAGACGTGTTTTATTACATTAATTATGTAACGACCTTTGGGGTTTAACTCGATGAGTTTATGAATTTAAGTATTCAAATATGGAGCTAAAGGACTATGTGTTGTCCAGGGGATGTGTAGGTTAAAGGTGGGTATGTGCTTAGGTAACGGAATATAGCATTTGTATGTGAGCCGCTATAATTGTGGTTTATTATGTTAAGGGTTATTCAAGATGAGTCGGGATATAAGCTAAACGCTTATGAATACGCGTATGATATATTATCCTAAGGATATGTGTGGGGTGTAGGTGCTGTTAATGAGTCATGTAAATATAATATGTAGTTATGTGTTTTATACATGTGTTGTGTGTATTGTGTCATTGTCATTGTGACACGGCTGGAATTGTTATCGTGTCGTTGTCTGTGTGACACGGAGGGTATTGTGTTGGAATCGCCATTTTTATGATACGACAAACGGGATCATGGAGGACAAGGTCCTTCGAGGAGTCACCAATGGTGACATTTATCCAACAGGATAATATTGAGCTCGGGGAGTGTTAGTGCCCTGACGAGGGTAACCCTGATGAGGGTGCGGTGATAAGGTATGTGTTTGCATGCATATATAAATATGTGTTAATCTGCATGCTAGGAATGAATTGTATTTATTGTGTATGAGATAGTGTTAACGTGATGTGTTGAATCTGACGTGTAGAGTTAGACTGACCGTTGAGTCAGGACTTGTGATGTGATGTGTATAAGGGTTATGTCTGTTAATTGTGAGAGCCTTGGTTAAGGTCGGATGTGCTAATGTCTAGGGTAAGTTGTGTTAACCCATAGTCAAGTTAATGTGTGTTCTTGGATATGAGTTGCTAGCATAGTATGTTGAGTCTATGTTGTTGTGATTGTAAGGTAATTATTATCTATATTGGTAGTACGGGTTGAGTCTCTGGTGGTAAACAGTTATGGGATGTCGTGGGATGACAAGGGATTGGTTATTAGCTAATAAAGTGTAATAATATTTTATAAGGACCGGAGGGTCCTGGGTGAATTAAACTAATAATCATGACGTGATGGTTTTTATATAAATTAAACTATTAGAACTCACTCATCGTAGCTAACTTTGTGTGTACGTTAGATTGTTTTGCAGGTAAGCGTAGAGTTGACGTATTTTGGCTTGGGGGCGGTGTTATTCGGTTTGGTGTGCAGGCATTCGTAAGGTAAGCATAATAACGTTAAATGGTAGTAAATGAGTTTTGAAAGACTTCCGCTGTATTTTTGAATTGCAATAAATGCGTTTTTAAGGAAAATGACTCGTTATGAAAACCAACTGTAGGATGCCCGGGTTAGGGTCTTACAAGTTGGTATCAGAGCTGTGGTTTAAGAGAAAACTGGTATTTCTAAACAGATAAAATATTTTACTTAAACCGAAAATGGGACGAGGGTGAAACGAATGCCACCACGAGTAACCGCGAGCTAAGAGGTACGTCTTTCGAGTTAAGCAGTAATTATTAATTACATTTGTGTAGCGTTACACTAGGTAAAGAGATTAGTGTGAGTAAGTGATTTATAGTTCCGTGTGGGAATATGATGTGCATTATGTATTGTAGCAGTAGGTAGAACTACGTAAAGTGTGTGGTGTGACTTGGTGAAACCATGTTTTGCGAGTTAATTAAAGTAGAGTAACATTAATTGCGTTATGTGAAATGGTTTGGTGTGTAGCATGGTTAGTAATTTTGTGTGTAACCATGTGTGGTGTGTAACCATGTGTGGTGTGCATTTGTGATGAATGTGATAATTTGTTAGATTATAGTTATGTGATATGTGATTTGTGTGGGGTGCATGTGCATCCGGTGTGCGTGAAAGTAGAAAGTTAGTGTGGGTATGATGGGAGAGGTTTAGAATCCGAGCAGTGATATGGACCACCAAATTGCATTTGATCACTTTGATTTGGAAGTCAATGATTACTCACATATTCTGAATTTGTGTCCATAGTAATCACTCTAGCGTTCTATCTTGATTAGGATTAGGTGGCTAAGTCAAAGCGTATGATATCGAGTAAGCGTGGAACTCCTACTAAGAGGAATTCAGATTGACAGGTCAAGCCGACGACTGTCGTAGATAGAGCTGATGGTGAGGTGGGGTGATGTTGGTTCTTTTCGCGCCAAGTGTGACTAGAGCTTCGGTCGTCGACATACCGCGTGGAGCGGTGATTGGAAAGACATGATGGAAAAGGAGAGCAGTGCCAGCTGTACGTGATTTTCCTCCAGGATGTGGACCTGCACGGTTGAGAGATCAACCACTTGCGTTGGTTAAGAGAGTTTTGTTTCAGGAGGAACCAGAGAAGGACACGCCAGATGCACCTGACGTGGTCAAGCTGTGATTTGGCAGGCAATGTTTGGGATGTTCGATTGCTTGATGAGTATTTTGGGTGGTAGTTGCCATGGGAGACTCCGGGGTGATTTGACGCTTAGATTGATTAGACGTTTACGGGGTGGGATGCCTATTTCGAATATTGGCTATTTGATTTTGACATTTATTACGAGTTATACCGCAAGATGACTTGAGCATGATTAATGATAGTTGTGCTTTTGATAGCATACCATTATGGGTACCGTGTTAAATTAGAGCAATATCGTGTGATTATGTGATTACTTGGGAACAACGTGAGTTCATATTAAATGAAATTTTTTATTGTGGTTCTATAGCATGGTTATTTGGATTCTATGAGTAGACTTGTATAGAATGAGTCTTGAAATTGTCCGTGTCTACAATTTTAAGATAGTCTCACCTATCTGTTATGGGTGATGGTTTGAAGTGTAATGGGTGAGTTGCATCTTGCGTGAATATGCAGGGCGGGGTCCTGTGGGGAGATTATGCTTATAAATATCATGAGTGTGAATGTGTATGGTGTTGACTTGTGTCTAGATTGAGTAGTCGGTTGTCTTAAATCATTAATACTACCCGTAAGTGTGAGACCGTGTGAATTACGTGTGATTATGTGGTGACGTGTGGCAGGAGCTACCGTTATAATGAATAGAAGATGGAGCCTAGGTGTGTGTGTGTGTGTTTATAAATGACAAGGTCGTACAGTAAATATGTTGAATTGCTCAGGTCTAGCTAGTTATGTGTGTGCTTTGTGCGAGTTAAAGAGTTAAGATGCTACGTATATATACTTTGGACATGACAGGTTTTGTTATTATGACCTGACGTTATGTGTTCTAGTAGTACACGCTTAATCATGCATAGGACGGGTAGCAGGAATGCTCAGGCATAGTGTTTCTATCCTAAAGGTTTCTTCATGTTGATACATAGAGGTAATACGAGGAGTTTTGACGTCATTCGAGACTACCGGCGAGGTACTCTTGTGAGATGCCTATATTTATATCTCGGGAATTCGGAGCACGAAGCCAAGGAGTGGAGCCGTGAAGGTTAATGATGAAAGCATTACGTGGGCGCTTAACCGGAGATAGTTATGACGAGATTGAGACAACGACGCTGAAGACTTCATCACTAGGTAATCAAGATGACGAAAGGGTCTTCAAGGGATACTTTCCATATGAAGAATTCTATCAAGGCAAGATACATGAGGAGTGGGGATGTTTTCCCTAAACGGGACAAGTGATGACGGAGGCTTGTGATAAGATGGATTCCATGTTCATACATGATGAGTGAGATGCGTAGATATTCACGTGGTATTGATAGAGCAACAACGAGGAAAGTGGAAGAAAAGGGAGACAAGTGCAGGATTGCACCTAAGTGACAGGGAAGAAAATGCATACGTGGGTACACATATGACTAGACTAAGGACAACCTACGGTGGAACCTCGGTTGAGGCTAATTTGTTGGATAAGTGATTGAGATGTGAGGAGATTTTGGTGAAAGCATCGGGAGCCGATGATAACGAATATAGTTTGAGTAGGATGAGATGTGTTGAACGCATGATAACGATGTAAAGAGTGTCTTGAGAAAGACACGCTGTAACTATAGGGACATAAGGGGCTCTACATAAGCTCTTGGAGATTATCAAAGGAGGACAAGGATATGTGAGCAAGGCAGTGGTACCTGAGATGGAGGGATCAACGCGGGATGGCGATTATGGTATGAGACGAGAAGGAGGACGGATGACTTTAATTATGAACGGTAAGGAGCCTTACTTGAGGATGAACATCGGGATGACGAGATCGCCAGAGCCATAAAAGGAAGGCAACATATGTGCTCGTGAACAAAGCAGTAAATTGACGGAGTCTTACAGTCCGAGTAAAAGTTGGAGGAACAGGACATGAGGGGACGCGTAGACAGGAATTGCGAGTCCTAGAGTTGAAAAGGGAAAACATAGAGGACTTATTCGAACACCAAGGAATTATGGTTGAGTTGCAAAGCAATGTAATAGATTCGATAAATGCAAAGGTGGACGCTTGGCATCAAATGGAATGGGTGAAAGTATGATAACAGAAGTTAGCCGTGTTGTCTTGTACCGGCACAGAATTCGAGGACGAATCCTCTTTTAAGAAGGGTAGACTTGTAACATCCCGAAAACCCGCAAAGTTAACGAAGCAAGTGGGGAGCGACCCGATCATTTATTTAAGTACAAATAGGGGCGTGGATAGCCACCAACACTACGTTTAACCATTGTAAGTAAGCTGGTTGAACGTTTAAAACATAAATTAGGGTGGAAAAGTATGGAAAAGGAACGCGGGGACCCGATTGTAAGTGTGAGCAATATTTACACAAATTATGGGAAACCCTAGGCCATTCGGCCTAGGTTACTTGCGACGACAAGGAGGCGAGCAGAGAGAGAGAGATCGGCGAGATGGAAGGGAGAAAGCGGCGGTTCCATGGCGGTCCTACGGCGGTGCCGAGCGGGGGAAATTCGTCACACGTTTAGGTAATCTTATTTCTTTGCATGTTCACCTTGTTCATAATCGTTTTGCATGAGATTATGATTAGGATTTGATGGATCGGTAAATACAAGATGGTTCTATTCCAGTTGAGATTGGCGGAAACAATCACAACTTAAGCAAAGTAAACAAGTAGACAAGAAGAATACTGATAAATGCAATTTTGTATTAAGCTTTAAGTGTTACAAGATTACAAAGAAAACTCTTTCCAGAAGCACACTTACAATGAAGTGTTTACACAGTATTTATACTAACTTAGAATCAAGACAGACCCTTGATTCTAAGGATCAGATCTAACACAGACCGTTGATCTTTTGTACAAAGCTGATAATACAAGTTTAGTCTAAACTAGCTAACTTTATTGAAGCGTCTTCTTTATGCATCATTACTTGCATGCTTGGAGAAGAGCATTGTTGTCCGTCATTGGTTGCACCATTGAGGTTCCTTCTGCTTTGAGTGTGTCAGTAGCTTTTGCAGAAAGTTATCAGTGACGCTTGGCATGGATAGTCAGCTGCAACGATTTATCTTCAAGGCACATGGCTGTCAGCAGCAAGGATGAGGATCAGCATCAAGACTGATCTGTTAAACGCTGCTGATAAGCCTATCAGCAGCATTTGTACTTAGAAGAATTTTGTTGCAATCAGTCTTTGGTTCATATCAGCAGCAACAAGTGTTGAACGCTGCTGATAAGCCTATCAGCAGCATTTGTACTTAGAAGAATTTTGTTGCAATCAGTCTTTGGTTCTACAAACTCCCCCTAGACTGATGCTACCAAAATTCTTTTAATCTCTTTGTTGCTGAAGCTTTTGCATGTGGCAGACTATCCTTGCAACCTCATAGCCTCTTGGATCCTTACTAGGATTGTTCAGTGGAAGCTCAGACAGAGTCTTAATGTCTTTACTTGGCATTTTGAAAATTGTCTTGCTTGAACATCTCATCTGCTGCTTCTTATCATCAGTTAAGGTGAACTCATCCAGATCAGCATTGTAGGACCAACTTACAAATGGAGAGTGGGACTGAAGTGGTTTGATATCTATGATCACATATTTGCTAGGGTTGAAATGGTGTTTGATTGCTAGCATAAGACGTTTCCCACCCTCATTTGCAGGCTCATGAGCTTCACCCATATCCAGAATTCTACAGAGATCTGAATCTGGTAATTGTAGAACTTCATCAACAGATTTGTAACCAGATCTCCTTCTTTCAGTTCTCCCCTTGAAGATTTCAAACCACTGATCCTGTGAACTGTAGAACCAATCAACTATATCTCTGAAGTCTTCTGGTTTAGGTGTGGGTTTGAATTTCTTTAGGAGAGGTTGTTGATGAGAGGGAGCTGGGTGAGATGGTTTGGACTTTTTGGGTGGAGCAGAGGAAGGTTTGGGGATATTTGTGGAAGGTTTTTGGATAGTGGAAGTAGTGTCTGGGGCAGAAGTCTTTTTTTTCTTGACTGGTCTCTTGTCTTCCTTTTCTGTTACCCTTGTCTTGAAGACTTTCTTTCCTAGTCTTTCTTCTTCTTCCTTCTTGACTTGTCTGTACAAGGCTTGTAGGTTCATGAATGTCATGGGTCCTAGCCTCCTTCCACTTTCCCCCTTGCCTTTAGGAAGTCAGTCATGACCTTCCTTTCTTCATGGGTTCTCTGGTTAAGTGCAATGGCCTTCTTGGATTTTTGACGAGCATTTTCTTCCTCTTCAGCTCTCTTCTTCTTTGCCAATTTCCCCTGCTGACCCATGACGGCTCTATAGATCTCTTTGTTTGAAAGTTTTTCAAGGTAGTTAGCATCCTCACCTTGAGAGATCAGAGCTTCAATCCACTCCTCCCTCATTTCTTTTTCTAATTTAGAATCAGAGATTCTGAATTTAGCATCTTCCTTCCTTTTATTTTCTTCCTCCTCCTCTTCTTCCTTGTTTAGTTGTTCCTGCAGCTGTCTAGCAAGTTCTTCATCTTTGTCAACTTGAGACACTGCATGGAGTTTGACTTTCATCCCATCCAGTTGTTTGGCATACTGCTGGATAAGTTGTTCTCTGAGGAGCATGACTGTTTTTCTTTCTTGAGCCTTTTTCAGGTCAGCCATCTCCTCTTCTTCTCTCTTCCTTCTTAGTTCTTCCTTCTCTCTCTTCTCTCTGAGCAACCTCTCTTCATCTTCTTTGGTCATAATTCCCTTCCCTTTGTTTACACTCGATGCCTCTGCTTCAGCTTCACTGATCACAACAGCAGATGATTGTGCTGCTGTTGGGATCTCAGCCTCAACTTCATTGGAAAGTTGAGAGGTTGATAAGGGAAGGTCATTAGCTTCATCTGATTTGCACTCAGGACTTGTAAATTCTATCAGCATTTCTTGGACAGTGGATCTTGATTCATATGCTGCAGCAAAGATGTCTACTCGAGGGGAAGCTGAGTCAGAATCAGTGTTAGAATTTGACACATATACTGCCTCAGCAATCCTTCCTTCTTGTTCAAGATGGGCTCTGACAGTAGTTATCATTGCCTGGATTTCGAGGGAGTTGACATTGCAGATATTTGCCCTGAGTTGAAAGATCTTGTAAAGAAAGTCTGTAGGCAGTAGCAGAATGTTCCTGGTGTTGATGGTGAGAGAGGAGTCGTTGCTTAGTAGTAAGGTGTTGTCAAGAGACTTAGGGCTTACCCATCCTAGCACATCTAAGTCCTTGACAATGGAATTGTACATAAATCTTCTTAAGCACAGAACTTCTTCTTCAGTGAGAAGACTGCTCCTTATTATTTCAAGTCTTCTAGGAGTCAGTCTTCTTTCTGCTTCTGCTGAAGATTCAGGATAGGCTACCCTTTTTGTTGCTTGTATTTGTCTTTCGAACTTGGTTAGATTATCCTCCATCAAGTCATAGAACCTGCCAATAGCAAGTTCTACTGAGAGGTCCGTAGAGTTGTTGATGCATTGTAGATGGCATAGGTGAAGGACTTGGATGCTGTTGAGAAAGTCCCAGTTTAGCTCTTCTACTCCGCTAAACTCCCAACCAATCCAGAACCTCTCAGACTTTCCATCATACCCCCAAGCTAGTATTGTGTCAAACTCTAGCTGTGTTGAAGTCAGTGGAAATTGGGGAGCAGTGGACTGACTTATGATGGCTGCTGCTTCAGGGATGATGCTGAAAGATGTATGTGTTTGTTCTTTGTCTTCAACATCAGTCAGCAACTCATCAACAGCCCTGACGACTAACTTTCAGTCTTCAGAAGTCTCTTCTTCTTCGTCATCTGAAGCTGGCAAGTCATGAACCTGTACAAAAGCTGGCTTGAATAGTGTACTTTGAAATGCAGCCTGCTCTTGAATCCAGTCGTCAAGACTGTCTGAGTCTTCTTCCATTGGGACTATCTCCTCCTCTTTGGTTGCATCAGTGGACAGATAAGCATCAGTTTGGGTGCCTACTGAGACAAGGGAGGGAGAAGCCATGGAGGGGCATTGATGGGCTTCATGCAGAATGATCTGGTGTTGTAGTTTTAACACCTCAGCCTCAAGCATAGCCACCCTGGCCGTCAATTCCTGATTTTTAAGTTGCATACTGTCCTCATCCATATTTGTGGAATCCTTGGACCCAGATGGGGCTGTAGGCCTAGCCTCAGCATTCCCATCACCCATGGTTTCTTGGCGCCTGGGATTCCTCTCAGTGAGGGGAGTTTCCAAGGAAACATCCTCACTGTGAGTTGCCGTGGTTGAGGTTTTAGCAATGTTGGCACTGTCCTCCTGGTCATTTGATGGACCAGCAGTAGTGACAACCTCTTCCACATCCACTCTGTCATAACTCCTAGAGTGGACCTTCAGGGGAGTAGAACTTGGGTTAGGTGTGTTGGAAGAAAGATCAATCAGTACCTCCGAGATAGTGGCAGTTGGAGAAGGTACATCATCTTGATCAGGTTCCTCAACACTTAAGTTCAGAAGAGAGAGGAGTGGCTCAAGGGGCTGTTCTATGGATCCGGGAAGTGATCCTGATCCTAATAGAGAGACATCCGAAGGAGTCTCCCTAACAATGTGGCTGTCCCTTATGATATTCTCATCAGAATGTTGTGATTCTGAGTTAGGGCTGTTAGGTTGGGTTTGGGCCTTGGAGGCAAGAGAAGAAGGAGTTCTCTTGCCCCTTTTCTGGTATACTTGGCTGCAACCGGGGCCCTGTGTTCCGGTTAAGCAATCAAACTGGGTGTTAGAAGTGTATATGCCTGTGCATCTTCAGTAGAATGCACATGGATTCAATCAAGGGAAGCAGTTGTTTGTGATTCAGGAAGTGAGGTGGAGGGTGTGGGATCAGTACCAGCTGGGTTTTCTGAACTGTCACCCTGGGTGCTTTGCATGTTCATCATTGTAGATAACAATGGAAAATTGACCCCTGAGAACCTTTTGAAAACAGTTCTCATGCTTTGAAAAATGTTATTTTTATGTCCCAACATGATGTAGATTCTTGTAGGTTTTGAAAGTTCTTTTAGTTCCTGGTTGAAAACCTCCTGCAAGAATCTTGGGTACATAAAATTGTTGCTTTGAACCCTCTTGGAGGTTATATCTCAAACCCTCAAAGATGAGGTGTGCAAAGTTAAAACCTAGGCCAGTAATCATACCATGGAAAGCAGAGGCAAGTGCGGAGCTCACTTGATGCCATCCACTTCTCTTCTGAGATATGCATTGGAGAAGAGTGTGGCAGAGATACTTCCATGGAGGGCCCATCGGTGCCTTCTCTATTGTATACTCATTTTGATTTCCAGTGTACCCTATGGATACAAAGGTCCTCATGTACTCGTCCTTTGAGTATGAGATGGCTGCTCCCTCATCTTGAAGCTTAAGATGTTTTCGGAGTGTGGCTTCCGAGATGGTGATGTCCTTGCCGTCTACCTTGGCTTTAATTTGGGGAATCCCCTATTCGGTAGAGTAGACGGCGGTTTTCCAGAAATCCTCCATATGAGGGATATATATGGTAGGGTTGGTTGTGAGGGCAAAATGGATCTTTGATCGGCATAGGAAATCGATCATATTATCGAATCCTTCGGATTTCTTTCCCTTGGTTAAGTATGCTGTAAGGTTATGGTACGGGGAGAACTTATCGCCAGGGTTATTGATGTCTGCCATTGTTGTTTGATTTTGGAGGGAAGGTTTGAAGGTTAAGAGTGTGGAAGGCTTTGAATGTTTTAAGGATGGAAGGCTTTGAATGTGGTGGGGACTTGAGAGAAGGTGATGTGGGTTTAGAGTGAAATTGAATGTGAAGAGGTGGTAAGGAAATTTGATTTGTTCTTATAACGGCAGAGGAGGGAAAAAGCAAAATGACTTGTACAGTACAACCTTATTCACTTTTTACTGTTATAGCTGTAATACACCAAGGCAGTCATGGTAAAGACTGACGTTAATTTTTACAGCGGGTAAAAGTTAATTTAGACTTAAATTTACCCATCAGCAGCAAACTTGGTTGCTGTGGATGAATAAGCTTGTCCGCTGCAAGCTTGGTTGCTACGGAAGGTTAAGTCTGTCAGCAGCAAACTCAATTGCTGCTGATGGATTCAATGATCTGCAGCAAGGATGTTGTTGCAGACAATCTTAAAGCTATCCATAGGAAACTTGTTCCTGCTGATAACTTAAAGTAGTCAGTGGCAAATCCTTTGCTGCTGAAGATTAAACCTGTCAGCAGCTGAAGGACTAAAATGCTGCTGACTTATAACTTTTATTTACAACAAAACACATTTTAAAATAGAATTTTAGAGATAGATTTTAATCAAAGTTCATCATACCAATGGATTCAACTAAATATCTAAATCTAGCTTTATCAAAAGGTTTTGTAAACAAATCAGCATATTGCTCATTTGTATGAACTTTAGTTAAAATAATCCTCTTTTTCTCAGCTTGATCTCTTATGAAATGATACCTGATGTCAATGTGCTTTGTCTTGGAGTGCTTGGGATCTTGACTTTCCATTGTTGAGGAGATGGTCTTCATGTTCTCTTTTCTCTGTCAGCATTTGATTTTGCTTTGACTGTTGATGGCTGTTTTTTAGCAGCAGCAGATTTTGCTGCTGGGGATTTTGGCTTATCAACAGCAGATTTTGTTGTTGCTGATGACTTTGGCATCTCAGCAGCTGCTGATGGTTTTGCTTGAACAGCAGCAGATTTGGTTGCTGCTGGGGATTTTGGCTTATCAGCAGTAGATTTTGTTGCTGCTGATGGCTTTGCTTGAGTAGCAGCAGGTTTTGTTGCTGCTGAAAGCTTGTATTTAGGTTGCTTGTGCTTCACTTGATTACCAATATTTTTTCTGGCTGCTGATGGTTTAACAACCGCTGTATGCTGATCCTTCTTTACCTTTCGTCTTTGAGGGGCTTGATGAAGGATCTGGTTGAAAGGGTTAAATTGACAATTTGCAGCAAAGTGGTCTGATTCACCACAGATGATGCATGTCTGTTGAGATTTTGACAACTGCTCCCTTGGTGGAGAAAGAGAGTTTCTGAATTGAGTTGTCTTTGCTTCAAACCTTCTTACCTGTTTGTTCTTCTTTGTCTTCTCAAAAGCACGTTGCCTAAGGTTTCCTTGCTGCTGAAGGTAGTAGAAACAGGTGATGGCAGTGTGGTTATATTTTCCACAGACAAAGCATGATTTTGCCAGTTTGTCCCTTGAAAGATAAACATAATCCTTTCTTTTGAAAAGATCTTTGAAGTTCCAAGGGTGAGCATTTTTGTGCTCAAAAGTAGCTTCTTTCAATGTCTTTTGAATACATGGAACTATTTCTCCAAGCTTATGGCATATGTTAAACACCTTTCTTTGAGGCTTTGAGGTTGAAGACTGCCCTTTTCAATATTTAGCTTTCTTCCTTCTGGGAGATAGCTAATTTTGATTTGGTTGAAAGGTATAGGAACCGGGGTGGCTGGTAAAGGAACATGAGTACTTGTTTGAATGACTTCAAGAACAGGCTTTGGTACTTGTACTGGTGATGAGATCTCCTCAGTTTTAGTGGACTCTGAGCAAGATGACTCGGATTCTGATGAGGTAGTGTATTCTTGCACCAGTGGTTCATATATTGAAGGATCAAGATCTCGGTTGGCCTTTTCAAGATTTGAGAGATTGAAGCTTGGTTGATGGATGGCAACGTAGTCAGCAGGAGGTGCAACGGCTTGGTATTGTTCACCATGATACCCCAGACCAGTTTTTACCTTTTCATGAATTTGAGCATCTAAAAGTCTTTGCAGATTTTTAGATGCAAATTCATATTTATCAACATGAACTTTTTGTTCTGCCAATTCTGCTCTGGTAGTTTTTAGTCTAGCCAGTAGATAATCAATCTGAGTTTCAAGATTGCTTTGTTCATGTTTTAGTAATGAAATCTCTTTCTTTAGGCGGTTAATTTTTTCTTTATAACTATTTTCTACCTTTATGAATTCAGATTTCATTTGATGAAACTCTTCATTTTGATCTATAAGGTTTTGATTATGCTTTCTGTAGCCTAACACCTTATCAATACAAGCTTGGGAACAGAGATGTTCATATACCTGATGTGGTATCTCAGTTGTGTCTGCCATAAGCGCTTGGTTGTTGGCAGGCATCTCTTCATACTGGAAGCTCCAGTCGAAGCCAGAAGTTCCAACAGTTGCACAGGCTGCAGTTTGAACAGGAGGAGTAGCTTGTTGCTGTTGTTATCTGGGTTGGGCTTGTTGAGCCTGTCTTGATTGAGGAGTAGCTGGATTGGCTCTTGGTGCCTTGCATTCTCTAGCAAAGTGACCCAGTAGGTTACAGTTGTAACACCTTAGTTTGCTTTTATCCAATCCAACTTTGGTGTTGGAGTTGTTGCTTGGAATGGGTCTTCCGGTTCTATAGTAGAACCTTTTTGCTCTTATAGAGAGCATGGCATACGAGTGCTGTATGTCCATTTCTTCTAAGTCATCTGGATGGAAGCATTCCAGATCCTCCTTGATAAAGGACATGTTGCTTGAGTTTTCAGAAACAAAAGCAGCAGAGGTTGAGGTTTGAGGAGGAGCTTCTAGGAGAAATGGTGAGGTGTTTGTTTGAGAGGTTGGAGTTTGTGGATGGGTAACAATGGGAGGATAGTAGTTGCTGGAACTAGGACCTGGGTGGTCAGAGTGGAGGGCAGAGGTAGTGGTGGATGTTGAGGCATTTTGATAGCTTGAGCTTCGTTCTTTTGCATGAATCATCTCTAGCTCATAGGTTTTTAGCATACCAAAAGCTCAGTCATTTGGAGAGTCTTCAGATTTTCAGTTCTTCTGATGGACACTGTGTAGAGTGTCCAGCAGCTAGGTAAAGACCTGATGAATTTTTTTAGAATATCTTCATTCTCCAGCTTCACCTTTGAGCACTGCAGCTCACCTACAAGATAAGTGAATCTGTTACATAAAACAGTTAGGGACTCACCTTCCTTCCCGATGAAGTTTTCGTACTGCTGCTTAAGGATGTCCCTTCTGTTTTCTTTGACTTCCTCTGAGCCAACAAACATCTTCTCAAGAGCCTCCCATAGCTCCTTAGCAGTTTTGTAACCTCTGAAGTTGTGAAAAACTTCGTTTGGTAAGCACATTTGAATGGATCCCAAGGCATGGAAGTCTACCTATATTTTCTTGATATCTTCATCAGAGTACTTGGAGGGTTCTTTGGGAACCAGTGCACCTCCGGAATCAGCAGAGGACACCATGGGTATGTATGGTCCATCTTTAATGGATTTCCACATCCCATATTTCTGATAGCAGAATAAGCTTTCCATTCTGTTCTTCCACATATCGTAATCTTCACCAGACACCAGTCTTAGTGGTCTGTTGATGCTTCCAATATCTTCAAATCCATTTTTTTTAGCCATTTTTGTCTTTTAGACAATGAGTAACTTTTAGCAAAGAGATAGATAAGAATAGAACCAGAGAATGATTAAACAAATGTGAGTTTGTTTAATCTGTGAGCCAAAGCTCTGATACCACTTGTTGGATCGGTAAATACAAGATGGTTCTATTCCAGTTGAGATTGGCGGAAACAATCACAACTTAAGCAAAGTAAACAAGTAGACAAGAAGAATACTGATAAATGCAATTTTGTATTAAGCTTCAAATGTTACAAGATTACAAAGAAAACTCTTTCCAGAAGCACACTTATAATGAAGTGTTTACACAGTATTTATACTAACTTAGAATCAAGACAGACCCTTGATTCTAAGGATCAGATCTAACACAGACCGTTGATCTTTTGTACAAAGTTAATAATACAAGTTTAGTCTAAACTAGCTAACTTTATTGAAGCTCTTCTTTATGCATCATTACTTGCATGCTTGGAGAAGAGCATTGTTGTCCGTCATTGGTTGCACCATTGAGGTTCCTTCTGCTTTGAGTGTGTCAGTAGCTTTTGCAGAAAGTTGTCAGTGACGCTTGGCATGGATAGTCAGTTGCAATGGTTTATATTCAAGGCACAAGGCTGCCAGCAGCAAGGATGAGGATCAGCATCAAGACTGATCTGTTGAATGCTGCTGATAAGCCTTTCAGCAGCAACAAGTTTTGAACGCTGCTGATAAGCTTATCAGCAGCATTTGTACTTAGAAGAATTTTTTTTCAATCAGTCTTTGGTTCATATCAGCAGCAACAAGTGTTGATCGCTGCTGATAAGCCTATCAGCAGCAACAAGTGTTGAACGCTGCTGATAAGCCTATCAGCAGCAACAAGTGTTGAACGCTGCTGATAAGCCTATCAGCAGCATTTGTACTTAGAAGCGTTTTGTTGCAGTCAGTCTTTGGTTCTACAGGATTTCTTGGTTTCAGTGTCAAGGCCACTGGATGGTGACTTGGAGACGATTGGTGAAAGAATTGGGCAAAAATGGAAACTCTGGCGAGGATTTCTGGCCACTGTTTGCGATTTCCAGCGGCGACAATGGGTGGATGTGGAAGAGTTTGGCGACGCGGTCGCGTGGATATATTATTTGTCCAATTCCGAGTTCGTTTGATAGGGATACGAGCAGTGCAAAGACAGACGCGTGAAAAAGGCGAATTCCGGCTACTGTTCGGTTTTCCCGCGACGGAGGCGATGGTTTCCGGCAACGGCGACTGGTTCGTCTGAAAGGATTCGGCGATACGGACGCGTGGACATATAATCGCCTAAAACGGAGTTCATTTGGGTCGGTTTTAAGGTACTCGTATTTTGACAAGCAAAACCGAACGAGCTGAAAGACAAATTCGCGTTAAGGCAGTAGCGGTGGCGGCGATGGCCGACACCAATAATTTTCTGAGGTCGGGCATGTTGAGACGAACGCGTGGATAGGTGGTTCGCGCGAAACGGAGCCTGTATGATCGAGATATGAGCAAGACAAGTTTTCTTCTCGCGTGGTGCTCAGCAGTTTCATACAAAACCACTTAAAACGGCTTGTACGCAAAGGTATGACCCCATAGGACTTTATATTCATTGTTGGGGAATATTTTGGGATATGGGAAAAATGTCGGAAACGACTTTCGAGAACGTTTTTCGGTAACGCTAATTTAAGAGTTTTTGTGCGCGAGCGAGCGCGTCGGTTGTACGGTTTGAGAATATTTAGACCGAGCTTGTAGCTACTGATCTAGAGTAGGTGGGTTAGTGTTATTACGGTAAGAGGGTTGATCTGGGTAGTTCATTTGACGCTAGGTTCGCGTTGGACTACGAGTTTGCGGGAATGCGACTGCGGAAGGAAAGCTTCGCAACCGGTGAGTTTCTAATCCCCTATTTTAAACGTTTTAATGTTTTGGGGCTATCGTACATACTTATAAGACGTGTTTTATTACATTAATTATGTAACGACCTTTGGGGTTTAACTCGATGAGTTTATGAATTTAATATTCAAATATGGGGCTAAGGGACTATGTGTTGTCCAGGGGATGTGTAGGTTAAATATGGGGTTTAACTCGATGAGTTTATGAATTTTATGATACGACAAACGGGATCGTGGAGTACGAGGTCCTTCGGGGAGTCACCAATGGTGACATTTATCCAACATGATAATAGTGTTAATGCCCTGACGAGGGTAACCCTGACGAGGGTGCGGTGATAAGGTATGTGTTTGCATGCGTATATAAATATGTGTTAATCTGCATGCTAGGAATGAGTTATATTTATTGTGTATGAGATAGTGCTAATGTGATGTGTTGAATGTGACATGTAGAGTTAGACTGACCGTTGAGTCGGGACTTGTGATGTGACGTGTATAAGGGTTATGTCTGTTAATTGTGAGAGCCTTGGTTAAGGCCGGATGTGCTAATGTCTTAGGAAAGTTGTGTTAACCTAGAGTCGAGTTAATGTGTATTCTTGGATATGAGTTGCTAGCATAGTATGTTGAGTCTATGCTGTTGTGATTGTAAGGTAATTATTATCTATATTGGTAGTACGGGTTGATACTCGGGTGGTAAACGGTTATGGGATGTCTGGGATGACAAGGGATTGGTTATTAGCTAATAAAGTGTAATAGTATTTTATAAGGACCGGAGGGTCCTGGGTGAATTAAACTAATAATCATGACGTGTTGATTTTTATTTAAATTAAATTATTAGAACTCACTCAGTGTAGCTGACTTTGTGTGTACGTTAGATTGTTTTGCAGGTAAGCGTAGAGTTGACGTATCTTCGCTTGGGGGTGGTGTTACTCGGTTTGGTGTGCAGGCATTTGTAAGGTAAGTATAATAACGTTAAATGGTAGTAAATGAGTTTTGAAAGACTTCCGCTGTATTTTTGAATTGCAATAAATGCATTTTTATGGAAAATGACCCGTTTTAAGAACTAACTGTAGGATACCCGGGTTGGGGTCTTACAAATAATTTATAAACTTGTAACCATATCTAATATATACAAATAACTTAAAAAATTGTAAACTCATCTAATATATAGTATATTTGTAATCTCCTCTAATATATATAAGAATCTATATTTATACGATATAATAAATAAAGGTTTTTCAATGACACGTGTCACCTCCACAATAATTCTTAAAAAAAATTTCCGCCTCTCTCTTTTAATAAATACACTTCCATATTATCAATAATAATATATTTTTAAATAAATTATTAATTATACTAATAAAACACATTTACTTTAAATTATCTAATATTATAAGAAGTTTTGAAATGTAATTACATATCTTATGTTTTCAATCAAATAGTAAATGAAAGTCAAATTAAATTGAATAGTATATAATGTATTTTTAAAACTCAATTATATATTAATTTTTACATATTTTTTATTTTGTTTTCTATTGTTACTATATGTATTACATTTTTCCACCTATAAGATATATAGGGATCCATTCTTTTGAAAACCAAAGAATAGTTGAGAACCAAAAGAACCTTTCTAGACCACATATTTGGATAAATTAATCAGGGGCATAAGAGTAAATATGATAAAGTATTATGATTAATTATTGAAAGTCATTAGGGCATTTCTGGAATATATTATCCTTTTAAAGAAGTATCTGACACGATCTATTCGCAAGAGCCGTAATTATGAAGTCGGAATGAAACAAAATTTAAAAATGATTTTAAAGTATTCTTTTGTTCAAAATTGCAATGTCAGTTTGAAATCATTAAACAGTTTACACATCTATTACTGCATATGTGAAGAAATTCATATCTGAATAAATACACATGTGCATATATGTATTTCTGCATATGTGCAATTTTGCACATATGCATTACTGCATATGTGTATTGATGATAGGTGCATAGGAATGAGCATTACTACACATGCTACATATGTGTAGTATTCACTGTCATATCGCAAAATAAATATGAATAAACGGGGCAGTAGAATTACTCTCAAAAACCGAATCACACAATATAGAATCTAGCAATTTAATGCGACAATTTATACACAGACATGTCTCCGGTATTGAAGTGGTGTTTACAGATTGATCAAAAAAGTAGCTTGAGCAAGGGCTCAATTTCTGTTGGAAATCAAGAACAAATATTGATGAACGTACAATGAATTGATGATCTTGCTTTGAATTTCTGATATTTGTTCTAAACTTGCATATAATCGAACAATTTGATACATACGGTTTTGTGGGTATTTATAACCCTAATTACAACAGACACGTCGTTTACCCAAACGACACAACTATTCAACTTTGACATAAATACATACTAGCCCTTAGACTCCCTAAAAATACATATGACACTAAAACATACTTTTGTCTTTTTACACTTTTGACCCAAAACTTATATTTTGGTTTACACTTTCAATAATTTCCACACGAGAATTGGTAGATGGAGGAAGGATATAGGGTTTCGATCTCCAACCGTATGGATTGATGAATTACAAGAATATATGAATTAGCGAACTTTGTTTCTTTGAAGGTTTGCTACTAGTCGGGTCGATCTGATCACATCCACACAACCTCCTCTTCTTGATTTGACTCCGATCCTTGCGAGTAGAGTCGAATGGAGAAAAAATATGGGAGAACGGTAGTGGGGACGTGGGTTTAGAAAGTACCATTTATGCCCCTATTAATTTCTTAGAGTTTTAATAAATATTAAAATTTGAGAAAAAAATTATGAACGGCTGAAAATGGCATTTTTTTAGTTCTTATTCAAGATATATATATATATAGGGGATGGTTCCCCTAAGACTTGCACTTTGGCTAAGAAGCCTAAGAAGCAATCTTATCTATTCAATTGGATGATCAATGGTAGAGATTTAAATGCAGGAAAACTTAGAGGTGGAGGGGCATTTTTGAAAACCTACAATTGTTGATTTTTTTCAAATTCCCCTACTTTTTTTTAAACGTACATAACTTTTTCATACGACCTTATTTTTTTAAAAAAATTTCACCATAAAAACGAGTGTTTTTTTACCTTTAATTCGAGTATAGTATTGCTATATTTTTTATTAAACAAAAGGACACTATACAAAATACATAAATTGTGCTGGTTTACATAAATTGTGCTGTTTTATAGAAAATCAAACCAGCACAAACAAAAATATCAAACCAGCACAAATAAACAAGCACAAAATTAGCAAACTAGCACACAAACAACAAACCTACACAATTAGCACAACCAGCACTAACAAACTATCACAACAACAATGTGATTTAAAAAAACAAATCAGCACAAATAATGAGAACAAGACAAACCAGCACAAATAAACAGGCACAAAATTAGCAAACTAGCACACAAACAACAAACCTGCACAGTTACTAGCACAACCAGCACTAACAAACTAGCACAACAACAATGTGATTTAAAAAAACAAATCAGCACAAATAATGAGAACAAGACCAACCAGCACAATAATTAGCACAAAAAACCAGCATGAGTGATAACAGCACAACAGAAAAAATAGTAGAGGAAAACAGCACAAGAGAAACTCAGCACAGTCGAAAAAATAGTAGAGGAAAACAGCACAAAAAAAGTCAGCACAACCAACCAACACAACATAAAAAAGTACATCACAGGAAAATAAAATTCCAGCACATTCAGTAGAACAAAAAAAACCAGCACAATACATTTTCTCTTTGGTAAAATCATAACAATGAAAAAAAATAGAGCACGGTAAAGCAAGAAGAACTGCTAGAAAAGTTATTATTTAGTTGAACTGTTAATAAACAATTACCTTAAAAATCATAAAAAGGATGAGCGTTCAATGCATCTTAGTGAAATTGTTTAGTATTGTTATATTTTACTCTAAAACAAAATCAACACCTAGTGAAATTGTGCTACTTTACGTAAATGTGCTGGTTTATAGTAAAACAGCACAACTAACCATGCTGCATTGTAAAACAGCACAATTAACTGTGCTGCATTGTAAAACAGCACAATTAACTGTGCTGCTTTATCATAAAACAACACCAAACATAACAATTAGTTGTGTTGTTTCACAACACCAAAATAACACGGTTCATTGTGTACCTTGCTTTTCTTAGCTAACCAAACACAAACAAAACCAGCACAATAAAACTAGTATATCAAACCAGCACAAAACAAAACCAGCACAAAACAACATTTTGATGCATAAGTTTTTTGTTGCCTACCACTAAACTGTTTTTTTTTGTGTATGGATGTTTTAAATTTTTTTTTTAAATAATGCTACCAAATTAGGCACATAATAATTGACTAAAAGTACACACATTAAAGAAACCATTACATTTACGTAAATTGTGTTGTTTTACCAGAAACCAGCAAATTTTTAATGTGTTAAATTGTGCTGTTTTACGAGAAACCAGCACATTTACGTAAATTAGCACAATTTCGTTAAGTGTCGTTTTTGTTTTTGCAAAAAAAATATAGCAATACTATACTCAAATTAAAGATAAAAAAACGCTCGATTTTATGGTGTAATTTTTTAAAAAAAATAATGTCCTATGAAAAAGTTATGAACGTTTAAAAAAAAGTGGAGAAAGTTGAAAAAAGTCAACAAAAGTGGCTATTACTTAAATACCCTCGCACCCCTTATTTTTCATACACTTAAATCTCTATTGTTGATCATCTAATTAAATGGATGAGATTACTTCTTAGGCTTCTTAGCCAAATTAGACTTCTTATTTGATACTCCCCCTATATAAATATATATATATATATATATATATATATATATATATATATATATATATATATATACACACATATCAAGATATGGTTGAGTTCATGTGAGAACTCATTTTAATGAAAGAATTAGAGAACCCCTAAAAAAAGAGGTGTAATTTTAAAGAGAAATGGTAAAATTGTAACATAAAATATATAAACTTTTAAACATTTCTATCTTTTGCATACATTATTTATTTTTTTTTAAATTGCACCATTAAATCAAGAATTTCATTATCTTCCATTTGAGTATAAATAACGTTATAAAAAATAAGAATTAACTCGTTTTTTTTTCTTCTTATTTTCAATACTGCATATGTGTAGTATCACCCAAAAAACCTAAACCCCCACCTCACCCACACCCAAAAACCTAAACCCCCCCACACCCACACCCACACCCACCCCCACCCCCCACCCCCAGAAACCAAAACCTACCACCCCCCACACCCAGAAACCTAACCCCCCACCCACCCCCACACCCAGAAACCTAACCCCCCACCCACCCCCAAGAAAAAACCTAAACCCCCCACCCACCCCCACCCAAAAACCTAAACCCCCACCCTCCCCCACCCAAAAACCTAAACCCACCGCACCCACCCCCTACCATGAAAAACCTAACCCTAAACATAATACTGCATATGTGTAGTATCACCCCAAAAACCTAACCAACCACACAAAAACCTAAACCCTCACCCTACCCCCACCAAAAAACCTAACCCCACCCCCCCTCCCCCCAAAAAAAACCTAAACCTCCCACCCACCTGCAAAAAACCTAACCCCCCCCCCCACCCCCTCTTCCAAAAACAACCAAAAAACTAAACCGACTATTTTTTCGAGTTTTTTTTTTGAACGAGGACAACGTGGGAAACAAGGTCTCCGAACCACGTTTTAGTTTTTGATTTATATTTTGAGTTATGATTTTTTTATTATTTGTTTTTTACCTTTAAAGATGAGTTCTCTAGTTCTCTCCCTAAATGTTAGTTTTCTTATGAACTTCACATATATATATATAAAGATTTAAGAAACTTATGTATTAATATTTTTTTCATCTTGTGTAGTACACAGGTTCTAAACTAGTAACTTATAAATTTGTAAACTCATCTAATATATAAAAATAATTTAAAATTTGTGACCATATAAGAATAATTTTAAATAACCTCATAAATAAACAAACAAACAAACCAAGTAAAATCTCACTAGCAAAGCTATGAGTAGAGTATGAGGAAGGTAGGAAGAAGGCAAACACATCCTCTATCTCGAAGGATAAAGAGGTTGCTCCCGTTGAGACAAGGCACCGAGAATGAATAAAGCAACGAAACAGAAACTCATAACACTAAAACGACGATCTACTAAATAACACAACGTAGTGAAAAACTATAGTAGTATCAGGCAAAAACACAAAAAGAGACATAAGGTGACACAAAATCCTCCTCCTATAGTATCTACACGCTCCCCGAACAAAAACAATATCCTAAGGTTCATAACCTCTAACCGACGTCTCCAAGAACTTCCATCCTCGATCATGTCTTTAGATGTGCAAATCTAACAAATCATACCTAATCCGGTCATCCCTAGTCAGTTTTGGTCTGCCTCTTCCTCATCCCCTAACAAATGTGTAACATCATCTAAACATAAAAAGAATTTATAAATTTGCAAGGGGGTCTCATGACGTCACCCCCGCAGGTTTGGGAGGTCCCGGTACTGAGTGGTGCGACAGGGTGTTCACGCTAGACGCCTTCATGCACTTCAGCACTCCACACGGTACAGGACGAGTATAACACAATCTTATACACAAAATTGTTGCTAACAAAAGTTTGGTTAATTGACACTTGAAAAACATATTAAAGTGAGGCAGAAAACTACAAAATAATATTTTATTTCTTTTACCAAGTTACCGCTGTGACATTGTTAATTTTTGTGGGCAAAAAATTGGCCTAAAAACATCATGGTATAGCTACAGTTTTACCATTTCCACAAAATAATAATCCAAACAATCATGCAAGATTCTCTACTTTACCAACACCAACATCATTTCCTTCCATATGTATCGCAAAACAAAAAACTTTCTTGCAGTTACATAATAGCTTGAAACCCTCATAAAGGCACATCTCTAGTATCTATGTGCGTGTATACACGTCCTAGGGTATCATCACGAGGCAAACACACCATTACCACACGGAGTTTAGAAGTATATACAGTCGATCACCTTAAAAGGGTAAAATGTAAAATCCACCTGTATCGACAGCTCCACCGGCAAGCAAGCACACTCCCGGTTCAAAGGGTGGATACCTTTGTTGGTATTATAATCGTTTCTACGGATTACTTCTTGTTTTTAAATATTTTTTATAAAAAAGCCTTTTGGTTGTGTTGTAACTAGGGTAAAGTTTTTTAACCAGCACGGCACCACTGTCCCTTCTTGGTCTCAGAAATGTCATTCCTTTCTTTGCTTCACCACGCTTGGCAGCAATCGCGATATGATCAAAAGAATAGTTTCCCGTGTGCGAGCATGTTTATGCTCCATCACTGCAACAAAAAGGGTAGTTTTTAAGAATAAATCATGCAGGAATTGAACACATGTAAACAAAAGAAAAGGAGGGAACAAGTAAGATTAAAACATTTAAATTCTTTAGCACATAATTTAAAAGTGAAAAAATGGGTGGATTGGGTAGTGGGCCAGGATGAGTTGGGTCAAAGCAGTTCGTTTTTGTATAAAAAAATTTATAAATGATTAGTGCATTAAAAGTTAAAACATGATTACCAAAATTTTAACAAGGGTAAATTAGATATATGATTCATGTAATTTGGTCAAACCATAAGGACCATTAGTGTAATTTACTCTTTTAGTTTTTACTCTACCCCTGCTACTAAACTACACCAAATAATTTACTCTTTTACTAGCGTTTCACTTTTGAATATGCAGTGAAAAACACTTTGGGTGAACTTTGGCCCCTCCAATTTACTCAACCTATTTGACCCATTTCCTAAAAGCTAGGTTATTTGGATTTGCCGGTTTGACCCTTTAGAGATAAAACTTAACTTGAATCAATTCATAAGTAAATGGGTCAAAATAGCTACATCCAAAATTTATGCTCAACAATACACTTACATTACAAAAAATGGTATTCGAGTACAATACACAAGAACTTATGCTGCTTTGAAATTCCATTCACTATAATAGAAAAGGTAATCTTTAATTAATGTAGAATAACTAGTGGGTTACCACCCGCGCTTCGCGGCGGGTTCGAAATGTAGATAAAAATAATCAAATCGCGACAGTACATTTTACATGACATTAAAAAAAATTCACGTTGCAGCGGCATATGTTGGGATTAAAGACGATCACACACGAACACACGAACACGAAAGCAGTAATGAACACGGGGTTTAACGTGGTTCGGTCTAAACTGACCTACGTCCACGGGTGGCAACTAGGATATTCTTTATTAGAGGCGACACAAATTACAAGTACAAAACATTGTATTTATAGAGACTAAACTAGGGTTAGGAAACTTAATCCCTAAGTAAACCCAATTAGGGCCCAAAACCAATTAGGCTTAGCAACCGGGCTAGGGCCGGCTGCCCTTAACCTGTGCCTGCCCTAAAAGGCCTACGAACCCAACAATCTCCCACTCGGAGGCCTTGAATGCTTTCGTCTGCTCTCTCAAATGTACTTCTGTAATCTGTCAACGGAACTTCATGCTCCTCCTAGTTACCACCACCTTCTCATCAATTAACCTGAAGGCCCGTTAAAGCTACCCTAAGCTTCAACTCATCAGTCACAACCAGTGACTCGTTCTCTGTCCCTGCCTGCTCCAACTGTAACAAACCTGTTACACTGCTGGCATCTGAAACATCCTGAGAACTCACTCTCCATCATAAGCAAGTAATCCACTGGAGAGACTTTTCTAGTCGGAATGCTGGTCTTCTTAACCCATTGTAGCACTGGAGCTGTAACTGAAACACGACCTGTGCTCCCACTGTCACGATGCCCTCTACCTGGTTTAACCTTCCGAACTCGTTCATCCTGAATCTTCACTTTGACTCTGGGTTGCTCACTTGCAAAGCAAACCCTCTTCTACCCACGAGATTCTGTGAACCGGACTTTGTTTTCTTTCTAAATCGGGATAACCTCTCCCTCAGACGGTATACTGACCATATAAAGTGAACCTCTCTTTCTTCCTCGAGCCATGACAAGATTACCTTTAACCACCTTCCACTGACCGTTCCCAAACTTAACTTCGTGTCCTTGTTCATCCAACTGTCCGACAGAAATTAACCTTTTCTTCAAACTTGGAATTACCCTGACATCCTTCAAAGTCCATGAACCGGTTGAAGTCTTCAAATCTATGTCACCCATGCCCGTAACCTCAAGAACATCATCGTTCGCCAATCTTACCTTCCCAAAATCCCTTTCTTTCAAATTCTGCAATGCTTCACTGCTATGGGTAGCATGGAATGAAGCACCAGAATCCATCACCCATGAATCTATAGCATCCTCTACGCAACAAACCAGTGCGTCCTCTTCTGCTTCAACCTGATTCACTTCCTTTTTTGCGTTCGGACACTGATTCCTAAAGTGTCCCGCTTCCTTACAGTTCCAACATATCACATCCTTACGAATCTTTGACTGACTCCTCCTCCTGCTCCCACTGCCCCGATCTTTCCCTCTACCTCTGCCGTCAGTAACCAACAAAGTATTTGATGATTCACCTGAAGTTCTGCGTCTGACATCTTCTCCCATAAGCAGGTCCCGAATCCCATCAAATGTAAACTTAGTAGCGGAACTACTAATCGCAGTAACTGTTCCTGACCAACTATCAGGTAGTGAGGATAACAACAAAAGGGCTTGAACTTCATCGTCGAATTTAATGTCAACTGACACTAAACGAGACAGAATTATATTGAGGTTGTTAATGTGTGTTGTTACTGATCCACCCTCTCTCATCTTAGTATTCACCAGCTCACGGATCAAGAAAACCTTGTTTGCTGCAGACGGCTTCTCATACATGTTAGACAGTGCTTCCATCATCCCACGCGCTGTGGTATCCTTCAAAAGGTTGTAAGCAACATTCTTTGACAAAGAGAGCGTTATCACTGCCCGGGCTTTCTTATCTAACTTATCCCAATCTGCTGGTAACATCTTTTCTGGTTTTTCCCCACTCATCACTACATCCAAATCCTTCTGACATAGTAGTGCTTCAATCTGCATCTTCCACCACCCAAACTCCTTTCCATCAAACTTCTCAATCCACGTTTTCTCGTTATCTGCCATTGCGAACTGCAACAAACTGAAAAAACAACCCGAAAAACTGACCTCGTAGAACGTGCAAACTACCCGAAAATCGCAGCAGCGAAAACTGGACAGAAAACAGCAGCTGTTGACTTTTTCTGGTCAAACTCAGCAGACTGTTGACTTTTCTGGTCAAACTCAGCAAGCTGTTGACTTTTCTGGTCAAACTCAACAGGGTGTACTGTAGCGACGGCACTGTTCCGGCAGCACTGTAGCGTCGGAACCCTAATTGTCGATACGAGTACTGTAGCACGTCTACTGTTCATGCGCGGGTACTGTAGCGACGGCGGTACTGTAGCGGTGGCGGTGCTGTAGCGGCGGAACCCTAATCTGGCGGCGGCAAACAGTCAGCAGTTCGTGTGATCTGATCTCGAGCCAAAGCTCTGATACCAGTTGTTGGGATTAAAGACGATCACACACGAACACACAAACACGAAAGCAGTAATGAACACGGGGTTTAACGTGGTTCGGTCTAAACTGACCTACGTCCACGGGTGGCAACTAGGATATTCTTTATTAGAGGCGACACAAATTACAAGTACAAAACATTGTATTTATAGAGACTAAACTAGGGTTAGGAAACTTAATCCCCAAGTAAACCCAATTAGGGCCCAAAACCAATTAGGCTTAGCAGCCGGGCTAAGGCCGGCTGCCCTTAACCTGTGCCTGCCCTAAAAGGCCTACGAACCCAACAGTATATTCGATAGTCACGAAAAAGTAACCTCGTTGTATATGAAAGTGAAGTTACTCGAACAAAATTTACACCGAAACGTAAATAAAAATAAGCACGCCGGCCGCGCATTACGGTGTATTTTGAGGTAAGCGACGGGCGGTTTAAAAAATATTTAAAACAACCAGTTGGTTTAAAAACAATGTTACGAAAATTTACATCGAAACGTAATAAAAAATAGGCGCGTCACAATGTCAATTTTGAAATTTTGTAAAACATCATAGTTTAAAAGTTGTAAGAGTAAATAATTTCTTTTTTTTTATTAAAATGGTGCATTCCGCGACGGGTTCAAAATGTAGATACGGATTGGGTTGTAGTACATGTACGTGTTAGGAACAACGTGGCGCAGCGGAATCAACACACACACATGCACAAACGATAATCATGCGGTACAGAAAAATAAACGACACAAGAATTTTACGTGGTTCGGTCCCAGTGGGGGACCTACATCCACGGGCTGCAACTAGGTTATTTCATTAAGCTCAAGGGCACACAGATTACAATTACAACATAGAGTATTTATAGATTAAAACTAGGGTTTCTAACTTGTTCTCCAAGTTAGGCCCAAACCGTATAGATAGGCCCATTAGGCTAACCCTAGTTAGGGCCGGCCGCCTCTAAACGAGACTACACACCTAACAATCTCCCACTTGGAGGCTCGAGCAATCCTCAATCCACCATCCAAGCAGACCCTATACCAGTAACTCCAGTAATCTTCAATAACAGAAATCCTCCAAGCCTCCAGTTCTAAGAACAAGCTAACACTTCACTATTAGAAGTTTTCAAGCCTCCAGCTCCCAAGAACAAGCTAAGATTTCAAATAACAGAAGTCCTCCAAACCTTCAGTTCCCATAAACAAGCTAAGACTTCAATCCAATCCTCCTAGTTGCAGCAGCCCACTCCTCAATTACCAGAAGGGCCCGTTGAAGCTCCCCCTAGCTCCAACCCAGCAGTCATCACTGACCCAGCCATGGCAAAACCCGCCATTGACTCATCCTCAATCTCAACCGGCACCTACTCACTCGAACTACCGACTCTAGAGACTTCCAGAGGAAACACCACTCTCCAAAACCTGCAAGTACCATGGAGAGATTTTCCCATTCGGAATTCCGGTCTTCAAAACCCAACGGTGTTTAGAACTGTACCCAGAACACGTCCCATGCTCCCACTGTTCCCAAAACCCCTGACCTGGTTTAAACCTCCGAATGCACTCAGCTGACATCCCCGTGGCTCCAAGATTCACACTTGCAAAATGAATCCACTTAGCTCTACCCGATGCAGCGAGTCAAGACTTTAATACTCGGAAGTTGGTTCCCTTCTTCCAGCGATACATAATCCTGTATCTTCCCAAAGTCTTCAAACAATAGATTCACCAATGCTTCATTCATAGAAGTGAGTAATGAAGCATACTAGAATCTTGAACCCAAGAGTCTCCACTGCCATCACTGAGTCCCAATGCATCAACCCAGACACATTCTCAGAAGCAGAATTTACTATCTTTGACATCGACTCTAAAAGAATGTCACATACCTCCATGCAGCTCCACCAAGTCAACTATGCTCAGCTCCCACTGTCCCTGTTATCCCAACCCATGTCAAATGTCGTACCACTGATCACCACCGAACAAGAAACCGCTTCACAGTTCTAGACCAGCTAACCGGCAAACGGTTATAACAACAGCAGAGCTTTCATGAAAGCAAACGGTACCAAGGATTCTGTGATCGTACACCCGATCATCTAACCCTAACCGAAAAAATCTTTCAACCGAGCAAATATCACATGACTTCCCTTTTTTCACTTATGTCATCACCAGCACACCCGCTGGTTCCATTTTCTCCCGGTTTATCCATCGTTAGTACCACATCCAAGTTCACTTGACAAACCAACCAACCGAAATCCAAACCGCCAAACCTTTCGATAACAACCATCCTGTCTCCAGCCATAACAATAGCACACAGAAAATATATCGAAACAGTGAAACAAACACAGTAATGTCACGGGCCTGAACTTGACAGTTGTAACCGATCTGCTCCTGCAATAAACCTCGCAGACAAATCTAAACCCGAATACTGAATTTCACATAACCCGGTTCCCAAATAGTTGATAATAAACAGTCAAACAGAACTAAACAAAACTCTAACCTTTACCCGACGAATCCAAGAGCTTTATAACCAAACCCTAATCGGCGGCTTCAAAGAGTTTAACCCGGTACCCGAAACAATCAAACCGTTAACCCACAACACAAACCCGAAACACCCGACCCGACGCTTCACCTGCAAACCCGAGTGAAACCAGCAACTCCAAGAGATCCACAACAGAAACTCTAATTGCAAAATCACTCCAAATCAGTCCCGAACAGCCCTGTTTTCTCCCAAAACAGCCCCGTTTTCCTCCAAAACAGCCTTGTTTTCTTTCCCCTTTTGCGCAACCTAGGATTTGAAAAAACCCTAATTCCGGCGGCCCAAAAAACAAGAAACCAGGCTGCGAATCAGCCCTGGAACAGCAGCAGAAAAAAAAGAAAAAATTTTTTTTTCGAAAACACTGTTCATGCCGGAAAAACACTGTTTATTCCGGAAAACACTGTTCACGCCGGAAACACTGTTCACGGCGGCGACGGTACTGTAGCAGCAGATCTGAATCAACCCTCGATCAGCCTCTACCCTTTTTTCTCGATCGAAAACTGTGCAGACCGTGTGTAAACAACGAGCCAAAGCTCTGATACCACTTGTTAGGAACAACGTGGCGCAGCGGAATCAACACACACACATGCACAAACGATAATCACGCGGTACAGAAAAATAAACGACACAAGAATTTTACGTGGTTCGGTCCCAGTGGGGGACCTACATCCACGGGCTGCAACTAGGTTATTTCATTAAGCTCAAGGGCACACAGATTACAATTACAACATAGAGTATTTATAGATTAAAACTAGGGTTTCTAACTTGTTCTCCAAGTTAGGCCCAAACCGTATAAATAGGCCCATTAGGCTAACCCTAGTTAGGGCCGGCCGCCTCTAAACGAGACTACACACCTAACAGTACGTACGTGAATCACTGGGTCAGGGACGCTATTTGCTTATTTTTATGAAAGAAGTATTTAACTAAAAATAAAAAGTAGAATAAAAAAATCAAGTTGTTGTTCATACGGACCACGTTGCGACGGGTAACGTAGATAAAATAAAAAAATAGGAACCCCACAATGGTATATTTGGAGATGAGCATTGAATGGTTTAAAAAACCAAATGTTTTAAAACAACTGATCGGTTTAAAAACGACGTAACGAAAATAACTTTAAAATTAATTATAATAATAAAATAATTAATCCTAAAAAAATAAACATGTCGCATGCATTCAGGAATTGCAAGTTGTGCATACGAAGACAAATTATAAGTGTGCATTAGAAGCTTGTACTTGAAGCATTATTGCTTAGTGATTTGGAAATTGTAAGTAATTGAATTGGCAAAATTGGTCTCAAGTCAAAAGTGTTACGTCCATTATAAGATGGTCAAGGGTGATTCACAAAAATGCAATAATAGTATTATAATTTTGGCATCAAATAAGAAAATTTTACGAGTAACAAAGTTTCTTTTATCAGCTCTAAATTGTTGGCACGATGAAGAAAAAAAGAGAAAAATGTATGTTGAGAGTATAAGGCAGATTAGAGGTTGCGCAATGTGTGAGTTGGGCAGATTGGGTTAACGAGTCAAAACAGGTCAAGTTGGGTAATTTTTTTTGTCCAGAATTCCTAATTTTGTTTATAAACAAGTAGTATGTAATATTTTTTTCTTGCACCTCTCTAAGGACATGATCAGTGATAGGAGTTCTTGTAGAAGACGAATAAGGTTTAGGGATTTTTAGGGGGGCGTATAGATTAGTCTTAGCTTAGTCTTCATGTCTTGGCATGTCCTACCCTTTCTGTTTTTCCTTTCTTCCTATGTGCTGGTGCTAGTTACTCTGTAGGTGGTTCATGATCCTTCTCTTTTCGTTCTAGTTCTCCTCTCCCTAATACTCTCCTACTATTGATATATGCCTTGTGTTACTAGAGGGTGAAAGCAACCTCTCCACCATCTCCTCGGATGAAGGTAAGGTTTGCCCGCATCTCACCCTTCTCATACTCTACTCCGAGTGGGATATTACTAGGTATGCTTAGTTTGTTTTATGTATGTCAAATATTATTACAAATCTTATATTATATTATTTCAACAACTATCTAAGTTGTTGAACACAATGATTTAGGAGGTTTTAAGCATTAAGAATGCACTTTGGACCACTTTCAACCCGTTTGATCGGGCTCCTTTTTAGCTAACATTTACTTGCTTGTTTGGACCATTAAGCATGAAGATACCCGAATCAACCCATTCACAAAAAAAAATTGGGTGAAATCGCAACATCTACATAGGACCAAAGTTCATCCTACCGACAAAACATAAAAACTAGAACTTGAGGAATCGTGTTGCTTTGCAAGTCCATTCTTGGAAAAGAAGACATTCTTAATGATTGTAATACGTTAGGACTTGGATAAACATTTATTGGTGTTTTATTTATACAGATTATGATTAAGATTAAAATTTTAATAGGACAGGGATTCCTTTTAGGAAAATTAAAATATAGGGCTTAAGAGTAATATATTATCAATGTTTTCAGAACCAGGCCGCTTTAGACCAGTCGGATCGGTTGGACCTCGTTTAAGAACCGGAAGACATCATAAATAATATAAAAATTAAACTATATATATGTGTGTGTGTGTACAAATTATAAAAATATTATGTTTTGATGTAAATTTGAAATTTTAAAGGCATATGAAGACTTAAATAAATAAAATATGAAACACGGAATACTAAATTAATTAAAAGATGAGACTTTGAAGGAAAAAAATTAAGTAAATAAAATGGAAATCCGGTTCACCGGCCTGACCGGTAACCGGTCGGTTCAAATGAGAAAGGTTCTGAAAACACTGATTATTATGCTTATTATCAACTATTCTACTTTATTTTATTTACCGTTCAATTTCCACATACTTTAGTATAAAAGACTAGGTTAAGTGGTTTCAACCTTTAGGCGTCTCCGAGTCCCTAGATGGTGGTCATGGGCCGTTTATAAAAAACAAGAACTAGCCATATTTATAGTCACTTTAGTAATAAAGTTTCTTCATATCTCTACTTCATCGATATGTTATAAAAGGATAGCAACGAATAGGATATTGAAGTATAAGATCATAGCTTACCTTATTGAAGCACCTAAGAACCAGAACTTGGTTTTTGAATCCACACTCGTTTCTGCATTGCCACCGAAACTACTAAATTAGAAGCCAAGAAATTCAATTAAAAAAAAATCCAACAAAAGTTTGGCCTAAATCTTGGACACACCTCATGTGAACCATAGCCAGCAGAAACACCTCTTTTTGAAAGTTTTGCCTCGTTCAAATTTGAAGATCCATCTGCATCCTTACCATTATGTGTGGATGCACGGCGACCACTGTTTTTATGTATGCCTACATGAATCATGATATATAGATTCATCAAAATAAGTCTTTTCTTCTTTCAGTTGACAAGTAAAATATATAAAGAAATAATTCTAGGTGATATAAGCCCAGCTATACTATGTGCGCATGCGTCTCATGTATCATTGTTATGGTCTTTTAAGTTTCGTAGGCGAGAATAACCATTGTCAGAAGAGAAATGACCACTGCGTCCTGTTCCAGTGGGTTTAAATTCCACACCACGTTCATTTGGCACGTCAAACTTTGTTTCTCCACGGGTTCCTGTGATGACAACCATGTGAAAGCTAAGCAGATAACTTATACTGACAATTTTGACCCATTTACTTATCGACGGGCCGTTTTGAGCTATGTATTTTCATTTCCAACAGGTCAAATGCTAAAATGGGACTAGGTCAAAAGTCGTTCAAAGCGTAATTTTAGGGAATACAACCTTACATATCTTTTTATACAAAAGATTAGATTACTGTTGTAACAATATAGTATTTATAATCATATTTAAAGCATTAATCATATATAATAAATTAAAGTGACAAAAGTTACTTGCGGGTCATTTCAAGTCGCACCAAGAAATTATCTGTTTAGACCCGTCACCCAACCATATCAGCCCGCCTATTTCCACCACCTCTTAAGATATTTATATAATTAAGCTACAAAAATGAAGGAACGCAATGGTAGAGGCAAGAATCCAACATTACCTGTTATAAAGAAAACTATTTTTGCACTAAAAAATTAGACATTAAAATATGTAGTATTTGTATACCTTCTGCAGAATCTGGTAGCCCTTGTGGAGATTGAAAAGTGGAAGAAGACATTGACTCGTCACTTGCAAGTGGTCCATCCAAACGACGCAGGGGAGTCCAAGCACCACGATCAGGTTTATCTTTATTATTCTGCTTATCATTATAGAAGCCATGTGGATCATACCCATGGATCTTATCATCTGGTGAACTATTTGAGTCCTTAAAAAGCGGGGGCCTTGGTGGTTTTCTGTCCTTTTCCTGATTTAAATTCTGATTCTGTTCAGATTGATTTTGTCGTGTATCCTTGTTAATAAGTATGCTTCTGATTATTCTTCCACTAGCCTCATGTCTTTGATTTGTTCTGGCAGCAAGTTTAACAGATGAGGAGTTCTGCTGATGTGTCAAGCTAGTCACCTGGAGTGTGAATGTAAAACTAGATTAAGATGCATATTTTTCACTAACCACATATAATGGTTTCTTTAATCAACTTACATGGGGAATTTCCTTTTCTTTTCCCTTTAACAATAGAACTTTCTTCGTCCCGGTATCAGGGGCTCCAGAAGCACCTGCATGAATTGACAACAATTATTACTACTCATGTAGTCATGTGTACCCATCGATGAATGAAAAACAACTAAAACCAAAACCAAAATTACAAGCCTGCAAAACTATATAAACTACATTCAGATTCTGAAACTATATGAATATATGACTTTTGAGGGAAACTGTAGCTACATCAAAGACTAAAGGAAGTGCTATACATAGAAAAAGAAACTATGCTAAACATTGGAGAGAATACATACTAATTAGAATCTGAAAATACAACTCCGACATTCAAAGAAACAAGATGCCAAGTAACAGAAAATGGAGGGACAATGTATTTATTGTTTGAATAGGTAGAAAGATGTGAGATTCAAAAGACATACTATAGAAAGCTCACTAAGTGAGAACAGTGAATAATATACATACACGATACACGAAATTAAACAGTTATCCTGAATGATCAAAGCATAGCCGTTTTTCCATACTTAACAACAGACTTAATCTTGAAGACGAAAACCAATACAGCACAAATATACGTGTATCAGATTCATAAAGGTGTATGATATTATAATATAAACACACACATGCATCGTTATAGGCATAATTAGTGTCAATATTTTATTGATTTAAAAATGATTATGCAGGAAGGCAATGTAAAAACATACCCCTTTCTTCCTCCAATAATACACTTCCAGATTTATCAGAAACATGATGATCATCTCGTTTAGCATAAATTGACTTCTCTTTACCATTTGTGCTCTTTCCACTGCCTCTCGGGACATACTGTTACTCAAAAAAAATGCATATGAGAAATTTCACTAAAAACGTTTGGACACAAATTTTAAATCTATTTCTTCCAGATCCAGTAACATGGAAAAGCAATCAAATAAATAAAATAATGCTTTGCTTCAAAACTGAGCCTCCACGATCTGTGAGGATTTTGACCGAAACCAAGCACCTACAGATAATAATATTATAAATCTGAAGTTGCTTGAACATAGAAAATAATGTGGATTAGTATTTAGTGATGAACAATAATGACAATTATTAAAATTAGTTTCTTGATTAATGTTTATTAACCATTTTCAATGTTGTAAATCAATGTTCAATGCATATGTCTCGGATCGTATAATTTATAGTAGTATATGAAAACTAAATCACAGGGGTGATACATAAAGATAACAAGAAATATTTTAAAAAGGAATAAAAAGACATGGTCCAGTATTTAGATATAAGTATACATTTCACGCTAGTCTCTTCTGCATATAAATACATATTCCGACTTGAACTTTCTTTCTTTTTTCTTCAAGCATTAGCAATAGCAGTCATTTAAAATGATTAACTGATTACTTGATTAGCCTTCCTAGTCACATTACTTCTAAGGTTCCACTAAAAACATGTACCTAATTTGTCCTACTGATAGAGTGATATGTTTAACATTGTTCAATTCCATTATTTTCAAACTTTTTTTCAATTCAGCCACTTGTAATTAGCTGCTCTACACCATTTCAGAACTCATCCGAAAAAAGCCACGTGTGATGCTGTACCCCCGTCAATGAACAACATACATTAAGTTTCATATCACAATTTACCATACATGAAGTGACTTATGTCATGTCAGGAAGGCCGGTATATGTTCTATACAAGACTTATTTGAAAAAGGAATCACAAAATAGAACCCCGTGCATAGTTTCAAATAAAATTCAATTGTCAATGTAGATTTATAACATTACTGTACCATGGTAGAACCTGTCCTCTTTTCAGAACCACGTTTCACTACAGTAGAACTTGAAGATGATCCACCAGCCCTTCTCATTAATTTCCCATTAAGCGAAGACCTCTGCAGTAGATCACAGAAAACAATATACCATGTTAGTCTGAAAAGTCTCCACGTTTTTTGTAACTTGTTTCAGATCTTTTCATGACTTTTGCAACTTGTGTAATAAAACCATATCCTAATTTGCAATTAAAAGCACCTCTATGCTTTCAGTAGCTTCATAGATGTAAGCTATAAGTTCTTACAAGTTAATAGAACAAGAACTACATGATCAGGGGCAGAATTCATACCCGCGGCCCACCCTTGGCAGCTCTTTTCTGCCGAACAAAATCCATTAAAGGTGTAACTATAGGAGCCTCCTTAGCAGCACCTGGAAGATCATGGTAGAAAATTCAAGGTTTGTTAACCCATTTTATGACAGCTTACATCGAATCAATCATTCACAATTTCACGAAATCAAGTTTTAAGTTCATTAAAAACAGTGTTGTAAAAATCGGGCCTAGGCGGGGTCTAGGCGCTAGGCGGCGCCTAGGCTAGGCGGCCATTTAACTTGTAATTTTAAGCTAGGGGAACCATTAATCGGAATCGGTCCTAGGCGACCAGATTCCGGCGAAAATTCCGACAAAAACTTGAAATTTTCGGCCAAATTCCAGGGAAAACCTTGTATTTTCCGACAAAACTTTGAATTTTCCAGCCAAACCCTTCAAATTCCAGCCAAATATGTGTATAAATATTTAAAAATGAACATTTTTTATAAAAATTACAAATAAAAATGTGTGTATATATATAAAAAACTGAAAATTACATATAAAAATTCCAATCCGATAAATCCCGCCTAGCGATTTTTCCAACCATGATTCAGAAAACAGTTAAAAACAACAAAGAAATTAGGACTGACCAACTCGCTCAGCTTCCTTTCTTTCCAATTGTATCTCTGCACTGGGAAGATTCTCAACAGGCTTTGAAACAAATTCAAGGAATTCAAGATATTCAGGATCTATATATTCATTAAAAAAGTTAGTTGTCAGTGATAAGTCAGGTAAATGAGTTGATTGGCAGCCTTAATCAGCATACTATATAAGCCTCTCATTACCTTTCCCTATGGTCCCTTCGCGTCCATCTTTTTTAGACAATTGCTTTGGAACACGCTGTGAAGGTGCATATTCAACAATTGTTTTAAATTGGGTACCTGCGATAACAAAAAGGTTAAACCTTAATTCTTACTGAGAGAAACTGATTTGGGAAAGAAAAAAGTAGGTGAAAATACGATAATATAATGCAACAAATATATTATTTCTCATCAATGACAGCCGCAAGACTGCCTGTGACGTGCGAGCAGTCAGAATTTAAAACCTATTTATGCGTTGGAAATTAGGATGAGAAAATATGTTTGCAAATTAAAAAGAAAAATATTCTACGTCCACTGGTTTAAAGTACATGCTCGAGAATTACCCTTCTCATTAACAAAAACATGCCCATCTAAGAACTCTGCAAACTCAATGACATCATCTGGCCGCTTAAAGTCGATATATGCTCTGGAATATAATTGAGACTTCAGGCTGCAAACAACTCTACCAAAATCAGATGATTCTAAAAAAAATCATGTCCAAAAATGTTTTGTAATTGTACATATCAAAACAACAGAAAATGTCCACAGTCCTAGAAATATCATGTCCAAAGAGACCAATTAACAAACCAACTTTTTCAAGTAATGGAGTCGCAGAACACGGTATTTACAGTCACACACAGGTAACATGAAGCCTTAACAAGACAGGCTATGTTTTCAAAAGCGCACAAGGCCCGCACAGGCTATGTTTTCAAAAGCGCACAAGGCCCGCGCCTAGGCGCAGCCTTGTCGCCTCACTTCAAAAGCCCCATTTTCTGGCGCTCGGGCGTCTTTTCAGGCCAAATTACAGCTAAAAATCTTCTGAACAGGTCTGAAACAATTACGCTGGCCCTAAACAAACCAAAAAATCGAGATAAAACAGAGTAAAACATGTCTAAAACCCCTAAAAATGATATTTTTATACTATGCGCTTCGCTTAAAAAATAGAAGACGGGTATGAAAAAAGTAACATGTTGATAGATTTAGTTCATCAGAATCATGTGTGCTAAGCCTCATCATACAAAAGAGATTCAAATCACATGAGCCATTTTCAAAAGCTCAATTTCTTTGTCTCCAAATATCCAGAAACTTCAGATAGCCAAACGCCTAATTCACTCTAGCATTTAGAAAGCATGTCTACCAATCAACCAATTCGATAGCATTCATTCATCACATCAGTCTAAAAAGTAAATTTCAATCTAGTAGCAACGAACAAAAGCTTCATGAAAATGCACGTAAAAGTTAAAACCCTAACCTATGATTGCCGGAACGGAAACAGAACCAATTGTATCGACCGGAAAACCTAGCGTCAATCTGCTCGACGAGCGCCGACTGAGAAATCGTATGCGGCAAGTGCCGCAACACGACTTTCGTCCGATCTAACGGACCTTTCATGAACTTTTTTTCCGCGAACAGCGAAACGAAACCCTATTAGTGTTTTTAAGTAAGAGGAAACGAAATTGAGGCCCTGAATGATGTTATCGGAGAGAAAATTGGGGAATGCGTCACATCCGTTGTGTTGGAAGCGATCGTTAGTAGTGAATTTGGTGCCCTAATTTGATCCCAATGGGGATTGAAAGATGAAATTTGAGAAGAGTGACGGAAGAGGATTTTGGGGTATCTATGACGTATGTTTCTCCCAAAAAAAACGTCGGTGTTGACGTGAGCATGAAGCCGAAAAGAATTCATCTTTTATTCAATCTTTTTTTAGAATGACATGTCGGTTAGGATGTCGCTAACCCCTCTTAGCCTAAAGTTCAAGTCCTGATATGAGGATTAAACCTGAGACCTTTACATAAGCCTCCTGGCCACCAGACTAAAGGTCTGATGGCATCTTTTATTCAACTGTGAAAACAGGTTATTATTATTAACCTTAAAACCAATTTGTTAGACTAACCGCAGTGATGGTGTTAACGGATGGGCGTGACGTGATCCACCTTACTATTTTTCAACATTGAGATGGTTGTCATGTAAGATACTTGTGAAAACTTTCTAATATTGTTATGGGAGTTAATGTCCCGACTAAAGAATTGTTCCATTTTTTGCACTAACACTCAAATTATCACTGAGTTTCATAGAATATTTTTAGGTGGTTGTTATATGATATGATAATGGCAACTTTCTGAAGAAACGTTTGAATTGATAAACTGACCAGGAACCATTTCTAGCTTAACATAGTGGTTGTCATGTTGTCGAGACTACTACCACGGGGAAGACAAAATCGACCCTCGCCATAGAAGCTAGTGACTTAAGTGACGACCGCTATGTTTGTGATATAGTGATCTTTTCAGAATCCATGACTATAAGTTAACCAAATTATTGAGGGAATTCAAACCAAAGTGAATTACATTTGTTATTGAGTAGATCTAACATTTTTTTCCGCTTTTCGAATTAAAACTAAAAATCAACAAAATTTCAATTTAGTTATATTAGACTTTTACCAAAATTTAGTACTAAGCGCCTTTATATCCTTTGACCGACATCCGGTCTTATCAACACTGTATTACGTCCACGATTGGTGCACTCACCCTATGTGTATCGTAGTGAGTGAAAGTAATTACCGTGTCTATAAATTTAAAGCTTAAATTGTGTTTAAAAATCATTAATTTTTATATATTTACTTATTTTATTAATATATGATTTATAATATAACGATTATACCTTCTTTCTCTTCTTATGTTTTTTGGAATCAATTATTAGGTTAAAGATTAATAACATGTTGACTTTTAGGGAATATGATTAAAATAAGATGAAAATAAATGTGTGATCGAAATTTAGTTTTTTGGTTTTTGAGTTTTTAAATGGTCCTTACTATATATATGTGTGTGTGTATTAAAAGCTTGGCCGCCCGAAAAACCAGGCCATGAGCGACCGACACTTGCTCAGGGCCGACCCTACACCTAATATATTATTTATGAAAGCTCATAATAAAACTTTTCTGGCATACAACAAACATATTCTTAAAAATATGACGACTGGTTTTAATGTCGTTTTGGTTATTTATACACATATAACTATAACTGAATAATAAAACCGATTGTAAAAATCGTAAATAGACCATCCTTGTTATGCGTCTTAAAAGAGTTATGAGCAATATCATTAGCTACGAGCAATCGAATTTTGTTGAAGGTAGAAGTAATCTAGATGGTTTTTTAGTGATTAGTGAGTTGTATTCTTAGGCTAAGAAATCAAAGAGGCAAGCCTTATTTTTAAAGTTGATTTTGACAAAGTATTCGATTTGCTTAACTAGAATCTTTGGATTATATTATGGAACAAGGGGGTTTGGCCTTAAATGGAGGAGTTGGGTTAAGGGATACCTCACGTCTTTCAATCTTATATTGTTTTTGATGGATTGGCTACCAAGGCGGTAGATGCTTAAAGAATAAAAGAAACATCTTTTCTTTTAAAAAGAAACAAATAAATAAATTATAGGTTATAGCATTTAACTTAGATACTCTGAAATATAACATCGGTGTATTTTTAGATTAGTTGTTAAACGCTTTCATATGTTTATAAAAAAGGTTTCAAGTTTAAATCTTATAATAAAAAAATATTTATGGGCTTTGGTGTAGATGTATTAAAGGTATTGGTTGTCCTTTGGATGCAGGTTTTCAATAGATATTTGGAGTTAGATGTGCAATTGGAGTGGCATTTCCTCATCGACTCCTTCAAACAAATTAGAGTTTACTATTTGGTTGATTTGGAAAACTCAAAATTATCTACTATGTAGGAAAGAAGCCCGTTCTTCCCTTAATACGGTGGATGATATCATGTTTTTTTCCTTTAATTGGATAAAAAACAGATCGAAGCTAAATGATGTTGTGCTCCAACTTCTTTTTGTTCCATATAACTTGTAGACCGTCTATCTCTTGTCAAGCATCTTGCTAGTTTTTTTAACATCTATTGCCGCCGTTCTAAAAAAGAAACTACTTATAATTATATTAATTTGCTATTCAGTTTTGATACATACAAATATGGAAAAGTAGTGCTATTTAAATAGTGTGTGACTTAAATCTCCTTCATGATTTTGGGTTCGAGCCAAAAGTAGCTCGCTTGTATAAAAACTCTAACTGGTTTGGCTCGAGTAACTCACTCGTTGGCTCGTATAAATTAGTTCATTTCCTTGTATTAATAGTATGGCAATCGACATGATATATTTTAGTAAATTACGCTTTTCGTCCTTTACGTATCACCAATTTACGAAATGTGTCTTTTCAGATAAAAAGTTAGAGTGACTGTCATTTATTTTGAAAAGTTATCATACATTACTTCATTTCCACTAGCATAAGTTAACTTTTTCTGCTAAAGGACCATTTTGCCCTTACCTCTTAAAGGACTAAATGGGTAAATCTCAATGATCTTTTGTTTTCTTTCTTTTTTGTTTTTATTTTATTTACTTTAATTTCTTTGTTTTTCTTTATTTTTCACCGCCATTATCTTATAAACCTATCTTAAATACTATTAATTTAATTAGTTAATTTTTTGTTACAAAATATAACTTTATTTATAGATTTTTAAATTTTTATAACTTTTTTTATTTGTTTAGTTTAGTCATTTACTTTTCTGAAAACCAATTAAAACTAGTTTTATACCCGTCGGTTGTTTATTGTCATAATGTTATAACTCTCTCTCTTTGTATTCTAAAGTCTAACCATATTTGTTTATCAACTTCAAAGATTTTATCCAATGATTGCATTTGCATATTGCTTAATCTTCCCTTTTTGTCACCAAATTGACCTATTGCTTCACCACCGTAGTCTTCTCCATCTCCACCACCACTTTCATTGCCGCCACCATATATTATTGACTGGATCTGAGTTGTAAATGCAATCATCTTCTGATTTGATCTCACCTAAATCATCAAGAAAAGAAGAGAGTTATTTTTCAACTTAAAAGATCTAGCTTTGACTATTTTAAGGTCAAATTATAGACTAACTGGGTCAAAGTATCAGGGCAATTGAAGTTCCCCTTCATAGTTTTGAGTTTTGACCAACTTCAAGCAAAATCCTAGATAAGAACAACCAAATCAAGCATCTTGAATAAAAAATGAGCATCAATTGAATACCGTAAAACAAACTCAGTTAAACTTTCATCATACTTTCAAATTCTCAATATGGAAGCCCAAAATTGAATATTACCACATTCATTATTTATACATTGCACAAAAAGAAAGTTGAATAAAAGAGTTTATGGGTCAACCAACATGTTTTGCCAAAAACTAAATATTTGTCTGGTTTGACCCGTTACCAAACCCGATTCAGCCATCTACTTTGCTCCCTTTCTATAAGATATAAAACTGAGATAGAGCATAGTCGGACCCATGAGTCGAGTGTTTTAAGTATTTTTCTCCTTTCATGAAGTAGACTACATAAAAAGATGCTTAATAGGCTTTTGTTGATCTAAATACATATGGCTCTTTAACAATCATAAGGATAAATAAGGATCTAAACGAATGTAAGGTTGCCATACAGCAGATAAATCAAGTTAACATAAGTCAATTGTCAAATAGTTATGCACATTACACTATAATTTTTCTAATCAAGTAAACATAAGTCAGTTGTCAAATAGATATGCACAATACACTATAATTTTTCTAATCAAGTAAACATAAGTCAGTTGTCAAATAGATATGCACAATAAACTATAATTTTTCTAATTCATAATGTGAATCGGTTAAGATTTGAAGCAACCTTTTAACAATTCTACTAGAAGTTGTAAAAATATTGCCATAAGTAAAATTCACAGTCACACACACATCTACATTCACAGAACTTTCACACCCAGATTTGAGAAAGAACATATGCACTTTCTATTTCTTAATCTTAATAAGAAATCCAAGTTAACCTTTCATCATACTTTCAAATTCTCAATATGGAAGCCAAAATAGAATATCACAGAGGATGAAAGGAGTTAATGGCGATTCATCATTGCCACAAAAGACAATTAGTAGTTAGTAGTAAACATTAATGATTAACTCATTTACTTGAGATGGGTCAAACACATCAAACAGGTTAAAAGTTAACCAATGCTTTATACTTTGATAATCCATAAAAAGATGGCAAATAAACATGAACTTTATAAATCATCATATTTCATAGATAAACGTAAAAAAGATAGGTTTCACAAAGAATACCTCTAAGAAGCAGTTCAACAATGCATACCCATTACCAAGAAATGAGTGAAAATGTATTATGATTTCTTCTTCCTTGGAGAAGTTCTCTCTCTTCATGTTAGGCTAAATAATAAGAAATCATGCTATATTAGAATCCCAAATCATAGATCCATAAACTGTATAATTATAAACAGTTACATTTGGGCATATGAGACCAGGAAGTAAATACTAAATACCCTTTGCTGCAAAACTAATATACCCTTTCCTTGGAGAAGTTCCCTCTAACATTCTTTGTGAGCAACCTTTGTTTATCCACAATAAACAATGGCCGACTGCAGCACGCATACTCTGTGTAAAGCCTCAGTTCTTTTAAACGAATGTCTCGTATAACTCCAACTTCAGTGTCTACATCAACCTGTACTATCAAAAATCAATTAACAGTTCTATTTTTCTAGCACCCCTAGATAGTCATGCTAAGATGACAACCAATAAGAAAGTCACACCTGTCGCCTTAACTGTCTCAGGGTCCTCACTAAGAGCTCGGGGTTGCGGTGGATCCCTACCCAACTACCATTAACAAAGATTTTTGTAGATTGAGGGATAACAGCAGGTGATATTTCCTATAAAAGAACCAGATCTTCTTCAATAAGCTTGTGTATTGTACATCTTTATTTGAGGCAGAAAATTGAAATGAGAAGAAGACCTCAAAACCTTCCATGCTCCATTCATCCAGAAACTCAAGAATGGAATTTGATGCTGATCCAACTGTTATGTACACCATTAATGCCAGATTCTTTACCAGCCCACAGGCCACATGTTTTTTAAACAGAAAATAAGGAATGATAATAACTAAAAAAATATGGAATTAAGTGTTAAGTAATGGATGTTACTTGTCCTTCATGTGTTTCTGCAGGACACATCATCCCCCAATATAAGTTATGCAGCTGACGTTGCTTTGCCAGATTATCTTCTCGTCCAATTGGCGAGTTAAGTCTACGCCAATGCATATGTTAATCGATTCAATACCTGAATACAAGCATTGTAAAAGTGGGAAAAAAAAGATTGTGCAAAAAATAGAAATATTTGGTTTTGGGTATGATTTGCATACTTATCATAACGTACAGAGCACATTTAAAAAAATGAAGCACTAATAGAATGGTTTTGGGTATGATTTGCATACTTATCATAAGGTATACCAAGAAAGAAAAATTAAACTTACGTAGAACTTGGGATAGAAATTAGAGAATTTGATGTTTTGGTCTTCAATCATACAGTCCTTGCTCCCATATGTCACGTAGATATTCAACCATTTCCAGTTGATCAAGGCCCGTTTTCAAAGTTAAATGGCAGGATGTGCGGTTTAGATAAAGTATATCACTTTTGACCCATTTACTTAAGGATGCATCGATCCGAGTAATGTTTTATCTCAAATAAAATGACTAAAAGGGGAACGGTCAAAAATTAATCATCCACAATTTAAATTTTATTGCATACATCTCATAAATTGGTTTATTTAAAAGTTGGATTATTGATGTAGTAATATATTTTCTGCAGTCATATTTAGGGCATAATAATTTATAACAAAATAAAAACATAGACAAAAAAGTGTCTCAACCAACAAGTTTTAAAAGTTTACTTATTTTGACCCGTATCAGACCTGCTCATTTTGCCTTTTATAGAGTCTAGATAATTACAGTGAGTGGACGTGGTGAGGAAAGCATTTGCTTCTATTGAATCATAAGCTTTTCCTTTGTCGGGTTTTAATAACTTTCAACCAGTTGTAGTCTCATTCGAGTCGACAGAAGCAAACCTGTTGACAACAATGTTATACTAATTACTAACTGACCAATAAATCCCGTCATACACTTATTTAAGCAGATTTCCAATGCAATTCCTACCAAATCCTCAATATTCTTTGTGATTTTCTAATATGTACGGTTAGGAATGACTTACAATTGATGGTGGGAACCATTGTTTAACGCAGATGAGAAGAGGCATATGCTTTTCCTTCTTGTATCCTCAACCTAAACTCTGCTCATTCTTTCACTCTTAGTAGACCTTAATCATGTTTACAGAAAGAGTTTAAGATGTTGTAGGTTTCAAATAAAAGTATTCATGAGATATAATGCACAATCAAACAAAGTTAGCAACAACAAGAATCAAACACAACTTAATTTTGTCTATGATCTTGAACAAAATGCTAAATCAAACCTGGTAAACCCTAGCAATCGAACATAAATGTTAAGATCTAATCATCAATCGCAGCCCTGAAACACCTAAACAACAAAATCAGTACTGAAGAAACAAAAAGAAGATAGAATACCCAAACCCGAAAACAATATTAATTGAAACGGTAACATACCTACTGTCAGAGATCAAGAATCGATGGCCCTGGAACATCAAAACAACAAAATCAGTAAAATTAGATAAAAATAGAATTGGGGGTAAATTTAGGGTTACATAGAAAGAAACACTGCGACTGATGGAGTATTACGTTGCAACGAAACTGATTAGCTTGTCTTCATCATCTTCATCTTTACAGCAATCGATTTTTGAGAGAGAGGGAAACTGATGAGGGAAACAGTTGAATGGGGGAATGGGTGGTTTTATTCGCGTGGTCCGTTACCAACACCAACAGTCTCCGGCGTCGTCTGTTAGGATGGTGAACCGTCTCCGGCGTTGGCCGTTGAGGACGTGGCTTTGATTGCGTCCGTTGAAGAGAAGAAGCAAGTGAAGAAACGGCTGGTGCGGCGGTGGAATCGAAGGGTTGCCGGTTCAGGCGTCTTAAACAATCGGAAAAAGCGTCTTGTTCCGGATAAATAAATATTTTTTAGCGTCACATGTCACCTTCATATTCATTCTTATTATTTTTTCCCCTCTCTCTTATTTAATGCACTTTTATATTTAAATAATAATATATATTTAAAAAAATATTAATTACACTAATAAAACACATTTATTTTAAATTATTCCTTTTTATAAGAAACTTTAAAATTTAATTATGTAACTTTTATTTCAATCAAATAGTAACTAAAAGTCAAATTACATTAAATAGTAATTAACGTATTTACGAAACCCAATTATATATTAATTTTTACATATTTTGATTTTGTTTATATCCATAGTATATGTAATATATTTATACACCTGTAAAATATATATATATATATATATATATATTTAATAATTTTAAATATTAATATTTTTCATCACGTGTGTAAACACGGGATCTAAACTAGTGTATTATAAAGGAGTATAGATAATTAGAGAACTTATAATATATTTTTTTTTCCCGTAGAAGCCGGATACGAAAAAAATGAAAAAAAACCATCATATTTTTACCATAATGGTTAACGACCCATAAACTATTTTTCATAATGGTTTTGTCATTTAGGTTTTGTTCCTTTATTTTACTTACTAGGTTAGAATCTGGTGTATTACATGGTTTGAATAAATATAATGTTATATACTTAGTAATAAAAATGTTTATATCTTTAAAAACTCGTGTATTACACGCGTTGAATAAAATTTTACGTGACAATTATAAATTCTGTGAAGTTAATTTTTAAAACATTTTTTAGCATAGTATTAATTTTTTTTATGTAACTGATAAATGTTAATTTATATTAAACTTTAGAAACTCAGTGTATTACATGAGTTAAATAAATGTAATGTTACATATACTTAGTAATAAAAATTTACATATTACATATTCATGAAAAAAAAAATTATAAAAAGAATTATAGAAGTCGTTATTATTTAATAGGAGAGTGTGACGGGAAACAAAAAACTATAAAAAAATTAAAGAAATTCATATAATTAATAGGAGAGAGATGCGGGAAAAAAAATCTGAGGATGCATGAGTGAGTGACAAGTGTCATATCAAAACATTTATTTATTATATAGTATGATATATTCTAAAAAGCACATATCAAGCCGTAGAATGTATTCTAAATATAATAAACAATTAAAAATAAAAACAAAAAAAGTTATATAAACTAAAATTTAAAGTTTCATAAACTAAAAGTTAAAATTACATAAATGAAATTTATACAAATCAAACATGACAAATTACATAAATAAAATTAAAATAATCTTCTATAAGCATAACCTTCTCATACCGGTGTTCGCCACTTCTTAAATAACTTTTTTATGTTATCGGCGGTTAACTCATATCTAAATACAAGTTAATCTCCTGAATCTCATTAACTCTAGTGTATGAAGCTAACTGAGTGGTATCGTCCTCAATGGAAGTAACCCCGAATCTAAATCACTCGACGAGGTTTTAAAGTAATAGCACAAACCGAATGGAGTAAGCCTGGATCCCAACTGTTGTATTATAAGGTCCATATTAGAGACCTTAAACTTATGCATTCTAAACCATTCCATGAAAGTTACGACACCGTAGCTGTATAGTCTGTCTAGCGTCACCGAGAAATGACCATGAAGGTAGAGAAAAATGAAACAAGTGTTATGAGTGTAGAGAAAAAGGAAAGAACATATTGTATTTATAGCGTTGAAATATATCAGTTGAAAGAAAATAATGTATAGTCTCTCCTATTAATTGCACAAATTTTTTTTAATTATTTTTTAATAATTTTTTGTTTTTCGTTTCTATCTCCTATTAAATAATAATGATTTCTATAATTCTTTTTATAAAACGTTTTTCATTTAAAAAAAGATAGGATTGTTCAGAAAACATTTTTAGAAATTGAAGATTTTTTCATTATTTTTATAAAACATTTTTAAAAACTAACTATCTGACGTTTCTAAAATTTGTATTCAACTCATGTAATACGTGGGGTTTCTAACCTAGTCTTACTTCTAATAAACAACTACATTTAATGCCATGTGGCAACACCATAACTTTTCTCACTAAAATTTTTAATTTTCCCTATTTTAAGTAAGTTTAAATTTTAATATCTAATTATGTTGATGTTGTTTTTTTTTTAAAATAACATAAAATTTGAATTCTAGTTATTACTTAATTTGAATTCTAATATATAATTTGAAATCTAATTTTCCCTACACATTGTTGTATTTTTATTTTTCTATTAAACAACTCTTATAATACGTGGGTATATGACCTAGTAATATAATATATTAATAATACCATACAAATATGAAATATATATGCAAGTGATTGACTTCTTTATATAAACTAACCCGCTTAAAAATCGGGCCATCTAAAGACTATTAACAATAATATTAAAAGGTAAACTATTAACAATAATATTAAAAGGTAACTATGGACTATGAGACAATTTTAATGTAGCAAATATACACCTTGCTTTGCATAAGGTACAAACAAAGACTTGATTTTTTTTTTCTCAGCTAGATTTATGTATAAATATTTGCTTTAGCAATTGGTAACCAAAATATTTTGCATGGCTCAAGTGTCTCCATGTTTTTTCCTTACGCAGGTGACGCGGGTTCGAATCTCGCATTTCACTGTGTTACCTGATTTAAATGACTTCATCCTTTTTTTCTTGTGTTTTAATATTTTTTTTTTACGTTTTAATGTATAATAATAAATCTTATACGCTAATTCGTACAGGGTGAGTTTATGTAAAAGTTTTTATTTTTCTTAAATTAAAAAAACAATAACTATTAAAATAAACGATCACAATAGATGCATTTAACCTCATGTAGCCCAAAGAGAATCTGATTAAACAAATAAACCAAAAGCACTAAATCTGATGATTCGTATCCTATGCGCTGATGCCTCCCCCATCGTCACTGTCAATTCACCAATCACAGTAGAAATACACAAACAAACATATACGTATACCTATACATACACATCAATCGCCTCTCTTTCAAATCAATTCTGTACAGTGCATTTTCTCCCATACTCTCTTGTCATTTTCGGTCCAATTAGGGCTAAATACTCGAACAAATCCCCCAAATTCACAAACTCTTCATCTTTCGAAATCTCACGGCTCAAATCACGCTTAACCTGTAAGTCTAGCTGTGTATGTGAATCTCGTGTGTTGTAATTGATAATTGATGATATTCTCACACTTGTGTGTGTGTTTGACAACGTTGACTGCCGTGCCGGAAGGTTAATCGTTGATGGAGAATAGAATACCGCCGGGAAGTTACTTCCAGTACTCTCCTACTGGAGTTCATGCTTCACTTCAGAGGTCTTCTTCTCCCTCAGATCGTGAGCGGTATGTGATTATGATTATCTGTATTGATAGCTTTTGGATCTAGGGTTTTTAGTTGTTTTTGGCATTGGTATCCAGTTTTAATGCTGTTTGGGATCTAGTGTGTACTTGCTTGAGCTTATATTGTGATGATATGTTTGCTTTTGTTTTTTTGAAGTTTTGTTACAGCAGTGAGAAGTATGGATTTGTTGTTTGATGTTTTTTGTTGAGATGAGTAAGTTATTGGTTGATAATTAAGGATAAGTAAGTTGCATAGGCTTGAATTAGGATGCAATTTCTATATAATAAGGAAGTTGTTTATTCATGGTGGCTGAAAGTCTTATGATGTCATTATTGGTGGATTGAATGTGAGTTGACATTTGTGAATACCAGTCTATAGTTAAGTCGATTAAAATAATCTTTTGATTCAATCGGTTATATCTTGTTTATGCTCCTCACCTAAGACGCGTTTCACTAATCACCCGAGTTTGCGGTAAATAAGGATGTTAACTATAAAATGGAGAACCTGATAATTCTTGCCCATTTTTTAATTAATGTGTCACTAGGAGTAATCCTTTGGTTATCAAAAAGTGCTGATAAGTTTGAACCCAATTTGAGGCTCCCATAGAAGGTATAATATAGTATATCTTGATTTTTGTTAAAGTCCACTTTGATAGAGTAAAGATGGGACCATTAAAAAGTTCCTATATAAAAATCGTGATATGATTGTTAAGATCTTAATAACTATGATCATAAAGAAGATGGCGATCTTATCAAATCAATGCATACAGTATCCTTTTGCTTTATACTATCAACTACATGTTGGATACATCATACTTAGATTAGAAGGGCCGGTGTTTAGGTCTCACATGGCCATCATTTTTTATATTAAATGCATTTTTTCTCTTTCATAGCTTTTTGATAAAGTTATTGAAGTAAGAAGAGTTGATGTTATTTATTTAAATTTATTTTGGCCATAAAATGTTTTCATTATGTGGGTTGCATGAGAAGAAATAAAAATGTGATTTTGGATTCCATTTATTTGATGTTTCAACATGGCATTTTAGATTGGTCATGGTGTTTTACATCTGGCCGCCAATTCAAACCATGTGAGAATAATATTAAATCGAAATAATTTTACCTAAATATTTAACTGTTGTTTCTTTTCATGAAATATTGCAATTATTCACCAAAAATTAGTTACAACGTGAAGAGCAATAAAGATGAGACCCGCAGAATGAAGCGTAACTTTTTTTCGTTTTATGCTCTTGATTCTTATTTTTATTTGTATGGTTGGGGGTTGGGATAAACAGATATTTGGCAGAATTGCTTGCAGAGAGACAAAAGTTAGCACCCTTTATGCAAGTCATGCCAATATGCAATAGTCTCCTAAATCAAGGTTTTTTTTAATCCTTTCTTTTAATACAAAATTTTAAATTGTTATTGTTACCACGTTTTATCTTGTACAGAAAGTAAGTAATGTTGATCTTTAATGTTTTTTTGTTTAGATATGATTAAATTGGGCTTTCATACTTGCAATCTTTTGTTACTTTTATTGATTCTTGAGATTATTAATGCAATAACACCTTCAAAAGTAATAACAATTAAACATCATTTTATTTAAATAGTGGCAAAACATCATTTTGAATTGTTTATAAACGGGTCAATTTAAGTTATGTTAGAACCCTTGTGGCTCAAATGGGTGAAAAAATAGCTAAAAAGGAAACAAGTCAAATGTGTTGAACGGGTTGAAATTCGTCCACTTTGTATTCTAATGTATGTAACAGCCTCATAAGTCGCTTTACTAAAAAATAGGATATTATTGTATAAATATAGTTTTTGGAATCATTTTTTAATCGCTATCTAATTAAAAAGTTGGGTAAAAGGCATTTTGGATCAAACTGGCCCGACCTATACAAAAATTACCTATTTAAACCTGTTAACGACCTTACTCCTTTTGCCCCCTTTAATCTATCTTGTATGTTATTTTGTTGCAAATTTTCTATAAACCTCAAACATTACTTGGTCCAATATTTGATATTAATTTGCTTCTTTTGTTTGTCATCTTCATGCAGAGATCATGAAGACCTCCGGACTTGTGTCCAACCATACTTTTGTGGATCACGAGAGAATGTTGCGTGACAGGTCATATCAATCATTTGGTCAAAAACCTAATGGAGGTCCAATGGATGTGGAGGCATGGCCCACCATGCAATCTGAGGTATCTTGGTCAAATGTCCAAACTACACTCCCATCCCAACGTTTACTTGCATTTTGTATAGGGGTTCATGAACTGATTTTAAAAGTTCCTGATAACGGTTGTGTTGGTTTAGGATAATCGGCTTCTACAAAGAATGGCTTCTTTTCAAGCTTCTGCTAGGGCTTGGCCTGCATCACCAGGAATGGCAACCCCTACAGTTATAAAAAAAGTTATTAGACTTGATGTCCCTGTGGAGAAATTCCCAAATGTAAGTAAATGTAAATGTTCACGTTGTATTTTTTTTTTTCGTTCTAATTTTCTAGAGGTATCACCATCGTGGGTAGGGTAACTCAAAATGGTAGTTTTATCGTACAGGTAGAAACGGGTTGACTTGACCTGAAAACTTCTTCTCTAAAAAAGTTACTTTAAATATGAACAATTAGTGTGTGAAATATGATCACATAGTTGTATTATTTAAAGAATAATCTAGTTTTTTTAACAATATGATTTATGGAGGTTTTTGCTACTATTTTTATAATACACGTTAGAAATAATATAGTTTTGTTCCATATTAGTTTGTTCTAACATGAAAGCATGGCAGTATAACTTTGTTGGCCGGATTCTGGGCCCACGTGGAAATTCACTAAAAAGGATAGAAGCCATGACAGAGTGTAGAATATATATCAGAGGTCGAGGCTCGGTGAAGGATTCTGTTAAGGTATGATTAAATAAGGTATTCTAGTAATTAAGGATTTGTCGTTTTTACAAGAATTTTAGATATTTGAATCATAAATAAGCACTTCCATTGAACTTTGTGGCAGTTGCAAGTTGCATTTATATTGAGCGACTATGTAATTATACGTTTCAAGACATTACAATTTCAAGTTTTACTCGTCACATCACATAGTGTTTGTTTGTGTGTGTGTCTCTATATTTATATTATTAAGGGGTCAAATAAATAGTTATAGGATAATCAATTTCTTATTTACTTTTCTTTTAACCAAATTCCAGGCACTTCATTTTCATTTCATGAACTCTCTTTACTTTTATTCACAAAAAAGTCATTTTTAATCTTTTTATCTACTAATTTCTTAAATAATCTTGAGTTTGCCAAACACTCGAACATGATTATCTTATTGTTACAACTTCAAGCAGCAGAACCACATCCAAACACTACCTTCTTTAGAGTTTGTTTTATTAGCATGTCTGATTATTTAGTATCACATAATCACTACATATTGCATGTGATGGTTTGTTGAAAATAGGAAGAGAAGCTAAAAGATAAACCAGGATATGAACACCTCAACGACCCTCTTCACCTGTTGCTTGAAGCTGAATTTACCGAAGATATAATTGACTCACGCTTGGATCATGCCGTTGCACTACTAGAAAACCTCCTAAAGCCAGTGGTAAAACCTCTCCTTACACGCTTTTGCTTTGTTTATATGTTGTTTCGTCTCTAACTATTAAAGGTGGCAATTTAAACCCATTAATAATATAAAATTGGTTGATTTAGGTTATGTTTAATCTCCAACGGGTTAAATGAGCTAAGTGAAACAATTTAACTACAAAAATGGGTACGCTAATTTTTTTTATTAACGAACGAGATTTTTATTGTAAAAATATAGCACATTAATTATGTATAGAATTAAAAATATAATAAACAAGTGCTTGTGGGTTGGATCAGCCCGACCCGTTTGGACATGTGCTAAGAAATTATCTGCTTTGACTGGCTACCCAGCTCGCCCGACCCTACTAACTCTATTAATCACCAGGATGAGTCTATGGACACTTATAAGAAGCATCAACTAAGAGAATTGGCCATGTTGAATGGTACACTAAGAGAGGAAAGCCCGAGCATGAGTCCTAGTATGAGCCCAAGTATGTCTCCTTCAACAGCAACGGGATGAAACGGGCCAAAACAGGAAAATGACGGGCCACCGGGCCCCAACACTGGGTTCGATTTTATTTACCTGCTGAGATCACTAGCCTCAATTTGATCGTGTGAACCGCAAAAGTGCTTCACCAAGGATGCTCAAGAGATGAAGGTTTGCTTTTGCGGCATATTGCGACAGCTTCGGGCAGCCCGTAACTTAGGTTTGAAAGACTTGATATTTACTTGTAGTTATCTAATTCTTTTTTCCCGTGGGTTTGAGTATTAATGTTTTTTTTAGTTCATTTTGATTTCTGAATAAGCACCAATAATTGTATTGCAATAGTCTATTTATTGATCATAACCTAGGATCTAAGGGAATCACCCATCAATTCAATAAATTTATGTTGCCTTTTCTTAAAGCTTGGGATTTGATAGTTTTGCAGTTTGTTTTGTATTTTCTCTCTTAACTAGAGGTGTACAAAAAAAACCGGTTCTGGAACCGAACAGGTATTGAAACTGGTTTGTCGAGAACCGGTTAGAGTTGAACCTGTCGGTTTGTATACTGCCATGCTTGAATTGGTTTGAAACCAGTTGAACCCGAACTGAACACCTCCCTCTACAAGTTGTAACCAAAACTGAACTGATCATTTCCCTCTTGAAAACTGATTTCTAACCCCAACTTGTTTTGACTTTTTTTGGTCTAAACCGGAACTGATTTGGTAAAAAAAATACTGGTTTGTACACCTCCCTCTCAAGAAGATCAAACGAATAAATAAAAAAAGTTAAGGTAAAAAAATCGGTTTGTACACCGATCAAATAAATAAACAAAAAAAATTATGGTAAAATAAAGGGAAAAATACCAAAATGGACATTTTGTCCATCTAAAAAAAACTCGGAGACTAAGCCTTTTGAATTCAAAGGCTTAGCCGGCAAAACCTAGCCAGCTTCGAACAGGTTAAATGTCCATTTTGATATATTTAAGAGAACTATATCCATTTTGGTATTTTTCTCTAAAATAAAATGTACACCTCTATCTCTAGCAGATCAAATGAAAAAAAAGGAAAGTTAAATGGGTTGGGTTATAACTGAAGTATATTTTATAATATTTTACTGTAACAATTTATAAGAAAAACTTCTTTTTTAAGAAAATAAGTGTTTAAGCAACTAACATCTCTTTTAGAAAAGTATCCATTTTGACCCGAATTTGTTTTACCCTACCCAATCTTGATTTGCCACCTGTACTAAAAAATCAAAAAAGAAAAGACAAAGCACTGAATTATAACAAACCCATGTCTAGATAATCTCTGGTCTGTTACATCAAAATAATTTTTTTGACATTTTTACAAAACAATCAAAAAACTATTGTGTCTTGGTCATATGAATACAAATGATACAAAACTCGTGTATGGTTGCTCCATTTCCTGTTGGGTACTGGAAACATCCCCTTCCATTTACACCTGCCCGAAATAAGCTGATTTTTTTATGTCCTGACTTTTAAACAAAATTTTTAAAAAAGTATCAACCAATAAACAAAATATATAAAAACATTATATGGTGAAGATGCTAAATTAATCAAATATATTCATGAAATCCATTATGTAAAGAAGTATTTAGTATCACCAACAGATCAAGAGTACAGTTAGATATCAGATCAGATCACTTATTTCGACCATTACACACGCATCGGGTCAAAAACAGGTTAGGCCGGGTTGACCCAGAAACACTTTTTTATCCAAAATTTGTATCTTTTAAAAAAATAATTAGTATGTAAAATATGATTTAGTATCCTATTAGGCTATTTCAATATTAATTTTTTGGAATAAGGATATAGGAGGTTTTATGCATTACAAAATACAGTTTAGGATAGAAAGATAGATATTCGACCCGCCCCTTTCCTGACATGCTTTTTTTTCCCTGTTTGACCCGTTAGAGACAGAACATGACCCCGATAGACACACTCATAAGTAAATGGGTCGAAATTGGCACCTCTAACATTAATTATACCACCAGGGATCAGTTGATAAAACTTAAAACACAAATATGGCCAATAAATTCAGGGGAACAGCAAAATAGGGTTTACCTCCATCACAATGAACTGGGTCAATCAGAAAGACCAAGTTCAAGTTCAAGCTCATCATCTTCTTCAAAGAGCTTTAACAGCCGAGCATGCTGCTCTTCACGTTTCTTCTTTTGCCATAGCTTGAAAAGGTAAGATGACAAACCGACAACTGCTGCAAGACCAATGCATATTATGAATATTGTAGATCCTTTTCTGCTACCTGACGAAGGCTTCTTATCTTTTTGCGAATTTGAATCATCTGAAAAGCCTGAAATGATTTATGATATAATATGTTATTATATTTATTAAGAGGATGATAAAATTTACAAGAATAAGAAACAACAATGTGCATAGTAAATTTAGATAGCAAATAGTGCAACTCTGTTATAACCACCACATGAAACACAGAAAGGGCCTCTCAGATACGGTTCAACTGTTCAATATTTATAAAATTTTTATTGTGCAGTAAAGGTGGCAAAATAGATGGGGTTGAGTAACATGTCAAAAAGAGTAGTTTTATTGTGCAGGTTGAAATGGGTTGGTCTGAACCACAAACAATGGTGGACTCAAGATCTTTTTACTGGTGAATGTTTGTTACATTGGGGTCACTCGAGTGTCCAATATGTATGATTACAAACACAATTGTTATCCATTAGGATGTTATAAACAATATGATAAATCATAGTAGTGAAAGGCATACAAGACGCTCGCCTAGGCACCCAGGCGCAGCCATACCGCCTTGCGTCCATCACGGCGCAAATTTCAGCCAAATTCCGCAAAAAAATAAAATAAAAAACCAGTCTCAACCGGTCAGAAACAGCTAAAACTTGTTTACAACATTCAGAAATGGCCTGAAACCAGCCTCGACTAGCCTAAAACGTGTCTAAAACCCTTAAACATCCCTGTTTGTACAGTGCGCTCAAAGCACTGCTTTTTAAGCGTCTTACGCCTAGGCTCACCCTTTGCGCCTTGAGCCTATGACTACTATGTGATAAATATGATTACAAAAACTATTTTACTGCAAAAGGTGATCTTGAAATTTTAAAGCAACCAATTTCGTAGGCTTTTATACATTATAATGTGACTTTCAACCCGCTTGGCCAGTAGTACTTCTACCCACTGACCCATTTCCTTTCTAGTTAAACCCTTTAGCTCAACCCGTTTGACTATAAGAAATAAAACATAACCCAAAACGATCCATTTATAAGTAAATGTCAAAACTGACACCTCCAGAATTTGATCTCTCGTCTCCGTGATATAGCAAAATTTCATTTTTAGGAAGAACCTGGGCTGGTGTTTCTATGACAATTAAAATATGGTCGAGAATAGTAGACTTAAGGATACGCATCCATATGATCGCGTATTTACGCTTCAATTCTGTTAAAGTTTCATTTATATAACCCTTCTGTTTGCCAAGAAAACGAAAAGCAATTACTTCTTTTCAGCTTACATGAATATCCTTCATCCTAAACTAGTTGATTTTGGGGATAAGACAAAGACAAGCAAACAGTATTTAATCATATGCAATAGCTTCAATTACTTAAAGTTTTGAATAAATCATTCCTGAAATTGAATAAAATATCACAGCTAATGCTCCATGAATACAATTAAGGCATGAAACATGTTCAAATATAATCAAGTACAAATCAACCCTAGAACACATGTTTGATCGCGATTTAGAAGAAACCACATGCAATTAACCTTAACAATACCTTCATAATTACAATCAAACGACACAAAATCACAAATTCAGCAACAAGCAATTGAGAAAAAGATGATATGAGGATTACGAACCGGAGAGGAATTGCAGGAAAATTGAAATGAACAGGAAGAAGAAGCGCAAGGATCTCCGGCGTGAGATATCAGACATCTCTTGATAGGTTTTGTGAATCAAAATTATGAACCAACCGATGTTTGTTTCATTTCAATCCAGTCGCACAACAAACAACGTGTAAACACAAAACTCCCACTTGCAATTTCTTACGTTTGAAATACTCTATTTTAAATACGACAAACAATCACAAATTATTAAAGAAAAAACCAGATTACGGGTAAATTTAAAACTTTAAATCTTAAGGTGGTTAAAGCAAAATTTTATAAGATTAAGAGGTCATTTTGCTATTTCAAAAAATTAAAGGTTAATATTACAAGTGTCCACAGACACTTGCCTTGAAGTAGAATCATAATGATTTATATAATTGAGATTATATAAATAGTTTATTATTATACTCGAAATAACAATTTATTTACGTATGTATTTTAGAAATAACAAATCTTAGTGGGTTAAAATTAATTAATAGTCAAATTAATCTAAACGTAAGCCCATAAGAATTGGGATCATTAGGGTTTTTAGAGGATTATAAATATGAGGCTTATGTAACAACTTTATCCCAAGCACGACTTTGCATAGGGCATGCACGCCCATTCTAGTCGGATGGCTAGCTAAGTTACTGAGCACCATCGGCCCACTATCGAGAACTGAAACATGTTGATGAGGATTTGAGGTCAGCACGCTCGTGCAAGAATATACAGGCACATGATAACTCATTGCATGCTGATGAGATTGTATTCTTAGCAAGTATCAACAATCCAAAAGTGTTTAAACACTTCAATTTGTTTCTAGGTTGCCAATGGATAAGTATCAAAGTTTAATCTACCAATTATGATGATTTTAGAGGACTTATGGAATGGTTATTATGATTTTAGGTATTATTATGAAGTAGGAGTTGTTAAGGATCACTAATCACCTTCATCGGAAGCTTTTGTGATAGCGGTAAGCTCCAAACACCTTAACTAGAGCTTAATCAAAGTTGGATTACTAAAAATGGAAGTTTTAGTTGATAATATTGGATTTGATCAAGATAGTTTGCACATGAAATGGTTTAAACGCTTTAAGATGCATAAAATTTGGTTTATAAACTTCTATGATCAAGTATAAGTTGAGAATTTTGGGTTGAAATTGATTACATGTAGTTTTGGGTTAAAAACTATGAACCGTCTGAACAAGCTCAGTTGCAGTTACAAGAAATAACATATGATTCGAGAATTAGTACATAGACAAAGTATCATGCTCTATCTTACATAGTTATCAAAGGCGCAAGGCGCATAGGCCTCACCTAGGGCCTAGGCATAGGCATAAGACACAAAAAAAGTGAGAGTCTGAGAGAAAAAAATGCACTTATATTATGTATTGAAAAATAATATTATTCTTCAAATAAAATAAATGAAAGCTGTTATATAATTCCAAAATTTGAATAATATATTCAAAGTACCAAATTGTTCAAAACTTGAAAACCGAAATGACCATATACCAAATTGACGAATGAAATGAAGAATTAAGCATTAAATGAAGAATTAAAAGCATTATCAATGGAAGATAATACCTTTTAAAAGCGCAATCAAGGGAAGATAATACCTTTAATTGGTATTGTGGAATATATATAACCTTAAAAAAAACTCAACCATCTCACCTAGGAACCGAAAACATAACCAACGCGCCTCGCCTTAGAATCGCGCCTAGACGTTACATACGTAGCGGTCAATACCATATTCCATCCGTTTTCGAAATAACTAGAGATTGACTTAAATATTTTTTATGATACGGTGCTTGCATAGAATTTTTGGTATGTTTCTTCTACACCTTCTACAGTTCAACTTGTCGATCTTCTAAAAGAAGGCCGTCCTTCGCTTTGTATGACATTCTTTGGTCGATCAAACTGTCCAAGCTTCCCATTGTTGTGAACGTTTTGCTTGCGGAGACATATTAGAGTAGTAGTGATCATTGATGAACAATTATTATGTAGTTCTTGACTTCTTGTACATGTAATATGCAATTAGTACGTTTGTATCGAAGCTAGTATGCATTGTGTGGTTTGTTGTATTCAGTTTGTATTTTCACATTATCCCCCTACATAAAGAAGGGTAGAGGTGATGAGTTAGCTTTACTTAATTAACAAAAAATTACAAATCAAAGTTTCAATAATTGCTATTTATTCTAGGCACTTTATCATCGAGATTTACTTCCCTTGAACTTCCTCTATTTTCCATATGGATTTCGTAACCATTGACGATTCTTCTAAATCTCATCATTTTCCAAATTTTATTTGTATTTTCTGGCGTAATACCGGCTAACAATGGCTGCTTCTTTGGTTGTTCGAGGAGTCCCAGTACCTTCCACCTTATGTTTACAAGAATCGGAAATGGAAGATCACACCTTCATTCGTTGCCCGGTGGATAGAGAAACTTGGTGCATAATTGGGAGATGGACTAGGATGAAATGCTCCACTTAGTCATCCGTATCTGAACTCTTGTCCCATTTTTAAAAGCTGGTCGGGATCAAAGGAAGGGAAAAAGGATAAGATTTTTAATTGGATATTGCACGCTTTGTCAAAATTGGAAGACGAGAAACAAATGGGGGTTTTCAAAGACGAGAAGATCAGTAAACAACATGATAAAAGACATAAAAGTTTTAAGTTACAAATGGAGAGAATTCAGGGGCAATAAAAGTCGATGCAGCTGGGAGAATTGGACAACTAACCTGTTAACAGGTATTTGATAAGAAATGGTGGATGATTTATTTCGTTAATGTATATAGTTTTGGTATATGTCATTTTGGTTTGGATGTAATTGGGGCATTACTAGTTCCCCACTAGTTTTTCTATGAGAATTTTTATTTTTGCCGGTAAAAAAAAAACAAGAAGATGAAGTGAGGATACACGGATTTATTCCCCATCTAAAAGCTAATTCGAATAAGTGATTTAGAGAATGCTTGTTTGGATTGTCATAATTTATAGCAAATAAAGATGAGAGCTTTCAAACTTATTGACCATGGTTCTTGTTGAAGCAATGCTAGTTGCTTCAAACTCATGAATGATTGTTTACATTAGGACGACAATTGACTTACATTTGTACAACAACCATAAACTTCTACTCGAAGTTGAATACCTTAAAACAAACATATAATATGTGATAATAAGTAAAATGGATAACGATGGTAGTGATTTTTTTCTTACAAAATCCTAATCAACCTTCAAATGCCTCATTAGTATGGATCAACCTCTTTGACTTAATTTTTAGTTTGAAATTTTTTCTCCTTTTAGGAAGAACACAATTTTTAACTAAGCAACCTTTATTAACTACAACAAAATCAAGGATTTTGATTTGATTTTTGTATTAAGCAAATGAGAGAGACACAAGTTTAAAATGTTAAGCATCTTTTCATGAACAATTCAACAAGGATTTTGATTTGATTTTCCACTTTCAAAAATCATTGCCTATTTTATTTAAACCAAAATGGTTTGACTTGTTTTGGGTTTGAAATTAAAGAGGATTCCCCTGATTTTGTTTTTGTTTGATATTAAAATACTTTATAAAAGTTCTTTTATAAAAATCATTTTGGTTTATAAACAAATTTTTATGTTTACCATGTTATACACTTGAGATAATATCATGACCCTTTCGTGTCGTGGAATGCTTAGTTGACTTGTCATCGCTTGATCTCGTTTTTAGAATCTCAAAATTGCTCTCATGAGCTTGGTCTTACTTCACTGTCGAGAAACGAAAGAGATGGTACATCCGATACACAATATGTTCGTAGACTTTCTATCCACGTATGTTCTTTGAGTCTTGCATTGGATGACATATGCCTCTTCTTTATCTTCTTGCGTTTGATTATACACATTGATGCATGACATATTTTGAATATAAAAGTATCTAACTATATACATTTCAAAACCGTGTGAACAGTTGTTGTTTTCTATTAGATGTAACTATATATATTTCAAAACCGTGTGAACAATTGTTGTGTTTTATTGGATGTGTTTGGCGATCTTTCCACGTTGGAAGCAATTATTGGCTATCTTTTTATTTACTGTGTCAATATTTCATTTGTCCACGTGTCGGTTTGTTTGTTTCCTTTTTATTTTTATTTTAGGTTATGATGGATCTGGAGTGGAAATGTGATGGTTGCCACGGCTCCAATAATATGAAGAAAACTAAAGGCAAACTTGATTCTATTTTAACTTTTCAATCTTTTTATTTTCTATATTACTTCTTATTTATTACGTTTTAGCCCTTTGAGTGTATCTTTAATTTTTTTTGTATTTTAAAATTTTTAAATTGCTTATGAACTTTTTTTTTGTTTTTTTATATTAAATTAATGTATAAATCTCATTTATAACTAAATTTTGAGTACCTAAAAACCTATGAAAAATACAAAAATATGTATATAAATAAATGGCGTCTCACGTTCGAAAAGCGGGGTGTTTTTGCGCTTTGTGTCGGGTTCAAACCTTGGGGCTGGCTTTTTATGTAAATTTCTTTTTTTTTCTTAATTTTTTATCCAGATTTTTTTATTCATCTCTTTGGACGTCTTATCATTTGTATTTTGGTTCGGGCCCACGACCCCGATGCGTAGCGCGGGCAACTAATGCTAGTTGGCTTACATTTATACAACCATAAACTTAAACTCAAAGTTGAATACCTTTTAACAAACATATAATATGTGATAATATGTAAAAACTATAATCATGGTAGAGTCGTGAGGTTTAAAGTAAGATGTGAGGTTTAAGGCAAGATGTTCTTCACTTGAAGCACTTGGCATCCAAAAGAGCCTCACCCTCAAAAGGCTCATGATCTTCAATCATCTGATTCACACGTTCCTTTTGTGCTTCATCCGAATGATCCACTTTTGTCCACTCATAAAGCTCCATATCATAACATTCATCCATTACAAACTTTGGGATCTCCGGGCCTCGGAATATCCAGAAGCCCTTAACCTTGAATGGGGGCTCATTTCCAATAATCAACATCTTTCCAAAAGCATATTTTCTTGCCAAATCCATACGTTGAAGGAAACCACCAACCTTGTTCATGGTGACAAATGAGATTGTATTTTCATCATTGTATTTGTAGTTACAGAACCAAAGAGAATAGCCCTCTGGATCGAACATCTCCCAAAAACCTATAAAAAGGTCAATAAATACTAATGCTTGCATATGCTCCCAAAATAGCAAAGCAAGACAACAAACTACAATCGCAAAGCAATATTTGAAGGTACCTTTAATTGCAACCTCGTGGAAATTAGTCTTGGTGTTAGAGTAAAGCCTCTTCCAATCATCCAAAATCATGTTAGTTGGTGGCAAGAGATCAAGTGGATTTTTGGGCTTTGGTGCTTCTTCTATGAGTTTTGGAGGAGCTTCTTTCTTTTCTATTTGCTTTGGTGGTTCTTCACCTTCGGGTTTTAGAAGAGCTTCTTCAAATTCTACTTTTTCTTGCTCATCCTTTCCTTTACTATACGGATTTGTTTTAGGAGGCACCACCGGAGGAACTGCTTCTGCCTGCTTCCACTCACCAAGTATTTTGCTAAAGTTTGGTTGATTAATCATGGTCCAAAAATACCTTTCAACATGAGGAAACTCGGATGTGAAGGCTTTAGTCATCATATATTTGAAGCCTACGTACAAGTTACATGTCATGATGATGTCAGCCAATGTCACAACATCACCGACTAAGAAAGTGCGTTCAACAAGATATGTGTTTAGGGCACCAAGAGCTCTCTTCAAACTAGCAATGGCCGCGTCTTCAACCTTCGATGCATGTTAGGGGGTGTTACTCTTTGTTGAAATCTTTACAAGAGCGCTTTTTAAACAATTTAATAATACACGCCACAAGTCTAGATATTGCGATTCACAAGTGAAAGAGGAACTAACCGAAGCAAGATGGTTGCCAAAGCCTAGTCTCGGCCTCGCCCATGTAAACAAATGTGAATCAATCTCTGATGATGAGAAATCAATCCATTGCTCAATTTGGCCCTAGAAACAAATCAAGAGCTTCATCTACAAGAACCATAACCACTTATTAATAACAAAGAAGACGAAAGAATGATAAAACTTACATATTCAATCAGTGAAGATCCAAAGAGACAAGTGTCGGTCTTGAGGCGAGCAACTGTCACAATGAACACCATCAACGATTAATGAAACATGATAATTAGAAACAAATCTCACTTGATAGATCACTTACTATAGCGAGCAATCGCATTACTCTCGAACACAATCCCATCAGGAGTCTCCAAAACGGGGACCTTAAGAAACGAAAATAAAATTATGTATTAATCAATGAAATAACACACTTTGTAAATGTTAGAAATAAAAAAAAGAACATACCTTCCCAATAGGGTTCATCTTAAGAAACTCCGGAGTTAGATTGGTGACGCCCATCTCAAAATCATCAACCCACTTAACTTCAACACCAACATATTCAGCAGCAATCAATGCTTTATAAGTATTTTTATTGTTTTTTCTAGAATGCATCACCTACAAGAACACCAAAACCAGAAATCCTAACAAAAACAACTTAAAAGTGATCATAAAAAACAAAAACAAAAGTAACAACTCACCAGTGCCATTGATTAGCGCTTAGCCGAATGACAGAAACATATAAAGATCAAGGAGATGAAGATACCAAATCCATGACAAAGTCAACGTTGACTTGTGATATGATTAGTTTGATCAAGTAATTATTACGATCACACTCGATTAAGGATACATGTGTAAGTTATTAAATCATTATTTACTAATAATAAATACATATTAAAAACTATAAAATGATTTTTTTTTCAATTGTTCTACCTACTCTCTTTTACTAGTCTCTTTTGTCCCTTCTTCTATACAAACTATTAGTTATTAATTTATTTTAAGGAAATTCACCAAAATGGCCATTTGACCAACATAAACTATCAAAATGGCCAAAATACGGCGAAAATTTGCCATATTTTTTCGCCTCAAAATTTCGCCGGAATTAATTTTTAATTTTTTTTTTTTCAAACTTCTCTCAAAAGGATGTTTGCCATATTTTTCACCTCACTTTCCATCCTTTTAAATAATGAAATAGATGATTTATATGCGAACTAATTACACGGATGGTCCCTGTGGTTTGGTCAAATTACGGTTTTTCGTCCCTGGGATTCAAAAATTACAAGGATGGTCCAAAATAGTTTGATTTTATCGCACCCATGGTCCCTAGAGTTGATGAGGGTTAACTTTTTCTGTTAAGTGACTGTGAAATTACCAAAATACCCCTTATTATTAAATAAATAAAAATAAAATAAAAACTAAATGACACCCATGGGTCCCACTATGTTATATATATAGACACTTTATCTTCACCATGTCGACCCATCAGTACACCATCGTCGGCAACTACTTCATCTTCACCACCACCACCGTAACCAGGGGCGGACCTACATAGCCCGGAGGGGGTTCACTGGAACCCCCGAGTTTCGAAATTTATATAGAACGGTATGTAAAACACTGAGGTGAACCCCTTAAAATATAGAGTGAACCCCCTGAACAAAATTCCTGGATCCGCCACTGACCGTAACCCTCCTCCACCATTTTCGGAGCAGGAGCTGAACATGGTGACCCTCCTTCACCGTAACCCTCCTTCACTAATTTAACCCTCCACCATTTTTGGACCCACTCAACCATACATATATGAGATGAATGCCTTTGTCGGAGCCATGGCAGGAGCTGGACATGGTGACGGCGGAGTTGGAGATCGCCGGAATCCGCCGGCTCTACCATCTTCTCTATTTCTCTCTAATGTGTGATTTGGGTTTAAATCCCATTCTTTGTTCAATCACTCATCTCTCAAATTCCTTAAAACCAATTACATAGGGGGTAGGTGGGTAACTTGAGTTTGAATTGGGTTTCGATTGGAAACTACATATTGATCTAAGTCGTTTGATGCTAACTGCTTCGTTGTTCCTAGTGGCTTCAAATGGTAGTTGGGACAACAGGTTTAAATCCCATTTCTCCAATTGGAACAACAACAGGTTTAAATTCAAATCTTTAAACCCTCTTGCTGCATTGTTAAATCCATTGATGGTTTAGGGACTGATTCAACTAATTTATGCAACAATTTGTGGTTTAGGGGCTGTATTGTCTTGCAACACCGGTGGACGACGGCTTTCCGGCGGATTTCATGTGATCGGAATTGGTGGTCATTGTATGATTCTCTAGCGCAAATCCATTTATGGTTTCGGTTTACGGGGCTGAACTAATTCAACTAATTCGTACAAAAGAAAGGGCATGCAATTTTTCTTTCGTTTTTTTTAGGTGTGATTGAGGACAGATCTTGCAATTTTTGTGTTCGTCGGAAGTTGAAGGTTGCCGGAAAGTACGCTTGGCCATATCTGGTTGCGGGCAAGGTTTCGGGAAGGGATGAGATTAAGGGTGGACCATGGGTTATATTTATATTTAGTTTTTTTTTGCCGGATGTTGTAAGTATCGCCGGAGAAGGTGGTGGTGATGGTGGAGGAGGGGAGCTGATGCCATGGTGATGACTGATGAGTGAGTGTTTGTGATTGATGACTGATGAGATTAAGGGTGGACCAGGCATCGCCGAATTTTTTGGTCCCTGTGGATCTGTTGGTTGAGGCCGATTTGGTGGTGGTTGTAGCGGAGGCCGTTGAACCACCATCCACCACAATAGTTTTTTTTTCGTCGGAAGTTGCAGGTATCGCCGGAGGTGGTGGTGGTGGCGGCGGCGGCGGTGGTGGTGAGGGAGGGGAGTTGATGTGTTTGTGGGTCCCACAATATTAATATATAAACTGAGTTTCATTTATTTATTTTTTTTAATTTTTAAAATAAGGGTGTTTTGGTCATTTATAAAAATTTAACTGAAAAAGTTAACCCCCATCCACTCTAGGGACTATGGGTGCAACAAAATCAAACTATTTTGAACCATCCTTGTAATTTTTTAATCCCAGGGACTAAAACCGTATTTTGACCAAACCACAGGGATCATCCGTGTAATTAGTTCGCATATAAATCATCTATTTCATTACCATCGGTGTAATTAGTTCGCATATAAATCATCTATTTCATTATTTAAAAGGATGGAAAGTGAGGCGAAAATTATGGCAAACATCCTTATGAGAGAAGTTTGAAAAAAAAATTTAAATTAATTCTGACGAAATTTTGAGGCGAAAAAATATGACAAATTTTCGCCATATTTTGGCCATTTTGATAGTTTATGTTGGTCAAATGGTCATTTTGATGAATTTTCCTAAAATAAATTAATAACTAATAGTTTGTATAGAAGAAAGGACAAAAGAGACTAGTAAAAGAGAGTAGGTAGAATAATTGATAAAAAAAAATTATTTTATAGTTTTAATATCTATTTATTATTAGTAAATAATGATTTAATAACTTACATATGATCCTTAATCGAGTGTGATTGTAAAACTACTGGATTTGGTCCAGTGGTTAGCGGCGATGAAGGATCAACCTGCCCACGCAGGTTCGATCTCGAGCCAACCCGGGTTTTAGTCAGGAGTGCGTTACGCTAGCGGGTCTTGGCCTGTGTAGTGGCGCAACTGTTGTCAAGTGGCAGCAGGCTCCATGGTTTCCCGGTGATAGCCAAATGCCCCTCGTTCTGAACACGCGGGCCCAGTTCAGACAACGTAGTGGTCAGGCTGTGGGGTATGGGTCTCCGATTTGGAGATGTAACTGTCACGTCAAAAATGAAAGTTACCTATCAAAAAAAAAAAATCGAGTGTGATTGTAATAATTACTTGATAAAACTAATCATATCACAAGTCAACGTTGACTTTGTCAAGGATTTGATATCTTCATAATCTTTATATGTTTCTGAATTTGAACCAAACTTTAAATTAATGTTACAGAAGAACCACAACGGATCGACCATAGAATGTCTACAAATTTAATCAACTCAAACTTTAAATTATCAAGTTAACAACAAGTCTACACATTCTTGAGGATAAACGACATATGAATTTGAACCAAGACTGATGTGTGTTTAATTTAAGCCAAATTATCAAGTCAAGCTAGATGACCATATTTTATAAACTATAAAATAGTTTGTGGTTTATAAAAGAGAAAATTGCCAAAATGTATATTTTAACAAAAAAAAAGTTGTCAAAATGTACATTGACTTTTCAAACTTTAAGAAATACCCAAATCTAAAACCAACCTATAGGTAGGTGACAAGCATGCAAAAAAAATTTTGATGGCTTAAATTTAGCCGACCAGGTGTCAACACCGGGGGTATCCCACGTGTATCATCCCGGCTAAAAGTTAGCCGTTAAAAATAAATACTTAGTAAAAAAGAAAACATGTTAAACTGTAATTGAGATTTTAGATTTTACAGTTTCTTGAGAGCCACGGGAAGGACCGGTGAGACGCCACCGGTGGTTGTGGTGGTAATCGGAGAACCGGAGAGAAAGGAAGGAGATCAAGCTGCAGAGGCGGTGACGGCGGTGATGATGATGACGGGTCCGATGAAGAAGAACTTATAACTTTCTCATCATCTTTCTCTCTCATCATGTTCTTGATGTAAAGATCTTCAAGATTTCTACTACTTCCTAACCCCATGCAAAACCCTAAATCTTTCATCTTCTGTTGTTGGGATCTGCTGTGATGATCCAACAACGAAAAGGGTTTTGGAGCATCTCCTAAGCTCAAAGCAAGCTCCATGCTTTCTCTCTGTAGAAAATATGTAATGACATGAGAAATGAAGACAAAAGAAGAGTTATCGGTGTGACACGTGTCGTTGTTTAATTGGATAGTGTAATATCCGTACTTTCCACATCATCGTTTATTTACATTTTGTACCCTTGTACTTTCATTTTTGAATCCATTGTAACCCGAGACTTATGATCAATGAATTTATTGGATTAATTCAATTACATGTTTACAACATACATTACATTTATACATATGCAAGACAACATCATACGTGCAATATTACAAAATTATATATTACAAACACGCGTTTCACTTTTTTACATTTATATTCTCGTTTCACGTCCATACACGCTCTGTTTATTATTATTATTATTAGTAGTAGTATTATCATTATTATCATTAGTACTATTATTATTATTATTTCATTTTTTTCTTTTTAAAAAAAAAATCACCTCCCTTTCAACCACCAACTCCCAACTAACTCATTTAATACCCCAAACCCTAATCCACACTTATAAATACCCACTCCCTTTCACTCCTCCACCCTTACACCCTCCAAATTCTCTCACAAATCTCTCCAAGTGCTCCATTTCTTCCAAGATTTTTGGCAGAATTTTATAAGGTAAAAACCTTATTTTTCTTTAAGTTTCTTCCTTTTTTTTCTTAACAATTCTTCCTTCACCCTCTTGGATAAACCTCTAGGATCTTATCATTTGTTTACCTTGGTAAACATCTAAGATAAGTCACCATTTGAGGTCCAAGTTGTGATCTTTCAACTAACATTTCTTCTTCTTCATGTTCTTGTTTGGATATTTTACATCTAGTTGTGGTAAAACCAAACCAAGCTTCCATCAAAATTCTATGATGGAAGCCTTGTGCTAAGGTATTTGGATGAAGTAGATGAACATAGGTTCATCTACCATAAGACATCCAATTGCCACAAGGTGTTCAATCCTATACATAAATATTATAAATAAATCTAACAAGGTTTGTGGATTTCCCAACCTTTCTCTTGGCCACTTCAAGTGGTATATTACTAACTATACTAACTTTTGACCATCCGAATTCCTAACTAAGTTAGGGGTTTGTGTTTCGGTCCGCCGTCGGCGATGCATGACCAACTTGATACTATTATACATATATATATTATTTATTATTTCTTCTCCACCGAACTTATGCCTACGTTACCTTTTAGGTTAACCGGCATTCCCGACTCTTCACCTTCCCGTTCATCCTTTCGTTACCATGCCAAACCGTGAGTTTCATACTTGCCCCTTTTACATTTTTGCACTTTGGGACTTGAAAACATGTACATATTCAAAACACATACACTACAAGATTCACACTTTATTCAAACACAATTCATTAACATGCTCATGTGACAACAACTTGACTACATGCTTAAATACAACCTGTTAATACAATAGTTCATTAATTCTTGCAAAACCGCACTTAACAAGTGTAGCGCTATAGGATTGACACCCGTCGGCTTTTCGTTACCTTTATGGAGCCCCCGATCTTGTTATGTTATTTATTCGACTAGTATTCTTTGGATGCTAGGTATGCTATGTCAACAATAGGTTTGAACTATATCATTACAAATTGTATGAACATTAGTAAAGTATGTCTATGCATATGAATTGTTGCTTTAAACATGATTATTATATGTATGAAACTTGTATGAAATCACCAACTTTATTGTTGATAAAATATTATTTTACATGTTTTCAGGAGATGTTTGATGCTACCATGGAAATGGAATCTAGGGACTTTGCCTTAGATATCAAATTTAAATATTTTTGTCTTTTGTTTATCAATGTATTTCCTTTAATTGAAACAATTGTATTTGAAATTCTTAGTTTAATGAAATCGGTTAAATTTATATTTCAACAATAGTGCCACGATGCCTTTGAACAATCCTACACGTCACGTTCGGTGATTCCGCCGCCGAATGGGTTGTGACAGATTGGTATCAGAGCCGTGGTTATAGGGAATTAGGAAAATTGCTTATTTGACCTAGCCTATAACTAAGGACCCGTTTTAGACCATTCCTTATGACTCTTAATACGCTTGTTCTACCACCTTTGCTTCTTACTTATTCTTTGGACTAAATACACCGTCATGGATTTCAAGACATCAAGACACTCATATTTCACCAAAGAAACGAACTCACCAAAAGAGGGTAATTCCTCATTCGGTGATAAGTTTCACTCCGCCTAAGACTTAGGAATTTACCATCAAGTTAGGTGTGAAAACCTCACCTTGACGGTAAAAGAATTCCACTCACAAACGCTCTTGGGAAACCTTACCGTTAAAGTTAGGAGTGATTTCCTATCTCAAACGGTTAAGGCACCAACCCTATACAAAACGGAACGACACCACCAAACTAGGAGTGAAATCCACAATTTGGTGATTAGTTCCACTCTTAAAATTTTCAATCTCGCCAAAGTCTCGGCTTTGCTATTGACTAGGGACACGTAGTAACCGGAAGGGTAAAATACCGTTAACCGAATTACCGACGAAAGTATTTTATCTATTAGACCAAAACGTGTTTCCCGAACTCAATAGAAGGTTTGACCACTTGGGTTAGTCGACGTTTTCGTTAGTTCAAGAGCCGAGCTAACGAGACACTCCAACTTTTTACAAACAAACCTCTCTTTTATATATAAACTATTTTCACTACTATTATTATACTAACTTGGTTCGATCTCGTGGACGCTCGCTTTTCGTTGCTCGCCTTACTAACTTCAAAACGCTAATACATTTGAGAACCAATTAAATTTATGCTCTTTCATCGTCACATGTTTGTTATATACACTATTTCCATACATGATTCACATGACCAAACGTGCTATTACATGAAATTACTTGATTACTTGTGCCATACTTAAAATTACATACTCATATGACAACAATTTTTATGCAAAACCATTGATCTAAGTCTCACAATCCCCTTTTGTAGATGTCTTCATCTCGCCACTCTACTACCGCCAGGAACAACAAGAGGGACAAGCGTTTGGCCGCACTCGTGGCCAAGCAAATGGCCCAAGTAACCCTGGCCTCATCCAGAACCTCACCCCCAACGGATCGGTCGAATCCAACACCGAAACTCCCAACTCCCACGCCCAACACTACCGAACCTTCCTTGCTTGTCGTCCCGAATCTTTCACGGGACTCGAAGGTGCAACCAAGCTCCTTAGCTGGTTTGCGAGCATGGAAAACACCTTCTCGGTAAGCGAGACCCCGGACCACCTCCGGACTCGCTACGCCGCTAGCCTCTTCAAAGAGCAAGCTCTCGCTTGGTGGGATAGCGAGAAGGAGCTCGACGAGGAGATCGTCACCCTGTCTTGGAAGGAACTCAAAGCGCTTATGCGCGAGGAGTACTGCCCTCCCCACGAGTTGCAAGCACTCGAGGAGGAGTTTTTCACCCTCAAACAGGACAGCGGTGACAATGCTGCCTACAACCTCCGCTTGCAACAACTCTCCGTCCTTGCGCCTCGCCAAGTTGACACCATAGAGCGATCCGTGGCCAAGTACATACAAGGCCTCCCGTCCGTCATCAAGGACACGGTCGCCGCCGCCGAACCCGCCATGCGCCTTGCGGCCGCTTTCTCCCGAAACCGTGTTCAGGATGGTACTTTAACCATTCGGGGCACCAAGAAGCACGCCACCCAAGCCACCGTTGAGCCCACCGAACCCAAAGTCACCGAACCAAAACCCGCCAAAACCCCTACTCACCAAAACAACAAAAAGCGCAAGTCCCAAGCCCGGAACTATGCGGTTGTCACCCCCGTTAACCAAGTGCCGATGAACCAAGACCCAACACCCCAAAAGAAACCGTATGGTGGATCTTACCCATTATGCAACACTTGCCAATACCACCACCCAAACAACCTCCCATGCCGAAAGTGCACCTCGTGTGGCAAATTCGGACACCTTGCCAACCTATGCCGCAACCCACAACAACCCCAAAACACCCAAGCTCCCCCACCAAACCGAAACCCACCGGCCATCACAAATGGTCGGGCTTGCTACCGTTGTGGTGATCCAAACCACATGAGCCCACAATGCCCACAAAACCAAAACCAACACCACCACAACAACAACCCCACCACCAACAACAACCGCAACCAACCACCCAACCAAAACCAACCCACAAACCCAAGAGGCCGTGCTTACAACATCAATGCGGCGCATGCACAAACTGATAACGACGTGGTGAACGGTATGTTTCCTATCAATGGTCGGTATGCTTCTGTTTTATTTGATACCGGTGCGGATAAAAGTTTCGTATCGCTAGAATTTGAACTTATGTTAGCTAAGACCCGATCTAAGTTAGAGAACTCCTTCACTGTCAAAATCGCGGACGGAAAATCCACCTTTTGTGACACGATTATCCTCGATTGTACTCTCGACCTTAATGGTCATCCCTTCTCGATCGATCTCATACCCATGCAATTGGGGAGTTTTGATGTCATAGTAGGCATGGATTGGCTTGCCAAGAACCATGCCGAAGTCGTTTGCTTTGAGAAATTCATCCGTATTCCCCTTCCATCCGGTCAAGTTTTGCAAATCCATGGCGAAAGGCCATCCGGTGGACTCAAACTCATGTCCTGCACCAAAGCCCAAAAATATTTACTAAAGAACTACGTGGCCTTTTTGGCCCAAGTAGTGAAAAAGAAAGAAAAGGGCAAAGGTGTAAAAGACATTCCCATCATTTGCGATTTCCCTGAAGTCTTTCCCGAGGACCTACCCGGTCTTCCTCCATCCCGTGAGGTCGAATTCCGAACTGATCTCATGCCCGGTACGACTCCGATTTCCAAAGCTCCTTACCGCCTTGCACCCTCCGAGATGCAAGAACTTGCCGGTCAACTTCAAGAGTTAGCCGACAAGGGTTTCATTCGTCCGAGTTCATCCCCGTGGGGCGCTCCCGTTTTATTCGTTAAAAAGACGGATCGTTCCGCATGTGCATCGATTATCGTGAGCTTAACAAACTCACTATCAATAATCGGTATCCTTTGCCTCGCATCGACGATCTTTTCGACCAACTCCAAGGTGCGTCTTGTTTTTCCAAGATCGATCTCCGTTCGGGATATAATCAACTTCGTGTTCATGAGGACGACATTCCCAAAACCGCATTTCGAACCCGATACGGACACTACGAATTTATGGTGATGCCTTTCGGGCTAACCAATGCAACCGCGGTTTTCATGGATCTCATGAACCGAGTGTGCAAACCGTATTTGGACAAATGCGTAATCATCTTCATTGATGACATTCTCATCTATTCTAAATCCCGATCCGCCCACGAGGAACACCTTCGCTTAATATTGGAGTTACTAAGAAAAGAACAACTTTACGCCAAATTCTCCAAGTGTGAATTTTGGCTTAAGGAAGTCCAATTTTTGGGACACATTATTAGTGATAAGGGTATCCATGTGGATCCAGCCAAAATCGAAGTAGTCAAGAACTGGATTACTCCGAAATCTGCTACCGAAGTCCACTCATTCCTTGGTCTTGCGGGCTATTACCGTCGTTTCATCGCCAACTTTTCCAAGATCTCCGTTCCTCTCACCGCATTAACTCAAAAAGGGAAACCCTACGAGTGGGGCCCTAATGAAGAGGAAGTTTTCCAAACACTTAAGGATAAGCTTTGCAATGCTCCGATCCTTACTCTTCCCGACGGAAACGATGACTTCGTGGTGTATTGCGACGCCTCTAACATTGGTCTCGGTTGTGTTCTCATGCAACGAGGCAAGGTCATCGCTTACGCATCCCGTCAACTCAAGATCCATGAGAAGAATTACACGACTCATGATCTTGAACTCACCGCCGTCGTCTTTGCTCTCAAGCTTTGGAGACACTACCTTTACGGTACCAAATGCGTGGTCTTCACAGATCACAAGAGTCTCCAACATCTTCATAACCAAAAGAATCTAAACATGCGCCAACGCCGAGGGATTGAAACAATCAAAGATTACGAATGCGAAATTCGCTACCATCCCGGTAAAGCGAACGTCGTTGCCGATGCCCTCAGCCGAAAGCACCATGTGAAGTTCCTTTGTGCTCGTATGCAATCCGACATCCATGTCCGTATTTGTGAAGCCCAACATCTTTCGGTCACTGAAGGCGACATGTACAACGAAATGTCTTGTGGTGCCGAACTCCAACTCGAGACCAAACCCAACGGTTTACTTTATTTCATGAATCGTGTTTGGGTTCCCAATCGTTTCGATCTTCGTTCTTCCATCATGCATGAGGCTCACAAGTCTTGGTATTCGGTCCACCCTGGTACGGACAAAATGTACAGGGATCTGCGTTCTATCTACTGGTGGCCCGGTATGAAAAAGGATATCGCGCTCTATGTGTCAAAGTGTAATACTTGCGCTAGAGTGAAAGCCGAGCACCAACGTCCATCCGGTTTGCTCGTGCAACCGGAGATTCCAGTTTGGAAATGGGAGAGCATTGCTATGGATTTCATTACAAAACTCCCATTGACATCCTCTCGTCATGATTCCGTTTGTGTTATCATCGATCGTCTCACCAAATCTGCTCACTTCATTCCCATCCGCGAGAGCTACCCCGTTGCAAGGCTAGCTCAAATCTACATCGCGGAAATCGTTAGTCGTCATGGTGTTCCTTTGGACATCATATCCGATCGTGACAGTCGTTTCACCTCCCGTTTTTGGGAATCCTTCAATGAAGCCATGAGTACTCAACTCAATCTTAGTACGGCTTACCACCCTCAGACGGATGGTCAGACTGAACATACTATCCAAACTCTCGAGGATATGCTTCGATCGTGTGTCATTGATTTCGGTGGTAATTGGCACGTGCACTTGCCTTTGATCGAGTTCTCTTACAACAATAGTTACCATACCAGCATCGGCATGGCTCCATTTGAGGCACTTTATGGTCGAAAATGTCGGTCACCCGTTTGTTGGACCGAGATCGGCGAAACACAAATTACCGGACCCGAGTTAATCCAGGAGACCACAGACAAGATCCTCAAAATTCGCGACAACCTACGTACCGCTCGGAGTCGACAAAAGAGTTACGCCGACCGAAAGCGTAACGCGGTCACTTTCGAAGTTGGAGATTTCGTTTTCCTTAAGGTTTCACCTTGGAAAGGAGTCTTTCGCTTCGGGAAACGAGGAAAACTATCCCCATGTTATGTTGGTCCTTTCAAGATTTTCGAGAAAGTCGGTTCTGTTGCATACAAACTTGATCTCCCTACCAAGCTTAGCAACATCCACCCCACCTTCCACGTCTCTAACTTGAGAAAGTGCTTATCAAATGAAAATCTCCAAGTTCCACTTGAAGACGTTCAGATCGACCCAACAATGCACTTTGTCGAGAAACCTGTTGAGATAATGGATCGTGAAGTCAAACAACTCAAGCGTAGTCGTATTCCAATCATTAAGGTACGTTGGGAAGGAAAACGTGGTGCAGAATTCACTTGGGAACGTGAAGACCAAATGAAAGCCAAGTACCCGCATCTTTTTTCAGAGTCTTCCTCATGAAAGAAATTTCGGGACGAAATTTTCTAAAGTCGAGGAGACTGTAATATCCGTACTTTCCACATCATCGTTTATTTACATTTTGTACCCTTGTACTTTCATTTTTGAATCCATTGTAACCCGAGACTTATGATCAATGAATTTATTGGATTAATTCAATTACATGTTTACAACATACATTACATTTATACATATGCAAGACAACATCATACGTGCAATATTACAAACACGCGTTTCTCTTTTTTTACATTTATATTCTCGTTTCACGTCCATACACGCTCTGTTTATTATTATTATTATTATTATTAGTATTATTATCATTATTATCATTAGTACTATTATTATTATTATTTCATTTTTTTCTTTAAAAAAAAAAATCACATCCCTTTCAACCACCAACTCCCAACTAACTCATTTAATACCCCAAACCCTAATCCACACTTATAAATACCCACTCCCTTTCACTCTTCCACCCTTACACCCTCCAAATTCTCTCACAAATCTCTCCAAGTGCTCCATTTCTTTCAAGATTTTTGGCAGAATTTTATAAGGTAAAAACCTTATTTTTCTTTAAGTTTCTTCCTTTTTTTTCTTAACAATTCTTCCTTCACCCTCTTGGATAAACCTCTAGGATCTTATCATTTGTTTACCTTGGTAAACATCTAAGATAAGTCACCATTTGAGGTCCAAGTTGTGGTCTTTTAACTAACATTTCTTCTTCTTCTTCATGTTCTTGTTTGGATATTTTACATCTAGTTGTGGTAAAACCAAACCAAGCTTCCATCAAAATTCTATGATGGAAGCCTTGTGCTAAGGTATTTGGATGAAGTAGATGAACATAGGTTCATCTACCATAAGACATCTAATTGCCACAAGGTGTTCAAATCCTATACATAAATATTATAAATAAATCTAACAAGGTTTGTGGATTTCCCAACCTTTCTCTTGGCCACTTCAAGTGGTATATTACTAACTATACTAACTTTTGACCATCCGAATTCCTAACTAAGTTAGGGGTTTGTGTTTCGGTCCGCCGTCGGCGATGCATGACCAACTTGATACTATTATACATATATATATTATTTATTATTTCTTCTCCACCGAACTTATGCCTACGTTACCTTTTAGGTTAACCGGCATTCCCGACTCTTCACCTTCCCGTTCATCCTTTCGTTACCACGCCAAACCGTGAGTTTCATACTTGCCCCTTTTACATTTTTGCACTTTGGGACTTGAAAACATGTACATATTCAAAACACATACACTACAAGATTCACACTTTATTCAAACACAATTCATTAACATGCTCATGTGACAACAACTTGACTACATGCTTAAATACAACCTGTTAATACAATAGTTCATTAATTCTTGCAAAACCGCACTTAACAAGTGTAGCGCTATAGGATTGACACCCGTCGGCTTTTCGTTACCTTTATGGAGCCCCCGATCTTGTTATGTTATTTATTCGACTAGTATTCTTTGGATGCTAGATATGCTATGTCAACAATAGGTTTGAACTATATCATTACAAATTGTATGAACATTAGTAAAGTATGTCTATGCATGTGAATTGTTGCTTTAAACATGATTATTATATGTATGAAACTTGTATGAACTCACCAACTTTATTGTTGATCAAATATTATTTTACATGTTTTCAGGAGATGTTTGATGCTACCATGGAAATGGAATCTAGGGACTTTGCCTTAGATATCAAATTTAAATATTTTTGTCTTTTGTTTATCAATGTATTTCCTTTAATTGAAACAATTGTATTTGAAATTCTTAGTTTAATGAAATCGGTTAAATTTATATTTCAACAATAGTGCCACGATGCCTTTGAACAATCCTACACGTCACGTTCAGTGATTCCGCCGCCGAATGGGTTGTGACAGATAGTAATTTTAACGGCTACAGATGGGCTAGTATGGGTTTTAACGGCTAACTTTTAGCCGGGTTGATACACTTGGGATGCCCCCGGTGCTTACACCTAACCGGTTAAATTTAAGCCCTTAAATTTTTTTACATACGTGTCACCTACCTATTAGTTGGATTTAGATTTAGGTATTTTTTAAAGTTTGAAAAGTCAATGTACATTTTACAAACTTTTTGGTTAAAATATACATTTTGACGATTTTCTCTTTATAAAATATCGGGTTGATGAGAAAATGATTTACAAACCCAAAGTTTAAATATCACTAACGCATGTTAATTTATAAATCAAGGGTTTTGTAAAAATAAAATTTTATAAAATAAATAAACTATGTTGAGAAATTTTAGAAAACCTTTGGAGTTTATAAAAGATGATATGTGACATAAAATGGAAGTATAAAGCATAAATTGTTGAAAGAATCGTTTATGATAACAAGTCTTTTAACATATTTTAAAGTCTTGAAATTGCAATAGAAAATTTTGATACCACTTCACCGTTTGGGTAATTTACACATGTTTTCATTTTAAAGTCATACTCAACATGTTCAAAAATATTTTCCAAAGAAATAGTAAACTTTGGTGTTTCAAAGATGGTAATCTTCACCAAAATGTTTTGTGCACATGCTTGAAAAGTAAAAAAATCTGTCCAAATTTAAAACAAATGCAACTGTAGTAAAAAAAGTTGGATGCAGGACATGCTTGTCACTATAAGAATATCAGGCTATGACGACGGGACTTTTCCCCGACAACATAAGTCGTCAGCATAGCTGGCCAAAAACGACGACAAGTCGTCGGCAAAAGTTGGAACAAAAATTTTGACCAGTCAAAGCCATTTACGACGACACGTCGCTGCTAGTATGGGCGGGAACTTTGGCATTGATCGTCGTAGGTGTTTTCTGTTTTTTAATTGGATTTTCACAATATTTAAGCAATTGTTCTTCTCAAGTTTTACTCACCCTCATTTACACTAAAACCAAGAAACTTCCAAGTCATTTTCTAAGTGATTCCTAACTTTTTTTTTTTAAAAAATTCAAATTTTCTAAGTAAACAATCTATCTATACATACTAATAAATAAAGGTTTAGGGGTGCCACTTATCACTTCCTTATGCCTTCTCATATTGATTTTCCCGCCTCTCTCTCCTAATAAGTGTGCATTTATCTTATTAAATAATAATGATATTATAAATATATTATTAAAAAAGAATACCAGTAATATTAAATAAGAATATATAATAGAAAATCAAAATATAACTAATTAAAGAAAAATACCAATTTGTTATATACACACACATTTCCACCTGATATATCTCGAGATGGTCATAACAGTCTAACAAGTTATGATGTATCTATAAATTTATAAGTTTTATCTTTTTTAATATACAATCTCGCGTAATACACGAGATTCTAACCTAGTTTATATGAATCAAATGCTAAACGATTTCTATGGATATTGAACACCAAATGATTACAAGAAAGAAAACCCAAATCGGGATTGAAGAACAAGAACAAGTAACCTAACGACCTGCTTTATACTTAATACAAAAATGACGCTATCAGCCCCTGGACTATCAACGAGTCAGTAATAGTCCCTGAACTTATAGTATCAGAAAATGACAAGAACAATCCCTAGACTTTAACATGGAAACTTTAACCAACTATCAACAAGAAGAGCTTCTATCGATTCTACTTTTCAGGCTTGTCTTTTCGTTTAGCATATGGATTTATTTAGGAGGAATTCTAGGAGGAACTTCTTCTGTTTGCTTGAATTCACCAAGTATTTTGCTAAAGTTTGGTTGATTAGTCATGGTCCAGAAATACCTTTCAACATGAGGAAACTCGGATGTAAAGGTTTTAGTCATTATGACCTTGAAGCCTGCATACAAGTTACATGTCATGATGATGTCAGCTAACATCACACCATCACCAACCAAGAAATTGTGTGTAGCAAGATATGTGTTTAGGGTAGCAAGATGTCACGAAGTTACTTCTTTGACTCACGTGCGGCTCTTAGTCTCCTGCTTTACAAGGTGAATGTTTTACAAGTGTTGGAGGTAAGGTGCAAAGATGCGAACAAGCAAGATCGGAAGCGATAAGATGCAATGATTCGGAAGCGTGCGGCTCTTAGTCTCCTACATTGTCCCAACGAAGCAATGATTCGGAAGCGATAAGATGCGAACAAGCAAGATCGTAATCAAACAACTTATTGATTACAAGGGAAAAGTACAAAGAGAGCTTTACAAGGTGAATGTTTTACAAGTGTTGGAGGTAAGGTGCAAATGAACATGCCACACCTATTTATAGTTGTTGGCTTGTATCTAGATCCTTCCTATCTAGACTATTCTATACAAATATCAAAGATATTTACATTACAATTCTAAAAGCTTCTAATTCAGCATTATGGTCCTTGTTTCTAGAGAGTTCTTCTCAAGTATCTTTATGACTTGGACCAGATTTGCCTTGATCTTTCTAGCCCCTTCTTGCCTTTGTCATTCTAGCATTTTAGAGACCTTTCTAGGCTGTTCTAAGCTGGTCTTGACAGCCTAGAAAGTTCCTGGTAGCATCAGCTTTGATCTGCAGAAATGTCCACAATGACGCTGTCCGGAAAGTTCCGGAAACCACGATATGTTTGCTGAGTTTTGGGCAGAATTGTGTGAGTTTTGAGCGAGTCGTGACATTCTCCCCCACCTAAATTCACGACGTCCTCGTCGTGTGACTTCAGTGATGTTTATAGCAGCCACCTTGGTCACGACACGCTGAAATTATTGAACCTGCCTCGGTTCCCCTCTATTGGATTTAAATATGAGTCGCATGGCCGACACCGTCTTGCCTTGACGTCTCGTGTCACGCTCCATTTTAACCATGCAAGCTCGTTCACCATCCATGATGCATAGAGAGTCCATAAATGGCATGGGAAAGGCGTTTACCTTCGAGAAGAATTCCATCCCGAGCACGAACTTGTAATCATCCATCGGTACCACAGACAAGTCCAACGTGCCTTTCCAGTCCCTGATCTTGGCCTTAACGCCTTGGACCATCCCATCGATCAACTTGGCGTCCCCATTTGCGGCCTTGATCCATGCCAACTCCTTTCTCGTCTTGAGCCCAAGTCGTGTTGCCTCATCCTTTGAAACAAAGTTGTGACTTGCTCCCGTGTCGACTAAGGCTCTAGTTGGCATTCCGTTTACTTCTATGCATACATAGTGAAGTCCCGTCGACTTCGCCCTCGGGTTCGTGGCTCCGCTCTTTGCCACTCCTGGCCCCGACGTGTTGGTTTTACCAGTGCATCCGTTGCACTTACCAGCCAGCGATTCCCCAATCGCTTTGGTTTTAGCCCCTTTCCTAGGCCTCCTTGAGCGTCCCTTATGCTTTACTTTCAGGTTCGTGGCTTGCCCATTCGCCACTCCTGGCCCCGACTTTCCCATGGTGTTGATGAGTTGCACAGCCCTTAATCGTGCCTCATTCTCATCATCTCGATCATCCACCTGGGCAACCATTGCATGCAAGTTGGCCTTCTTCAGACAGAACCGGGCTATATGTCCACGAACCCCACAGATGAAACACCCTTCATCTTGGTTTGTGGTATTACGTGCATCTTTCTTTCGGAGATGATCCCGTTTGGCTCCCCCCACTATGTTCCTTGTTACCTTCGATCGTGGGTTTACGTGGGCGCTCTTCCAACAAGTCGACTAGGCTTTCAGCAGCGGCAATGGCTGAAGCTAAGTCTTTAATATTTCGACGTTCTAATTCAGTCTGCCCACGGTTGTAACCCATCGAGGAAATAGAACATGGAATCCTCATCCGAAAGGTCAGGGATCGCAAGAGTTAGTGTGGTGAACTCTTTCACGTACTCTTGGATCAACTCAACATGCTTGAGCTTTCTTAACCGGCTCTTTGCTTCGTGCAAAGCGTTAACCGGGTAGAATTGCCTTTTAAGATCTCGAACAAATTCAGCCCAAGTCTTGATCGTACACGTACCTCGTTCGACGTCTCCATACCTATGTCGCCACCATAAAGCCGCGGTGTCCTTTAAGTACATCGTAGCGGTGTTGATCTTTGTCTCATCATCTACGATGCCGACCCCCCCGAAATATCGCTCCATCTCCCAAAGAAAGTCATCCATAGCCCGTGCCTCACGTTTGCCATCAAACGTACCTGGTTTGGGGACTTTGACTTTTGGAGCAAATGGGTTAACGTTCCCACTTACGTTAACCAAGGCCTTGCCACACTCATTCACCTTGGCTTCTAACCCGATCAGGCTTCTATGGCAGTCTTGAGACATCTCATCCATGTCTCGACGTAGCTTGGTGGTCTCGTCTTTAACCATCACCGTTATCTCGCTACGGAAAACTTGGATGGCAGCCTTCAAGTCTTCGGTCAGCCCTAAGAAGTCATTTCCCATCGAATCCAATTGTGTGAGCGTGTCGTTGACTTGCAGGCCTAGCCCGGTCATGGCTTTCTCTATGTCACAAAAGCGTTTTTCCAAGGCCCCATCCTTGGAAGCGCTCCTGCCTTTCTTTCCAGCTCCTCGTCGAGTCCCCTCTAGACCACGCCTCTCTTCCCCGAGTGCAACATTCTCCACGGTTGCCTCAATCTTGCTTGGGTCAGTCGCCATCCCAACGAATCGACGTGCTCTGATACCACTTGTCACGGAGTTACTTCTTTGACTCACGTGCGGCTCTTAGTCTCCTACTAAGATCAGCCTTTGTCCCAACGATGCAATGATTCGGAAGCGATAAGATGCGAACAAGCAAGGTCGTAATCAAACAACTTATTGATTACAAGGGAAAAGTACAAAGAGAGCTTTACAAGGTGAATGTTTTACAAGTGTTAGAGGTGAGGTGCAAATGAACATGCCTCACCTATTTATAGTTGTTGGCTTGTATCTAGATCCTTCCTATCTAGACTATTCTATACAAATATCAAAGATATTTACATTGCAATTCTAGGAGCTTCTAATTCAGCATTATGGTCCTTGTTTCTAGAGAGTTCTTCTCAAGTACCTTTATGACTTGGACCAGATTTGCCTTGATCTTTCTAGCCCCTTCTTTCCTTTGTCATTCTAGCATTTTAGAGACCTTTCTAGGCTGTTCTAAGCTGGTCTTGACAGCCTAGAAAGTTGCTGGTAGCATCGGCTTTGATCTGCCAGAATTGTCCACAATGACGCTGTCCGGAAAGTTCCGAAAACCACGGTATGGTTGCAGAGTTTTGGGCAGAATTGTGTGAGTTTTGAGCGAGTCGTGACAAAGAGCTCTCTTCAAATCAACAATGGCAGCCTCTTCAACCTTCAACGTAAACGAGTGCTTAATAATTACAATCTAATTATACAAGCCACAAGCTATATATTGGGAACTAACCGCAGCATGATAGGTGTCATAGCCAAAACTCGCCTTACCCATATCAACATATTTGAATCAATCTAGAAAGAGGAGAAATCAATCCATTGTTCGATTTGGCCTTGGAAACAAACCAAGAGCTTCATTTATAAGAATCACAACCACTTTATCAAGAATGAAAGGATGAAAAAAGCTTACATATTCAATCGGTGAAGATCCAAAGAGAGAAGTGTCGGTCTTCAAGCGAGCAACTGCATCGACCAAAATAGCATCCATCAACAATTAATAAAATATGATTAGTGCAAAAGATAATGGACTACATTGGAACTAAATTGTGTATTTAGACGGGAGATAGAACCCTCAATATATAGAAACAAGAAATCAGAAACAAACCATAAACTAACCTAACCCGGCCATGGGTTAACATAAATAAACTCTAATACTAATAAACTCTCATGATCACTCACCATAGCGAGCAATGGCGTTACTCTCGAACACAAATCCATCAGGAGTCTCCAAAACAGGAATCTTTCATAAATGACAAGAACATTATGCATTAATATTCAATGAAATAATACACTTTACAAATGGTGACATCAAGAACACACCTTCCCAATTGGGTTCATCTTAAGAAACTCTGGAGTTAGATTTGTGACGCCCAACTCAAAATTTTCAACCCACATAACTTCAACACCAACATATTCAGCAGCAATCAATGCCTTGTAAGCATTCTTGTTGCTTTTTCTAGCATGCATCAACTACAACAACACAAAAACCAGAAATATTAATAAAAAAATTAAAAACAACAAAACTAGTGACAACTCACAAGTGCCATTGCTGAATTGATTAAACTCGTTTGCTTATGTTAGATCTGAATGACAGAAACACATATATATAGATTAGTAAAACTGAGAAAGAGTTGGTTAAAGAAGAAGATATCAAATCTTCAGAAAACAAAGTCCAATGTGAGTTTGACAAATGATTAGAATTTGGTACGACTGAAGAAAAGAACTAGAAAATGAGTTTTGAACTCGTTAGTTTTACTCGCGTGCTTTGAAGGTGTTAAAATTTATAAGTCTTGGTTTCAACTGCTATTAGCCACATGAAAAAAATTAATGTTGATGTTGAATTGCTGATAAAAATAATCATGTTGAAACATTAAATCCATAATTTTACAGAACATCGTATTTTAAAGGTTGTAAAAGGAAAAAAAACTAAAAAACGACATATTGGAACAACTTCGACGACTTGTACATTCATGCTTTGATGACTTGCACATCATCACTAAACCTCGGTTTTGAATGAAATTTATATCGAAACGTAGATAAAAATAGTCACGTGACAACAGTACATTTGAAATTTTATCAAAAATCACATTTTAAAATTTATAAGAGAAAAATAAAATATGTTCAAATTTAATTATAATGTTTTTTTTATTTTATTTTTCTTTATAAAACAGTTGCAATTCAAAGAAACCATTTTGTACTATTAATAATAACTAGTTGCTTGCGCCAGGAATTCCACAACAATCTGGAATGTCAAAACACAGATAAAAAGCCGTCTAGGCTTAGACCGTCAGCTTTTTATCCGTGTTTTGATCTGTTTTTGACATTCCGGATTGTTGTGGAATTCCAACTGTTTTAAAGAAACTTTTGTTTCCGTAAACAAAAGTTTCTTTGAATTGCCATTAAGGGATTGTTCAGTCATGACCGTCGTAAACAAAACTGAAATTACATGACTGAGCAATCCCTTAATGGCAATTTCTGTAACTTAATCAAAAGAAAAATGTTGAGGATGGATGGCCAAAAATTTCTTATCATTGCATAAATATATAAACAAAATAAAAAAGAAGTGGCATGCTCTTCATCTTTACCCTCAACCACACACACCATCAGCCACAGCAAGTCAGCAATAGTTCACTGAATTTGGGCTGTTGCAAGGTGGCAGTGTAAAACCCGAAAGCTTAGCATCAACAAACCCGATTGGAAAGCTTGATCATCTTTAGCAAAGGAGACGTGTAAAATTCCAAATGGAGTTACTCTTTGTTGTGGTGGTTGCGTATTGTATCGTCCTACACGAACGTGAAATATACTTCTAACAACATCAAACTTTTTATTCATAATTACATGTACTACAAAAAAATTGTATTAAATTTGTGGGCCCAAAGGGAAGTAAAATTCCGAGCCCCTTTTTCAAGAAAAGTTCCCTAGGGTTAGTAATAGCCCCGTTAAAAGCTACAAGAAAAGTTTCCATATCCCCTTATAATGTTAATATTTTCAACAGTTTTTTGTCGATTCGATGTAATACCTTTTAATGTGGTTTTGTGTATACTTGGGTGCTGGTGTACATGATATGCCACACAAATAAAAAAAAATTTGGTGGTCAATGTTATGCAACCAAATGGGTCAAAATAAGAGATTAGTACAAAGGGATCAATTAATTTGGTTGTAAGCCTAGTATGCCAAAAGAACTTGCTGATCTTCTGAAAAAAGAAAAATATAAAAAATAGTAGCACTTGTATTTGATAAGCCATCCATCCGGGTATCTTAAAGATCAACTAATTTGTGCTACAAATCTTCTCTCAAATATCAATTAATTTGTGCAACAAATCTTATCTTAAATATCAATTAATTTGTGTTACAAATCTTACTAACCTGTACCGCCAATGAGTTGAGAATAAAGTCAATGAGTTGAGCAACTTATGGCCCATTGCATGGGATTTTAAGTCTTCATGTGCAAATATGGCTTCTTTAGCCTTCACTAAAATGGTAGATTTAACTGCAAATTATCAAAACCCTAAAACATTTTGGTCATTTCATTTTCTTTTTGTTAATGGTTTAATATTAATTGAAATCTATTACTCTCTTAAATAGTTTTTTTTGCAATGACTATACCTACATGCAGTGTCAAATGAAGTACTACATTTCAGTAGCGAATAAGTATTAATTAGATGAAAATAATTAAAAAAATGTGTAATAATCAATACAAAAATGCTAAGTGGTCCAGGGGAATTTGAAAATATACCTTAGATTCTTGGGCTCCACATACATGAGACCATGTTTGCAGGATGATCTTATGCAAACTTCAACAGATTCAGTATACATAATCCCATGGCTTCTTTATATGCAAATCCCATGGCTTCTTTTAACCTGCACGCAAATGGTATATTCATCGTCATTTTTCTGGCTCTTAAACTGGAGATTGCCAAAACCATAAAACCAATTTCGGGGTCTTGTAAAGGTGGGGGCCCTAAGCCACCACTCTTCTTCCACATACTAAGATGCAGGGATTGTAGTACAAAACGAAAGTGATCTCTGTTGTTTTTTTTTACATTAATCTTGTTAACATAGTCAATTGATGGTGATTTTGTAAGGATAAGCATCTGGAAGCTCAACCCTTAGCTTCCACACAACTCAATGGTATGGACCTGCATGATTCACGATCAAATTTGAGAAAAGTGAATAAAAAGATTAATTTTCCACTTTTCTCTCTTAACTTTTGATTTATAATCTAATTTGAGATCATCATATGTTTTGTTTGACCAAAACGGTCAAAAGCTACATCTGAATGGCTGATGTACAACATAAAAGGTTCAGATTAATAAGCATTACTTAAAATTCATATAACTATTTTATATTCAATAAACACCCACAAAAGCTAACATCAAATAGAGAAGAACCCTGGTCAAAATTAGAAAAATAAAGTCCAAATGTGGTATACACATGTTCATATCAGTTGAATCTAGTTAAAATCAAGAAAAACTCACAAACAAAAACATCAAATAAAGAAAAACCCTGTTAAAAAAAAGTTAGAATCTGAAGGAAGTATGTTCATATTAGTTGAATCCAGCTAAAATCAAGAAACTTGCACAAATACTAACATCAAATAAAGACGAACTATGTTAAAAATTTAGAAAAAAAGTCACAGCTAAAATCAACATACACCCACAAACACTTGCATCAAATAAAGACAACCCTGTTAAAAAATTAGAAAAAAAGTCAGAATATGAAGAAACCATGTTTATATCAGTTAAATCTACCTAAAATCAACCCTAACATCAAATAAAGAAGAACCTTGTTCAAAAAAAAAAAGATGAAATTGTAGAACTTACAGCTACACCTTAATCATCAAGAGGATTGTCTCCAAAGTCGAGAAGCCTAAAACCTCTCTTTTTCTCATCGTCTTCTGATCTTGATATCTCTATCTCTGATGTGGTGTAAATCAGAAGGAATAAAAAAGAAAGAAAGAAAGTAGCAGTTAAAAACCAAACCTTAGGCAAATGTTCAATTCATATACTCCACGAAATAGAATCACACTTCAAACATGAACCCTAATTAACATATCAATGGAAACTTTTTCTTCACAGTAGTTTCGAATCAGCCTGATTCGAGACACAAAATATAAATAGAAACCCTGTGCTATCATGTACCAAAAGTTACCTTCAATCGGAAATGCAAGCCGCCATCAATTTGAATAATTTCCCCTGCTGTTGTATAAAGTTATAATCAGCAGTTAGGACAAAAAAAAACCCTAATCAGAGGAGAACAGAACATTGGCTTTACTAAAAGAACATAGAATCAAGAATAAGAACATCCGTTACTAATTGTTTTAGTTAATAATAATAATATATTATATGACTTAAGATATAAAAAAACTAAAACACATTTGAAATTTCAAATTAGAATAATAATTATGACTTAATTATCTAGAAGCATAATTAAAAAACTAAAACTCATTTTGAAATTTCATATTAGAGGACTAAACGAAAAGTCATAAAAATTATAATCTAAATTGAAATTTGACTACTCGAGACGCCATTGAATGATATTGAAGACAGTGTTCTCCGAAACATCAATACTATTAAAAAAATATTAGCAAAACCAATGTAAATACAAATGAAAAGAAAGTTTAAGGGGCTCAGTGCAAAATTAACATAAGATGAGGGTGGTGAAGTAAAAGAAAAAAGAAGCTCAATTTGCTATGCCAGTAAGTGGTTCGCATATATATACACATTATCTGTATCCGAATGTCCCACCCATTACTACACAAAGTAATTAGGCCTTTGTTATATATATAACTAGTCAACCATTAGCGCACACCACTGGTATAAAATGGGCAAACTATCCCACACTACTGGTCCTACCACACCAATAATATGAGATACTCGTTCCACCCGTAAATCTCAGCCTTGCTCGGAACGTAATAAGTACTTAATATGTCTTATATATACTTGGAATAGGGCATTACATCATACACTATTTTATTTTTCTATAATTTTTTTTCAATAGTTTTTTTATTCATGCACGATTTTATTGTTTCAATGTTATGTCATGTTTACACTATAGTCTTTTCTATTTATGCTGAACCACCAAAACTTCGCAAGTTTCTTTTATGTATTTAACCACACCAATGTCACTGTCGCAGCACGCGTTGCTAGGTTCGCAAATGCGCCACATCACGTGGGCTTAATTTCTAGTTATAAACATTAAACGTATGAGTTATTCAATAGTATATACAAAAAAAGGTGGCTAAATTTTGAAAGATGGGCTAGATTTGAAAGCGTAGGCTAAATTTAATTCGTAGGCTAAATTTGAAAGCATATGCTAAAATTTGAAAACACGGGCTAAATTTGATAGGAGGAAAATACTTGTAGAGAATTTTTGAACGAGATCTTCCCATGTGGTTACCGAACCCGTAGGGCGAAAGTTGAGACAAACTTTTGCTCGATCTTTTAATGAAAATGGAAACATCCGAAGTCGAACAACATCACTAGACACTCCTTTGATTCTGAAAGTGTCGAATATCTCTAAGAAGTTAGAGAGATGTAAGTGAGCGTATTCATCGGCTAAGCCATGGAAGGTTGCTGAATTTTGAAGCATGTTAATCAAATGAGGACGAATTTCAAAGTTGTTTGCTTTAATGGTTGGGTGAGTGATGGTTGTCCTAACGTTGTCTGAAAGTAGGCCTCATGAAATCTAGAATGGTACTTTCTTCTTCCACTCAGCGAGGATTGCTTGAGCAACAATTCGAGTTCTTTGACGGAGTATGTGCTAAAAGAAACGTTCAGGCTCTTCTAAAGGAAGGGCTAGACCTTCAGTTGGAGTGGAGAGCATGCATTACTTTAAAAATAAGAATAAGAGAAAAGAAGTAGACTAGGCCATCGACCTTGGTCTTTCCTAAAATATCGTGTATCCTCGGCAACGGTGCCAAAAACTTGATGTGTCGTAAGTGTATATATAAAAATGATGATTTTAACACAAAAGATTTAAATTTATAAAAACGAAATTACTACAACACACTTAGGGCAAGTGTACCCACCGTGGACATAATATAGTTTTGGTAAGACCGAGTGTCGATCCAAAGATAGAGAGACTCTTAGTACCGGACTTCAGTTGATGTCTAATCTTTATAGAGTTTAAACATTGTTGGTTGTAATTTTTTTTTTGGAGCTTTAAAGAGAATGGTAGAAATGGTAGTAGTAACTAATGATAAGAATAAATCACTTTGGTTTAAATTCCTTTAAATATTATAATTTGCTTTAGTTTATGGATTCTCAAAAGATCACTATGTCGTAAGTATGGCGTTTGTCACTTAAGCCGTAAAACACTATGGCCTGGGTTGATTTTGTCTTCCGGGGGTAGTAGTTTGAAAAATATGATGATGGCTATGCTATGCTAGACGTGGTTCCTGATTGGGGACACCACACCATATTCTTAAAGATCAGTGATAATGCATGTGTGCGCAAAAAGTAAAGCAACTCCTAGGTAGGGATATTGACTCCCACAACAATATTGGAAAGTATGCCATCGTAACAGCCATTGCAATGTTGGAAATAAAATAACAAAATTATGTCTTTAGACAAGGGACTTTGCGTACTAATCACTATAGCTCCCTTGTTTTGATTTCTCTCCACAAGGGTAGTGGTAATGCATAAAGTCAAGTCTTTAGAATACCGAGTTAATATTGAAAAGCAAGGATCTTTATAACCGAGTTCACAATTCACAACTTCTATCACCCTTACAAATAACTAACACACCGACTTTACATAGACTTAGAAGTGTGATGCCCGAATCAACGAAGCATGAAGTTAGTGAATCATTCAAACAATTAGTGTGGATCCACTTTCAATGTTAAAAGATCATATTTTGAAGTCAAACACACACACAAATATTGAATCCATAAACATGCTAACAACTCTATTGAAAGTTCATCTTACCAAAGTGATTCAAAGAACCTAGCCAAGAATGGCCATGCAAATAACAAACACCAAACTTGTATAATGCGACACCCGACAAAATTCAGGTCAATATCTATACCCGACTAACACTTAGATTATAGCATATGTCATGCATCCCACTTAATTTTATAGTAATTAAGTCCATTTCACACTTAGCAAGTCAATCCGTTTACACGTGTCGGTAATCCGGAAGATTACCAGGTCAAACACGCGTCCTACAGCACGACCGTTGGTGATAATTTAAAACAAATTCCTAGACATATAATATGTGTGTGTAAGTTATATGTAACACTATGATTTAATTAATCATGTCTACAATGATTTCTAGAAATACTTTTATTTTCAGCACAACCCGGTGGACAGGCGGTGTGCACTAGCTAGATGATTAATTCTAGGTATACACATAGACGTATATTTGGTGTGCACAAATTACATGTATTATTGTGATATGTTATTTTAAGACTCTGTGATTTTTTCAGGAATTTTCTGAGAAACTTTTTGTTTTAACGTTGTACGGCCAGTCTGCAGTATTTACCGATATTTCCAAATAAAAATCTGAAAATTGTATATGTTAAACATACCAACATGAGTCAAAATATTTATAAATAATGTCATTCATACCAGTTCGGGAATTCCGTTAATAAATCAGTGACTATTCGTTTTACACCACCCGGTACAATAAACCCCCTATATAAACCCCCACTTCCCACTCATTTCCATCTTCTTCACCAACCCACCTTTCTCTCTTCTTCCCCCCTTTGGCCTAGAACACCACCACCACCTCACATCTTCATCATTTTTGTTGTTTTGATCATTTCTCCATCAAATCCAAGCTCTCAAGTGTGATAATCAAACTTTTGCAAGAGAAATCATCCATCCATTTCGATTTTGGTAAGCATCAAGACCCATTTATTTTCCATTTTCATCTTCATGTTCTTATGAACATGCATCCAAATAAAAGTCATTTTTATGATAGATTAACCATGGATTCTTGAATAAAATGAGTTTTATAACAAAGATGGTACATATTGTTGGTGGTTTTGGACTCGGGTTTTGTTCTTAGGCTTGGTTTCAATATAAGGAAACTTTATTGTATGCGCATATGTTAGATGATGTGTTTTTGATGATTTGATGATAGATTATGTTGTAGTATTGATCACGGGCGGATTTAAGAGGAGGGAAGGGGTACAGTACCCCTCAACTTTCGACGTGTAGTGGGATTTTTTTTACCGTTTTATGTTTCTCGATACCCCTTAACGAAATTTTAGATACCCCTAAAATTTTCTTACAAATCCCAACACTAACCTTAAAATTTTACTAAAATCATAAACTTTATAATAACCCAAGAAATTAAAAAAAAAAGTATTTTACTAATTAAATTTACAATTTGGGCTTTAATTATATCAACTTAATAAAAACCCAAGAAACATTTTAATTATAGCCCAATCCTCAAAAGCCCAATACCCAAATTCCAATAATCCAATCCATCTTCATTCTTACCATCGACCAAAACAAAAAAAAGGCGCAAACCTGAGGCTGAGAGACGGATGAGGACGAGCACAACAACACCATCGACCACTAGGGGCCATCAGCCTGCTCACCACCGCACCACCATCTTACCGCACAACTGTTGGGCATCCAATCAATTCCTCCTCAATCCTCATTAAGGTATTCTACTGATTTTGATTTAGGGTTTGTTTGCAATTTTAGGATTTGTGTGTAAATGTGAAATTCGGTGAAATTGGACTTTAGGTTAGAGTTTAGTTGCTTTTTTTAGTTGCTATAACAAGTTGTTATTGTGTATTTGATAATTTGGTTATAGGGAAGATGAAATCACAAACTAAAAAAAGCTCAAATTGGCAAATTTTTTAAAAGAAAATTCCAAGATGATGTTGATATTGATGGAAGTCCAAATATTCCTAATGTTGATATTGATTGAAGTCCAAATATTCCCAATGTTGATATTGATGGAAGTCCAAATATTCCCGATTTGAAAGATCTTCCTTCGGATCACGTTGGTAGGCCATCTATTGCTAGCTATCACCCTAATCAAATAGATGAAGTAAGAAGAAATTATCTTGTTAAAAAGGCTTTTCAACCACGAAAGCATATATTTCCAAGCAAAATGTATTCCGGTCAGGCTAGACGTTTTGTTGTAGGATGGTTTTATACATGTCCGTGGTTAGAGTATAGTATTAAAGCAGACAAAGCATATTGCTTATATTGCTACTTGTTTAAAGAAACCGTTGGTAATCAAAGTGGGAGAGATACCTTTTCAAGTGAAGGATTTTGTAATTAGAGTAAAGAGGTTGAGTGATCCATTCATGTGAAATTAAATACCTAAATTGAAGAAGAAAAGCTTGCAAATAGGTTAAGATTGATGGGTTCTGTTCGCAGTGCTAGATTTTTGTTAGAAAATGGGTTACCATTTCGTGTTCATGATGAATCGGAAACATCTATTTCTAAAGGGCTTTTCCTTTCAGCTTTAAAGTTCCTTAGTGATAATAACCCGAGATTGGTAAGCATGCATTAGGGAAAGCAAAAAAGAATAATAAATTGACAGACCCATCAATACAAAAAGAGATTATCGATTGCTTTGCGAAAGAAGTAACCAAAATGATTTGCGAAGAAATTAAAGATCATGTGTTTGGGTTGTTAATAGATGAGTCTAGTGACGTATCTTTGAAGGAACAAATGGTTGTAGTTGTGAGACATGTTGATAAACTTGGAGTTGTTAAATAAAGTTTGATTGGAATTGCTCATGTGAAAGTGATGCAGGCATGAAGTGCAAACAAATGGCTCAAGAAACCCATAGTTTTATTCAAAGGCTTTATAAAACGAAAGCTTCGGTTGGTAAGCTTCACGCTTACAATTCATTAACAATTCATCAATCAACTACCCTCAACAATAAACATAGTCCCTATTTATACTAAATTTTTCAATAGCTAAAATAGGTAACAAGATATTCTAAAAAAGGAAACAAATAATTTTATATAACTAATAAATCATCCATGTCTTCTAACTTGTTTCACACTCCAAGCTTCCTTCCTCCACGCGGGTCGTTGATCGGATCGCGTCAGATTAATGGATCAGATGCTCCTGCATCAAAACGATACATCTTCTGCAACTCTTAAACAATCCATTGTTTCTTTATTAGCAGATAATTAGTTGAGCATAGATCAAGTAAGTAATATATTTCATTACATAAACATTAATAGAGATTTCATTTATCTTATAATTTATTTTTGTTAAAACATGTCAAGGTTATGATCGTGCAAGCAACATGCGAGGAGAGTTTAATGGCTTAAAAGCTTTGATTTTGAGAGATAATCCATCAGCACATTACATACATTGTTTTGTTCATCAACTTCGGTTAGTGATTGTGGTTGTTGCAAAAAAACATCATGGTGTTCAAGGTTTTTATGAATACCTTTCCATCGTTGTTAATATGGTTTCTGCTTCTTGCAAACGAAAAGATATGTCACGGGAGGCAAGAAAAGAGAGTGGAAAAAGAAATATTTGAAGGTGTAGTCAAGACCGGAAAAGGATTAAACCACGAGGTTTCCCTTGCACGAGCCGGAGATACACGATGGGGTTCTCATCATGGAACAATCACAAGTTTGATTAAATTATTTTCGAAAGTTGTTGACGTACTTCATTATGTTAAAAAAGAAGGAGATAGCATTCAACAACGTAGTAATGCAAAAGGTATTCTTTCATATTTTAAAAAACTTGAATTTGTTTTTTATGCACACTTAATGGAAGATGTTCTAAGCATCACAAATGCTCTCTCAAAACATCTTAAAAAAAAATTCAAGACTTATTAGAAGCGGCTAAGATGATAAATGGAACAAAATGAGCATAGGGTTTGATGAGATGTTGAAAAAGGTGACGTATTTTTGTAAAAAATACAATATTACGATGTTAGATATGATGGCAAGTTATGGTAACCCAAGAAACCGAAAGAATGTCATTACTAATGGACATCATTTTAAAGTTGAATTCTATAATACGGTTTTGGATATGCAAATTCAAGAAATGGGAAATCGATTTAATGAGGTAACAACTACTTTGATAGAAAATATGTCTGGTTTAAATCATTGTGCTTGGTTTTCTAAGTTTGACACATCTAAGATAGTGACATTTTCGTAGATGTATCCGAATGATTTTAGCACGAAGGAAAAAGGGTGTCTTTTGGGTGATCTTAAGGTCTTTTATCAAAGTGTAAAGGAAGATGATAGATTTGCAAATTTGGATGGAATATGTGACCTTGCTCGTCTAATGGTGGAAACCGGAAAACATAAATCTCTTCATTAGGTTTATCGGATATTGAAGCTAGCTTTGGTTTTACCGGTTGCAACCGCAACCGTTGAAAGATGTTTTTTTCTAAAATGAAGCTTATCAAGACAGATTTACGCAATCGAACAGTGATGAATTTTTAAACAATGCTCTAGTTTGTGCGATCGAAAGAGAAAACATTTGATAAAGTGACGGATGACGACGTAATGGCTAGATTTCAAGTTATCAAATGTCGAAGAGGACATATATGAGATCATCTATTAGGTATTTATTTATCATCTTTTAAAGTAATATATGAAAACTTTGTTATCAAAAGTGTTGGATGAAAAATGATTGGATTTGCATAAATAATAGATATAATGTGTAGATTTGCTAGCTAGAACTTTTGGTCATATGAGATTTTATGTTCGGTTCTATTTATGAAAACTTTAAATTTTGGGTTTTTCATAAAAGAGGTTATGATGTGATTTGTTTGGTCGAAATGCTGCATAAATACTAGATATAGATATTATATGATTTTTTTTCGGTAAAATCACATGCTCATGATGTTTTAGGCTCGTTTCTATTTTTAGAAAGTTTATTTTTTGACATACATGAAAAAGTTGATGATTAGGTACATTTAAAGCATGAAACTATTATAGTGAACATTATGGAAGTATGATTGACAAAAATGATGGGTTTAAATGCATGTGTATGAATTCTGGAGCCCGGTTTCTAAATAAGGAAACTTTATTTTTTCAAAAGTTGTGTTTGCAAGTTTTTGACATCATTAGAAGGTTTAAATGACTTAGTAACACTTAACTAAGTGCATTGTATGATAATATATGTTATTAGTTCATGAACTTGACAATTTAACATGGTCTTACTATAATAGGAAACTTTAATTAACCGAAATCCGCATGCTTGTCAATTTTTTGCAACAAAACATTGAAATGTTTTATAGGTGTTATAACATGCCTACTTTCATGTGTGAATGTTAACTTTGCATAGTTGTCATGTTTAGGACTTAAAACTTGACTTTCCAATTAAGGAAACTTTAATGTATCAAACGTTGTGTTTCAAGTTCTAAATTACAATCGAATGTGCTATTGTGTTTATTAGAATAATAATAGACTATTCAAAAGAAGGTTTGAATTCTCTATTAGGATTTGAATGCTTAAGTCCAACGTGTCACCAACGAGACGTCAAGTTAAAACAATCTTTGAAACGTCAAAGTCACTTTTCAAACAAATCATTTGGATGCATAGAGTTCATAGTCAAACATTTACAATACTTAGACCTTAAAGTCATAAATGTTTCCTAGGGCACGAGTAGGTCATCTTATTTAGCCGGATTTGCTAAGACTTTTTCACATCATTTACCGCCTTTATTAGGTGAGTTCTCATAACCCCGTTTTACTCATTTTCCTTTTGGGGTGAGATACATGCTCAAGTATTACATTTTTCAATAGTCATATTTTCCATGTTTACACAGTTACATTAATTATATAAGTTTTGTACTGGTGTGTACAAAGTCCTCTCGGAATCAACCGTTAATTTGTCCATAGCGGGGTGATCATGAACAGTACTGTTGGGTTTAACAACCCCTACCCGGGTTAGTAGCACAAACTTCGACCGGAGGTCGAACGGGTACATTTTTAACCTAATCCATTCATGTGCAAGGCACAAAGAGGCGAACCACATCCTTTTTCCTTTTTCAGTGGCTACAGTTGAGCGTAGGTTGATGGACTTATGATAATTTTTTGTTTTGTCTGATCAGCAATGATTGTGTAGAGTACATATGTTTTCCATAAAATATGATTTCCATTACACTTAACTTGTGAACTCACAAACATTATGTTGACCCATTTTAGCATGTTTATCTCAGGTCGCTGATTGCTAGGTTATGTGGCTAGGATTCACCCACCGGAGTCACACACTACTCGTGCATGGACATTCACTTTTGAAAAACAATACTTATCATTTCGGGTCACGCCCCACGGGTATAACCCAAAGTGGGATATGGGGGTGTGACATATAAACACAATCAAACATCATTATAAGATTTCAAATCTGTTAAATGTATCTAGAATCTTGACAATGGAAACTAACTACACAAATGACAGAGAATTCATTCTAACAAGTGGTTATCACCTCTCAAGTCTCCTCTCTCAAATGAATGCAAAAACCTCTATTTATAGGCTGATCAGTGGCTCGAGCACGGGCCATGATTGATGAGGCATGGGTTTGTGTGTACCTATTTTCTTATCCACTAACTTGGTCGAAACGGTCTTAGACAATAAGGTACAACACGAGGGTGTATTGGGTAGAGGCACGGGGCGTGCGAGACCATTGGCATGAGGGCGTGTTTGCTTGGACCCGGGGGAGTGGGTCCCAAATGTTTTCTTGTCTCCTAACCTGAGGCACGAGGGCGTGCTTGATGAGGCACAGCCCCATGCCTGAGCTCGTGATTTGATATTTTCTTCTTGATTTTGCACGTTTTTCGTTTCTTTTATTAATTCTTAAACTTTAGGCCTTGAAAACTCAATATGAACTAATTTTGACATTAATTCATAATTTTTTTAAGAAAACAAATGGCATTTGATGTAAAAAAACATGTTTAGTTTTGTGCACATCACCACCAAAAGTAAGGCAACGATTCAAACTTAAAGAAAATTGCCATTTGGCAGTTACTCGTAACCAATAAACCGTTTTACATGGTTAAGATCCTATCAACAAATATTCATGGCCTCCGGTCCAAACAAAGATATAAACAAACCCAACAAATTTTTAAAGTTTAACCCATTAAGTAAAACATTAAATAAGCTAGGCCCAATTCAAAAATGGATTAAAACCGGGCAACAATAGTTGGGTTTATGGAAGAATGTTCTTCACTTAAAGCATTTGGCATCCAAAAGAGCCTCACCTTCAAAATGCTCATGATCTTCAATCATCTGATTCACACATTCCTTTTGTATTTCATCTGAAAGATCCACTTTTGTCCATTCATAAAGCTCCATGTCGTAGCATTCATCCATTGCAAACTTTGGGATATCTAGGCCCCGGAATAGCCACAAGCCCTTAACCTTGAATGGGGGCTCATTTCCAATAATCAACATCTTTCCAAAAGCATATTTTCTTGCTAGATCCATTCGCTGGAGGAAACCACCAACCTTGTTCATGGTGACAAATGAGTCCGTATTTTCATCATTGTATTTATAGTTACAAAACCAAAGAGAGTAGCCCTCTGGATCAAACATCTCCCAAAAACCTATAAAAAGTTAAACGTGTTATGTCATAAAAAAATCAACAATGAATAATATAAAAGTACAAAGAGAGAGGTGATAGTACCTTTAATTGCAACCTCGCGAAAACTAGTCTTGGTGTTAGAGTAAAGCCTCTTCCAGTCATCCAAAATCATCTTACTTGGTGGCAACAGATCAAGCCGGTTTTTGGTCTTCGGCTTTGGCGTTTCTTACTTCTTTTCTACTATTTTTGGCTCATCCTTTGGTTTATCATATGGATTTGTTTTAGAAGGAATTGGTGGAACAACTTCAGTCTACTTCAAGTCACCAATTATTTTGCTAAAGTTTGGTTTCTTAACCATGGTCCAAAAATACCTTTCAACATGAGGAAACTTGGATGTGAAGGTTTTAGTCATCACGAATCTAAAGCCCGAGTACAAGTTACAGGTCATGATAATGTCAGCCAAGGTCACATCATCACCAACCAAGAAATTATGTGAAGCAAGAGAGCACTAAGAGCTCTCTTCAAAACAGCAATAGAAACCTCTTCAACCTTCAATTAGATAATCTTGGAATATCAAAAACACAAAAAAAAACAGTCGTAATTCGGCTTTTTGTAGAATAGGGAAACTAACCGCAGCAACATAGTTGTCGAGGCCGAATCTCAGCCTCAGCCATGCCAACAAATTTAAATCAATCTCCAATGACGCGAAATCAATCCACTGTTCGATTTGACCCTATGTAAACATTAAATGAACCTAACACTTCATTACAAGAATCACAATTCATAACTGTTTTGGTAATGAGAAAGAAACTGAAAGAATGAAAATGTTACATATTCAATTGGGGGAGATCCAAATAGACTACAAGTTGTGTCGGTCTTCAGGCGGGCAACTGCAGCAAACAATATACCACAAGAAACATGATTAACTGCAAGTCAACAGTTAATGAAACATGGTTACAAATAGACCTGGCAATCTCAACCCAAAGTAAGGGAAATGGGTTGGTTTTGGGTAATTTTTTTGTATTTTGGGTTGAATTAACACAAAACATGTTGAAATGGGTAACACCTTAAAACAATTTGGGTCAAGATGGGTCACCTAAAAACTATGTAAATTTAGAATGAGTTCAAACGGGTACTAGATTTTGGTACTTTCTTTTGTAAAACATCTTATTTCAACCCGACCCACTTTTTTATTACAACTCATTCTTATCCGAAGCAAATTGACACTTTAAAAAAAACGACCCATTTTTACCCGAACTCATTATGGTCATAACACATCCTTACCCAAACCCATTCTGACATGTTATCCAACCCAACCCAACCGTTTTACCAGGCTTAGTTACAAATAAATGTCACATGATCATTCACCATAGCGAGCAATGGCATTACTCTCGAATACAACCCCATCTGGTGTCTCCAAAACAGGAACCTTCAGAAACCACAAGAAACTTGTGTTTAATAAATAGAATAAAACAGTTCGCAGACAGTGAATCAGATTAAAACAATTTCAAAAATAATGTAACTTTTTTTAAGTTGTAGTAACAAGGTGTGTAAACAAGTCAAGTCGGCTCGTGAGCTACTCGAGATCGTCTCGTCAAAAGCTCGAATTGAACCGAGCTTAAACAAGGTCGAACCTAAAAATAAGCTTGTTTAATAAACGATCGTGAGTCTATTATTTATATAATTTTTATTTAATATATTAAATATATATTTATATAATAATTAGTATACATATAAAATATTAAAATTATGATAAAAATAACTAAATAATATAGATTACCTTATATATAAAAATTATAATAAAATATATATATAAATAATTGTAAATATAAATAAACTAATTAATAAATAATAAACGAGCCGAGCTCGAGCTTTAGAAATAGAGCTCGAACTTTCTGTGGGTTAAACAAGCCGAGCTCTGACTCGGCTTGACTTGTTTACACCCGTCAATAATGTTTTTGCATTGATATAATTTTAATTGACTCGTATCCAGCATAATATATTTGTTGGGTATTACGAGACCAAACAATTTTTTATATGTTACATAGTACTTGGTTTTCAATAAAAATTATATTAAAATATAGATTAAAAAATAGGACAAAATTATATTTCTAGATTTTTATTAAATATTATAAGTTATTATAAAAAAAATTAAATTATATGTTAAATGAAAACAAAAAATATTAAAATTCAAAATTGCGGAGGAAAACCACTATGTTTAAAACCCCCGTTTTCCAATTTTATATAACAAAAGATACATTATTTATAAAAATGTTTAAAAACTACAATAGTTTTATAAAAAAATCTATTAAAAGAATATCATACCTTCCCAAGAGGATTCATCTTAAGAAACTCAGGGGTTTTATTTGACACGCCCATCTCAAAATTTTTAAGACACTTAACTTCAACACCAACATATTCGGCAGCAATCAGTACTTTTAAAGCATTCTTGTTGGGTTTTCCCACAACATGAGACGTATTAAGGTTCTAAATAGTAAACATAACCCACTATGATGTGGCCAAGCTAGCAAGTTCTCAATTGGTTGATTTTAAAACAATTTTGGACCGAACCGGTAACAATAAATAGTTAGAGTTAGTTAGATTTGGCGAACAAACCGTCAAAAAAACGGTTCAATTTAGTGTTTGACGGTTTAAAGTGGTATTTTTTTAAATCATTAGTTTGCGTTATTTTTTTAAAATTAACTGACAAAGAAATAATTTCATATTATAAAACATGGAATATTTATATAACATTTCTAAAAAACTGAGTATTTACAACTGACATTAGTAACTGAATCTAAATAGTCGCAAAATTAGCAACCAAAACTGATCCGGTCGCAAAAATATAGGATCACTTGCAAGACAATATAGGATAAGTCGAAAATTATGCAACCGGGAAGTCTCTCGCTAAAATCGATCATAAAAAAAACGACCGGTCCCAATTTCCGTGGAAAAAATGGATTACCACGGAGGTTATGTGACCGCCTTTTAAGTTGCAAATTCGTCACAAATAGCCTTTGCGGTTGAAAAGGCAATCGCAAATACCCAGTTTATTAATAGCGTAAAAAAAGTTGAACTTGACCAGTTCAGTTTACACTCCGTCTCCAAGAGACAAACCATCGGTCGAACCATGGTTTTCAAATCATAAAGTTAACCAAACCGTCAATCAATTGCTTCAGTTTAAACGGATATATCGATATTAACAGTGTCCTACTGTGTTATCATAAACACAACTACTAAAGTCAGCTAGAAAAACTAGTCGAAACTCACCAGGGCCATTGTTAACAATGTAAGTGTTCGTCGACGGTATCGATCAGATCTAAGATAACAGAAACATATACAGGACTCAAATCATAACTTGTAAGAGATCAAATACTTCGATGATGATTGATATTAGATGATATTTCGAGTCCACACGCTCCAATCTACAGTCAAAGAAATATGATTGGCACACAATCTTTTAATCTTCTTCCAAGTCTTTCGGTTTTCATGGGATGTAATAACGGGCCGGGCCGGCCCATTTTCTCTTATCACTTTACTATTGAATCAGGGCATTTTAAATCTTTCGTTTGATATAAGAAACACCCATACCCATACCCATACCCATACCCATACCCATACCCATACTCGTATGAAAATATTTACATAACCTTAAAAAGTGTGAATTCACGTTATAACAGAGTTAGATTGCCGTTAAACTAACCGCATACTTATAATCGCATTAAATTGCCGTTAAACTAACCTCATCCGACGGTTGCCTGTTTTAGCAAACCGTACGTGGCGTCGGTTAAGCGGCAATCTCCGGCAACTATAAATAGAAGATGCCGGCAACCGATTTTACAAAACAAGAATCAGAAATCGATAAAATCAAATATTAGAATCATGTGTATTACATGGGTTGAATAAATGTAATGGTATATACTTACTAATAAAAAAATCATGTATTACACGAGTTGAATATAATATAATGTAATCTGTTAACAAATATACTCATCAAAATATGTTTTGAGAAAAATATATTTTAATGTTACAGTTATAAATTATGTTAAATTAATTTTTAAAACATTTTTTCCCAATTGGGTACTAATTTTTTTATGTAATTGATAAATGTACTTAACGAAGTCCGATTGAGGTGATTCAAGCGGCCACGCAACCATCTCGTCAAGCCTTACCAGAGCCGCTGCCGAAAACCGCCTATGTCGTCGCGGTAGAGCCAAACATTCGCCAGAATACCTTCCGGTCGCATTGTTCGCCAGATTCTTTTTTACTTTGACTTTCTTCTTTTGTTTTTATTCTTATAGTAGTTTAGAGCCCGTGTACTACACACGGGTTAAAAAATATCAATACATAAAAATTTTAAATCTTTATGTATATATTTTAAAATGTAAAAATGTGTTACATATACTGAGATAAAAAACAAAATTTTAAAATATGTAAAAATTAATATATAATTGGGTTTCAAAAATATGTTAATTAATATGTAATTTAATTTGACTTTTCATTTGCTATTTGATCGAAAATAAAATTTACATAATTATATTTTAAATTTTCTTATATTAAGGATAATTTAAAATAATTATGTTTTATTACCATAATTAGTATTTTTTTTTTAAATGTATTATTATTAAAAGATAGAGATGTATTTAATAAGAAAGAGGTGAGAAAAAAATGAAGGCAACACATGGCATGAAAAACATTTATTTATTATATACTAGATTATAAACCACGTGTATTACACGGGTTAAATAAATGCAATGAATAAATTCAATTTTATATACTCAGTAATAAATATTTACATATTACTTATTTATGACATACTAGGTTAGAATCTCGTGTATTACACAGGCTGAATAAATGTAATCTTATATACTTAGTAATAAAAAATTTATGTTCTTAAAAACCCGTGTATCAGACGAGTTGAATAAATTTTTACGTGACAATTATAAATTATGTTTAAGTTAATTCTTAAAACATTTTTTTAGCTGAGTATTAACTTTTTTTATGTAACTGATAAATGTTAATTCATATTAAACTTTAGAAACCCGATGTATTACACGTGTTAAATAAATGAAATGTTATATATACTTAATAATAAAGATTTACATATTAAATATTCATGAAAAATGTTTTATAAAAAAATTATGGAAAACATTATAATTTAATAGGAGATAGAAAAAATAATTACAGAATTTGTATAATTAATAGGGGAGAGAGGCGAGAAAAAAAATTTGATGATGCGTGAGAGAGTGACAAGTAGCAAATCAAAACCTTTATTTATTATATAGTATAGATTACATAGTTTTTAAAACAGATTTCAGAAATGTCATATAGTTACTTTTTAAAAATATTTTATAAAAAGAATGCAAAAATGCTCAATTTCTAAAAATGTTTTATGAACAAACCTATATTTTTTTAAATAATTTTTTTTTATAAAAAGAGTTATAGAAACCATTATTATTTAATAGAAGAGAGAGACAAGAAACAAAAAATTATTGAAAAACAATTAAGGAAAATTTATGCAATTAATATGAAAGAGGTGCGGGAAAATTTGTCTAACAAAAACCTTTATTTATTATAGAGTATAGATATATTTATACTCTCCTATTAATTGCATAAGTTTTATTTACTAATTTTTTAATGATTTTCTATTTTACGCACCTCTCTCCTATTAAATAATAATAATTTCTGTAATTGTTTTTATAAACGTTTTTTATTTTAAAAAAATATAGTTTTGTTCATAAAACATTTTTAGAAATTAAACATTTATTTCATTCTTTTTGTAAAACATTTTTAAAAAGTAAATATATGACGTTTCTAAAATTTGTATTAAAAAACTATATAATATGTCATAAATATGTAATATGTAAATATTACTATTAAGTATATATAACATTGCATTTATTCAACCCGTTTAATGCACGGGGTTTCTAACCTAGTATAGTATAGATATAAGAATTGAAGTTATTTTGTTAATAACTAATTTTAATCCTTTTATGATACATTTCTTAATGTCATTCCTTATTTATTCTCTCGCATTTCTCTTGAATGTTTCATTTTATGATACATTCATACACATACATATATTTGACTTAGGTTTTTTAGTGTATTCTTTTCAACAACTTTTTTTCTAAAACAAGTGTTTTTTTACTTTACCTTTTAAAAAACAAAAAAATTATTATCTTTCACAAATCTCTTTTAAGTATTTCATTTTATGAGGTAATAATAGAAATGCTGATATTTGACTTTTTCCTTTTTCAGTAACTTTTTTAAAAAATAAGTGCTTTTTTTACTTTGGTTTATATTCGTAAAAGTCAAATATTTGACTTGGGTGGTTGACAAATCTAAATCAAATATTTGACTTGGTTGGGTTGTCATACTCGTTTACACCTCTAATTGTTGACTTAGATTCGTCAACCGTCATGTATGCCAGTCTTGGTTGGGTTGTCATACTCGTTTACACCTTTAATTCTTAACTTAAGATTCATCAACCACCATGCATGACAGCAAAGTATAAGTATAAGACTCATTCATCCATCTCTATACATACATATATGACATATAATATCATTTCAATTTTATAACTATGTATAAGAGCAGTTTAAAACAAAAATTCCTCATATTATTGCCAAAAACTAAATCTAATACAAATTTATTTTACATGTTCAAATATAAAATAGAAATTCAAGATTGTTACAAAAACCCATTGTAAGAAATGAAGAATCAATATTTTAGAATCAAAGTGCTTGTGAAATGTGGATTTAGAACTTAGGGACAAAAGGGCTTGCTAGGGTCATCTCTATGACTAGGAATCCTAAAGTGCCTCAACCTCCCCTCTTGCTTCCTCATATAACCTTCACACAAAAACGCATTAGAAAACTTATCTTCAACCACCCTATTCACATCATGCACAAACACATCTGACTCTCCATCTTCCCGGTTACGCGCCATCATACCGGCCGTATAGATCGCGCTCATCCTCCCGGGCGCCTCATCATAATACCCCGTGGGCGCATCCACCATGATCAAATCCCATGTAGTCTCATAAACATCACTAGGCAAACCTTTAAGTGCTAGTTGACACACCGAGTGCCTAGTGTCACCAACCGCGGTGCACTCTGACCCTTTCCCGGCTTCCATGAGGCTATCGGCTTGGTTCACCTTACTATCATAGGTCACATGGTACGACTCTAACATGGGAAACCTTTTCTTGATTTGCTCGATCCACACTTCGTCTTCTTCTAGAAACACCGTTCGTCCACCATAGTTTAACGAGCTCCACATTAGGCTATCGTGACCTAGCCCGAAAACTAGAAAGTTGCAAGGCGATTTCTTATCTAAAACATTTTTCGTGACGGATATCTCTTTGATGGTTTGTTGTGGGGTGATGGTAGAGGTCGAATAGTGGACTAACGCTTGCGCTAAAGAAGGTGGGATCTTGGTGCATGTTGGTGAGCATTCGGTCACCTTATGAATGCTTCTAAACGAAGCTGAAACCGCTTTTGGGATGATCGTTTGGGGGATCGTGGATGAAACTTGCGTGTTGGAAGACAAAGATGATGATCTAAATACGAAGAGGAGAAAGAACACAACAATGATCGCGATGACAATATGCTTAGTATTCACTTGATATTGTGTTCTTGACCTCATTTTCGCGAATAAGACCGAATTTTCAATGAAAATGTTGAGTTGTATGTAACTATGTAAGTGTGTATGTATGTATATATACAAATGTTGGAGATTGGTGTTGTGATACTTAGAGTTGAAGTGATTGTATAATATATTGTGTGATGTAGGACATGAAACCTAAGAATGAAGCAAAAGGTTGGTTGTTATGTTAGGTGGGTTATATAGTCATTGTAATCATGTCGAGTGAGGGAGACCGAAGAGTGCCAGCTCTTCATTTTCAACTACTCTGATAAGATGGTTAACAAGTAAAGGTAAACCAAGATCGTTGATTTGGGTTTTCAGGTTGTTTTCATTGAATCTGAGAGGACTGTTAGTTTGGACATATTTACCTAATGTGTTGGATTTAGTTTACATGTGTAAGATGTTTTAATTTTGAGTAAGTTACATTTTATGTTAGCATTTACCAAATTTCAGTTTACGTCCTTAAACTCAGGAAAAATATAGAAATAGTCTTTTATGTTTAAATTTGTTAACTGTTTTCGTCATTTCCTCTAACGACCGTCTATTTTTACCGTTAAATGCAGCCATGTGTCCCTTACGTGAGGGCATAATCGTCATTTATCGTTAATAAAAGAACAAATTAAGCTTTTTGTTCTTTTATTTTTATATCATATTTCAGATTTCGTTTTTAAACTAAGTTAATATGAAAAATGTCTTTTATGTTTATATTTGTTTGCACGTTTCGTCTTTTACACTAACATCCGTCTATTTTTGGCGTTAAATGTAACCATGTACCCTCATGTGAGGGCAAAATCGTCTTTTTATAGTTAATAAAAGAACAAATTACACTTTTCGTTCTTTATGTTATATCAAATTTCAGATTTCGTCCTCAAACTAAAGTAACATAAGAAATTGAACTTTATGTTTAAATTTGTTTGCATTAGGGATGAGAACGGTACTATACCAGTACCGAACCGGTACGGTACAGTTACTCGTTACAAAATTTTCATCTCTAGATGGTATCAGTACTAAATTCTCATCCCTAGTTTGCATATTTCATCTTTTACACCAACACCCGTCTATATTTGACGTTAAATGAAGCCATCACCAAAGACGTGGAATTATCGGCCAACCTCCCTCCCTGTCGTCTTGGGTTTGAGAAAAAAGGGATTTCGATTTACTCCTAACGATTAAAAATAGATAAAAAGAATGTGAAGGTAAGATGATCTGCGTGTAGTTCTCATTAGGGCGAGTCGCCTCCTAACAAAAGAATATTTTTGACCTTTGACATTAAATTATTACTAAAGCTGTACATGAGGAAAAAACCCCTGAATTCTTTAAAAAATCTAAAACATTTGGCTCTGATGGTGTTTATCTACTTAATGAATCCATCTAAACTTTCACCCGTAACGCAGTAACGATTCCCGCTGACCATTATCAGCATAACCCTTTTTCGTCTTGGTTTTGTCAAGACGGGCTTTACGTACAGCATGTTGGATCTGTCTTTCGTGCTCTTTAAGCATTTCATCCATGTTTCCACCTGGCGGGACTAATGGCCCCGAGTAGTGGATCCGGTTTTTCTTCTGAGCATAACCCTGTATCGTAAATTCCAAAATTTACTTCTTTTCCAATTAACAATGAGAAAGTAGGTGTGAGTTTCTAACACAACACGAAATGCACGGGTTTGGGTTTACTCTTAATGGGTTCATGTCAGTTTTGGGTCGAACCTGTGAACACGTTTAGCTAAACAGGCCGTGTTCATTTCAACCCAACGGGTTCATGGTTGAACCTTTTAACCAATTTATTTATATTTTGTTTTTAAATGTGTTTTACGTTACAAATTAAACTATTTAGGTGCCAAAATCTTCAAGGTTCAAATACAAATTAACATAGTTTCAACCTAATTGCTTAAAAAAAATATATGTAAATCTGAAATTTTAAAGTATTAATATACAAAAAAAATTCAAATAACTTTTATTGGGTTTAAACAGGTTGGGTTGTTCACGTCAACTCGTGAATACATGTGTCGTATTCGAGTTCATGTGTCTGACATGATTTCCAGGTTCATGTAAAATATTCGGTTTGTGTCGGGTTCGCCCGACAACCCGCGAACAAGGCAAAAATGAGCGAAATGTCTTTCAAGTAAGGCAAAAATGAGGGGCACATAATCGTATGAAATTTAAAGAAAAGCTTATAAATACCTTTCCGGGTGGATGTTCATGCTTCTTGTAAGAAGAATTCGGGTTGTCCAGCATATGGAGAGATGTTGATTCGGCATCATTTAGTTGATGATACTTACCATTTGAACGATCTTCGGGCCAATGTGCGCTAGTACCTTTGCTATGGTCCAACCGTGAACTACCATGCCAAGCTAATGAATTTGAGAACCTTGACAATTGGGCCCCACGATGTTTATAATGTTTAGATGAATCAGGCCCGAATTGAGGTTCATCTGATTTTTCGGGTTGTTTCAACCGGCTGTGATTGATGCCATTATTTAATGATCCTCTAGAAGGCTCAATAGAAAACCCTGAACCACCATCTTCTTCATGGTTGAACTTCTCACTACTACTTTTAGGGTTTTGTTGTTCTAGCCGTTTCTAACACACATAAACATTACAATCATTAGATTCTACTCAACTATAGCACAGTTTAAATTATGGGTGTTAATGAATCGTGCAGAGCTCAAGCTCAGATCGTCTAACTTAGTAGAGCTTCAGATCGGCTCGTTTCAAGCTCTATGTCTGAAGCTCAAGCTCGGTTCGTTTATGATTTATTAATTACTTTGTTAACTAATTTATTTATATACATATATAATTATTTTTATATAAATTTATAATAATAATTTTTATATATAACATAATATGTATTATTTAGTTACTTATATCATAAATAAGATTTATTATGTAAATAATTTATTAAATTAAATAAAAATTATTAATTTTATACAAATAACAGGTTGCTTTAGGCTTGTGAACCTAGTCAAGCTAATATGTCAAACTAATATATGAAGCGCGGGCTCAGGCGCTCGATTCGAATTTTTCAGCGAGCCGATCTCAAATAGCTCACGAGCAGGTCGGCTAGTTTAGACTCCTAGTTAATTTTTTTAATCAAGTTTAATAAAAGACTTAATTACCTTTATAGACGCCTGCAATTCTGCATTAGCATCCGGTTCTGGCTGAGCTCTAGATTCTCTTGTACCCTTTCTTGACGGTTCCACCCCGCGTGCTTTCGCAGCCCCTGCTTTATTCCTGCCATGGTGATAGAAAAACAAAAGGTAAATAAAACCCGCATACAGTAAAAATCCAAAAGCAAGAAATATTACCGTCTTATCTCATCATCCCGCAATTTGGCATCGTACTCCTTACTCGGTGGGTACTTGGGCAAAGTTGAAGGATGGCAAGGGAATGGTTTTGTTGTGAAGAACTGTATTTCAAATTTAAAAATATCAAGGTGGCCGCCACGAACATGTAATAGTAAAGATGATTAAATTAAGGAAATGAGTGTACCTCACTCTGCAGTGCAGAAGATGAAGATCCTCGGTTGTTAGGTTCAACTGCAAGAAGAGAATCCAGAAGCGACAAAGCCGATGGGCGGAAATCCTTAAATGTGTCGGACACGCAACGTTTGTAAGGCTGTTGTGGTTTGAATATTGTAGCATGAGGCAACCTTGATTTTCTCCAGTACTCCTCAGATGGTGAACCGCAAAGTTTAAATATTTTATGTAGTTGTTCCACCTGTGAATTATATTATATTTTTTTATAAATTAAGAATTTGATACATAAAATGAACAGAAAGGATGCTTTTGTGAAATAAGTAGATGTCTTGTGAGACAGGAGTAGGTGTCTTCCAATTATGTTAGAAGTAGGGGCGTTAAACAGGTCGTGTTCACGGTTTGAACCGACATGAACCCGGATATTTGACACGAACCTAAAAATCGTGCAGACACATGAAACCGAATACGGCACGACTTTTAGCTTGTTGACACGAAAACAACCTGTTTAAGCCGAAAAATTTATTCTATTTTATTTTTTTTGCATATTAATACTCCAAAATTACATATTTACAACAAAAAATATATTTAAAATAACAGTGTTTAAACTATAAAACTCAATGCTCATTTCTCGTTAAGTTTAAAAAAAATTAATCAGTTTAAGTTATGACATAAAACATATCTCTAAAAAAAAAAAATAACGGGTCAACCCGCAAACCCCACAGGTCGACCAATTTATCTAAACGTGTTCACAGGTTCAACATGAAACTGACCCAAACCTAGTATAAAAGCTACCCGAAACCTAAAATTTCATGTTAGGTTCATGTCATGTCACAAATCACACCCCTAAGTATAAAAGCTACCCGAAACAATCAGATGATCAGAAACAGAAGCTGTTATATCCAAACATAAATAACTGATTTAAATTCTTAAATACCTCTGTCCTTCCGGGCATTATCGGCTTGCCCGCAAAAAGTTCAGCAAGAATGCAACCAGCACTCCATAAGTCAACCGCTACTCCATAATCAGTAGAACCTAATAAAAGCTCGGGTGGCCGATACCATAAAGTAACAACCCGACTCGTTAAAGGTTGTCTCTTATTGCTGTTAAAAATGGTGGACAGCCCAAAATCGCCAATTTTTAGATTCCCATTGTTGTCAATCAAGAGATTTGACCCCTTGATGTCACGATGCAGGACCCCACGATTATGGCAATGTTCTAATCCACAAAGTAACTGCTGCATATAACATTTGATCTGCATTTACAATACATAAATTATATATTAGTGTAAAACACTAACATTTTTACTTATTTGATAACGCATAATAAAATAATATATTTCAATCATTTTAATTTAATTTAGTTATTTTATATTAACGCTATAGTTATATATAATTACTAACTAGTTATAGAAATTTATTTACTAACAATCATAAATGAATATAACAAAAATATAAAACATTATATGTTAATCTTGGTCCAAAGGGTTACAAGTGAAACTGATTCTGTTTTAATGCCATGAATATTATTACTCCAAATTTAGAGTAATTTGGGTCATTTTTCACTAAAATAGTGTCCAACGATACATGTAGTGTGCAAAATGGAAATGCTCTAATGAATTCTCTCCATACGAATCGTACAAGACACACACATACATAAGATAGCATGCACCCATGCATAAGATAACATACACACACACATATATATATATATATACTAGAGGGGTGCCCATGCGATGCTGTGGCCAAGTGCCAACACTGACACTGGTAATCACGTAAAAGTTAAAAAGAAATTATAGCAATACCATACTCAAATTAAAGAGAATAAAATGCTCGCTTCTATGGTGTAACTTTTTTTTTAAATATTAACGTATGAAAAAGTTATGGCCGTTTAAAAATCACGGGGGGAAGTTTGTTTAAAAGTTAACGATATGTTTTAAATGGTTGTACCATGTGTTTTATAAGTTGTAATTAGTTAAACTCATAAAATTATGTAAAATAACCTTTTTGTCATCCTCATATGTATTATAATATAGTATAGATATAGATATAGAGCATTCTTTTCAGAACCAATAGTATGTTGAGAACTGCATAAGCGTGTACATATCGCTTCATTGACAAAGGTAAAACTAAAAAAACAATGGTTTATTTATCTCTCCCCACTCATTTTTTGATTTTATCTCTTCTCTATTGAATTTCTTTTATAAAGGTATAAAAATGTGCACATATGCATATAGTGTGCACTTAGATGAAAGACTATCAATCCAATATTTTTTTGTAAATAAATCTTAAACATATTGAAATCTACATGCATTCTAGTCAATTTATATAATAAATAGTATAAAGGTTTGTTAATGCGGTTTTCACAATTCTAAACATACTATTGAATCTGAAAAGAATGTCCAACTATATATATGTGTGTGTGTGTGACAAAAGTTCTTATCTTAACCGAACAAGATGATTGGCCAAAAAAACGTTTACCTGTGGTTCAGTAAACTTAACCATAGGGGATGCTGCAAGCCCAGCAAGATCATGGTCCATGTACTCAAATACAAGATACAAGTTGCCCGAAACCCTAGATGTTAGTAGACCTTCAAGCTTCATCACATTCGGATGATCTAATCGACGAAGAACAATGATTTCTCTAGCCATAAACCGAACACTTTCAGGATCCATTTTAGCAAACCGTACTTTCTTTAATGCAACAATATTCCCAGTTTCAAGATCACGAGCTCTGTACACGCTGCTGTAAGTCCCCTGTCCAATCTGCAATCAATTCCAAAAGTAACCGATACTATTTATTCCAAAGTCAAAAGGTAAGGTAGCAGTAGTACATCCAAGATCATGTATTTAAAGATTCATAGATGTATAATAGGGGTGTGTTTGGATAGTCTGCAATAACCAGTTTTCAATGTTTGGATACATAAATTCAGTATACGATTATCAGATAATTTAATTTTCATACCTGCGGCAACAATACTAATTTACTCCCATTTCACAAAACATCTCTCACAAAAGTGTCGTCTTTTATCATTTTATCTATCAATTCCTTAAAACAATCAGAAATTTGACTAGAAAATATCGTCAAATTATTAGAACTTCAAACAGAAAAAGTATATCCAACAATATTATCAAATTATGGAACGATTCAAGCTCACATGACCACTTTCAAAACACACACTCCAACGCCCCAAAGCAGGGTCGGCTCAACCTTTTCCGGGGCATAAAGCGAACCTTAAATCGAGGCATTTTTGTAAGAAATGTAATTATTTTGTTTATAATCATAATAATGACTTACTGTCATGATTTAACATGAGCAAGGCGACCTAAGGCTCAAGTCCCTCGCTTTTGTGTACATAAGGAGCGAGTTGCACGAAAAGCGCACTAAAGGTGCACAAAATGCGCAGGTGAGGCGCACGCCTCATGAACAAAAGGTGCAAATATGCATTAGGATGTTGTACGACAGAATTTTTAGGTTGTACAAGTAGGTAATTCATATATTAAATCATATATAAGCTGATTTATAGCTAAATTTTGGGTAGGGGATGCTAAAATCCTATGGGATATATAAAAAATTATATAAGCATCTTGCGCTTCGCGTACGAAAAGCGGTGCGCTTTTACGCTTTGGGCACGAAAAGCGGTGCTCTTTTACGCTTTGCACCTCGCTTTTAGACCCCGTCGCCTCGGTGCCCTTCTCGCTTTTTAAAACCAAGCACCTTGGAATCGCTATATTATGCTACACGGCAATATTTGTAGTGACAAATAACTGAGAACATAAATCAACTAAATATTTAGAAAATCTTGGGTACTTGACCAAACTTCTAGTATCTAATGATGTTCATAGATGTATGTATGTATGTATGTATGTATGTATGTATGTATGTATGTATGTATAAACTCTATTTTTAAAGAATTATCAAATTCAATGAATCTAGTTGAACCTCCATGAATCTAGGCCTATAACACTCAAAATACACAAACTAAAAAAGAGAAGCCAAATATAATTGTCACTCCCATCCATAACCCTAATCCCTAAAAAAGGTTTGTTACAGCGAGAACTTTTTTTCTAAAAGAGTAAAGACACCCCTGCCCCAAAGATTTTAACTGCTTGAATCAAAAACTATATACAGTTTATAATCATCCACAAAATCACACTATATCATCAAGAAAAACAAATATATTATATATAAGATAGGCACACCTTATCTAACTTCTCGAACGAGTCAGCCCGTCGTGGCAACCATCCTTTAATCGCTTCCCCTGCCACTGCAGTCAGCCAAGCAGGCCAACCAGCAGCCTCTTGTGCACCATCAACTCCATTAGCAATACTAAACACTCTAGATACCTCAGGGACCACACAGTTCCGGTTGGCCTCAATTTTCACGGTCTTTTGAGCCGATTGCACGAGTGGCTGCACCACTGGCTGCTCATAAACCACAACACTATTCCTCTCCCCCTCACCCCACAATGGCTGCCCTAAACTTGTTGCAGTTTCTACATTACCCTCCGAAATAAGCCGCGCAGTCGCATCGTTACCGCTAGTATCAACCTCCACAACCTCATCCCTTCTAGAAGAACCAAGAAACTTTTTTGATGATCTCTTTGATTCTTTATCTACAAACTCATTTGCTGAAATCCCTTTGGAGCAAATACACCCCATAACTGATTCCAGATAGAAGCTTCACAACAATCACTCCAAATCCCCAAATAACATAATATTTCAAATTATTTCAAAATATTTGAAACTATTTAAAATTAATGATAGAGCTTGTTCAAATATCAAATCCCTTGAAACCCAAAGACCCTAATTGCATTATAAATCTCTAAATTGAAATAACAATCACAAGCTCAAAACCCTAAATTCCCAAATCGGGATTGTAATAATTACGAGGCAAAAAATTGCAAAGCGGAAACGAAATAACGAGAGATACCCAGATCGGAGATTGCAAGAATTGTTAAAATTGGAATGAATTAGAGGGGATTGTGGCAAGATTCTGACAAAGTCAATGGGTCAAAACTCAAGGAAAAAAAACTTACTTTAATGAAATTATTTTTTAGTTTATGATCAGATGAATGAAACGGCGTCGTTCCGGATGATGAGTGAGGTGTGAGAGAGGAGAGGGATTTTCGGTTCTATGATTGACAATTAGCAGGTTAGTAGCACACCAAAGATGGAAGGAGTTATGGCTGACTGGCGAAGAGGAAGGAATACGTGGGGGTGGGGTAGTGGGGGGGGGGGGTGTTTGAGTCTTGAGAAAGAGGGCATCTCTGGTGACACATGGCATATACTCAAGTCATTTTTCAACCTATATCCATGTGGGTCTTTTTCTGTCTTCAAGAATCCTAAGACAAAGCACTCATTTTACTTTTTTACAAATGTGTTGTGTTCGATATGCACCAAGTTTGGTGTGTTTTTGGGAGCGAATAAGAATCTCTCATTTATCACTAAAGCTACCTGTTAACGTGAGGCTAGCTCACTTGGTAGAGGCATATGTGCTCAACTTTAATAATTTGAAATTTTAAAATAAAAATTCAAAATAAAATGAGTTTTTTAAATAAAAATTCAAATAATAATGATTCTGAAGAATCAAATCAACAATCAACTGAAGTTATTAACTTTAGTGAAAGTGAAAAAGAATTTTGTTCTGATTATATGATCAATTCTGATCAATTAACAAAAATAAATAAGCTTAAATTCAAGCTAGATACTAGACAGGTTTTTAATCAACCTACCAGTCTACAGAGTTTAGTTTCAAAAGCTTTCTCAAGAAAAAACAAAATATTTTATTGTTTTAATACTAAAGAACTCTCAGTAGACATAAAAGATACTCCAGGAGAAGTATTTTTACCACTAATAACAAAAGGAGAAATAGTAAAAAGACTTTTGGCTATTAAACCTGAGTTAAGAAAATCTATGAATATTGTGCACATAGGAGCAGTAAAAATTCTCTTAAAAGCCCAATTCAGAGATGGGATTAATTTCCCTATAAAAATGGCTTTAGTTGATAATAGAATTATCAACAGACAAGATGCTCTTCTTGGAGCTGTACAAGGAAATTTAGCATATGGCAAATTCATGTTTACCATATATCCTAAATTTGCTTTGCATTTAAATTCGAAAGATTTCGATAAAACGTTAAGTTTCATACATCAGTGCGAAAGAACTGATTTAATGGAACCAGGAAATAAAGTATTTTCGATTAATTATTTAATCTCTTATGCGTTAACAAATAGTACTCATTCAATTGAGTATAAAGAAAAAGAGAATATTACTATTGAAGATATATTCTCAGATATCAGCACTATTGAAGAAAGTAAGTTCTCTGAACCTTCACAAGTGTAAGAAAATTGGGCCATTAATATAGCCCGTAACAAACAAATTCTAGATTCTAGACCTAGACAGAGTTTTTCTTTTAATACTCTAAAAATTGGAGAATCCAGTTCAGGACCATCCAGTCCTACTGAATTACAATTAATTCGATCCATGTCGGAAAGAATTGATAAATATGGAGAAATCCTTAAAGAAGTTATCGGAAAATAACAAAGGAATTCTAAGCTCTAGATGTTTCTACAGTATAAAGGCTGGAAACCCGAGCTCGCAGGGCTACTGGTCCGAAGGAAGAATAAATTCTTCATAGCTCTGGTATAACAACGCCACGTACTATTGAGATTCTAGATATGAGTTCTCTCGCTAGAATCGAAGAATTAATTAAAGAATTAATTAATAAAGTAGAAAGTCTTTCTACTAATGAAAATCTTGAAGCGATTGCCGCAAAAATAATTAGTGAGATTTCCGAAAAAATAGAGGAAGCAAAAACTTCTTTAGAAAATCCCTTAATTATTCAAGAAACTCATAAAGGAGAAAATAAATTCCAAAAATATTCATTTCCTAACTTCAATGTAGGAAATCCATCTTTAGAAAGCTCAAAAAGCCCGAATGCTCTCAAATGGCCTTTCGGATCAAACTCAAATGACTAATAAAAGTCAGATGAGATCTCCTTTTAGGAAAATAAATACAAAAATTGGGTATTACTATTTATTACAAAATAATGTTATCCAAAGAATAATAGAACTCCATAGTGATTGGAGTATTCATCCAAAAAAAAAAAATTAAATGAGTTATCTCATTTACATAAACAAAAACATTATTTCAAATACTGAAATACAAAGACTTAAAGATATAAAAACTAGTCTTTCATGTGGATAAATGTTATCCATAACTGAAAAGTTAGAAAAAGTCTTTAACGAACAACTTGATACTCTTCCAACAGAAGACATCAACGAACTCGTTCAACTTATGTCTCTTAGTGACAGTGAGTGCGAGAAAAAAATTTTAAAAAATAAGGATCTTAAAGAAAAATATTTTCCAGATGTTAAAAGTCAGGTTTTTACAATTCAAGAACCTAAAACTGAGGATGAAGAAGACTCCTCTGAAGAAGAAGAAAAATCAACTTATAGGGTACACCAAACTAATGCAGGAAGCAGTAGTTACAGAAAAACCTATAGGAAAAAGAATACAGAATTCTCTATGCCTTATCATAAAGGAATTCCTAGTTCTAACAATGGTAGTTCAACCGCTATTGACACCATAAAAATAGACTGTATCTTCGATCTTGAAAAAAGAAAAGAAGTTATAGACAAATGGAACACTGAGATTAGCTTAATAATCCAGTCCAATCCAGAAGAATTCTCCAAAGCCAAAGCTTTGTTACTACTGATAGAACATAAATCAGCAGGAATCATCCAAGATTTCATCAAAGGAACAACTTGGAATGAAGATTTGCATGGTGAAGATCTGTTTGATCAAATCATCAATGCCATCTATATGATGTTCTTAGGTCTTGATTTTCTTACAAACAAAGACCAAGAAAATCAAAAACTGCTTGAAAAAGCAAGACAAGTTTTGACCAAATCTCAGATTTGTGATATATGTCTTTTAGATGATTTCACTTGTCTCTTTGAATAAAACTTATATAAACTAAGTACAGGAGAATATCACTCTTGGATTGAAGTTTATTTAATGAAAATTCCCATCGTTGGTGAAAAAGCCAAAGAAAGATGGAATAAAAAAAAGAACAATCTAACAATGTATTCCCTCGGATTTGCTACTAGGATTGTTAAAGAAGAAATTGCAGTTTACTGTGATCTCTCAAACAAACAAAAACAGCTAAAAAGATTCAATAAAAGCTGTTGTAAAAATCTTACAGAAGAACCACAGTTATCTTTTGGTTGTGATCTTCTCAAGGATAAAAAATATTTTAAAAAGAAATATAAGAAAAAATATAAAAGAAAAAGGTTTTGGAAAACCAAGAAGAAAAGATTTTCTCCAGGAAGATATTTTTCTAAGGAAAAACCAAAAATCTGTCCTCAGGGAAAAAAGAAGTGCCGATGCTGGATATGCTCGGAAGAAGGACATTATGCCAACGAATGTCCTAACAAACAAAAATATCCAGAAAAAACAAAACTGGTTTTAGAAGCAGAAAATGAAGGATATTATCCTTCAGAAAATGTTTTTGAAGGATATATGAAAATATATTCCTTAGAAATAAAAGACTCATCCTCTACAGATAGTTCAGAATGAGTAAAACTGACGAATTATATTTTTGTCAGAATATTAAAAAGGAAAATGAATTAGTTTATTCAAACATAACTAATCCAAATTCCATTTATATAAAAGGAAGAATTTTCCTAAAAGGTTATAAAACTATAACATTACATTGTTATGTAGATACAGGAGCAAGTCTCTGTTTAGCAAGCAAATATGTTATTCCTGAAGATCTATGGGAAAACACTCCCAAAGATATCAAAGTAACTATTGCAAACCAAGAAACCATTAAGATAGACAAAGTTTGCAGAAACCTTATCGTCTACTTTTCAGGAGAACCATTTCCTATTCCTACCATCTATCAACAAGAATCAGGAATAGATTTACTCCTAGGAAACAATTTCTGTCAACTATATGGGCCTTTTACCCAATGGCTAGATAGAATATCTTTTCATCTCAATCAGGAAATGATTTTGATTAAAAAAATAACAAAAGCTTTTCAAATTGGAAAACCTGAATTTCTTGAATCAATGAAAAAAGATTCAAAGATAAAACAAATCCCAGGTACTAATATAACTCAAGAAGTTATAACACCAGGAGAAAAATATTTTCTTGAGATACAGAAATACCAAAAAATTGAAGCTTTACTTGAAAAGGTTTGCTCAGAAAACCCTACTGACCCAGAAAAATCCAAAAATTGGATGAAAGCGTCAATAAAACTAATAGATCCAAAAACTGTAATCAGGGTAAAACCCATGAAATACAGTCCGCAGGATAGAGAAGAATTTAACAAACAGATTAAGGAATTACTTGATTTTAAGTTAATTATTCAAAGTAAATCTCCTCATATGTCTCCAGCATTCTTAGTAGAAAATGAGGCTGAAAAAAGAAGAGGAAAGAAACGTTTGGTTGTAAATTATATAGCAATCAATACGGCCACCAAGGGAGATAGCCATAATCTTCCTTGCATGCAAGAATTATTAACCCTCTTAAGAGGAAAAACCATTTTTTCTAGTTTCGATTGCAAAAGTGGTTTCTGGCAGGTTCTGTTAGACGAAGAATCCCAACTCCTAACGGCGTTTACATGTCCAGACGGTCACTATCAATGGAAGGTAGTTCCTTTTGGTTTAAAACAAGCACCAAGCATATTTCAAAGACATATGCAAGATGCTTTAAGAGGATTAGAAAACTATTGTACCGTCTATGTAGATGATATTATAGTCTTCTCAGACTTTGAAAACAAACACTATTTTCATATTTTATCAGTTCTAAAAACAATTGAAAAATATGGAATAATTTTGTCAAAAAAGAAAGCCAATCTTTTTAAAACAAAGATAAACTTTTTAGGTCTTGAAATTGACCAAGGAACTCATTGTCCACAAAAACATATTTTGGAAAATCTGCATAAATTTCCGGATATAATTGAAGATAAAAAACATCTTCAAAGATTTTTAGGTGTTTTAACCTATGCAGAAAGTTACATCCCAAAGCTCGCCGAGCTTAGAAAACCTTTACAAATAAAATTAAAAAAGGATTATATTTGGGAATGGAAACAGTCCGATACGGATTATATTAGAAAGATAAAGAAAAACTTAATCTGTTTTCCAAAACTTTATCTTCCAAAAAATGAGGATTTTCTCATAATAGAAACTGACGCCTCAAATGACTTTTGGGGAGGCATTTTAAAGGCTAAAACTGCCGAAAGAGAAGAGATATGTAAGTATACTTCGGGAAGCTTTAAAACAGCCGAACGAAATTACCACAGCAATGAAAAAGAGTTACTTGCTGTAAAAAATACTATCTCAAAATTTTCTATTTATCTCACTCCTGTAAAATTTTTAGTCAGGACAAATAATAAAAACTTTACTTATTTCCTTAAAACAAAAATTTAAGGAGATAATAAACAAGGACGCCTTGTTAGGTGGCAAATGTGGTTTTCAAGATATTCTTTTGATATTGAACACCTTGAAGGACCAAAAAATGTGTTAGCTGACTGCCTGACACGTGATTTCCAAAAAACGTAAGCAATGACGATATCCTCTCCGATATTTTTCCTATAAAAAGGAAATATTTCTTACTCAAAAAATCACAACTTCTTACAAAAAATAAAAATATATTTTTTAAATAGGGAGAGATGGAAGAACTTAAGGCCTTGCGCCTAAAAGAAAAAATTCTTTTGATAGAATTACGAGCTGTTCAGCAGCAAATTGCATTATATGACGAAAGTCTAAATGCTACAACTGTAAATTCTGTACAGGAAGACAATAGTCTAAAAACAAAATCTATTCCTTTACAAACGGCTAAAGGTAAAGAAATATCAAGTCCGTTGATCCCTGATGCTTTGGGAAAAAGCATAAAAGATGCCAGTGATGAGCTTCAATCATCATCTAGTCCGGAAGCAAACGGCTCCGGTAAAGACAAACCAAATCCGTTCATGGCTGGTAGTTTGCCAAAAACTATTAATCTGAGGCCAACTTATGCTCAGAAAGTTACATCTCCAGAAAATCACAGAGCACGTTTCTACGTAATCTTTGATGGAGATCATAGAGGAATTTATGAAGATTGGGCCATCGTATCCAAATACGTTCAACACTCTTCAGTCCCTTTAAAAAAATTCGGATCATTGCTGCAAGCTCAGCAAGAAGCCACGAGATATTCCGCCCAGTTCGGAAAGAAAGAAATACCTTTAAAGGTTACCATTTTTCCTATGCCCATGGAAAAACCAAAGAAAAAACAACCAGTAATCTTTTCTAATACTTTCAGTGAAAGAAAAGTTGAAGAACAAGAAGAAGAAGATGATCTCATCGGACTCGATGAATTCCGTATGATCTGGTCTAAAGCCAGAGCCATCAGCCAAGAAGATTTCGAAGTTGAATCTATTTACACAGAAGACAAAAACACAAAGAGTCTATTTGTTTTCTGCCCAGGAGCTGATCCCATTTTAATTTCTTCAGCCTTCTCTGCTGGATTAGTTAAATACATTTATCCCTCTGCAAATCTGCAAGAGATTAACCTTTTTCCAGAAGGAATGAAAAAAGCTATCAAAACCTTCAGAAAGAAGATTGCAGCAGCTAAAGATGCCAATATATACATCAAGTGTACTTCTACACTTCCTGACTGGTATCAAGGAAAGAGTTATCCTGCTCTACATCTCCTAGAAATTGGTCTTGCCAAAACAAGAAACGTTCTTCCCTCAAAAGTTAAAGAAGAACATGAAGACATAAGCAACTGGGTTTCCATAAGAGTCAATGGATACATAAAAATCCTCCAAGATCTTCAAAAGATTTCTGTAGGAAGCTTCAAGAAAGTAAATTACTACAGTCAAAACTGTATAATTACCAGCTATAGTGGAACTCCTTTACCCGTCCACGAAAAACAAGTTCTGGAAAGAACAGAACAAAGAATTATTTTCAATAAAGTCGATGCGGGACCCTCCACTAAAGAATTATTATGCCAAAAGATGTCTGGCATGATAGAAAATCATGTTTGTGACATGTGCAGACTAGAAACAATGTATCTACCAGATTCCTCCTCCACTGAAGAAATAATTGAGGATTCACGTGAACTAGACCCCACTCACGGATATGTTGATTAAGGAATTTACGTAAGCACTTACGTAAGAAAAAGAGACAGCTGTCTCCCTTTTAATTTTCTTTTCATTATTGTATGTCTATATAAGTCAGTAGAATGGAGTCTGTAAGGATCATCGAATCCACCCAATAATCTCTACTCTCTTATCGAGTCTTAGAATGTCTGAGTAGTCTCCCTTTTAAGGGAAAATGTTGTAATATATTAAGAAGTTCTTCCTTCGGGAAGAACAGTTATGAAATAAAAACTCCTTTTATCATTATCTTACTTCTGAATTTTGTTGTTAAACCTGGAGTCCTGGAGCCATAAAAGTACCGCTGTGGCAGGAGGCCTTAGGGAAGAACATGGTTGGATTGGTCACTGATAACATGACGACCAGAGATAAGTTGATGATAACCAAGGTATTTCTTCATAATTGTTCTTTACTTCTTATACATATTTACATATTTTTCCTTAAACATTCAAATAAGAAACTCGTTTTCATAAATTTCTTCTGAAAAATCAAACTAGATTTCAAATGTTTGTTATGAAAACGAGTTTCTTATTTGATTTTTAAGGAAAACTAGATTTCAAATATTTTTCTGAATTTTTTTTTTCTCGCACTCACTGTCACTAAGAGACATAAGTTGAACGAGTTCGTTGATGTCTTCTGTTGGAAGAGTATCAAGTTGTTCGTTAAAGACTTTTCTAACTTTTCAGTTATGGATAACATTTATCCACATGAAAGACTAGTTTTTATATCTTTAAGTCTTTGTATTTCAGTATTGAAATACTGTTTTTGTTTATGTAAATGAGATAACTCATTTAAGTTTTCTTTTGGATGAATACTCCAATCACTATGGAGTTCTATTATTCTTTGGATAACATTATTTTGTAATAAATAGTAATACCCAATTTTTGTATTTATTTTCCTAAAAGGAGATCTCATCTGACTTTTATTAGTCATTTGAGTTTGATCCGAAAGGCCATTTGAGAGCATTCGGCTTTTTGAGCTTCCTAAAGATGGATTTCCTACATTGAAGTTAGGAAATGAATATTTTTAGAATTTATTTTCTCCTTTATGAGTTTCTTGAATAATTAAGGGATTTTCTAAAGGAGTTTTTGCTTCCTCTATTTTTTCGGAAATCTCACTAATTATTTTTGCGGCAATCGCTTCAAGATTTTCATTAGTAGAAAGACTTTCTACTTTATTAATTAATTCTTTAATTAATTCTTCGATTCTAGCGAGAGAACTCATATCTAGAATCTCAATAGTACGTGGCGTTGTTATACCAGAGCTATGAAGAATTTATTCTTCCTTCGGACCAGTAGCCCTACGAGCTCGGGTTTCCAGCCTTTATACTGTAGAAACATCTAGAGCTTAGAATTCCTTTGTTATTTTCCGATAACTTCTTTAAGGATTTCTCCATATTTATCAATTCTTTCCGACATGGATCGAATTAATTGTAATTCAGTAGGACTGGATGGTCCTGAACTGGATTCTCCAATTTTTAGAGTATTAAAAGAAAAACTCTGTCTAGGTCTAGAATCTAGAATTTGTTTGTTACGTGCTATATTAATGGCCCAATTTTCTTGCACTTGTGAAGGTTCAGAGAACTTACTTTCTTCAATAGTGCTGATATCTGAGAATATATCTTCAATAGTAATATTCTCTTTTTCTTTATACTCAATTGAATGAGTACTATTTGTTAAAGCATAAGAGATTAAATAATTAATCGAAAATACTTTATTTCTTGGTTTCATTAAATCAGTTCTTTCGCACTAATGTATGAAACTTAACGTTTTATCGAAATCTTTCGAATTTAAATGCAAAGCAAATTTAGGATATATGGTAAACATGAATTTGCCATATGCTAAATTTCCTTGTACAGCTCCAAGAAGAGCATCTTGTCTGTTGATAATTCTATTATCAACTAAAGCCATTTTTATAGGGAAATTAATCCCATCTTTGAATTGGGCTTTTAAGAGAATTTTTACTGCTCCTATGTGCACCATATTCATAGATTTTCTTAACTCAGGTTTAATAGCCAAAAGTCTTTTTGCTATTTCTCCTTTTGTTATTAGTGGTAAAAATACTTCTCCTGAAGTATCTTTTATGTCTACTGAGAGTTCTTCAGTATTAAAACAATAAAATATTTTGTTTTTTCTTGAGAAAGCTTTTGAAACTAAACTCTGTAGACTGGTAGGTTGATTAAAAACCTGTCTAGTATCTAGCTTGAATTTAAGCTTATTTATTTTTGCTAATTGATCAGAATTGATCATATAATCAGAACAAAATCCTTTTTCACTTTCACTAAAGTTAATAACTTCAGTTGATTGTTGATTTGATTCTTCAGAATCATTATTATTTGAATTTTTATTTAAAAAAACTCATTTTATTTTGAATTTTTATTTTAAAATTTCAAATTATTAAAGTTGAGCACAAGGCTCTGATACCAAGTTGCGGATAACATTTTGGAATTTCTAGACATTTGAAATCTAGTTTGATTTTTCAGAAGAAATTTATGAAAACGAGTTTCTTATTTGAATGTTTAAGGAAAAATATGTAAATATGTATAAGAAATAAAGAACAATTATGAAGAAATACCTTGGTTATCATCAACTTATCTCTGGTCGTCATGTTATCATTGACCAATCCAACCATGTTCTTCCCTAAGGCCTCCTGCCACAGCGGTACTTTTATGGCTCTAGGACTCCAGGTTTAACAACAAAATTCAGAAGTAAGATAATGATAAAAGGAGTTTTTATTTCATAACTGTTCTTCCCGAAGGAAGAACTTCTTAATATATTACAACATTTTCCCTTAAAAGGGAGACTACTCAGACATTCTAAGACTCGATAAGAGAGTAGAGATTATTGGGTGGATTCGATGATCCTTACAGACTCCATTCTACTGACTTATATAGACATACAATAATGAAAAGAAAATTAAAAGGGAGACAGCTGTCTCTTTTTCTTACGTAAGTGCTTACGTAAATTCCTTAATCAACATATCCGTGAGTGGGGTCTAGTTCACGTGAATCCTCAATTATTTCTTCAGTGGAGGAGGAATCTGGTAGATACATTGTTTCTAGTCTGCACATGTCACAAACATGATTTTCTATCATGCCAGACATCTTTTGGCATAAAAATTCTTTAGTGGAGGGTCCCGCATCGACTTTATTGAAAATAATTCTTTGTTCTGTTCTTTCCAGAACTTGTTTTTCGTGGACGGGTAAAGGAGTTCCATTATAGCTTGTAATTATACAGTTTTGACTGTAGTAATTTACTTTCTTGAAGCTTCCTACAGAAATCTTTTGAAGATCTTGGAGGATTTTTATGTATCCATTGACTCTTATGGAAACCCAGTTGCTTATGTCTTCATGTTCTTCTTTAACTTTTGAGGGAAGAACGTTTCTTGTTTTGGCAAGACCAATTTCTAGGAGATGTAGAGCAGGATAACTCTTTCCTTGATACCAGTCAGGAAGTGTAGAAGTACACTTGATGTATATATTGGCATCTTTAGCTGCTGCAATCTTCTTTCTGAAGGTTTTGATAGCTTTTTTCATTCCTTCTGGAAAAAGGTTAATCTCTTACAGATTTGCAGAGGGATAAATGTATTTAACTAATCCAGCAGAGAAGGCTGAAGAAATTAAAATGGGATCAGCTCCTGGGCAGAAAACAAATAGACTCTTTGTGTTTTTGTCTTCTGTGTAAATAGATTCAACTTCGAAATCTTCTTGGCTGATGGCTCTTGCTTTAGACCAGATCATACAGAATTCATCGAGTCCGATGAGATCATCTTCTTCTTCTTGTTCTTCAACTTTTCTTTCACTGAAAGTATTAGAAAATTTTGAGATAGTATTTTTTACAACAAGTAACTCTTTTTCATTGCTGTGGTAATTTTGTTCGGCTGTTTTAAAGCTTCCCGAAGTATACTTACATATCTCTTCTCTTTCGGCAGTTTTAGACTTTAAAATGCCTCACCAAAAGTCATTTGAGGCGTCAGTTTCTATTATGAGAAAATCCTCATTTTTTGGAAGATAAAGTTTTGGAAAACAGATTAAGTTTTTCTTTATCTTTCTAATATAATCCGTATCGGACTGTTTCTATTCCCAAATATAATCCTTTTTTAATTTTATTTGTAAAGGTTTTCTAAGCTCGACGAGCTTTGGGATGTAACTTTCTACATAGTTTAAAACACCTAAAAATCTTTGAAGATGTTTTTTATCTTCAATTATATCCGGAAATTTATGCAGATTTTCCAAAATATTTTTTGTGGACAATGAGTTCCTTGGTCAATTTCAAGACCTAAAAAGTTTATCTTTGTTTTAAAAAGATTGGCTTTCTTTTTTGACAAAATTATTCCATATTTTTCAATTGTTTTTAGAACTGATAAAACATGAAAATAGTGTTTGTTTTCAGAGTCTGAGAAGACTATAATATCATCTACATAGACGGTACAATAGTTTTCTAATCCTCTTAAAGCATCTTGCATATGTCTTTGAAATATGCTTGGTGCTTGTTTTAAACCAAAAGGAACTACCTTCCATTGATAGTGACCGTCTGGACATGTAAACGCCGTTAGGAGTTGGGATTCTTCGTCTAACAGAACCTGCCAGAAACCACTTTTGCAATCGAAACTAGAAAAAATGGTTTTTCCTCTTAAGAGGGTTAATAATTCTTGCATGCAAGGAAGATTATGGTTATCTCCCTTGGTGGCCGTATTGATTGCTTTATAATTTACAACCAAACGTTTCTTTCCTCTTCTTTTTTCAGCCTCATTTTCTACTAAGAATGCTGGAGACATATGAGGAGATTTACTTTGAATAATTAACTTAAGATCAAGTAATTTCTTAATCTGTTTGTTAAATTCTTCTCTATCCTGTGGACTGTATTTCATGGGTTTTACCCTGATTACAGTTTTTGGATCTATTAGTTTTTTTGACGCTTTCATCCAATTTTTGGATTTTTCTGGGTCAATAGGGTTTTCTGAGCAAACCTTTTCAAGAAAAGCTTCAATTTTTTGGTATTTCTGTATTTCAAGAAAATATTTTTCTCCTGGTGTTATAACTTCTTGAGTTATATTAGTACCTGGGATTTGTTTTATCTTTGAATCTTTTTTCATTGATTCAAGAAATTCAGGTTTTCCAATTTGAAAAGCTTTTGTTATTTTTTTAATCAAAATCATTTCCTGATTGAGATGAAAAGATATTCTATCTAGCCATTGGGTAAAAGGCCCATATAGTTGACAGAAATTGTTTCCTAGGAGTAAATCTATTCCTGATTCTTGTTGATAGATGGTTGGAATAGGAAATGGTTCTCCTGAAAAGTAGACGATAAGGTTTCTGCAAACTTTGTCTATCTTAATGGTTTCTTGGTTTGCAATAGTTACTTTGATATCTTTGGGAGTGTTTTCCCATAGATCTTCAGGAATAACATATTTGCTTGCTAAACAGAGACTTGCTCCTGTATCTACATAACAATGTAACGTTATAGTTTTATAACCTTTTTGGAAAATTCTTCCTTTTATATAAATGGAATTTGGATTAGTTATGTTTGAATAAACTAATTCATTTTCCTTTTGAATATTCTGACAAAAATATAATTCGTCAGTTTTACTCATTCTGAACTATCTGTAGAGGATGAGTCATTTATTTCTAAGGAATATATTTTCATATATCCTTCAAAAACATTTTCTGAAGGATAATATCCTTCATTTTCTGCTTCTAAAACCAGTTTTGTTTTTTCTGGATATTTTTGTTTGTTAGGACATTCGTTGGCATAATGTCCTTCTTCCGAGCATATCCAGCATCGGCACTTCTTTTTTCCCTGAGGACAGATTTTTGGTTTTTCCTTAGAAAAATATCTTCCTGGAGAAAATCTTTTCTTCTTGGTTTTCCAAAACCTTTTTCTTTTTTATTTTTTCTTATATTTCTTTTTGAAATATTTTTTATCCTTGAGAAGATCACAACCAAAAGATAATTGTGGTTCTTCTGTAAGATTTTTACAACAGCTTTTATTGAATCTTTTTAGCTGTTTTTGTTTGTTGGAGAGATCACAGTAAACTGCAATTTCTTCTTTAACAATCCTAGTAGCAAATCCGAGGGAATGCATTGTTAGATTGTTCTTTTCTTTATTCCATCTTTCTTTGGCTTTTTCACCAACGATGGGAATTTTCATTAAATAAACTTCAATCCAAGAGTGATATTCTCCTATACTTAGTTTATATAAGTTTTGTTCAAAGAGACAAGTGAAATCATCTAAAAGACATATATCACAAATCTGAGATTTGGTCAAAACTTGTCTTGCTTTTTCAAGCAGTTTTTGATTTTCTTAGTCTTTGTTTGTAAGAAAATCAAGACCTAAGAACATCATATAGATGGCATTGATGATTTGATCAAACAGATCTTCACCATGCAAATCTTCATTCCAAGTTGTTCCTTTGATGAAATCTTGGATGATTCCTGCTGATTTATGTTCTATCAGTGGTAACAAAGCTTTGGCTTTGGAGAATTCTTCTAGATTGGACTGGATTATTAAGCTAATCTCAGTGTTCCATTTGTCTATAACTTCTTTTCTTTTTTCAAGATCGAAGATACAGTCTATTTTTATGGTGTCAATAGCGGTTGAACTACCATTGTTAGAACTAGGAATTCCTTTATGATAAGGCATAGAGAATTCTGTATTCTTTTTCCTATAGGTTTTTCTGTAACTACTGCTTCCTGCATTAGTTTGGTGTACCCTATAAGTTGATTTTTCTTCTTCTTCAGAGGAGTCTTCTTCATCCTCAGTTTTAGGTTCTTGAATTGTAAAAACCTGACTTTTAACATCTGGAAAATATTTTTAATTATCTTACTTGTGATAGAATTACGAGCTGTTCAGCAGCATAAGTTTAATAATTTGAAATTTTAAAATAAAAATTCAAAATAAAATGAGTTTTTTAAATAAAAATTCAAATAATAATGATTCTGAAATAAAAACTCCTTTTATCATTATCTTACTTCTGAATTTTGTTGTTAAACCTGGAGCCATAAAAGTACCGCTGTGGCAGGAGGCCTTAGGTACCTGTTTGATCAAATCATCAATGCCATCTTGATGTACCCTATAAGTAAGATAATGATTCTTCAGAATCATTATTATTTGAATTTTTATTTAAAAAACTCATTTTATTTTGAATTTTTATTTTAAAATTTCAAATTATTAAACTTATGCTGCTGAACAGCTCGTAATTCTATCACAAGGCTCTGATACCAAGTTGCGGATAACATTTTGGAATTTCTAGACATTTGAAATCTAGTTTGATTTTTCAGAAGAAATTTATGAAAACGAGTTTCTTATTTGAATGTTTAAGGAAAAATATGTAAATATGTATAAGAAGTAAAGAACAATTATGAAGAAATACCTTGGTTATCATCAACTTATCTCTGGTCGTCATGTTATCAGCGACCAATCCAACCATGTTCTTCCCTAAGGCCTCCTGCCACAGCGGTACTTTTATGGCTCCAGGACTCCAGGTTTAACAACAAAATTCAGAAGTAAGATAATGATAAAAGGAGTTTTTATTTCATAACTGTTCTTCCCGAAGGAAGAACTTCTTAATATATTACAACATTTTCCTTTAAAAGGGAGACTACTTAGACATTCTAAGACTCGATAAGAGAGTAGAGATTATTGGGTGGATTCGATGATCCTTACAGACTCCATTCTACTGACTTATATAGACATACAATAATGAAAAGAAAATTAAAAGGGAGACAGCTGTCTCTTTTTCTTACGTAAGTGCTTACGTAAATTCCTTAATCAACATATCCGTGAGTGGGGTCTAGTTCACGTGAATCCTCAATTATTTCTTCAGTGGAGGAGGAATCTGGTAGATACATTGTTTCTAGTCTGCACATGTCACAAACATGATTTTCTATCATACCAGACATCTTTTGGCATAATAATTCTTTAGTGGAGGGTCCCGCATCGACTTTATTGAAAATAATTCTTTGTTCTGTTCTTTCCAGAACTTGTTTTTCGTGGACGGGTAAAGGAGTTCCATTATAGCCGGTAATTATACAGTTTTGACTGTAGTAATTTACTTTCTTGAAGCTTCCTACAGAAATCTTTTGAAGATCTTGGAGGATTTTTATGTATCCATTGACTCTTATGGAAACCCAGTTGCTTATGTCTTCATGTTCTTCTTTAACTTTTGAGGGAAGAACGTTTCTTGTTTTGGCAAGACCAATTTCTAGGAGATGTAGAGTAGGATAACTCTTTCCTTGATACCAGTCAGGAAGTGTAGAAGTACACTTGATGTATATATTGGCATCTTTAGCTGCTGCAATCTTCTTTCTGAAGGTTTTGATAGCTTTTTTCATTCCTTCTGGAAAAAGGTTAATCTCTTGCAGATTTGCAGAGGGATAAATGTATTTAACTAATCCAGCAGAGAAGGCTGAAGAAATTAAAATGGGATAAGCTCCTGGGCAGAAAACAAATAGACTCTTTATGTTTTTGTCTTCTGTGTAAATAGATTCAACTTCGAAATCTTCTTGGCTGATGGCTCTGGCTTTAGACCAGATCATACGGAATTCATCGAGTCCGATGAGATCATCTTCTTCTTCTTGTTCTTCAACTTTTCTTTCACTTTAAAGGTATTTCTTTCTTTCCGAACTGGGCGGAATATCTCGTGGCTTCTTGCTGAGCTTGCAGCAATGATCCGAATTTTTTAAAGGGGACTGAAGAGTGTTGAACATATTTGGATACGATGGCCCAATCTTCATAAATTCCTCTATGATCTCCATCAAAGATTACGTAGAAACGTGCTCTGTGATTTTCTGGAGATGTAACTTTCTGAGCATAAGTTGGCCTCAGATTAATAGTTTTTGGCAAACTACCAGCCATGAACGGATTTGGTTTGTCTTTACCGGAGCCGTTTGCTTCCGGACTAGATGATGATTGAAGCTCATCACTGGCATCTTTTATGCTTTTTCCCAAAGCATCAGGGATCAACGGACTTGATATTTCTTTACCTTTAGCCGTTTGTAAAGGAATAGATTTTGTTTTTAGACTATTGTCTTCCTGTACAGAATTTACAGTTGTAGCATTTAGACTTTCGTCATATAATGCAATTTGCTGCTGAACAGCTCCTAATTCTATCAAAAGAATTTTTTCTTTTAGGCGCAAGGCCTTAAGTTCTTCCATCTCTCCCTCTTTAAAAATATATTTTTATTTTTTGTAAGAAGTTGTGATTTTTTGAGTAAGAAATATTTCCTTTTTATAGGAAAAATATCGGAGAGGATATCGTTATTGCTTACGTTTTTTGGAAATCACGTGTCAGGCAGTCAGCTAACACATTTTTTGGTCCTTCAAGGTGTTCAATATCAAAAGAATATCTTGAAAACCACATTTGCCACCTAACAAGGCGTCCTTGTTTATTATCTCCAGAAATTTTTGTTTTAAGGAAATAAGTAAAGTTTTTATTATCTGTCCTGACTAAAAATTTGACAGGAGTGAGATAAATAGAAAATTTTTAGATAGTATTTTTTACAGCAAGTAACTCTTTTTCATTGCTGTGGTAATTTTGTTCGGCTGTTTTAAAGCTTTCCGAAGTATACTTACATATCTCTTCTCTTTCGGCAGTTTTAGCCTTTAAAATGCCTCCCCAAAAGTCATTTGAGGCGTCAGTTTCTATTATGAGAAAATCCTCATTTTTTGGAAGATAAAGTTTTGGAAAACAGATTAAGTTTTTCTTTATCTTTCTAATATAATCCGTATCGGACTGTTTCTATTCTCAAATATAATCCTTTTTTAATTTTATTTGTAAAGGTTTTCTAAGCTCGGCGAGCTTTGGGATGTAACTTTCTGCATAGGTTAAAACACCTAAAAATCTTTGAAGATGTTTTTTATCTTCAATTATATCCGGAAATTTATGCAGATTTTCCAAAATATGTTTTTGTGGACAATGAGTTCCTTGGTCAATTTCAAGACGTAAAAAGTTTATCTTTGTTTTAAAAAGATTGGCTTTCTTTTTTGACAAAATTATTCCATATTTTTCAATTGTTTTTAGAACTGATAAAACATGAAAATAGTGTTTGTTTTCAGAGTCTGAGAAGACTATAATATCATCTACATAGACGGTACAATAGTTTTCTTATCCTCTTAAAGCATCTTGCATATGTCTTTGAAATATGCTTGGTGCTTATTTTAAACCAAAAGGAACTACCTTCCATTGATAGTGACCGTCTGGACATGTAAACGCCGTTAGGAGTTGGGATTCTTCGTCTAACAGAACCTGCCAGAAACCACTTTTGCAATCGAAACTAGAAAAAATGGTTTTTCCTCTTAAGATGGTTAATAATTCTTGCATGCAAGGAAGATTATGGCTATCTCCCTTGGTGGCCGTATTGATTGCTTTATAATTTACAACCAAACGTTTCTTTCCTCTTCTTTTTTCAGCCTCATTTTCTACTAAGAATGCTGGAGACATATGAGGAGATTTACTTTGAATAATTAACTTAAGATCAAGTAATTCCTTAATCTGTTTGTTAAATTCTTCTCTATCCTGCGGACTGTATTTCATGGGTTTTACCCTGATTACAGTTTTTGGATCTATTAGTTTTATTGACGCTTTCATCCAATTTTTAGATTTTTCTGGGTCAATAGGGTTTTCTGAGCAAACCTTTTCAAGTAAAGCTTCAATTTTTTGGTATTTCTGTATTTCAAGAAAATATTTTTCTCCTAGTGTTATAACTTCTTGAGTTATATTAGTACCTGTGATTTGTTTTATCTTTGAATATTTTTTCATTGATTCAAGAAATTCAGGTTTTCCAATTTGAAAAGCTTTTGTTATTTTTTTAATCAAAATCATTTCCTGATTGAGATGAAAAGATATTCTATCTAGCCATTGGGTAAAAGGCCCATATAGTTGACAGAAATTGTTTCCTAGGAGTAAATCTATTCCTGATTCTTGTTGATAGATGGTAGGAATAGGAAATGGTTCTCCTGAAAAGTAGACGATAAGGTTTCTGCAAACTTTGTCTATCTTAATGGTTTCTTGGTTTGCAATAGTTACTTTGATATCTTTGGGAGTGTTTTCCCATAGATCTTCAGGAATAACATATTTGCTTGCTAAACAGAGACTTGCTCCTGTATCTACATAACAATGTAACGTTATAGTTTTATAACCTTTTTGGAAAATTCTTCCTTTTATATAAATGGAATTTGGATTAGTTATGTTTGAATAAACTAATTCATTTTCCTTTTGAATATTCTGACAAAAATATAATTCGTCAGTTTTACTCATTCTGAACTATCTGTAGAGGATGAGTCATTTATTTCTAAGGAATATATTTTCATATATCCTTCAAAAACATTTTCTGAAGGATAATATCCTTCATTTTCTGCTTCTAAAACCAGTTTTGTTTTTTCTGGATATTTTTGTTTGTTAGGACATTCGTTGGCATAATGTCCTTCTTCCGAGCATATCCAGCATCGGCACTTCTTTTTTCCCTGAGGACAGATTTTTGGTTTTTCCTTAGAAAAATATCTTCCTGGAGAAAATCTTTTCTTCTTGGTTTTCCAAAACCTTTTTCTTTTTTATTTTTTCTTATATTTCTTTTTAAAATATTTTTTATCCTTGAGAAGATCACAACCAAAAGATAACTGTGGTTCTTCTGTAAGATTTTTACAACAGCTTTTATTGAATCTTTTTAGCTGTTTTTGTTTGTTGGAGAGATCACAGTAAACTGCAATTTCTTCTTTAACAATCCTAGTAGCAAATCCGAGGGAATGCATTGTTAGATTGTTCTTTTCTTTATTCCATCTTTCTTTGGCTTTTTCACCAACGATGGGAATTTTCATTAAATAAACTTCAATCCAAGAGTGATATTCTCCTGTACTTAGTTTATATAAGTTTTGTTCAAAGAGACAAGTGAAATCATCTAAAAGACATATATCATAAATCTGAGATTTAGTCAAAACTTGTCTTGCTTTTTCAAGCAGTTTTTGATTTTCTTGGTCTTTGTTTGTAAGAAAATCAAGACCTAAGAACATCATATAGATGGCATTGATGATTTGATCAAACAGATCTTCACCATGCAAATCTTCATTCCAAGTTGTTCCTTTGATGAAATCTTGGATGATTCCTGCTGATTTATGTTCTATCAGTAGTAACAAAGCTTTGGCTTTGGAGAATTCTTCTGGATTGGACTGGATTATTAAGCTAATCTCAGTGTTCCATTTGTCTATAACTTCTTTTCTTTTTTCAAGATCGAAGATACAGCTTCCTGCATTAGTTTGGTGTACCCTATAAGTTGATTTTTCTTCTTCTTCAGAGGAGTCTTCTTCATCCTCAGTTTTAGGTTCTTGAGTAGACCCTATAACATAATAATGATTTATGTTAAAAGGAGCGAATAAGAATCTCTCATTTATCACTAAAGCTACCTGTTAACGTGAGGCTAGCTCACTTGGTAGAGGCATATGTCTCTTAAGGGGAGGTCTCATGTTTAAACCTGAACAATGATGTAATTTAGGATTATTGGTGTAAATGTAGAGTAGGGGCAACGTTTACCGTTTAAAAAAAACCACTAAAGCTACCCATTTGGGTGTAGTCTAGTTCTAAAGAAGCATAGGTTTATGGTGTTGGAAATTAGGAAGGTGGTATATGGATATGGATTTTGCATAAGGAAATGCAAAAGTTGTGCTCAAAGGATGGGGAGAGGTTTCACTTACTCGCAAGGGCGGACCTACCTTTGAGGTAGGGGTAGGGCTACCTCTCAACTATTACGTGCAGTGTAAAAAAAAATTACGGTTTTATGTATCCGGTTACTCATTACGTTACCCCTCAATTTTTTTTTAAAGTTCAACACTTCATAAAAAGTCCAAAATTTTATAAAAACCTAATACTTTATAAAAAAAAATCCTCACATTTTATTAAAGGTTTTGAGATATTGAGTTTTAATAAAACATTTGGGCTGGCTAAAGCCCAAATGTTTTATCAAAACCCAATACCTCAAAGTCTCAATTCTCAAACCCAACTTAACTAAGCAGCCGGCCAAGAAGAAAGACAGAGCGGGAACCGTGAGACTGTGAGAGCCAGAGACCGAATACTCGACCTAAGCTGAAACCACCGCCCGTCCAGTGGGGGAGTTTGAAAAAAAACGCAAGGGGGCCATGATTTTTTTCCCTATCGGGGGGGGGGGGGGGTTGGGGTTCAGAACTATAAAATTTCCGGCCGAATACGTAAAAATTAACACGCCTAAGCGAAAAAACGGCCGAACAAAAAAAATTTCGCTACACCTGAACTTTTGTTCTAGATCCACCACTGCTTACTCGAGTTTGTAAGCCTGGCATGACGATGTTATACGATCATGAGCCTGGTTGAGGATGGTGGATATTTTACTTTATCATAATACATGTATACAATAGTCTTTATTGTAGTTTGGACTTTATGCATACCTCTTATACATTCTCTGTTATGATATACGAGAACATGTCAGTGTACAATTCTATTTAGTGTCAAAGCTAACATCTGGTAAGTTGCACAAGGGAAACCCCAAGCACTGTAGAGATCATAATAGATGTCATTTTAAACACAATTGCCTTTATCGTGATTCTTTACTATCATTTGTCACCATGACCTTCATGTATCGCATGTCCTATTTTTGTTGTTGTTGCTTAACTTTTATCACTAATGATTGGTCATTGATCTATTTGTTGTAAAATAATGTAGTTTTTGTGTGTTCATAGAATGAATACAATTTCTTCAAATTAAAAAAACATGGTTTAATTGTTAAAGAATGTTGATTTTACAATGAACTTTTCTTGAGAACAAAGAACTAATATATTTCTTCATGTATGGGTGCGTAATTCTTCTGATGAATTTATCTTTACTTTATCGAATAAAATCTTTTTAAAACGACAATTGTTGAAAGTAGAGTGTAAGAACCTAGAGGAGAGTGAATAGGTTATTTTTGTTTTTAAACAACTTTTTTTTATCTTTTTAAAATGTTAAAAGATTTGCAGGTAAGTAAATATAAAAAGGAAGAGATGACACCATATGTATAATGGTTTGGTGGATGTTAACGAGTCCGTTTTATGTCCACTCCTCGATCTTCAACTGCGAGTTTATCTCCACTTAAAATTTCTCTCTGAGTCAATAGAGATCAATGTTACAACAACTCGCTATGAAGGTAATGATCACATGGACGGAGGTATCCTTTGGGTACCGAGGTCAACCGATCTCAGTCAATTTCATGTTTTTACTAGCGGGCATATTAAGCGAATGCTGACTGACCTCACTCTTTTTTCGATGTTGACCCCATTAATTTGTAAAAAAGGTATTTGACCCAAAATTTTGAAAAAAGAATGTATAAAATTTGAGCTCAATAAAAAAAAGTATTTAATAATTACTAATTTTGTTTAAAAATAAAGTTTTGAGTAGGCTCTAAATAAGTTTAAGTTAAATCTATTTTAACAAGCCCGATAACAAAGTTTAGTTAACTTTATATTGTAAGCTCATTACTTCATGAGTCCATAACCATTAACCTAAATACCAGTTTAAGTTATATTAAACCTAATTAAAAATAACCAAAAAAAAAAAACAAACGACGATTGGCATTCAACGTTCTCGACATTCGACAGAGCCTTTCGAACAACTTGCGACTTGCAAGTTCCAATCGACAATCACAACCAAAGAGCGAAATTAATCAACCCAACAACAAAATTGAACTTACAACGATTATGCAGCAACAAGGTTAGTTTTTATTTTTTTATTCCAAACTTGAAATTTTAGGTATTATTTATTAGTGTATCATATCTTATTATGTGACCGTCCCAAAAAAATCTTATTTCAGGTACTTAGAAATTCAAGCATTGAAAAAAGCGACCACATAAGAAAAATTCATGTCTCCGCCACTGGTGATCACATCTTGTCGTCTCACTAAGCTTGATAGTGATCATCAATATCGTTTCACTATTCTTGGCAATCGCTCTATCTTCTCACTGGTGTTGGTAGTGACCACCAGTATTTACATACGAATCGGCACATATAGACAAGTGTTCACAAGGTTTACAATGATTAACACTTAAGAACACTTCTTCTTTTGTCTTCTACTGGATTTTGATTATGAAATTTACGAGCCTTGAAGATCATTTTGGATGAGAGAAATATGTAATTTTGTTTTAGCCAAGAAGAGTGGGTGAAAAGGGTTATTACCCAGATGTAGGGGTGTTCAAGGTTCGGTTTCAAACTGTGAAACCGCCCAAACCGGTCATTAGTTTGGGTCGGTTTCAAAAATTCCAAACCGTAGTGAACGGTTTGGTTTACGGTTTATACCAAAAACCGGTCGTAAAAAATAGGACCGGACCGTATATATATATGTGTATATATATATATATATATATATATATATATATATATATATATATATATATATATATATATTCAAAAGAGCATTTAAAACCTTAAAAAGACATTTAGCTTCTGTTTTGTTTTCAACTTTTTTGAATGAATCAACATATTTCGTTCTGAAGTAGAATATTTTATTCACTTTTTTTCTAGCAAGTGAAATTTTGTCAAGGGAATGTATTTTTTTGTCAAGTACTGAATTTTTATAGAAGTTTTATTTTTTGTCAAGTGAAACCGTGAAACCAAACTGGTAACAACGGTTCGGTTTTGGTTTTTAGTGATAAAAAACCGTTACTAACGGTTTGGTTTACGATTTGACCTAAAAACCGCGAAAACCGAACCATGAACACCCTCACCCTGACGGACAATGCCATGGTCGAACCTTACATTGAAAATAAGTTCTCTGGTTCCCTTTTCCTAACAAAAATTAATCTGTTGCACTTAGTCCAAAAGTGATTTTAACGATCTTAATCAACATATATAAATAAGATAGTCTTGATAAAAGATGAGAGGGACTTAGATTTGTTTTTGCTAATTATCTTTGCTTACAATGAAAGATTTGATTTTTTTTTGTTAAGTCAATACTTTATCATTACCCACTAGACTAATCCACTTAGTTTTTACTTTATTCAAATTAAAAACTAACCTCATAAGAAAGATTCCTTCTAAATTTTTTTTGATAGTTTGTTTATAAAACTTGAATTAATAAAAACTCATCCAAAGTGATCATGTTTTAGCTTCGTGGTTCTGTTTCGTCATATCTACGTTTTACACATGTAGCTTTGTTGTTGTTGAAGTGATCTTGCGTGTAGTCGTTTAAATTAATCTTCAACAAAATTTCTAGGTTCAGGACAGTTGGTCCACGGTGGAACCGTCATGTCAATAGCGGATGGTACTGCTACTTTCTTTAACGATGCCCCATCTTCTTAAACTCACTACCCTTATTCTCCAAACTATTGTCTACGATCGTTTCACGGCTTGGTCGGAGTACCGACTTTGGAGTTGTTGAAGTAGTATTTAAGTTGAATTCTTGGTCTATAAGATCGACTTTGGGGCTTATGTCTGCTTTCTATGAAGTTATCCTTTATCAAAACTGAAAAATCCTTTCTCTTTGATCAAACCTTAAGATTTTGGACTAGGGTTTTCCAAAATCCCGAACTCCCTTTGACTAAATGAATGAAATCGAAATCCCCATATGTCATATTTGTTGGACTTGTATGACCGAGTAACGACATTTGATAATACTACTAATGAGGTAAGATCCAAATGATTACACTTTGGATAACGATTACAATCAATGGATATATTAAAGGTTAATATAGTCAGTTACACGAATATATAAAAAAAGATGAGATAATTATTTATGAAAAATATTTAACACAATGATCAGACCTAACATATTTGACACAATGACTAATATGACCAGACCTTACATTATACACAATGACGAACAAATTACACAATGAGTTGGAAAACGTAAAATTTTTTTTTGTATATAACGACACTATACTAATTTAAAAAAAAAAACGTTCGTTTTTATGGTGTAATTTAAAAAAAATGCTGTTTGTAAAAGTTATGAATGTTTAAAGGGGGGGCTTCTGATAAAAAGTAAAAAAAAAATGTCATGACTAAAAATACTCTTCAAACAACTTTTTCTCCTACAATTTGATCTCAATCATTAAATCCTTACAATTTGATCTAATGGTCCTAAATCCTTCTCATCCTTTTTATTTTAAAAACCCTTTTTACTTGATCTAACCCTATATATATATATATATATATATATATATATATATATATATATAGGGGTGAGTTCACTAGAAAACTCATTTTCATGAGAAAACCAAAAAAACTCCTACTGCATATGTGTAGTACATCCAAAAACCCAACCCACCCCACCCAAAAACCTAAACCCACCTCACCCACCCCCAAAAACCTAAACCCCCCACCCCACCCCCAAAAACCTAAACCCCCCACCCCACCCCACCTCTCAAAAAACCTAAACTAAACCCAAAAACTAAACCTGAAAACTAAACCAAAAAGCCTAACCCACCACCAAAAACCTAAACCCCCACCCAAAAACCTAACCCCACCCCACCTACCCCCTCATCTACCCCTCAAAAACCTAAACTCCCCACCCACCCCCCCCACCCCCCCAAAAAAAAAAAACCTAAACCCCCCACCCCACCCCTCAAAAAACCTAACTTAAAAGATAAACTAAACCCAAAAAACTAAACTCACTACTTTTCGAGTTTTTTTTTTGATGAACGAGGACGACGTGGGAAACAAGGTTTCCGAAGAGGTTTTTTAATTTTTGATTTATTTTTTGAGTTATGATTTTTTATTATTTTTTTTTACATTAAATAAGTAGTTTTTTTGTTTTCTCATGAATATTGAGTTTTCTTATGATCATTCCCCTGTATATATAAATATGTTTGTTTGATTTTTTTTCTTCTTTTTTTTTGATATAAAGTTCCAACAAATCGGAGACCAAGATGAATTGTTAAATCAAATTAAATATCTTGCTTGGTTCTTTCTTGCAACCTAGTTCCAACTTTACCATCACATATGCATGCAAGAACAATAGGAGGTCAAATAAGATTAAATAAACTAAAAGCCCATTTCATATGGGCCATTCATGGTCGTGAATAAGGAGGATGGTCAAAGGAAGTCAAACTTCCCCAATAGTTTAATCAAATTCCTCATAAAATATCATTTACATCAATCTTTTTATAGAACCAGACCGTACACTCAACCGACAGTTTTAGAGGCCCATTGGTCGTAAATCTTTCACATATTCATTCTTAAATATCTGTTTTTTATCCGGTTGAATTCATCGGTACCATTATGTAACTGTCTTTTATATTTTCGATCTCCACAACTGAGTCGCCACAACTTCATACATTTTTTATGTATTTAACCACGTTTTTTTGTGATTAGCCACGTTAATGTCACCGTCTCAACCGTTTAAAATCGGCCCTCCGTTGCGGAACGCGGCACAAAGATTCTTGTTAAACTATTAAAGACTAAAAGAGGTTGGTAGAGAAAACTTCTGAAATTTTAAAATGTAGTTAACATGGTTTATGAATAAACATGATATGAATAATATGATAGATTGATAGGCTGGTTACAAAGATGTTGACCTGTAATAAAATCATTGGACAATGGATAGGCTTTGGTCACCGGTTCACAAACGCTCCACATGGGTTGTTGGTCACCGGTTCAAACTTACTGACCCCACTTGTTTTCTTGTTTCCTCCTTCACATAAACCGGTCCAGACCGCCTGACCGGATCTCCCGCCTGTTTCCCTGTTCTCACTAAGAATAACGCCAGCCCAATAACGTTAACAGGCCACTGTTAAATTGCACATGTGGCCCATCAGTATAAATTAAAATAACTTTTAAAACTAAAAAATATATAACTAAATTAGTTTTAAGTAACTAACTTTTTTTAATAGTAATTTTTTTAATAAGATAGTAAAATAAATAAATTAATTATTTAAATATTTATCGGTGAAAATAATGTTTGAAACTTTCTAAAAAAGTGTATTAAAACATAAATTTCTATAAATTGGAAATAGTGAATTAGGGTTTGATAATTTGTATAAATATTGGGTATGGTTAGAAGTATTAAGGGGGTGTTTGGGATACCTTTTTAATTCTACTTATTGATTTATAACTTATATAAATAAGTTATAAGTCATAAGTAAGTCACCACTTACGTCTTAAAAATGGAATAAGTAAGTAAATAAGTTGGCTTATAAAAATATCTTATTAACTTATATAAGTTAATAAGTCAGTAAGTTGGATAAATAAGTAATCCCAAACACCCCATAAATGTGATAGAGTTTGAAAAGAATAGATGTCTGATATATGGTAAAGATGATCGTATGATTATCATATTAAAAACTAGGTTAGAAACTCCTGACGGTTTAATAAATACAATGTTATATAGTTATAATAAAGATTTATATATTATATGTTAGCTTAGAACCTGTGTACTACACAGGATAAAAAAAATCTCAATACATAAAATTCTTAAATCTTATATATATATATATATATATATATCTTATAGATGAAAAAATGTATTATATATACTAACAATAGGAAAAAAAATAAAAAATATGTACAAATTAATATATAATTGAGTTTTAAAAATAAATTAAATACTATTCAATATAACTTGACTTTCATTTGCTATCTGATTGAAAATATAAGCTATGTAATTACATTTCAAATTTTCTTATAATATAAGATAATTTAATATAAACATGTTTTATTAGTATAATTAATAATTTGTTTTAAAATATATTATTATTGAAAATATGAAAGTGTATTTATTAAGAAAGAGAGGCGAGAAAAAATTATAAGAATTAATATGGAGACGACACGTGACATTGAGAAACCTTTATTTATTATATAACTAGGTTAAAATCCTGTGTATTACACGAGATTAAATATATAAAATATTATATATTAAAAAAAATATTTTTTTTAAAAACTCGTGTTTTACACAGGTTGAATAAACCCGTGGAATACAATATAAACAGTTAACACATACACTCGTCAAAATATATCAGGAGATTTATTAATATAAAGATTAGTATTTTATTTAAAAATGTATTATTATTAAAAGAAAAAAGTGTATTTAATAAAAGAGAGAGGCGAGAAAAAAATGATGAGAATTAATATGGAGGCGACACGTGTCATCTCAAAACCTTTATTTATTATATAGTATAGATATAGATTTATGACATATTACATAGTTTTTAATACAAATTTTAGAAGCGTTATATAATTATTTTTTTTAAATGTTTTATAAAAAGAATGAATGAAATGTTCAATTTCTAAAAATGTTTTATGAACAAAACTATTTTTTTTAAATGAAAAACGTTTTATGAAAAAAATTATAGAAAATTAGAAATCATTATTATTTAATAGGAGAATAGATGGGAAACAAAAAATCATAAAGAAAAACAATTAAAGAAAATTTGTATAAAAAATAGAAGAAAGAGACGAAAAAAAAAATAAGAATAGAAGAGGAACAAATGTCTCACTCAAACCTTTATTTATTATATAGTATAGATAAATCAATAATAGAACTATGGTTTATCATATTTCTAACATATTTTTCTTGATAACCAATCATGTTGTGATTGATATTGTTAAATAATTTCCCATAAAAAGGTATTAAGTCATATGGTAAGAATTAGGTGATTATGCTAAAGATTTTAATACTTAAAAACCACCCCTCCTTAAAATCTTCTTATGCTAATAAATAAGTATTTAGCTTGTCACTCTCGTATATATGTGACTTAAATTTCTTCTTTTCCCGATTTAAGTTTTTAAATTAATATCAAATCAAATATCATTTAAACTCGATTGATACCAAACCTAACATGGTCAACTTTTCAGTAAATAAATTAGTAATTACTTTTTTTCTTAATCCTAGTATTATAAATCTATACTATCTAATAAATAAAAGGTTTTTTTATATCACGTGTCGTTTCCATATTCATTCTTATCATTTTTTCTCGTCTCTCTCTCTCTTATTAAATACACATCTATTTAAAAAAAGATACTAATTATACTAAAACAACACATTTATTTTAAATTATACATTATTATAAAAAACTTTAAAATCTAATTATATAACTTTTATGTTCAATAAAATATTAAATAAAAGTCAAATTACATTAAATAGTAATTAACGTATTTTCGAAACTCAACTATATATTAATTTTTACAAGTTTTGAATTTTGTTTTATATCCTTAGTATATGTAATACATTTTTACACATGTACAATATAAACATAAAGATTTAAGATTTGTATGTATTGGTATTTTTCACCCCGTGTATAATACACGGATTCTAAATATGCGTACGTATTAGTGATTTACTAATGTATGCAGCCTAAAAATGAGAACTTTGGATACCATATCTGGTTTGTAGCTAGTGTAAGTATTAGTGATTTACTAATGTTACTTTAGCATTTGTATTGTTGCATACATTGTATATTCATTTTGTTTATAGTGTACGAATAACTGAATGCGTACATGTTTTATTGTTGATACTTTAGTGTATGTGTTATTGCATCCACTACATATGTTCCTTTTTTCATTCGATTTGTTTTCGTACGACATGATCTACTTTTTAAACGCTCGAGGAAAGAAGTCGATATGCATATCTAATTGTAAATCCTATTGTCCTCATTTGATTTTCATATTGATTGTTTTTTTTATTTGTTCTCTTTGTAAATTGTATATATAGATTGGTTCTAGCACTAAGTATTTTTTTTTACAAAGCACTATATATAGATTGGTTCTTGCACTAAGCAATTTTTTTGTACAAAGCACATAAAAGTGTCAAGGACACTACACATATATTTAGAATGAGGGCATATGCGTCCATTAAATAAACGATGGTTTAAGACGCACCGTAGTAATAATTTGGACGTACCATTATAGTCGAACAATCCATTCTAGCGCTAGACCTGGGCAACTGTGACGCACAGTTGCACGTTAGACTCATTGTTATAACTGGTTCAAAAGCATTGTTGCAAGTTATAAAGGTGCATCAACATCTAAAAGATATCGTTTTTCAAATATATAACAATACTATACTCAAACTAAAAATATAAAAAACCGGACTTTTTTTTGTATATCTATTTTTATAAATGAAGTATATACAAGTTATTTGAGTTTGAAAAAAAATTGATGGAACTGATTTAGAAAAGAAAAATAACAACGAAGGTTAATTCTTTTTGACTTTTAAATCGTTTGATAATTCTTATTATTTTCAATCTTGTCACCTTCTTAATTTATAATAACGAAATAATAAGACCAACATCCCATATCACTTCATACGCTTTATTTGATTCGTATATATATTCATAACGTTTTTGTCCACCTCTATAAATCCTTTGATCGAGATGAGGAAGATATCACTTCTTTCTAAGGCAATGTGTAATGGGTATGGAACACGGCCCCCCTCATGCATGGTTGGGCGTAGATGTGGGGCAAATCATGGGGCGTGGGGCGAGTTGTGTGTGTTATACATATGTATATGTGAGTGTATTGTAAAAATACTAGCAATACCGAATTTGTAGACATGTAAACTTGAAGGACATTAAGGGTGGTACGGTCAATCTCAAGGGGTGGTATTGTCAGTCTCGAGGGGTGGTTATGGGGGAGATCTAAAGTCAAGGGACTAATAGTAATAATCAATTAAATATCGGTTCAAACTGACCGGTAATACCGGTTGAACCGTGTTTCGGTCACTAGCCCAGTACGTTTGAGCCCGGTAAATTGGAAAAACGGTTTGTAAGTTGTACCGCCGGTATTACAAGTAATATCGGGTTGAACCATTATATCAGTTTTAGATTTCAACTTAAAAAAAATGTTTGTTGGGAACAACCACACGACTTATTGATTACACATAAGCCTAGTTTAGAAAATAAAATTAATGGCTCAAATCATTTTAAAAAAGTTAGGGCCTAGTTAAAAACCATTATCCTTCCATCGATTGATCAGTTAAAAACTTTTAATTGCTTAATTCCTTTTGAAAAATTGAATACTTTTGGATTATTATTTTTTATTATGGATTATTTTTTTTATTATGGATTAACTTTTGGTTTATTTTTTATTATGAAATCATGTACTTTTGGATTATTTTTGAAGTTTAAGTTGTATTTTTATGGAATTATAAGGTTAACTAGTCAACCGGGTGAACCAATTCTGAGTTCAATCCGGTACAATTCAAAAACCGGTTTTTAAAACATTGGTAATAATTAGTTTATGAAAGTATTAGAAGTCTAGTATGATTGTGTTTCCTAATTTATAGTATCTTGTTTTGCAAGTTGTTTGCCTATATAAAGCTTGATAGGGTTATTTGTTTTTCATTATAATTTTCTGTTTTCAAATTAATAAAAAAGGTCGATTGTTTGTTGGTCAACCCTAGTGTTTCTGATCTCTCAGTTTAACATGTATATGTATATATGGATAGTGAAACCATATTACATACATTAGTGAGTCTGTTTAGTGATTGTAATCCGTTGACGTGGTAGTAACGTGACAAAGCGTTTTTTTAATTTTTTTTAGTAAAACGCTACACATAGCCTTATGTCCCCGAAATGAATCCATTGTATATATTGGAAACAAATTCCACACCTTTTGCAACAAATGTTTAAGAGGATCTCAAAGAACTCATGAAATTAAAACTGTTCCTTTTTTTGCCAATTAATGAAATCTCACAAACCAAATATCCCCCTTCACATTATACTTGGTAAAATAGACGTAACATTTTTTGAACTCTGACTTTTAAACTTACTGTCTTTGTCTGTGGATCAGAACAAGAACATTGATGGTCAAATGTTGGTGACGTTTGTTAATGAACACGAAAATAGCACTTATTATTAAACATTTAAATAAAATATCTAATAAAATTTATTGGATGATTATCCCATTCTTGAACAAGTATGATGACCAAGACCATCAAGGAAAAAGACATTATTCATTGAATAGATTGCCATCCTAAAATAGAGATGTGATTCATTTAAAAAAAATAATTTTTATATACATCTCATTTTATCCTTAAAAAAAGTTTTATGACTTTAATGATTTGTTGAAGATTGGGAGCATCCAACACAATTTCTTAATGATGGTATAGACCATGAATACTTGTACCATAAGTATACATATCTTAATCTTTAAGTTTTGAGCGTATCAACGTGTACAAATATTCAGGGTGAGCAGTTCCGCTATGTGTAAAGTTACAGCTTGAGTCTTCAACTTCAAGTGAGTCTTTATTTTATCCTTAAAAAAAGTTTATGACTTTAATGATTTGTTGAAGACCGGGAGCATCCAACACGATTTCTTAATGATGGTATAAAGCATGAATACTTGTACCATAAGTATACATATCATTGTGTATGTACAAATATTCAGTGTGAGCAATTCTGCTTTGTGTAAAGTTACAGCCCGAGTCTTCAACTTCAAGTGCGGCTATAGGAAAAAGATCAAGAATTCAACTTTCGATCTCCATGTTGGATGACGTCTAGGAAGTATGTTTCAATTATTGTATTTTCATCATGATGCCTCATTTCGTTAAAATCAAATATCAAAGCTTAATATGAGATTTAATACAAACTTAAAGATTTAATGTTTAGTATTTTGAGTTGAATCGTCATAAAGATACATAAGCATATCATCAACTTTAAGTATTTTAAACACGATCTATTATATCAAATCTTACATATAAAACTTTTTATTTCTAAATATTTTATTTTTTAATCAATACACCAAACAAACAAACAAACAAACACAATAGTATAATGTAAACCACAAAGTGTTAAGGTGGATGAGCCTTCAACAATGAGGTTAACAAGAGTAGTTAGAGAATAAATTCTTTAAAAAAGAGTATGATTAAATAATTGCTAAATTTGTACATATTTAACTACAACAACTCACATTAAGTGAAGTATTCTCACCAATATATCTTTAAATAATGTAATGTTTGATCTAGGTATCATTTAACAAAAAACCAAGTAGTTAATAACTTAATTAAACATGTAATAAAAATATAAATAAAATAATCACTTTTCTTTTCCATTTATTAAAAAATATATTCTATTAGTTGTTCAATTATTATTTTTTTCTTCTTCCTATTTGTAGATTTTTATTTCCTGTATTTGCTGGAGACAGGCTGTCATCAACAAAGCCCCCCCCTTGCTCTATTTGCTTTGGTCCTCCCCCTACCTTACGTTCTCTTTCGCCTTCTCTCTCTCTCTCTCTAGGGTTTTCATTGGCGATTTTGATTCTCAATCTGGTTTCAGCTCAAGCGATCTGGAGTTCTACTTTGCGTCGTAAGTTTCTTCACCATTGATCTGATTATACCTCTCGATTTCACCGCGTACTGGTTCAATTTGAATGGATTAACTGCTTCGTTTGTTGATTTTTAGGGTTTCTAACTGAAATTTGTGCATCCTGTTGTTGATTTTGAGCCGAATTCGTTGAAATTAAGGCGTTTGAGAAATTGTTGTTTGTTGATTATGTGTTTATTTTGTTTTACTTTGTTGTACAATTTTACGGCAATTTGTGATGAATTTGAACTTTGAATTACTAATCGAAGAGGTTGTTAATTGAGTTGTGATTATGTGCGTAATGGTTGAAGGAATTTGGTTCAATGTATGTCTGTATCTTCTGTGTTTAACTTTATGAATGCTAAAGTTTATAGAATTAGGATTAATTGATGCAAGTTATCGTGTTTGGTGAGTTAAGTGCCTGTGTGTTCTGCTGTTTTTTATATCTAGATTACATTGTTTAATTGTGAAGAAGCAGCTTTGTTATGCACTATACTTTATGAATGCCAACAGTTTATGGAATTAGGTTGAATTGATGCAAGTTAGTGCGAGTTAAGTGCTTGTGTGTTCTGCTTTTTTTTGTCTAGATTCTATAGTTTAATTGTAGAGAAGCAGCTTTGTTGTGCATTGAACTTTATGAATGCTAATAGTTTTATGGAATTAGGTCGAATTGATGCAAGCTATCGTGTTTCGTGAGTTAAGCACTTGTGTGTTTTTGATGTTTTTTTTGTCTAGATTACATTGTTTAATTGTAGAGAAGCATCTTTATTGTACACTAGGGTTGGTGGTTGAAGGCCTGAGGTTGGGTGGTTACTAAAAGATTCTTGGTCAAAATACGGATCTTTTTTATAAACATTATGTTATTTTCCAACAATGATTATAGTTTGCTCTTTATAGTGAATCTTGCTAGCCATGAAGAAGAAGCTTCACATGGTTTCTTGTGTGCACTGAATCCGAATAGCAATATGACATTTCCTAGTTGGTGATGGTTATTTAGAACCTTAACTGGCTCTAGGTGTCCTGTAAAGTGATGGGTTACGGCATCTATTACCTAAGTTATTGAGTTTATAGTGTTTTAAGACTACACTATCTTGGGTTTTGACTTTTTGATGGGGAAGATTTTTCCTAAGAAGCAATTTTTTTATCTTTTGTGATCGATATAGGTCAGTTCTCAAAAGATTTGTCTTTCTTGTAAGGAATTAGTAGTGTTTGTGGTTGGAGTTTAAAATAATATACCCTTGATGGAAAAGGGAGAAAACATGATGTAGGATAGACAATCTCACTAACATTTTCTCTCCTCTTGTTTATCTTATTGTTTATTCGTCTAGCTCTCTCTTGATATAAGTAATGTTTTCACTAAATAAAAAATCTTGAATAAATGGCAATAGGTATATTCCATTGCTAATGTAGAAATTTTTGTGTGCGACTACTAGAACTAATATAGAATTTTTTTTCATACATGTTTTTGTTACAAGAAGCTTGATTATGGTTTCTTGTAAGTTTGGTTATCAAATGTGATGATTTCATCAGGTTGCGTGTATCACACCTAATAAATGTTTATTCCCATTACTATCTTCTTAATTTTATTACCATGTTCTCTCTTTGATAATATGTCCATATTTGTCGTTGTAGGCGGCGGAATATCTTGCAAGTTATTGGGAGATTTATTATGACATAATCAGCTTTCTAGTTGGCTTGAAAATCTACCAATAAGTATATGCTGGCTGGTGGCATTCATGAAGTGTTATCCTCATTAAGATATGATTAAAATCTGTCTTATTCATGTAGCTTGAACTCCAAGTTACCTGGTATTTTTATGTATCCATGCTGTCGGAGAGCATGCGTAGAATCTGTGTTTTGGGTGATGCCCCTGACAAAATTAGTTGCTGATGCACTTGGTGTGGTCACAATATCACTCGTAGCTGTTTTGGGTATCATCGGCTTCCTCTGCATCTTGTACTCATTCTACTTTCGGTCTCACATTCGCGGTCAAAGGTATAACCGCCTTGAATATTTCGCGGGCCCGTGGGCCATCCGCATCATTTTCATATTATTCTCAATTTGGTGGGGTTTTGGAGAAATTCTACGCCTTGAATTCCTTCGACAAGACGGTCGGGTATTACACACCCTTAACTTAAAATGGCAAGATATTGTTTGCAAATGCTACATCATGTCAAACCTAGGATTTGCGGAACCTTGTCTATTCCTCACCCTCGTTTTCCTTCTCCGTGCATCCTTACAGAAAACCGAGTCGGGCCCGTTAAGTCAAAACTGGAATTTCAAAACCGCCATTTACGTTCTTTTATGTTGCTTTCCGATGTTTGCCCTTCAATTGACCGTTGTCCTAGTCGGACCTCACTATAAAACTGACATGCATGTGCGCACGGATAAATGGGGAAAGTTTTTCAATATCACGTCTGATGACCAAAACGATGTTGCTCGTTGCTACTATCCTTTAATGAGTACCATTTTTCTCGGTGTTTTCGCCATCGTGTTGACACTCTACATGTTCTTGCTCGGTAGGCGGATATTAAGTTTGGTTATAAGTAAAGGGCTGCAAAAACGGGTTTTGATATTAATAATTTCCGTTTCTAGTTTCTTCCCGTTACGGGTTCTGTTACTCGGGTTATCCGTCCTTTCAAAACCTGGTGACACTGTGTTTGAAGTCCTTGCGTTCTTGGCGTTTCTTTCCCTTTTATGCTGTGCGGGCCTCGGTGTTTGTATGCTCGTTTACTTCCCAATCGTGGATTCATTGGCATTGAAAACTTTACAAGATATAGAGGATAGGAGAAGGATTATTGAAGAACACAACGACACTCTTTCTCTAATTGCTAACCAAAGCCCATTTGATGAACATAGCGGGTCGATATCGTTTCGTACAATGGAGATAAACGATCAACGTGATCGTTCAGGCGGGTTTGTGGAACTGAGTTTGTTTTCGCATAGTCAGCATTCGACCCCGATTGGTTCACCTCAGGTACAGGGTTGGCCTATGCTCCCCTCAGCTGCAACTTGAATGAAAAAAGGCTCAATTTTGTGGTAAATCAACAGTTTGTAAAGGGTTTTAGACTTATTAATAAGGATTGCTGTTTTTTGTTTCTATTTTTATTTTATTTGTTTTGGAGATTTGAGATATGTATGTTGGTTTGGCTGGGAATCCACCTTGTTTTTTTTGGTGGGAATTGTGACATGTATCTCATCATATTCTGCTACTGCTATAAACCCTTGTAAAATTTGGTCAATTCTCATTACTTCAGTTAGTGCATTCTCTTTATGATTTTTGAACCTGCTGCTTAAAATTTTGTAATGTTATTTTGGTAACAATAATACATCAAGTTATCAAGTATTGTTAGTTCACTGATTTTGCAAGTTATTTTTTTTTCCAATATCATTTAGAGGATAATTTGCAGGATCTAGATGGCTGGAGATGTTTCCACGCAATGATTCTACATGAATGAATAGTTAAGTGTGCAAAAAGATATATCGATACAAACCTTGAGATGTTCTGCATGTCGTGCTTAAGTGTGCAAAAAGATGTATCAAGGTTTGTCACGCTTAAGTGTGCAAAAAGATATCTTAATACAAACCTTGAGATGTTCTTCTTGTCGCGTTTGAAGATGCTTCCGTCACATTTGCTGAAACAATTGAAACCAACAAGATGCAACATGGAACAGCACCAAGTCTGCTACATTTCATCAACTAGAGTAATTCTTATGGGGCTAAAATGGGTAATGTTAGAACGGGTCAGATCAAAATGGGTGTTAAAGTTTCAATCAAAATACAAGTTAAACGGTTCTTTTCGTTCACTGAGTGAGTTCTAAAGCCTCATTGCTAGTCTCTTTTCTCCTAATAAGTTCAAACTTCAATTCCTAGTTAATATCAATATTAAGGAGCAAACAGTGAGCAAATAGATTAAATGTGAACTGAGATTTGTTTGGACATTAGAAACTTGGGGATATAAGCAGTTGAAAATCTTGTTGAAAGAATTAAAAATTACAGTTGTGATTCGATTCAATTCGGCATTAGAAACTGTGTCCCACTTTTCGTGTCTTTTTCAAAAATGGCCTTTTGTTGCGTGTGCAAGAGAAAAAAGAAGAAAAAAGAAAAAAAAAAACCAATATGTATCTGCTACCGAAAAAAACCAAACCAAATTGTGAATTCGGTTTTCAATTCGGTTCCTAACTACAATTCGGATTTTTGGTTCGGTTAACGAATATACATTCTTTCTAACCCCACCCTCCCTCGTCACCGCCTCCAAAACCCTCAAATCCCTCCTCTCGTCGCTGCCTCCAAAACACTCAAATCCCTCCTCTCGATTGAAAACAATTGAATTCGGTATTAACTGAAACCAAACCAAACTGAATTCGGTTCGATTAAACAAATTTCTAATACCGTTCGTTTTGATCAACAGAAAAGCCTAAAAAAAATTCAAAACTGAATAAAATAGAGCAGATGAAGACTCCTAAGGGTGATGGGGGCACCCTACTCGGGTATGGCCGAGTAGGAGAGAAGTGAGTCGAGTAAGCTGGGCACACCGCCCCCAACAACCCGAGTAGTTTGGCCGAGTGTTTTTACTCGGGTGAACTCCACTCTCTCCCTAGTGGACCCCATCACTACCACACACATCATTTTTATTTAAATGTTTTCCTTTTTTTAATAGTGGGTGAGTAAATAAGTAGGGTGTTTACAATAAAATCTGAGTAAATGAGTAGTTTTGAGATCACAGAATTCTATTGAAAAGTTTTGGTGAATAAAAGGGTTAACCCTGTTCACCCTAAGCATTGTTACCACATGGGGGGTAAAATCGTCATATCAATTTTAAACAAGGGTATAAAGCCGACACCATCACCTCACCTGTAAAAGAAAGGAGAAAGATCTCGAAAGGTTTCCGTCGTCTATGTAAAAGTCAAAACCCTAAATCAGGAAAATGGCGTCATTTGAACAAGCACCAGCAGGAGATGCTAAAGTTGCGGAGAAGATATTCAAAACCAAGTGTGCTCAGTGCCACACCGTCGAGAAAGGGGCCGGCCACAAGCAAGGTTTCTACATTCTCTAACCCTAGGATAATTTGACGTCTAATTTCACGCTATTGCTATTGTGTTTTCCTCAGATAGTATGAAGATTTCATGTTATATTGTTATCTGTATCTCAATCGTACAAGTATGTTGTAGAATTATGTAACCATATTATTGGCCACATGATGTATGCTTGTGATTTTATTGTATTTAATGTTTATGATAGTAAATTGAATGCCATGAGTTATTGGTAGTCTATGATGTCATTCTAAAAAATAAACATCTAACTATCGACATTCACGCCAATTCAACATGGGGCAATCACTAAACCAAATCACTAAGGTACGTAGTACTATCCACACATAAATATATACACACATATATATACATAACACACACACATGAGACCATACAACTCCCCCCCTTCTCCGTGATTTCTCTCACGCCTGATGCCCCACGCTTCCAATCACGCCTATGGGGGCGGTGTTCCGCACCCGTGAAAGAGTCAGGTGGCTCACGCCCCCTGTTTCACTCCCCCACTATGGATAGTCTAAGAGCATATTCTATTGTAAATTACTAAATTATGCTTGATAATATGTTGTTCCATTTCAGGATTTGTGATTTATGTTGTTACTAAATATCTGGGATACATGTTTGGTAAATTATAAACATATCTGAATCTTGTTAATCTAGGGAGGTGATTGATGTAGGACCAACCAACTTAGGTCAAACAAATTTGGAAAATAAATAACTACTTCTTGGGAATCAAATCTCAAAAACCACATATTCATAGGATTGGTGTGTTTAGCTGACTGTCATCTGAAGAAAGAAATTGTTTTTTCACTTAAAAACCAATGATAATCAAATTCTTTTTTTTTCCTGAAGTTTTTTCAAGTAAAATCTCAACCAACGTTTTATCAAATGTAAATTCACAATCTGTTTATTTGCATAATTTTTTTTTATTGTTTCTGATTGCAAAGATGAAATTGCGCATGCAGTACATTCCTGGCTGATCTTATTGCGTATTTAAAGCAGTCAACTGCTTGATTTCATTGAGCTTTTTCAGTGTGCCTTGCTGCCTTGTGGCTCACTTGTATGGTCTGATCTTAGTAAATTTTTTGTTGCTAACAACCTTAATGTTATGTTGCACTTGGCTTCATTTGTTCTTATGTTAGTGTACTTATCATGGCTTTTTAGTTGAAAAAGCAACTTTTGAAGCAAGATTTATGGCATGTTATTGATTAAAAAAAGACATATTAACAAAGTTTTTATTTTTTTTTATATTATGTTTGAATAAATACAGCTGTACATCCATTTTCCAAACCAACAAATTTCTCTAGTCCTGCAACTGTTGAGTCTTTCTTTCAAACTCCCAGCTGTGAAATTTCTCTATATTGTTTACTAGCTTAGACCTATAAACGATTGAAAAATATCAATACATAAGATTCTTAAATTTTTATGTATATATTTTACAGGTGTAAAAATGTATTACATATACTAAGGATAGAAAACAAAATTCAAAATATGTAAAAATTAATATATAATTGGGTTTTGAAAATACATTAATTAATATTTAATACAATTTGATTTTTATTTTTATTTGATTGAAAATAAAAATTACATAATTAGATTTCAAAGTTTTTTATAATAAGATATAATTTAAAATAAATGTATAATTAATATTTTCTTTAAAAATATATTATTATTAAAAAATAGAGATGTATTTAATAAGAGAGAGGGGGGAAAATGATGAGAATGAATATGGAGGCGATACATGGCATTAAAAAACTTTTATTTATTATATAACTAAGCTACAATCCCGTGTATTACACGAGTTGTATATTGAAACCGATATAACTTATAAATTTATAAATACGTCATAACTTGTCAGACTATTATAATCGTCTCGAGATATATCAAGTGGAAATGTGTGTATATAACAAATTAATATTTTTCTTTAATTAGTTATATTTTGATTTCCTATTATATATATATATATATATATATATATATATATATATATATGATTAGGATTAGGTTCAGGTAAAAATGATTCTAATTCTAAGAAGGGTGAGAAGGATTTAGGGCCATTAGATCAAATTGTAGAAAAGATTTAATGGTTGAGATTAAATTTAGGAGAAAAAAAGTTGTTGGAAGGTTATTTTAGTCTTGGCAACTTTTGTTGACTTTTTATTAACTTCCTCCCTCATTTTAAAACGTTCATAACTTTTACGTACGACACTATTTTTTCAAAAAAATTACACCATAAAAAAGAGCATTTTTTATCTTTAAAACGAGTATAGTGTCGTTATAAACAAAAACGAATTTTTTTTACGTTTTCCAGCTCATTGTGTAATTAGTCAGGTCAATGTGTAATACAATTTCATTGTGTAATACAAGTTCATTGTGTAATACAAGTTCATTGTGTTATATGTATTTATCATTGTGTTTTATCTTTTCCAGCTCATTGTGTAATTAGTCAGGTCATTGTGTAATAAAAGTTCATTGTGTAATACCACGTCTGGTCGTTGTGTAATATCTGGTCATTGTGTAATTAGTCAGGTCATTGTTTAATACAATTTAATTGTGTAATACAAGTTCATTGTGTAATTAGTCAGGTCATTGTGTAATACAAGTTCATTGTGTAATACCACGTCTGGTCATTGTGTAATTAGTCAGGTCATTGTGTAATACAAGTTCATTGTGTAATTAGTCAGGTCATTGTGTAATACAAGTTCATTGTGTTATATGTATTTATCATCGTGTTTTACGTTTTCCAGCTCATTGTGTAATTAGTCAGATCATTGTGTAATACAAGTTCATTGTGTAATTAGTCAGGTCATTGTGTAATACAAGTTTATTGTGTAATACAAGTTCATTGTGTAATACCACGTCTGGTCATTGTGTAATATTTGGTCATTGTGTAATACAATGTCATTGTGTAATTAGTCAGGTCATTGTGTAATACAAGTTCATTGTGTAATTAGTCAGGTCATTGTGTAATACAAGTTCAATGTGTAATACAACTTCATTGTGTAATACAAGTTCATTATGTAATAAACAATGACCATTATGCCCTCACTTTAAAAACAATAAAAGGACACATGTAAAGCCCAGAATCCTTCTTACCCTTCTTATTTTTAAAACCCTTTTTACTATAACCTAACCCTGTATATATATATATATACATATATATTCTTATTTAATATAATTAGTATTTTTTTTAATGATATATTTATAATATCATTATTATTTAATAAGATATATGTGTATTTATTAGGAGAGAGAGGCAGGAAAACTAATGTGAGAATGCACGAGGAAGTGACAAGTGTCTCTCTCAAAACCTTTATTTATTAGTATGTATAGATATAGATATAGATTTGGTAGCTTAATCTCCACCGGACCGTCTGACGCTGACTCATAACTGTCATCACCAAGCTCAGTATCCAGGAGGCTCAAAGGCTTCCACATATGGTCACGTACATGTTTTTCTTATGTGCGTATAGCTTCAGATCTCCTTGAGCGCAAAATGTGAGTGTAAGCGCCCAATCAAATTCGTAACAAATTGTGAAGAAGTGTCGGTAATGATGATGTCATCAACATATATCAATACATAGCAGACATCTGAATCACTCTATAAAGAAATAGAGAAGTGTCAAATACATATTGAGAAAATCCAAAAGAAGTAAGTGTAGAAGTCAACTTGGAAAACCAAGCGTGAGGAGCCTACTTGAGGCCATAAAGAGCCTTCTGTAGCAAACATACATGATGCAGACTTGTGGAGTCGACAAAGCCTGGAGACTGAGACATGTACACGGTCTCTAATCAAACTTACAGAACTTCTATTTAGTTGTCTTATTGGTTGTTTAACTGATTTTCCACAACAGAGACTTTTAAAATTGTTATTAGGGTGGTAGGGGCGCCCACGACAACATAGCCGCACCCCCACTACTGCATTGCATGGATTCCATTTACGACTTTCTAGCGCCGTGGTGTGGCGAAAAAATTGGAACGTTATTTTTTACCGTTGAGCCAACGACTCTTTTACAATTTATAAAAAAAGACACTACAAATACAAAATTTAACAAACAACCTAAATTATACTCTCAAACTTTACTACAATACACTCTCTTTCTACTTCTCAAAACACTTTTATTTTAAAAAATGAGACGCAATATCATTATTCCCTCCTCTTTGAGTAGTTCTGAATCTGACGGGCTAGAATTCTTACCCTCATTTATGAGCTACACGATGAGGCCACACATATTAGGCTTAGATTTGATCTTGTGAAACACGTTGCAACAAATTTGGACATCATGGTTTCGGACGACGACTAGATTATTGTTTTAATTTTTTCCGTTATTTATGTATTTTTATTTTTATAAATTAAATAAATTAGTCAATTAAATTGTATTTTTTAATTTTTAATTAAAAAATATGTTTGTGGCTTCATGACTTGGGTGCCCCCACCTCCAAGACTTCTTGTGGTTTCAAATGAAGTGTCACTACATTGGTGGGTGTGTGATTTCATGACTTGAATGCCTCCTCCACCCTTATTACATGCTCATAGCCATGTGTTTGTCTTAATGATTATGCAGAGTGATAATTACTTATATCATAAACTTTTGTTAGAGCATGTGGTATACTCAAGTGAGTGAGTGGTTAGCGAAAGGAAAAGTGGTTGTCATGTGACGCCACGTAATTTTCTCCAACTCTCACACCACACTCAGTTGGTAAGGGAAATACCCAAGTGAGTGAGTGAGGTGTGAACATTATATAACTAATAAATTTATTAAAAAAACAAAAATACAAATAATAATAAAAAAGGACATAAATATAAATTATAATAAAAAAAGGACATAAATAAAAAATAAAATAAAAATAAAGACATAAATAAAAATTAAAATAAAAAAAACTACTCGATTCCATATTTTGACTTAATCTCGTTTTGTTTTCTCTCGAGAAAGGCTCGTCGGGGGCCAGTGATTTAATCAAGGTCGAGTGCGAGAATTTCCAACTCTTTTTTTTTCTTTTTTCCAATTAAGTTTCTCTCTTTCTTTCACGTTAAATTCTTCCATGACGCCGACGTCGACGTTAGTTGGAACCGAGCTCGATCCCGAGCCCGAAACTTGTGCCTTTGCTTTTTTCTTGTCGATCGGACGTTGTATGTCGTTCTCGTCATCCATTATCTCTCGGTTGAGATCATACATTGATCTTCCGTCGGACGCGGTCGGACTAGTATCAATATCCGCCGAGGATCGTTTTTTTGATGATCCGTCTCCGCTTGGATTCACGTACAATGTTTGCCATTTCGGCGATTTATTTAATAGTCCCCAAGCCGCAATTGGACTCCAGTAACTCTGGTAGCCGGAGTTAGACCAAGAGTTGTGACTCGAGTCCACATGGGTAGTAAATCTCCCTGATGGACCCCCGAAGATCCCAGATAGTCAAAGTTCAAACCCCTTGGTTGCAATGGAGTTGTCATTTCCACCGTTTTCTTTGAGTCTTTGATCCTTTCAAGCTCTTTGAATATTGCGTGATTATTCTTTTTCTGTTGTTCCATCTGCTGCTTTACTTCGGAGAATACTTTGAGAAGTTCGTCATTTGAAACGAGCACAAGTGGGCTAGCGGATATTCCGGATCCCGAAAAACCCGCAAAAACAGTCTTCCGAGGCTGACTATCATTCTTTTTCTGGAATGAAGGAAGGGGAGGAATAGGGCTGACTAGCCCGGAGGTTGAAGATGGAGCAGACAGAAACGTTTTTTGGATTGGTACGACATTTTTTAAATCAGCTTCGAAAGATAGTGATTAAACAAAAAATTTAATAAAGATTTGAAGATAAAATGCACCACTTGCCCCACGGTGGGCGCCAAATTGTTTTGGGTAAAATTTATACGAACTAACTTTGTAAACAAATTTCGAGAGTGATGTAGTGTGCTTGTTAAATCTATGAATGTAAAACAGTAAAATCAACACACGAGTGTTTACGAGGAAAACCCTTGATCCTTGATGATCTCCCACATAAAACCCCGGGAGCCGACGAAAGTCGGGCTGCCTTGATAACTTTTATAAAACTAGAACTGTCGAGTACAAAGAGAGAAAATAAGATAGTATGCTATGTGCTACAATAATTGCGAGTGCGGGTGGTGTCTTTTCCTATACGATCTATTGCGTATTAAATACAAAAATATGCACAACTAACTATCCGATATTCTAGTCTTTGACTCTATCTTCTCATATGACCATTGTAAACTTTTCCACGCGTATTCCACACGTTCTACACGTGATTCACGTCAATTGAGCGAGTCTCTAGGCACGTATCAGTTTAAAAAATGCTTCACCTGCGATTAATAAAATAATAGACAAGTAGCCGTTAGTAATATTCAGGATACTGACCTTATCGGGATACCGGATCTTGGATCACGCATTACTCAGGATCCTGCTCTGAATTTTAACACGTAACAATTGTCCCCAAAATTTGACAGCTGTTGTAATATCTGTACTTTTCCGTTTACAATTTCCGGCCATTTGGCATTTATTGTAAACCCTAATTATCCATATTTAATAATATGTGAAAATTCTTAAATGAATTTCTTAAACTATGTGGCTAAAAAACCATACTCAAACTATGTATTAGAGCTAATATTCATGGTATTTGAATAAAGTTCCCTAAACTATATAAAATTAAATCTCATAAATTATCTAAGTGTAAACAAAAATTGTACCTATTTAATTTGGAAAATCTTAATTGTGTTTGATTCAATTAAAACACAAAATTATATAAATTAAAATGATTCCTATAAAATTATTATGAATGTTTAAGAAATAATAAGATTTATTCCTAAATAAATCAAATAAATAAAGTTCAATTAAATAAATATTTTTAAAATAAAGTTTTATAAAAATATGTCTTTTTATCATTTTTAAAGTAAATTAGTTAAACCCCCCTGTCCATTTTGGACTTTATCTAGTATTTTGACATTAAAAGTCAACCATGCTGCCTTTTGACTCAGAAAAGTCAACCGGATCCAACCCGACTACCAAATCATCGATACATAGAATGCTACTGCCTATTGACCATTCGAAAGTGTTATATGATCATAACAGAATGCTCGTGAGGATCTAGTTGCATTTGAACGAATCAAATTGACCTAATTTGTCAAGTTTGACTTCATAGAGTCAAACCTAACAAGTTTCAGTTTCAATTCGCGGATTTAAACGCATTCAATGATCTCTGATCATGTATGAACGTTATATGAACGAATTCAAACCTCAATGATGAACCAATTTAATCCAATCATGACCAATTATCTCGAATCAATGGCCGCGACCGTTTCAAACGATTGAGAATCAATTCATGCGTTTGAGTTGAAATCGAATCCTTATATCAAGTCCTACACGTTCGCAACATACCTTTTTACACTTCCTGAGCTCTCAGATCCAACGCAAAACACCTCTGGATCGCGATCAAACTCCGAAGAACACTAGGCTTACGGTTTCAATCGATCTCATCCATCACGTAACCAAAACAGGTAATGCTTGTGCCTTTAGTTTCGTTTTTGTACAAGGAACAAAAGCCCTATGACTTCGTTATCAATCGGTACACAATCGCGATCAATTTGAGGGTTAGGGTTGGGTCGGATGATTTGGGGAAGACGAAGGCATCGGGGCTGGGGGTTAAAAGTGTTTTGCACTGGAACTTAACAAGGCGTGAGCCCAGGTCCGGCGGTTAGAGCACTCTACCCTCACGGCTGAGGTTGCGGGTTCGAACCCACAACCCCGGTTCTTTTTCTTTTGCGCGTGTCTGGGCCCTGAAACCCGGTTCTCCCGCAGTTCCTGATTAACTTCCAATTAAACCGGCCTTATTACACTAAGGGTTGCTTGGTCTAGTCGTTGCGCGCCTTTTCCCCCTCCGAGCAGACCCGGGTTCGATCCCGTGGTTTGCATTTTTTTTTTAAAAATCATTTTTTTTAACACCTATTTCATTCATAACTAATTCATACTTTATCAGAAAATTGCAAATAAATAGTCCAAATTTTTGTAATAAAATTCTCTACTGTTTTATAAAATAAAAACAGAAAAACTTTCTGAGTTTATAAAATTATTTATTTAAAAGTCTAATTTTAAAACTTGGATTATTTATTTAATATTAGCAAACTTATTCCAAAAATCCTACAAAAATTAAAGAAACTTAATTTATATATTCTTAACGAAATATTAAGTTTCTGGAACTTTTAGACATTTTTACTAATTTTCACAAATTTAACTTGTAATTAAATCAATAGATTTATTGATTTAATTAAACTAAAAATAAATGAATTTTATAAAAATTCACTATTTAACAGAAAATATTCATATGATTTATATCTAAATTATATTTTTTTTTTTTTTCACTATTTAGTTAATAAAAGGATTTATTAATTAAATTTTTAAATGAGTAATTAAATAATTAATTACTTAAAACATATTTAAATTACTAAACATAATAATTTAGTAATACTTACATCTTAATTACATACCTTAAACTATAACCTAATTACATTTTCAAACCTTAAACTTTCCAAAACCCTAAATTCCCAAATTCGAGAACACGAACAAACCTCAGCTTATTCCTTTAAACTAAATGACTAAACTACAACTATAATAGGTTAATTGTGACCTACTTTGGATTATATCTTTGGATCAAACTTAGCTCGGAAACTACTTACAAACCATGTGAGTTTTCATGCCCCTCTTTATACATTTTATCACTTTTGGGGTGAAACATGTTCCTATATAATTACACTTACACTATTGACAAATCTCACAACTTGAAACAAATTCCCTTATGTTAGACTTGTTTAATTGCATTATGTGGCTTATTTGTTGATTACACTAGTTCATATTATTAACTGTTTCGACAGCCTATGAATGGAATTAGTGGTACCATGTGGGTTAGCTACCCCATGCATTTCTTTGATCTAGGATGCATGTAATGAATTCTGAAACTGAAAAACTGTTAACTATATGTTGGACAATCTGAATTGGATAAATCTTAAAAGGAAGGTTTAATTTGGACTGTGTGTATATACAATAAGACTATAATGTATTACTTGTCTTAGCATGGAATTTGTACTTTATCTAAACTACTATATCTATATCTACCATGATTGCTCACCAACAATTCATTTTGTTGATAACTCTTATTTTAAACATGTTTCAGGTGCACCAAGTTCAAGCAACGCTTGATTTATGTTCAACACTTAGGCTTGGACTTAGAAATTTGAAATCTGATTTTATCTTGTTTGGAACTATGTTTTGTCTTGTTTATTTGAACTATTTGTAGCCTTTGAGGCACTTTTAATATTATTGAATAAAATTATGAAATTTTAATAGTTCCAAGTGCTACGAGCAATCTGGTCACAATTCGGGTCATACTCCGACGTGTTCCGCCGCCCGGTTGGGGTGTGACAGATTGGTATCAGAGCCTTGGTTATAGGGATTTAGGTTATTAGAAATCTTTAACCTAGACTATAACTTTAGGACCCTCTTTTAGTCTTGCATGATTAGGAACTTATGTGTTTATTTGTCAAATTCTAAATCTTTAACACAAATCTTACAAATCCTTAAAATTCTAAGACTTTACCCTATACTTCCATCAATATTCTTTTATATGAAATTCTTCAATGTTTTAAAATATTTTATAAAACCCCCTAGACTTTGTAAGTCTATCCAAAATCTCGTTAAGGTTTAAGACTTTGACAATGTTCAGAAACTCGTGCAATCTGGAAGGGTGAATGCCTGTATTCTGAGTTTCCTGTCTAGGCAAGCGTATTCGTACAAATCCAAATTTACTGGACCTGTTACGCTTACCTGGGGATTCTCGGGATGAGTGTTCACTTATAGGCTAAAGCATGACTTTCTCAAATATTGTTGAAATCTTATTAACCTTGATATGTCCTAAGTAATTGTGAGGTAAAACCCAACCAACACAATTACTAACTATGTGTTTAAACTTAAGCCTATCTTTACTTTCAAAGCTAACTCTTGAATATTATTATTCATCTCAAACTTGCATTTTACTTTATTTTCTTATAGAATGTCTGATCCCGTTGATACAAATCCGGCACTCACACAACAAATTGTTGATCGGATTGCTGCAATACTACCAGCTCTGTTTCAACATCGTGATCAAAGCTCTTCTAATAACAACAACAACAATGCTTGCAACTTCAAATACTTTAATTCATGTTCACCACCAAAGTATTCGGGTCATGAAGGAGCCACTGGACTACTCCAATGGTTTGAAGGCATTGAGAACACCTTCCTTAATGCTGGTGTTCCCGAGGCACTCAAAGTCCAATATGGCTCAAGCGTCTTTCAAAAGCGTGCACTAACTTGGTGGAACGGCGAGAAAACTACTCGCACCGTTCTTGTTGCTATGGCTCTTCCTTGGGCTGAATTCAAGGAACTCATGATCAATGAGTTCTGTCCTCGAAACGAAATGATGAAGATCGAGGAGGAATTTTGGACTCTCTCCCAAGATAGTGGTGACAATTCTGCTTATGTCACTCGTTTTTATGAGCTTTGTCTACTCGTTCCTCACCTAGTCGACACCTTGGCTAGGAAGATTGAGAAATTCTGCAAGGGACTCCCAATTCAAATCAGGAGTGCTGTTCTTAGTAGTAGACCTGCTACTATCGAAGAAGCTGTTCGTCTTTCAGCCACACTTACCGACACTTATGTCGATGCGGGAATCCTTCACCGCAAAGGAGGGAAGAAACCTGTTGTGGTTGCTGCTGTGACTTCTAAACCTGAACCTATTGGTAGAAACAGGAAGAGAAAGTCCAATCATAAACAAAATTATGGGACTGTTACACCTGCTCAACCTGTGAGCCAAGTAGCACCTGCTACTACTACTACTACCTTCAGTCCAACCAAGAAGGCTTATTCGGGGAGTTATCCTCAATGTGATATTTGCAAGTCTCACCATCTTCCCAATGCACCATGTTGGGTTTGCACAAAGTGCAAAAGGTTGGGACATACTCAAGATCGTTGCCGAACCCCAAGCAACACTCAATCTCAAGTGCAAGGCCATAACGTGATACAAAACACACCATCCTTAACTGTTAAGGCTTGTTTCCAATGTGGAGATCCAAGTCACTTCAAGGATAAGTGTCCATTACTGGCCAATGCAATAAAAGCTTCAATCTCTGCTTCCAAAGGCCGAGTCTACACCATTACTGCCAATCAAGCTCAAGCCGACAACGATGTTGTCAATGGTACGTATCTGATCAATAATCAATATGCTACTATTTTGTTTGATTCTGGTGCGGATAAAAGTTTCGTGTCCTTTGACTTTGAACCAATGCTTGCTAAGACTAGAACCCAACTAGACAAAACTTATAATGTAGAAGTAGCTAACGGGAAATCCGTTAAAGTTGACTCAATTATAGCAAACAATCAACTACAACTTAACGAACATACTTTCTCTATTGACTTAACTCCTATGCAACTTGGGAGTTTTGATGTGATCGTCAGCATGGATTGGTTATCCAAACATCGTGCTGAGATCGTTTGTGCCGACAAATTCATAAAGATTCCTCTGCCGTCTGGTGAAGTACTACACGTGTATGGAGAGAAACAACCCAAAGGCTTAAAACTGATGACTATAACAAAAGCTCAGAAGTACCTCAACAAGAATTATCCAGCTTTTCTAGCTCACGTTGTGAAGGAGAAGGGCAAGGGTAAACTCATGGCAGATATTCCTGTGATTAAGGACTTTCCTGAAGTATTTCCGGAAGACCTACCGGGAATTGCCCCTACACGACAAGTCGAGTTTCGTATCGACCTTGTGCCTGGTGCAACTCCTGTGGCAAGAGCACCATATCGTCTTGCACCATCTGAAATGCAAGAACTTGCTAGTCAACTTCAAGAACTCTCTGATAAAGGATTCATACGTCCTAGTTCCTCACTATGGGGAGCACCTGTTTTATTCGTCAAGAAGAAAGATGGATCTTTTAGGATGTGTATCGACTATCGGGAACTCAACAAATTGACTGTCAAGAATCGATACCCACTTCCAAGGATTGACGATTTATTTGATCAACTCCAAGGAGCTTCTATTTTCTCAAAGATCGATCTTCGTTCGGGTTATCACCAACTACGTGTTAAGGAGGAAGACATTCCCAAAACAGCTTTTAGAACTCGCTATGGACACTACGAGTTTGTTGTCATGCCATTCGGTTTGACTAACGCACCTGCCGTGTTCATGGATTTGATGAATCGTGTTTGTCGACCTTATTTGGATAAATTCGTCATCGTCTTCATTGACGATATTCTTATCTACTCAAAATCTAAGCAAGAACATGAAGAACATCTTCGCTTAGTACTTGATCTTCTTAAACAGGAACAACTTTATGCTAAATTCTCCAAATGTGAATTCTGGCTAAAGGAAGTCCAATTCCTAGGTCATGTTATTAACGAGGCTGGGATTCATGTTGATCCTGCTAAAATTGAAGCTGTAAAGAATTGGATTGCTCCTAAAACACCAACAGAAATCCGTTCTTTTCTTGGACTAGCAGGATATTATCGACGCTTTATTTCTAACTTTTCCAAGATTGCTGTTCCTCTCACTGCCCTAACTCATAAGGGTAGGATCTTTGAATGGGGACAAGAGCAAGAAGAAGCGTTCCAAACTCTTAAAGAAAAACTGTGCCATGCTCCAGTCCTATCTCTTCCCGATGGCAGCGACGACTTCGTTGTTTTCTGTGATGCTTCAAAGCAAGGACTTGGATGCGTTCTCATGCAAAGGGGTAAGGTGATTGCTTATGCCTCAAGACAACTTAAGGTTCATGAAGATAACTACACCACTCACGACCTCGAACTTGGTGCGGTCGTGTTTGCTCTCAAAATTTGGAGACATTATCTCTATGGAACCAAATGTGAAATCTTTACCGATCACAAGAGTTTGCAACATATATTCAACCAAAAAGACTTAAACATGAGACAACGTCGTTGGATGGAACTGTTAAATGATTATGATTGCGAAATCAAATATCATCCAGGGAAAGCTAACGTGGTGGCTGATGCGTTAAGTCGGAAAGAATATCCTAACATATGTTGTGCTCTTATTCAATCGGATATCGAGACCAAAATTCTTAAAGCTCAACAAACGGTTCTTTCCGAGGGCAACATGCAAAAAGAATTGGGTTGTGGAGTTGAAAAACAATTGGAGACTCGACCCAATGGGTTGCTACACTTCTTAAACCGCTTATGGGTTCCTGATCGGGATGATCTTCGTACTTTGATTTTTGACGAGTCTCACAAAACTCGTTATTCTATACACCCAGGAGCCGATAAAATGTACAAAGGCCTTCGCCAACACTATTGGTGGCCCGGCATGAAGAAAGATGTTGCCGTGTACATTTCAAAATGTCTTACTTGTTCTAAGGTCAAGATTGAACATCAACGACCTTCGGGTTTGCTTGAACAACCCGAGATTCCAATGTGGAAATGGGAGTGTATTTCCATGGATTTTATCACCAAACTTCCAAGAACACCTCGAGGATTTGATAGCATTTGGGTAATCGTGGACCGACTCACGAAATCAGCTCATTTTCTCGCAATTCGTGATGATTGGGGAGCTGAGAAGTTGGCTCAAGTTTATTTGGATGAGATCGTTCGTCTACATGGCGTTCCTCTTAATATCATATCTGATCGTGATAGTCGTTTCACTTCCCGTTTTTGGGGATCTCTACAATCGTTCATGGGTACTCAATTGAATTTGAGTACAGCTTACCATCCCCAAACTGATGGTCAAACGAAAAGAACGATTCAAACTCTTGAAGATATGTTACGTGCTTGCGTCCTTGACTTTGGAGGCAATTGGGACAAATATCTTCCACTAGCTGAGTTTTCGTATAACAACAGCTACCATGCTAGTATCGAGATGGCACCTTTCAAGGCTTTATATGGTCGCCATTGTCGTTCTCCTCTTGGCTGGGATGAGGTCGGTGAAGCACAAATCACTGGTCCCGCTCTAGTCCAAGACACCACTGATCGAATCATCCAAGTTCGCGACAATCTTCGTTTGGCTCGGGAGAGACAAAAGAAGAATGCTGATATTCGTAGAAGACCTCTTGAATTCCAAGTTGGTGACATGGTTCTTTTAAAGGTATCACCTTGGAAAGGCGTTGTCCGGTTTGGGAAGAAAGGGAAATTCACACCGCGATACGTTGGACCTTTCAAAATCATCAAACGTATCGGGAAAGTTGCTTACGAGTTGGAATTACCCGACAAGCTTAGCAATGTACATCCCACGTTTCATGTATCTAACCTCAAGAAGTGTCTTGCCGAGGGAAACCTCCAAGTTCCTCTTGACGAAGTTCACATTGACGAGTCGATGCACTTCGTGGAAAAGCCTATTGAAATCATGGATCGAGAGATCAAACAACTTAAAAGAAGCCGAATTCCGATTGTGAAAGTACGTTGGCAATCTAAACGAGGACCCGAGTTCACTTGGGAACGTGAAGATCAAATGAAGGCCAAGTACCCACACCTGTTCACAAACTCCACTACTTAATTTCGGGACGAAATTTCCTAAAGTAGGGGAGACTGTAATATCTGTACTTTTCCGTTTACAATTTCCGGCCATTTGACATTTATTGTAAACCCTAATTATCCATATTTAATAATATGTGAAAATTCTTAAATGAATTTCTTAAACTATGTGGCTAAAAAACCATACTCAAACTATGTATTAGGGCTAATATTCATGGTATTTGAATAAAGTTCCCTAAACTATATAAAATTAAATCTCATAAATTATCTAAGTGTAAACAAAAATTGTACCTATTTAATTTGGAAAATCTTAATTGTGTTTGATTCAATTAAAAACAAAATTATATAAATTAAAATGATTCCTATAAAATTATTATGAATGTTTAAGAAATAATAAGATTTATTCCTAAATAAATCAAATAAATAAAGTTCAATTAAATAAATATTTTTAAAATAAAGTTTTATAAAAATATGTCTTTTTATCATTTTTAAAGTAAATTAGTTAAACCCCCCTGTCCATTTTGGACTTTATCTAGTATTTTGACATTAAAAGTCAACCATGCTGCCTTTTGACTCAGAAAAGTCAACCGGATCCAACCCGACTACCAAATCATTGATACATAGAATGCTACTGCCTATTGACCATTCGAAAGTGTTATATGATCATAACAGAATGCTCGTGAGGATCTAGTTGCATTTGAACGAATCAAATTGACCTAATTTGTCAAGTTTGACTTCATAGAGTCAAACCTAACAAGTTTCAGTTTCAATTCGCGGATTTAAACGCATTCAATGATCTCTGATCATGTATGAACGTTATATGAACGAATTCAAACCTCAATGATGAACCAATTTAATCCAATCATGACCAATTATCTCGAATCAATGGCCGCGACCGTTTCAAACGATTGAGAATCAATTCATGCGTTTGAGTTGAAATCGAATCCTTATATCAAGTCCTACACGTTCGCAACATACCTTTTTACACTTCCTGAGCTCTCAGATCCAACGCAAAACACCTCTGGATCGCGATCAAACTCCGAAGAACACTAGGCTTACGGTTTCAATCGATCTCATCCATCACGTAACCAAAACAGGTAATGCTTGTGCCTTTAGTTTCGTTTTTGTACAAGGAACAAAAGCCCTATGACTTCGTTATCAATCGGTACACAATCGCGATCAATTTGAGGGTTAGGGTTGGGTCGGATGATTTGGGGAAGACGAAGGCATCGGGGCTGGGGGTTAAAAGTGTTTTGCACTGGAACTTAACAAGGCGTGAGCCCAGGTCCGGCGGTTAGAGCACTCTACCCTCACGGCTGAGGTTGCGGGTTCGAACCCACAACCCCGGTTCTTTTTCTTTTGCGCGTGTCTGGGCCCTGAAACCCGGTTCTCCCGCAGTTCCTGATTAACTTCCAATTAAACCGGCCTTATTACACTAAGGGTTGCTTGGTCTAGTCGTTGCGCGCCTTTTCCCCCTCCGAGCAGACCCGGGTTCGATCCCGTGGTTTGCATTTTTTTTTTAAAAATCATTTTTTTAACACCTATTTCATTCATAACTAATTCATACTTTATCAGAAAATTGCAAATAAATAGTCCAAATTTTTGTAATAAAATTCTCTACTGTTTTATAAAATAAAAACAGAAAAACTTTCTGAGTTTATAAAATTATTTATTTAAAAGTCTAATTTTAAAACTTGGATTATTTATTTAATATTAGCAAACTTATTCCAAAAATCCTACAAAAATTAAAGAAACTTAATTTATATATTCTTAACGAAATATTAAGTTTCTGGAACTTTTAGACATTTTTACTAATTTTCACAAATTTAACTTGTAATTAAATCAATAGATTTATTGATTTAATTAAACTAAAAATAAATGAATTTTATAAAAATTCACTATTTAACAGAAAATATTCATATGATTTATATCTAAATTATATTTATTTTTTTTTTCACTATTTAGTTAATAAAAGGATTTATTAATTAAATTTTTAAATGAGTAATTAAATAATTAATTACTTAAAACATATTTAAATTACTAAACATAATAATTTAGTAATACTTACATCTTAATTACATACCTTAAACTATAACCTAATTACATTTTCAAACCTTAAACTTTCCAAAACCCTAAATTCCCAAATTCGAGAACACGAACAAACCTCAGCTTATTCCTTTAAACTAAATGACTAAACTACAACTATAATAGGTTAATTGTGACCTACTTTGGATTATATCTTTGGATCAAACTTAGCTCGGAAACTACTTACAAACCATGTGAGTTTTCATGCCCCTCTTTATACATTTTATCACTTTTGGGGTGAAACATGTTCCTATATAATTACACTTACACTATTGACAAATCTCACAACTTGAAACAAATTCCCTTATGTTAGACTTGTTTAATTGCATTATGTGGCTTATTTGTTGATTACACTAGTTCATATTATTAACTGTTTCGACAGCCTATGAATGGAATTAGTGGTACCATGTGGGTTAGCTACCCCATGCATTTCTTTGATCTAGGATGCATGTAATGAATTCTGAAACTAAAAAACTGTTAACTATATGTTGGACAATCTGAATTGGATAAATCTTAAAAGGAAGGTTTAATTTGGACTGTGTGTATATACAATAAGACTATAATGTATTACTTGTCTTAGCATGGAATTTGTACTTTATCTAAACTACTATATCTATATCTACCATGATTGCTCACCAACAATTCATTTTGTTGATAACTCTTATTTTAAACATGTTTCAGGTGCACCAAGTTCAAGCAACGCTTGATTTATGTTCAACACTTAGGCTTGGACTTAGAAATTTGAAATCTGATTTTATCTTGTTTGGAACTATGTTTTGTCTTGTTTATTTGAACTATTTGTAGCCTTTGAGGCACTTTTAATATTATTGAATAAAATTATGAAATTTTAATAGTTCCAAGTGCTACGAGCAATCTGGTCACAATTCGGGTCATACTCCGACGTGTTCCGCCGCCCGGTTGGGGTGTGACAGCTGTAGTTACGAGTTACAACTGTAAAATTTTTGAATTTAAAATTTATCACTTAATACGGCTGCTTGATAAGACGTGGTGTGGGAAATGGCCAAGAAGAATACTCGTTTTCTCTATGATTAAACATAATTATTCTTTTTACACTTCATTCCGACTTCATCTTCTCCATTTTCTCTCTGAGATTCGAGGTAACAATCTCATCTTTTTCTTATTTTTTCTGATTTTTGCTTTCGAAATGGCCAAGAAGAATACTCGTTCTTCCACTCCTTCCGATGATCTCTGTAGTCAAAATTTGATAGTCAATTCGTATTCTGAAAAGTTCCTATTTATGGATCTTGACATTCAATCCCTCAAATCTGGTGGCTTTTTCCCTGAAAACACTATATTTAGGCCTTTTGATCCCAAAACCAGAGCCGATTTTACCTCTGATAGCTGGGTTTGCTTTCCGTTTTTTCCATTTTGTCTTGGTTTCACATATCCGTTTCCCCCTCTTACCACTGACTTCTTCCAAAAGAGTGGTCTTAGCTATGCTCAAATCATGCCTATGGTTTGGAGAACCTTGCATACCCTGGAATTCTTGATTAAACATCATGCCATAGAGTTTTCTGCTTCGGAATTAGCCCATGTTTACAATCTTCAGAGCCACAGCTCTTCTCGATTTCTGTTTCAAATCAAAACCGGCATGACCCACTTAATCTTGAAAACCACTCAGAATGATTCGAAATGGAAAAACAATTTCTTTTTCGTGAGAAGAGATTCGATTCCAAGTGGGGATAAGTTACCAATCAAGTGGATTGTGAAGGGTAGGGCTCTATCTTGTAGGATCTTTGGTAATTTGATATCGAGGATATTAATTTTATATTTTTGGTTTTTATTTCAGCGCCGAAGTTTGATATACTTGCTCTTTCTGCTCCGGATACTCCCAAGAAGGTTGCTGCCTTTTTTAGCTTTGAGCCTATCGAGCTGACCTTTAGATTCAAGAATCCCTTGCTTGAGGTTAATTCAGAAGCTCTTTCTCCAAGTCAAGTATGTCTGATAAGAAAAGCAACACATTTATTTTTCTTTTATTGGTTATCAATAATAAATTAACCTGTTCTTTTGAAATAGGCGTTCGCAAATCAAGCTCCAAATTTGCCCTTGACGACATTGATAACATGATCACTAAGGGTAAAGCTGTCAAGAAGGAATCTCAGCAAGCCATCACTCCAGCAGCCAAACTGAATGCTCCTAAGCCTGAAGCTTCCACTGCTAAGCCATCTTCCAATAAGAAACGAAAGATCTCGGATCCTACCGAACTGTCCATCCAAGATTGCACAGACTTTGCTGATGCTCATAGGATCCTGCATAACCTTAGTCATTTGCTGAGTAATATTCACTATCCTAAATAATAGGATTAGCCCTGCATATCAACTAATACGTTAAATGAAACAGGCTTTGAACAAGATGGCTATGTTCCACAATAAACTTTTGAAAGAGTCTGATGCGAACAAGCTGAAGATCCAGGAATTGCAGAAGAATGGAGCTGTCAAGGATAAGAAACTTTCAGATATCTCCAATTAAAGCTGAAATGCAGGAGATGCTCCTTCAGCATGCCAGGGATATTGACGAGTCCAATGAACAAGCCAAAACTCCTGCTGCTATTTCTATCTTCTAGTCTAGAATCAATATGGCTAAGGAAGCTGAGGATAAAGATTTTGACAGGAGCACTTGGGATGTTGAAGAGTGGAAGAGGCTGGTGGCCGAGTTAGGAGGAGAGCTTATATTGGAGAAGGATGCAGGGAAAGTGGTGGCTGAGGATCAGGTTGAAGGTTCGGCGATGATGGCTGAGGAGCATGAGGCAGTGGATGCAGGTAATGTGGTTGACCAGGGCAATGAAGGTATTGATGCCTAGGCCCGAGCCCTGGTGTTTATGGTTTTAATATGGATGTGTTTGACTTGATAACTTTGAACAATTTACTTTTATTGTTGACGGGATCTCGGTACGGGATAGAAAATTTGCTGACTTATGTCCTGGGTGGATGGGTCCTGTTTTGGATGAAACCCGGGACATTTTCTATTTTCTACATGACTAATGTTAGTATCTTTTGACTATTCTGCCATGATTGTTCTTGAGATTGAATGTGTTTGTAGAAACTTGAGGTTTATTTTGGGAAAAATAGATTTAAGCAGAATTTTCGGGATTCAGGATCCTCATGGATAGTTTATGAAGCTTAGAAATGTAGTTTAGTTTTGATAAGTAGAGCAAATCATAACTTAGTCAAACAAATTTTGATTCTTCCTCTAATGGTGAATCAAGAAATAAGCTTAGATATAAGAATTGAAATAGATAGACATACATACCAGAACTTTGATGAATATTATAAGAAGTGTTGTAACCTCGAGTTGTCCCCTGTGTATGTTTGCCAATCATGTTGTATGATCAATAGTAGAATTTCAGAATTGGTATAAGTCTTTGATTCGATCGTAACTCTTGAATTAGCATACTAATGATAAGCATTTGCTAAGTATTAAACATTTGTGATATAAAAAACATGGGCCAAGCCAGTAACGTGAGCCAAGCCAGAATAACGTGGGCCAAGCCAGATTAACGTGGGCCAAGCCAGAATAACGTGGGCCAAGCCAGATTAACGTGGGCCAAGCCAGAATAACATGGGCCAAGCCAGATTAACGTGGGCCAAGCCAGATTAACGTGGGCCAAGCCAGATTAACGTGGGCCAAGCCAGATTAACGTGGGCCAAGCCAGAATAACGTGGGCCAAGCCAGACTTGAGTTAGCATGAAAATGCTAAAAACCTTAGGAGTAACACGTCTGTTACTATCGTAGAGAACAAGTTATAGCCAAAAGTGATGAAATTGTCAGCCACTTTTACATGGTCTGGTTCCACCACCTTGAACTATACTCGAACATCGTGCGCTACTGGCGGAGTGTTTAAACTCAATTCGTAGAAAGGTGAAAACCTTTAAACCTTAGAAGGTATGCAGGTTACCTTAACGTAGGAGAGATGGCCAATATCTGTCTTGTGTCGGGATCCCTAGAGATACTTCCTGCAAGACAGGAATTCTTGGTGAAGGTGGGTTAGCTAGGCTAACACCCCTCCGACGCTCAAGTCAGTATATTGATATGAAATGATAATAAAATTAATTGAAATGGAAAGAATACGTACCATTCTAAGTTAGAATATAAATTCTAACTTACATAAAATAATCTTTTAGATGAATAGCGTTACAGGATCTTGGCAATATATCTCCTTCTAGAGTTGCTAACCAATAAGCACCCTTGCCTGCCTCTGAATCAATCAAATATGGGCCTTCCCATTTTGGTGCGAGTTTTCCGTCGTTAGGATTGGTAGTATTCTGGAATGCTTTTCTCAATACGAGATCACCCACTTGAAACCTCCTGATCCTTATGTTTTTGTTATATGACCTTGCTATCCTTTGCTGATAGGCTGTAATGCGAACCTTGGCAAGGTCTCTGAGCTCATCAATGGTATCAAGATCATTTGAGAGAGCTTCACTATTATTTTCTTGAGTTTGAAGACTGGTTCTGGCTGTAGGGATAACCATTTCTGTGGGGATCATAGCTTCAGTGCCAAACAGCAAAGAGAATGGGGTTTGACATGTCGCATTTTTTTCAGTTGTTCTATCTGCCCATAGTGCAAATGGCAGTTCTTCGGCCCATTTCCCTTTCTTTGTTCCCAGTCTTTTCTTGAGGTTATTGATGATGATCTTGTTGCTGGATTCTTCTTATCCGTTGGCTTGAGGATGCACAGGGGTAGAAGTTATCATCTTAATTCCCCAGTTAGCATAGAAGTTGGTTGTTCTTTTGCCAATGAATTGAGATCCGTTGTCACATGTTATTTCCACTGGGATACCGAATCTCGTCAGGATGTTGCGCTTGATAAAGGATATAACTTCCTTTATTCTGACTTGAACGAATGCTTCGGCTTCGATCCATTTGGAAAAGTAGTCTGTCATTGCTAACATAAATACTTTTCCTCCTGGTGCCTTTGGGAGCTTGCCAACTATATCCATTCCCCACTTCATAAATGGACAAGAAGAAATAATTGGGTACAAGGGTTCTACTGGCTGATGAAGGATGTTGCTATGTCTCCGGCATGCATCACACTTTTGGGAATAGTCCATGGCATCTTTCCTCATGGTTGGCCAATAGTATCCTATCCTTAGGATCTTTGAGAAGAGTGCTCTGCCCCCAGTGTGATTTCCACAGTCGCCTTCGTGTATATCTCTGAGGACTTCAAGTGCTTCAGGATCTTCTAAACATTTCAAATAAGGACTTGCAATAGATTTTCTTTACAAAACGCCATGTAATATTATAAAATGAGATATTCTCATACGAAAAGCCATGTGATTCTTTTCATCTTTCGGGAATTCTCCATCCTGTAAATATTTTATAATAGGCGTAATCCAGGATCCTTGACTTGGCTCGAGATCCCGAACATCTACTTCTTCAGCTTCTGTATTGGATACCTCGTTTTTCTTTTCAATTGCTGGACTTGGGATATGTATGATCGGTATTGTGGTTCCTTCCGCGATCTTGAGTGCTGAGGCAAGATTTGCTAAGGCATCAGCTTCAGCGTTGTCTTCCCTTGGTACCTTATACTAAAGATTTCAAAATTTAACAGATAATTGTTTAACTATCTTGAGGTATTTGATCAATCTTCCACCCTTTGCTGCGTATGAGCCATTGAAATGGTTAGTAATCAATAGTGAATCCACATATACCTGGAGATACCTGCTCTTCATATCACACGCAAGTTGTAATCCTGCTATCGACGCCTCGTACTCTGCCTCGTTGTTGGTTGCGAACTCACAACTTATTGACTGGGGTAGTATGTCCCCTTGTGGCGATTTTAGTATGATTCCAAGACCTGTTCCTCTTATATTAGATGCACCATCTGTGAACAAAATCCATTTATCCTTGGATTCCTCTAGTTGTTGAACTTCAAGATCTGCTTCTTGCTGGATATCACTGCTGAAATAAGCCACAAAGTCTGCAAGTGCTTGAGATTTTATTGCTGTTCTGGGCTCATATTTGAGATCATATGCGCTGAGTTTGACTGACCATTTAGCCATTCTTCCAGACATTTCTGGCTTTCTCAAAACACACTTAATTGGATAATTAGTCTTAACATGTATAGCATGAGTCTCAAAATAATGTCTAAGTTTAGTAGATGCCATTATTAAAGCTAATATCAATTTTTCTAAATGAGAATATGATGTCGTCCAGACGGTCTATAAAACAACTAACAAAACCTAACCTAGACTCCTAATTAATAAATGGAAAACCTATGAACTAAACCGCACTGACAGGCAAGTGGACCTATAGAGTGTAGCACAGCTTAACGGTAAATCGAGTTATCGAACCCTAGAGACACTATGTAACAAAACTATACTCTGACTCGGACTAAAGATGATTTGGTTTAGGGGATTAACTAAACTAAAGATTATCACTACAGAATGTAATAAACTAAGGTCGACTCAAACTATCAAGACAACGATTAAGGTGAGATCAAGAATGGGAAGAATAGTACCTAGGTCGGAATCCTACTTGCATAGCACAACCTCTAAAGGTTCTGGAACTATAATGGATCTGGGTTTCAAAGGATAACTGCTAAAGACAACCTAGTGGATCCCTAATCACTCTCAGGGTGTCACCAACTAAGCTACCTAAAGTGTACTAAACTCACCTGATGATTGGGTCACTTCTCGGGTATTTCCAACTATGATAATGTACCCTAATGAACGGATTACCTCTCAGTCTCACCGCCCACAATACACTCAAGGAATGCACGGGGTAATACTAGAATAACAACTATGATTCAGAATAGCAACAATCACTAGACACCTAAACCAACCTCCTCTCAGACAGTCGACACTCAGATTCCTAATGACGAAGACTAACCGACTAATTCTCACCTCTCGGGTATTGAACTAGGACACACAATCAATTCTAATCAGCAATCAATCACAACTCCTATGGTCACTACGTCTAGCAAACCACCAAAATCACAAACCCTAAGATCCATGACCTAGATACGCTAATCAAACATGGCAGACAACCACAATCAATGCAAGAAATTGATAATTAATCACAAGACCAGATTCAAACATGCTTATACATCATATATATTAAACTAGAATCTTTACAGAATCATAAAATCATCACATGAATTCAAAACCAGTAAAAATCGTAACTTCAACAAATATTCATCATAAGACTTAGGCAGTATTAAGGTTTTAGCCTACGATCATGTTCAAAACATTCAAACACAGAATTAAAAACAAAATCATGGGTTCAAACTCAGAAAACAAACACAAAGATTCTGTCACACCCCAACCGACGGCGGATTATACGTCGGGGCGGACGAGGTTGTTCAAAAGCACAAGGTTTATTATACGTCGGGGCGGACGCGGTTGTCCAACGGTTGATTTGGATTTGTATGAAATGATTTCGTTGACAGAATCTCTCAGAATACAGGCATTCACTCTTCCGGTCCGCACAAGTTCTCTACGTTGTTTAGAACTTAAATATCCTTGACGGGAGTTAGTTTGTTGGAATAGACTTGAAGTCTAAGATTATGATCCTGACGTAGTAGATTCTTGTAACACGTAGGTAGGTAGAGGTATAAGATTGCAAGTATAAGTATATACGTATAGGGTTTTAAGGTTTTAAGAATAGAACAAAGAGGAGAATTCCTAGTATATGGCATTAGATAACTCATGTTTGGGTCTCCTAAGTTATAGTCTAGGTCATGTGTCTAATAACCTAATTCCCTATAACCAAGGCTCTGATACCAATCTGTCACACCCCAACCGACGGCGGATTATACGTCGGGGCGGACGCGGTTGTTCAAAAGCACAAGGTTTACTATTAAAGTTTAAATAATTTCATTAATACTTTCAAGTTTACATTACAAGTAACAAATAAAGCATAACAAGATATAAAGTTTATTCGATAAGTAATCTAGGTCCAAAGCATCCTAAGTGATCACAATAAAGTCTCATGTTGATATACCTGAAACATGTGAAGAAATCTATCAACTAAAAATAGTTGGTGAGATACGAAGGTTTTGACACAGTTTAACGAAGTCTTTGGAAAGTTTTACAATTCACTATGTCATGCATTCTATGGTATAAGTGTGAGAGCAAACAAGTTTAAACATTGTGCATATCAATCCTCCAACCAAGCTTAGGCATAACCCGAACGTTACCCTTAAAAGTTTAAAGTTTAAATTCAGTAACAATCACCATGGGCTCCCCCCGAAGGGTCAATCAATCTATGTGGATTGGTCAAATACAATAGATCTATCATTGTTACTATAGGCTTGATCAAAGTTAATGGATATGCTAGTATTAAGTCTAATTTAAGCATGCAAGTCCCAAGCATAATAACACAAGAATAAGCATGTAGACATAGTTGTACAAGAATTGTATAAGTGTTGATACATGTTTCACCCCAAGTTTATAAAGAAAGTAAAACGAAAATGGGCTAAGTATACTCACTTAGATGATGGTAAGAGTGTCCGACAAGATTAAGTGTAGTAAGATTTTGAGGGAGAATATCTCCATAACGAGCCTACGAATACAAGTCTAAAATTCAAGTTTGATCCTATAAGTTTATGGTAAGTTTCTAGGATTCTAAGATTGACTAGGGTTTCAAATGGTGGATGGGAATGATTGTGTTCATAAAGTTTAAAATAAGGTTTTGAATGAATCATACAAGGCTTGGATTTCAAAGTTTAATAAGTTCATAGTTTAAAATAATTATTGTTTAGAATAATAATTATTTCAAGAGTAAAATAATTGTTAAATACAAAGTATTTAAAGACTAAATAGTTATTAAGGATTAATAGTAATTATTTAAATAGTATATAATCATTAAGGATAAATAACTATCTATAAGAATAAACAATATAAATCATTTAGATTTTTATTAAAGTTTCAAGTATTGAACATTTATTTTATAATTTAACTTGTAAATAAATAATGTTTATAAGTTTAAATGAATATCAAGTACCTATAAGTTTATAAAATAGAATTTCTTATAAAGTTTATGTTTTAATTATAAGTTTATAAATGTTTTCAATGTGTAGATAGAACTATAAGTTTTTATAAATGTTTTAAATAAGTTTCTTATAAGTTTATAAAGTTTCTTTCAATTTGCAAGCTTATAAGTATTTAATTAAAGTTTATGTTTTAAAATATAAGTTTATAAATGTTTTCAAGTTAAAGTTTTCATTTAACTTTTATAAAGTTTACAAAAGTTAGAAAATAATTAAAGCATATTTATTTCTCATGTTTTCAATTTAAATAAATAAATAAGTTTATGTTTTTTTATAAGGTTTATAAATTCATAAGTTTATAAATTTCAATTCTTAACTAAACAATATATATTTATTTTCTTGTTTTATTTAAATAAATAAGTAAGCTTCAAGTTAAGTAAATATAAATTTCATAAAAATGTATAAGTCTAATAGTTTATGTCTTTCAAATTAATAGATAAGTTTTATAGACTTTTCTGAGTTTATAAAATTTTTATAAGTTTTCTGTTTAAATAAAAGTTTATGAATTAATTTAAAGTTTAAAGTAAATTTATTTATTAATAAATTAAAGTTTCTGAGTTTATAAAATACTTTCCATTGTATGCATAAGTTTTATAAGGTTAAAAAGTATTTTTATAGTTTAAGTGTTAAAACTATTTTTAAAGATTTAATTATTATAAGCTTTAACTAAGTTTTAATTAATTAAAATGTCTCAGAATGTAAAAAGTGTAAATAAAAATCATATTTAAGTTTATAAAAGTTTAACAGATTTTATAAAATTTATTTGAAGTTTTAAAACTGAATAAAAAGGCATAAAAAAATAAAACCGCAAAACCTGGGCTGGCCGGATTCGAACCCGGGCCACCCAAGTCAACACACACACAAACTAACCATCCCAGCTACTGGTTCGCTGGGGTTTAATATAGTAAAAGAAAAAGTTAAACAATATTCCAAATCGTCCCTGTTCCCCGTATGAACCCTAGAACCAAGTTTCACTAAATACATATCGATTAACCCTCTGTTTATGCAAATTAATAGAGGGCTATTGATCTATGAGCAATAACGAAGAGTTTGGGCATTCGAATTACCTGTTTTGATATCGAAGTAAATGAGAACCGGGTTGAGTTTCAGAAACGACAGACGCAAGCTTAATTCGGCAATGCATGTTTGATTCGGTCGAATTGAGGGTTTTGAGAATTCATGAGTGGTGTCGTTGATGTGTTACGACCAGTATTTATAATCAATTTCGACTTTTAATGCTTGATTAGTTGGGGAGTTAACGGATGTATAATACGAATTTGAATTCGAATTTGCGGGTGGTTAGAGTTTAATTCGAGTATTGAAGTGCATCGGGCAAGGGTCACATGCGTGAGTCGGAGCTCGAGGAGCATTCAATTTAGCCGGAATACGCGTTTTGATTAATCGAGGTTGAAAATCGGTCATGGTGGGGTTCGAACCTGGGGCTGGTTTGGGTTTCGAAAGTTTGGCCGGATTACACAACAAATCACTGGAGTTTTAAGCTTTCATTATTTTATGCTAAAACATAAGTTTAAATTAAAAATTGGTTTTAAAAATGGACAGTTTTGGTCCCTGGTCATTTATAAAACAAATATGTTTTATTTTATAAGATTAAATAAGTTTTTTTTTAGATTTTATATCTTTTATTATTCTATAAATTTTATAAAATGATTTATAGATTTTATAGTTTACAAATTTAAGCATTTTAAAATAAGTTTATTAATTACAAACTTATAAAGTTTTAAGAAATTTAACAGTATTTTATTTATAAGACACAGATATACATATTTTAATAAGTCTTATGTATATATATATATATATATATATATATATAAGTATAATTGTTATATATATAGATTAAATTAATATTTGCGATTTAAGAAAATAGTCCTAATATGAATTCATGTTTTAAATCAATAATATGTGCAAAGGTTTTGGAAAAGATGTGTCGAAAAATCCTAGATATTACAGATTCAATCTTGGAAGACCGAACAAGTTAATCTAACAAACCCGGAGTCCAAAGCATTAATCTTTAGCTTCAATTCTTCTTCCAACGCCCAAAATCGCATCTAGACTCTCTCTAGATGGCTAGAATACGAACTAATTGCATTATTGGATTACAATTCTATTAAATTCGATTTTTAGGTTTTTTTCACGGATTACGCCTCTCTCGCGTACCGTGAGAGATATGGTCAAGCCCCTCGCGTACCGCGAGGGCCAAACTAGTCGGGCGCAATTTTCTTCTCTCTCGCGTGTCGCGAGAGATGATCTTTGGATCTTCGCGTATCGCGAGAGGATAAATTTTCATATTTTTGTCTTTTGTTTCTTGGACTTTATTCTCGTGCTCGGTTTCTTCGGGTTTTCACTCATTATTACTACGAGCACTTGTAAACACAAAGTAGACTCAATACATAACAAAAATGACTCAAAACAAATACAAAACTAAGTAAAATGACTTTAAAACATAGGAATAAAGATGTGTGCTTTGCATTAAATCAAACATCCCGACACTTAACCTTTTTTCGTCCTCGAAAAAGTCTGCAATGGAATCATAACTGAAATCTAACTTTAATAATCAATTACCAATTAGCACAAATATACTCACGCGTTAAGAAGAAATAATCAGTATTTCTGTCCGATTAAACCCAAGAACCAACTATCTAGCCCCCGCGATGTGTTCTAATTTCTTTTTATATAACAATCAATCAATCTATGTGACTCACACTTAGAAGCTACAGCTCTACCTAATCGCATCTCACGGTCATGTCTAGGCACGGGTTAAACCATAGAGATTTGCCCACCACGTTAAACTAAGATTTACAGATTTTTAGAAATCAATGGTTTATGGAATGAATGGGTGGAACTGAGCGTTAATTAAAGCATAAGAACTTTCATCTAGAGGTGTCTCAACCAAGTCACTATCCCGGAAGCTAACACATAGACTAGATTCTAAACGTTTAAGCACATAAATCTCACTTAGGGGTGTATTCTCCAAGTCGCCATCCAGGGGGGAAACACATAAGAAAACTTAGTTTTCAAATTAATTAAGCTCGTAATTATGGAAATTATGGATTTATGGAATGGGCGCCACCGAAACTCGGATTTATTCTCATAAAAAGAGAGTGGTGTGCCAAGAAAATTTTCAAAACCTCTAAATATTAACTTAACGTGGTACCTATCATCCTATGTTGACAGTTTCAGTATTACCATTACCCTAAGATGAGTACCCACAAGATATCATGATTTTATTAAGTGATTAATCCTAAGTAACACTCACAGGTTATTAAAGTTATTCAAGTTGGCTGGTTCTACCAAAACATCACTAATTAGACGCGTTTTCAATTATTTATTTCATTTAAACAAACAAGTAGATCCAGTTGTACTATCATTTTCCATTTATTATGCAAAAACTTTTGATTTCAAAGGACATTTTTTTCAATCAATTTTTTTTTGTATTTTTGGATTTTTATAAAAGACACAAACTTAAACTAAACACTCACATCCCCACACTTGAAATACACATTGTCCTCAATGTGAAGCAATACACACTAAAAATAAAAATGCAAAAATAAAAACAGGAAGCGACTTAGCTGGTTAATGCAGATGCAAACAAATATGCAGCTTTGTTCTTCCTTGTGTGCACTGTATAGCATTTCGGTCACGGATGCACATCATGCTGGGTTGCCTTTACAAAGTGATGGAAACATCGATCCCGCTCGAATGGAGATTGAGTACGGGCAGGACAATCAATTCCTACAAAATAAACCACAAACATACCCGCAATATTAAACTGACTCAAATAAAAGACTCACTGACTCTGGATAGAATGCAAGGACACGTACCCGATGGGTGGCAAACACATAGACATGAATGCCACGGCAAGGTGCATCATAGGTTACGAATTGGTTCCTAAGTTTCCCATGGTCGGTATTGAGTGGTGAATATGATGATATGGATGATGGATAATGTAAATGATGAATGATGGATGGAGATGATGGATGAGGTGATAGATGGTTGTGGAATGTGGTGTGATGGTGGAGAGATGATTATGGAATGGTAGGAGTGGGTGGTGAATGGTGAACGGTGAACGATATGGACAACCATGGGAAAACAAGGGGATAGGGCCAAAACCAGAGGGCCTCGCGTACCGTGAAAACCTAGCCGGCATTCTTTGCGTACCGCGAGGGATGGGTGCTTAGGCCGGCCCGACTGTTTTGTCTCTCACGTACTGCGAGAGACTTGTCGACAAGCCTCGCGTACCGTGACATGTTAATAAATACACATGTAAATAATGCATATTTCCTCTCATTTTGATTGTTTTTGGTTGCAAATCCTTTGGTTCAGACACTTATTTGTGTTTAATTTGAATATTGCAGCTCTCGGTGGGAACGTGGTGATTTTTGGTGAAAAACTCAACACTTGAAAAAATTCTCAAAAAATGAAATTTTCTGACATGGCCATGTGAGCCAACTTCTTTCAGTTGTCGTCACTGATGTTTGGGTTTATGGTACTATGTCGAGGTTTACTGTGGGCTTAGAGTCTTAAACGAGGAGTTCATCCATTTCTTAGCAGGCTTCTTCTCTTGCGAGGAAAACAATCAGGTTACTAATCCCTTTGTTAATGTACTTTAGATTTAAAATACGTTAAGTTTTGTTTACAAGAAACGGTGGTGTGTAAGTTTTAAGGACGTATGAAAGTTTTGAGACGTATAAAAGCGTAACAAAATTTTTTAAGTTATTTATCAAATGAAACTTGGTTGAGTGCTAAGGAGGTATGGTAAAAATACAAGGGTTACCTCTTAGGTGTCAAGTTTATAAAACAATGAAGTTTGTAAAAGAATTTGTAGGGTAATACATAGTTTTAAGGGTTGTATTACAATGATCATGAGGTTTATTGGGTAGTATCTATATAAGTATATGTTTATGTATATAGTTTTTAAGTATGATAACGTAAGAATTTTCTTGAAGGTAACTCCTTCAGGTCATGACGAGTAAGCATGCTGTCATGTGACAATTCTTGAATAGACGGGACTTAGGAATCATAGAGTAAAGGTTACAGAGGAAAGTTTCGGATCATGAAATTTTGAGGTACAAAGCTTTTTAGGTGGTACTCATTTAGTGCACATCACTAAATAAGTACCTTGACATATCAAGAGGAATTAAAGTTCCCGAGTGTTTAGAGAAGTCGTGCATTCCTATAAGTGGATACTCATCCCAAGAATTCCCAGGAAAGCATACGGGTCCAACGGTTAATTTGGATTTGTACGAAATGCTTTCCTTGACAGAATTTCTTAGAATATAGGTATCCACCCTTCCGGTCCGCACAAGTTCTCATACATTGTTTAGAACCTAAATATTCTTGACGAGAGTTAATTAGACTTGAAGCTTAAGAATGTATCCTCGATGTAGTAGACTCTTGTAGCACGTAGGTAAGTAGAAGCGTAAAATTTCCAAGCGTTCACGTATAAGAATTAAGGATAGAATGAGGAGAAAAGTTCGTAGTAAGGACATGAGATAACTCATGTTTGGGTCTCATAAGTTATAGTCTAGGCATGTGTCTAATAACCTAATTCCCTATAACCAAGGCTCGTATACCAATCTGTCACACCCCAACCGACGGCGGATTATACGTCGGGGCGGACGCAGTTGTTCAATAGCACAAGGTTGACTATTAAAGTTTTAATATTTCATTAATAAATGGATTCAAGGGTTCAATACAAAGAAAATAACAAGTATACAACATTTATTTAATAAGTAGTCTAGTTCCAAAGCGTCCTATGTGATCACAAATAAGTCTCATGATGTAGAACCTGAAACATGTGAAAGAATATGTCAACTACAAAATAGTTGGTAAGATACAAAGGTTTTGACACAGTTTAACAAGTATTTGAAAAGTATTACAATTCACTATGGTTCATGCATTCTTTAATGTGAGTAAGAGAACATAGCTGTAATATCCGTACTTTAAAAGTCTAAAGTTTGCAAGATTTTGAGGGAGGATATCCACGCAATAAGCCTAAGATTAAAAGTCTAAAGTTTCAAGTTTTGATTCTATAAGTCTTGGACAAAAATCTAGGATTTCAAGATTAACTAGGGTTCCAAATAGGAGACGGGAATGATTTGTGTTTATAAAGTTTATGTAAGTTTCTAAGTAGGGTTTCACAAAGTTTGGATATCAAAGTTTAATAGGTTTATGGTTTAGAATAATTATTAAGGAATTCTATAATTATTAATTACTCACGTTAGGAACTAATAATCCAAAAATAGTTTTCTAAACCTTTTATGAATAAGGTTGATTTGAGAAAATGAAAGAATAAATAATTATCTTATATTAATAATAATTATTTAAAGAACGGATAATTAGCAAAGGTTCATATTATGCATTTAAATGAATAAACATTGACTAAGAATACATATTTAAATTAATAAATAATCACTAAGTGTTTATAATAATTATTTAAGAAATAAATAATTACTAGGGTTTAACACATAAACGTTAAGGGTAAATCTTTATTTAAAAGAGTAATTACTTATTTAATCAACATAGATCATTTGAGATTTGTTTAAGTTTCTAAGTATTAAGTATTTATAATACAAATTAATTCGTAATATAAATACGTTTAAATAAATAATAACACTTATAAGTTTATAAGATATTAAATAGAATATGGTTATATCTTAATTATAAGCTTATAAATATTTTTAAAGTCTAATAGAAAACCATAAGTTTAATAGGTTTTAAATAGAGTTTCTATTAATTTATAAGTTTATAAGCGTTTAAATAAAGTTTTACAAGTTCATAAATGTTTAAAGTTTTCATTTAGTTTTTATAAAGTTTATAACTTTATAATTATTTAGGAAATAAATAAAGTATAATTATTTCTCTCCTTTTATAAAAACAAATAGATTTATGTTTATATAAATTCTATAAAGTGTATAAATTTATAAGTTTCTGATTTTTAAATAAATCTATAAACTTTTCTGATTTTTTTTAGATTTAAAACTATTATTTAAAATTAATTCTTTATAAGGTTTAGCTAAGTTTAAATAAATTAAAATAACTCTAGAATTTAAAAGTGTAAATAAAATTCATTTTTATGTTTATAAAAACTTTACAGATTTTATAAAAATAATTAAGGCATTTAAAACTGAGTGAAAAGTATATAAAAAAAAGATATAAAAGTATCCCAAAAAAAGATGGGGCTGACCGGATCGAACCCAGCCCCCTACACGGGTCACCCATGCACACACCCGATTAACCATCTCGACTACGGGTTCGTCAGTGTTTATACTCGGAAGGAAAATTTATAAACGTGATATGAAAACGTCCCTCATTTCCCCATGAACCCTAGAATCAAGAATTGCCAATTACATGTCGATTTTCCCTCTGTTAATGCAATCAAACAGAGGGCTTTTGATCTTAAGAGTGTGGCGAATACGATGGAATAAAAAATTACCTGGATTGGTGTTGGATCGAAGGAGGTTGGCCCTGGTTTCACAGTCGGCGGTCATTGGAACGAATCGAGCAATGCAGGAGCAATGAGATGGAATTGATTATTTAGAGAGGTTGAGGGTATTGTCTTGGATGTGTTCCCGTAGGTATTTATAATTGGTTTCGCCATTAAATGCCGAATTAGGTGGGGCGATTGCGGATGGCAGAAGGAGTTAAATCTCGGGTTTACGTTTGGTTTCAGTTTGAATCGGGCATTGATACACCTCGGGGCAAGGTCGCATGCGCGAGAGGATGCCCGAGGTTCAACGAATCCGGCCGATTTTGCGTTTTCGGGAAAAAGTTGGGATGAAAACCGGTTTCTACGGGACTCGAACTCGTGACTGGATTCAGTCTCGAAAGTTTGGGTTTATTACAAAACAAGTCCCTGAAGTTTGTAGTTTTTATCATATCATGTTAAAGCTTGGGATTTGTGTTGAAACAAGTTCCAGAGATGACAGTTTCAGTCCCTGGGTTTTATAAAAATAAATAGGTTATAAAACTAAATAAGTTTGATAAGTTTTATTATTTTATACTTTTATAAAATAATTAGTAAGATTTAGAGTTTAGAAGTTTGAGCATTTACAAATAAGTTTATAAATTATTTTATTATTCTACATTTGTTTATAAGTCTCAAGATAAGAATAAGTTTATTATTTATAATAATGTTAATCGTGAACTTTTATAAAGTTAAAAATTTAACATACATGTATTTATGTATATATTTTTATATAAGACTTATGTCTATATATATATATATATATAAATATATACCCCGAATATATATATATATATCAAACTAATTAATGTTGATATCAAAAAAATAGATTTTAACCAAGTTTTCAAGACTTGAATTTATAATATGTGTAAGGATTAGAGAAAGATATATAGGAAAAATCCTGGATATTACAGTCTCCCCTACTTTAGGAAATTTCGTCCCGAAATTAAAGTAGAAGAGTCTAGTTCAGGATTTAAGTTTATAGTATGTACAAGGATAAATGAGAAATATATTTCATGTTCCTAAGTAAAACTCCGGGTTACGTTTAGAATTCTAGATGAAATGTAATGATAGGAATAAGATTATGCTTGAGTTCCTAAGTCTCACAGCCCATGGTCGTTAGAAGTTTCTCTAAGAAGCATACAGTTTTATCACAGTGAATGGGGATTTAGCTTTTCAGAAATGTACTTAATAGAAGATCTGTTGAATTATCATTCAGAACCCAAAGTGAGATGCATCACTCGGGATGGATTCGATGATAGCGTAATGATTTGAGTTTGCAGTCTAACAAGTCTAAGGATTGCTACGGTACCTAAGTTCCGTGGCTACCTTTTACGATAAGTCTTAGATCATAGCACACGACAGAGTCTACTATGTCTTTCCATGCGCTGACTTTCATACTTACGTGTGCACCCGCAAGCATTTAAATCATCGCATAGTCCTCATAGGTCCGTCCGTTTGTGCGTGGATCAAGAAAGAGTACAAGAATTTGTTTAACTCACGACTAAGGTTTCCACGTAAGAGCGATCGTTGATTAACGAGTCCCTTAGAGAGAAACGTCATTCGATAATTAAAGAGAAAAAAATGTGACAAGATTTAGAGTTTCAAAGTTTCCTCGTGTTTGAATAAGAATACATCAAACATCGAGTAGTTTAAAGTCTTTACACTTTCCTCGTGTTTGATCAAGAATACGTCAAACCTTGAGTAGTTCAAAAGTCTTATATGTTCCTCATGTTTGAACAAGAATATGTCAAACATGGAGTAGCTTAAATTGTGTTTGAACAAGAATACGTCAAACATAGAATAGTTTAAATTGTGTTTGAACAAGAATACGTCAAACATAGAATAGTTTAAATTGTGTTTGAACAAGAATACGTCGAACATAGAATAGTTTAAATTGTGTTTGAACAAGAATGCGTCAAGTATAATATAGTTTAAAGTCTTTTAGTTTAGCTTCAGTGTATAGAAGTATACGATTACGTTTTGAGTATAAAGCGGTTATCTAAATACTCTAGTATTTAAGAGAGGTGTGGGACAGCGTTTGGAACAGGATTAACCGTCATACGCTCTTTCACAGAAGATTCGAGTTGTCCAGAAGGTTAGGTGGATCCCGATTCTTTTGGGTTTGAAGAGAAGACTAGGGAGGTACTCTGCTAAAGAGGGCAGTGTCCCCCTTCATATTAGTTTCTAGTATAAAGAATGAAGTTTGCTCGTGTATTTGGAATGAATGTTCATCACGTCTTTTAGTTAAGACGGACACAATAAGTTCTCAAGACTAAGAATCCAAGTATGAGTTTGAAAATAGGATAAGTCAGTTGATTTCAAGTTTCAATATTAAGCTTTACATGATTCTTTGTTGTACACGCTCCCTTTGGGTTAGAAGGTGTTTGGTTTCAAAGATACGGTTTTGAATATTGGTATAAGTTTTTACACGACTCAAAAGTCTCTGACCTTGTGTATACGAAGTTTAATGTTTTAGTAACGTGCTTTTAAGTCTTTAATTCCCGTCGCGTTTTATGGCCAACCTTATATAAGACAATTGTTTGATGAGGGAAGTCTCCTAGTAAAAGGTAATGGGCAAGGTTTTTTTTATAATAGTATGCTTACAAATGATTTATCTTGTTTCACGAAAGAATGCGTAGTTTTCTTTTATATAGTATGAAGTCTATATAAGGGGTAATGATCATAGTTGATTACGGCAGTGGTTCGTAAGTCGTGTTGTTTTAAAAGGGTGCTTACGAATTTAGAAGGTTTGTTCAAGGTTTATTCTGCAAGTTTACGTGTCACTTAGTATTTTTATAGTTTAATGTAACGTTTTTAATTATCTCAAGTATTAACGCGAGCTGTTTTTGATGAAAGTGTTTGGGTAGCAGTGTTAAGTTTGTAGTGCTAGAATGAAAGTCAAGCTAGTAAGTGATAACAAGATAAATTTCAAAATAACTTTCGTTAAATGTTTCAAAATTGGGACTTCTAGTCCTTACAAAATACAATTTAAACGGAAACATTAAGGTGTGTAAGTAAGTTGATTTAATATGTTCAAAAAAAGTTTTTATTCATAATACTGAGTCATCACAGTAATATATAAATAAAATGGCTTTTGGCTTGAAGTTGGTGGGCTAACGAAGAGAATTCCCGAAAGAAGGGGTGGGTCACAAGGACTCACTTATGTACCCTATTTCCCTAGCCATAACATCCTCATGGGCCTACAACTTCTTTCAGTTGTCGTCACCGATGTTTGGGTTTATGGTACTATGTCGAGGTTTACTGTGGGCTTAGAGTCTTAAACGGGGAGTTCATCCATTTCTTAGCAGGCTTCTTCTCTTGCGGGGAAAACAATCAGGTTACTAATCCCTTTGTTAATGTACTTTAGATTTAAAAGACGTTAAATTTTGTTTACAAGAAACGGTGGTGTGTAAGTTTTAAGGACGTATGAAAGTTTTGAGACGTATAAAAGCGTAACAAAATTTTTTGAGTTAGTTATCAAATGAAACTTGGTTGAGTGGCTAAGGAGGTATGGTAAAAATACAAGGGTTACCTCTTAGGTGTCAAGTTTATAAAACAATGAAGTTTGTAAAAGAATTTGTAGGGTAATACATAGTTTTAAGGGTTGTATTACAATGATCATGAGGTTTATTGGGTAGTATCTATATAAGTATATGTTTATGTATATAGTTTTTAAGTATGATAACGTAAGAATTTTCTTGAAGGTAACTCCTTCAGGTCATGACGAGTAAGCATGCTGTCATGTGACAATTCTTGACTAGACGGGACTTAGGAATCATAGAGTAAAGGTTACAGAGGAAAGTTTCGGATCATGAAAATTTTGAGGTACAAAGCTTTTTAGGTGGTACTCATTTAGTGCACATCACTAAATAAGTACCTTGACATATCAAGAGGAATTCAAGTTCCCGAATGTTTAGAGAAGTCGTGCATTCCTATAAGTGGATACTCATCCCAAGAATTCCCAGGAAAGCATACGGGTCCAACGGTTGATTTGGATTTGTACGAAATGCTTTTCTTGACAGAATTTCTTAGAATACAGGTATCCACTCTTCCGGTCCGCACAAGTTCTCATACATTGTTTAGAACCTAAATATTCTTGACGAGAGTTAATTAGACTTGAAGCTTAAGAATGTATCCTCGATGTAGCAGACTCTTGTAGCACGTAGGTAAGTAGAAGCGTAAAATTTCCAAGCGTTCACGTATAAGAATTAAGGATAGAATGAGGAGAAAAGTTCGTAGTAAGGACATGAGATAACTCATGTTTGGGTCTCCTAAGTTATAGTCTAGGTCATGTGTCTAATAACCTAATTCCCTATAACCAAGGCTCGTATACCAATCTGTCACACCCCAACCGACGGCGGATTATACGTCGGGGCGGACGCAGTTGTTCAATAGCACAAGGTTGACTATTAAAGTTTTAATATTTCATTAATAAATGGATTCAAGGGTTCAATACAAAGAAAATAACAAGTATACAACATTTATTTAATAAGTAGTCTAGTTCCAAAGCGTCCTATGTGATCACAAATAAGTCTCATGATGTAGAACCTGAAACATGTGAAAGAATATGTCAACTACAAAATAGTTGGTGAGATACAAAGGTTTTGACACAGTTTAACAAGTATTTGAAAAGTATTACAATTCACTATGGTTCATGCATTCTTTAATGTGAGTAAGAGAACATAGCTGTAATATCCGTACTTTCCACATCATCGTTTATTTACATTTTGTACCCTTGTACTTTCATTTTTGAATCCATTGTAACCCGAGACTTATGATCAATGAATTTATTGGATTTATTAAATTACATGTTTACAACATACATTACATTTATACATATGCAAGACAACATCATACGTGCAATATTACAAAATTATATATTACAAACACGCGTTTCACTTTTTTTTTACATTTATATTCTCGTTTCACGTCCATACACGCTCGGTTTATTATTATTATTATTAGTAGTAGTATTATTATCATTTGTACTATTATTATTATTATTTCATTTTTTCTTTTTAAAAAAGAATCACCTCCCTTTCAACCACCAACTCCCAACTAACTCATTTAATACCCCAAACCCTAATCCACACTTATAAATACCCACTCCCTTTCACTCCTCCACCCTTACACCCTCCAAATTCTCTCACAAATCTCTCCAAGTGCTCCATTTCTTCCAAGATTTTTGGCAGAATTTTATAAGGTAAAAACCTTATTTTTCTTCAAGTTTCTTCATTTTTTTTTCTCTTAACAATTCTTCCTTCACCCTCTTGGATAAACCTCTAGGATCTTATCATTTGTTTACCTTGGTAAACATCTAAGATAAGTCACCATTTGAGGTCCAAGTTGTGGTCTTTCAACTAACATTTCTTCTTCTTCATGTTCTTGTTTGGATATTTTACATCTAGTTGTGGTAAAACCAAACCAAGCCTCCATCAAAATTCTATGATAGAAGCCTTGTGCTAAGGTATTTGGATGAAGTAGATGAACATAGGTTCATCTACCATAAGACATCCAATAGCCACAAGGTGTTCAAATCCTATACATAAATATTATAAATAATTCTAACAAGGTTTGTGGATTTCCCAACCTTTCTCTTGGCCACTTCAAGTGGTATATTACTAACTATACTAACTTTTGACCATCCGAATTCCTAACTAAGTTAGGGGTTTGTGTTTCGGTCCGCCGTCGGCGATGCATGACCAACTTGATACTATTATACATATATATTATTTATTATTTCTTCTCCACCGAACTTATGCCTACGTTACGTTTTAGGTTAAACAGCATTCCCGACTCTTCACCTTCCCGTTCATCCTTTCGTTACCACGCCAAACCGTGAGTTTCATACTTGCCCCTTTTACATTTTTGCACTTTGGGACTTGAAAACATGTACATATTCAAAACACATACACTACAAGATTCACACTTTATTCAAACACAATTCATTAACATGCTCATGTGACAACAACTTGACTACATGCTTAAATACAACTTGTTAATACAATAGTTCATTAATTCTTGCAAAACCGCACTTAACAAGTGTAGCGCTATAGGATTGACACCCGTCGGCTTTTCGTTACCTTTATGGAGCCCCCGATCTTGTTATGTTATTTATTCGACTAGTATTCTTTGGATGCTAGGTATGCTATGTCAACAATATGTTTGAACTATATCATTACAAATTGTATGAACATTAGTAAAGTATGTCTATGCATGTGAATTGTTGCTTTAAACATGATTATTATATGTATGAAACTTGTATGAACTCACCAACTTTATTGTTGATCAAATATTATTTTACATGTTTTCAGGAGATGTTTGATGCTACCATGGAAATGGAATCCAGGGACTTTGCCTTAGATATCAAATTTAAATATTTTTGTCTTTTGTTTATCAATGTATTTCCTTTAATTGAAACAATTGTATTTGAAATTCTTAGTTTAATGAAATCGGTTAAATTTATATTTCAACAATAGTGCCACGATGCCTTTGAACAATCCTACACGTCACGTTCGGTGATTCCGCCGCCGAATGGGTTGTGACAATAGCATCTTAAACATTGTGCATATCAACCTTCCAACCAAGTTTAGGCATAACCCGCAGGTTACCCTTATAAGTCTCAAGTTTAAAAGTTTAATTCAGTAACAATCACCAAGGGCTCCCCCCGAAGGGTCAATCAATCAAGGTGGATTGGTCAAATGCAATAGATCTATCATTGTTACTATAGGCTTGATCAAAGTTAATGAATATGCTAGTTTTAAGTTTAATCTAAGCATACAAGTCTCAAGTTTAACATAAGAATAAGCACATAGTCATAGTTTGTACAAGAATTGTATAAGTTTAAAGTTTTGAACATGTTTCACCCCAAAAGTATAGAAAGGAAAAAAGGGGCTAAGTATACTCACTTGGATTGGATGAAGAGTACCCGACAAGAGTAAGTGTTTGCAAGATTTTGAGGGAGGATATCCACGCAATAAGCCTAAGATTAAAAGTCTAAAGTTTCAAGTTTTGATTCTATGAGTCTAGGACAAAAATCTAGGATTTCAAGATTGACTAGGGTTCCAAATGGGAGACGGGAATGATTTGTATTTATAAAGTTTATGTAAGTTTCTAAGTAGGGTTTCACAAAGTTTGGATATCAAAGTTTAATAGGTTTATGGTTTAGAATAATTATTAAGGAATTCTATAATTATTAATTACTCACGTTAGGAACTAATAATCCAAAAATAGTTTTCTAAACTTTTTATGAATAAGGTTGATTTGAGTAGATGAAAGAATAAATAATTATCAAATGTTAATAATAATTATTTAAAGAACGAATAATTAGCAAAAGTTCATATTAAGCATTTAAATGAATAAACAATGACTAAGAATACATATTTAATTTAATAAATAATCACTAAGTGTTTATAATAATTATTTAAGAAATAAATAATTACTAGGGTTTAACACATAAACGTTAAGGGTTAATATTTATTTAAAAGAGTAATTACTTATTTAATCAACATAGATCATTTGAGATTTGTTTAAGTTTCTAAGGATTAAGTATTTATAATACAAATTAATTCGTAATATAAATACGTTTAAATAAATAATAACACTTATAAGTTTATAAGATATTAAATAGAATATGGTTATATCTTAATTATAAGCTTATAAATATTTTTAAAGTCTAAAAGAAAACCATAAGTTTAATAGGTTTTAAATAGAGTTTCTATTAATTTATAAGTTTATAAGCGTTTAAATAAAGTTTTACAAGTTCATAAATGTTTAAAGTTTTCATTTAGTTTTTATAAATTTTATAACTTTATAATTATTTAGGAAATAAATAAAGTATAACTATTTCTCTCCTTTTATATAAACAAATAGATTTATGTTTATATAAATTCTATAAAGTGTATAAATTTATAAATTTATAAGTTTCTGATTTTTAAATAAATCTATAAATTTTTCTGATTTTTTTTAGATTTTAAACTATTATTTAAAATTAATTCTTTATAAGGTTTTGCTAAGTTTAAATAAATTAAAATAACTCCAGAATTTAAAAGTGTAAATAAAATTCATTTTTATGTTTATAAAAACTTTACAGATTTTATAAAAATAATTAAGGCATTTAAAACTGAGTGAAAAGTATATAAAAAAAAGATATAAAAGTATCCCAAAAAAAGATGGGGCTGACCGGATCGAACCCAACCCCCTACCCGGTTCACCCATGCACACAGCCGATTAACCATCCCGACTACGGGTTCGTCAGTGTTTATACTCGGAATGAAAATTTATAAACGTGATATGAAAACGTCCCTCATTTCCCCATGAACCCTAGAATCAAGAATTGCCAATTACATGTCGATTTATCCTCTGTTAATGCAATTAAACAGAGGGCTTTTGATCTTAAGAGTGTGGCGAATACGATGGAATCAAAAATTACCTAGATTGGTTTTGGATCGAAGGAGGTTGGCCCTGGATTCACATTCGGCGGTCACTAGAACGAATCGAGCAATGCAGGAGCAATGAGATGGAATTGATTGTTTAGAGAGGTTGAGGGTATTGTCTTGGATGTGTTCCCATAGGTATTTATAATTGATTTCGCAATTAAATGCCGAATTAGGTGGGGCGATTGCGGATGGCCGAAGGAGTTAAATCTCGGGTTTACGCGTGGTTTCAGTTTGAATCGGGCATTGATACACCTCGGGGCAAGGTCGCATGCGCGAGAGGATGCCCGAGGTTCAACGAATCTGGCCGATTTTGTGTTTTCGGGAAAAAGTTGGGATGAAAACCGGTTTCTACGGGACTCGAACTCGCGACTGGATTCAGTCTCGAAAGTTTGGGTTTATTACAAAACAAGTCCCTGAAGTTTGTAGTTTTTATCATTTCATGTTAAAGCTTGGGATTTGTGTTGAAACAAGTTTCAGAGATGACAGTTTCAGTCCCTGGGTTTTATAAAAATAAATAGGTTATAAAACTAAATAAGTTTGATAAGTTTTATTATTTTATACTTTTATAAAATAATTAATAAGATTTAGAGTTTAGAAGTTTGAGCATTTACAAATAAGTTTATAAATTATTTTATTATTCTATATTAGTTTATAAGTCTCAAGATAAGAATAAGTTTATTATTTATAATAATGTTAATTGTGAACTTTTATAAAGTTAAAAATTTAACATACATGTATTTATGTATATATTTTTATATAAGACTTATGTCTATATATATATATAAGTATATACCCCGAATATATATATATATATATATATATATCAAACTAATTAATGTTGATATCAAAAAAATAGATTTTAACCAAGTTTTCAAGACTTGGATTTATAATACGTGTAAGGATTAGAGAAAGATATATAGGAAAAATCCTGGATATTACAATTAGAATATATATGATTGTTGTTCGAATGTGCATCCTTGTGTATATGCTTGGAAAGGCCGTTACATTCGTTGTGAATTCATCATGTCATCGTCTATGTGTTATTATAATTTGCTAGCGTGAATTTGTAGTTCATATATTCGTGATTTGATATTCACAAGTTGAAGAACTTCTTGATTATGTTTTCATTATGTGATTCGAGGTGGTTAATATGTGTTTATCGTATTAGCTTTCCAAAGAGTTATGGGACTAAGAGTCTTTAGCGAGATATTAGTTCATCTTTATATTCAACATAATGCTATCATTGGGTTTGCGTAGAATGATTTTAGGTGGTTACTGTGTTAATATCGCTTTAACTTTCCGAAGAGTCATATGATTAGATAACCCTGACGGGAGTCTATTCTATTTTCGTATTGCACGTGTATAAAATGATCTCATCGTGAATCTGTATATGTTGTCATTGTTTGGCTAAGTGGATTCGAAGTCTAAGTGAATATCCTCTCTTGCTTGTTTATCTGCCCCGCCTTCTATCTATCTTTTATGTTTATTTAGTTTAAAAACACAAAAATGTCAAATCTTCTACTTTGATCGGCTAGACAGTGACAAATGTTTATTATCCGGAGCTATCGTGTCCACGGATCGATACTCGGTTCTTGCCTAAAACTGTACTACTTATACGATAGGTGCACTTGCCTATTGTGTGTGTAGTTAGTCCTAAGGTGACAATCGTTTCTTTATTTAAAACGCCGTTGTGTGGAAAATATTTATTAAATTCTATATACACTTTACACACATCAAGTTTTTGGCGCCGTTGCCAGGGACACGGTAATTCTGAGAACGATTCGAGTCATTGCTTTAGCCATTTAGTATATATTCGCTATTTTTTTTTGTTTTTTTTTTTGTTTTTTTTTCCCTATCTTTATCCGGTACCCATGATCGTTTTGCTTGAGTGTTCTTTGCAGTGATTTTCATGTATCGCGACTATGTGAGTTACAGTGGAGGATACGAGTTTGATCATGGAGGTTACCAAGAGGAATTTTGGTGCGAGATCTGTGGAGGACCCCACTACACACCGGATTGTTATCATTTCCAAGGGTATCACACAGATTTTTATGAAGAACCATACTCCTACTCACAACCATTTGAGGATCCCATCATGCCACCATCCCAAACCGAGCCCCGTTCGTCATTATATGAGTTGCTGTAACGAGGAATCGATATGTTTTCACAGCCGACCACCGGTTGTGACCATGATGTGGTTGAGCAACAAGAAGTTTATGTTAGTTAATCCAAGGAACTGCTCCGTAGAGTAGAGGCATAAGGCATTGTGATCAATGAGCTTTATGCCAACTTTCTACGAGAAAGTTCATCTTGCAGCATAGATCTGAGTATTGATTTGGAGCATGAGGATGGAAGTGAAGCCCATCCGGTTCCATCATTTGATGTGTTTGAGCAAGAATCTGAAGCGGAGACGATAATGGATGAAACACAAGTCCCACCTCCAATTCAGAGTGGATTTGAGTATGATGAGCCAGAGTTTCCATGGCCCCGCGTGTTGACCAATGAAGAGCTAGAATCAGGCAAGTGTTTCACTACTAGCTCGATTGGTTATGAGTATGATACTCATGTACCTTTGTTTGCATATGTTACCATGCATGATTCTTTGTATCCACTAAGTACTTTACACTTGTCTTGTGAGGATGATATGATGCAGGGATCGCAAAGGGAAGAACATTGCGAGGATGAGCTCATGAATGAGACGGAAGTGGTTCTCCCGAGCATCACTAATGGTAAGACCACATACCACATTGTTCCATCTTGGGAGGACGAGTTTGGTGAAGAATTGGTGAGCATATCTCTTATGGAAGGGAAAGGAGAAAGGTTTGACCTGTTTGGCGATCTTGATGAATTAGAAGCATTACTTTATGGAAAGCCAACCGTGGTTACCAAGGAAGAACCGCACCAAGAGGAAGAAGTGCAAACGGATGGGTTCACCAACGAACCAATGACTATGGTGACACTCGATTTTCCGTTTTGCACCAAGAAGAGCCGGCCCGCGATTGACCATGATGATGATTCGTCATACGAAACAAAGGAACCACGGGAAAAGGCAAATCACTTCTCGGACCAACCGACTTGGAAGGCGCAACATCGATTCATAAAGCACGACAAATCAACGCAATTTTTTCGGGATGATCACCTCCTTCATTACATTAGTTGTATCAGTTTTGGTCCAGGCAAATTCAAGTGTTGGTGGCACGACCCGATTGCTTTATGTTTGCATTTACCGTTTGGTTCTCACTACCCAATGGTAAATGCATTAAAACAAATGGGTCGGATGGGTTTTCAAGTATCATAAGCCACCCGTTTGTTAATTTGCCCCATCACTTGCCCTATAATGACATGCATTAGGGTCGAGTCAAGCTAATGACTCGTTAATAAATAAAGCGCTTCCGGGAGGCAACCCGAGTTTTTGTAAGTCGGTTGTTTAATTTCTTTTGGTTGGTTGCGAGAAATATTGGACACGAGCTCAACACAAGCTATGCCCACATGACTCGTTTTTTTCAATAAATTTGGGTGACATGAGGGCCACATGGCCTAAAAATGGGCATGCTTTGGTGATTTCCGAGTTTTTTTGGGTGACATGAGACTCATATGGCTCTTGTTCCTGAGGTTCTTAGTCCACATGGGCATGTGCCTGGTCCACATGGCCATGTGGATCGTAATTCTTGGCTAATTTTAGGACACATGGGTAGACATGAGCATGTCTGACCTATATTTCCAGGACACAAGGCAGACATGAGCATGTATGGCCTGTGTTTCCAGGACACATGGTTCATATGACCGTGTCCCTGGTCCACATGGCCATGTCAGCCAAAATTTTAAAAAAAAAAAAATTTTAAAAATCAAAAATTTAATAATCTTTGTTCATTTAGCGTTTTCATTTACTGCTTCAGTATGCGTGCTTTATATCTTTTGACTATACTCATCTTTTGCACTTGAATGTGTTAGTGATCATTTTGGTTGGATTTTACTCGCTTGGAGCATAGAGGCTTTTTGGGAACTTATTGAGCGTTTGTTCACGAATTTCAGCAGGGGAGTTTTTTTTTCTGTTTTACCCCTTTCCGCACTCATATGCATTTTCATTACACATGCATTTTTTTTGGTACATTGAGGGAAATGTACGTTTCAAGTGTGGGGATGTGAAGCAAGACACTAAAAAATAAAAATGCAAAAATAAAACAGGAAGCGACTTAGCTAGTTAATGCAGATGCAAACAAATATGCAGCTTCGTTCTTCCTTGTGTGCACCGTATAGCATTTCGGTCACGGATGCACATCCTGCTGGGTTGCCTTTACAAAGTGATGGAAACATCGATCCCGCCCGAATGGAGATTGAGTACGGGCAGGACAATCAATTCCTGCAAAATAAACCTCAAACATACCCGCAACATTAAACTGACTCAAATAAAAGACTCACTGACTCTTGATAGAATACAGGGACACGTACCCGATGGGTGACAAACACATAGACATGAATGCCACGACAAGGTGCATCATCGGTTACGAATTGGTTCCTAAGTTTCCCATGGTCGGTATTGAGTGGTGAATATGATGATATGGATGATGGATAATGTAAATAATGAATGATGGATGGAGATGATGGATGAGGTGATAGATGGTTGTGGAATGTGGTGTGATGGTCGGTGTGATGGTGGGGAGATGATTATGGAATGGTAGGAGTGGGTGGTGAATGGTGAACGGTGAACGATATGGACAACCATGGGAAAACAAGGGGATTAGGGCAAAACCAGAGGGCCTCGCGTATCGCGAAAACCTGGCCGACATTCTTCGCGTACCGCGAGGGATGGGTGCTTAGGCCGGCCCGACTGTTTTGTCTCTCGCGTACCGCGAGAGACTTGTCGACAAGCCTCGCGTACCGTGAGAGACTTGTGGACAAGCCTCGCGTACCGCGAGAGACCCCTGGTTACAAAAAGTTAAGAAAATTTTCATGTTTTATGCTTAGAATATTTTTGGCTTTTTCAAATTCTTATTCACCCAATTTTTTTCTTCCTAAAACTCGTTCTAATGATCAAAACCAATGCAGAACATACCTGGAACGTCGTTCCCAACGATTTTCCTCACCGACTCAAGCGCGAATCTCTGCAAGACACGAAACACACTAAACACACTTTCAAAAAACAAAGAAAATGACACTGACACAGACCACGGAAAGCATGCAAACTCTACATCCCGGGCACTTGCCCGAGAATCAAACAGGCCTATCAGGAGGCTTCTCCTTGATCCTAATCGGCACCGCCTTCATTCTACGCGGTCTGCCGGCTCTCCATAACTTCAACAAACTCCTACTCCTAACAAAAATTGAACTCATATGACATTTTGCACACAGATCCTTCCACCATAGCTTAAATCTACCCGGTCCGAACATAATATGACACATATAACCTAGCAAGTTATCACCCTTAAACATCCCCACGCTTGGTGTTTTCACACTCCCTAAGTCAAATAGATCTACCATAGAACGGGTTCTCTTACGGGGTGGCCTAGACCTAGGGGAACTAGAGCTAGGGGTCGGATCAACAGCTCTCTCCTCAGAACAAAGAATAGGCAGAGGTTCAGGAATTGGATTTTCTATGGGAATGACCTCTAAACCTCCACCCAGGATCCTCAGCACTCTCTTCTAACATCCCCACACTTGGGGGTTTGCCTATGATCTCATCAAATTCTGCCATCATCTCCAGCAGATCATCAGTCACCTCATCGCCGTATTCGTCCGGCTCATCCAGCAACTTCTCCAACTCTATCGCCCAATCAGATGGTTCTTCTAAATTAGGGGCGGGTTCATTTACTCCTAACACTGGATCAAAGTCCTGATGATATCACAGAATTTTGATTTTGATTGTATTCTGGTTTCAATTTGGTGTTATAAGAACAATCCGAATTGAAAATTATTACGCCCGTAAAAGGCCTAATTGCCTGCGGATAACAAGTACCAATATGAAACAAAAAAAAATTGTAAGGCCTTAATGTTGCCTGCGGGTTCAGATTTAGCACGTCAATTCCTTCGATCAAACAACAAATAACCCCGTGAAGGCCTGCTGCCTGCGGGTTTTGTATTGAAATTTGATCTTGAATCAAAACAACAATTAATCCCTTGAAAGGTCTGTTGTCTGTGGGTGTTCTTGAATTCAAGACAACAATCTGTTGCCTGGGTTCAAACGAGTAAACACACAAATCAAAAGCGAAATATAGTTCTTGAATCAAAACAGAAAAATAAGGCTTTCGTCAAACGTATTTTTTTTAAGCCCAAGGCACAATATACAAATTGTTGGGTTGGATTGGATTCATGAGCCTAAACTAAACACATTTTTAACTTACTTTTAAAAAGGCCCAATTTTTTTAAAAAACCCTCGAAAATTACTTTTTAAAAATGCCCAATAAATATTTTTTTAAAGCCTAGAAAATTTTATATATATATAATTTTAAAAAAAAAAATTTTTGGGTCTCTCAAAATGTTAGGCCCACTACGGGTGTGTTGCCTGCAGGCCAAATGGGCCGGCCCTGAACTTATGCATCGAAACTTACTTTCTCATTTTCATCATTTATACTATATGTAACTTACGCTTTTAACCCGTTTAATTAAGTATAAATTTCATTTTTCTATAATCATTTTGTATGTTAACTTTTTTTAAGCTGATTGCAAGATTGCTTTTATTTATTTTTTTGGTCAACATTCCTATATAATTTTTTTTAAACGGATTTGTATTCAAACCCGATTATTTCTTTTGTATCGTAGCGTATAACGATTTTCGTTACTGTTATGGTACCGTCATGACCCGAACCTACTATGAGCGAACATTATCGGTATTCGCTTTTATGGTTTTTGACGGCCCGAACCGATAACGACCAAACTTCTGCCGCAAAGCTCTCGCGAAAAACGACTAAACTTCCACGCCGAGGCGCGAACTCTTTTTTTTTCGTTATACTTGGATACGTCCCGCCGCGAAGCGCGGGGGAACCAACTAGTTGGGCATAGTAGGCATGTTTGGGACATACCCGGGTGATCCGAACGGGTTTATCGGAGACCGTAGGTTGAACACGTTTTGTTGAGACGCGTAATGAAGCCAAAAGTGGGGATTGTTAGGATTAATGACTTGGATATTTTTATAGAGACAAGATGGGATTTTTTTTTATAAATTTGATAGTGAAAATATGAGAGTTTTTTAGTGTGTTTTATAAAATGGGGTTAAGTGGTTATTTATAGTGGGTAATTTTTTGTTTTTAAATTATCGTTCAACGGTAATATTCTTAAATGTTTTAGCCGTTGAACGGCTTTGAAACACACTCTCCACCCGTGAAGATCTTCACGTGGAACCCTCACACCCCTTTCACGCTATCAGGGGGAGGTGTGCAAAACCATTCACGGCGTGAGCAATGCTCACTGTGGGTATACCACTTGATTATAGTAATTGTTTGGTTATCGAGGATTTGATATTTTAGAGCATATGGTATACCCAAGTGAGTGAGAGTTTAGTGAGGGGAAAAGTGGTTGCCACGTGACGTCACACCATTTTCTTCATTTCTTACACCATACTCACTTGGCAAGAGAAATACCCAAGTGATTGAGTGTGGTGTGATCATTAAATGCATTTTATAATTTATTAATAAATATATATATTAATTTTATATAAATAAAATTACATTAAATAAAATCTCCATAAATAAAATTACATAAATTAAAAAAACATAAATAAAATTATATAAATAAAATGACATTAAATAAAACCTAATATTTAATTAAAATCTTGAGAACGTTCATAAATATGCTCGATCAAGTCCGCTTTGAGTGCATCATAAATATCCCGGTGTTATATTTCTTGACGGTTTTTTTGCTTGCGGTGTCATACACCATTTGACGAATCGCGGCGGTACACTTTTGCACGGACGTAAAACCAATCCTCCCTCTTGCATCTAGCCGTTGGCGGAACCAAGAAACCTCTCTCTTCAAATCATTTTTAATTCTTAAAAATAAATTCCGGCTCATTCTAAACTGGGTACTAAATTACACCTTGCTGTAAGTACACCATTCGTCAAAGTAGTATTTGTGTAAGAGCGGGACGGTGTACCCCTTTTACCCGGGTACTATCTCACCTACTCAGATGTGTCTGAGTAACCCACCCCCATCACCCTTAATGGGCTTCCTCCAAGAAAGAGAACTCGGTTCATCTATTTTGTTATTTGGTTATAGAATCCAAGAAGTGGTAATTTGTAACTACAAACTTTTTATTATTTTCAACCTTTAAAAATATTTGGGTTTGCATAAATCCTAACTTGTCTAATTTGATTTGAAATATTAACTATTACGTAATAGATAATAGATTTTCTTTCTCAATTGTTTCTTAATCTTTTCCGCTTATTATAAACTATGTATATATTTTTTTATTCTACCCGTGTAATACACGGATTTATAATATATATATATATATATATATAAAGAAACATAGATGGTCAGTCAGAAGGACAGATTTATAATACTGTCCACATGATACTTATGTACAGCACAATTTGTAAGAATAATAATAATTCCGTCCAAACCATAGCAAATATGATTATATCAGGATTTACAGGTCAGTTAAAAGGATGGTGGGATAATTATTTATCCCAAGAAGATAAAAACAAAATTTTGAATAGCATCAAACAAGAAGAATGTGATAGCACTAGTAGTACTGAAAATAATGCAGTCTACACTCTAATTGCTAATATTATAGAACATTTTACAGGAAGATGGTCTGAAGATTATGAAAATATTAGAACTCTTCTACAAAATCTAAGATGTAGAACTCTAACGTCTTTTGGGCACAAAGGCTTTTTGTGGTCTGACCTTTACTAACCTCATCTTAGAATGATATACTGTCTTTGTAAAATTCATCTTTAAAAAATTTTATATCAGTTTCTTTAAAATTATTAAAAAACCAATTTCTAAACAATTCTCATTTGGGTGATTCGAAATCTTTACTAATTTCTTTTCTTACCGGAGATCCCGGATTAAAGTCTATTTTTTCTTTAAAATCCATTAAACAAAATCGACTTCTGATTCGGTTGATTCCGGATCTACTTGGACTCATGTGAGTATATTGTCAGGATTTATTCTTAATCTATTGAATGTTTCTGTTGTAGGGAAAGTTTTCCTAACTCTTGAAGTAGAAGCTCTAGAAGGGCTTCTAACAGTATATCCCAGAGGAGATATATGTTGATGAGAGGATAAGGACCTAGAGGATAAAGATCTAGGTATAAAAGAAGTATTTCTAAGTTGCTCAAATTGAATTTGGACAGTTCCTTCTTCAGATTGTATAATTTCTAAAGGGTTATTGTCTATATATTGTTGAGATGTTGTGGCCTTATCTAGGACCCAATTTTCTGGAAAGTTAATTTCTTCCCATTTAATCTTTCTTCTAGTAGTTATATTAGACTTACCAAAGTTGGTTTCTATAACTATGGTTTCATTTAATAGTTTATCAACCATTCTACACTGAGGATTTAGAGTGTATAAAGGTTTATAATAAATTCTATAACAGATACAGATAACTTCTGAACCTGGAGCATAGTTATAACCATGAGTTTTAACATTTAAAGTTAAAGCATTCGAAATATTAACATCTGATAAAGATAATTGAAGATTAGGATAGACATTAAAATAGACTGGTCCATGAGCCAGACTAGTTTGGACAATCCCTATTAGAGATTGTTTCCAGTTCAGATTTCTAGCATCTCTGAGAGCTGCTACAAAACTTTCTGGAAGACCTTCTAAGGTCAAGGGTTTGAATGCAATTTGCACAAGTCCTATGTGAAGGAATTTATGATCCTTTTTATATTTATTCAAATCTTTGTTTAACAATAGTTTAAGAACCAAGTCTTTTTTATTTAAAGAAAATGTTTCTTCAGTTGTTTTAACAACTTGTTTTAATCCTAATTTTTCAAAAGTTCATAATTTATAAATTAGTTTATGTTCCATTTTTGGAATTGTCCATTTATTTAATAAATCAAGATTATGAGGAATCTCATATTCCTCTTCAATACTGTTTTTAACAGTATCGTTGCTCTTCAGAATATTCACAATAAATGAATATGAATAAGTGTTAATCTGCACAATCAAACTTTGAACAATATTTTATTTTAAGAGCACTTGGCTCTGATACCATTTTTAGAATCTTTGAAAACATTGTTTTAAAACTTAAAAAACTTAATAAAAATTTAAAAAACTTAATAAAAATTATAGCATAAGATTAAAAACATTTCCGAATTATAGACCATAGGATATTTTTACAAAGACAATATATCATTCTAAGATGAGGTTAGTAAAGGTCAGACCACAAAAAGCCTTTGCGCCCATTCTGGCATTAGCGGCTACAAGGTCTCCAAGAATTCAACCACCACCTTATAATTCTATTATATCCTTAACCTGTCTATATTCTATTCAGAAAATATTTTCAATTTTATACCTTTTATACTTTTTTTTTATATACACTTGTTCAAGTTATCATGGCAGTTCAACACTTAAAGATTTAGCCTCTGAAAGAGGCAATCATTAAATAAAAATTTATGAAAATAAAAAGAAATTTTTACCACTCTTGCGTTTCCTGAACACCAAGCTATAAAACTTCAAACTTCAAATTATAAAGATGTGTACAAGAGAGAGAGAGAGAGAGTAGTGGAGTATTTCTCCGGATGATTTTACAATAAACAAGAGAATAGTGTTTATTGTAAAAGAAAAAGCAAACAAACAAGAATCCCATCATGGGACCTATCTAGACATATTTGTCAAAAAGAATACAGTAACTTCGTAATTTTTTTGCTAACTTTTAAAAAGAGAATAGTGTCTGGCCATTATTATGTCAGAGTGCATAATGATGTCTTCCACTGTAACATCCCAAAAATAAAACGACAGTTAAAATAACAGAATAAACGAACGAGGCATGTCAGGTCGGGTCGGGCCGGATGGGTCGGTGGGCTGGAAGGGGAGCCTCCTTTATAAATAGCCAAGGTCACCACCCATTTCTCTCATTTGCACCTTCTAGAGAGAGAAACCATAGAGAGAGAAAGTTGGCGGATCGACCCGAGATTTGAGAAGTGTGTTGCTCCAGAGCTCGTGAGAAGAACTTCCGGATCAGAAACTCGATTCAGGTAACGATCGGGCCTAAATCTGAGTTTTTGTTCGTTTTTGGGTTTTCGGGTTTTGGGTTTTTCGGGTTTTGGGTGAAAAGGTAACGTTTTCACAGATAAAACTGAAAGATAGACATAGATTTGAGTCCCTTAATGGAAAACGAACGTTTTGAATGCAAACAGGTTTGAGATCTTGACGTGATCAGACCCGAATGAGAAAGTTAGGGTTTTTGCGAAGAACAGGTCGTGCGCACTTATCAAGTACGCACGGAGCAGGTCCTGCGTACTTACCAAATATGCAGGAAGAGGGCACTGCATACTTACCAAGTGCGTAGGAAGAGGAACCTGCGTACTTATCAAGTATGCAGGAAGCAGGGTCTGCGCACTTGCTAAGTGCGCAGGCATCAGATTGTCTAAGTAAAGTTAGTATGTTTAGAATGGTTAAACCATAAGAGTCAGGATTGAGTCTGATGTGTATTTAATTACCTAATTCAGATCGTACGTGACGTTGTTGGGCCTTTGTTTAGGACAACCAAGACTAGCTTATCAGGTGAGTTCTAGAAGCCCTCTTTTAAATGTTTTATATAATGATTTCGGGCTGGTGTGCATACATATGAAATGATGTTTTTACGAAACGATGTTTATGAAACTATGTTTATAAAATGATGCTTATGAAACTATGTTTACGAAATGAAATGATTTGGAATGAACGGTTTATGGAAAGAAAGTTTATGAACGGAAGGTTTACGAACGAAATGTTTATAAAGAAATGGTTTAAACTAAAGGTAAAGGGTTTCGAAAATGAATGAAAGGTTTTATGAAAAGAAAAGAAAAAGGGCAAAGGTTTTAAAGAAGTCATTACAAATCTAATATGTCGAATGAATGGAATTGACGAATGAAGTCTGGGAATGTAATTCCCATCCTTATGGTAGATTATGGACAGCGAGCCATAGTTGCCATAAGAGCAACAGGGGCAGTGTCTTGGTGGCCTGCCAATGGTTTGATGTTGTACAACTGGTAAGGGAGTAACGACGGTTACTCGGGTGATGATGATCATCCTAAGAGAATGAGGTAAGGGGAAATCAATGACGGCGATACGTAACGGTTGATTTCCAAAGGAAAGATGCGTGTTGGGCAATGACAGCGATTCGTAACGGTTGACCCCACGTATTGAATGGTTGTGGAAATGACGGCGATACGTAGCGGTTTCCCACAACATCAAAGGTTCCTTCGGGGACACAGAGACGCTTAAAGAAAGACACAGATTGTAGATAGTAATGTATGACTTAGATGAATGTTAAAAGTTTTAAACGAACGATCCGTTCAAAGGCGTTTATGATGATGATAAAGGTTTTAATGTTTTAATGATGAATGAAAGGCCCTGTTTTCTTATACGTGATGTTAAACCCTAATGAATGTTTTGAATGATGAACCAAATTTTAAATCGAACGAAAACTAGAACTCACCAGCGTAGCTGACTTTTTAGTATGCACATTCAGGTTAAGGCAGGTATGGAGGATGGACGGTGATGCTTGGCAAGCGAGAAGAGTTACCTGGTTGATCATGAAGACTGGCATCCCGTTATAATTAGATTATGATATGTTTATGTAATAGACTATGTTACGCTTCCGTTGTTAAACAATGTAATGGTTATGTTTTATTTAAGTATTTTCCGCTGCGTTATGTGATATTCAAGTTAAGAACTGTTTGTGAATGAGTAAATCCAACAAGTGAGGCCTCCCGGGTTTAGGGCCTTACAAGTTGGTATCAGAGCAATAGTTTGAGAGATTCGGACACTCCCAGTGTCTGAACTTAAACTGTGAATGGGACCGAAAGCGGATGCCAGTACGGGTAACTCGAGCCACAGCATCAGGTATGAAGGTAGTATATATTTACACGTGTAGTATGCCTTAGAAAAGGGTTAGGTAAGGACTTGTGTTCTGATGGAATCACAAAGGTGGTCAAATAGAAATCGAAAGGTAGTGTAATGGTTAATTGCAGATGGCCAGTGTATATTAACATCTTACAGTACTTGTTGAATTCTATTTGTTAACTAGTGTGATAACATTGGATTCCTTGTCTTTTAGAACGAAATGGAGGGTAGAATAGGCGGAAGGCGTGGTGGGGGTCGTACCGGATGACACGGTAGGATTCCCGCCCACCAAGTTTATAGTAAAAAGGCAAGAGTTCTTGCGGAACCGGAAGGTAGTGTGCATGTGACCGTACGAGTGTGATGCGAGATGTCCTCCGTTGTGTTGACTTAGCGCGAAAGTGGTAAGAGGTGTCGAGGAGAATACCGGGACAAAATCTCAACTTTGGAGAGACGCGAGTATTAGGAAGTGTTATAAGAGGAACTAGAATGCTCGAGTAAGGTAAATTGGTAATTTCGTTTGGATCCGTGAAATTGTGAATTTACAGGTGCACGTGCATGATGGTGAATCTTATGGTATTGATTAATGCTTACGTATCAGAGTTGATCCAATTACTCAACCACGACTATGAGATGTTAGTCACCCGAGTAGCGATTTAAAGAGATTGATGAACATCATTAGTAATAGTAACGATGTCAGAGATGGTATACCTTACAGAGGTGAAGGATGTCAACGAGTACGAGCCACGGACAAGATGAGGAGGAATGAAACTTCGGTTTACCTAAGTCAGACGAGCATACGTATGGAGGATGCCAAGGAGCTAGGGTGGACTACGCTTAGCACAAAAACGTTATGGTGAATAAGAATCGGTTTACTGTTGAAGTATACATGAGCATGAAGGAAATAACCACACAAGTGTATGTCCAAAGAATATATGAGTGCATGAATGCACAAATGGCATCTTTCCATGAAGAAGACAATCCAAGACAACTAATAAGAGTATCTGCTGAAACGAGAAAATAGATATACCAACAACAACAAGAGACAGGAACCACGATGTTAATTAGGGCGTGCAGACTAAACCAAATCAAACCAGATCCGACCCAAGGATTGTTTGTCTAGAATGAATGTGAAGGACAAGTTTTGACCAACAATGTGAAGTAAGGCGTGGGCACTAAGAAGAAATTCAAGGCGACTCAGAGAATGCTCTACTATGTCTAAGTCTAATCAATAGTTACGAGTGTTGTTATAATTGGAAAGCCGTTGAGGGACCCACTGAAACTAGAAAGGAAATGAAAGTACAAGTGTCACCGTACGTGTCATTTATCCATAGTAAGACCAACGAATGTGACTTTAGAAGAAATGCATGCAGAAAAGGCTAACGGAAACGAGTAGCTAGAGAATATATATTGTCGGTCAGATGGGATGCCAATCCCTAAGACCATCTAGTGATATGTAAGAACAATGGTGTTCAATGAACAAACAATGTGAAACATAAAACCTGACAAGTACGTTTGAAAGAAAGACTAGAAGGAGATTGTGTATGAAAATATGAATGAAAAGTTCGAATGACTAGTGTGCCATCTGAATGAATACCATCCCGACAAGTTGAGTGTGATAAGGGATACCTCATATGTTTGGGAGATACCTGATACGATTCCTACGGGAACGAAGCGATACGGTTCCTTCTGGAATGAAGCGATATGGTTCCTTAGGGAACGAGACGATGTGGTTCCTTCGGGAATGAGATGTTACGGTACCTTCGGAAACTTGATAGTAGGAATCATTCGGGAACAGGATATTATGATTCATTCAAGAACGGCATGGTATGGTCCTTCAAGGACGAATGCACCATGGACAGCTTATGAGGTATACACAATGATCCAAATAGTCGAGAGACGATCGATAGTAACCGTCCAGATGGAAAGGTGGATAACCTTAACGAGGAGTTGAAATTATGGCCATGGAGCCTTCTGTGGACGACTCCGAGTTTGATAAGACATTTCACATAGAATGACGATATAAGAACCCTAACGGTTAGATGTGAAAGACCGACTAGGGATGTACGATGCTGAAAAAAAAAGATAACGTCTATCAAGAACAAGAGAGGTATAGTCAAGACTACACAAGAATCTATCAACGGGAGAGTGATTGCATATGCGCCGCGGCAGTTGAAAGTTCACGAAGTCAACTATCCGACTCATGATTTGGAACTTTTTGCTGTCGTATTTGTGTTGAAAATATGGAGGCACTACCTCTATGGGGTGAAGTTTACTATTTACTCCGAGCACAAAAGTTTGAAATACTTTTTCGAACAAAGAGAGCTTAATATGAGGCAAAGACGATGGTTGGAACTCCTGAAAGATTATGACTGTGAAATCATATACCATCCTGAAAAGGCAAACGTAGTGGCTGACGCTCTAAGCCGAAAAGATGTGCCTACTCCTACTAGAGTGAAAGCTTGCCAGTTGGTGTTAACATCGGATGTGATGAGAGAAATAGAAAAGGCTCAAGATGAGGCACTTAAAGAAGAAAACATAAAGAAGGAAGTGATGGTTGGCTAACAGGAAAAGTTGGAATATAACACCCTTGGTGTTAGGACACGTTTTGGATAGGTATGGATACCTATGGGTGGCGAGCTTAGAACAAAAATCTTGGATGAGGCTCATAAGTCTCGGTACTCTATCCATCCCGGTACCAATAAAATGTACCAAGATCTGATGAAGGAATACTGGTGGCCTGGGATGAAGAATGAAGTGACAAAGTACGTAAGTAAGTGCTTGACTTGCTCGCAAGTAAAGGCCGAACACCAGAAACCGTATGGAAAGATTCAACCACTTGATATACCGGAATGGAAGTGGGAACACATTACCATGGACTTCATAACCAAGCTACCTCGCACAGCTAAAGGTCTTGACACCATTTGGGTAATTGTGGACCGTTTAACGAAGAGTGCTCATTTCCTACCTATTCGCGAGACGTTCTCATCGGAAAGGTTAGCGGAAGTATTTATTAACGAAGTAGTATCACGGCATGGGATGCCTTTGACGATCGTATCTGACCGGGACACACGATTCACATCGAGGTTCTGGAAAAGATTTCATGATGCGATGGGCACGAGGCTTAATATCAGAACGGCATACCACCCACAGACGGATGGTCAGTCCGAAAGGACCATTCAGACATTGGAGGATATGCTTCGCGCTTGTATTATCGATTTTGGCGGCAGTTGGGACAATCATTTGACGTTAGCCGAATTCTCCTACAACAATAGTCATCACACGACTATAGGCATACCGCCTTACGAAATGTTGTATGAGAGAAGATGCAGGACCCCGGTTTGTTGGGGTGAGATTGGACAAAAGGAATTAGGAAGTCTTGAAGTCATAAAAGAAACGTCAGAAAGGTTTGATCAAATCAAAGCACGAATGAAGGCCGCACAAGATCGTTAGAAATCCTATGCGGATAAACGATGAAGGTCTATCGAGTTTGATGTTGGGGACAGAGTAATGTTGAAAGTGTCGCCCTGGAAGGGAATCATACGATTCAGGAAGAGAGGAAAGTTAAGTCCGAGGTTTGTCGGACCATTCAGGATAATGGCACGGGTTGGTGAAGTCGCTTATCGGTTAGAGTTGCCTGATGAGTTAAGTGGGATTCATTCTACCTTCCATGTATCACACTTGCGAAAGTGTTTGGCGGATGAATCGGCTCACGTACCACTTACTGACATCGAGGTCGACAACAACCTTAACTACATCGAAGAACCTGTGGCCATCTTAGACCGAAAGGAGAAGCGTTTGCGTAATAAAGTTATTCCAATTGGTTAAAGTCCAATGGAAACACCGAAAGGGATCGGAAGCCACTTGGGAAACGGAGAAGGAAATGAGGGAGTCGTACCCTCATCTATTTGACTTATGATAGGTTTCGGGGACGAAACCTATTGTAAGGGGGTAGACTTGTAACATCCCAAAAATAAAACGACAGTTAAAATAACGGAATAAACGAACGAGACATGTCGGGTCGGGCCGGATGGGTCAGCGGGCTGGAAGGAGAGCCTCCCCTATAAATAGCCAAGGTCACCACCCATTTCTCTCATTTGCACCTTCTAGAGAGAGAAACCGTAGAGAGGGAAAGTTGGCGGATCGACCCGAGATTTGATAAGTGTGTTGCTCCAGAGCTCGTGAGAAGAACCTCCGGATCAGAAACTCGATTCAGGTAACGATCGGGCCTAAATCTGAGTTTTTGTTTGTTTTTGGGTTTTCGGGTTTTGGGTGAAAAGGTAACGTTTTAACGGATAAAACTGAAAGATAGACATAGATTTGAGTCCCTTAATGGAAAACGAACGTTTTGAATGCAAACAGGTTCGAGATCTTGACGTGGTCAGACCCGAATGAGAAAGTTAGGGTTTTTGCGAAGAACAGGTCGTGCGCACTTATCAAGTACGCACGGAGCAGGTCCTGCGTACTTACCAAATACACAGGAAGAGGGCACTGCGTACTTACCAAGTGCGCAGGAAGAGGAACCTGCGTACTTATCAAGTACGCAGGAAGCAGGGTCTGCGCACTTGCTAAGTGCGCAGGCATCAGATTGTCTAAGTAAAGTTAGTATGTTTAGAATGGTTAAACCATAAAAGTCAGGATTGAGTCTGATGTGTATTTAATTACCTAATTCAGATCGTACGTGACGTTGTTGGGCCTTTGTTTAGGACAACCAAGACTAGCTTATCAGGTGAGTTCTAGAAGCCCTCTTTTAAATGTTTTATATAATGATTTCGGGCTGGTGTGCATACATATGAAATGATGTTTTTACGAAATGATGTTTATGAAACTATGTTTATAAAATGATGCTTATGAAACTATGTTTACGAAATGAAATGATTTGGAATGAACGGTTTATGGAAAGAAAGTTTATGAACGGAAGGTTTACAAACGAAATGTTTATAAAGAAATGGTTTAAACTAAAGGTAAAGGGTTTCGAAAATGAATGAAAGGTTTTATGAAAAGAAAAGAAAGAGGGCAAAGGTTTTAAAGAAGTCATTACAAATCTAATATGTCGAATGAATGGAATTGACGAATGAAGTCTGGGAATGTAATTCCCATCCTTATGGTAGATTATGGACAGCGAGCCATAGTTGCCATAAGAGCAACATGGGCAGTGTCTTGGTGGCCTGCCAATGGTTTGATGTTGTACAACTGGTAAGGGAGTAACGACGGTTACTCGGGTGATGACGATCATCCTAAGAGAATGAGGTAAGGGGAAATCAATGACGGCGATACGTAACGGTTGATTTCCAAAGGAAAGATGCGTGTTGGGCAATGACGGCGATTCGTAACGGTTGACCCCACGTATTGAATGGTTGTGGCAATGACGACGATACGTAGCGGTTGCCCACAACATCAAAGGTTCCTTCGTGGACACAGAGACGCTTAAAGAAAGACACAGATTGTAGATAGTAATGTATGACTTAGATGAATGTTAAAAGTTTTAAACGAACGATCCGTTCAAAGGCGTTTATGATGATGATAAAGGTTTTAATGTTTTAATGATGAATGAAAGGCCCTGTTTTCTTATACGTGATGTTAAACCCTAACGAATGTTTTGAATGATGAACCAAATTTTAAATCGAACGAAAACTAGAACTCACCAGCGTAGCTGACTTTTTAGTATGCACATTCAGGTTAAGGCAGGTATGGAGGATGGACGGTGATGCTTGGCAAGCGAGAAGAGTTACCTGGTTGATCGTGAAGACTGGCATCCCGTTATAATTAGATTATGATATGTTTATGTAATAGACTATGTTACGCTTCCGTTGTTAAACAATGTAATGGTTATGTTTTATTTAAGTATTTTCCGCTGCGTTATGTGATATTCAAGTTAAGAACTGTTTGTGAATGAGTAAATCCAACAAGTGAGGCCTCCCGGGTTTGGGGCCTTACATCCACTCCACGCATTATTGGAGGCGACGCCTGATGTAGCTCTTTGTGGGGCCTATTTTGTCATTTTGTCTTTTAGTTTGCCTGAAGATTCTTCTGGGCTAAACACCTGCCTGTATTTTGCAAGAATGTTGTTGATATAATCTTCATCTACAGGATCCGTATTATTATCCTGTCCTTCTTGGAAAATTGAGTCTTCATCTTCTTCATTTTGGGAGGATGTTGACATTGTTGAAGGAGATGCTCCTTCTTTTCTTAATTTTTTCATCATGTCTTTCTTCATTTCTGTGATATAGAAATCCATGATCTCTTTATTACTGATATTATCAGTTCCTTTTAGTGTCTGGATCTTTCTGACAACGTGTCTGAAAGGACTTGGATCCTCTTTATGAGGATGGCTATTCATCTGATTCGTATAATCAGTAATTGTCTTCTTAATTTTTTCTATTGTATCATGGCTTTCTATGATGCCATCAATATTCGTAAGAATCATCTTCTTCCAGAATTTTGTGTAGAAGGCTCTTTGGATACAAAGAATGTTATCGTTGTTATAAACAACTTCTGGAGACCACTTCCAAATCCATGGGATACTGAATTGAATGTAGAAATGTGAAGCAGGCATATTTTTGACGAAATTTTCATCCTACTGGGCTTCTATCAAAGTTGGAGAAACTTATACCCATTGGGTATAAAGAGTTTTATATAACTCTGGTAAAATGTTCACTGATGGACCAAAAGATTGCCACCAATTATAGAACCATACTGGAATCTCCTGTCCGTAGATATGAGAACAAATCTTTATAAACCAAGAATGTTTTTGTTTTGGGTTCTCATATAAAAATGTTTTATAAAAAGCATTTTTGTAATCCCAGTAATTATATCTGATTGGGACTTTGGTTTGGGGATTTATAAGCTCCCTTTCTTTTAATGGAGAAGTTCCCCATGTTTCTACAGATATAATCTGTTTAACCACTATCTTACTGAAGTTATAAACATCAGGCTGACCAGCATGATAGTGTTCTATTTCACAATTCTCCTTTTTGAGAATTTGTTCATAGTACTGTCTGGGCTTATAAGCCTCTACAGGATAGAATCCTGTGTCCATGTACCTTTTCATTAATAGCCATGGATTATCTTTCCATTTTATGTCTTCATTTTCTAAAAGGAGTATCACTTCTTTTTGTGGACTATGAGCCCAATTTGTAATATCATCTTCTGCTTCATTGGAAACAGTCCTAGCATATGATGCTGATGATTCAGAGTCTTTATTAGACTTTTCTTTCGAGGCTTTATATGCCAAGAATTCCTTATAAAGGATATTATCCGGTTGTGAGGATGAACCAGATGACGAAGCAATGTTTTCAGCTATAAGCCTCTGACTTTCGATTTGGGATATGACCCTCGGACTTTGACTACCTCTTCCTCTATAAGAAGAAGATCTTCCTCTTCCTCTTCTTCCTTGCTCCCAAGGAATCATATCTGAAAATTTTACCCACATGATATAGTAATTTCTTCTTGACATAATAAACGTCTCATTTCTTTTAAATAAGAAATTTGTAACATCCCAAAAAAATAAAACGACAGTTATAATAACGGAATAAACGAACGAGGCATGGCGGGTCGGGTCGGATGGGTCAGCTGGCTATAAATAGCCTATGCCACCCTTTTTCTCTCATTTGCAACTTTTAGAGAGAGAAACCGTAGAGAGAGAAAGTTGGCGGATCGACCCGAGACTTCAGCAAAGTGTTACTCCATAACTCATGAGAAGAACCTCCGGATCAGAAACTCGATTCAGGTAACGATCCGACCTAAATCTGAGTTTTAGTTCGTTTTTGGGTTTTTCAGGTTTTGGGTGAAAAGGTAAGGTTTGAACGGATGAAACTGAAAGATAATCATGGATTTGAGTTCCTTAATGGAAAACGAACGTTTTGAATGCAACAGGTTCGGGATCTTGACATGATCAGACCCGAATGCGAAAGTTAGGGTTTTCGCGAAGAACAGGTCGTGCGCACTTGCTAAGTGCGCACGGAGCAGGTCCTGCGCACTTGCTAAGTCCGCAGGAGGAGGGACATGCGCACTTGCTAAGTGCGCAGGAGGAGGGGTCTGCGCACTTGCTAAGTGCGCAGGCAGCAGGGTCTGCGCACTTGCCAAGTGCGCAGACATCATAACTGGTTCAGTGAAGTCAGTATGTTAGAATGGTTAAACCGTTAGAGTCGGGATTGGTCTGATGTGTATTTAACTAATCAATTCAGATCTGAAGTGACGTTGTTGGACCTTCGTTTAGGACAACCGAGACTAGCTTATAAGGTGAGTTCTAGAAGCCCTCTTTTAAATGTTTTAATAATGTTTTTGGGCTGGTGTGCATACGTAACGATGTGACTATTTTATAAAACGATGTTTATGAATGTTGTATGTGACGTTTTATAAAATGATGTTTATGAACGAAGTTTTGGAAGGAATGGTTATGAAAGAAGTGTTTATGAAATATTTTGCCAAAAGAAGTTTATGAAGTTTAAGAAGTGTTTATGAATGAACGAATGTTTTTAATAAAACGTACGAATGCTTTAACTGAAGTTTTGAAGTAAAAGAAGTGAAGTTTTGAAGTAAAAGAAGTGAAGTTTACGAAAGTCACAAACGAACGAATCTGCCAATATTCCTTAGGGAATGAAGGTTACGGGAAGGGGAAGTATGTTATGGGCCTTTACCTTTTAGGGGCCTTTGTGGCTGGCCAACTGTTGTACAACTGGGGTGATGACGATCACCAATGGGATTATCGTGATCCTTGAAGTTTGGTACGATTTACCTTACGGGGTAGTCGTGCTTGAAGTTTGGTACTTGCGCCTTACGGGGCGCAGTGCTTGAAGTTTGGTACTTGCGCCTTACGGGGCGCAGTGCTTGAAGTTTGGTACGTGTCATCCTTGTGATGCCGTGCTTGAAGTAGTGTTGAATAACCTATGTATCGGGCCCTAGGAGTTCTTCACCCGAAGGACAGTACGGTGATTGATGGGCCTAGTGGTGGTGATCTTTAGGTTATTCAGCCAGTATGTGACGTTTGGATTTGACGGTTACGAGAAGGCGCAGATTCGATATGTTCGTTGACTTATGTTTTAGAAGTGTTATGTTTTGTTATTGCATTATTTTACGTACGCTTTTTATTAAATGAAGTATGAAGTTATGTTTTTGGCAAATTATTTGAAGTTAAGGTTTTATGTTAAAACTAGAACTCACCAGCGTAGCTGACTTTTTAGTGTGCACATTCAGGTTAAGGCAGGTTATGAGGATGGACTGTGATGCTTGGCTAGCGAGAGGAGTTACCCGGCTGACTATGAAGACTGGCATCCTGTTATGTTTTAGTTATGATGTATTTACGTTTTAAACAATGTTTACGCTTCCGCATGTATGAACAATGATGACGTTATGTTTGAATGAAATTTTCCGCTGCGTTATTTGATATTCATGTTTAAGAACTGTTTGTGAATGAGTAAATCCAACAAGTGAGGCCTCCCGGGTTTGGGGCCTTACAAGTTGGTATCAGAGCAATAGTTTGAGAAATTCGGACACTCCCAGTGTCTGAACTTAAACTGTGAATGGGACCGAAAGCGGATGCCAGTACGGGTAACTCGAGCCACAGCATCAGGTTTGAAGGTAGTATATATTTACATATATAGTATGCCTTAGAAAGGGTTAGGTAAGGACTTGTGTTCTGATGGAATCACAAAGGTGGTCAAATAGAAATCGAAAGGTAGTGTAATGGTTAATTGCAGATGGCCAGTGTATATTAACAGCTTACAATACTTATTGAATTTTATTTGTTAACTAGCGTGATGACATTGGATTACTTGTCTTATAGAACGAAATGGCAAGGAGAGGAAACGAAGGCGTGGTGGCCGTACCGGTGGTCGTACCGGCAGTCGAAATGGTGGGCGTGGCAGGATCCCCGCGCGCCAAGAGTATAGTGAAGAAGGAAGTGTTCACACTGAACCGGCGGTTAGTGTGCATGAAGCTGAGCATACATAGGTTGAAGAACAACCTTTCACTTTTGAACCAGAAGTGAGGGCAGCTATAGCTCGAGAGTTCTCCGAGTTGATGAAGGCTTCTCTGCCAGGTCTGTTAGCTGAAGCGATGAAGAAGGTTAACGAGACGGGTGGGTCCAACACGGCAGTTGGTACCCCGAACACTGAGGCAATTAACGCACCGCTTAACCGTGGATGCGACTATAAGTCCTTTAAGGCATGTGACCCACCGGTCCTCACTGGAAAGAAAGATGCGGTGGCTACATTTGATTGGGTGATCCGTATGGAAGCTGCCATTCGTCTCAGTGAATGCCGGGCGGATCAAGTGGTGAAATTTGCTGCTAACTCCTTAAGAGAGGAAGCATCCCATTGGTGGGAAGGTGTACGTCAAGCAAAAGGGAGCGAGGTTGTGGATGCGATGATGTGGGCCGACTTGAAAACTTTGGTGATCAAGAATTTCTGCCCAAGGAACGAGATTGAGAAGGTAGAGAGGGAATTTCTGGGTTTGAAGGCCGGGAGCATGACGCACCGGCAATACACAACCCGATTCAATGAACTGGCACGTCTGGTGCCACATCTTGTCACGGCTGAGGAAAGAAAGATTGCATGCTACATACAAGGACTGTCGGACCAGGTCCGCACCTATGTTAAGGCAAACGCCCCTACTACTTATGATTCGGTAGTAGAACTGAGCGGCGTGGTATTTGATGATCTGGCGCTGAACGTCGTTGCCATTGAAGAGCCCAAGAAGAAGCTGAGTTTTCCCGCTAAACGATCGGGTGGGAAGTTGTTTGGGGCTCGGGACAAGCAGGCCAGGGTAGGCGAGGCGACAGTCTGTGGAAGATGTGGGGTAAGACATACGGGTGAATGTCGGTTATGGTCTAATCTATGCTTTAAATGCGGAAAAACCGGACACTATTCCCGTGAATGCCCGCAAGGCTTCAAATGCTACAACTGTGGGGAAGGTGGTCATATGAGCCGGGAATGCACCAAGCCCAGAATGGGTCAAGCCGGGAAAGGGAAAGGCCCGGAGAAGAAAGAAGAGAGAACCCGAGCAAAGACTCGCGCCTATGCGCTGACGCAGGAACAGGCCAGGGCGGACCCCGACGTGGCGTCAGGTACATTCGTCCTTGACAACACTTGTCACACCCCGACCGATGGCGGAATCATCGGTGCGGGACATGTAGACTGTTCATAGCACATGGTTGAGTAAATTGAAATATATTAAAGTCAAATTTCCATTACAAATAATCCAAGTACAACCAAATTCAAACAAAGAAACATAAAACAACTCATAGAATTCTTGATTTAAATTGCTAAGTCCAAATCCTATATTGAGCACGTCTTGTATCATTCTCACATATTAGGGCCTGAAACATAAATAAAATAAAGTCAACTAAAAAGTTGGTGAGTATAACACAGTTGTATATAGATAGCATATAGTTGAAAACAAATCCTTTACAAGACATGATAAAATAAGGCATTTATGGGGAGCAGCCATTGTGTAATCAAGTACAACCAAACCTTTGTAACTAGTATGCAAATTGTGTTGTCGGTATCAATCACCTCCACTTGGGTGGGTTTGTCAGACTCAATAGATCTATCATTGAAAACCGTCGGCTTGTATAGTTAATGATTGCACATAAGTTTTCACAAAGATTAGCACAACTAGCACTCGGGCACAAAGCTTAAATTTTGCACACATGTATGTAAATAGGATTTTGCACTTGTGTTGTTTGTGTAAATGTAAATGTGTAATGTGTATAAAGTTCATGTTCCACCCCAAAAGTGTAAAAGAGTACAAAGGGGTTGTGAATACTCACTTGATATGGAAGTGTAGCTAACAAAGAGTATAGATAAAATAAGAATCCTTGATACGCACGAGTTAACCTAGATAATAATGTATATTGAATCAAATATGTGCACAAAGTTTAAGTCTAACATTGAAGGTTAAATTTGTGTATAAAAGGTATTAAATAAAATATATAAGGTTGTAGTAAACATTTTTTGAACATTTGATTAAAGTTTGGAATTGAAAAATAGAATTTTTATAAAATTGTTGATTATGAAAATAATGCATGTGATAAATGTAATTTAATTAATAAATAAATAAATGATTATAGTTTATGAAATAATGTAAATATTGATTGTAATTAAGTATAAATAAATACATGATTTTTGTTTAAATATGAATTAAATAAATAATTATTATCTTATTTATTTATAAACTTTGTAACTTAATCATTTAAAACATCATTTAATTGTAAGATAAATATAAATTTGTTTTTTATAAATTTTTAAATAAACTTTCAAATAAATAATGTTTATGTCCAGATTAAACTTTAAATCTTTTCAAGTACAGAAAACATATTTTTTTTATAAAATTTGAAACATTTACTGATTGAAAAATATAAAATTATAATTCTGTTAAAAGTTCTGAGTCACACACGACCGTGCCTCGGAAGGGCACGATCGTGCTCAAGCCACGGGCGCGACCGCGCTAGTCGGGGCGCGACCGGGTTGATCAACAGAGGGCACAAACTAAACAAGTCAACAGGCACGACCATGCCTTGGCTCGGCACGGTCGTGTCTATGATTTTCAGACACAACAGAGGCTAGCCCAAAGGGCATGACTAGGTCTGGACAGGAGGACACGACCGTGCTGCTATTCGGCACGACCGCGTTTCATGAGGCACGGCCGCGCTAGATGATTAGCGCGACCGTGTCTCTTCCAAGTCAGACACGAATTGAACAATTGTTGTATTTATAGCGCTGGATTTGATAGGGCATTTGGTTACAGAGTTGTTACGAGTCAATTCATCTAATTTAATTGTATGGAAATAGTGTTTAAGAGTGGAATCGATTAAATCTTTTCTTATTAAAATAGTAATTCTGATTCGGACGATTTCTGTAATGAAAGCCCAGATTAATAGGGGGCTTTTGATATTGATACTGAAACGAATGAGATGGAGAGTATACTTACCCTGAAGCGTATCGAATCGATGAAGAACGGTAGAACGGAGTTCCGGCGACGGAGAAAATGGCTTCCGGCGACTTTGGCTGCAATTCCGGCTAGGCCAGAGAGTCCAAAGTCTTGGAGAGAGTCGGGAGATGCGTATTCCTTTCTTGGTTGGGAGGATTTGGGTTTCAGGAGAGGATTCGAGTTTTGCTTGAAAAGTTTGAGAGAGATTTCGAGTTTGATAGTATGAAACTGAGGCGTTGTGAAATTTTGAAAATGGTATAACTCTCGTTAAGGGGAAAAGAAATGGAGGACGGTTACAGATTCTCAGAAATCGGGCGATTAATTTACATTTACGTTTTGATAGTTACGCAGGCGCGACCGTGCTTAGGCACCGGGGACAATCGTTCCAGGACCAGTCGCGCGATCGTGCCGAGGCACTTGGAGCGACCGTGCCAGGACGAAGCACGACCGTACTAATTAGGGTTTCTAGATAATTTTCAACTTTAGTCCTTGACTTTTCAGGTTTGATAAGTTTGAATTAAATAGTTTCTTGCATAGTTTTTAAATGTATATAATTGCGTAAAACTTGCGAATTTGTATCGAATCATTGCGTTTAGTTTATGGTAAGAAAAATAATAAGACAGTGCACGAGTATTGAGTTCGAAATGCATTACATTGAATTGAAAATATGAATTCTAAAATCAGAAATGTTACAGTCTCCCCATGTTGAGAGAATTTCGTCCCGAAATTTAGTTTGAGGAAGCGACGGTATCGGTAAAAAGATGAGGGTACTTGAGCTTCATTTGGTCTTCTCGTTCCCAAGTGAACTCAGGACCACACTTAGATTCCCAACGAACTTTGACAATAGGAATGCAACTTCGCTTGAGCTGTTTGACTTCACGATCCATAATTTCCACCGGCTTTTCAATGAAGTGCATTGTTTCATCAATGCGCACGTCGTCAAGCGGTATATGGAGATTTTCATCAGCGATACACTTCTTCAGATTAGATACATGAAATGTAGGATGCATATTTCCAAGAGATGGAGGTAACTCGAGCTTGTAAGCCACTTTCCCAATCCTTTCAAGGATTTTGAATGGACCAACATAACGAGGTGCTAACTTGCCTTTCTTTCCAAAACAGATCACGCCCTTCCATGGAGACACCTTTAGAAGAACAAGGTCACCGACTTGGAATTCCAAGGGTTTTCGACGTTTGTCGGCATAACTCTTTTGCCGACTCCTCGCTACTCGAATGTTGTCACGGATTTGAATAATCTTGTCGGATGTTTCTTGAATTAACTCGGGACCAGTGATTTGTGCTTCACCAATCTCGTTCCAACAGATAGGAGAACGACACTTGCGACCATAGAGAGCTTCGAATGGAGCCATGTTGATACTTGTGTGGTAGCTATTGTTGTAAGAAAACTCAATGAGGGATAGATGTGAATCCCAATTGCCACCAAAATCGATTACACAAGCTCTAAGCATGTCTTCAAGAGTTTGGATTGTTCGCTCGGTTTGACCATCAGTTTGCGGATGGTAAGCCGTGCTCAAATCCAATCGAGTACCAAGAGCCTTTTAGAGAGATTGCCAAAATTGAGAGGTGAACCGAGCGTCTCTATCGGATATTATGTTCACGGGAACACCATGACGGCTCACAATTTCATCAATGTAAATTCGGGCTAGTTTCTCCACTTTGAAGTCTTCGCGGATAGGCAAGAAATTAGCGGATTTAGTGAGACGATCAATGATCACCCAAATACTATCATATCCACTCGAGGTGCGAGGGAGCTTGGTAATGAAATCCATAGTTATATTCTCCCATTTCCACACGGGAATTTCTGGTTGTTCGAGTAAACCGGATGGACGTTGATGTTCGGCTTTGACTTTGGAACAGGTTAAGCATTTGGCCACATAAAGAGCTATGTCTTTCTTTATACCGGGCCACCAATAAAGTTGGCGAAGATCTTGGTACATTTTATCCGCACCAGGATGAATAGAATAACGAGTCTTATGAGCCTCGTTCATGAGAAATGCACGGAGATCGTCGCGATCGGGAACCCAAATACAGTTCAAGTAATAGAGTAAACCATTGGGTTTTGATTCAAGAAGGAGTTCAATACCACATGACATTTCTTTGTACATGTTACCCTCGGTTACCGAGACGTGTTGAGCTTCTAAGATACGGGTTTGAATATTGGTTTGAATACGGGCACAATGAAGCATAACATGGTCCTTTCGACTCAAAGCATCGGCTACAACATTCGCTTTGCCGGGATGGTAACGAATCTCGCAGTCGTAGTCGTTAAGGAGTTCGACCCAACGTCGTTGCCTCATATTGAGTTCTTTTTGGTTGAAAATATGTTGAAGACTTTTATGGTCAGTGAACACCACACATTTCGTGCCATATAGGTAATGTCTCCAAATCTTTAACGCGAATACGACCGCACCCAACTCGAGATCGTGCGTCGTATAATTCTTCTCATGAACTTTGAGTTGCCTTGATGCATAAACGATTACTTTGCCTCGTTGCATGAGAACACAACCAAGACCTTGGTTAGAAGCATCACAATAGACAAGTAAATCATCATTTCCATCGGGGAGAGTCAATATGGGAGCATTGCATAACTTTTGCTTGAGGGTTTGGAAAGCTTCTTCTTGTTTCGGTCCCCATTCATAAGTCTTACCCTTGTGGGTCAAAGCGGTAAGAGGGATAGTAATCTTTGAGAAGTTTGAGATGAAGCGACGATAATAACCCACAAGACCAAGAAATGAACGAACTTCTGTAGGAGTCTTCGGGGCATTCCAATTCTTAACCGTTTCAATCTTAGCAGGATCAACATGAATACCATTGTCGTTGACGATGTGACCAAGAAATTGAACTTCCTTTAGCCAGAATTCACATTTGGAGAATTTGGCATATAGTTGTTCTTTTCTCAAGAGGTCCAAAACCAATCTAAGGTGTTGTTCATGATCGGCTTTAGTTTTGGAATAGATTAAGATATCGTCCATGAAGACGATCACGAATTTATCAAGGTATGGTTTGCACACACGATTCATGAGATCCATGAAAACTGCGGGTGCATTGGTTAGCCCGAAAGGCATAACCATGAACTCGTAATGACCATACCTTGTTCGGAAGGCAGTCTTAGGAATGTCATCTTCTTGAACACGAAGTTGATGATAACCGGATCGAAGATCAATCTTTGAGAAACAAGTAGAACCTTGAAGTTGATCAAAGAGATCATCGATTCTAGGCAAAGGATAACGGTTCTTGATAGTAAGCTTGTTGAGTTCGTGGTAGTCAATACACATGCGAAATGATCCATCCTTCTTCTTAACAAATAAGACGGGTGCACCCCACGGTGAATGACTTGGGCGAATGAAACCTTTGTCGGACTTGAAGTTGACTTGCAAGCTCTTGCATTTCGGAAGGTGCAAGACGATAAGGAGCTTTAGCAACGGGGTTAGCTCCAGGTATAAGATCAATACGGAACTCTACTTGACGAACGGGAGGAAGACCGGATAAATCCTTAGGAAAAACTTCGGGGAAATCCCGAATGATCGGAATGTCTTGGATACTCTTCTCCTTGACATCCTTTTGAACAATATGAGCTAAGAAAGCAATGTACTTCTTTCGTAAGTACTTTTGAGCGGTAGTACACGACATCAACTTAAGTCCCTTGCAAGGCTTTTCACCAAAAATCCTTAAGGTTTCTCCCGATGGTAGCGGAATTCGGATACACTTTTCAAAGAAAATGACTTAGGCATGATGATTTGATAGCCAATCCATACCTATGATAATATCAAAGCTTCCTAGTGGTATTGGAACAAGGTTGATTGGGAATGAATGATCATTTAGTTCTAAGGAGCAATCATAAATAATGGAGTTAATTGTAAGGGAGTCACCATTTGCTATTTCAACGGTGAAGGTTTTCACTAATTGGGATCGTGTCTTTGCAAGTAAAGGCTCAAAATTAAGTGACACAAAACTTTTATCGGCACCGGTATCGAACAAAATGGAGGCATATTGACTATTAACAAGGAACGTACCATTAACCACGTCGTTGTTGGCTTGAGCTTCGTTGGCGTTTATGTTGAACGCACGTCCATGAGCCACGCCCACGAGCTCCACCTTGTCTAGCATTTGCAAGTCTTGGACATTGATCATGAAAATGGTTCGGGTCACCACACTCATAGCAAGCACGCCCATTAGCAATGGCGGGAGCACCTTGATTAGCCACTTGAGGTACGGTTCGGTTTGGAGGGTGGACTTGGCCCGCAAGAGCTTTGGCCCTACAAACATTAATAGTATGACCATATCTCCCACAATGAGTACAAAGGCGACATAGGATAGTTTGAGGATGATGATAATTGCAGGTGGCACAAAGAGGGTAGATCCCAACATATGGATTTTTAGCCGGCGCTTGAACCATAAGTGCATCTTGGTTGACGGGAACAACAGGAGTAACCACAGCAAAATTTCTAACCTTCCTCTTTCTATTATTGCGAAAGGGCTCGGTTGTGGTTTCTTTGTTGTGAGTAGGAGGGGTTACGGTTTCAGAAACTTTCTTAGAACCCTTTTTGGTAAGAGTTCCAGCTTTCACATGATTATCAGTTAAGGTAGCGGATAGACGAATATCATCCTCCAGAGTAGCAGGATTTCTACCTAAGACCGTATCTTGGATTTGTCTTGGTAGCCCACCAATATACTTTTCGATACAACGGGACAAAGGAGTGACCATGTGGGGCACGAGAAGACTCAACTCATGGAACCGAGTTGTATATGCTAAGCTTTCCCCACTATCTTGGGCAAGATCCCAAAATTCAGCTTCTAACTTTTTCACTTCATTTCGAGGGCAGAACTCCTCGGTCATAAGCCTTTTGACCTCATCCCAAGGTAAGGCCATAGCTACATCAACACCCCTATTCCTTTTCTCCCCATTCCACCATGTAAGTGCCCGTTTTTGTAGGACACTTGTAGCATGACGAACACGGAGATTGTCGGGACAGTCACTATTGAGAAAGGTATTCTCAATGCTTTCAAACCATTGAAGGAGTCCAGTAGCTCCTTCGGTACCAAAGAACTTGAGGGGATTGCACGAGTTGAAGTGCTTGAAGGTGCATTGAGATGGATTGTTACCACCATTTCCACCATTTCCACCATTATTACCACTATTGCTTCCATTTCCACCATTGTTGCCATTGGTGGCACCATTGGCTTGGGTGAGTTGTGTCACCAATTGGGTAAGAATAGTAGCAATGTCGGTGTTGGCGTTGGTTGCGGGAGCACGACGAGGAGGCATTCTACAGATTTTCACAAGACAAGAAAGATTGTAAGAACTTATGAGATTTGATAGGATTTAATAGAATGAGATAATAAAAATAGATATTCTTAGTTTGGATTGAACTCAAAAGTGACAAAATCACTTGAATACTATGGCACATTAAGGTTAATTAAACTTATATAATTTTTCAAGGAGACATGCTTTAGCCTATAAGTAAACACTCATCTCGGGGATTCCCAGGAAAGCATACGGGTCCCTCGGTTGATTGGGATTTATGCGAAATGCTTTCCTAGACAGAAAACCCAAAATACAGGTGTCACCCTTCCAGATTACACGTGTCCTCAAATAATTTAACAAGTTTAAAAACCTTAACGAAGAAATAAAAATTTTAGAGATTTTTGCTTCAAAATTTTTCCACATGCTAAGAAGGATAAAGATAGAAAAGAAAATAGAAATATTATGAGGTTTTAGGATATATGAAAGGATATTATTTATTAAATTATTATTTAAGAAGATCCTACTGAGTCATTAATTTTTAACAAGTAAGGTATCAAATATAATAATAATTAATCATGGTAAGCATGTAGCACATAGCATGTAACACATAGCACAAAAATTATGAAACATATTATAGTTGGTGTCCTAAAGTTATAGTCTAGGTCAAGATGTCTAATAACCTAATTCCCTATAACCAAGGCTCTGATACCAATCTGTCACACCCCGACCGATGGCGGAATCATCAGGGCGGGACATGTAGACTGTTCATAGCACATGGTTGACTAAATTGAAATATATTAAAGTCAAATTTCCATTACAAATAATCCAAGTACAACCAAATTCAAACAAAGAAACATAAAACAACTCATAGAATTCTTGATTTAAATTGCTAAGTCCAAATCCTATATTAAGCACGTCTTGTATCATTCTCACATATTAGGGCCTTAAACATAAATAAAATAAAGTCAACTAAAAAGTTGGTGAGTATAACACAGTTGTATATAGATAGCATATAGTTGAAAACAAATCCTTTACAAGACACGATAAAATAAGGCATTTATGGGGAGCAGCCATTGTGTAATCAAGTACAACCAAACCTTTGTAACTAGTATGCAAATTGTGTTGTCGGTATCAATCACCTCCACTTGGGTGGGTTTGTCAGACTCAATAGATCTATCATTGAAAACCGTCGGCTTGTATAGTTAATGATTGCACATAAGTTTTCACAAAGATTAGCACAACTAGCACTCGAGCACAAAGCTCAAATTTTGCACACATGTATGTAAATAGGATTTTGCACTTGTGTTATTTGTGTAAATGTAAATGTGTAATGTGTATAAAGTTCATGTTCCACCCCAAAAGTGTAAAAGAGTACAAAGGGGTTGTGAATACTCACTTGATATGGAAGTGTAGCTAACAAAGAGTATAGATAAAATAAGAATCCTTGATACGCACGAGTTAACCTAGATAATAATGTATATGGAATCAAATATGTGCACAAAGTTTAAGTCTAACATTGAAGGTTGAATTTGTGTATAAAAGGTATTAAATAAAATATATAAGGTTGTAGTAAACATTTTTTGAACATTTGATTAAAGTTTGGAATTGAAAAATAGAATTTTTATAAAATTGTTGATTATGAAAATAATGTATGTGATAAATGTAATTTAATTAATAAATAAATAAATGATTATAGTTTATGAAATAATGTAAATATTGATTGTAATTAAGTATAAATAAATAAATGATTTTTGTTTAAATATGAATTAAATAAATAATTATTATCTTATTTATTTATAAACTTTGTAACTTAATCATTTAAAACATCATTTAATTGTAAGATAAATATAAATTTGTTTTTTATAAATTTTTAAATAAACTTTCAAATAAATAATGTTTATGTCCAGATTAAACTTTAAATCTTTTCAAGTACAGAAAACTTATTTTTTTTATAAAATTTGAAACATTTACTGATTGAAAAATATAAAATTATAATTCTGTTAAAAGTTCTGAGTCACACACGACTGTGCCTCGGAAGGGCACGATCGTGCTCAAGCCACGGGCGCGACCGCGCTAGTCGGGGCGCGACCGAGTTGATCAACAGAGGGCACAAACTAGACAAGTCAACAGGCACGACCATGCCTTGGCTCGGCACGGTCGTGTCTATGATTTTCAGACACAATAGAGGCTAGCCCAAAGGGCATGACTAGGTCTGGACAGGAGGACATGACCGAGCTGCTATTCGGCACGACCGCGTTTCATGAGGCACGACCGCGCTAGATGATTAGCGCGACCGTGTCTCTTCCAAGTCAGACACGAATTGAACAATTGTTGTATTTATAGCGCTGGATTTGATAGGGCTTTTGGTTACAGAGTTGTTACGAGTCAATTCATCGAATTTAATTGTATGGAAATCGTGTTTAAGAGTGGAATCGATTAAATCTTTTCTTATTAAAATAATAATTCTGATTCGGACGATTTCTGTAATGAAAGCCCAGATTAATAGGGGGCTTTTGATATTGATACTGAAACGAATGAGATGGAGAGTATACTTACCCTGAAGCATATCGAATCGATGAAGAACGGTAGAACGGAGTTCCGGCGACGGAGAAAATGGCTTCCGGCGACTTCGGCTACAATTCCGGCTAGGCCAGAGAGTCCAGAGTCTTGGAGAGAGTCGGGAGATGCGTATTCCTTTCTTAGTTGGGAGGATTTGGGTTTCAGGAGAGGATTCGAGTTTTGCTTGAAAAGTTTGAGAGAGATTTCGAGTTTGATAGTATGAAACTGAGGCGTTGTGAAATTTTGAAAATGGTATAACTCTCGTTAAGGGGAAAAGAAACGGAGGACGGTTACATATTCTCAGAAATCGGGCGATTAATTTACATTTACGTTTTGACAGTTACGCAGGCGCGACCGTGCCAAGATAGGCGCGACCGTGCTTAGGCACCGGGCACAATCGTTCCAGGACCAGTCGCGCGATCGTGCCAAGGCACTTGGCGCGACCGTGCCAGGACGAAGCACGACCGTACTAATTAGGGTTTCTAGATAATTTTTCAACTTTAGTCCTTGACTTTTCAGGTTTGATAAGTTTGAATTAAATAGTTTCTTGCATAGTTTTTAAATGTATAAAATTGCGTAAAACTTGCGAATTTGTATCGAATCATTGCGTTTAGTTTACGGTAAGAAAAATAATTAGACAGTGCACGAGTATTGAGTTCGAAATGCATTACATTGAATTGAAAATATGAATACTAAAATCAGAAATGTTACAACACTCTTGTTTCTGTGTTATTTGATTCGGGTGTTAGTAAGAGTTTTATATCTGCGACTTTTTGTAAACGAGTGAAGTACAATGTGAGTAAGCTAGAAAGGGCCTTTAGCGTAGAAACCGCTGAGGATAGAACCGCGAGAGTGACCGATGTAGTTGACAACTCCACGATAAAGATAGAAGGTCATAGATTCCCTGTCAGATTGTTTGTTATGGTTTTGGGAGGGTTTGATGTTGTGTTGGGTATGGATTGGTTAACTGCCAATGAAGCACAAATCATATGTAAACGAAAGATAATCCAACTCAAGGCTCCGGATGGTAGCAAAGTCGAGGTTTTTGGAGATTGTGACGCCCCGATGCTAAACGTCATCTCGATGATTAAGGCAACAAATTACTTGAGGCGCGGATGCGAGGCTTATCTGGTGTACGTAATTGACAAGTGTAAGGAAGTGAAGGAACTAGACGATGTACCTGTGGTACGCGAGTACCCAGAGGTGTTTCCAGAGGATTTGCCTGGGATACCACCCGATAGAGAAATTGAGTTCCGAATTGACTTAGTACCAGATGCCCAGCCCGTGGCTAAGGCTCCGTATCGACTAGCACCTGTGGAGATGAAAGAGTTAATGGCACAACTAGACGAGTTACTTGAGAAGGGATTTATCCAACCGAGCATCTCGCCGTGGGGTGCTCCGGTGTTGTTTGTGAAGAAGAAAGACGGTTCGATGAGAATGTGTATTGATTATCGCGAGTTGAATAAACGTACGGTGAAGAACAAGTACCCTTTACCAAGGATCGACGACCTGTTCGATCAATTGCAAGGCGCAAGTTGGTTCTCAAAAATAGACCTTCGGTCCGAGTACCATCAATTGAAGGTGAGGGAAGAAGACATACCGAAAACTGCATTTCGCACGCGTTATGGACATTTCGAGTTCCGCGTAATGTCTTTTGGATTAACGAACGCCCCCGCAGCGTTCATGGATTTGATGAATAGAGTTTGTCGACCAATGCTGGATCGATCGGTAATCGTGTTCATCGATGATATCCTTATCTACTCCAAGAATGAGGGTGATCACGCATGTCACTTAAAGGAGGTGTTAGAGGCTCTGAAGAAAGAGAAACTGTATGCTAAGTTCTCCAAATGCGCGTTCTGGCTTAGGGAAGTCCAATTCCTAGGTCACGTCATTAACCCGAACGGCATTATGGTTGACCCAGCAAAGATAGTGACGGTAAGGGAATGGAGTATTCCTAAAACGCCAACTGAAATCCGTAGTTTCTTGGGATTGGCAGGCTACTATCGGAGATTCATCCAGGATTTCTCGAAAATAGCTTCGCCGTTGACAAAGTTGACTCGGAAAGAGGTTAAGTATAAATGGGGTTCGACCCAGGATGAGGCGTTTAAGGAATTGAAAGAAAAGCTAATCCAAGCTCCAGTCTTGGCCCTTCCCGAGAGCAATGAAGACTTAGTGGTATACTCGGACGCTTCGGGTCAGGGATTGGGATGCGTGTTGATGCAACGCGGAAGAATGATCGCATATGCGTCACGACAATTGAAGATTCACGAAGCTAACTATCCAACCCACGATTTGGAACTTGCTGATGTCGTATTCGCATTGAAAATCTGGAGGCACTACCTGTACGGGGTGAAGTTTACTATTTACTCCGACCACAAAAGTTTGAAGTACTTCTTCGAACAAAAGGAACTTAATATGAGGCAGAGGCGATGGTTGGAACTGTTTAAAGACTATGAATGTTAAATAATATACCATCCTGGAAAGGCAAACGTGGTGGCTGACGCTCTAAGCCGAAAGGTTGTGCCTACTCCTATTAGAGTGAAAGCTTGCCAGTTGGTGATAACATCGGATGTGATGAGAGAAATCGAAGAGGCTCAAGACGAGGCACTTAAAGAAGAAAACATAAAGAAGGAAAGGATGGTTGGCCAACAGGACAAGTTGGAATATAACACCCTTGGTGTTAGAACACGTTATGGACGGGTATGGATACCTATGGGTGGCGAGCTTAAAACCAAAATCTTGGATGAGGCTCATAAGTCTCGGTACTCTATCCATCCTGGTACCAATAAAATGTACCAAGATCTAAGGAAGGAATACTGGTGGCCTGGAATGAAGCATGAAGTGACGAAGTATGTAAGCAAGTGCTTGACTTGCTCACAAGTAAAGGCCGAACACCAGAAACCGTATGGAAAGATTCAACCACTTGATATACCGGAATGGAAGTGGGAACACATTACCATGGACTTCATAACCAAGCTACCTCGCACAGCTAAAGGTCATGACACCATTTGGGTAATTGTGGACCGTTTAACGAAGAGCGCTCATTTCCTACCTATTCGCGAGACGTTCTCGTCGGAAAGGTTAGCGGAAGTATTTATTAACGAAGTAGTAGCACGGCATGGGATGCCTTTGACGATTGTATCTGACCGGGACACACGATTCACATCGAGGTTCTGGAAAAGATTTCACGAGGCGATGGGCACGAGGCTTAATATCAGCACAGCATACCACCCGCAAACGGATGGTCAGTCCGAAAGGACCATTCAGACATTGGAGGATATGCTCCGCGCTTGTATTATCGACTTCGGTGGCAGTTGGGACAGCCATCTGCCATTAGCTGAATTCTCCTACAACAATAGTCATCACACGACGATAGGCATGCCGCCTTACGAAATGTTGTATGGGAGAAGATGTAGGACCCCGGTTTGTTGGGGTGAGATTGGACAGAAGGAATTAGGAAGTTTTGAAGTCGTAAGAGAGACGTCGGAAAGGTTTGATCAGATCAAAGCGCGAATGAAGGCCGCACAAGATCGTCAGAAATCCTATGCGGATAAACGACGAAGGCCTATTGAGTTTGATATTGGTGACAGAGTAATGCTAAAGTATCACCATGGAAGGGAATCATACGATTCAGAAAGAGAGGAAAGTTAAGTCCGAGGTTTGTTGGACCATTCAAGATAATGGCACGGGTTGGGGAAGTCGCTTATCGGTTGGAGTTGCCTGATGAGTTAAGTGGGATTCATCCTACTTTCCATGTATCACACTTGCGAAAGTGTTTGGCGGATGAATCGGCTCACGTACCACTTACTGACATCGAGGTTGACAACAGCCTTAATTACATCGAAGAACCCGTGGCCATCCTTGATCGGAAGGAGAAACGTTTACGTAATAAAGTTATCCGATTGGTTAAAGTCCAATGGAAGCATCGAAAGGGATCGGAAGCCACTTGGGAAACGGAGAAGGAAATGAGGGAGTCGTACCCTCATCTATTTGACTTACGATAGGTTTCGGGGACGAAACCTATTGTAAGGGGGGTAGACTTGTAACATCCCAAAAAAATAAAACGACAGTTATAATAACAGAATAAATGAACGAGGCATGGCGGGTCGGGTCGGATGGGTCAGCTGGCTATAAATAGCCTATGCCACCCTTTTTCTCTCATTTGCAACTTTTAGAGAGAGAAACCGTAGAGAGAGAAAGTTGGCGGATCAACCCGAGACTTCAGCAAAGTGTTACTCAATAACTCGTGAGAAGAACCTCCGGATCAGAAACTCGATTCAGGTAACGATCCGACCTTTTAGTTCGTTTTAGTTCGTTTTTGGGTTTTTTGGGTTTTGGGTGAAAAGGTAAGGTTTGAACGGATGAAACTGAAAGATAATCATGGATTTGAGTTCCTTAATGGAAAACGAACGTTTTGAATGCAACAGGTTCGGGATCTTGACATGATCAGACCCGAATGCGAAAGTTAGGGTTTTCGCGAAGAACAGGTCGTGCGCACTTGCTAAGTGCGCACGGAGCAGGTCCTGCGCACTTGCTAAGTGCGCAGGAAGAGGGGTCTGCGCACTTGCTAAGTGCGCAGGCAGCAGGGTCTGCGCACTTGCCAAGTGCGCAGACATCAGAATTGGTTCAGTGAAGTCAGTATGTTAGAATGGTTAAACCGTTAGAGTCGGGATTGGTCTGATGTGTATTTAACTAATCAATTCAGATCGGAAGTGAGGTTGTTGGACCTTCGTTTAGGACAACCGAGACTAGCTTATAAGGTGAGTTCTAGAAGCCCTCTTTTAAATGTTTTAATAATGTTTTTGGGCTGGTGTGTATACGTAACGATGTGACTAATTTATAAAATGATGTTTATGAATGTTGTATGTGACGTTTTATAAAATGATGTTTATGAACGAAGTTTTGGAAGGAAGGGTTATGAAAGAAGTGTTTATGAAATATTTTGCCAAAAGAAGTTTATGAAGTTTATGAAGTTTAAGAAGTGTTTATGAATGAACGAATGTTTTTAATAAAACGTACGAATGCTTTAACTGAAGTTTTGAAGTAAAAGAAGTGAAGTTTTGAAGTAAAAGAAGTGAAGTTTACGAAAGTCACAAACGAACGAATCTGCCAATATTCCTTAGGGAATGAAGGTTACTGGAAGGGGAAGTATGTTATGGGCCTTTACCTTTTAGGGGCCTTTGTGGCTGGCCAACTGTTGTACAACTGGGGTGATGACGGTCACCAAGGGGATTATCGTGATCCTTGAAGTTTGGTACGATTTACCTTACGGGGTAGTCGTGCTTGAAGTTTGGTACTTGCGCCTTACGGGGCGCAGTGCTTGAAGTTTGGTACTTGCGCCTTACGGGGCGCAGTGCTTGAAGTTTGGTACTTGCGCCTTACGGGGCGCAGTGCTTGAAGTTTGGTACGTGTCATCCTTGTGATGCCGTGCTTGAAGTAGTGTTGAATAACCTATGTATCGGGCCCTAAGAGTTCTTCACCCGAAGGACAGTACGGTGATTGATGGGCCTAATGGTGGTGATCTTTAGGTTATTCAGCCAGTATGTGACGTTTGGATTTGACGGTTACGAGAAGGCGCAGATTCGATATGTTCGTTGACTTATGTTTTAGAAGTGTTATGTTTTGTTATTACATTATTTTACGTACGCTTTTTATTAAATGAAGTATGAAATTATGTTTTTGGCAAATTATTTGAAGTTAAGGTTTTATGTTAAAACTAGAACTCACCAGCGTAGCTGACTTTTTAGTGTGCACATTCAGGTTAAGGCAGGTTATGAGGATGGACTGTGATGCTTGGCTAGCGAGAGGAGTTACCCGGCTGACTATGAAGACTGGCATCCTGTTATGTTTTAGTTATGATGTATTTACGTTTTAAACAATGTTTACGCTTCCGCATGTATGAACAATGATGACGTTATGTTTGAATGAAATTTTCCGCTGCGTTATTTGATATTCATGTTTAAGAACTGTTTGTGAATGAGTAAATCCAACAAGTGAGGCCTCTCGGGTTTGGGGCCTTACAAAATTCTAAGATTGATACTATTAATCAATTGTCTTCTTGTTCTTGATCCTATGAATGTATTTTCCTGGATCTCTAATTTGTGAACTTCTTCAAGTCTTATTTGAAGAGTACGGTATTTTATTTTCTCCTGAATTTCAAGGAGAGCCTTTTTAATTGGTACTTTTGAATGAGACATTAATTTAAATATTCTCTGGTAAGAAAATCAGGGAGACTATTGTCACTACCTTTTTTATAAACAATATCAAAATCAAATGGGGCTAAATGTGACTGTCATCTTGCAAACATTTGTTTTGAAACATCATGTTTGAAGTCTTTAGCGAACATAAACTTAGCCGCCTGGCAATCAGTTTTTATGATAAACTTTTGGTTATATAAATCATCTTGGAATTTTAAAACACATTTTACTATTGCTAGAATTTCTTTTGCAATAGTAGCATAGTTTTTCTGGCTGTTATTCCATTTTCCGGAATGAAATCTTACCAAAATTTCTTGTTTATTAATTTGTGAAATTTATTTTAATATTCCACCATAGCCTATATCAGAGGCATCTGTTTCAATAATCTTTTCCCAATATGGGTTGGTTATCATTAAGCAAGTTAGATTTTGAACCTTTTGCTTAATCTTTCGGATAATCTTAGTATGATTCTCCGACCATGGCTGAGGATTCTTTTTAAGTCTGTCATATAAGATGGCAGTATCCTTGGCTAGATTTTTATAATAGGGAAGAATAAAATTTAGACTTCCTAAGAATCTTTGAAGTTGGGTTTTATCATAAATTTCATCTGGAAATTTTGACTCAAATTCAATACTTCTGTTGATAGGAATAATGTTTCCTGTCTCAATATTATGACTCAAAAATCTTATCTTTGTTTGGAAAAGCATCATTTTTGGTCTAGAAATGACTAAACCATTGTTTATTATAATTTTCTTGAATATATCAAGATGTTTAAAATGAATTTCAATGTCTTTTAAAAACACAAGGATATCATCGATGTAGACTATTATAAAATCACTATATGGAATAAAAATATCGTTCATAATATTTTGAAATTATGACGGGACATTTTTTTAACCCAAAAGGCATTACATTTCATTTATAATGGCCAGTAGGTATTGCAAAAACAGTTTTATACCTATCTTTCTCATCAATCTGAATTTGCCAGTATCCAGATTTCAAGTCAAATTTTGAAAATATTATAGCGTTGTATAATTTATCTAGTAAAACTTTTTTATTAGGTATAGGATACCTTATCCATTTTTAATTTTTATTAAGAGGTTTGTAGTTGATAACTAGTCTAGGAATACCTCTTTCTTTTTCAGAATGTTTATTGACATAAAAAGCAGTACAAGACCAAGGGGATTTTGATCTTCTGATTAGGTTTTTATCAAGAAGAGATTTGATCTCTTGTTTACATAATTCCATATATTCGGAATTAATCTGACAAGGTCTAGTCTTAGTAGTAATTTTACTATCATTAAAATCATTTTCATAGGGAAGAGAAACAACATGTTTCTTCCTATCTCAAAAAACATTTGGATGATCATTGCATATTTGCAAAGTAAATTGATTATTAATCATTTTTATCTTATCCTGTAATTTTGGATTATTTATCCTGTATTGGATATTTAAAGAAAATATTTCTTTTTGTAAAAAATCAATTTGATTTATCTTTGCTTGTAAAAGAGATTCTTTTACATTATTTAAAGTCCTGGAAAAAGGATTTATAATAAATGGAAAATATATTTATTTGATCTTCTTATTAGGTTTTTATCAAGAAGAGATTTGATCTCTTGTTTACATAATTTCGTATATTCGGAATTAATCTGACAAGGTCTAGCCTTAGTAGTAATTTTACTATCTTTAAAATCATTTTCATAGGAAAGAGAAACAATATGTTTCTTCATATTCCAAAAAGCATTTGGATGATCACTTCATATTTGCAAAGTAAATTGATTATTAATTATTTTTATCTTATCCTGTAATTTTGGATTATTTATCCTATATTGGATATTTAAAGAAAATATTTCTTTTTGTAAAAAATCAATTTGATTTATCTTTGCTTGTAAAAGAGATTCTTTTACATTATTTAAAGTCCTGGAAAAAGGATTTGTAATAAATGGGAAATATAATTCTTTGTTTTGGAAAGATCCAGTTATCCATTTATTATCAATATGCCTTAAAGGAAATATTTTATTTAAAAAAGGGGTTTGAAGAATAGCTTGGCTAGTTAGATTTTTAACTAGAAGAAAACTAGTTGGAATACAGGTTTTTTCATGACAGACATGAACCTGTGGCAACTTGTATTCTATTTTTAGTTTTTCTCCTCCTGCAGAACTTAAGTTATGGGAGGTTTTATGAAAATATCTAGTAGGAACAAGTCCTTCCTGAATACAGTTTAGATCAGCACCACTGTCTACCAGTGGTGTAACAGTTATAAAAAAAGTTGTCTTCAATTAGAAGCTTAACTTTGATATTACACTTTTGTGTGATTATAATATCTATAATATTTTCTAAAAATATTCCCGTATTATTTTGAGGAATTTCCTCATTATTTTTCTCCTATGGAATTTCGAGACGCATAATTCTAAACAAAGAAACCATATGATGAATACATTATTAGGCAAGTTGCGTTCCTTTTTAAATTCCATTCGATTTTAATATGTTAAAGGTGAGTAGGAATCACTATGGTTCAATAAAAAAAGAGTAAATTACACGAAAGGTTTCTGTAGTTTGTTATTGTTTTGGATTTACTCCTTAAGTATGAAAAACTACATGTTTCCTCCCCGTAGTATGTAAGGGGTAACATAAAAGGCCCCTGATATAGATGTCAGTTAACTTATGCCGTTAAGTAGGTGTAGATGATCAAAATACCCTTACAATAAAAAAATAAAAACAAAAATAATTTAACCTATAAAAATTATATATATTAATTTAACCTACCCAACCATCGTCATCTTCTGCTTATACCACCACCATTATACCACACCAGCAGCAGTTCCCCCATCTCATCGCATCTGATTTCAGCAAAATCTGAACCTCCCCTGTTTGTCGATGTTTTGTAAAATTTGATTTAAGTTTGACCTGATTGGATTGGATACAATTTTCACTGACAACGGCTCCTATTTAATCGATTACCAGGCAACAACGGGGAAGGGTGATGTTCGATTTAGAACTAAAGTTAACTATATCTGATCTGATTAGCGTTTGGGTGTCGGAGAAGAAGGGATGAGTCGAAAGGAAGGCTGGAGATGGGTAGGGAAGTGGTTGCTATTCAGATCGAACAACCTCGCGACCGTTAATATGATAGTGAAGGAAACAGTTAAACGTGGCGCTGTTACCATAGACGGATTGCTCGAATTTCCATGGCTTGAGGTTGATGGTGACGGTTTCACCGGTGGAAACGGTTTATTTATAAAACCAAAAAACCCATATTTAATTTTGTTTTTAAAGTGGATCCAGTTTTGCATCTTTCAACAAGAACGACCACCAAAAGATTTTGAATTTGGTGAATGTGAGAGACCTGCAAATTTAACCCACCCTCATCTCCTCTATTCGTTTTTCAACTTCATGGAGGTCGCCGACAGAGATGTGTGGTGGGGTGGTTTTGATGGCGGCGGTGGATTTCAGTTCGGCTATAGATGTGTTGCCGGAAAACAGGTTCGACAAGATCTGAGCATGGTGGTGGCAGTAGATTCGGTGGCCGGCGGTGGTGGGTTCTCATCCGGGAAGGAAGGGGAGGGATGTGGGTGGCTGTATTGTGTGAATTTGTGGGTCCTATGATTTATTAACTTGTTTTTTTTATTTTTATTTTAAATGTGTTAGGATATATTTATAAGGGTAATTTGGTTATTTTATAGGCACTTAACAGAAAAAATAGATGGCTATCCAATCTGGGGGCCAAATATAATATGTTACACTTTGTCATAGCACAGGAAGGAAACATGTAGTTTCTTATAGTTGAGGAGTAAATCCAAAACAATGAGAAACCACAAGGACCTTTCGTATAATTTACTCAAAAAAAAAAGTAGGATTAGAACCTTGAATAGTTTGATCTTAAATTTGTACTACAGGTCAAAAGCCTTAGACAATGATACGTTTTTATATGATAAAAGAAATGTTTTCATGACTGTACGGGCCGGGCCGGTTGAATCAGGAACCGGTTGTCCAGTCATGCGTATTTAGACCGTTTCTCAAATAACCGGCCAGTTATGGGCGGACAATCCAGGTAGCCGGGGTAGGTGGTCGGACCGGGAACAAGACCGGCTCAACATATTTTGTGGCTTAAAGCGAACGTTGAAATTGAGATCTTCTGTGAAAGTTTTGTAAATACATAAAAAATTTAAAATGTAATTTAATGGAGCGTCAAAACGTATAATGTTGAAATAAAAGTTGTGAAATAAAACACAAAAGTTGAGAATACAAATTAAAGTAATTTTTTAATTTTTGAGGCCCTTATAATTTGAGGATTTAAAGCGATTGCTTTAGTTGCTTGTAGTGACCGGGAAGCTAGATTTATTGTTTTCTTTTTCAGCTTTTAATTTTCTGGACATTAGAATTGGAGATCTCTAACGACAACAGATATGGGTGATATATGAATGGTGAAGAGCGAACTCGACGGTAGCTGCAGATATGGGGTGATGAACGAGTTTGAAGGACAACATCAGATCTGGGCCATGGTCGATTGATGAGGAAAAAAGAAGTAAAGAGAACCATTTGGATGGAGGGGTGACGAGGAACAGAAAAAAAAAATTAAGTTTTTTTTTATACAATCTTGGGCAGTGTAAAAGATGTCAAAAGACAAAACATCACATGGATTTGCCTGCTTATGTCGTGTTTGCTTCTGTGACTTTTTAAAATTAAAATAATCTTAATTTTCATTTGTGTATTTAGATTATTTTCTTGTTACTTTTTATTTTTGAATTATATATAAAACATAACCTGGCAAACTGACGGGTCGGGTTGGGTCATAAAAGGTCAGGTCGAAATGGGTTCGGGTTAAAACGTGTTAGGAGCAAAATGACTTTTGGTCAAAACAGGTTTGATGCAAAACGGGTCCTTTAAAAAAAATATCAATTTGGTACAGTTAGGGCTGAGCAATTCTCGGGTGAGACCGAAAAAACCCGAAATCCGACCCGTCAAAAACCCGAAACCGGACCGAGCATCTTTAATTCGGCCGGTCCTCGGTTCCCCTTTTCGTTCTTTCTCGGTTTCAGTCTCGGTCTCGAGTCTTGACTTGAAAAAAGGATAGGAAACCGAAAGCCCGATATCACACATGCAGTTAGTGGCGAAGAAGGAGAACGAGCTATAAAGGTTCTTTGTTGAACAAGCACCACTGTGCCACCGACCAAACACCACCAGGCAACATTAAGTTTTCCACCACTGCTCCCAGGTAAAGTCTCTATAAATCTCTCATTTCACTGATCCAACAGATAGAAATGCAAGTAGAATGAGAGAGAGACATGCTTTTTGTTATCCACGAAGATGTAAGACGTTTTTTTTTCTTCAGATGATGCACGTCTGTTTGTTTTTCAAAATGTGAAAAAATGTGATATGTCTGACTATTTTGTTTTTCAAGATGTGAAAAGAGGTTGTGCATCTCAATGAACGTTAATTACTCTTGAGACTTTTCAAGTTCTTCACCTCATTTCCTCACACTTAAAAAATCTTCTCAACCTATAACTATGTTTTATTTTAAAAAAGCATCCGGAACATTATATTTATCCGAAAAAATTAAACTTTTTTATTTAAAATTGATTGTTAAATATGAGAAAAAAATCTAAATTGCGTAAAATTATAATTGATATTTTACGTTTTTAAAAGTGCTTTAACCTGATTACTATATGACAAGGGAATCCAAGAAAATAATAATAAAATTATTGTCTCTTTGAATATCTTTTAAGAATATAAAAAAAATATTAAACATATTGATAAGAAGCTAGACAGGATAGGTAATAAATTTTGTACTTCTCGATGTCTGACATCAACCTCAAAAATTAAAATCAACATAAGTAATTAATTTTCATATAGTAAAAATGAAACTTCTATAATTTAAGAATATTTTGACTCAGAAAGAAAAGAGTTAGACTTTTAAAATGTGGATTTAAAGCTCATCACAGGAGTAAAATCAAGCCACCACCAACACACCCAGAGTTAGATGTAAACTTTCTCTCGTATCCTCTTTCCTCCCTCTCTTATACTTCACATCAATTTTCCTTCACCGTCTTGAGATTTCAAACTAAAATATTATTCGTTGGTATCTACGAAGGTGTTGAAGGTTTCCATTAACACATTTAGCATTAAATCGACTGTCTAATGAAACGAATTGGGAAGAAGTTCTTCATCAAGCGATTCTCGGTCTCGGTCCAACTCATATAGCCCGACTACCCGAACCGGAAATACACCGAAACCCGAATATAGTATTTGGTCCGGTCCTCGGTTACCCTTTTTATCAATTTTCGGTTTCAGGTCAGTTTTAAACCCTATATACCTAATGGACTCGTGGGCTCATAATAATAAACACTATAACTAATATTAAATAAAACTAGTGAGCCGAAATCAACACTTCTTAACAAAAGAGTGAGGAAAAAACCAATTTTTTATGAATTTGTGAAACAAATTTGAACTTTTGATCTAGATTATAAGGAGTCCAACCTAGTAAGCCGAAATAAATAAGTTTCAGCAAAAAAATAGATGGGGCCACCCTATTAAGTTCCTCCTGGTTGGCAGCTTTCGATACTCATATTTGAAAGAAGCTTTTGGGTGATGTCATAATCCAACAAATGAGTGATGTCACATTCCACTAAGATTCTTGATGGATAACAATGATGTCTTCAAAATTTGTTAAATAAACAGCTTTGATGAAACAAAATCAACTTGAGGCGGCAATTGTTCTCAATCAACTTTTTTTTTGAACGACGACAGTCGCATCTTCGACAAGTCGGAGACCCATCACCTCTTAATACCTGACCACTACGTTGTCTGAACCGGGCCCGCGGGTTCAGAGCGAGAGGTTAGGCGTTCCCCGGGAAACCATAGAGCCTGCTGCCACTTGACAACAGTTGCGCCGCTACACTGGCCAAGACCCGCTAGCGTAACGCAACTACACCAATGCAAACAAAATTAACAGAGGCCACTTGAACAAATTAATTTAGCGGCGGCCAAGCGGAGGGAGGTAGTGGCGAAATCGAAACGGGAATTTATTTGAACAGGAAAGTGAAAACAAGATACTTAAACTGCCCGTAGGCTCATAATAATAAACCTAATATCCAATACAAAGTAGGGGGTTTCAAAAAAATTCGAAATCCGAATTATCTCAGATAATTCGGATTCGGATATTCATATTGGAAAATTTCGGATATTTCGAATATCTGAATTCCAAATACCTTTTTTATTTATTTTACTTTCGGATATTAAGACGACCCATGTTGGACTCATCTCATTTAACCCACGGGTCTCCGATGTTGGTCCGATTCCGTCACGGCTAGAAAATTAAAATACTTGAGTGACCGGCCATCAATGCGGATCCGGAAGGAAGAAAGGTTTGGATATTTTGTGGTTTGGTGGTTTCCAGTTTCAAGAGTTTTGTCGTGGTTTAAATCAATGTTTTCAGAACCGGACCGGACTTCGAACCGGTCTCCTTACCGGTCCACTGGTCGGACCGGTCCGACCGTATTTAAGAACCGGACGACGTCATAAATATTATAAAAATATATCAATCTAAACAACCATTAATCCTTTCAAAAACCACCAATATGTCAATTCAAATAATTTTAAACTAACAATTACCTACGAAATACGAAGCCAAAAGACTTGAAAAAGATTAAAAAAAAATAGTCAAGCGGTTCGCCCGGTCCGACCACCCGGTTTCCGGTCCGACCACCGATTCGCTGCAGGACCGGTTCAACATATGTAACCGGACCGGTCAGATTACCAGTTCCCGGTCCGACCCGGGTTTCAAAACATTGGTTTAAACTTTCAAGGAAGAATTTTGTCGTGGTTTCAAAAGTCAAATAATTAGAGTAGGCATTAATATTTTTTTATTATTTTTATCTTTTTAGTTTATTAATTAAGTATCTATACTATATAATAAATAAATGTTTTGTATTGACACTTGTCACTATCATATTCATCCTTAACATTTTTTTCCCGCCTCTCTCGCCTATTAATTACACAAGTTTCTTTAATTTTTTTTGTTTCCCACGTCTCTCTTCTATTAAATAATAATGATTTTTATAAAACGTTTTTTATTTAAAAAAATATGCATGTTCATAAACTGTTTTTATAGATTGAACATTTTTTCATTTCTTTTAATAAAATAATTTTAAAAAATAATTATTTCATCAATAACATCTAACATACAAACATTCATCTAAACTACCAGTTTACAACAAGTTGTCTTTATTCAACTCATGTAATACATGGATTTAAACTACTATATATATATATATATATATATATATATATATATATATATATATATATATATATATACACAACTCTATAATTTCATATTATTTATAATGTCATATGGTTCTTAAACCCGGTTCGACCGGTCCAACCAATGAACCTCTAAGGTGTCTGGTTCACTGTCCGGTCCGGTTCTAAAAACATTGATATTAATTGATTTAAGTTAATCCAAATTCACCCGTATTCAATTAATTTTTTTTTATCGAACTCATTTTTTTGTTTTTTTTTGAAGAGTGTCATTTTAATTTTTTTTTGAACGGCGAACATTGAATGTTGTGACGTTGCACCCTCCGTCACATGGGAGAGCCTCGTCCAAATCCGGTCAATATGTTGTCTTAACCGGGCCCACTTGGCGTCAGAGTTGGAGGACATCCAAAGAAAAATCCCACCCAATACGGCCCCTTCCGGGTTTGATATGGGTAAAACCCATGTACATCAGCCTAAACTTAATGACCAGCATAAACTTAATGATCTGCATAAAATTAATGATACGTGTTGGTCTACCTTGGAGTGCCATTTTAAATAAGGCACTGCTTAATAATACCTCTTGGTCTACCTTGGATTCGCTTTCTGAAATTCCAACACCTTTGAAGACAGAAAAGGGGAGAAAGAAGTCATGGTAACTGTAAAAAAGCAACACCTTCATACATGTTTTCTGATCGATTCTTGGTTGTGTTTTTTGAACACAGGAAAAGGAAGTATATGATGCTGCTGTTGGAGTCTAATTGAAGACAGAAATCGAGCACAAAATGAGCAACACAAAATACTAAGTGTTCTTCATCAAAGGATTTTGGCTACCACTACAATTCAAAGGTTGTAGATCTAAACCTGTAAGACGTGATTTTAGGAATTTCACTTATTTATATGTGAGTTGTTGCTTTGTTTTCATGTTACTTTGGTTTGAAGAAAAACAATCTTGTTTATTAAACTTTTAAAATTCCCTTTAATCCCATCGCCGGCCGACTTAATATTTGTTATCACGGTGGCTTTTATCTTCATGATAAAATTGGCGTAATTTTCCGGACGACTTAATATATGTTTTTTCTGGACCTAATTTTCAAAAGTCGTTAAGATACATGTTTATCCACATCCTCTTTTTTCCGTTTTTCTGTTTGGATCTAATTTTCCGGCGGTTTTTTTTTCCTAGCAACCGATTCATGGTCGTTACAACACCAGGTGTTATTATTTAAGCCGGTCGTGACGTGGGGCGATATAAGCTTATGACCTCTCGGAGGGTCACTGTTGCTTTACCAAGTTCACCGTACCGAACCGCAGCACCTTGTTCGGAACAAACTTTAGTTAGTTTTATGAACTTTTTTTAGAGAAATCTACAAATTAAAAAAACTCCATCTTTAATCGTTATATATCCGATTAATCGTTATGGAGGAGGCATAGAGGATTTGCTTTTGTGGAGTTAACAACCTCGGATGCACGTCTAACAGTGTGGTTCGGTTTGAACATCTCTCTCTCTCTCCCTCTCGCTCTCTCCCTCTCTCTCTACCAATTTTGAATCAACAATCGTTGCGTCTTTTAATCAATTAATTCACTTTGCTACTATGTTCATTGTTCAGGTTGTTTGATATCAGAAACTGAAGCCCTAACATATTCATCGGAGGAAGTAAGTGACCACTTTCCGCCTTTTACCTTTATTATTAGTTGTTCTTAGTTCTGAGTTTGTTGATATAATTTTACGTTGAACCGAAGTCTCCGGTTTGGATAGGCCTCCCTGCTGTAAATCCGGTTAGGAGTAATGGATAAAAATTTGAATTCAAACAAATTGATACAGCAATTCGAGATACAAAAACACCACCCGAACTACTCGTTGAGCAAATTCCAATTTAGATTCCAAAGAACACTTTAAGTTTGCCACACTTGAACCAACAACGAAAGGATCAATTAACCATGATTCCACTTCTCTCTCTCCTATTAATTATATAAATTTCTTTAAATTTTTTGATAGATTTTTTCCCAAATAACAATGATTTCTATAATTTTTTTATAAAACTTTTTATTTTTAAAAAATAGGTTTGTTCATAAAACATTTTTTATAAATTTAACATTTATTTTATTCTTTTTAAAAAACATTTTTAGAAAATAACTATATAACGTTTCTTGAATTTCATTACAATATTCTTGTGTTATTCGGGATTCTTTGACTCATGTACAAGAAACCGATACACACTACTATGATGGGCATAACCTATGAATACACAATCCATGATTTTGGGTCCTATTCTTTGAACCTTTGGTGGTGGCATCACCACGGCACCCTCACACTTTTAAGTATTTGTAATATAGCTCTCTTCCCATCCACAACTCATTAGGTGTTTATCTCTCTCCCCTTCTCTCTTTCTCTCCATTTCTCTCTCTCCCCCTCTCTCTATCTCTCTTTCTCTCCTCCCCCTCGCTCCCTCCCCCTCTCCCCCCTTCTCTCTCTTCTATTAATTATACAAATTTCTTTAAGTTTTTTAATAAATTTGTTGTTTCACATCCCTCTCTTCTGTTAAATAATAATGATTTCTATAATTTTTTTATAAAACATTTTTTATTTTAAAAAAATAGGTTTGTTCATAAAACATTTTTATAAATTGAACATCTCTTTCATTCTTTTTATAACACATTTTTAGAAAATAACCATATAACGTTTCTTGAATTTGTATTAAAAACTATGTAATATGTACACAACGGTAATTCGAGATACAAAAATGAAAAACAGTAAAAAGGGGCCGTGAAACTCACCTGATGACGTGTCAGGATAATAATATCCTTCTGGTAGTAATAGAAACTAATGTCCACATGATATGATAGTCACGAGTTTATGTCCTACTCGATTCTTATGATATCTGTAGGTACTTAAAGAGCTTTATGAACTAACCGTAACGTTATAAAGTAAATCTAAACCTACGCAGTTAATGCAAAAAAAATATCGGTTATCAGTCAAAGACCGATATTTGAGATATCGGTTCTCACGGTGGGATATCGGTAATTTTTATATCATGCATAAAGTTATATATATATATATACATACTAGGTTATAGTCCCATGTATTACAAGGGTTTGAATAATAAAAAATAATAATAATAGAAAATGAAATTACAATTACAATTTCAATTGATGATTAAATTACACTTGAGGCAAACATTTTAAATTTGAATGAACACTAAAAGCCATAAATAACGTATCATTAATTGAATGGATAACACAATTTGTTCTTTGTATTAGTTCAAACATTGTGACCAGAAGCATTATTTGTTACAATAATCTAATAATAATATAAGTTAGTAAAATTTTCAATCCTGAAATCACCATGCAATCTGCAAAGTACACTTGCACCAATACTTTAAAAACAACAATCCCCACAAAAACTAAGCATATCACTGCCATTAAATTAAAAATATCACAAAAGCGATTATGAATATTAAAAACTTTGATACATGAATATACTGTGTTTAACAATATAGAGGTGTTCTTTAGTGCCCCCAATGAAAAAATGCAAACACAAAGTTTGAGAGCATGTATGAAATACAGTATGTTTATCTTCTTCAGCTTTGAAATCAAACAAAGTAAATAAGCATTTGGAATAAGCAACTTCAAATTTATTGAATAATACGCAAATAATTAGTTAATCAGTTTGGAACTTTGGATAAGCAATCTCAAAACATCTTATTGCTGTATTAAAACGCAACAAACATAAAAAAAATGCTAATAAGTGATCCCAAACAACCAATCCGAGCGTCTAATTTTGCAAAGAAAAATGCTAAACTTGGTTTAGAATTTTTCTTCAAATTTCCAAAATAATCCCCTAATTCATGATATACAATCAACTCTAAACAAATTATAGACTCCGTATAGTGAGAAGAATCAAGATTGATTGGAAGGCAACATCTTTTTGATCAAATTCAACCCACATGAGTATAAGAAACTAAATGCACAGTTAATTCTTGAAATGAAAGATTGAAGAAAAAAGTATCATAGGAATTATGCACTGATTGCAAAAGTCAACACTTCAATTAAAATCAGATAAATGACACAAAGATAAGCTACAAAACATAATATTTGATCACAAACAATTAAGATTCCAGAATTAACTCAATAATCAACCTAAAGTCTACTACAAAAATGAAATCAGTCTATTGTGTAGTACCAACATGTTAACTTTCATAACTTTACCTAATTAACTAATTGCAAATGAAAATTGTAAACCTATAGAAAATGTAATGAATTTATATAAATAATCACCTAAAGTGTCCATTTAAGCGTCTATCACAACCACTGTAATGTAAGCATTTGGCCAAAGCTTCCAACCTGCCTAAGAAAATGTTCTAAAAAGTAAAATAAAAGCATTTTATACCCGATCATATTAGATACTCCTATATCAACTAAGAGAATACAAAAGTCTACTTACAGTCAACATGGGCAAAGATGTTGCCTTTAATTCATTGAAGATAATAGACCAGCTGCAAGCTAATCATGATTTTAAGAGAATTAAGTACAAAATGGAGACATACCTAAGGTATATATTCAAACCATGGTGTCATCAATAACAGAGCACATTAGATAATAAGTTGAAGATTTTGTCACTTAAATCAACCGCTTTCTTCTTCACAGCTTCCATAATATCATCTGTCTCTCCCATCCCTAACTCTTAGTTTTTTAGCTCACTACATATAAACCAATTGATTTAAATATACAGAACATGAACCATCAAATTGAAAAATTGTAACTGTTGCCTAAAATTTCAATTCCTTCGCACACATCTATACTATATAATAAATAAAGGTTTCTCAATGCCACGTGTCGCCTCCATATTCATCCTCATAAAAAATTTTCCGCCTCTCTCATAATAAATACACTTTCATATTTCAGTAATAATATATTTTTAAACAAATTATTAATTATACTAATAAAACACATTATTTTAAATTATCTCATATTATAAGAAATTTTGAAATGTAATTAACTAGCTTATTTTTCAATCAAATAGTAAATGAAAGTCAAATTACGTTGAATAGTATTTTATGTGTTTTTTAAACTCAGTTATATATTAATTTATACATATTTTTTGATTTTTTTTTTCTATTGTTAACATATGTAATACATTTTTCCACCTATAAGATACATATATAAAGATTTAAAAATTTTATATATTGATATTTTATCACCCTGTGTAATACACAGGTTCTAAGCTAGTAACTAATATGCTTGAATCAAATTCATAATAACCTTTAACAATTGGATTTCAAAATATTCACCAACCACGCATACTTTGATTAAAGTTTACACTTAACAGATAGCCAAAACTCTTGAATAATGTCTAGAAATCTAATTAGTCAAACAAAAATCCAGCTAACTATGACATAATCAAGTGAACACTCAAACCTAATCATACTAATTTGGACGCAATCTAATAAAGATTTGGAGAAACAAACGGAAATTTGCACAAACCCACTTAAAACGAAAGATCGAATTCTTACATGGAAGCCTAGACCTTTGCAAAGACGCCACCACCCCTTCAAGCTCTTAGGTCAAGCAAGCCGTGTATGAATACCTAATCAAAGATCAGCGAATGGAGATTCAAAACCTTAAATCAAAATCATTAAAGAAAAAGAAGAGTACTAACTAAAAATCGTAGATTTTGACATAACATATGATGCGAAGGATGAAGTAGAATCGTGAATGAGAACCAAAGAACAGCTACAATTTGGAGAAGGAGATGCAGGATGTGAGTCGCTTCACAGAAATAGGTTTGCGAAGCAATGAAAAATACGGGTTTGAAAGGATATATTAGATCCGAACATTGGATAATCGTTTGGGTATAGACCCGCATGTATTCCAAAACGGGTTAAAACAAAATAGGCGGGAAAACAATTGTCCCAGTGATTATAGTGGTGACATGTGACAAAAGTTGTAATCATTTATTAGGTTAAAGATATAATGGTATATATATACTAGGTTATACACCCATGTATTACATGAGTTAAATAATAGAAAAATGAAATTATAATAATGTGTAAAATAGAAATTATATAATTTTAGAACTTGTACACAAATTTACATAAATGAATTATTTTTATTACGTACATCAATAAAAAAATAAAATTACAATTACAATATACAATTTCTAAATAATTAGTTGTACATGACATTTGTTGTTTTGTTTATAATTTTATCGTCTTTATCAACTTTCAAATTGTTTAAATCCATCCCTACTGTTTAGTACATATATATGAACACACACGTGTATATTTATATTTATAAAACTAAAATAATAAATAAAATTCTTTGTTTTCTTAATTAAGTAATATTTAGAAGATAGATTTTATATTGATTTATAAAAAAAACATTAACCTATTTAGATTTCAAATTCAAACTTAAAATAGAGAAAATTAGATAAGTTTGGTAAGAAAAAATATGGTGATGACATGTGTCATTATTTGGAATCATTTATTAGAATAAGGATATACATATATAATATTATTAATAGTCAAATCAAAAGTCAACTAAAAAGTGTCAATATTTCATATTCGAAACATGATCTAATCGTAATCTTGTTTGAAGTGCTATTGGAGTTGTCGATCGGAATTGGAGTTGGATTTCAGGTTTGTAAAGGAGGGTGTGCAATTGGTGCTATTGCAGGTCTGTGAAGCAACGTGAGATTGGGATTGGAGTTCCTATTGAAGTTAGGGCATAAAAATCGATGGGTTTTGGACTTTAGACTATGGGTACAAATTGGGCCAACATTTTTTAAACGGGAATGGGCTTTGGGGGAAGAAAAACATAAAAAGGCCCAAGTTAAAATTACCAAGAAACTCTGTTATACTACCGATATTATGGACTTTAATTATCGACGATATATCGGTAAATACTGCCAATAATATCGATACCGATATTTTCTCAGATGACCGATAACAGATATATCGGCGATATCAACTACATAGATCTAAACTCACGTCGAGTTATCACGCATGCAGTCGAGCTCTGTTGATTCTCAAAGGTATTACCAATTTAGTATACAATGTCGGTTTAACAATCGGTAATATTAGATACTTAGATCGAGTCAGGATTCACATCTCGAATATGTTCCCATGGTCATGTTTAAAATATTGGCTTGTCATACACATAACTATACATAACTCTACGCACGTATAAGTAATAATAATTCTCATTTATACGTTTATTAATAGAATGTATACAACTCTATGGTTTAATATGATGATCTTGAGGTTTTATAATATATTCGTACGAGAATTTATAAATATATATATCTTTATATCTATATCTATACTATATAATAAAGGAAAAGCATGGTGGAGACGTATCACTCTCTGGTTACGCCTCACCTTTATTTTCCTGCCTATCTCTCCTATTAAATATTAAATTTTCTTTTTCTCTCCAATTAAATAATAATAATAACAAATAATAATCTTTATAATAAAATTCTATGACACGTGTAACTTTCTGATTCATTTGTATCATTTTTTTTCTGTATCTCTCTCTCATATTAAATAATGATATTAAAAGAATTTATTTTTAAAATTTTAATATAAATCTTATTACGAATACTTATTATTTAATTATAAATAGTTCAACCGATGTAATATATCGTTTCATTCAACCCGTGTATTACACGGGTTTTTAAAAATATAATTTCCTTTTTACTAAGTATATAACATTTTATTTATTCAACCCGTGTAATACACAAGATTTTAACCTAGTATTTATATAAACTGAAAACCATAAATTATATTTTTATATATTTATACCAACTTGTATTTCGTAAATAAACTTTCAAGTCCATGTAGAGTAAATGTACATACATATATATACATTTGTTTGTATATAAAATATAGACATTTAAAATTATTCTTATATATGTATATATATAGGTGATGGTTCCCTAAAAAGTGCATTATGGTTAAAAAATATAAGAAGCAATTTCATTCATTCAATTGGATGATTAAAAGTAGAGATTTAAGTGTAGTAAATAAGGGTGGAGGGGCATTGTTTACGACATGTTAATATCCATTGCAAAGTTGGTATTTATTTCCATCGTAAACGAACCGCTTAAGCTTAACGCAACTTAACCGCACATGCGTTTAACCTTTCACGTAATTAAATATAATATTTGTGCGCATTTTATACCTTTCAGAAGCCCCCGTTTAAGAACTGACACATCCTAAACCTCCCGTTTCACGTATCGACCACATTTGACTTTCGTCAACCAGCGTTGACTGAGTTTGGATAGGTTTGACCAAGGCCCGGGATGTCGTATTCTGTCCAAAAACACACGTTTATACACAAGAATGGAACCCGGCACCCAAAAGTTACTAGATCTAGTTGGAAAACCGATTAATAGTTATGGATTACCCTAAACATCAAAACAAACCTCGTAATTCGTAGATTGGGGTGGTAGAACAACAACTAACGCGGATCTGGTCGTTAGAGACTTGCCGAAAAATCAGGAATCGTCGAAAATATCTCTGTTCGCAAGATTCATTCCAAAAAGAAGTTTAGAACCGTCGTGAATGTGTGGATCTAAACCCGAACAACGAGTAAACAAGACGGGGACATACCTGAGTCATCGGAAAGAAACCGTGAAGTCTTTGAATGCCGGATTTTTAGCCGGAAAAATGTATCCCACAAGATCTGTACACATCCTACCTGAAACCGCCCCATCCGCCACCGCGCTTGGCCGGAGTCTTTGTCGGGAAGATGAGAACGGTCGAAAAATAATCCGCCGTTTGGTGCGATTGTTCAGATCTGCCGGAAAAACGGGGTCCCGCTAGAACCCTAAACCATTGTCGCCGTCATTCACCATCTTCTGTTCCCACAAGTCCCTAGCCGCTGCCGCCGTCAACCACACCAGCATGTCTTCTACTCTCACATCCAGAACCCCGTCACCACCGCATAACCGTGTCATGGTTTCCTTCATGATATTAAACACAACATTCCTCGTAAAAGCCGGTATGATTTTACCTCTCGCCCTTTTGTCCTTAGAATTCCAAATCACTTCTTCGGCCTTACTTAAACCACTCGGTCTCTCTTCTAATGTCATCTCCAAATTGTTTTCACCGAATAACGCCCCTATTTGCATCTTCCATCATGCAAAATCGGTCCCGTTAAACTTCTTGATTCGAACTTTCTCGTCTTCAGCCATTGCAAACGAGAATCATAAGAAACTAAAACTAAAAGTCAACCAACAGAAGCCAAGCAACCTTCGAAAGATAACCTACACCGGAATATACCCGAACTTGATAACTTCTCCTGCAGAATAGTGAGCAACAACAATTCCAAGGGTTCAAAACCAAAACCCTAATTGCAAATAAAAAATGACCAGTGGCCTTTCCTGTCAACACAACCTCTTTTCCTAGAAAAAAAAGCGATACCGAGGGTTCAGTAAACCCTAAATTGCACCTGAACTCTAAAAAGAATTCCGAACAACAACCTTGTTCATCCTTTGCGTCAACAGCAAGGGTTCGTGGAACCCTAATCTCAAATATTGAACATTAGTAGTACCAGATTGCGTATGCCAGCAATTCGAAACAGCAGGCACACACGATGAAACCTGATGCAAAACAACAACCCTTAATCGCGACACCTAGCATCACAGCAAACAGCCTCTACCTTCGACAGAAACAGTAGATAGAAACATAAACCTTGATATCCTACCTTTCTCGAACAACCCCTTACCTTCCTCTTAATCAACACAGTGCAGAACCGTGTGTATACAACAACCAAGGCTCTGATACCAGTTGTTAGGTATCAAGAGTCGTTATCGTAGAGGAATCACACACGCACGCACACAATCGATAAACAAAAAGTAAATGCCACGAGAAATTTATAGTGGTTCAATACAGATTGGCTACGTCCACTTTGCAACTAGGGTTCTTTATTATTAGGTGTTCAAAGATATGAGTCACGTCATAGGTTCCATTTATAATACTAGGATTAGAGTTAGATAGGTGAACAAAAAAACCGGAACCGAAACCACCCAACGAACCGGAACAAGTTCTTCTAAAACCGAACCGGAACCGACCCTACCTGTAGGTTCCAATATTTCTAGTCAAAACCGGTTCTAAAAATACCCAAAACCGGTTCTCTCCCGAAAAACTTGTTGGAACCTTTTTGACCATTTTATAACGGTAATATAGTCGTTATAGGATCTGGTTTTTCAACCAAGAACCGGACCGGTAGAAACCCGATTTGTGCACCTCTAGGGTTAATGACTTAATTAACAAGAAACTAATAAGCGGGCTCAAGCCCATCAAGCTTATTCTTGGGCAAGCCTTCACAACCCAACCGTTTTAACCAATCACATGGATCAAGGAGCTCGACAATATATAAAATATGACTAATGCGAGATTGAACACTTACAGATCCATAAAGAGACTTTGTTTCTTATACCTGAAGCATGCACTACACACAGATTGAAAAATCTAAATGATAAAAAGTTTATCTTGACTTTATTTAAAACCCATGAGCAGTACACTAACATAGGAACAAATGAAGCCAAGTGCAAGATGACAACAAAATTTGCTATTATTGATTAAATAAGACCAGCCCTTACAGATGACTTGAGCCACAAGGCAGTAAAGCCCTTTGAAAAAGCTACGTGAAATCAAGCAGTTGAGTGCTTCAAATACGCAATAAGATCAGCCCGATCCTGTGGTCTCTTCAGTCCAGGTAACAGCATCTTTATTCCAGGAATGTACTGCACAACATCATCTTTGCATTAATAGAGAACTTTTTATAACCGTGCTTATTATGCTGGTTGAGTGGTTATTACTCACATCACTCAACCTAGAGAAAAGATAGAGATAAGTAAGAGGTCAACCCAATCCGAGCCAATCCATTTGACTAGTTTTCATAATCACATGTATTGACATGTTACCCAACCCATCCAATTTGCCACTTCTACTACTGTAAGTCAACCCGTCCAATTTGCCACTTCTACTACTGCAAGTTCTCTCAAGACTCCAGTGCCTGACTTATAATGGTCCTTGAAACATTGTCACTGTATTATCTAAGTTCTTCAGGTGATTTGTTAATAACTCACAACAATAGCAGGGATCTCTTTCTTTTTTATTAGGGGTGTTCCCATAATCGTGATCAGATTTGGATCTTAATGATCACTTGTTGTACTCTATGAATAGCACTAATTAATAACAACAATCACCAACGATGTTCAATTACCAAATTTTAATAACAACAATCACCAACGATGTTCAATTACCAAATTACCCTCCTATATTTTTTTGTCTTTTATGACATTTTGGTAAAATACCCATCGGCATAACACAGTTGCTCCATGTCCGATGAAGAGCCATTCAAGGTTTTGTGATTTGTAAACAGATAATCTAATCTCATCAGAATCCACATTTTTTCAGCTTTAGGTTCACATTTTGGTTTCTAACTTTTTAAAAAGGTTTTGTGATTTGTCGACCTTAATTCTAACTTATCTCATACAAATTCATCACCTGCGTTCAAATTTGGGACTTCTGTACTTCTGGGTTTTTGTTCCTGATTTTGCCAGTTTGGGTTTCTTACAACTGCTTAGGTTTTAAACAAGAGGAGAGGCGGGTCGTACAAGCGAACCAAATTGATGTTAAGGACTCGATTTATTATTATTTTAGTTAGTACTCAAAAGGATTTTATTTACACCTTTTATGTAGTATAAATGTCTAATTTGAGTTCTTTCATCAACTTATGAGGAAAATATTATTTAAATATGCAATTGATCCTTCCTTTTATAAGTCTTATGCATTTGAATTTGATGCTGTGGCAATGACCAGGGAGTTTGAGCACGATACAAGTTCTGCAAATAAAAAATTATCCCTAAAAACATGTGTAGAATTTTTGCTGGAGTTTCTTTAGGATCATGGTGCAACAAGAATTCTTAATGGACTTGATATGGACCTGAATCATGGGCCTGATCAAAAGGTGATGTCATTGATCACCTTGATTACAATGAAATTACTTACTGGTATGATTGTGTTGCAAAGAAGGGGTTTTGTAAGTAATTCTAATACAATTGATGTCATTCCTATGGCAGGTGCACAACCATTGGTTCAATTCCATCTTTGTCCCATCGAACTTCAAATGATTCTCAAAGAGAAAAGATAAGTTTCTTGAGTTGTGATAATGGGAACATGTTTAGGTGGTACTCAAACTGAACATGTTTACAGAACTTAAATTTAGAAAGTAATAACACATCTACTGTAATACTCTTACTTTTAAGTTAGTATCATCTGCCATTGAGTTTAATTGCATTTTCTTGGTGAATTTTTAGAACTCTTGAAAATCAACAAGTATGACCTGGAAAGTCAAAGTTAAGATTCTTGGGGATGACGGAGCCTTACTCAGAGGTACCCACATAAAAAGATTAGTTCTTTAATCTTTACCAAGTTTCTTTAAAGTCTAAAAGGTACCCATATATAAAGATTGTTCTTTACCAAGTTTCTTGAAAGTTTAATTGTAAAGCACATATCCTGCTAAAATATAAACAAGTCTTTCAAAATTCGAACTTTACCCAAATAGGCTATTTTAAAGAAGGGAAAAAAATCTTTAAATTTACAAAAACAATGCAAATTAGTGTCCATATGTAGAGGTCTCATTGAGCTTAATACCCACCGATAAATCATTCTATACAGTTTTCCAATTGAACACAGATGCGTGCAATTTCTCTCTATCTTTCAATGGAGATTTTGATTAGTTTAGTGAACAAATTATGTTTGACATAAAATAAGGGAGTGTTCTTTTGTTTTTGATATGTGAAAAGTTATTGAATAACTAATTATATATTTACTTGGTTTATAGGCCTTTGGAATGTCAAAGAAGGAGATGGAGAACAGGGTTGAATTATTTAACAGGTAAGATTCTTGATCTTTGTTTAATTTTGGAGATTTTGTGATGTATTTTAATTCAATATGCTTAGAGAACGTATCCACGTCGTAATAAACTTAACCGTTACCAACCGAATACCCGCCGCAACGCGCGGGAGAATAATCCTAGTTCTAGTTTAATTTCCAATCTATAAATGATATCAAGTAACAAGGTATTGCTAATGCAGATCATGAGGGCAACTATAACTCACAGGATGGTGTGTAAAGCAATATAATCACTTCACTGGCCATTTGATCCAGTGGTAGCCTGGAAGCCTCACCATTTGGGAGGTCACCGGTTCGAATCTCGTCTAGGGCAAATATGCTCCGGGTGAGTCAGGGGGTTTTCCAGATGACGGGTTTCATCCTAGGGGGTGGAGCTGCCCTGTTCTACGGGTGGATTTCAGTTAGCTTTGTCTTTCAAAAAAAATAATAAAACTTCATGAGTATGACCAAATCAATTTGCTGGTGAACATTTTAAAAAAGAAAAGAGATTAAACACAATAAATTTATACCTTCTTTTGGTTTAGCAAGTAATGATAACCAGAGCCATGCTCTTATTGTCAGCAGAACAATATATAATACCCTGCAGTGGAAGACAAAGAAACCATAAACAAATGCAAAAAGTATAGCAACCACACTTGTTAATAGCATTCATGGATCTCTCAACTAAAACTCATATTTATTCTTAAAATTTGTTTGTGTTTTAAAAACATAATAAATCCTGTCTCAAGCATGTTTTCCACTAACAACCGCTCACAAAAAGTATGAGGAATAGATATATGAAATGAATAATGAGTCTCTGAGAGCGTACCCGATGCTTGACTTAGCTCCCGCACTTTGTAGGGTCTGAAGAGGGGGCGGATCACTTCGCGCTCTAATGTGAATGACAATAGTGCATTACCCTACACTTTGTGCAGGGTTGTGTCCAAGGTCACAATCCCTATATATGAGAAATGGGAGATGTGTCTCTAAACTTGATCCCGTAGATGAGGTTACATGTGCACAAAAAAGATGGTTTGACCCGAACCTACCAAAGCCTCCTCAAGAACTGGTTTCAAAATGGTCAAACCCCCCTCAAGAACCAGTTTCAAATCAAACTGTTTTGACCAAAAACCTGTTTTGTATTATCTTGACCATGGATGTAAATAATCTAAACCCAAATCTGTTGGTCAATTCCTTCTTTGCCCTAGTTCTACGGATGAAATTTCTCTTCATCTCGCTAAGAGCATTCGAATCAGGTTCTTTTATCTTTTTTTATAATTTAATTAAAACCCATCATTCCATACAAAAAATGATCATTCTTTCTAAAATCTCTCACATCAAGAATTTGATATATTTAAGATTTTTGTGTTCATTTCCTTGTGATTTTAAGAATAAACATAGATTTAAAAAACCTGATTTAAGATTTCAATTTTATTTTATAATTTAAAAATATTTGATCTTTACCAAATTGATGATACCGGAAAACATCGATTGGCTCCACCCCAACATTAGGTTTCCGTGAGATTTTCTGTTCATTCTCACCAAGTCTCTCTTTGCTTTATTTCATCTCATCACCGCCGCCGGCAGTCGGAGGCTGCGATGCTTCTGTTCTATGTTCTTCAACACTTAGAACAAAGCCGAAATCAACCTCTCCCTCCCGATGTCTCGTTAGGTCAAAATACGCTGAAATCAACCTCTCCTTCCTGAGATGGATTCGACGTCTCGTTAGGGCAAAAACCGCACTCCAACACGCATATCCTGGTATCGTCTCCAAACACCAAATTTCTCTTTTCATCTCACCACCGCCCTGCAAATTATCCTCCAGATGATACCGGTATGAACTCCAACGCATTACTAGGTTTCCGTGAGATCCAAAAGACGATTACGAAGAGTTCTTCCCTTTCAGATTTTCTATTCTTCTCACCAAATCTCTCTATTCATCTCCTCACCATCGCCGGTCTTGTTCCCCGACTTCCTCGTCGAAGGCCGCGATGCTTCTATTCTTATTTCTTCCGCGATTCAACAAAGCCGATGTCAACTTCCCCTTCCTGAGATGGATTCGACCTCGTCGTTAGGGCACTGGATCTCGCATGTGCTGGTGTCGTCTCTCGCGTTGATATACTTGGAATCTCGTCACGATGATTTCTACCCCGTCAAATCAAACCAAGTTGGAACTCTCTGTGCCGGCTGCTCACCACCACTCAAGTTTGTCAATTCAGATCTAGGGTTCTTGAACCGTTTTATTTGAATTTTATGATTTATGATTTCTGTTAACTCTTTACCTTTTTATATTAAAAACGGAGCCAAATCGAGCCGAGTTGGCTTGAGATTAAACCGATTCAGCTTTAAAGTATGATTTGACTTTTCTAACTTTTATTAGATCCAGGGTTCTTGACGCTTTACCGTTTTATTTGACTTTTATGATTCCTGTTTTTTTTTTTGAAAAGCAATTTTCATTAAAAAACAGGCAGTCCCAAGACGGGGCACCAAAAAAGAACAAAATTATATAAAATTGAAATTACATTAATTCTTTCAAACAACCGGTTTATATTTGGATTTGTGATTGATCCATAGGGACCCTAGAGATTTTATAGAGTTGATAATATCTTCGATGTTCGCCTCTTTATTGTTGAAACTTGCCTCGTTCCTGGCCTTCCAAAGACACCAACAGCTCGTAATGATGATGCCATGAACTAAATCCTTCTTCGTATCATTCAAATCAGCGTGGCGATGAATGTCCAGCAGATCACGAAAAGAGAAGGCAAAGAAGTTTTTGATTTTACACCAAAAAGACACCCATTGCCAAATCTCCGTCACAATTCTACAACCGGTGAACAGATGGTCCACCGATTCGTACTGCACTCTGCACATCGGGCACAAGTCGCTTCCCACCCTAATGTTTCTTTTTTTGAGGTTGTCCATCGTTTGAATTCTATCTATTTCCGCACGCCAAGTAAATATGTTGCACTTAAGGGGGATCCACTTACACCAAATGAAATCGTACCTGCTGCCATAGTCCGGCTTACCTCGTAGAAAGCTCTTTGCAGACTTAACTGAGAAAAGAGCTTCAGAGTCATAGTCCCATGACCAAGTATCGTTGTGATCCACTAGGTTGACCTGTAACAAAAAGGAAACTAAAAGATCCAAATCCTTGGCAGCCTCATTACCAGCTGGCCATTCCAGCCAATTCCAGATTAGTCTCAGGCCATCTCCATCTTTCACAATTCTCGTGCCTATTGTACAAAGTTTATCCGCCTCCAGCTCGTAGAGGCTGGGGAACTTGTCTTTCAAGGTGTCCTCGGCAATCCAGTGGTCCAACCAAAATTGCAGCTTATCCTCTCTTCCAACCTTTCCTTTGAAGCATTTCGTGACCTTTACACCATCGATAACACAATTGTTGATGGCTTTAGCTATGTTTCCCCACACCCCACCTAGCGAGGATTTAGCAGGAATAAAATTGTCATTCTTCCTGGAAGCATGAATTTCAACCACAATCGACTTCCACAACGCGTCCCCTTCTGTTTTAAATCTCCAACCCTATTTCAGGAGGAGGGCAATATTAGCATCCCTAAGATTAGGAATCCCAAGACCGCCCTCTTTAACCGGAGAAACAACCCGATCCCACGCCACCCAATTTATTTTCTGCTCACCCCATAAGAACCTTCGGATCAATGCTTCCAGAGTGTGAATGATCTTGATCGGCGCTCGATAAAGGGAGAAATAGTACGACGGCAGACTAACGAGCACCGACTTAATAAGAGTTACCCTTCCACCGATGGAAAGGATTTTAGACTTCCATAACGCTAATCTATTTTCAAATACCTCAATGACCGGAGACCAGTTGCTAACCCAGTTCATGTTAGCCCCAACTTTCAGCCCTAGATAGTTGAACGGGTACAAATCAGCCGAACAACCCACAGCCCTAGCAGTCTCCGTCACCACTTGAAAATCCACCCCGATACCCATCAGACAAGATTTAGCAACATTGAATTTAAGGCCAGAAACAATATAGAAGCATCGCAGGATTCTCATGATATTCTTTATATTCCTCTCGGACCAATGACCGATGATGATGGCGTCGTCTGCATAAAATAAATGGGACAAAACCTTCCCGTCTTTGGAAAATTTGATACCATCGAACACACCGGCCTCACCCGCTTTTCTGAGCATACACGACAGCCCTTCCATGACAGCAGTAAATAAGAACGGGGCCAGCGGATCTCCTTGTCTCAACCCTTTTTGATAATGAAATTCGTATGTGGGAGCACCATTAACGAGAATTGAAGACCTGGCTGAATGAAGAATTCCTTTAATCCAGGAGCACCAACATTCCGGAAATACCATTTGGTGAAGCATCGAGAGAACAAACTCCCAGTTAACATTGTCGTATGCCTTTTCAAAATCGATCTTCAAAATAAACGCTTCTTTTTTCCTCTTTTTCAGCCAGTTTATAGTCTCATTAATGATCAAAGGACCATCAAAAATTAGCTTACCTGAGATAAAAGCGGACTGCGAATCAGAGATCACTGATTTCAGAACTCTTCTCATCCTGTTGGCAAGCACCTTCGAGATAGTTTGCTGATAGCCCCTACCAAATTAATAGGCCGATAATCCGAGAGATGAACTGCATCCTTTTTTTTCAGGATTAGAGTGATGAAAGAAGAACCACTCCCCCTGTTAATAATTCCTTTCTCATGGAACTCATCCATAACTTTCTTAAAATCGTTTTCAAACAGCAAACAGCGACCAGCGACTTTTAAGGAACTTGAAATTTATACCATCCGGACCTGGAGCACGGTCGTCACCACAACCAAACACCGCTTCTTTGATTTCCGTGGTAGAGAAAGGCGTCGCGAGCATGTCCGCCTCCTCCCTGTTGACATTACCCAAGCCATGGCACTTCAGCGACGGGCGAGAGACATACTTTTCAGAGAATTTGTTTCTGAAAAATCTAAGAATCTCTCTTTTGATGACAGCCGGTTTAGAGCACCAGTGGCCATCAATCATGAGCCCGTGAATCGTGTTTCTAGCTTTCCTGTTGTTAATCATCGCGTGAAAGAATTTAGTGTTCTCATCTCCATCGATAGCCCACTTGATTCGAGATCGCTGCTTGAGATCCAAATTCTTCCTATATAGAATGTTGCCGATAACACTTTTGCATTCTGCCAAGGTCCACATTTCTTCTTCAAGGAGCGGCCTGTTAACCTGGGAATCCAGTAGGTACTCGAGCTCAGACTGCGCCCTTTCCTCCTCTTCTCTTTGTTTAATCAGCATCTCGTCCCTCCATTCCTTGACATGAGACCTAATCAAAGCGAACTTCTTCGAAAGAATCTCATCAGGATGACCACCGGAGATCGATAAACCCACAGCTTTGATAATAGTGTCCTCAAAACCGGGAAGGTCGATCCACGAACTAAAAATCCTGAAGGGTCAGGGACCAAAATTCGTATCAACCATAGCAAGTAAGATTGGGAGATGATCCGACAAAGAAGACTGAATCGTTCTCAGACACGCATCAGGGCATTTCTGGAAAAAATCAGCACAAACCAGCACTCTGTCGATCTTACTGCGTTTGAGGCCTTGATTCCTGAAACAAGTGAACTTCGAGCCTTTCAACTCATATTCCATGAGGCCCAAGTTGTAGATAAAAAAGTTGAAACTTCTCGCACATTTAGCTTTAAACACATAATTGAATCTTTCCTCTCTAGATCTAACGGCGTTAAAATCTCCCAATATAATCCACATCCCCACCTGGTTCATCATTAACTGCCTGCAATTATCCCACAGGACAGATTTCGCAGCAACACTTTGAGGGGCATACACGTTCAGCACATTTAACACAAACCCATCCTTTTTTAAATTTCCTTTCACCAACAGAAAGTTCTGGTCCTTGATGCACGAGGACATTTCAAAAAGCTCAACATCCCATAAGGAGATGATACCTCCCGACAAACCGTTGGATCCCACCCATTCGAACCCAAAATCCCCCTTTCCCCAAAGATTGATTAAATCTTGCTTAGAGACCGATCCCCTTTTTGATTCTTGAATCGCCAAGAAGTGCGTACCATTTTTCTCTTTAACAGCCTTGATACCTATAGCTTTCCCCGGACCTCCTAAACCACACACGTTATAGGAAAGGAAGTTCATACTGTAACCACATTGTTACCTTCCTCCTGAATGACTTCCTTTACCAAGTTATCCAGCTGGAACAGATTCACCCCGGTGAGGCACCCGATTTCTATTGTATCTTTGATCTCTTTCTCCTCCACCAAGGAAGCGGGAGCCTCCGCCTGAGACCCGATATCCGTAGATCCATTTTCTTCTGAGGTTGTATCAGCCAGACCCTGTTCTCCCGACTCCGCCGAACAAGAATTATCCGAAGCCCTAGTATTCAGGTCAAAGTCAAAACCTAGGAACTCCTCAAAAGAAGGTACATCTCTGTTAGACTCGGACCCATCCACCGACTTTGGCCTGGCATCAATTAGGCCCAACAAGGCGTTCAAATTAAAAGGGTCGTCCTCCATAGAGGCCCGGATTCTCTTTTTGGGCCTTGGCTCATCATATACCTTTCCTTGACATTTATAACCCGGCCCATGTTTTCTTTCTTTAATCTTCTTGGGTTTGAAGTCGTCTTTTCCCCTTCCCATGCAAAATCCATTATGCTCTTCTGACACACTAACAGATTGCATGCCACCAATGCATGTCTTGTCCGCCGCAAAATTAGACTCCCCATGCACCCCTACCGATTGGAACTCCTCCCCCCGAAATTCTCCTTCTTCCACCTCTTCATCTTCTGCCGGGGAATAGGTAGCCGGAGCAATGAGACATTCCGGTATCCAATCACCCATCTCCTCCGATAGCCAAACCTTGAAGCTCTTGTTCTTCTATTTCAGCGTGACAGAATCACAGATTTTGGAACCTTCCCCCACCAGGATACCAATACAGACAGAAGACAAATCTTTGTCTTCGAGAAACAGTTCCGGCACGTGCATGACTTTTCCGAATCGTGACCCAATGGATTCCAACACCGATCTCCCCGTAAGGAAAAAAGGAATGCCATGACATTTTAACCATGCAATCCTTTCATATGGCAAAGATTGTCCATTCCACATCTTAAGCGAGGAGAAAAGTTTGCACCAAACCTCCTCCTTTTTGAGGTAATCCTTTGCGCTCGATTCATCCTTGTAAGAGATAAGAACCGAAAGACCACCAATATACTGAATATTCACAGCCATCTCAGCACCCCCCACCTTCCCAAGATTAAGGTCATTAAGGGTTTTGAGATCATTGGAGCGCCCGACTAGTGATCTGTTATAACATTCATTTCCCACCGCCGCCTCCTCCGGGATGAAAATCGAATTTGAGTCCTCTTCACAGCTCTCCATTTCACTATTACCCCCATGAGCACCTTGATTGGTAAGAGCATCCTTAAATGTTTTACCCCAACCAGAACCACCTCCGGAAGGAAGGTTCAAAGCAAAAGTGGCTTTTGTGTTCCAGTCGGGATTAGCATTAGCCCTCCTCCTCGTATCGGCTCTCGAATTGTCCATAAACCTTTCGTTTTCAGCGGCAAACTTTTTAACGTTCACAAACAATCTGTTACCACCAATCTTAATCCTCTGCAGGTTCTTCTCCAGCTCCCTCGAATTTACTACCTTACGGTAGGTCGCAAATCCAAATTTGTTGCCCATTTTATCTCTTTTCCTGGCTATGTAAACGTTACCCAAGTCTCCAAACGCCCCCATCACCTATGAAATTTCCCATGGAGTGCTCCCGTCAGGGAGATTAGAGATGTAGAATTTAACTACACCTTTGGATATCCCCGAACCTCCGTTATCATCTGCGTTCTTTCCTTTGTTGTGTCTTCTTTTTGGCTCTTCCCATTTCCTCTCGTTGTTCTCTCCCATTTTTTACTTTTTATGATTCCTGTTGACACTTTAACTTTTTTATATTAAAAACAGATTCAGTATGATTTGACTTTTCTAACTTCTATTTGATTCTTATAAATTCTATTTTTTTTAACATCCGACGAATAGTATAAGTGCGTCCACCAGGTAAATCTATTGGCGAAATAAACCTACACTCGCGAACGCAAATAGTGCTGATGACACGGCCAGCTAACCGTTAACCGTTCATTTATTTTCTTTTTATGTTTTGATTTTATTTTCGCTTAACTTTTGTTTATTAGTACTTAATTTTAATACTATGTGGAATTTATTTATTTTTTGGATATTTATTTGATGATATTATTTATATTTTGTATGTTGTATAGTATTTACATAAAATTTTATAATGATATTATTTATTTATGATAACGTTTATATGTATGTAATGTTTTATATTTTTAATTTGTATTGGTAGTTACACATTTTTCTTTTACCTTATTTTCTCTCCTTAAACGAGACTCGGGAACACAACTTTAGGTTTTTCCTCTTTTTTTATTTTTTTTTATTTCTCGCTTTGCAATTTTTAGGGTTTATTATAGAAACGTCGCTACAGTTCATTTTCCTCCTTCCTCTGCAATTGCACCCGCCAATCACCCTGGGAGGTTTGTTTCTTCATCTTCAACACTATACCGTTTATTAGATGTTTTTCATCTTCCTACCAGATTTTGAATGAACAATGGATGTGTCTTTGAATCCATTAATTGAATCTGTCACTATGTTTCCTGTTCAGGTTGCTTGACATCGGAGTCTGAAACCCTAACATATTCATTGGTGACCTCTATATGCCTTTTTACCTTTATTATTAGTTGTTCTTAGTTCTGAATTTTCTGTTTGTGATTCTGTGAGTGCTGTTTAGGGTTTTAGTTGTTCATGGCTGTTTAGGGTTTTACTTGTTGATTCTGGTCTTCCTGTCTTCTGCCATGATCTCCAAAAAACATACGAGCCTGAGCTCTGATACTACTTGTTAGGGATCGGATTTTGCGCCTTGAGTGCGCTTATGCGCCTTGACAACTAATTTGCTGACAACTTAGGGACTAAGGAACTCAATTAGTGCCGGATGCTCTATGATTGCAGCCTCCACAACCTAACAATTGTTCTCCCCTGATCCATTTTGACCCTACCCATATTGCTTAATAGACCAAATTTGGTTGTATATTGAATATTTAGAGTCTTTGTATGCAAAAAATAAAACAAAAGTTTTGGCCGTATCGTGTGGTTGAAAGAAGTTCTAAGGCTCAGTAGATTGAAAGAGATGCTTATTCGGTTTTCATTGAAAGACAGTGATAGGGGTCATGAAAAGTGACACCAAGCAAAATGAATAACTGTTTCTCTTCTTAATTCCTGCAGCCAATTTTTCAACTGTTTATATCCCAAGTTTATAGAAACAAACAAATCTTAGTTTCCATTTCCTATTATTACACACTTAATCCACTTGCTCACTATTTGCTTTGCTTCTTAATATTGATGTTACACATGAATACTCTAGTTGATGAAATGGGGTCTAGATGTGGTGCTGCTGTTTTAAGATGGTTCTTGCTGTTCTCAATTGTTTTTGCAATTATGACTGGATCGTATGCAAATCCGACATTCAGAACGTCTCGAGGTTTGTATCATTTTGCACACTTAATTATTCGTTCATTCTAGGGGTGTACACAAGCCAAGCCCGAGTTCGTCTAGGCTCGAGCTCGGCTCGTTTAACTTTAAGAGAGCTTGGGCTTGAGCTTGACTCCTTTAGAGCTCTAACTCGTCTCGTTTATTATTTTATTTATATATATTTATAATTATAATTTTTATATATAACATATTACTTAATTATTTTTATCATAATTTTATAAATAATAATAGTTATCATACAATTCATATTCAATATATTAAACAAAATCTATATAAATAAAGAGCTCGTTTAGGTTCGCGAACCGGATTGGGCTCGATATGTGAAGCTTGGGCTCGAGCTCGTTTATTAAATGAACCTCAATTAAAGCTCCAGCTAGGGCTTGTTTAAGCTCGGCTTGATTCGAGTTTTTAGCGAGCCTATCTCTAGTAGCTCATGAGCGGCTTGGCTCGTTTACATCCCTAGTTCATGCTACCGACCTGAAGTTTTGTGTTCTGCATCTAGGATTATTTCGTGGAAATACCTCCAGTAATCTATTTCCTGAAAATGATCCGCACGATGATCCTGGAAGAGATGCGGGGCATCATTGATGTGCTTCCTCCCTTGCATAACTAGGTTCTTGTGAGACGCAAAGACGATTAAGAGTACGTAATATTACGCTTAAATAAATAAGAATCTTGCTAAATTGATTTTACTGATGATATGATATACTTCATAGGTATGATATAATGTTTATGATAGACCCCAAACCTTAAACCAAAAACAGTCAATTCCTCTGGTTTATATAGCAATGTGTTGGGGAATCCAGCCTTCTTTTTCTCTTTGCCAGATCATTGAATTACATGCATAAAACATCACTATGATCACATCGCTTATGTCATAAGATGCTAAACATGAACACGAACGACCACAACTAGATAGATTCATAATATTTTCGTATCGGAATGATTTATTTGATAAATAATAATAAGGATTAAGTGTTGGGAAGGCTTCGGGTCAGCCGGCCTTAGCTCTAGTGGGCCCAGGTTGCTTAATGTCTTGTTTAGCAAGTTTAGTAAAAGGTTAAACCCTAATTAGCTAGTCTATATATATGATCTCTTGTACTTGTAATTTTTTATCACCTCAATAAAACGAAAACGTTAAATCTCGTGTGTCTTTTATTCTTGTTCGTGTGTTGCTAATTAATCCCTAGCATTAAGGGGTTAGCATATTATGGGTATGCCACTAAAATGAAATTGTGTTGATGGATTTGTGTTTCTGTTATATTTTTTAATTTATAACCGAATTTATAAGGCCCGACCCGGATTGCCTCCAACTTAAAACAGTTTTACATGAAGTGGTGTTGATGTACTCTGTTATAATTTTGAATTTATGTTTCTGATAAATTTTAGATATGTTAACAGAAACCATTACAGGGTTAAGTTGTGGATATTCATGATGAAGGTGTTGAGAAATTAAATCATGATATTTGTAGTTTTTGTTTATGAAGCATTCAATTTTCTGTGTATGATATTTATGCTACTATGCATTTTCTTACACATAGCTACTCTGCACGGATCCAGTAACAGTGTCAAGTGTGCATTAAAGCTTCTGTAATGTGAAGTTATTTTGTTGGTCAGATAGTTGGTATGCAAGTCTAAATACATGTTTTTCCATACGAAACTGAAGTTTTCTATGACATGATGTAGGCTCATCGCGTGGAAATGTTTCCGCCCATGTAGACTCGGCATATTGTTCTCAAGATGATCGTTGAAAAGATGACGGACACCATCTGCTGATGGATTTATGTTTCTTTATCTCTGTTATAATTTTGAATCTATGTTTCTGTTAAAATTTCAGATGTTACTAAAACGAAGTTGATCTCTTCTCGAGATTGTGTTGACGGATTTATGTTTAACCTCAAAATTTCAGAGGTGTTGCAGAAAATGAATTTTGCATGGCAGTTTTTGTACTTGATGCAACAGGAGGTGTACATCTCCGCTGTTACTATTCCCCTCCATGTGTGCCAATTTTATTCAAATGGGCCTCAAAATCACAAGTTCAAACAACGAATTTTAACGGGATTTTTTAAACAATTTTAATAAAATCACAAGTTCAAACAACGAATTCTGTTAAAAGGGCATTTTGGTCTAATAGCCGGATTTTTTAACTGGATTTTGTAAACAATTTTAACAAAATTAACAAATTGCTCTTTTAGTAGACCAACATGCCCTTTTATTTAACACAATTATTTAACAGGGTTAGTGGGCTTCACTTTAATTGTTACGAAAATGAAACTATTAGACTAAAAAGGTCAAATTTAAGAGTTTGGACTAAAATGATTATTTCGGTGAAACCATAGTATTTAACTCAAATAAATAATATATTTATGAAAATAAATCTAGAATCGAACTTAATTAAAAAAAAGAGAGAATATTTTAGTTTAATCAGGTTAATCTAATAAGAACAAGACTAAATTATAGAAAACTTCATTTACGTTTATTTGAAATTACAAGTTTTATACTTTATTTTCAAAAATTATGTTGAACATCCTTTATGTATACTTTTTATAATATTTCATCATTTAAACTAACTGACGTTAAGTTTTTTTTGTTAATTTAAGGACAGTGTCTTTCTACCCTAAGGCTAAGGGTACTACCTACAATTTTCACACCTCCACACCCCTCCACGTCAGCTACACATCAGATTTCACAACTTTTCCACACCCCTTAACATTTGAGGCAAATTGTTCCACATCTCCACACCGCAACGCCATTTTCTTTTTGTAATTTTATTTGTTTTAATAATATAAAAGCATTAAAAAATTAAAAAGAAAATAATAGTTTTTGATTAATAACTTAAAAATACATTAAAAAAAAATATCGTACACAACTAACACGACAAGGTAAAACTTGACAAAAAATTATGATCCGTTTTTAGTTATAATATATTTAATTATTTAAAAAACTATATAACTATATCATTTTGATTAAAAATATTATATTTTAGACTAAATTACAATTTTTGTCCTTTATGTTTATCTAAATTATGAAATGGATCCTTTAAATAATTGACTTTCACTTATTGTCCTTTATTTAAAAAGTTCTCTCGTTTTTTGTCCTTTAATCTAACAGATGTTAAGTTTTTCAGTTAAAAAACCTCATGTGCCCTGCACATGAGGGTATTTTAGTCTTTTTACCCTTAAATTTTTTAAAATAATAGGATACTCTTTATTATTAAAAGAAAAAATATTTAAAAAACTGATTATATATAGGTCCCACACCTTTCATTAAAAGTTCAAAAATATAAACCCACCCACCTCCATTTTACCCTCGTCCTCGTCGTCTTCCATAACCTAGCCCAACTCCGGCTTGGGTACCAACACAACCAACGCCGGCACCACCGCACCTCCCTCACCATCTGAACCTCAGATAAAAGCCAAATTTTCAATTAAACCAAAGTGTGCTGGGATAAAAATCTCCAAAATCAAGTTTGCTACCACCACAATCAAGCATCCTTATATTAACCTTATTTCATTAATTGTTCTTAAAATAATCAAAATTTAGTTATTACAACTTTATGCAAAAGAATCACCTTCAAATTTGGGGATGGAATCAAACATCTACGACATCCTCCAAGAATCCTAAACATCCTTGAATCATATAAGAAATCCACATATACAGTGGTAATTTTATAACAAAATTAGAAGAAAAGTAAATTACACAAATTGTTCTTTAATTATACTAGAAATGACACTCTATGTCCTTTGACTTCAATAAATACACCACATGTCATTTTCTTAAACACTTTTATACACTCTATGTCCTTTACACTAACCGGTGTTATCTTTTTCTGTTAAATATACATACGTGCTTTACACATGAAGGTAAAAAAGTCATTTTATTCATAGAAGGACAATTTATGTAATTAATTACTAAAACATAAAACCCATTCTCTCTCATCTCTTATCTCAACTACTATCAATTTGCAGGTTAGATGAACCACCATCTCCACTCAAATCATTTGAGATGAAACATAAACCCCTGCTTCTACTGCTTACACTCTCATCATCCAACTCTGAGCATTTATCATTCCCCCGAAAAAAAAAAACTCGTGGTCGAAAAAAAACGCGTTTCACATTCACCAGAAGTTTCGGTTGGGGGTATTCGATCATCAGGCAAACACAGTGGTCATCACCCGATGCAGGCTCCTGGTGTAATTCTGATGCAAATCGGAGCTCTTCTCGTCTGAGAATCGTCGGTCGACTGCGACGAAGTGCCAATCGGAGCTCTTCTCGTGGTCGACTTGAACGCCGATGTAGCCATCCGGTCACAAATTTCAGAATCAAATAATGAAAATTTAGTTTAACAGTAACAGATTCGAAGCTGGAATCAGATGGAAAAGGTGATGAACACGAACAAGGGTTTGATCAATTGATTTCAAATTGGGGCGGATTATTGAGATGAAATCTAGGAGAAAGTAAATTGAACGCCGGATTATTGTATGTATATAAGCAGGGGAGAGAGGGTACCGGAGAGGGAAGGTGTAGGGGAACAGAAGCACCAACTCCACCAGCAAACATTTTTATTAGAAACGAGATAGATAATATTCAAGAAAACCTTAAAACGTGTTATAAGAACACACCTATGTACTACAAAAAATCAATATAAAATGTTTCCTTTATAATAAAAATTTAAAAGAGAAAGTATTTTGTTAAAAATAAAATGAAAACGATATTAAAATGTTTATTTTGGTAATTTCGCTTTGTTTTTTTTTATTTAATGAACCTATATGTTTAATATTTTTTTACTTTTTTCAAAAGTAGTTTTTTAATTTATCTCTCACTAATAAAATAAAATATTTAATCTATAAATTAGTTTTGACAATATGTATATTTTTTTTGAAAGGCAAACTTTATTAAACGAAACATGCCAAAACCCAAACCGGGTAGGCAACAACCAGACCGAAAACAAAACAACAAAACCTTACATCAAGTTAAAACTACACCACTTATCCCACGTTAAAGACTTGTTCTTTGATCTATTCGAATACCACAAGAAACCTAACGATTTGATGTTGAGGATGATGTCTTCAATCTTAATGGGCTTGTCCGAGAATCTCTTTTCATTCCTAGCCAGCCAAATGCACCAACAGGTAACCATAATTATACCATGAAAAACTTCTTTGGCGATCTCCCCTAAACCGGCATAAGAATGGAGCTCCAAAAGGTCTTTGATCGAGAAGGTGTAAATAGACGGCACCTTACACCAATTGCTAATGTGTTGCCACACAACCGCTGCGGTCCAACAAGAAGTCAGCATGTGGTCTGCTGATTCGAGATCCGAGTTGCAGTTGATGCAACCTTGATCTCCGATATCCATACCCCTCTTCCTAAGAGCCTCTTGAGACGGAATACGATCTAACTCCGCCCTCCACATAAAAATATTGCATTTGAGAGGAACCCATTTCGACCACTTCATAATGTAAGGCGAACCGTAATTCCTGCTGTTAATGATTAATCTCCTCGCCGAACCGACCGAAAACCTGCCAGAATTATCCCCCGACCACACCCAATTGTCCTTGTCCTCCGAGATTTGCACATCGGCTAATAACAACTTGCAAGAATCCCATTCGGCCGCCTCCTGATTAGAGAAGTTGGCCCTTTTCCAGACTCCCCTAAATCCGGGATGCCATTGACTTGTAGTTATCGTAGTTATATGTAAACGGATTTAAAACGTAAATAAAAATAAGAAAATCATGACGGTACATATTGTACGTGATGTTAAAAAAAACATGTCGTAGCGGTATATTCGATATTCACGAAAAAGTTACGTCATTGTATACGAAAGTGAAGCTATTCGAAATAAATTTACACCGAAACGTAGATAAAATCAAACGGTTTAAAAAACATTTAAAAAAACCGATCGATTTAAAATTATGTTACGAAAATTCACGTTGAAACATAGATAAAAATAGGCACGTCGCAACGTCAAATTAAATTTTACAAATATCATATTTTAAAAGTTGTAAGTGGAAAACAAAAAGGAAAAAACTATGAAAAAAATTGAAACCTTGAAGCAGTTTTGACGACTCATACGTTTATGATTTGATAACTTGTATATTATTACAACCAACTCCGTTTCGAATGAAACTTATACCGAAACGTTGATAAAAATAAGTACGTCGAAACAGTACATCTAAAATTTTATGAAACATCATATTTTAAAAGTTTTAGTGAAAAACAAAATTAATTCAAAATTAATTATAATAATAAAATAATATAATTATAAAAAAATAAACATGTTGACAGGGCCGGCTCAACCATTTTAAGGGCCTATAGCGAATGAGAAATTTGAAGCCTTTTTATAAAAAAAATATTTTGCTTACAATGGGAGATGCAATGAGTATTGTTTTGATGTTCCAAAATACAATTATTCTTCTTGTTGAGCATTCTATCAGATTCAGATATATGCAATTATCAACCTTCTAAACAAATTAGGGCCTGCTGCCCACCATACTGACTACTTCCACCTTGCTGCCTCATCATTTTCCTTAATGGCCTATCACTGGCACTCCCTCTTGATGATTTTGATATGAAGACAGAAACAAAAGTTTGTGTGGATTGTTCAAGAGCAGAAACAAGATCACAATCTGTTTGTGGTCTGTTGCATCAAAACAAAGTCAAACGTGGTTGGCTTGAATAAACAAAGTCAAATTGTTTTGCTTGGTTGGCTACAGTGGGCTGCGTAGTTAAAAACAAACAGATTAACACAGAATCTAATCAAATTAGGGCAGAATATGCAATTAACAACCTTATAATCAAATTAACACAGAATTAGGAGAATCAAATTAGGGCAGAAATCAAGAATACAATCAAGCAAAAATTCAAGAAACTCTTACCTTTTTATTTTCTTCTTCGTGACTCCAAACAGATTCCAACTCCAAGCGGCAGCTTCTTGTTTGATGATTCAGGAACAAGAACAGTAGATTCAAAAACGGGTTCAATGCTTCGTGATTCAAGAACAAGAACAGTCAATTCTGCTTCGTGATTCAAGAACAGTCGATTCAATTCGTATTCAAGAACAAGAACAGTAGTCTATTCAAAAAGGGTAAAGGGGTTTCGATACCTATTTTCGAACGTGGATTCATTGATTTGTTACTCGGGAACTCCATTAATGTTTGATGAATCAAGAAACCTAATTGAATGGTGGCGACCGACGTTTCAGGAATCAAGATTGCAGATCGATTAATCAATCAAGAAGACGTTTCAGTTTTTCATTGTGGCTGGAAGTCCAGCAACATACGCGTGTTTTTTTAACCCCACCACTCCAACAGACCTAATGATATGGGCTACACACTACTAATAAGCCCAATAGCCCAAATACATCTATTATATATAAAAAAAATAAAATTTAAAATAGGGCTCTAAGAAAATAGGGGCCTAAAGCACTTGTTTTACCCTGTAAGCCCATTGGGGCGGCCCTGCATGTTGGCGAAGGGTTGACGCAAATACATGCATCAAAGAATTGTAAATTGAGCCTAAACAGTTTGCATTTTGGATTTGGAATTGAATTTGAAATAGAATTAGAATTTTAAGGAATTTGAATTATTAATCTATTATAGTGACAAAACAATAATAAAGGAATTAAAATCTATCACAATGACCACCACTTACCTAATTTAGCCGGCCCCGCCAACCACCACCACCGACCACCGCCGCCCCTGACCCGCCGCCCCGACCTCCGATCGCCGCCGCCGTCACCGTTGCCGCCCTTGAATCGCATCGCCGCCGACTATCGACCGCTGCCGCCCCAACACCGGCCCCGCTAGTAAATACAAGAGTTTCGCTTTGATAACTGCCATTCCCTATCAAAACACGCTTTCAGTAATTCAAGATTTGATATTCCATATTTGTGTTTTACCAAAGCATCAGGATGTGTTTTGGATGTATCATAACTCATAACTCATAAGGATGTGTTTCAAGATTTAATAACGGTTTCAAGTTTCTGTTCAACGTGAAAAGACTGGAATGCCCGTGAAAATTCAGTTGTTGTGATGTATTGGTAAGGTTGATTTTTGTTGAACCAGTGCTGTTGTTGGTCTTTCCTTGAAATTACATCTTGAAGGAAGTCAGCTACCCCCTTCCTTTCTGGGCAAGGACCTTCATACACAATCTGGCCTTCTGACATCAATATGACATCATCGAAAAGTCTGTATGTCTCCGGGTTGGGGATCGGTGGCGTCAGTCGGTGTCGGAGAGTATCGGCGCGGCGGCTGCCGCGGATTTAGGGGTACAAATGCGACAACGGTGAGGGTAGAAGATTCTATTTCTTTTTGCTGAATTCCTTTATGTAAACAATTTTTTTTACGGTAACATGCGACTGGCGAGGCGGACTGCAGATGCGGAGGACTAGGGTTTGGCGGAGGCGGTGGTCTCAGCTCTGGTCGAGTGGTAGGTCTCTGACTCTCACAGTTCCCGCTCTCTATCTTTCTTCTTGGCTGGGCGCTTGTGCAAGTTGGGTTTGAGAATTGAGACTATGAGGTATTGGGTTTTAATAAAACATTTGGGCTAAACCCAATACCTCAAAACCTTTAATAAAATGTGGGGACTTTTTATAAAGTATTAGTTTTTTTTAATAAAATTTTGGACTTTTTATGAAGTGTTGAACTTTCAAAAAAATTTGAGGGGTAACCAGATACATAAAAACGTAGCCCTAGGGTAGGTCCGCCCCTGATGGAGAGGGTGGTCGGTGGCGGTCTCGCCTATGGTTGGTGGTTAGTGGCGGCGGTCGGTGGTGGTGGGTGGCGGTCGCTGGTGAGGGCGGACGGGTGGCGGTGGTGGAGACGTTCGGTTGTCTGTGGTGGTCGGTGGCAACTGGGTCGGTGGCGGGGCTGCAATCGATTGTTGGTCATGGGGTGGTCGGTGGAGATGGCGGGGGCAGCGAAGGGGTCGGTGGGTGGCGGCTGCGACCAAGAGGTGGTGGTAAGGGTGATAAATTCCAATTCTTTTATAATTGTTTTGTTACTCAAACACATTTCAAATTTAAATTCCTTTAACAGATTCTTATTCTTTTAAATTCCAAATCGTTTGGACAAATTATAATTCAAATCCAATTCCTTAAAATTTCAATTCCAATTCGAACGAATTCAGCGAACAAAACGCCCACTCAGGGTTTTAACTCTTAAAACCTTATTACTCTGTAAAAGTCTCTAGTTAGTTTGCCTCCATCTTAATCCTTTAAAACCTCGTAACTTAGCCACCAAGTTAGGGTTTTTAGGATTCCTCTATATACTGTAAATCCATGTAATTATCACATAATTACATTTAAAAAACTTATATTATTTAACTGATTAATTTAATAACAGTTAGTTAACTAAATATAATTATATCCAATTTAATTATAATCACACCAGCTTATTATTAATCAAATTAATTAATGATTACTTCACAAATAATCATCGTGTCTAACCGTATTCGTTTGTCGAGATAAATATTTCATAAATAACTATCTCACCTTTCGTTATATTCATGTAATAGACTATATTAAGTTTTAGTATACCCGGTGATCGTAATCGATGCCCAAAGTGTAACTGCTTGAATCTTACCTCGTTAGTAGTATTGTCAAATGTCGTTACTCTGGCATACTAGTCCAACATAGGTAATAAAGGCAGAAAGAGGAGGAGGTAGAGGTAGGGGCCGAGTACCCGTAACGAGATCATGAATCCATGAGAATACTAATACGGACACCAACTAAGAATACTAATACAAGCACGAGAATGGAAGGCAATATTGAGGAATTGCTTATGACTTAAGCTTAGTTCTAAGGAGCGGTTATTGATGAAGTCTTTAGAGTATTACAAACAACATTGCTTGAAATTTTGGATGAGGTGATTCAAAGAAGGATGAGCCCGAGAAATCAAGGACTCGGTGACAGAATAGGAGATCGAGTAATGGTGCCTACACATGAGTTGGAAATGGTGTGAATATGAATCATGCCACCAGTGCAGGAACTGTTGATGGCACAAATCAGGGTGGAAATAGTTGAACTATAAACCACGCTGCAAGAATTAGGAATGAGAGCAAAGAAGGATATGCTTGTATAAATCTTTCAGCGGATGCAATCCAAGGCTCTTTTGTGGCAAGAAGGATGCGATAGCTGCTATACAATGAAAGAAGTGATTAAGCTTAGTGAATGTAGGAGTGATCGGGTAGTTAAATTTGTTGCACGTTCTTTTGAGACTGAAGCACTAGGCTAGTGGCAGTCAGTCAAGAAAGCTAAAGGAGAAAGAGTTGTCGACAAAATGAAATGGGACGATCTTAAGGAATTGGTGGTTATAAAATTTTTGTCCCCAAAATGAGATGGGTTAAATAGAAACGTAGTTTCAACATTTGAAGGCCGGGAAGCTAACACATCGTGAATATACAACCAAATTTAGTGAAATGGAGTTTCAACTAGTGCCTCATTTCGTGGCATTTAAATCTAGAAGGATTAAGTGTTACATGCAAGGATTGCCAACAAAGGTTCGCACGTTAGTAAAAATCACCACATCAATAACCTTAGACACAGTTATTGAGCTTAGTGTTGTCATGTATGACGAGGTTGCATGTCAAGAGCCACATGCGTTAGAAACAAAGAGAAAGCAAGAGGATATGATGTATAAGTTTACATATGAAAATAGGAGACACGAAGTTAAGGGGTCAAAATGCCACTGATGTGACCAAACAGGGCACGTATCAAGATACTGTCCCAATATTAGATGCTACAACTGCAATAAACATAGCACTTCAAGGGTGTCACATCCCCAAATTCCACTAATGGAGTTTTACCGTTTGGTGTGTGACAAACCAGGATCTCAGTCATTAGTTACATCAAACGACACTATATGGGACATAAATGGAATATCATAAAAGTTCAGAGTTAATGCGGAAGCGGTTAAACAAGAAAGTAAATGCGCAAAACAAATGCGCTCAAGTCTAATAAGACAAGTAAATTGTTTTAAATGTTTGCATAAGGATGAAATGATAGTAGGACTCCATGCATGTCCTAAGTGTGCAACCCGTGCCTTAGCAACCTGAGAAACATGTAAGAAAAAGTGTCAACACGAGGTTGGTGAGTTCACAGGTTTGCAAGTGAATAAACTGTTTGAGTGTTTGCAGGATATACATACATAAGTCACACCTATTGTTAGCTAGACAATGTACAAGTTACTCTAAGCGTTCGCAACCGAAGCTGACTGTTTGTTTGAATGCTTCCCGCCAGGTCTATCAACTCTAGCAATGTGATTAGGCCAACATTTCACCCGTTCGACCTCCAATCGAGTTAGCGCGACTAACCCGGGTGGGGTTTGTCAAACCCAGTAGTACTACTAAACATTACCTCGCTAAGATCCATATTAACGGTCCGATGTGTGTGAGGACTTTCAATGATAGTGTTTGCACTTAGGTAAACAAGTGGTAGTGAAATATTATGGGATCCGTGTTTGTCTGTATACCTGCTTCTCCTCCAACAGGAAAGCAAGTAACATAATGTTTGTTTATATGCCTGTTTCTCCCCCAACGGGAAAACAAGTAAAAGTATAATTGCTTGTGTGCATGTTTCTCCCCCAATGGGAAAACAAGTAAAAGATGTTTGTTTGTGTACATGTTTCTCCCCCAACAGGAAAACGAGTAAAAAGGGGTCGTGAAACTCACCTGAGTTGCGTACGAATAGATAGCACAACACAAGGATGCAATTGGGACCACAAGTGCTTGCCTGTGAATGGCTTAAGTATGCCCTACAATTTAAGCATAATAGTTAGGGACACCTGGGATTTTGTGACGACGACACGGAACGATCTGACGTTCTAGATACACTTAGGATCAACGAGTAGACAAACGTGTCCTCGGGTTTATAGAATTTCTTAATTTAATAATTAAGATGGATGCGATTTGTAACGAAAGTTTCTAATTACGAATAATATTATTAAATATGTATTCGTGTGTTTTTACCATTAAAATAATGGTTTAGGGAAAATAATATTAATATATTATTTTTAAGTTGAAAAGATAACATGAAAATTAAATATGTGATAAAATAATAAATATATTATTTTTATTCGAACTCTTAAGCTTAGGTAACAATGTAAATAATTATATTATTTTTAAATGTGAGAAATAATAACTAAAACGAGTTATAAATCCAACCCGAATACAAAACCATTGTTTGCGTGAATTTATGTATCAAATAATAGTTTCTAAAAGAATAATATAACTAATTATATTATTTTCAAATGTAAATAATGCTTAAAATACTTTATAATTTTAATCCCAAGCATAAGGGTATTTTCGGGTATCAAAACAATTTAATATGTTATTATAATACCATAGGGACTTGTTTTGCAAAGAGTAAATAAGTGAAAAAACCCCAAAAAAATTATCACCGGAGACCGGATTTGAACTCGGGTCTCCTATGAACAAGCCACACGAACTACCATCTGATTTGGGAAACAACTTTTGAACACAACCCGGACCACATGGTTTTAACAGTCAAAGGCACCAAGCCCTTCCACCCGTTGCGAAACCGAACCCAATCCCCATCCTAAAACCATCGAATTCGATTATGATTGAACGAAAAGACATAGGGGTTTTGTAATTCAAGGTATTGCGAATCTGAGGTGATGTTTAATTGCAAAATAATCATGTTTAGGGTTGTTAATTCCGGTTTGAAATCGCCGAAACCCTAGATTATGAACATAGATTCAATTTGATCGATTCTGATAACAAAAATGTTTGGATTCATGGGGCTTTCAGAGAGTAGAGGATTGCGAATCTGATCTTGTAATTTAATTAGACTGAGATTGAGTTTAGGATCAAAAACCCCAAAACGTTTTATGAACAAACCCTAGATTATGGATCTTGAACAATTCGATGTTATTTGATAATATTAACATAGGGCTTTCAAAGTGTGACTTTTTGCGATTCTAACCATACCAATTAATTAGATTGAAATCGTGTTTAGGTTAGAGTTCGATCAAACCGTATTCGGATGAACCCTAGAATCTGGTTCGAGTTGAATTCGATACTGTAAGCCCGAATAATTATGGGGCTTTTGATCTAGACTCTGAAACGAAAGTAAGGGTGGAATCAATTACCAGAATTGATGTTGGATTGGCGGTTCTCGAGTAAAAGGAGTCCCGACTTGCGCAAACTTGATCCCTGACGACTCCGGCCACTCCTCCGATGGAATTGACGTGTGTAAAAGCTTCAGAGGGATTTGTACAAGGTGCGCAGGTGATGAATTGAGAGGATACTCAGACGAATTGCTCGGATTTGATGGGTTTGCGATAAGGGGTCGACGGTTACAAGTTTAGGACTTTAATTCGCAATGATTAACGATGATGAACGGTTAGCAACGGTTCAATCTTATTTGAAATCATCAATGTCATACGTTACAACTTCGAATTTAATCAGATTTCGGTTACGGGTTGCGAATTTGGATCAAGAATGAGAGGGGTTTGACTTCTAAAAGTCAACAGGAACAAATCCCATTTGATTTTGACTTTGAGAGGTCAACATATTTAGTTTGGGCTAATTACATAACTAGTCCTTGTAGTTTTAGTTTAAATATTAGCATAATTAGTCCCTGAGATTTAAGATCGAGTTAACTAGGTTACTAGATAACTGGATTTGGATTAACGGGATTTACGGAAAATTGTCGGGCGTCACAAACGGTGATTGCCCTAAAACCGCAAAGAAAACAAATATGAGATAGAAAGGTAAGTACTACCCATGTGAAAGAAAGATTTATTTACTTTTCTTAGAGTTAGATTAGTTAAATCAATATTGAATTAGTATCAGTTCTGAACACCATTAGAAGAAACAAGTCTAAGTTATTAATCTAAAGGATTGACTTAGTACCCAGAGCAAAATCGAATACTAAGGCACGTTACAACCTAGGAAATAAAAACAAGTATGTTCACTCGTTGTGATAACGGTTCAATAAGGTAACCCAAACCCCAGGGACCAAAAGTGTAAGAGAAAAACAAGTAGAGGAGATTTGTAAGACCTCGAAAATAAGAGAAAAACTAAAGTATAAAACTCGAATCGTACGTAACCCAAACCCTAGGGACCAAAAGTGTAAAATACGAAAAATTAGGTCGGTAGCGGACCGCTACGCATACCATCACGGTCTGCTACGGACTCTGGAAGGATGCAACCGGAGGATGACGCGTGACACACTGACGAGTTGAGCAAGGGTCGGTAGCGGACAACTATCGACCAACTTAGCAGTTTGCTATGTGGGGAGCAAGAAAGATGGCTGGCGGATAAGGCGGTAGCGGTCCGCTACCGTCTACGTAGCGGTCCGCTATGGATCCCACATGCTTCCTATAAATTGATGGCTAAGGGTTGAGCAATTGCGCACAAACACACAACTTTGACACACACACTAATAAAACATTAGCCAAGTTCCAGGTACATGCCCCGGGGTAAAATTTTGTCCGAACATATAAGATTTGGTTATTTACCACTAAGTTATGTATACCAATCTAAGAAACGTTAATATGATTTAGGATCTTGAGTGAGGTGTTTTACTACTTTTAAACAAGTTGAGATACCATTCGAGGTAGGGGTGTGCATGGGTCGGTTTGGGTCGGTTTTGGGGTAAAACCAAAAACCGAAAGGTTGGTTTTGGGTTTTTGAAAACCGTTCGGTTTCGGTTCGGTTTTGGTTTTTTCGGTTTTAAAACCAATTGGGTTTGAATTTTTTGGGGGTAAAAGAAAAATAGCTCAAAATAATGAACTTGAGTTTGAACATTTGGGCCTAAATTTTTTTTATTAACTAATGATTATCACACATTTGGGCTTAAATATTTTGAATAAAAAAATTATTAGTTTTCTTAAAAAATACTCAACATAAAAATTAAACATTATAATTTATAAATTCAATAAATAAATATAAATAACAACCTACTATTACTGTAAATACGTGTAACACAAATATGTATGCACTTTTAACATACAAACAAACAATATAATATACTATATATTATGAAACATGAATACACATAATATATAATTAAAGTATATGTATATATTCGGCTCGGTTCGGTTTTTTCGGTTTTCAAAAGATATAAAACCGAAACCAAACCGTAATTTTCGGTTTTCAAAAAATATAAAACCAAAACCGTCGGTTTTGGTTTGGGTCGGTTTTTTCGGTGCGGTTTTTTTAGTTAATTCGGTTTCGGTTCGGTTATTTCGGTTTTTTGCTCACCCCTAATTCGAGGTGAGTTCCTGTGAACATTTATAAAACAAGATATGTGTCTGTCTAACATGTAAGTGTTTACGTATGCCAAAGCATCTTCAATTATTATCAATGCGTCAGATAAAAGTTTAGTTTTGGCAATTCCTATTGTTTTGGGTGTATCATCTGTTTCAGTTAGGGCAGATGATTGAAATTCCCGCTGCTATGACCAACCTATAGTTCGGAAGTAGACTACTGTTCATCTTCAGCAATATGGTCGGTTTATCGTATGTTTTAGTTTAGGACGTATGATTGTAATATTGCATGACTGGTATGTGTAATCCCCAAGAAATTCCGGCCTATGTTTTTACTTTTTCTGCACTTGTAATTTCATTATCATGTGGGTTGCATCAATCCACCTCAATAAATTCTCCTATTTACCTATTCAATTTCATGAGTATACATACATACATACATTTAGTACAATTATTTTAAATTCATTAATAACAAACAATTAATTTGGATTATGTAAATAAATGTTTTAATCTTATTAAACAAATACATATGAATATGTTAAGTTATTTCTAAACCTATATGTAAGTGTATATATATATATATTATAAATACATAACTTACAAAAGTTAAATTATTGTAAGACCCCAACCCGGGCATCGTACAGTTGGTTCTCATAACGGGGTCATTCTCTTAAAAGCGTATTTATTATTAATCAAGTTACAGCGGAAGTCTTTCTAAAATCATTTATTGTTATTAAACATACCTCACGAATGCCTGCATGCCAATCGGAGTAGCACCGCTCCCAAGCCAAGATATGACAACGCGACGCTTACCTGTAAAACAGTCTATCGCACACACAAAATCAGCTACGCTGAGTGAGTTCTAATAGTTTAATTTATTTAAAAACCAACTCGTCACAAAAGTTGTATAAGGTTTACTCAAGACCCACGGTCCTTATAAAGTAGTTACCAGTTCGTTAATAAATAGATAACCCCTGTATCATACGGTATCGCATCCCTGTTCATTACCCCAGTCTCGTCCCGTAATCAATAATAATAATTATAATAATACTCCCCTAGTCTTGTCGACATAGGTCAAACTTACTACACTAATAACTCGTACTCTAGAACACGTATTAACTCGATGCTTTGTTAAGCCAATAAAATCCTAGACGTCGACTTACTCTACATTAATCAAGGCTCCTACCTTCCAGCAGACATGACAGTTGTACACGTCACACCACGATCCTGACATCACGATTAATCTAACTATATATATATATATATATATCACAATAATAACATCCGCACGTCACGTTAGTGTTACCACCTTAATATCATCACATGCACAATAAATATAGCTCAACGTATGCATGCCATTCAGCACTCATGTAATTATATAAGCACATAACTCATCACTACACCCTCGTCAGGGCGTTCAACACACCCCGAGCTCATCATTAACCTGTTAAATAAATGTCACCGTTGGCGACTTCCCGAAGGACCTCATCCTTCACAATCCCGTTTGCCATGCCATAATGACAACGATGCAAACACGACACTTAAATATAATCACATAATATCACATATCATATACATGACTCGTTAACTACATTTTCACCTCACGCATAACCCTAGAACAACATATGTACTATCATGAATTCATAAGCATTTAATATAAGGCACGACTCTTCCCGTTCGACCCTTAACACGTCAAGCATTAACAACCCATACCCTTAGCTCACACATTTCCATGAACCCACCGTAGACTCTATGATTCCTTGATAATTATTCCTAACTAACACAATTTGTAAGGTCGGTGGCCAGTGAGAATTGGCCACCACACTTCATGATATGTGTTATATATTTCATTTGCAAATTACTTAACAAACATGTGGCTAGATGAGATGGTTGATGTGTGGAGCACTTCTTTGCTTCCTTTCTTTAGGTCATGGGTTCAAAACCCTCCATCAACAAAAAAAAATTTGGGTTGTCTTTTTTACTTTTTTTTTATTTCTCTTTTGGCTTTTTTACCTTTTGATTTATTTCTCTTTTTTTTTCATTATTTTTTTTCTCCGGCAGATATTTCAGTTTTTTCAACATTAGTTTTATCTCGGCAAACGATACAAACCGATAACTACCGAACTCCAATTGTGTATCGTGTGAAAAAAATAAACTATGATCTACGAGAAAATGATTATGTATGTTTCAACAATCTTTTTTTAACGCTCATTTTCTTACGTACTTATTTTTATGTACGTGCCCGTATAAATTCGTGTTCGTCTACGTTTCAATGAAATATTTTTTTTAAACGAATTGGGTCAAATATAATACGTTTTCGTGCTTATTTTTATGTACGTTTCTGTTGGCCTACGTTTCGATGTAAATTTTGTTCAGAAAGGAGTCGTTTTACGTTTCCATATGATCTATGTTTCAACGTAAATTTTATTTGTAAACGAGTCGGGTCAAATATAATACGTTTTCACTCGACGGTATATAAACTCGAGTTAGTGTACATTTCGACTCCGCCGCAACGCGCGGCGGGTAAATATACTAGTTTTATATCTAAAACGCATCGGGTTAGAACCCGAAACCCTTAACACATTTAATAGAGTAAGCTTATTTCATAAGTATGTACGATAGCCCCAAAACGGTAAAACATTTAAAAGTAGGGGATTAGAAACTCACCGGATATGTCGAGTCTGCGTCCTTACTCTATAACTCGTCTGTTCGCGCTCGAAACCCAAACTTGCCACACGTTTGATCGTAAGATCAGACACGTTCTAAAGATATGTCGGCTAACGCATAAAATAATAGCAATCCCAACCCTTGGTCACAACTGCTTGTCCATCTGACTTATCTAACCCTTACTTCCACGAACATACGCATCGGACCGTCCTTGCCCCTTCTAGGAACCAAGTACTCGATTCGGGTGTTATGCATGCACGCATGGATCGTTTCCATGCAACCCAAGTATAACATCCATGATTTTCCGGTACTACTCATTTATCTATTCATTTATTTTTACAAAAATGACACTTTATTTTCAAATCCCGTACATATTCAACATTTTATGAACGTATATCAACTTCCAATTTCAACTCTACAATAACACATTGTTTGTTTTTTTTCTATTATATATTTATATAAGCACATACTTATAACATTGTTATAAAAATTATGAGTTTTAATTTCGTGTTTTTACATCTCTTTATATATATATATATGCTTATGTACGAAATTATAAATATATATATATATATATATAGATATAAAGATAAAATAAATAATATTTTTGATTTCAAGTGTTACAAAAACTATTTTATAACAAAAACTTCAATTTAAAATTTGTCTTGAACCCCTTAGGCATTTGAACCCTCAATTTGAATCCCCACCTTTGAAATTGAACCTTCTTAACCTCAATTTTGACCCATTCCTTCCCTTTTGACCTATTTTGACTTCAAAAGTCAAACAACCTCAATTTCCTTACAATTTTAGACTGTAATCGACTGGATCCGATTGATATGAACTTTCCATGTTTACATAGTCAAGCATCGACTATATCCAGACCCGTTTAACACTTCAATTCGATCAAATTCAGTGGTCACATTCGAAATTCGAATGGTTTGACTTCGCAGAGTCAAACCCGTGTCAATCCATCATTAATTCATACAATAAACGCGTTCTAAATCCCGCAAATCACGCCTAATCACTCTCGCATGTATTCAGTCCAATATCATGACTCAATTCATCGTCTGTCAATGGAATTAACGCGTAATTTCTTCGAACGGCTGCTACTTTCAAATCATAATTGAATTGTGTGATTTAGATGAAATTGAACGAACTAACTCACCTACACCCCTTCGCATAACTCATTTCAAACTCTTTGAACTCTTATTCGCGTCTCATTACCCCTCTGGAAACCTGTCGAGCATCAAGAACATCATCCCTGACCATTTAGCCGTCGGCCCTAGATACACAACCAAAACAGGTAATATTTACGTCTTTCGATTCGTTTTTATGCGTATTTCATTAGCCACATACGAATTCGTATTAACAAACCAGATCGAATTCAATTGCAAGATGAGTTCCTGGTCTGCCCTTATGGATATCGATTTGGGGATCTCATACGTTAATCATATAAAAGTAAATGTATTTCGTTATATACCAGCGAAACCATCTAGCCCAGCCGGTAAGCCACTGCACCGCTGGACTAGATGGCGTGGGTTCGAAACCCACAACCACTTCCCTTTTTGCGCGCTTGTTTTGCACCAGAACCGGCCCGCGTCCCAGGTGCGTTTAACATGCTTTTGAACCAACTTCTTAACACAGATGGACCTCTGGTCCAGTGGTTACACCTTTGTTCTCACCCAGGATCAACCCGGGTTCGATCTCGGCTCCCTGCAATTGTTTTTAAAACCCAAATTTCACACATAAATGCAAATTTATAAAATTTATTTTATACACTTATGAAAATCAGATCAGTTTTATAATTTTTAATTGATAAATTTTAAAGAAAACTATTATTTGACAATTAAAAATCATTTCAAAACTGGAATTCAAGGCACAAAAATCATTTAAACTATAATTTAAATAAAATTGTTATTCTTGAATCGAAGCATTTAAAATGTCTAATTTTATGAAATCTTGTTAAGATTTCATACCCTATCATTTCATAAAATAATTTTATAAAGATCAATTTCTATTAAATATACATATTAGGGTTTAAACCCTATGTAAACAAATGTAATTTTCTAAATATATATTAATGTATATATTTACTTTTTCCACGTTTTTTTAGAACATACTACGTTATTAATAAATTAATAAATAAAAGAAAAGAATTTGTTTATTTTATATAGTTATCTTTTCTTTACATTAATAATCCATTTATGACTTAAATTATAATTTCTTGATTATACAAACTAATAGATATTTACTCAATAAATTGACACATTTTTCTTAAATAAATAAAATAAACTTATTTATCTAAATTATATTTGAATAAATATAACTCCACACTGCCTTTTCTAAATAAATAAATAAAAAGAAATTAACTATTTAATTTATTTAGTTATTCAAATTAAACCCATTGTACAAGACCCCACACTCACTCCCATTGAAACCCTAGACTTTGCCTTAGACATTTGCGCATGTTATTAATTTATATTCATATACATTACACTATAGGTTAACTTGTGATTTGCAAAAGGATCACTTTTACTACCTTTTGTTCGTGCTATCTACACCGTTACTACAGGTGAGTATTACATAGCCCATTTTCACACTTTTACACTTTTTGGGGGTGAACACATGAACTCTATACACGTAATTGTTTACAATTACACAAACTACACAAACACAAATCCTCTTTACATTCATGTGTGCAAATTTGAGCTTTATGTTTGAGTACTAGGTGTGTTAACTACTTTGTGTGCAATTTCATGTGCAATCATTAACTATACAAGCCGACGGTTAACAATGATAGATCTATTGAGTTTGACAAACCCACCCAGATTGGGGTGATTGTTACCGACAACACAATTTGCATGCTAGTTACAAAGGTTTGATTGTACTTTGGTTACACAATAGTTGCTCCCCATAAAAGCCTTATTTTATCATGTTATGTAAGGATTTGTTTATTCACATCTATATACTATCTATACACAAACCTGTGTATGCTCACCAACTTTTTAGTTGACCTTATTTTATTCATGTTTCAGGTGCTAACGTGTGAGTTGATCAAGACATGCTACACTTAAGTTTGGACTTAGTTAATTTTAAACAATGAACAATGTGTATTTCATTTATGTACTTGGTTTGTGTTTGTTTTGGTTTGAAATGAAATTTGATGATTAATATATTGCAATCTAGTGTAGGTCCCCGGGTGTCTCGGATCGTTACGTGTGGGTGTGTGACTAGTCGGACCGGGTGCGGAATGCCCGTGACTAGGTGGAGAAACAAGCAACACAAAGTAAACCGACAATGAAATCACTTTAAAATTCCGTCTATTATAAACTTTGAAGGTTACAGAGAATACTGCTAAGTGCACAAAATGTCTGCATACATAATTTCTGTCAACCATTCCTATTTATACTAGACCTGTTGTCTGCGCACTTAGCAAGTGCGCAGGTACATTTGCTCATGCGTACTTAGCAAGTACGCAGAGACTTCTTGCGTACTTGCTAAGTACGCAGGAGATAACTCTTGCGCACATGCTAAGTGCGCAAAACACTTAGAGAAATCCGACAACAAGTACATACAATAGTAATTACAACTCGATTACTCATATATACAGACGCTACAATACAAAGACAAATACATAGAAGATAAGTACAAAAGCTAAGACTATATCCAGAGTGTTTGTCACACAAACGTGCTTCAACAAACTCCACCTTGACAACAGCTCTGGATTGTCTTCGGTCTTCACTGCTTCCCAGCTTTAGCTTCCATCTTCTTCTTGTAGTCAAGGCAGAACTTGATCACCTTGTCGTATTTAGAAGCAAGGAACTTTGTCCAATCATCCGTGTACATGCAGTACTTGTTAGATAGTTCCTCCAGATCTTTCACAGAGAAGTTTATGAAGCAGACTTCATCAAACACTCTGATCAGTTCCCTTGGCACTAAGCTTCCACTTTCGGACCACACCTTTCCAATAACCACAGCCTCGCCCGTTTTTGGATCTACGTACCAGTACCATATGTTACCGAGGATATCCTGAGATAACTTGCTTAGGGGAATCTTGGTTTCACACAGCATTGGCTTGTATACCAGTTTCTTTAAGCTTTTGCCAGTCACGGGATGTCTGACATTCTTGTCCCTGACTCACTTGGGCACTTGAGGCTTAAACATATCGAATGTCCCAGATCTTACCTCACGCTGTAGAACCTGCCACAAACCCATCGCTACTGCGTGGTTTGAATGAGCCAGCAGCTCTCGGTTTGCTAGGTTCACGAGGTCGTATTTTGGCAAAGAGCTAAAAGCTTCACTGATTGGTTTCAAGTATTGAACCCCCCCAGCTCGCTTTATTGCAAACAGCTTCTTGTCATCCCTGAACCTTACAGCTAAGATCATACATGTAGCTCCATGTTTGTCTATGATAGACGTCTTCTGCCAAACAGGAGCTGGATCCTTTGATGAACTTGCAGGCGTATGTTTGCTTTTCTGCGCCTCTGGATCCACAGGTGTAGGGTGGGTAGGAGAGGCTTCAGTCGACGCCTCACCAGTACTTGCAGGCTCGACTGAACCTGTATCAGGATTAGTTTCAAAGAATGGAGATTCAAAAATCTCTCCATCCTCAAACTCGTATTCTCCTTCCCCGTCGCCCTTGGGAACTTCTATCACCACATCCTCATCCTCTTCATCCCAGTCATCACCAGAGTTGATCTCTCCCTCTTCCAGATTGCAGAGAGCATCGATCTGTGCTTCCTTGGAATAGTCCGGCTCTAAGAATAGGATCACATCATCCGACACATCGTCAGATAGATCTTTCAGTACGTCAGCCACAGACTTTCCTTTGTCACCACCCTCAGCATCACCTTCACCATGGCTCCGAGTATACTCCCCCTTAGCCATAGGCACGGCAGAAATGGGAACAATCGCTAAAGCCCACGATTGCTGCTCACTTTCACTCGGTCCGGCTTCAGGATCCTTGTCTTGATCATCATCCTTAGTTAGATCAACTAAGTGACAAGCCTCTTCACTGCTAGGCTTAGGTGGTTGCTTCTCCAATAATTCCTTCAGTCTCTCCCCCTGAGCAGCAAGCGTCTTGGCCATGTCGCAGGCCAATTTAACCATCGTATCATGCTCTTGACGCTGCTTCTCATCATCTTTTCTTTGTTTCTTCAATGCAGCTACTTCATCAACCAAGGAGTTGATCTGACCCTGTTGTTTGTCAGACTCTTCCCTCGATTTCCATACTGTTTCAAGTAAACTAGCCACTTGAGTCTCTAGAGTTGTAATCCGGGCATCTCTAGGATCAGGGCCTCTAGACGATGAAGCTTCGGCTTGATGAGTAGGGAAGGTGAAGATTTCATCAAAATCAAAACCATGAGTGAAATCTAAGTCATGAAACGGTTCGTTGATGTGTTGGAGAGTGGTTGTGGGGATTGAGGTAGGGATGGTGGTTGTTTGGACGGTGGTTGGGGTGATGGTAACAGACTCAGTCAGAATTGGAGTCGATACCGCCACCTGGACAGATGATACAGGGAGGGATACTATCACAGGAACCTCCTCTGTGATAGCAGTGGTAGTAGCCAATTCAAGTGTTACACTTCGCCTCTCCTCTGTCTTCTATAAAGCTGGTGTGAAGGTGAAGTAGTCGGTGATTCAGTACTTGCGGCTGTCACTGCTACTTGCCTCGGAGCACTGACTTCTACTTCACGAATAATAGGCTGAGGTTGCCTATCTCCCCGACGCTTAAGTGTACTTTCCCTTCTGCGTCTTTGTAGAGCAGCATCTGAATCAGAGTCGGGTTCGTATTCACTGCTTGAATGCTGTCCTTTTCTCTTAGAAGATGACTCGGGAAGGGTCACCTTCGTCAACCTTCTTGGGTGTTTCTGAGATGGTGCATCATCAGAATCAGATGAATCAGACTCTGTAGCTTAAGAATCAGATTCTTCAGCACCACCAATACCTGCTTCTTCGTCTCCTTCTCCATCAGACGATTCATCCTCACTTTCAACTTCCTCCTCTTCCTGTTGTTCATCACTATGTTCACTGAGTTCAGGCTCAGACTCGGCATTAAACCATCTCCAGTCAGCTGGTGCTACATATGCTTCATTTATCAGTGGCCAAAGAGTGGTGAATGCTCAGGGGTAGGTTCTACACTGCCTGGCGTTAGAAATTGTGAGAAGACTCTCTTTGCCACCCTCTTAACTTGCAACCTCTCCCCAACAGCAGGTAGATTTGGCAACGCATCATTAATCAGTAGTTGCACAAATCTAGGGTATAACAAGAATCGGTTCCTATCCGCTGCATATATCTGATCTGTTAAGGCCTTGAATATGTAGCGGGAGAAGTTATAACCCCTGTTGAGAGATAAGCCAACCATGGCTGCAGCAAGATCGTGTCCCATAGCATCCTTCCCCTCCTTTCTGGAAGAGATGCACACGATCATCACATGTGCAAAGTATCTCCACTGATTGAGCACCCACACTTTCTTGTAGGAAGAATAATCTCATGCACCAACATAACCCATTCGCTGTCTCCAACACCCATCAACATAGTAATCTGGATAGGCAATTGGATCGGTGTTAAGATCTCAGAATTGTAAGACCCTTCGGATAGTTTCCTCTGAAAAGGCAATATCATGACCCGCAATAGTAGCCCGAATGACATTAGGGGCTACAGTGCAGTCATGCTCTGCTGTATCCCAAAACTGCTCCAGATAAGGTCTTGAAACAATAGGATCTGCCAAAATAGCATAGCTGATTTTTGAACGGTTCAAAAACTCAACTATCTCTCTGTACTGTAGTGCAGCACCCTTCCATTCCGGTTGTGTTAGCGCGAGGAGATTGAACTCACTAGTGAACGCACGAGCCATCACTGCAAAGACACACAATAAACATAATAAGAACAAGAAGGATCATTGGAATAGAAAGAAACAATCAGGGTATAACACTTACACATAGAAGAAATTTTTCAGACTAAGAAAATTTTCAAACCTGTCCTTCCTGCGTACTTGGCAAGTACACAGGTAGCTGTTCTTGGGTACTTAATAAGTACGCAGGAGGTATACCTTGCGTACTTGCTAAGTGCGCAAGTACTAACCCTTAGAAAAATTTCACTAGTCCAAAAATTCATTCTTAGTGGTCTTTGCCGTGGATTGTAGTCACCACAAGGTCGAAACACTCGGTTATAACCTATGGAACTAACATCAACAACAATGACATGTTACACTCCGTAATTTTTGACCTAGAATGAGTCCGTCTCATAGTCGCGACACCACAGAGGGTCAAAACTAAAAACAAAGCATTATAAGGACGATTAGGAGATGATAGAGGTTCGAATAATTATTTAAAACAAGTTTTATGTGTTAATTCGGTCAAGAAACACAACAATTTGTCAAAAAATCCAAAATTCAACCCTAAGCTTATACGATCACAGATCGGTCCATAACAGTCAATTTAACGGATGGAAATGGTCAAGATTCTCACCGAATGCTTGTTATATGAGTATGGAACAATGAACGGGACGAAAAAGATCTTTGGAATACTCGTAAATTATGAGGAAAAATGGGCAGAGGGTATTCAACAGTCGTTTGAGTTTGAAAGAAGTGAACTGATGAAAAACTCTAACTTCTGCTTATATACCCTACACACACGGTCTTGCGTACTTCGTAAGTGCGCAGGAAGTAACTCCTGCGTACTTAACAAGTACGCATGACTTATGTCCTGCACACTTGCTAAGTACGCAAGGTTTAACCCTTGCGCACTTACTAAGTACGCAGAAACCGGTGTTTGCCTAAAATTCAACTCAAATTATGAAGAAGTCAAAGTCAAATAGCGAACATGATAAGCACATTCAATCAAGAGGATTCAAAGTCAATTCAGGAAGGTTAAACACAAATATTTTTGGTTTTTCTGATAGGAATTTAACTATACACAAACTTAAAATCTTTTTGATCTTTTCTGAATAACCATATACACATATTCACAAACAAGCTATTTTTGTTGAAAGACACGAGCAGATGATCATATCAGGCTAAATTATAGCAAAAATGATACAAGATAAACATCAAAGAATATGGGATCATGTCATGGATTACAGTTTATTCATACGTAATAAGCACATAAACAAGTAATTCAAGTTGGCAATATTATAAGATTTGAAACCATAAGCATCTTAGTATCATGTTCTTGTGTGTTAAAGTAATAGTTATTTAATATACAACACGTGCCCCACAGTTATGCTATGAACTTATTTTGCACTAATCTCAAGGCATCTAAGATTTTCCCAATGATTTTCTAGATTTCCAGAATGAGTCTACATCAATTAGCACAGGAAAATCAAACAGAATCCATAAGGATTATCAGGAATCATAAGATTCAGAATCGAGTGATTCATTTATCTTGGTTTCATGTGATTTCTTTAGTGAATATTGGTATGATGATTCAGGATAATGAATACCGTGTTTGAGGATTTAGGTAAGGGGATCCAACTTTTATCTGGATTTGAATTCAATGAATCAGGAATGATTCAAGGGTGAATACATGCTCAACGGTTGATGTAAAGACAAGTCTTGATTCAATCTCTCATTGCATACTTGTGAGTATGGGCAGTTAGATGAACCGCATTAATTGTGCTAACGACCTAACCCGAAACTGGTCTCAGAAGAAAATAATTGCCAAAATCTAACATCCTATATCTGATAGTGATCTTTTGCATTTTTTTTACGCACACACGCTAGCAAACATGGGTTCAAGTCACAGTTGTAGTATTTAAGTTAATTTCCACACTACTAATGATTCAAAGACGCTTATAGCCTACTGACAATTCAAATTATTTGTAAATAAGCAGATTAAAAACACAACAATTTAAACAATCAAGTAAGCATGACGCAATCATTTCCCATATGTGCAGTCTAGGACGTTTAGATCATTTCTGATGTACTATCATTTCCTCGTTTCTTAAGAGAACTTTGAAATTTTTCTGGTTTTCTATTTTGTTTGGATTTTTGTAAGATATTTGAAAATTAAACGAACTATACAGAAAGCAGTTAAAAGAAATAAAAGTTTAACTTTCATGAATTGAATTGATTTGCGAAAAACAAGTTTTCACTCCGGATTGAACATTCCTATCATGTTGACAAGATGTTCAAAACGAGTTCGATCAAACGCCTTAGTGAAAAGGTCAGCAAAGTTGTCATCCGTGTGAACCTTTACAAGTTCAATGAGATGCTTTTCAGCACAATCACGGATGAAATGATGGCGAATTTCAATATGTTTAGTTTTGGAATGTTTCACCGGGTTGTTTGTTATGGACATGGTGGCATTGTTGTCAATGAACAGTGGAGTTCCAGTGAAGTTTAAGCCGTAGTCTCTCAATTGCTGCTGAATCGACAATATCTGAGAACAACCGCTAGCTGCAGCAATGTACTCTGCTTCACATGTTGAGACAGAAACCGTTGACTACTTCTTGCACTGCCAGGAAACCAGCCTGTCTCCCAAGAATTGACATCCACCTGAAGTTGACTTTCTATCAAGGTTACAACCGCCATAATCTGAATCAGTATAGGCTTTGAAGTCAAATGATTGCTGCTTTGAGTACCAAAGACCCAATCGGGGTTTCCCTTTCAAGTATCTGAATATCCTCTTGACATCTATCATATGAGACTCATTCGGTTGTGACTGAAACCTTGAGCACAAGCATACAGCAAACATTATGTCGGGCCTTGAAGCTGTGAGATACATAAGAGATCCAATCATCCCAGGGTACAATTTACAATGCACATCCTTTCCATCTTTGTCTGGATGCAAACCGTGATTGACGGGGATAGGTGTGCCATAAGTACTGCTATCATTCATCTTGTATTTTGTCAGGATGTCCTACACATACTTAGTTTGATGTAGATAGATGCCATCCTCTCTTTGACTGACTTGCAGACCCAGGAAGAATGACAATTCACCCATGTTACTCATCTCAAACTTGGACTTCATCACCTGTTCGAATTCCCTACACATCTCTTCATTTGTAGACCCAAAGATAATGTCGTCGACATACACTTGCACAAGAAGAATATCACCTCCTGCTTTCCTAATGAAGAGGGTCGAGTCAATCTGTCCATGATCGAAACCATTGGACAGTAGATGTTTTAATAACGTCTCATACCATGCCCGAGGTGCTTGATGAAGACCATAAAGTGCTTTTTCGAGCTTATACACTTTATTGATATTATGCGGATCTTCAAAGCCGGGAGGTTGAGTGACATAGACCTCTTCATGAACTTTTCCATACAGGAAAGCACTCTTCACATCAAGTTGATAGACCTTGAAGCCGATATAGACCTCTTCATAGCACTCTTCACATCAAGTTGATAGACCTTGAAGCCGGGAGGTTGAGTGACATAGACCTCTACATGAACTGTAGGTCCCCGGGTGTCTCGGTTCGTTACGTGTGGGTGTGTGACTAGTTGGACCGGGTGCGGAATGCCCGTGACTAGGTGGAGAAACAAGCAACACAAAGTAAACCGACAATGAAATCCCTTTAAAATTTCGTCTATTATAAACTTTGAAGGTTACAGAGAATACTGCTGAGTGCACAAAATGTCTGCGTACATAATTTCTTTCAACCATTCCTATTTATACCTGCGCACTTAGCAAGTGCGCAGGTACATTTGCTCATGCGTACTTAGCAAGTACGCAGAGACTTCTTGCGTACTTGCTAAGTACGCAGGAGATAACTCCTGCGCACATGCTAAGTGCACAAAACACTTAGAGAAATCCGACAACAAGTACATACAATAGTAATTACAACTCGATTACTCATACATACAGACGCTACAATACAAAGAAAAATACATAGAAGATAAGTACAAAAGCTAAGACTATATCCAGAGTGTTTGTCACACAAACGTGCTTCAATATCTAGTCAACCTTGTGCTCATGAACAGTCTACATGTCCCGCCCCGACGTATTCCGCCGTCGGTTGGGGTGTGACACCAAGTCACCTAGCTCGCACCCGAGATCGCCCATACTTCACCACAACATCATCGTCGCTGGTTCACCCCACCACCGTGCACCCTAGTGTGACATCCAGCAATTTAGGGTTAACCCCGTTAACCAAATTCCGTTAAATCTTAACTTATTTAACTCAATTCAAACTCCAGGGACTATTTCTTCAATTTCTTAAACTTAAATTCACATAAAACACAGGGACTAAGACTATAATTACCCTAAACTCAAATAGTTTGACTTCTAATAGTCAAAATGGAACAACTTCACTCAAAATCGACATAGTTGACTTGTAAAAGTCAAACTCCCATGTTCTGGATCCAAATCCGTATCTCTAACCACAAAACTGTTCGAATTCGGAATTGTAACGTATATCATTGATAGTTTCGACCATTATTGTGACGTTTCTAACTGTTTATCATTATTAATCATTGCAAATTAACTTCACCAATCATAACTGTCGACCCCTCTCGTCGATCTCTATCAAACTTGCATAATTCGATTACCATTCTCACAATTAAACATTTACACACCTCAAACGAACTACTGTCAAGCTTCTGCACGTATCAATTTGGTCGTAGGAGTGGCCGGAGACGCCGAGGACCAAAGCCGTCGACGTCGGAACACGTTTTAGTCGGGAACCATCAATTAGAGCACTATTCTGGTAATTGATTCCATCCACACCTTCGTTTTTACCTGTATATTGAAAGCCCTAACCTTATAGAGGCTTATAGCATCGATTTGAAGATGAACCCAATTCTAGGGTTGATACGGAACCGATTTGATCGAGCACTACCCTAGACTCAACCTAAATGAAATTAATCTACATCAACGAATTCGCAATCCACTTTATAGTAAAATCCCCATAATCCCAACCTGTAATCTTACAGAATTCGATCAAATTGATTCCATGTTCATACCTAGGGTTCTCGGTTTCTAAAACGAAATTAAACTATCCTAAACCTTATGATTTTGGAATTTAACTTAGCCACAGTTTCGCCAATACGCGATTAACAAAACCCCTAACCTATTTTGTTCGATCGAGGTAAAAATCGATGAATTTGGGACTAAGTTCGATCGTGGGTGTGTAGGGGGGAGAACTCACTGAAGTTCTATGATTAAAACATTTTCATTCCGGGACTTGTTGCGAAACCCTAGCGGGCCGAGTTGGTTAAAGCAGTGTGATGATGGGGAGGAGACCCGGGTTAGAGTCTCCTCACCCCTGTTTTTGTATATTTAATTTTTAAACAATTATAAACCCATTCCTATCTTATTATATCAATATATTAATGCGTTTTGAACCTGAAAAACTCCCGTAGAGTCGGGATTGAATTTATAATACACTTTTGAGTATTTTGCTTAAATTAAAAATAATATAATTTATTATATTATTCCCTAAACTATTACGAACGCACAAACAGTGATTTTATATGAATTTCGGGTTCGGATTTTATTACTCGTCTTAATAATTATACTCACGTTTTAAAATAATATAATCATTGATATTATCACTCAAATCTATTATTTAACTCAAACAAATACCCGAAACAATATGTTATATTGTTAACTTGTAATTGATGACGTTTTGTACATAACACATTCATATTAAATAATAAACTAGGAATTCTTTGATTTTCGATGACACGTTGTCTATCCGTTGATCCTAAATATGTTATAGGACATTAATTTATTCCGTGTCGTCGTCACTAAATCTCATGTGTCTCTAACAGTTGTGATTCATATTCTAGGACATCGGTAGATTGTCCGCTAGCAAACTCTTGTGTTTTTATTGCATCCTTGTGCGGTATTGATTAATACGTTTTACTCGGACTCAGGTGAGTTTCACGGCCCCTTTTTACTTTTTTTCCTATTGGGGGAGAAACATGCATATACACAAACATAATTTTACTTGTTTTCCCGTTAGGGAGAATTATGCATACAAACAAACAACATTTTACTTGTTTCCCGTTAGGAAGAAACATGCATACGAACAGACATCCGTTTACTTGTCTTCCTGCCGGGAGAGACATACATATGAACGGACATGGATCACATAGTATTTCACTACCACTTGTTTACCTAAGTACAAACATAACATGCAAAGTCCTTACACACTCGGACCGTTAATATATGGAGTATAGCGAGGAAATTTGAGCAGTACTACTGGGTTTGACAAACCCCACCCGGGTTAGTCGCGCTAACTTGATTGGAGGTCGAACGGGTGTAAATTATCCTAAACACTTGCCATTGTTGATGTTAGCATTGGCGGAAGGCACCCAAACACAAACAATCAGCTTCGGTTGCGAACTCTTAGAGTAACTTGTACATTGTCTAGCTAGCAACAGGTGTGACTTACGAATGTGGATCCTGTAAACACTCAAACAGTTTATTCATTTGCAAACCTGTGAACTCACCAACCTCGTGTTGACACTTTTTCTTACATGTTTCTCATGTCGTTAAGGTACAGGTTGCACACTTAGGACATGCATGGAGTCCTACTATCATTTTTATGCAAACATTTAAAACAGTTTACTTGTTTTATTAAACTAAATTGGGCGCGCTTGTTTTACGCATTTATTTTCTTATTTAAACGCTTTCGCATTTACTCTGAACTTTTACGATGTTTCATTTATGTCCCATATAGTGTCGTTTGATGTAACTAATGACTGAGATCCTGGTTTGTCACACACCAAACGGTAAAACTCCGTTAGTGGAATTTGGGGGTGTGACAGATTGGTATCAGAGACATTGGTTATAGAGAACTAGGATTGCATACTAGACTATAACCGCACACATGCATTAGTTACACGGCACAAACACTCATACCTGATACACATAGCACCCATACATACATTGCAGTTCAGGCATGTTAACATCATTCATATCACCCTCTGTTGATGAGGGACACATCATTAGCATTGCATCATCATTCCTAGTGGCGACACTCGGGGAATCACCAGAACAACATCCACTCCCGTCCGAGGGCAGCGAGACGGAGCCTTCGGAGGAGTCACTTAGACCACCATCACCTGTCGGGTATGGTGGGCTTTCTCAGGTCCATATTATGGATGACACTCAGCACTAGAACATGTCTCTTTGGGAGTTGGGATTGTCGGAGGCGAGTTCCTACTGTACCCACTAGCAACAATGCGCCGAGTGAAGGCAGACCGTTGCACGCATAATGCAGAATCCATTGACACGTAGATGTCATCACTTTCCCGAGCCATGGGCTCGCGTCTTTGGTCGATATTCTGTTGAAGATTGATTGACCACAAAGTTGAGAACGCATTGTTCATTGCATACTCAAACCCTATCCTGACTCAGTTGGAAGGACGGCTATTTTGCTTTTTCCTGTAACTCGTATCCATGAATTAGTTTCACTTCTCGAAGTCACATGTCATGTGCATGTTTGTTTCATGTGCATGTTCACATCTACAATCCGCTGGATTAGACTCTCGTATTATGTTTCAACTCGAGTGAATACTCGGATCAAATGATTCCTGACTACTCATCCTGACATGAGTCCTAGTTGATCAACTTAGGGTTGATGACTAAGCCTTCTGATAACTTGTCATATCTCCCAACACTCTGTACTCAGCAATGCAAACTAAAGGACATTATGACACAGGACAGGGGAAACTAGGGTGAGCATGCAAAGTAAATTATCGTTACGGGTGCACACGTAATAGTAATTTGAGGTGCATGTAAGTCCTGGTGAAACCTAGTGTGTGAATAAATGATCCTAATCTGTGAATTACAGACTTAAGTTTCCACTGTCCGTAGAAATTCTCGTAACCCGCTCAACGACTAGTTGGTATCGTTAAACCTGTTCAATAGTTGATAGACGCGACTATCAGGTTGAAGATGTTTACGGACAAACTGAATTATCATCAATGGAATCCATCAATGTTATTCTCACTCATGTGAGAGTCCTAGTGAAATTAAGACACTCATCTAAACGTGATCACAGAAACCATCTTGATTGAAACTCTAATAGAATCTCATGGCAGATCTATCGACTCCAAGTATGTAAGCGGAATTTGAAGAATTCCTTCTAAGCTAACACGTTATCCCTTACGCTCCAACAATAAATCTCATTTGACCCTATTGCCTTATCCGGTGACTAATCCTTAGTCTAATTCGAATTATACCCCAGCATATTCAATCCTATAAACGGATTTGTTTCTTCATGAAATGATCCAATGACATTAGTAAACGAGGATTTAACCTAACCGACCATCAGTTGAACGCAATTACTTAAACAGACAACCTATTCCTTGTATTACTAGAATCTATATTTCATTGAAATTTTCTTTCCTACATATGAACCTCTTCCCTTAGCTTTTGCATTGACCGACGCTTACCTTATGAGCACGGGTCTTGCTAGAAGTCTCAGCGTGAACTCACAAATTTCCTACAGGTAAGGTTGTATTTTAACCCTATTAGAAGCTAAGTATACTATTGAGATAGCAGACGGTCAGATAATCGAAGCGACTCACGTTCTTAAAGAATGTAAACTCGGATTGGCTGGTCATAAGCTTGACATTGACCTCATGTTTGTCACACTTGACAGTTTTGACATGATTGTCGGTATGGATTGGTTATCTAAGAACCGAGCCGAAATAAATTGTTGTGACAAAATCGTTCGCATTCCTCTCCCGAGTGGAGAAACCCTTCTGTCCAAGGAGAAAGGATTGGTGCTGTCGTAGGCATCATATCCTTCATGAAAGCACCTAAGTGCTTACGTAAAGGGCATACTGCTATTCTGGCTCTTGTCACCGAGCAACCATCCGAAGAAAAGAAGATTGATGACATTCTGATTTTTCGTAACTTTCCAGAAGTAATTCCCGAATACCTGCCTGGTCTTTCACCTCACCGTCAAATAGAATTCCAAATCGACCTAGCACCCGGAGCAGCGTCGATTGCTCGGGCACCGTACACACTTGCACCTAGTGTGTGACAATCCGACTTTTCAAGCTAACTCCGTTAGCAATTCCGTTAGTATTCTCTGTTAAAACCTAACCCAGTTAACCCAATATTAAATCTTAGGGACTGTTTCTGCCATTTCTGAACCTCAAACTGCAGGGATTAGTTCTGCCAAGTCCCAAAACCGAAACATTGACTTTCAAAGTCAAAATTGAATGTGTAGGTTCCTGATTAACTTTCTAAAAAGTCAAACTATTTGATTTTGAATCCAAATTCGCAAATCTTTAACGGAAATTAGTGCAAATTCGTAACCGAAGTGGATGATTATGACAATTACGTTCGTTATTATGGCAGTTAATCCCATCATTGATTCGAGTTTAATCCCAATTATGGGAGTTCAAGCCGTAACCGTCGACGTTCACCATTTAGCTATCAAACTGGACGAGTTCTTGTCTTACTTTCGCAAATCGGGTATACGCACACCTTAGTCGCTCCTGTTAGAAGTAATCCCACGCCTCAATTCGATCGGAGTAACAGCAGGAGTCGCCGGAGACCAAGCGTGCACCGTCGGATTACGTTTTTAGTCAGGAACCTTCAATCCATCACGCATTTTGGTAATTTCTTATGCCTACAGTTTTGTTTACACCTGTTGATTGAAAGCCCTATCATTATTAGGGCTTGCAACGTCGAATTGAACATGATCCCGATTCTAGGGTTCATCGCAAACTGTTTTGATCGAACTCTATCCTTGACCCGATTATAATCCAATTAAAATACATGGTTAGACTCGCCATCATCCATCCTTTGAAAGCCCTATGCTAATTCGATCTTTCAGTATCGAATTTATGATGAACGAATTCTAGGGTTCTTTACGTTTTTGGTTTGATCGAACCCTAATCTAATCACCACCTAAACCAAATTAAATCACAGGGTTTAACTCGCAATTCCTTGCCGGTTGAAAGCCCTATGATTTCAACATTTGTTAACATCGGATTTTGACAAATCAATCTTATATTTTTAACTAGGGTTTCATAATTCCGGTCGACCACTAATCGATTATAAACTCAATGGTTTTTCAATTAAACTCAACCTCATACTCGCCTATAATCGACTGTTAAAACCCCATGTTACCTTGTTCAAAACACGACCGGATTTGTGAGTTTGGGACTGGACTCGATCGGTGGTGTGTGGGAGGGGGGGGGTACACTGGAGTTATTGAATAAAACCATTTCAATTCGATTCCTATTGCGATTGCCTTAGCGGGTGGACTGGTTAAGTGAGTGTGCTCGTGGGGAGGAGAATCGGGTTCGAGTCTCCCCCACCACTATTTTGGTTTTTTATTATTTTAAAACCTTTGTTTTAACATTTAATTAAACTCTATATTATTATATTGATATATTAACGTGTTTTAACCTCGAAAATCAACCGTAAGCTTGGGTTTGGTTGTGTAACCAATATTTTTATCATTCCTCACTTTTTAAAATAATATATTTATATTATTTTCAATCCAAAGCTCCAACTAAAAATAATATATATATATATATATATGTTTTCAACACGTTTATAAATATTATGGGACGTTTCAATCAAACAAGATGATATAATTATTTATATTACTTTCGCACGTTTACATCTTCGAATAAAAATAATAGATTTATTATTTTTGTCACACAATTTGTTGTGGTGTTATTTTTGCTAAGTGTAAATAATAAATTATATTATTTTCCCTAGATCGTTATTATTGGTGAAATCTTGAGAATATATTTATTATATTTTGTCGTTCGTCGCGTAACGTACTTATCGTATTCCTTAATTAAGAGTTTTCCATTTTCGTAGACATATTCGTCTACTCTTGGTCATTAGAGCGTTCTTTTAGGACGTTCAACATTCCGTATCGTCGTCACAGTTCCCATTATACCCCTAATAACTATGTTGTAATTCTAGGGCATCCGTGAGCCGTGTCGGGCTAGCGCTTGAGATTTCAATCTCATACTTGTGTGATCACTACCTACGCAATCAGGTGAGTTTTTACGGCCCCTTTTACTATTTTTATCTTGGGGGAGAAAACATGTCACAAACTATTTTTAGAATATTGTATTCATATGTTATCAATGTTAAAGCTAAGCGTAACACACTATCACTGAAAGTCCTCAACACAAATCGGACCGTTAATATGGATCTTAGCGAGGTAATGTTTAGTAGTACTGCTGGGTTTGACAAATCCCACCCGCGTTAGTCGCGCTAACCCGACTAGAGGTCGAATGAGTGAAATGTTAGCCTACTCACATCGCCAGAGTTGATAGACCTGGCAGGAGGTAAATAAACAAACAGTCAGCTTCAGTTGCGAGCGCTTAAGTTAAACATGAAATGTAGGTTAGCTACCTATAGATGCATATTGAATGATCAATAATCTGGTAAACGTTTATTTATATATATAAACATGTGAACTCACTAACCTCGTGTTGACATCTTTACTTACATGTTTTCTCAGGTCGCTAAGATAAGGCACAGGTGCACATATAGGACATGCATGGGATTCTTCTATTGATTGATGTTTTAGTAAATTGTTTGGACTATTTTGAATTGTGTTTGGATTGGACTTTTGGACTTTTGGGGCGCGTGTGTTTTGCGCATTTACTTTTCTTTACGCTTCCGCATTAAACTCTGATTGTTATGATATTTGCATTTGAGTCCAATGTAGAGTCGTTCAATGTAACTAATGACTGAGATTCTGGTTTGTCACTTCCCAAAACGGTAAAACTTTGTTAGTTGAAATTGGGGGTGTGACAGATTGGTATCAAAGCCATTGGTTATAGAGAACTAGGATTGCATACTAGACGATAACCTCACACATTAGTTACATGTCATAAACATTTGTATGTTTGGCACTTATATATTACATTACAAGATCATGTCGTAAACCCCACCACCATCACCTAAGGCATCCACCTTATCATCCCCAGAGCCCAAAAGGCGCAGGAGTAGTTCTAGTGACAACTCGGTGGAACAGGGTGAACCAAGTAACGCACAATCAAGGAACACAACACTTAATTGGAATGCCTATCCGAAGATGATCCAAAGGTGGATCGAGATGGGAAATGTACCATCACCTACTTTTGTTCCACTTCCTCATCCGCTGCCAAGCTTGCCATGTACCATGGAACAAGCTTTTGCAGCTTTTGTGTTTATCATAACTAAGGAGTTAAAGGAGATGAAGGAGGCCACTGATGAGATACCCGGCATTCTAGAGCGAGAGCCGCAAGTGGAAGAAAACAAGGTAGAAATTGAGCTTTTGACTGCTGAGCTAGCAGTGACAGATCAGGTCCATAACCATTTAGTGGATCGAGTGGCACATTTGGAGATGAGAGTGGACACCTCGGATCAGGATGTAGGAGGGATTCTGGAGAGAGTGGCTAATCTGGAAGCCCAGCTACAAGTAGCAAACCATGCTGCTGAAGGACTTCGGGAGAGGGTGACTCACTTGGAAGCCCAACTGCAAGCAGCTCTATTTCCGAAGGACATCCCACTTTCAGACGACGAGGAGGAGCCCTTCGAGGATGATCCCTTGGAGGAGGAGCCACCCGAAGAGGAACCGGTGGAGATCGACGATGCACAATCATACGTTTCTTCCGACGACGAGGATGTTTGATGATCTTCTATTCTATCTTTTCTTTTCATTCATGTTTTCGTTTATGTTATTTCTCTTTTCAAACCTAGATGGGTAAGGTTGTTCCCATTCAATAAAAGCATGAGAAGTTTAATGTTTTGAGTTATTTATTTTTGTAGCTTCACAATTTATTTTTCAAAATATTAGATGTTGTACTTGTACATAAATGATGTTTAATATGCGATATATTTCTCATTGTTTTGTATTTGTGAATGTGAAGAATCATGTCAGGAAGAGGACGTGGAGGTCGTGCTGGTCGACGAGGTACCATCAACATAACAGCAGCAGAGCTGGCGGCACTAATCAACGATAGTGTGGTAGAGGCTCTAGTAGCACAGAATGCTGCAGGTAAATGCTTTAACTATTGACTAGTGAGGTCAATTCAAGCGCCTTTCCTAAGCTTTATAATCCCAATCCTATATTATATTTCTAAATCCAGGCCAGCAAAACCAGCAGAATCAGCAACAAGCATGCACGTTCAAGACATTTATGGACTGCAAGCCCCACTCTTTTAGTGGACCCGAAGGAGCTGTCGGACTACTCCAGTGGTTCTAAAAGGTAGAATCGGTATTTGCCATGTGCAATTGCCCAGTGGCCAATCAGGTCAAGTTCACTTCTGGAACTTTGGAGGGCCCGGCTATCACATGGTGGAACGCTCAGGTCTAGATGTTGGGTCTGGCCATGGCAAATAGACTCCCGTGGGAGGAGTTTAAGACGATGATGAAGGAGGAGTACTGTCCTCGTGATGAAATCCAGAAGTTGGAAGGAGAATTTTGGAACCTGAAAATGGAAGGCTCTGAAATAGAGCTATATACCACTCGCTCCCATGAGCTTGCTACCATGTGCCCACACATGGTGACTCCGGACTACAAGAGGATTGAATTGTACATTGGAGGCTTAGTGCCTCAGATTCAGAGTATGGTTACTTCATCCAACCCTACCACCATCCAGCAGACGATCAGACTAGCCCACAAGTTAACCGATCAGGCAGTGACTCAAGGGACTCTACCCCCGAGGGGTTCGGTCTCTAAATCCACCGATAACCACAAGCGCAAGTTTGATCATAACTCCAACTCTCACTCCAATTCCAAAGGACCCCAGTCCAATCAACCGCAGCAGCAACAGCAAAAGTTTGAGCATGCTAAGAACTTTAATCAGACGACCTCTTCAGGTCAAAGTCAGGGTGGTTACGCGGGGAAATCTCCTAAGTGTAACAAGTGCAACTTCCATCACTTCAGGATTTGCAACCGTTGTCAGCGGTGTGGCAAGATAGGCCATGCTGCCAAAGATTGTAGGGGTGAGTTGCAAGCCAAGCAGCCTTTCCAACAGCCTGGGTCTACAAAGGGCTGTTTCGAGTGTGGGAAGGAGGGGCATTTTTGGAAGAATTTTCCTCAGTTAAAGAAGGGAGGTAATGGAAATCAAAACCCTAATCAGAACAACAACAATGGCAACAACAACGGGAATAATGGAGGGAATGGTGCGAAGGGACGAGCCTTCGTGCTAGGATCTGGAGAAGCTCGTTATGATCATAATGTGGTCACCGGTAAGTTTCTCTTAAATAATTACTTTGCTTCTGTCCTTTTTGACACTGGTGCTGATAGGAGTTTTATATCTAAGAAACTTAGTGACATGATAAAAGGAACTCCAACTCTGTTAGAAGCTAAGTATATAATAGAGATAGCTGATGGCCAAATAATTGAAGCAACCCACGTTCTTAAGGGTTGTAAGCTTGAACTAGCTAGTCATATACTTGATATCGACCTTATGCCGGTCACACTTGGTAGTTTTGATGTAATTGTCGGCATGGATTGGTTATCTAAAAACCAAGCTGAAATCATTTGTCACGAGAAAATTGTTCGCTTTCCTCTCCCGAGTGGAGAAACTCTTTCTGTTCAGGGCGAAAAGGTTGGTGCAGTCATGGGCATCATATCTTTTATGAAAGCACAGAAATACCTTCGAAAAGGGCATACTGCTATTTTGGCTCTCGTTGCTGAGCAGCCATCGGAAGAGAAGAAGATTGATGATATTCCCATCGTTCGTGAATTTCTGGAAGTATTTCCCGAGGATTTGCCTGGTCTGCCGCCACACCGTCAAGTTGAATTCTAAATTGATCTAACACCTGGAGCGGCGCCGATCGCTCGAGCACCTTACCGATTAGCACCTAGTGAATTACAAGAATTATCTACTCAGCTGCAAGAATTATTGGATAAAGGTTTCATCCGACCGAGCTCGTCGCCATGGGGAGCTCCAGTTCTGTTTGTCAGGAAGAAGGACGGGACTTTCCGTATGTGTATCGACTACCGAGAATTGAACAAGGTTATAATCAAGAATCGTTACCCTCTGCCCCGTATAGATGATCTCTTTGATCAACTCCAAGGATCAAGCTTCTATTCCAAGATAGATCTTAGGTCCGGTTACCACCAATTGAGAGTCCGAGATGAGGATATTTCTAAGACTGCTTTCAGGACAAGGTACGGCCATTACGAGTTTATGGTCATGCCTTTCGGGTTAACCAATGCACCCGCGGTGTTCATGGATCTCATGAACCGTGTGTGTAAGCCATATCTTGATCAATTTGTCATCGTTTTCATCGACGACATCCTCATTTATTCCAAGAACAAGGAGGAACATGAGGACCACCTACGTTTAATCCTGGAGTTACTTAAAAAGGAAAAACTGTATACTAAGTTTTCCAAGTGTGAATTCTGGATCCGAGAAGTTCAATTCTTAGGACATGTGGTTAACGAGAAGGGAATACATGTCGATCCATCAAAGATTAAAGCCATCAAGAATTGGGCAGCACCGACGACTCCGACTGAGGTGCGACAATTTTTGGGATTGGCTGGTTATTATCGGCGATTCATCAAGGGATTTTCTAAAATAGCACAACCTCTCACTACCTTAACTCAGAAGGACAAGGCCTATAACTGGGGCGATAATTGTCACACCCCCAATTTCAACTAACGGAGTTTTACCGTTTGGGAAGTGACAAACCAGGATCTCAATCATTAGTTACATTGAACGACACTATATGGGACTCAAATTGAAATATTATAAGAGTTCAGAGTAGATGCGGAAGCGTATAAAGAAAGTAAATGCGCAAAACAACGCGCCCAAGTCTAACAATAATGGAAACATAATAAATGATCAGTAGATTGACAATTATTGAATACATCATGTTGACACCATGCATGCCCTAACGTGCACCTGTGCCTTAGCTTAGCGTCCTGAGAAAACATGTAAGAAAAGTGTCAACACGAGGTTGGTGAGTTCACAGGTTTCAGTTTATAGAAGCGTTTAACAGATTAATGTACGTTCAATATATAAATCAATAGGTAGCTAACCCATAAGCATGTTAACTAATGCGCTCGCGACCGACAGCTGACTGTTTATATGCCTCCCACCATCATGGTGCATGATTAGGTTAATATTGCACCCGTTCGACCTCCAATCGAGTTAGCGCGACTAACGCGGGTGAGGTTTGTCAAACCCAGTAGTACTACTCAAATTACCTCGCTATGTTCATATTAACGGTCCGATGTGAGGACTTTAAGGATAATGTGTACGTATAGTCATACAAGTGATATCATATATGAATTACAAAAATCAAAAGCGTTTACGACATGTTTTCTCCCCCAACTTAAAAACAGTAAAAAGGGGCCGTGAAAACTCACCTGAACGGCGTAGGTAGTAATCACACAAGAACGAGATTGGAATCTCAAGCGTTAGCCCAACACGGCTCACGAATGCCCTAGAATTACAACATAACAGTTAGGGACTCAATGGGATTTGTGACGACAACACGGAAGATTGAACGTCCTGAAGAAACGCTCTAACGATTAAGAGTAAACGAACGTGTCCACGGGAATAATGATTTATTAATTAAGACATTTAAGATAAATACGTTTCGTGTCGAACGTTTATATAACGAATAATAATAAATAATTATATTCGTATGCTTGTGCCATTTAAAATGGTTAGGAAAATAATATAACTATATATATTATTTTTAAGTTCGTATGATTAACAAAATAATCATTTGTGTGGAAAAATAATCAATATATTATTTTTAATCGAGGATAAAACGTGGGTCAATAATATAAATAATTATATTATTTAATAGTTTGAAATAATCCAATAGGTTCATACACGAGGTGCAAATAATATATAACTATATTATTTATAATTTTTGAGTCACAAGTTGAAAATAATAGTAGTATGTTATTTTATCCGAGGTTAATAAAAAAAAGTAAAAAATATACATAAATATATTATTTATAAATCTTAAACGTTTTCATAATGTTTATAATTGTGGCAAAAATAATATAAAAATATTATTTTTAATTGAGGTCACGATGCAAAAATAATACTAAAAATATTATTTCATTTTAAGTTGTGGTTTGAAAATAATATAAAAATATATTATTTTATGAGTGGAGATAGGTTATAATTTTAAAACCGAGCCTACGGGTAGTATACGAGGCTGAAACATCATAATATATTATTATAATAACATGGGGTAAGTTTTTATATTAAAAATAGTAGTTTAAAATTGATTTAAAAAAGAAAAAGGGGGTGGAGGGATCGAACCCGGGTCTCTCCCCCATCAGCCATACACCTTAACCAGTCCAGCATGCTAGGGAATCGCATCAGAGACCCGATTTAATTGGTTTTAACTCTCAACCCTACTGTGTTCTTCCCCCTTTATCGAACCGAAACCAAAACCAGTCCAGATTTCATTCAAAATGATCGTGATTCATCTAGGATCCATAGGGGTTTTATTCATTAGGGTATTGCGAATCTGTAGATGGATTTAATTGTAAAATCATCAGGTTTAGGCTCGTTTAATTTCTGTTTTAGAAACCGGAAACCCTAGGTTCTAACCACAAATCAAAATGATTAAATCTGATAATATAAGTTATTGGATTTATAGGGCTTTCAAAGAGTTGATGAGTCCGAACCTATTCATGTAATTTAATTGGATTAAGATTGAATTTAAGATCACAATCCCCAAATCATATTATAAGCAAACCCTAGATCCCGGATCATGGTCAATTCGATACTGGAAAGAGTTGGATTCATAGGGTTATCAAAGAGTTGATGGATGCGATGCTAAACGTATAAATTAATTAGATTTAAAACGATTTTAAGGCAGGGATCGATTAAACCGGAATGAGGTATGAACCCTAGAATTTGATATTGATGAATTCGATAGTTTAAACCACAATAGTGATAGGGCTTACGATCTAGGTATGAAAACGAAACTACAAAAGTGTTTAATTACCAGAATGGTGTTCGGTTGATGGTACGCAACTAAAACCACAGGTGCGGCTCCAAAGCTTGACTTCCGGCGTCTCCGGCTACTGTTCCGGTCGAATTGATGCGTGCAAATGCTTCTGTGGGGTTCGAATGAAGTGCATAGGTTATTCGTTTGCGAAAACAATGATCGAATTGCTCGAATTAGATGGATACTTGATAGTGGTCGACTGTTATAAGATAAATTCCCATAATTGGCTTTAATTTCGAATCAATGATGGTGTTTAATGTCCAAATGATGAGCGTTTATGGTATGAATGTGTATATCGGTTACCAATTCAAACATAAATCGGCTACTAATGGAAATTTGATTCAAGAATGAAGAGGTTTGACTTCCAGAAGTCAACAAAATCGAAATTGAGTTAGTTGCAGATTTAGTCCCTGTGGTTTCATGTTTCTATGATTGAATTTTGGCAGAAATGGTCCTTGAGGTTTGTACTAGGTTAACTAAGTTAAGAACTAGTTAGTTTGACTAATCAAAAGTCAATAGAAAATCAACTATAAGGAAAGTACAAGTTTAGTCCCTCAAATTTATGTATATAAGTTTGAATATAGACTGGATTAGTCCCTGGAGTTTGAGTTAAGTTAATTAGGTTAACTTTAACTGGATTTGGTTAACGGAGTTCGCCTGAAAAGTTCGGATTGTCACATCATCCCCTAGTTGAAAGAATTTTCGTCACGAAAATTAAAGTAAAAGAAAATTTTCTAGGATGTCACATCATCCTCTAGTTGAAAGAATTTTCATCCTGAAAATTAGAATGGTACCATATGAGTTTGACGTGGAGTGCTTGAACATAAGAGAATATTTGCGCATCATCTGATTCACACGCTCCCAAGTGAATTCCGGTCCGCGTTTCGAGTTCCAACGAACTCTGACAATAGGGATTTTACTGCGTTTTAACGTTTTGACTTCCCTATCCATAATTTCCACAGGTTCTTCGATGAATCGCAACTGTTCATCAATGTGTAGTTCCTCGAGAGGAACCGCAAGTGACTCGTCTGTTAGGCATTTCTTCAAGTTTGAGACGTGAAAGACGTTGTGTACACCACTAAGTCCTTCGGGTAGGTCCAGTTGATACGCTACTGGCCCGATTCTCTTCACTATCTTGAATGGCCCAACATAACGAGGATTTAGTTTGCCTCGTTTCCCAAAATGAATGACACCCTTCCAAGGTGAGATTTTTAACAAGACCATATCCCCTACTTGAAATTCTAACGGTTACGACGCTTATTGGCATAGCTCTTTTGACGGTCACGAGCTGCTGCCATACGGTTTCTAATTTGAATGATTTTCTCAGAAGTTTCAAGTACAAGTTCAGGACCTGTAAGTTGACTATCCCCAACCTCGGCCCAACAGATAAGAGATCGGCATTTACGTCCGTACAATGCCTCGAATGGAGCTGCCATGATGCTAGTGTGATAACTGTTGTTGTAGGAGAACTCCACCAACGGTAGGTGAGACTCCCAGGTGTTACCGAAATCAATCACGCAAGCTCGTAGCATATCCTCCAGGGTTTGAATAGTACGCTCCGTCTGGCCATCAGTTTAAGGACGGTATGCTGTGCTCATATCTAGACGCGTGCCTAAAGCTTTATGTAACGATTGCCAAAATCGTGAGGTGAATCGTGCATCACAATCCAAAATGATAGAGATTGGCACCACGTGCCAAGATACTACTTCTTTCAAGTATAAGCGAGTAAGTTTTTGCATCTTGTCTGTTTCCTTGATTGCTAAGAAGTGAGTGGACTTTGTTAAACGGTCAACGATTACCCAAATAGTATCACATCCGGTAGGAGTTCGTGGCAAATTCGTGATAAAGTCCATGGATATATGTTCCTATTTCCACATGGGAATCTCCGGTTGCTGGAGTAGACCAGAAGGCTTTTGATATTCAACTTTGACCTTCGCGCAAGTCAGGCACTTGCTCACATAGGTGGCTATATCGGCCTTCATCTTTGGCCACCAATACAGCACCTTTAGATCATGATACATCTTGTCGGAACCTGGATGAATAGAGTAACGAGATTTATGAGCCTCATCCATGACTAGTTCCCTTAAGTTTCTAAATACTGGAACCCATATTCGTTCAGCGAAGTAGCGAATACCGTCAGATTTTACCTCGAGTTGTGCTTCCATACCGCGTGTACCTTCTAGCGGTTGGTTTTCCTCTTTCAGAGCTTCAAGTTGAGCACTATGAATTTTGTCAGGTAATCCGGGGTGAGCTGTAATGCTCGAACTCGTTTGGGTTTGGTTTCCTTTCGACTTAGGGCATCAGCTACAACATTGCCTTACCCGGATGATATCGGATCGCACAGTCATAATCATTCAAGAGCTCGACCCAACGACGCTGTCTCATGTTCAGCTCTTTTTGCTCGAAGATATGCTGAAGACTCTTGTGATCAGTGTAGATAGTGCACTTGGTACCGTACAAGTAGTGTCTCCATATCTTAAGTGCGAAAACTACGGCTCCCAATTCTAGGTCATGAGTGGTGTAGTTTTTTCTCGTGAATCTTTAGTTGACGCGAAGAATATGCGATCACCTTTTCTCATTGCATTAGTACACAACCCAAACCCTGAATGGATGCATCACAATACACCACAAATCATCCGTTCCTTCCAGAAGAGCTAGAATAGGTGCACTGCAAGGTTTATGTTTAAGATGTTGGAATGCTGACTCTTGGTTATCGCCCAGTTATAGGCTTTACCCTTCTGAGTTAAGGAAGTGAGAGGTTATGCAATCTTAGAGAATCCCTCGATGAACCGACGATAATAACCAGCCAATCCCAGAAATTGTCGCACCTCAGTCGGAGTCGTCGGTGCTGCCCAATTCTTGATGGCTTCTATCTTTGATGGATCGACATGTATTCCCTTCTCGTTAACCACATGTCCTAAGAATTGAACTTCACGGATCCAGAATTCACACTTGGAAAATTTAGCATATAGCTGCTCCTGTTTAAGTAATTCCAGAATTAAGCGTAGATGTTCCTCCTTGTTCTTGGAATAAATAAGAATGTCGTCGATGAAAACGATGACAAATTGATCAAGGTATGGCTTACACACACGGTTTATGAGATCCATGAACACCGCGGGTGCGTTGGTTAATCCGAAAGGCATGACCATAAACTTATAGTGGCCGTACCTTGTCCTGAAAGCAGTCTTAGAGATATCTTCGTCTCGGACTCTCAATTGATGGTAACTGGACCTAAGATCTATCTTGGAATAGAAGCTTGACCCTTGGAGTTGATCAAAGAGATCATCTATACAAGGCAGAGGATAACGGTTCTTGATCGTCACTTTATTCAATTCACGGTAGTCGATACACATACGGAAAGTCCCGTCCTTCTTTTTGACCAACAGAACTGGAGCTCCCCATGGCGATGAGCTAGGTCAGATGAAACCTTTATCTAACAACTCTTGTAGTTGAGTGGATAGCTCTTGTAATTCACCGGGTGCCGGTCTGTAAGGTGTCCGAGCAATCGGTGCTGCTCCGGTGCTAGGTCGGTTTGGAATTCAACTTGACGGTGTGGTGACAGACCACGCAAATCCTCGGGAAATACTTCCGGATAGTTGCAAACGATCGGAATATCATCAATCTTTTTCTCTTCAGATGGCTGCTCGGCGACGAGAGCCAGAATAGCAGTATGCCCTTTTCGAAGACATTTCTGGGCTGTCATGAAGGATATGATGCCCATGACTGCACCAACCTTTTTGCCCTGAACGGGAAGAGTTTCTCCACTCGGGAGAGGAATGCGAACAATTTTCTCACGACAGATGATTTCGGCTTGGTTTTTAGATAACCAATCCATGCCAACAATTACATCGAAACTATCAAGTGTGACCGGCATAAGGTCGATATCAAGTTTATGACCAGTCAACTCAAGCTTACAACCCTTATGAATATGGGTTGTTTCAATTATTTGGCCATCAGCTATTTCTATGATATACTTAGCTTCTAGCAGGGTTGGATTTTCGTTTATCAAATCACTAAGCGTCTTAGATATAAAACTCCTATCAGCACCAGTGTCAAAAAGGACAGAAGCAAAGTAATTATTTAAGGGGAACTTACCGGTAACCACATTGTGATCATATCTGGCTCCTTCGGATCCAAGTACGAAGGCTCGCCCCTTCGCACCATTTCCTCCATTGTGGCCATTATTGCTACCATTGCTGTTGTTATCTTGGTTATTGTTGTTACCGTTGTGGCCCTGATTATTGCCGTTGCCGTTACCGTTTCCATTACCATTTCCACCCTTCTTCGACCGGATACAATCCCTTTGAATATGTCCTGCCTTGCCACACTGAAAACATCCCCTTGTAAATCCCTGCGGCCGGAATGGTTGCTTGTTTAGAAGATCGACCCTACAGTCTTTCGCAGCGTGGCCCATCTTACCACACCGTTGGCAACGATTATAAGCACCGACATGGTGGAAATTACACTTGTTGCACTTGGGTTATTTCCCCGAATAACCACTCTGTTTTTGACCTGAAGAGGTCGACTGGTGGAAAGTCTTAGTAGACTTAAACCTACGCTGTTGTTGATGGGGTTGGTTAAATTAAATCCTCGCTTTCTACTGTCATTGGATCATTTCATAAAGAAAGAAATGCGTTTACAGGATTGAATGTGCTGGGTATAATTCGTATTAGACTAAGGATTAGTCATCGGATAAGGCAATAGGGTCAAATGAGATTCATTGTTGGAGCGTAAGGGATAACGCGTTTTCTTAGAAGGAATTCTTCAAATTCCGCTTATATGCTTGGAGTCGATAGGTTTGCCATGAGATTCTATTAGAGTTTCAATCAAGATGGTTTATGTGATCACGTTTAGATGAGTGTCTTAATTTCACTAAGACTCTTACATGAGTGAGAATAACATTGATGGATTCCATTGATGATAATTCAGTGTGTCCGTAAACATTTCCAACCTGATAGTCGCGTCTATCAACTGTTGAACAGGTTTAACGATACCAACTAGTCGTTGAGCAGGTTACGAGAATTTTTACGAACAGTGGAAACTTAAGTCTGTAATTCACAGATTAGAACCATTTATCCACACACTAGGTTTCACCAGGACTTACATGCACCTCAAATTACTATTACGTGTGCACCCGTAATGATAATTTGCTTTACTTGCTCATCCTAGTTCTCCCTGTCCTGTGTCATAACGTCCTTTAGGTTGTATTTTCGAATACAGAGTATTGTCAGAGATGATAAGTTATCGAAAAGCTTAGTCATTAATCATAAGTTGATCAACTAGGACTCATATCAGGATGAGTAGTCGGGAATCGTGTGATCTGAGTATTCTTGAGTTGAAACACAATGCGAGAGTCCAATCCAGCGGATGGTAGATGTGAACATGCACATGAAATGCGACTTCGAGAAGTGAAACTAATTCTTGGATACGAGTTACAGGAAGCAGCAAAGTAGCCGTCCTTCCAACTGAGTCAGGATAGGGTTTGAATATGCGTTCTCAACTTTGTGGTCAATCTATTCTCAACAGAATATTGACCAAAGAAGCGAGCCCATGGCTCAGAAAAGTGATAACATCTACGTGTCAATGGGTTCTGCAAGAATGCGTGCAACGGTCTGCCTTCACTCGGCGTATTATTGCTAGTGGGTACAGTAGGGACTCGTCTCCGACGATCCTAACTCCCAAAGAGATATGCGTTAGTGTTGAGTGCCATCCATAACATGGACCTGAGAAAGCCCACCATACCCAACAGGTGATGGTGATGTAAGTGACTCCTCCGAAGGCTCCGTCTCGCTGCCCTCGGACGGGAGTGGATGTTGTTTCAGCGATTCCACGGGTGTCACCACATGGAATGATGATGCAATGCGAATGATGTGTCCCTCGCCAACTGAGGGTGATACGGATGATATTAACCTACCTGCACTGCAATGTACGTATGTGTACTATGTGTATCAGGTATGAGTGTCTGTGCCATGTAACTAATGTGTGAGGTTATAGTCTAGTATGCAATCCTAGTTCTCTATAACCAATGGCTCTGATACCAATCTGTCACACCCCCAATTTCAACTAATGGAGTTTTACCGTTTGGGAAGTGACAAACCAGGATCTCAATCATTAGTTACATTGAACGACAATATATGGGACTCAAATTGAAATATTATAAGAGTTCAGAGTAGATGCGGAAGCGTATAAAGAAAGTAAATGCGCAAAACAACGCGCCCAAGTCTAACAATAACGGAAACATAATAAATGAACACTAGATTGACAATTATTGAATACATCATGTTGACGCCATGCATGCCCTAACGTGTACCTGTGCCTTAGCTTAGCGTCCTGAGAAAACATGTAAGAAAAGTGTCAACAAGAGGTTGGTGAGTTCACAGGTTTCAGTTTATAGAAGCGTTTAATAGATTAATGTACATTCAATATATAAATCAATAGGTAGCTAACCCATAAGCATGTTAATTAATGCGCTCGCGACCGACAGCTGACTGTTTATATGCCTCCCACTATCATGGTGCATGATTAGGTCAATATTGCACCCGTTCGACCTCCAATCGAGTTAGTGCGACTAACGCGGGTGAGGTTTGTCAAACCCAGTAGTACTACTCAAATTACCTCGCTATGTTCATATTAACGGTCCGATGTGAGGACTTTAAGGATAATGTGTACGCATAGTCATACAAGTGATATCATATATGAATTACAAAAATCAAAAGCATTTACGACATGTTTTCTCCCCCAACTTAAAAACAGTAAAAAGGGGCCGTGAAAACTCACCTGAACGACGTAGGTAGTAATCACACAAGAACGAGATTGGAATCTCAAGCGTTAGCCCAACACGGCTCACGAATGCCCTAGAATTACAACATAACAGTTAGGGACTCAATGGGATTTGTGACGACAACACGGAAGATTGAACGTCCTGAAGAAACGCTCTAACGATTAAGAGTAAACGAACGTGTCCACGGGAATAATGATTTATTAATTAAGACATTTAAGATAAATACGTTTCGTGTCGAACGTTTATATAATGAATAATAATAAATAATTATATTCGTACGCTTGTGTCATTTAAAATGGTTAGGAAAATAATATAACTATATATATTATTTTTAAGTTCGTATGATTAACAAAATAATCATTTGTGTGGAAAAATAATCAATATATTATTTTTAATCGAGGATAAAACGTGGGTCAATAATATAAATAATTATATAATTTAATAGTTTGAAATAATCCAATAGGTTCATACACGAGGTGCAAATAATATATAACTATAATATTTATAATTTTTGAGTCACAAGTTGAAAATAATAGTAGTATGTTATTTTATCCGAGGTTAATAAAAAAAAGTAAATAATATACATAAATATATTATTTATAAATCTTAAACGTTTTCATAACGTTTATAATTGTGACAAAAATAATATAAAAATATTATTTTTAATTGAGGTCACGATGCTAAAATAATACTAAAAATATTATTTCATTTTAAGTTGTGGTTTGAAAATAATATAAAAATATATTATTTTATGAGTGGAAATAGGTTATAATTTTAAAACCGAGCCTACGGGTAGTATACGAGGCTGAAACATCATAATATATTATTATAATAACATGGGGTAAGTTTTTATATTAAAAATAGTAGTTTAAAATTGATTTAAAAAATAAAAAGGGGGTGGAGGGATCGAACCCGGGTCTCTCCCCCATCAGCCATACACCTTAACCAGTCCAGCATGCTAGGGAATCGCATCAGAGACCCGATTCAATTGGTTTTAACTCTCAACCCTACTGTGTTCTTCCCCCTTTATCGAACCGAAACCAAAACCAGTCCAGATTTCATTCAAAACGATCGCGATTCATCTAGGATCCATAGGGGTTTTATTCATTAGGGTATTGCGAATCTGTAGATGGATTTAATTGTAAAATCATCAGGTTTAGGCTCTCTAATTTCTGTTTTAGAAACCGAAAACCCTAGGTTCTAACCACAAATCTAAATGATTAAATCTGATAATATAAGTTGTTGGATTTATAGGGCTTTCAAAGAGTTGATGAGTCCGAACCTATTCATGTAATTTAATTGGATTAAGATTGAATTTAAGATCACAATCCCCAAATCATATTATAAGCAAACCCTAGATCCTGGATCATGGTCAATTCGATACTGGAAAGAGTTGGATTCATAGGGTTATCAAAGAGTTGATGGATGCGATGCTAAACATATAAATTAATTAGATTTAAAACGGTTTTAAGGCAGGGATCGATTAAACCGGAATGAGGTATGAACCCTAGAATTTGATATTGATGAATTCGATAGTTTAAGCCACAATAGTGATAGGGCTTACGATCTAGGTATGAAAATGAAACTACAGAAGTGTTTAATTACCAGAATGGTGTTCGGTTGATGGTACGCGACTAAAAACCACAGGTGCGGCTCCAAAGCTTGACTTCCGGCGTCTCCGGCTACTGTTCCGGTCGAATTGATGCGTGCAAATGCTTCTGTGGGGTTCGAATGAAGTGCACAGGTTATTCATTTGTGAAAACAATGATCGAATTGCTCGAATTAGATGGATACTTGATAGTGGTCGACGGTTATAAGATAAATTCCCATAATTGGCTTTAATTTCGAATCAATGACGGTGTTTAATGTCCAAATGATGAGCGTTTATGGTATGAATGTGCATATCGGTTACCAATCCAAACATAAATCGGCTACTACTGCGAATTTGAGTCAAGAATGAAGAGGTTTGACTTCCATAAGTCAACAAAATCGAAATTGAGTTAGTTGCAGATTTAGTCCCTGTGGTTTCATGTTTCTATGATTGTATTTTGGCAGAAATGGTCCTTGAGGTTTGTACTAGGTTAACTAAGTTAAGAACTAGTTAGTTTGACTAATCAAAAGTCAATAGAAAATCAACTATAAGGAAAGTACAAGTTTAGTCCCTCAAATTTATGTATATAAGTTTTAATATAGACAGGATTAGTCCCTGGAGTTTGAGTTAAGTAATTTAGGTTAACTTTAACTGGATTTGGTTAACGGAGTTCGCCTAAAAAGTTCGGATTGTCACATCATCCCCTAGTTGAAAGAATTTTCGTCCCGAAAATTAAAGTAAAAGAAAAATTTCTAGGATGTCACAATAATCAGGAGTCAGCATTTCAACTCCTTAAGCCGAAACTTTGCAGTGCACCTATCCTAGCCCTTCCGGAGGGAACAGAGGATTTTGTGGTGTATTGTGATGCATCCATTCAAGGTTTGGGTTGTGTGTTAATGCAACGAGAAAAAGTGATCGCAAATGCATCGCGTCAGCTAAAGATTCACGAGAAAAACTACACCACTCATGATCTAGAGTTGGGAGCTGTAGTTTTCGCACTTAAGATATGGAGACATTACTTGTACGGTACCAAGTGCACTATCTACACCGATCACAAGAGTCTTCAGCATATTTTCAAGCGGAAAGAGCTGAACATGAGACAGCGTCGTTGGGTCGAGCTCTTGAATGATTATGATTGTGCGATCCGGTATCACCCGGGTAAGGCTAATGTTGTAGATGATGCCCTAAGCCGAAAAGAAACCAAACCCAAACGAGTTTGAGCATTACAGCTTACTATTCACCCCGGATTACCTGACAAAATTCATAGTGCTCAACTCGAAGCCCTGAAAAAGGAAAACCTACCGCTGGAAGGTACACGCGGTATGGAAGCACAACTCGAGGTTAAATCTGACGGTATTCACTACTTCGCTGAGCGAATATGGGTTCCAATATTCAGAAATTTAAGGGAACTGGTCATGGATGAAGCTCATAAATCTCGTTACTCCGTTCATCCAGGTTCCGACAAGATGTACCACGACCTAAAGGTGCTGTATTGGTGGCCAAAAATGAAGGCCGATATAGCCACCTATGTGAGCAAGTGCCTGACCTGCGCGAAGGTCAAAGTTGAATATCAAAAGCCTTCCGGTCTTCTCCAACAACCGGAGATTCCCATGTGGAAATGGGAACAGATATCCATGGACTTTATCACGAAGTTGCCACGAACTCCTACCGGATGTGATACCATTTGGGTAATAGTCGATCGTTTAACAAAGTCGGCTCACTTCTTAGCAATCAAGGAAACCGACAAAATGGAAAAACTTACTCGTATATACTTGAAAGAAGTAGTCTCTTGGCACGGGGTGCCAATCTCTATCATTTCGGATCGTGATGCATGATTCACCTCTCGTTTCTTGCAGTCGTTACATAAAGCTTTAGGCACGCGTCTAGATATGAGCACAGCATACCATCCTCAAACTAATGGCCAAACAGAGCTAACTATTCAAACTCTGGAGGACATGCTACGAGCTTGTGTGATTGATTTTGGTAACACTTGGGAGTCTCACCTACCATTGGTGGAGTTCTCCTACAACAACAGTTATCACACTAGCATCAAAGCAGCTCCATTTGAAACACTATATGGACGGAAATGCCGTTCTCCTATTTGTTGGTCGAGGTTGGGGATAGTCAACTTACGGGTCCTGAACTTGTACTTGAAACTTCTGAGAAAATCGTTCAAATTAGAAACCGTATGGCAGCAGCTCGTGATCGTCAAAAGAGCTATGCCGATAAGCATCGTAAACCGTTAGAATTTCAAGTAGGGGATATGGTCTTGTTAAAAGTCTCACCTTGGAAGGGTGTCATTCGTTTTGGGAAACGAGGCAAACTGAATCCTTGTTATGTTGGACCATTCAAGATAGTGAAGAGAATCGGGTCAGTAGCGTATCAACTGGACCTACCTGAAGGACTTAGTGGTGTACACAACGTCTTTCACGTCTCAAACTTGAAGAAATGTCTAGCAGACGAGTCACTCGCGGTTCCTCTTGAGGAACTACACATCGATGAACAATTGCGTTTCATCGAAGAACCCGTGGAAATTATGGATAGGGAAGTCAAAACGTTAAAACGCAGTAAAATCCCTATTGTCAGAGTCCGTTGGAACTCGAAACGCGGACCGGAATTCACGTGGGAGCGTGAGGATCAGATGAGGATGATGCGCAACTATCCTCATCTATTCAAGCACTCCACGTCAAACTCTTAAGGTACTATTTTAATTTTTGGGACGAAAATTCTTTCAACTAGGGGATGATGTGACATCCGAAAAAAAAAATATTTTAATTTTCAGAACGAAAATTCTTTCAACTAGTGGATGATGTGACAATCCGACTTTTCAAGCTAACTCCGTTAGCAATTCCGTTAGTATTCTCTGTTAAAACCTAACCCAGTTAACCCAATATTAAATCTCAGGGACTGTTTCTGCCATTTCTGAAACTCAAACTGCAGGGATTAGTTCTGCCAAGTCCCAAAACCAAAACATTGACTTTCAAAGTCAAAATTGAATGTGTAGGTTCCTGGTTGACTTTCTAAAAAGTCAAACTCTTTGATTTTGAATCCAAATTCGCAAATCTTTAACGGAAATTAGTGCAAATTCGTAACCGAAGCGGATGATTAAGACAATTACGTTCGTTATTATGGCAGTTAATCCCATCATTGATTTGAGTTTAATCCCAATTATGGGAGTTCAAGCCGTAATCGTCGACGTTCACCATTTAGCTATCAAATTGGACGAGTTCTTGTCTTACTTTCGTAAATCGGGTATACGCACACCTTAGTCGCTCCTGTTAGAAGTAATCCCACGCCTCAATTCGATCGGAGTAACAGCAGGAGTCGCCGGAGACCAAGCATGCACCGTCGGATTACGTTTTTAGTCGGGAACCTTCAATCCATCACGCATTTTGGTAATTTCTTGTACCTACAGTTTCGTTTACACCTGTTGATTGAAAGCCCTATCATTATTAGGGCTTGCAACGTCGAATTGAACATGATCCCGATTCTAGGGTTCATTGCAAACTGTTTTGATCGAACTCTATCCTAGAACCGATTATAATCCAATTAAAATACATGGTTAGACTCGCCATCATCCATCCTTTGAAAGCCCTATGCTAATTCAATCTTTCAATATCGAATTTATGATGAACGAATTCTAGGGTTCTTTACGTTTTCGGTTTGATCGAACCCTAATCTAATCACCACCTAAACCAAATTAAATCATAGGGTTTAACTCGTAATTCCTTGCTGGTTGAAAGCCCTATAATTTCAACATCTGTTAACATTGGATTTTGACAAATCAATCTTATATTTTTAACTAGGGTTTCATAATTCCGGTCGAGCACTAATCGATTATAAACTCAATGGTTTTGCAATTAAACTCAACCTCATACTCGCCTATACTCGGCTGTTAAAACCCCATGTTACCTTGTTCAAAACACGACCGGATTTGTGAGTTTGGGACTGGACTCGATCGGTGGTGTGTGGGAGGGGGGGGGGGGGTACACTGGAGTTATTGAATAAAACCATTTCAATTCGATTCCTATTGCGATTGCCCTAGCGGGTGGACTGGTTAAGTGAGTGTGCTCGTGGGGAGGAGACCCGGGTTCGAGTCTCCCCCACCACTGTTTTGGTTTTTTATTATTTTAAAACCTTTGTTTTAACATTTAATTAAACTCTATATTATTATATTGATATATTAACGTGTTTTAACCTCGAAAATCAACCGTAAGCTTGGGTTTGGTTGTGTAACCAATATTTTTATCATTCCTTACTTTTTAAAATAATATATTTATATTATTTTCAATCCAAAGCTCCAACTAAAAATAATATATATATATATATATATATATATGTTTTCAACACGTTTATAAATATTATGGGACGTTTCAATCAAACAAGATGATATAATTATTTATATTACTTTCGCGCGTTTACATCTTCGAATAAAAATAATAGATTTATTATTTTTGTCACACAATTTGTTGTGGTGTTATTTTTGCTAAGTGTAAATAATAAATTATATTATTTTCCCTAGACCGTTATTATTGGTGAAATCTTGAGAATATATTTATTATATTTTGTCGTTCGTCGCGTAACGTACTTATCGTATTCCTTAATTAAGAGTTTTCCATTTTCGTAGACATATTCGTCTACTCTTGGTCATTAGAGCGTTCTTTTAGGACGTTCAACATTCCGTATCGTCGTCACAATTCCCATTATACCCCTAATAACTATGTTGTAATTCTAGGGCATCCGTGAGCCGTGTCGGGCTAGCGCTTGAGATTTCAATCTCATACTTGTGTGATCACTACCTACGCAATCAGGTGAGTTTTCACGGCCCCTTTTACTATTTTTATCTTGGGGGAGAAAACATGTCGCAAACTATTTTTAGAATATTGTATTCATATGTTATCAATGTTAAAGCTAAGCGTAACACACTATCACTGAAAGTCCTCAACACACATCGGACCGTTAATATGGATCTTAGCAAGGTAATGTTTAGTAGTACTATTGGGTTTGACAAATCCCACCCGCGTTAGTCACGCTAACTCGACTAGAGGTCGAACGGGTGAAATGTTAGCCTACTCACATAGCCAGAGTTGATAGACCTGGCAGGAGGCAAATAAAAAAACAGTCAGCTTCGGTTGCGAGCGCTTAAGTTAAACATGAAATGTTGGTTAGCTACCTATAGATGCCTATTGAATTATCAATAATCTGGTAAACGTTTATTTATATATATAAACCTGTGAACTCACTGTAAGGCCCTAAATCCGGGAGGCCTCACTTGTTGGATTTACTCATAAACATAGTCATAAATACTGAACTTTAAATTAAAACATTCAACATATCCAGTACATAACAGCGGAAGTCTTAACATACAAAACATAAATCATTGTTTAACAAAACATAAATCGGGATGTCAGTCTCTAGCTGGGCAGCCTTCACGCCTTCGCACGTCCCTTTTCTTTGTTACCTGAAATGTATACTAAAAGTCAGCTAACGCTGGTGAGTTCTAGTTTAAAGCAAATAGGCATAACCATTATTTCTTGTCATAATTTTCATAAGTATAAATATATATACATATATAAATACACATTCACACTTGAATTTCTTTCATCTTTCATTCTTTGTAAACACATATAAATATATATATTCACATCTTTGGTTTCATTTATCATTCCTTGGTCATACACATAAGAGTGATCAGCCCAACATTGTTTTCGTATGTCACAAAGACAAACGCTACGGTCCATCTTCATGGTCCGCCATTCTTACAACCGTCCGGCAACTAGTGTCCGTCCGTCATTTTATTCTTACAACCGTCCGGCACTTTCGTCCGTCCGTCATGACTTACAACCGTCCTACCGTCGTAGGCCGTCATTATCTTACAACCGTCCTACCGAAGTAGTCCGTCATTATCTTACAACCGTCCTACCGAAGTAGTCCGTCATTATCTTACATCCGTCCTACCGAAGTAGTCCGTCATTTTCTTACAACCTTCCTACCGAAGTAGTCCGTCATTATCTTACAACCGTCCTACCGAAGTAGTCCGTTATTATCTTACAACCGTCCTACCAAAGTAGTCCGTCATTATCGTTTCCGTCCGTAATGTTCATTCATACTTGGCAAGCAATATATACATGGATATAAAGCGAGATTTCATTCTTATATGTTATGTCATACTTTTCATACCTGCAAGCAATATATACGTGGATATAAAGCAAGATTTCGTTCATTCATATTTCGTCATTCTTTCATTCATGCTTTGTAATCATACGTTTCATTCTTTGTTCATAATTCATTTTCATATATATATATATATATATATAAATTTGTATATCACGTATGATCACATTGGCATTTATAACATTTATTCATTTAGTGTATACACTTCAGCCCCAAAAAATTTAAAACGATTTGCACGTAACACATAGGGGGAACATAGAACTCACCTGATAAGCTTCTCTAGGTTGTCCTAAACAAAGGTCCAACAATGTCACTTCCGATCTGGATTAGATAGTTAAATACATATTAGACCCAACCCCGACTTTAATGGTTAAATCATTCTAAACTTACTGACTTTACTTAACCAACCTGCTGCCTGCTGTCTGCTGCCTGCGCAGTTGCTAAGTGCGCAGGACCATACTCATGCGCACTTGACAAGTGCGCAGAGAATACTTCTTGCGTACTTGGTAAGTACGCAGGATCTTCCTCCTGCGCACTTGGTAAGTACGCAATACCTGGTTCCTGGACCAAAATCCGAAATTCTTGCATGCTAACCCGATCATGCCAATCTTAAAATTTTCTTTGATTAAAACGTGCGGTTTTCATTCTAGATGCTAGTTCTAGGCTTATTATCAGGTTTCATCCATAAAAACGTCTCCTATTTATCTAAAATCCGAGAAACCCCAAAATAAAGAAAAACTCAGTTTAAGGTCGAATCGTTACCTGGATTGTGATTCCGATTCGGAGGTTTTGCTCACGAGTTTAGTAGTAACGTGCTCCTTCAATTTCGTGTCGAACCGTCGACTTTCTCTCTCTAGACCCGACTCTCCTTTATCTCTCTAGCTTGCAAGTGTTGGTGAAAATGAGAGCTTCAAGGTTGTCTTGGCCTTTATATACCCGGGCTTCGCTCGGCCCGTTTGAGCCGAGCCCAAGCCCGTCCGTTTTTCTTTTGTTTTATGATGATTAAGTCTCTATCGCGTTATTGTTTACTAAATTACCATTTTTGGGATGTTACAAGTCTATCCTCCTTAAAGAGGTTTCGTCCTCGAAACTGCTTATACGTTAAACAATTTAGGGTATAGTCCCCTCATCTCGTCTTCTTTTTCCCATGTAGCTTCTGACCCTCTTCTGTGCTTCCATTGTACTTTGACTAAAGGAATCGACTTATTGCGTAGTCGTTTCTCAGCTCGGTCAAGGATGGCTATCGGTTCCTCTACATAATTTAGACTGTTATCTACTTCAATCTCATCGTAAGGTATGTGAGCTGTGTCGTCAGCTAGGCACTTGCGTAAGTGTGACACGTGGAACGTAGGGTGTATTCCACTAAGCTCAACGGGTAGGTCTAGTCTGTAAGCAACTTGACCCACTCTCGCTAAAATCTTGAAAGGTCCGACGAACCTTGGACTTAGTTTGCCACGTTTTCTGAATCGAATGATTCCTTTCCATGGTGATACCTTTAACAGTACCATGTCCCCCACTTGAAACTCTAAATCCCTTCTTCTCTTATCCGCGTATGATTTCTGTCTGTCCTTTGCGGCTTTCATCCGAGCCTTGATTTGGTCAAATTTCTCGGAAGTAGCTTTGACCACTTCGAGACTTGCAAAATCCTTCTGTCCAATTTCGCCCCAACAAACCGGGGTCCTACATCTCCTTCCATACAGCATCTCAAATGGCGGCATACCAATCGTTGAGTGATAGCTGTTGTTATACGAGAATTCTGCCAATGGTAGATGGCTGTCCCAGCTCCCACCGAAGTCAATGATACAAGCCCGGAGCATGTCCTCTAAGGTCTGGATTGTCCTTTCAGATTGACCATCGGTTTGAGGGTGGTAAGCTGTGCTGATGTTCAGTCTTGTGCCCATCGCTTCATTGAATTTCTTCCAAAACCTTGACGTGAATCTAGTATCCCTGTCGGACACAATCGACAGCGGCATACCATGTCTGCTCACAACCTCTTTGATAAATATTTCTGCTAGTCTTTCTGACGAGGAATTCTCACGTATTGGCAAGAAGTGAGCACTTTTCGTCAAGCGGTCGACGATCACCCAAATGGTATCATTGCCTTTAGCTGTTCGCGGTAGCTTGGTAATGAAGTCCATTGTGATCTCCTCCCACTTCCATTCCGGTATTGGTAGAGGTTGCATTTTACCGCATGGTTTCTGGTGCTCGGCCTTAACTAGAGAACACGTTAGGCACTTGCTCACGTACTCTGTCACATCGTTCTTCATGCCAGGACACCAGTACTCCTTCTTCAAGTCTTGATACATTTTGTTTGTCCCGGGGTGGATAGAATAACGAGACTTATGGGCCTCATCGAGGATTTTGGCTCTAAGCTCGCCAATCTTAGGTATCCACATCCGTCCAAATCTAGTTCGTACACCGTATGCATTTACATTCAGATTTCCTTGTTGTCCCACTATTCTTTCTCTTCTTACATTTCTTTCTAATAGTGCTTCATCTTGTGCCTTTAATATCTCACTCATCAAATCTGGCGTTATGATTAGCTGACACGCTTTGATCCGGATGGGTTCCGATTCTTCCTTTCTGCTTAAAGCGTCAGCCACTACGTTTGCCTTTCCTGGATGGTACAATATCTCACAGTCGTAGTCTTTCAGTAGCTCTAACCATCTCCTTTGCCTCATGTTTAATTCCTTTTGCTCGAAAAAGTACTTTAAGCTTTTATGATCGGAGTAAATGGTGCATTTAACTCCATACAAATAGTGCCTCCAAATTTTTAACGCAAAAACTACCGCCGCTAACTCTAGATCGTGTGTTGGGTAGTTGACCTCGTGTGTCTTTAGTTGTCGCGAGGCGTAAGCAATTACCTTTCCTCGTTGCATAAGTACGCAACCTAAACCTTGACCCGAAGCGTCAGAGTAGACTACCAAGTCTTCATTTCCTTCAGGTAGTGTCAGGACCGGAGCTTGGGTCAATCGTGCCTTGAGTTCTTCAAACGCGTTATTTTGGGTTGGACCCCATTCATACTTTACCTCCTTTCGTGTTAGTTTAGTTAGTGGCGAGGCTATCCTTGAGAAATCTTGTATGAACCTCCGGTAATAGCCCGCCAACCCTAGAAAACTTCGTATCTCTGTTGGCGTCTTCGGGACGTTCCATTCCTTCACCGTTTCGATCTTAGCAGGATCTACCATAATGCCTTTTGTGTTTATCACATGACCTAGGAATTGGACTTCCCTAAGCCAGAACGCGCATTTGGAGAATTTTGCGTACAACTTTTCCTGCTTTAACACTTCCAATACTTCTCTTAGGTGACAGTGGTGATCACCCTCGTTCATCGAATAAACTAGTATGTCGTCAATGAAAACTATCACTGAGCGATCCAACATCGGTCGGCATATTCTATTCATCAAGTCCATAAACGCTGCTGGTGCGTTGTTCAACCCGAATGACATCACTAGAAACTCGTAATGCCCGTATCGCGTACGAAACGCGGTCTTTGGTACATCTTCTTCTCTTACCTTCAACTGATGATAACCTGACCTAAGATCGATCTTTGAGAACCAACTTGCACCTTGTAGTTGATCAAAAAGGTCGTCTATTCTAGGCAGTGGGTATTTGTTCTTTACTGTCCTCTTGTTCAATTCGCGGTAGTCGATGCACATGTGCATGCTGCCGTCTTTCTTCTTTACGAATAGTACTGGAGCGCCCCATGGTGAGATGCTCGGTCTAATAAATCCTTTTTCTGTTAGTTCCTCTAGTTGAGACATCAATTCTTTCATTTCTGACGGAGCCAATCGGTAGGGGGCTTTGGCAACGGGCTCAGCTCCTAGCAGTAAGTCAATCTGAAATTCTATTTCCCGATCGGGTGGCAACCCAGGTAGATCCTCAGGGAATACTTCCGGAAAGTTGCACACCACGGGTACATTCTTGAGTTCTTTCGTTTTCATTCTATCGTCAATAACGTACGCCAGATAAGCTTCGCAACCGCGCCTCATATAACTTTCGGCCTTGATCATCGAGATGATGTTCGTCATTGTGCAATTCCAATCCCCATAAACCGTAATTGGAGTGCCATTTGGAGCCTTGAGGTGTATCCTCTTGCGTTTACATATGATTTGAGCTTCGTTGGCAGCTAGCCAATCCATACCCAGTACTACATCGAATCCTCCTAAGGTGAGAAGGAATAATCTAGAGGGGAACTTATGGCCCTCTATTTCTATGATACAATCATCAGTTACTTGGAATACTGCCGAATTTTTACCAACAGCAGTTTGTACGCTAAAGGCCTTTACTATGGTGTTGACAGTGCAATCTAGTTTTTGGCTAAAGGCATTAGATATAAAACTTTTACTAGCACCAGAGTCAAATAGAATAGCAGCACGTTCATTGTTAACTAAAAACATACCTGACACGACATCAGGGTTTCCCCTTGCTTCTTCTTCAGTCAGTGCGTAGGCTCGAGTCCTAGCCTTTGGCTGTTCCTTTTCAGCTTCCTTTTCTTTTCCCGAACCGGATTGTCTGGTTTTCCTGCAATCCTTGGTCAGATGGCCAAACAGTCCACAACCTTGGCATTTAGTGTCTCTCAAGCAGTCACGAGAATAGTACCCCGCCTTCCCACATCTATAGCAGGTGGTGGTGCCGATTCGGCACTCGCCAAAATGTCGCCTTCCACACTTCTTGCAGGGTTCATAAACATCTGTTCTTGGTTTCTTAATTTCAGTGTTTACATTCCCTTTTCCAGTGCCCCTAGGCGGGTTCTCCCATTTCCTCTTTTGTGTCTCGGGCGCCGGGTCCTCATTAGCGTAGTCGTCGTAGACGATTCCGCTCAGATTCACTACCGACTCGAAGGTCGAGGGTAGGTTAGCTTTTACATGAACACGGACCCGCTGTGGCAGCCCCTTAACATAGTACTTGATCAAACGATCTTCAGTTTCTACCAGGTGCGGTACTAATTGAGCCAGTTCATTGAATCTTGATGTATACTGGCGATGAGTCTTGTTGCCAGCCTTGAAGTTTAGGAATTCATTCTCGACTCGGTCGATTTCGTTCTGAGGACAGAACTTTTGGATGATCAGCTTCTTCAAGTCATCCCATGTCATTCTGTTTATAGCACTTGGTGACTTAGTTCTTTGAATATTCCTCCACCAACTTAGTGCTTCGTTGGTGAAAGAATGAGCGACGTACTTAACAGCTTGGTCGGGTCGACACTCGCTGATGTTGATGACAGCGTTCATCCGCTCGATCCACTCGAGGGTGGCCACCGAGTCCTTGTTCCCGTCAAATTTGGGTGGGTCTCCGTCCTTAAAGCCTTTGTAAGTACACCCACGGGTGCTCGATCCTATCTTTATTTCATCCCCATCACTATCATATACTTTCTCTTCCTTGTCTCCTTCATCCTCCTCTTTACTTTTCTTTATTGCCTCGGATAGTAGATCAGGCAATACCTTCTTCAGAGTGAGCACAACTTCACGGGCAATAGCATCCCTGACTTCGGGTTCCAACTGTATCGGCCCTGGATTGTCGTCTCCAGTTGGGGTCACTTCTGTTTCGTGCACACTCTCGGTGTGTTCTGCGTGCACACTCTCTTCTTCTTCTAGTCTTTGGTTCAACGGGGGTCTACCTACTCGGCCAGTGCGACCGCCTCGGCGTCCTGTTCTTCCTCCACCAGCCATAATTCTTAGTTTCCTGATAGTTACAAAAGGGGATACATCAATGTCATTTCTTCAGATCATAGTTTGGAACAGTACAAGCAAGGTAAATTGTTAATTACAGTGACCGGTTTGTGATTACTAATTTACATTGCCTTTCGGGTTCAAAACTCTTCAATTCGGTTGTGACATTGACCTCTATTTGTTCTAAGTTAAGGTATCTATCCTTATTCAAGGGCATTAACTTTAGTACTTGCTTACCGTGCTGCGTTGGCGTTGGTTACCCAGACTGACATCCGTGCGTTGGTCCGATAATCAGTTTGAGTCCAGACATTTAGGGATGTCTGAATCTCTCAAACTATTGCTCTGATACCAACTTGTAAGGCCCCAAACCCGGGAGGCCTCACTTGTTGGATTTACTCATAAACATAGTCATAAATACTGAACTTTAAATTAAAACATTCAACATATCGAGTACATAACAGCGGAAGTCTTAACATACAAAACATAAATCATTGTTTAACAAAACATAAATCGGGATGTCAGTCTCTAGCTGGGCAGCCTTCACGCCTTCGCACGTCCCTTTTCTTTGTTACCTGAAATGTATACTAAAAGTCAGCTAACGCTGGTGAGTTCTAGTTTAAAGCAAATAGGCATAACCATTATTTCTTGTCATAATTTTCATAAGTATAAATATATATACATATATAAATACACATTCACATTTGAATTGCTTTCATCTTTCATTCTTTGTAAACACATATAAATATATATATTCACATCTTTGGTTTCATTTATCATTCCTTGGTCATACACATAAGAGTGATCAGCCCAACATTGTTTTCGTATGTCACAAAGACAAACGCTACGGTCCATCGTCATGGTCCGCCATTCTTACAACCGTCCGGAAACTAGTGTCCGTCCGTCATTTTATTCTTACAACCGTCCGGCACTTTCGTCCGTCCGTCATGACTTACAACCGTCCTACCGTCGTAGGCCGTCATTATCTTACAACCGTCCTACCGAAGTAGTCCGTCATTATCTTACAACCGTCCTACCGAAGTAGTTCGTCATTATCTTACAACCGTCCTACCGAAGTAGTCCGTCATTTTCTTACAACCGTCCTACCGAAGTAGTCCGTCATTATCTTACAACCGTCCTACCGAAGTAGTCCGTCATTATCGTTTCCGTCCGTAATGTTCATTCATACTTGGCAAGCAATATATACATGGATATAAAGCGAGATTTCATTCTTATATGTTATGTCATACTTTTCATACTTGCAAGCAATATATACGTGGATATAAAGCAAGATTTTGTTCATTCATATTTCGTCATTCTTTCATTCTTGCTTTGTAATCATACGTTTCATTCTTTGTTCATAATTCATTTTCATATATATATATATATATATATATAAATTTGTATATCACGTATGATCACATTGGCATTTATAACATTTATTCATTTAGTGTATACACTTCAGCCCCAAAACATTTAAAACGATTTGCACGTAACACATAGGGGGCACATAGAACTCACTTGATAAGCTTCTCTAGGTTGTCCTAAACAAAGGTCCAACAATGTCACTTCCGATCTGGATTAGGTAGTTAAATACACATTAGACCCAACAACGACTTTAATGGTTAAATCATTTTACTGACTTTACTTAACCAACCTGCTGCCTGCTGTCTGCTGCCTGCGCACTTGCTAAGTGCGCAGGACCATACTCATGCGCACTTGACAAGTGCGCAGAGAATACTTCTTGCGTACTTGGTAAGTACGCAGGATCTTCCTTCTGCGTACTTGGTAAGTACGCAGGAAGTCCTTCTTGCGCACTTGGTAAGTACGCAATACCTGGTTCCTGGACCAAAATCCGAAATTCTTGCATGCTAACCCGATCATGCCAATCTTACAATTTTCTTTGATCAAAACGTGCGGTTTTCATTCTAGATGCTAGTTCTAGGCTTATTATCAGGTTTCATCCATAAAAACGTCTCCTATTTAGCTAAAACCCGAGAAACCCCAAAATGAAGAAAAACTCAGTTTAAGGTCGAATCGTTACCTGGATTGTGATTCCAATTCGGAGGTTTTGCTCACGAGTTCAGTAGTAACGTGCTCCTTCAATTTCGTGTCGATCCGTCGACTTTCTCTCTCTAGACCCGACTCTCCTTTCTCTCTCTAGCTTGCAAGTGTTGGTGAAAATGAGAGCTTCAAGGTTGACTTGGCCTTTATATACCCGGGCTTCGCTCGGCCCGTTTGAGCCGAGCCCAAGCCCGTCCGTTTTTCTTTTTTTTTTTACGATGATTAAGTCTCTATCGCGTTATTGTTTACTAAATTACCATTTTTGGGATGTTACACTCACCAACCTCGTGTTGATATCTTTACTTACATGTTTTCTCAGGTCGCTAAGATAAGGCACAGGTGCACATATAGGACATGCATGGGATTCTTCTATTGATTGATGTTTTATTAAATTGTTTGGACTATTTTGAATTGTGTTTGGATTGGACTTTTGGACTTTTGGGGCGCGTGTGTTTTGCGCATTTACTTTTTTTTACGCTTCTGCATTAAACTCTGATTGTTATGATATTTTCATTTGAGTCCCATGTAGAGTCGTTCAATGTAACTAATGACTGAGATCCTGGTTTGTCACTTCTCAAAACGGTAAAACTCCGTTAGTTGAAATTGGGGGTGTGACATAGTGAGTTACAACAGTTATCTACACAACTGCCAGAGTTGTTAGATAAGAGATTTATCAGACCTAGCTCATCGCCATGGGGAGCTCCAGTCTTATTAGTCCGGAAGAAAGATGGAACTTTCCGTATGTGCATCGATTACCGTGAGCTGAACAAAGTAACTATCAGGAATCGTTACCCTCTACCTCATATTGACGATCTATTTGACCAACTTCAAGGGTCAAGTCTCTATTCAAAGATCGATCTTCGATTCGGTTATCATCAACTGAGAGTCCAGGACAAGGACATCTCTAAAACTGCATTTAGAACCCGGTACGGTCATTACAAGTCTTTGGTCATGCCATTCGGACTAACCAACGCACCCGTAGTGTTCATAGACCTCATGAACTGTATGTGTAAAACTACCTTGATCAGTTCGTCATCATTTTCATTGATGACATCCTCATCTAATCTAAGAACAAGGAAGGACATGAGGAGCACCTACGCTTAGTCCTTGAATTGCTAAAACAAGAGCAATTGTATGCCAAATTCTCTAAGTGCGAATTCTGGATTCGCGAAGATTCAACTTATAGGACATGTAGTCAACGCGAAAGGAATACATGTCGATCCATCTAAAGTAGAAGTCATCAAAAATTGGGCAGCACCAATGACTCCAACAGAGGTGCGACAATTTCTGGGATTGGCTGGCTACTACCGTCAATTCATCGAGGGAATCTCAAAAGATTGCTCAACCTCTCACTACTCTAACTTAAAAATGGTAAACCCTATAACTGGAGCGAAACTCAGGAATCCGCATTCCAACTGTTGAAACAGAAACTCTGTAGTGCACCTATCCTATCTATTCTCGAAGGAACGGATGAATTCGTAGTATATTGCGATGCCTCCATTCAAGGTATCGGTTGTGTATTAATGCAACGTGAGAAGGTTATCGCATATGTTTCCCGACCATTGAAAATTCATGAGAAAAACTACACTACCCATGACTTAGAATTAGGATCAGTAGTCTTTGCTTTGAAAATCTGGAGACATTACTTGGACGGTACCAAGTGCACCATTTATACTGATCACAAGAGTCTTCAGCACATATTCAAACAAAAGGAGTTGAACATCCGACAACGCCGTTGGATCGAACTTTTGAACGACTATGACTATGCTATTAAGTATTATTCGGGCAAGGATAACGTAGTAGTCGATGCCCTAAGCCGGAAAGAAACTAAGCCCGGACGAGTTCGAGCATTACAACTCACTATCCACCTTGGATAACCTGATCAGATCCGTAGTGCTCAACTCGAAGCCCTGAAAGAGGGAAAACCTACCGTTAGAATCCACACGCGGTATGGAAGAACAACTTGAAGTCAAATCAAACAGCATTCGCTACTTCGCAGAGCGAATATGGGTTCCAGTGAATGGGAACTTAAGGGAACTTGTCATGGATGAAGCTCATAAATCTTGATACTCGATTCACCCAGGTTCCGACAAGATGTATCATGACCTAAAGGTGCTATATTGGTGGCCGAAGATGAAGGCAGATATAGCCACCTATGTGAGCAAGTGTCTGACTTGCGCGAAGGTCAAAGTGGAATATCAAAAGCCTTCTGGTCTACTTCAGCAACCAGAGATTCCTATGTGAAAATGGGAGCAAATATCTATGAACTTTATCACTATACTACCCCAAACTCCTACCGAATGCGACACAATATGAGTGATCGTAGATCGTTTACTAAATCCGCTCATTCGTGCTTATCTTAAAAAGGTTGTCTCTCGGCACAGAGTGCCAATCTCAATCATCTTGAATCGTGATGCTGGATTCACCCCACGTCTCTGGTAATCCTTACAAAAAGCCCTAGGCACGTGCCTAGGTATGAGCACAGCATACCATCCTCAAGCAGATGGCCAAACGGAGCGTACTATTCAAACTCTTGAGGACATGCTTCGAGATTCTGTGATTGATTTCGGTAACAGTTGGGAAACTCACTTGCCTTTATTGGAGTTCCCCTACAATAACAGTTATCACACTAGCATCAAGGCAGCACCATTCGAGGCATTACACGGACGGAAATGTCGATCTCCTATTTGTTGGGCTGAAGTTGGGGATAGCCAACTTACGTGTCCTGAACTTGTATTCGAAACTTCAAAGAAAATCGTTCAAATTCGAAATCGTATGGCAGCAGCTCGTAATCATCAAAAGAGCTATGCCGATAAGCGTCGGAAACCGCTTTAATTTCAAGTAGGCGGCATGATCCTATTAAAAGTCTCACCTTGTAAAGTGTAATATGTTTTGGTAAACAAGGCAAGCTAAACCCTCGTTATGTTGGACCATCCAAGATAGTGACGAGAATTGGTCCAGTAGCGTATCAATTGGACCAACCTGAAGGACTGAGTGGTGTACACGACGTCTTTCACGTCTCAAACTTGACGAAATGTCTAGCAGACGAGACACTCGTGGTTCCGCTTGGAGAACTACAAATCAATGAACATTTACGCTATATTGAAGAACCGGTTGAAATCATGGATAGGGAAGTCAAAAGCACAAACACAGTAAAATCCCTATTGTCAAAGTTCGTTGGAACTCGAAACGCGGACCAAAATTCACATGGGTGCGCGAGGATCTGATGATGCACAGGTATCCTCATCTTTTCAAACACTCAACTTCAATCTCAGAAAGTACTATTTAATTTTCGGGACGAAAATTCTTTCAACTAGGGGATGATGTGACACTTCAGAATTTTTTTTATTATTTTAATTTTCGGGACGAAATTTTTTTCAACTAGGGGATGATGTGACATTCTGCAATTTAGGGTTAACCCCGTTAACCAAATTCCGTTAAATCTTAACTTATTTAACTCAATTCAAACCCTAGGTACTATTTCTTCCATTTCTCAAACTCAAATTCACATAAAACACAGGGACTAAGACTATAATTACCCTAAACTCAAATAGTTTGACTTCTAATAGTCAAAATGGAACAATTTCACTCAAAATCGACATAGTTGACTTGTAAAAGTCAAACTCCCATGTTCTTGATCCAAATCCGTATCTCTAACCACAAAACTGTTCGAATTCGGAATTGTAACGTATAGCATTGATAGTTTCGACCATTATTGTGACGTTTCTAACTGTTTATCATTATTAATCATTGCAAATTAACTTCACCAATCGTAACCGTTGACCCCCCTCGTCGATCTCTATCAAACTTGCACAATTCGATTACCATTCTCACAATTAAACATTTACACACCTCAAACGAACTACTGTCAAGCTTCTGCACGTATCAATTTGGTCGGAGGAGTGACCGAAGACGCCGAGGACCAAAGCCGTCGATGTCGGAACACGTTTTAGTCGGGAACCATCAATTCGAGCACTATTCTGGTAATTGATTCCATCCACACCTTCGTTTTTACCTGTATATTGAAAGCCCTAACCTTATAGAGGCTTATAGAATCGATTTGAAGATGAACCCAATTCTAGGGTTGATACGGAACCGATTTGATCGAGCACTACCCTAGACTCAACCTAAATGAAATTAATCTACATCAACGAACTCGCAATCCACTTTATAGTAAAAGCCCTATAATCCCAACCTGTAATCTTACAGAATTCGATCAAATTGATTTCATATTCATACCTAGGGTTCTCGGTTTCTAAAACGAAATTAAACTATCCTAAACCTTACGATTTTGGAATTTAACTTAGCCACAGTTTCGCCAATACGCGATTAACAAAACCCCTAACCTATTTTGTTCGATCGAGGTCAAAATCGATGAATTTGGGACTAAGTTCGATCGTGGGTGTGTAGGGGGGAGGACTCACTGAAGTTCTATGATTAAAACATTTTCATTCCAGGACTTGTTGCGAAACCCTAGCGGGCCGAGTTGGTTAAAGCAGTGTGTTGATGGGGAGGAGACCCGGGTTCGAGTCTCCTCACCCCTGTTTTTGTATATTATTATATCAATATATTAATGCGTTTTGAACCCGGAAAACTCCCGTAGAGTCGGGATTGAATTTATAATACACTTTTGAGTATTTTGCTTAAATTAAAAAATAATATAATTTATTATATTATTCCCTAAACTATTACGAACGCACAAACAGTGATTTTATATGAATTTCGGGTTCGGATTTTATTACTCGTCTTAATAATTATACTCACGTTTTAAAATAATATAATCATTGATATTATCACTCAAATCTATTATTTAACTCAAACAAATACCCGAAACAATATGTTATATTGTTAACTTGTAATTGATGACGTTTTGTACATAACACATTCATATTAAATAATAAACTAGGAATTCTTTGATTCTCGATGACACGTTGTCTATCTGTTGATCCTAAATATGTTATAGGACATTAATTTCTCTCGTGTCGTCGTCACTAAATCTCATGTGTCTCTAACAGTTGTGAATCATATTCTAGGACATCGGTAGATTGTCCGCTATCAAACTCTTGTGTTTTTATTGCATCCTTGTGCGATATTGATTACTACGCTTTACTCGGACTCAGGTGAGTTTCACGGCCCCTTTTTACTTGTTTTCCTATTGGGGGAGAAACATGCATATACACAAACATCATTTTACTTGTTTTCCCGTTGGGGAGAATCATGCATACAAACAAACATCATTTTACTTGTTTCCCGTTGGGAAGAAACATGCATAAGAACAGACATCCGTTTACTTTTCTTCCCGCCGGGGAGAGACATACATATGAACGGACATGGATCACATAGTATTTCACTACCACTTGTTTACCTAAGTGCAAACATAATATGCAAAGTCGTTACACACTCGGACCGTTAATATATGGAGTATAGCGAGGAAATTTGAGTAGTACTACTGGGTTTGACAAACCCCACCCGGGTTAGTCGCGCTAACTTGATTGGAGGTCGAACGGGTGTAAATTAACCTAAACACCCGGGTTAGTCGCGCCACCACAGCAGCCACCGTAGTCGTCGCCTTTGCCATCTTGTAACTCGACACCTTACCTCTCTCCATCGTACCCTCGGCAGCCGACCTGCACACGACCGGCCACTCCCGCCTCCTAACACCGTCACGAGCCATCACCATGCCGTACCCGGCCACCTGCAAATCTGCTGTTGCTGCCTCTTGTTGCCGCCACAACCGTCTCCATAGCCGTCCACCCTCTCCCGTCCGTCTCTCCCACCGCTCACCATAACCGCGGCCGAAACCCTAGTCGGGTTTTCTTGCTCATTGGATATAGAACTAAAAGAAAGTAAACGTATAAGTTTAGTGGTTTACCTCACGAATGATGCTCTTCCTTGCTCCTCACCGCCGTAGAGCCTCCACACGACCGCCGTGCTCGGCCGCTCACTCTCCCCGCTTCTCCCTTGGTGCCGTCGAGTATTCCCTAGCAGAAAGTGGCCTTAAGGTTTTCATAGTGTGGTATTTAAACCATCACAAGTTCTCTCTGGGTCCCTCTAAATCCATTAAACTCATTTCCATCTCAACTTATGACACAACGGCTAACCGATTCCTTTAATCCCGATGATCCAAGCTTTACTCAACGATTCCATCTAACTAGGTCATTTATTAGAGGTTCGGGTTATCCATTAACCCGACCCATTGGTTATTTGGTTTTTGGGATGTTACAATTATAAATTCTATAAAAAAAGTTAGGGTTTATGTTATTTATTACATTTTATACTTATAACATTTAAATAAAACATTGACACTTATTAGATTTTATAAATTTTTAATAACTTATGTTTTATAAAAGTTTGGGGTTTGAATTATAAATTCTGAAACTTGATTTCTAACTAGAAACAAAGTAATTACATGAAATGATAAAGGACCGAAACTGCAAGGGCCTTAGTGCAAATTCGGGTAAACCCTTTCCCCCCAAATGCAGTCATGGGTTTGAGTCCCGCGATGACCGGTTTTTGAACCACCATTAACGATGAAGCATTTACTCGCGAAAACAAAACCGGCCAAACGTTCATAACACCTAATCAATCCCCTTCGTGCGAGTAATTGAGTTTTTATGGACTCATCATGGGGTAACTTGTAACCGTTCGTGACCATGAATGTCATTTAAACGATCGACTAATATCCGTCCAATTTGATTATAAATAGCCACTCTTGGTCATCAAAGAAACTCGTGGCGAGCTTTCTATATCCTCAATTGTCTCTGAAATCGTCACTGTAATTGAGCCGAAGAACACACCTCTGAAATTTCCAAGTCGTTCTCACTCTTCACGAAACCATTCCAGATAAAATTAGTACCAGTAGATTCGTTTCAGACCCTAGATCGAAAGCCCTATGGTTTCGGGTCTGAATCGATGGTCAAACAAAGGAATTAGACGGGCTAGGGTTTCGGGATCGATTTGGGGACGATGGCTGTTTGGGTTACTAATTAAAAACAAAAGCGTGAACCAACTGGACACGGCAACATGCCCTGATCCAGTGGTTAGTGTATGTGCGCGCAATTGTGAACCGGCCGTTGGCGCGGGTTCGAGTCCCAGGGGGCGATTTTGCTCCTTTTTCCCATTAAAACCATTTTTTTTATCCATTCCTTTAACTTTAAAAATTCCAGATCTAATTTTTAAATTATACAAAAACATCATACAATATTTATAAAATTCAGAAAAATATAAATCATATATTAACTATGTTATTTTATTAAATTCTAAATAAATAACATAAAGAAAATCATTTGTTTAGACAAAATCTAATTATGTTATTTGTTTATATTTATTTACGTATTATTCCACAAATTCTATTTACATATTCAAACACTATTAAGCTATAAATATTATTGTTAAGAATGATTATTTAGATATCTTTAAATTTATAAACACCTAAATAACTATTTTAAATAATACAAAGCACAGATACATTTTTTTTAAAGATTACTTAGTCTTCAAAGGATTCATTTAAATGAATTATTAGATTAATTTGATTTATTAGTTACCTACTTTATTATATAAAGCTTATTAAACATTTTTCCATTTTATAATTTATTTATAAATAATTATATAAATAAATCCAAGTATATAATATTCCATACCACATTATGTGTATTTAACAATTCATATATAATATTATTTAAATCTTCATCCACACTATGATTTATTTGATTATTAAATAAATATTTTTGTGAATAAAGTACAAACATTTTAACGTGATGAATATATATATGTTTTTCCTACCAAACTTGCACAAACCCTATGCCTAGTCTCAAACTCTCATGAAACCCTAAATGTCCCAATGTCTCCTAAATACCATTTAGCCATATATTAAAATTAGGTTACCATTACGCGTGTAGGTTTGTTGTGAGAGTTCCTCACGATGCCTAACTATCTTTACCAGTTCATACATTTCTAGCTTTGATTGAAGTGAGTTTACATAGCCCATTTTTACTACTTTTACTTTTGGGGAGAAACATGTTATTAACTTTTACAAAATTCAATATTTATGTTCTTATGCTTGATCTTTATGCTTATGTCCTAAACTACCTGATGACCATTACATATGTTCATGTCAGTACATTCATTAACTTGCAGCCCAAGCCTAAGGTAGTACCTAACATGATCATTTATACGGGAACCTGAAACTATAACTTACCACAAAACCTTGGCGGGTTTTGTTGGGTATCAACTATAACTTGGGTATCCGCTTGCCCATTTTTAAAAAAAATGATAATCAGTGGTATTGCGTATTTAGTTTTCTATTATCAGGCTTGAATTGTACGCTTGGAACCTTGTATGTTTTCACAAATATGCTTTAGACATGCTTTGAACATATTGAATTGTAAACTATACTTAACTTTATTTGGCGTCAAAACCTATGTATCTCACCAACTACTTGTAGTTGACAGTTACTTACATGTTTCAGGTGCACCTGTTTGAGGACTACTTGATCACATAGGCCATGGACCTAGCTTAATTTAATTATGTTATGTTGAACACTTTGTTTTCTATTTCTAACTGTAATGGATGTTTTTAATTTGAATAATAAATGTTATCATATTTAATAGATGATCATGTGTTTATTAACAACCGCGTCAGCCCCTGTGTATAATCCGTCACCGGCCGGTGTGTGACAGTATGCTTATTATCTAGCTTTGATATAATCTATTCAAGATGGATGCTTGTTTTTAAATGGGATTTCAAAGGTATGTTTGTTTATTAACTCACCAATATTAAGTTGACCGCTTCTTGTTTTGGGCACACATCTTTAGTGCTCGGTAAGTGCAAGTTATTCAATGATGACTTGTAAGTTTGGCATTTTATGTTAAGCTTTTGTAAGCAACGTGTATGTACAATTATGGAAGGCTTGTTATACGTCATGATGTTTCGAAGTTCCTTGATAAGAACTAGTTATACTATGTAATAGTCTTTCATATTAGCTTGTAAACAATTCATCTATTAATAGAAAGATTTGTGGTTTTAGTTTTCGCTGTGTTTTTTCATATCATTAGTCATGTCTAATCAGTATCTGGGACTGGGGTGTGACAGTATTTTACAAACCGTAATGTTTAATTTTAGTCTAGTTATAATGGAACAAAAATATGATTAATCTATACTAAGGAAACTAACAAATTGTTATTCTTAAATATAAACGAACAAAAGTTTTCCACAATACGAAGTTTAAAATATTTACATTACTTTTTATAATGCGACTATCTTTTACATATTTTTCTACAACAACAATACTTTAGATTATCATGTAAACAATTTAAATTACTTTTCTACGTAATTCGTTTATTAATAGAGGGTCCATAAAAGTTGATTGACGAAAACATTTTTAAGGATTAACTTTTCAATCGTTTATTAATAGAGAAAGGAGATTTTGCTTAAATAGTCTAAAAATGATTTTTTTTTAAATTAAATATCTGGCTATAACGAACTTCGATTGAACTCATTCAAGCGGCGTTCGAACCGGCTCGTTAAACCTTAGACACACATTCCTAAACCCTAAACCTTAACACTAAACCCTAAAGCTAAACCATAAACTTAAAAGCTAAACCTAAAAGCTAAAAACGCTAAAACCAAAAGCTAATCCCTAAAACTAAACCGTAAAAGCTAAAACCACAAACCTAAACCATAAACTCTAAAGCTAAATCTTAAAGTTAAAACCTAAAAAACTAAACCCTAAATGCTAAAACCCAAAAGCTAAACCGTAAATGCTAAACCCTAAAAACTAAGATAGCAAAGCTCGATGCCGGTCTCAATGCCGCTGGAATGAGTTCAATCGAAGTTCGTATGAGCCAGATATCGAGTTTTTAAAAATCCTTTTTGGTATACTTAGGTAAAACTCACTTTGTATTTTATGCTCCTTCTAAGGGTGATGGGGGCGTGTAACTCACAATCGAGTAGGAGAGAGTGGACCGGGTAAAGGGGGGTACACAGCCCCCAATCAATCGAGTAGGGCCGGGTAGTTTTGGCCGAGTATGTCGAACAAGTATATTTACTCGGTATCGTTGGGGAGAGCCGTTGGGGCTATCCGTTGGAGCTAGCCGTTGGTGGGGGTGGGGGTGGGGGTGGGGGGTGGGTTGGGTTGGGTTGGGTGCTTTAAAAAAAAATACTAATTTTTTACCTATATATACCCACATTCCACACACATATATTTTTACCTATCATCTATATATCATTCATCTCATCTATATAATTTTACACTCTACAAAAAAAAAATGAAAGGATCATCAAAAATATCAACAAAGCCTAGAAATATTAGGCCAAAAGTTCAATCTCAATCGCGACCCGAACGAACCCAAGCCGCTCCCCGACGAACCCAACCACCTCCTCAACGACCACAACCACCTTCTCAACCAATTCCAAGCTATTTCCCGCAATCTCAATATCCAAACTACTACCCTCAAAGTTCAACCAATCCAAATATACTATCTCAAGATATGGATCCAAATTATTTATCTCAATTTTCGCTTGATATGGATCCTAATTTTTTATCTCAATTTTTCTACCAATACCAAAACCAACCGTATCGTGATCCAAACGAAATCATCCGTTCGGAATCCGAAGACGAAGGAGAAGATGAGGATGTTGATGAAGAAACGGAAGAGGGGGATGTTGATGAGCAAGAAGTCGAAGAAGTTGAAGTCGAAGAAGTCGAAGTTGAAGTTGAAGATGTTGGCGCCAAGCCGAAAAGACAACACGAAAACCGGTTACCACCAAAGAAATGGACGAAAGAAGAAGAAATTGTCGTGGTAAAAGCTTATATTCATAAGACCCAAAATAAAAGAAAAGTAAATCAACAAAAAGGTGATTCGTTTTGGAAGAAAGTTCTTGCGCATTTTACCGCTTTATTTGGTGAAAACGATCGAACCGTTGACCAAGTGTCTTGGAAGTGGAAGGATCTTAATAAAAAAATGACCGCCTTCAACGGATGTTACCAACAAATGGTAAGATTTATTTTTCAAATTATATAGGTATTTTTTAATTTTCTTAGCTAACGTTTCAAATTATATATATATATATATATATATATATATATATATATATATATATATAGAAACAAAGAAGGCCGAGTGGTACAAGTGATTTGAACCTTGTTGAAGCGGCTTTAAGCCATTACAAGAAAGTATACAAAAGGCCATTCACCAACTTGAAATGTTGCGAGGTTGTACACAACAATGCTAAATGGGAACCCATAGCATTGATGGGTGAGGATTTAGAAGGAAGTCAGTTCTCAAAAAGAACAAAAACTTCCGAGTCGAGAACCCCAAGTGACCCGGAGGGTTTTACAAACCTCTTTCCCGACATAAACGTGAACGCCGAACCGCAAGACGACACGACACCGACAAGGCCAAAACGTCCGGGGAAGAAATCGGCCGAAAGTTCATCTAGTAAGGGAAATTTGGTAGACAGTCGAAGAATACAAGACTATGAAAGCGTTGGAGATAGAAAAAAAAGAAAGTATTCGGAATAAAATGACGGAAGCAAAATTAAAAAGAGAACAAACGGCGATTGAGTTGATGCTTGAAAAACAAAAGGATCGTGACATCAAAACATTCACCGAATCGCATGATCATCTCGTAGAACCGTACTTGTTAATTGTATTGCAATGTAAACGTGAAATTGCCGCAAAATATGGATGGCAATGCACCTTTTAGATTTTAAATTTTTATTATCTAGCTTTTATTTATTTTGTAGGTTTTTTATTTTTAATTGTATTATGTTAATTTTTATTTAATGAAATTGTCTTTTTTTTTATTAAATGTTTATTTTAAAAAAAAGTTGGTGAGTAAATGAGTAGGGTGTTTTCAATGAAATCTGAGGAAATGAGTAGTTTTGAGGTGACAGAATTCTATTGGGCAGTTTTGGTGAGTAAATGAGTGAAAGGGTAAATGACCCCGTCACCCTAATGGAAGGTCAAAATCAAGTAGTCGTGGAGGCCTGGTCAATGCACGACTAGGAAAACAATGCTCTGAAGGATATAAAATATTAAAATTCTTTTTTTAAAACGATAAATACTAATTCTACTATACTTTACACCCAGGCTGGCCAACATAGAGGTACAGGTTGGACCGCTGTATCAGAGCATGTGTTACGAGTGGGACATAATTTAAAAAAAAAATTATATATATATATATTATATAAAAAAAATTAAATAACTTATAAAATCTGAAAAATTTTACAAAATTTAGGGGAAATTTTTTTTTTAAATAACTTCTAAAATCTAAAAAAATTTATAAAATTTGGATCCAAAATAGTTTTTAGAATTCAGTGTTTTAAACCATTCAATGTTTTTGAATAGGCCAAATAATTGTGTTTTAAGCCCAATCCAAATTAAAACATACGGTATGTAATTAGATACTTTTCTATAGTAATTTTATTTTCTTTATTATTTTAATTACAATTATCGCCGTATTATTGAATTTTTTTATATACACCGAGCCGAATACTTAATTTCTCGGGGACGGCCTTGTTTACACCGATAAGTTTAAACTACTCAATTACGATTATAACTTGGAACCTTCATTCTAAGAGGCGTGTGCCTCTAACAAATAAGCTAATCCCACATTGGCAAAATAATTAACTTCTAACTAACGTTCATTGAGAGTCCCACACTTGATTGAACAGACCCTAACTAACTTCATCTTTGTTTTTCGAGCGTGATTTTGAGCGATTTCTTAGCTATTCGTGAGTTTGACCGCTTTTACTTCATCACAGTACAAATCCACAAACATTGGATGTGAAAAAGAGGGATTAAATTTTGGAAAAGCCTGGATGGTCCGAAATCTTATGAACTGTCCGAAATCTATATGAGTTGACTGATTTTTTTTTCGGGTGAAGATGAACAGTCATTTTGGATGCTATTTCGACCGAATTATTTTTGACTGGAATGTCTTTTCGAGCACTTTTTTACTTTGAACTTGTATTGAATGATTTTTCAACCGAAAAAGTTTTCGATCGAAATCTCAAGACTTAAACAATTTTTGAATTTTGGTTCTTGGTCTGTTTTGCAGTTCTGAAACGTCTAAAGCTTGACTCAAGGCATAATATCTGCGCTTGTTTGACTGCTAATGGGAAGAAGTCAAAAGATTACAAAGAGATCGTCTAGTTCTTGTCTAAATTCAGAATCTACATGACGATATCCATAGTCCTTAAGGTGTACGATACTCATTATCGCCGTATTATTGAATTTTTATAGTAATTTTATCCAATGCTTGTGTCCTTAAGAGATCGTCCAGTTCTTTTCTATAGTAATTTAATTTTCTTTATTATTTTAATTACAATTATCGTCGTATTAAGGAATCTTTTTATATACATGCATATTGAAGGGGGAATGAGGGCATTTTTCTTATATCAAGGTTGTATTTTTAACTGACTAATGACTCTTAGGAGGATATACTATTATATTTTGGTTATACATAAAACTTATTTGGTTGTACTTGTGTACGTGAAGCTCTCGTCTCAGGATTTACCTTTCAAGACCTAAACGTCTCGGTTGTCTCGTGTTTTTTAAAACCAAGAATGACATGCCGCTATTTCGATTATCTTCACAAGTGGAAGTGACTAAATAAAAGAAAAGCAACACAAATTTTCGTGAGTTTCATCAATCATTGTCTTATTGGTATGTTGTACATGGAAAAAGAATTAAAATATTACTTATAGATAACAACATTAAAATTCCATCATTTAATCCAACAAAATAAAGTTGCCTAAAACTTTTAAGAGTTACACATCTATTGTTACAAGTTAAACAAGTTAGTGGCTAAAAATTACTTGGTTTTGAAAGGCAAGGATGAAGCATTGGGCGTAGAAGCATTTTAATTAGTGCATGTCCCATTTTGACCCTAACTATCTTTGCACCACTCGATTAAATTTCTGAATCCATCACTCCTTCCATGTTAGTTTATGTTGATCACAAAGTTTCTTCCTATCAAGGTCTGTCAATTCCCCTAATTTCAAATAAGGGACCCAATTACCTTGTTCGCATTATCCAAAGTAGATACAGTTTTTCTCTAATTAAATTGCCCTACCCGTACCGGCCTTTATCTTTATTCTAAAGTTTTAATTATTATTAAATCTTTGGTTTGGTTGGTTTTGTTATTATTAAAGTTTGAGTAAACTGTAGTTTTCATCCATAAGGTTTGAACAAAATATTAGGTTTCGTCCACGTGTAACACATTTGATCTTTGACGTTTGATGTTTTAACACTTTGTGTCCCTGATCCTTAACTCCATTAACTTTTATGTTAGTTTTCGTATGAAATTATTTATATACCCTTAACTCCTTTTCTTTGTCAGATCTCCACCACCATCTTAATTTTTCACCCGCTCATCATTTTTCATCTTCATATATCCTTAGATTCCATCATCTTAATCCAACATATGTGCTCAGAAAGATCTTCACAATGACATGAACTCGCCATCTTCATCACCTAAATACAGTGTCCACCAACCCCCTAGCCTGTAATCGTCTCCACTAACCCCGCCTACGTGTTAAACAACTCTAATTACCAGGGTCACAATCTCTTTCAGTCTTCGTTTTTTTCCATCTTACGAACCCTAGCCCGTGTCATTTAACCAGACGAAACAAACAGAGGGAGACTCAACGGACTGCATGGTGGCATCAAATTGGATTTGCTTGTTAGTAAAGGGACTATCGTGACTAGTCATAGCAATCGTTTCGTGGACGAATATGTTCACATGGAGATCCGACAGCAAAGTCTATACCGATTGTCACCATTTGATTTTATAAAAAACCCGAAACCCTTTTTGATTTTGGGTAAAGAGAAAAAATGAAGCAAATGAAAATCCATTCAAGTCCGATGAATAGTTCTAGTTTTGTGTACTTCTGTAACAAAGGTGTGCAAGCTTCTTCGTATAGGGTTGAGCTCTGAATCGTTAAGTGGTGGACGGTTCTTTTAGTTGGAAGAAGTGGATGCGGTGGTGGTGGTGGGTGGTCTGATGAAGAAATGGTGGAGTTAAGGGTATATAAGTAGTTTTATACAAAAACTAATAGAAAAGTTAACGGAGTTAAGGACCAGAGACGCAAAGTGTTAAAACATCAAACGTCGGAGATTAATTCTGTTACAGGTGAACTAAACCTGATTTTTTGTTCAAACCTTAGGGACGAAAAATGCAGTTTACTATTAAAGTTTTAATTAATTGAATCACTAAAATTTATTTGTTGATTTTGAATGTTATAAATAGTATAATACTAGTTACAATTATAACAATTAATCCCAAGTGTCGGTAAACATTTTGGAATTACAATTCTTACCCCTCGACTATTTGAAGTAGCACAACTCACCCCGACTTTATAAAATGTCACTTTAACACCCTCATGTTTCATAAAAATCAAAATATATAAAAATATAAAAAGATTAAATATATAAAAAATCTTTAATAAACGACGTAAACGAACGAACGTTGTAGCATATATAATAACATTCGTTCGTTAATTAATATTTTTTTTCTTGACGTCCCAGTATAAATTTCGTTAAAAACGGAGTCATATTAAATGTAAGGTATTTTTAGGTGTCGTGGGTTATATCACTGACGGTAACATACTGGTACCGTGAAAAACGAGACTGACACCTAAACAAAAAACATCGATTCCATTATATAACTGTTTTTTATCGATCTTTCGATCTCCACAACCAATTTGCCGTAACTTTATACGTTTCTTCTACGTAAACCACGTTTCTTTTTTGTGTTTAGCCACGTTAATGTCACCGCCTAAGGCGTTTAAGATCCGCCTCCCACCGTGTGACGCGGACGCCTACCGCTGCGGAGCGCGAGGCTCATTTTCTAGTTAATAATCAAAGTGCATAATGAACTTATAACTATCCCTTTAAATTATCCATGAATGCATTCTAACGACCGAACTAGATAATCACTACCCAACTCAAACTAATTGAAAATTCAAAAACTTGATAAAGCCTATCATATTAATTAACTAATTTAATCTTCTGGTTATTTCCTTTCTTTTCCAAACTCTCGGCTGCAACAAATTTTCCAGCAAACACACAACTTCAAACCTTCAACTCTCATAACTTATCAAGATTGTGGCATTGAATATAGAGGATGATTTTGAATATCAAGGTTACATAGATCTTATATTTTGCAGTGAATCACTGTCATAAAACGTGAACTAGTTATGATAAATAAATATAGTTAAGATATAATGTAATGTAATTTGAATATGATTAAATAAATTGTTTGAGTTTCCGTTTAGAAATCTATACTATATAATAAATAAAAGTTTTTCTTGTCATGTCGTCTTCATATTCGTCCTTATCATTTTTTTTCTGACTATCTTTCTTATTAGATACACATCTATATTTTAATAATAATATATTTTTAAAGAAAATACCAACCTTTATATTAATAAATCTCCTGACATATTTTGACTAGTATATGTGTTAACATATTATATTGTATTCCACGGGTTTATTCAACCCGTGTAAAACACGAGTTTCTAAAAAATAATTTTTTTATTACTTAAGATATAATATTATATTAATTCAACCATTGTAATACACGAGATATTAACCTAGTAAATGATATTTCAAAATTTATGTGCTTATACATTTTTAAAACTTTATTTGGGAAATTCCCAAACAAAACATTTTCCAAACTTTTTCTCAAATAGTAAACATTGACTTTTCATTTTCCTCAAACTGAACACGACGAATTCTCCAGGACACTATTATATCCGGGTGAAATCGCCGGGAAACGTGGTACAATCCCTATCTGACACGTGTAATAAAAACATCAATTTCGTCGACAAAGCTTTTCAGGTTGGCGATTTCACTGACTTATGTTAGCAAACGTGTAATAAAAATATCAATTTCGCCTACCTATGTAAGTAAATCGTCGTTTCGCCGGATTCAATCCTCGTCGAAAAAATTTATTAAATCAGCGTTTCTTCGCCGGATTCAATCTTCGCCGACAAATGTTAGCAAATCGGCATTTCTCCGGATTTAATCTATATGCCGCAATCAAAAAACTTTTGCAGGAATAATAAATCTTCGCCGAACTAAACTAAGTTTTCGTCGAAAACAAAACTTTTTAAGTATCCTAGGACTCCACACGGCACACGTGTCCCGGCGATTTCGCCCGGACAGAAAAGTTTCCCGACAAATTCGTTATGTTCAGTTTGAGGAAAATGAAAAGCCAATGTTTAATATCGGAGAAAAAGTTTATAAAATGTTTAATTCGGAAATTTTCCCCTTTTTATTTACTCATAAAAATCAAAGAAGACTTCAAAATTCAAGCAGCAAGTCTTTGATATATTTTATTTAATTCCAAAAGCAATCAATATAAATTCCAGCAAAGAACATTAGTGGTTCTAAGCACCTCTAAACCAAAGCATTATACCTCTCTCCCTTCCAATCATCTTTTTTTTTTCTGAGAAAACGGCAAAACCTTGGTAAACTTTTATTCCATTAAAAAGAAACATACCGACAAGGGTCAAAACAAATGGGTAGAAAAAGCCCAGCCCAACACCAAAAAGATCAAGTCCTTTCAATCATCTTACTTGCTACATGTACAGTTTTCTGTACCATAATTGTTGCAAGTTCTTCAGATGAAGTTAATGCTCTCCTAAAATGGAAAGCAACCCTCCATAGCCATAATACCAACGTCCTTCTACCTTCATGGACATATGATCTTAATCAAACTGTGTCTCCATGCAACTGGTTTGGCATTTCATGTAATGAAAATGGCAGCATAAACAAATTAAATCTTTCGTCAGCCGGTTTGAATGGTACGCTTTATCACTTGTCTTTCTCTTCGTTCCCAAATCTTGTGTGTTTTGATCTTAGTTTAAACAACTTTTCTGGGATAATCCCATCTGAAATCGGTCACCTGTCAAACGTCGTGTATCTTGATCTCTCCGCTAATCAGTTCACCGGAACAATCCCAGAACAGATTGGTGAATTGAGAAATCTTGCCAATCTTCATTTGTTTCAAAATCAGTTGAATGGTTCAATTCCACAATGCATTTGTCAAATGAGTTTCCTTTCTGGGATAGCGTTGAGTGAAAACAATCTTTACGGTTCTATTCCTACCTGTTTTGGTCGGTTATCGTATTTGAGGTACATTTATCTGAATCGTAATAATATTTCTGGTTCACTTCCTCATGAATTGGGAAATCTTTACCATCTAGAGAAGCTTTATGTGAACAGTAACTCTCTAACTGGATCAATCCCATCAACTTTGGTCAATCTTAAGAACCTAACCGTCTTAAGTCTATATGAGAATCAATTGAATGGGTCAATCCCAAAAGAAATAGGTAACTTAACTTCACTCCAGCGGCTACAGATACAACTGAACCATCTCACTGGTCCGATTCCTTCTTCACTTGGTGCCCTCAAATCCCTTAATCTTATTCGTCTTTACTCTAACAAACTTTCTGGTCTCATTCCACAAGAGTTAGGAAACTTGACATCCCTTTCAAATCTGCAATTAGGAAGCAATCAACTCAAGGGTTCCATTCCAAGTTCATTTGGTGACCTACAAAACTTAGAAAAGTTGTATCTTCACGATAATCAACTTTCTGATTCGATTCCACCGGAATTAGGAAAGTTGAAGTTGGTTGAAATTGAAATCACCAACAATAGTTTTTCTGGTAGTTTGCCTGATGGAATATGCAACGGAAGGAGGCTTGAATATCTTCTTGTTGGTGATAATAAACTAACAGGTCAAATTCCAAAGAGCTTGTACAACTGCTCGAGCTTGATCCGAGTCCGTTTTGATGGAAACCAGATTAGCGGAGATGTTTCCCAGAGCTTCGGTGTCTATCCGCACCTGAGTTACATCAATCTCAACGATAACCAGGTTTACGGGGAAATCTCGGACAACTGGAGTAAGTGCACAAACTTAACCACTATACAGATGGGAGGGAATCGAATCCGAGGTAACATACCTCCTTCCCTTGGAAACTCTATTCAGCTGGAAGCTCTTAATCTTTCTTTCAATGATTTGGTTGGAGAGATACCGAAAGAATTTGGAAGTATAGCTGGTATGGTGACGCTTGTTTTAAGCAATAATCGACTTTCTGGTCTAGTGCCACAAGATCTTGGATCTCTAGTCGAACTCTTGTATCTTGATCTGTCCATGAATGAGCTGAATGGGTCCATTCCATCTTCCCTCCAGCATTGCACACAACTCTATTTCTTAAACTTGAGCAACAATGGATTTGTTGGCGAAATCCCAGTCGAATTAGGTAGATTGGTTCACTTGACGGATCTTGATTTGAGTCATAATTTTCTCACCAAAGAAATACCGTCCGGGCTTTCGAGTATGAGCAGCTTGGAGATGCTAAATCTCTCTCACAACCAACTTTCAGGTTCTATTCCTGAGAGTTTCGAATCAATGAACTCATTGTGCAACATTGATCTTTCTTATAATCACTTACAAGGTCCCCTTCCCAAAAGCAAAGCCTTTACGAATCTCCCAATACAAGCATTGCAAGGGAACAAAGATTTGTGTGGAAATATTACTGGATTGGAACAGTGTGCATTACAAATCCGTACCCCAAATCGGAAGCACAAACTCGCACTCGTGATTTCCCTTCCACTTCTCGGAGCTCTTGTACTGGGCGGTCTCATGGGAATATTCACTTTCTATAGCTGTAGATCGAAGGGGCGGCCGTCAACACAGCATGTGAACCAATGTAAAAAGTTCTTCTCTATCTCGACTTTCAATGGACAAGAGACTTATTACGAAATCCTAACCCGAACCGAAGAGTTTAACGAAGCATATCGCATCGGGACGGGGGGATGTGGAAGTGTGTACAAAGTGAAGTTGTCATCAGGTGATATTGTTGCTGTAAAGAGACTTCACTCATCTTCTCAGGTGATCAATCACAATGATTTCGAAAATGAGATTAGAGCATTAACAACAATACGACATAGAAACATCGTCAAACTACTTGGCTACTGTGAGCATCCAGAAATCTCGTTTTTGGTGTATGAGTATATCGAAGGGGGTAGTCTAGCTGATATTTTGAGCGATGAAACTGCTCAAAATTTGGATTGGATGAAGAGGGTGAACATTATCAAAGGCGTTGCATACGCATTATCGTATATGCATCATGATTGTTCGCCAGCTATTATTCATCTTGACATATCAAGCAAAAATATTTTGGTTGATACCGAGTACGAAGCTTGTGTTTCGGATTTTGGTACGTCAAAAATTTTGAACCCAAATTCTTCGAATTGGACTAACATCGCAGGAACAATTGGTTACCTTGCACCAGGTAATTTACTTTCCAGTATTTCATAATCACTAACTATCACTTCATCTCCTTCGTTAAAATAGAATTTGTAATTTTAATCTTTTTTTTTATAGAGCTCGCTTACACGATGAGGGTAACTAAAAAGTGTGATGTTTATAGTTTCGGTGTTCTGGTGTTAGAAATCATCAAAGGAGAGCATCCCGGTGATATCATTACTTCTCTAGCATCTCCATCAACCGAAGAGATAAAGCTCACAGATTTGGTGGATGATCGTCTTCTCGTTCCACTCCCGGAAATCAAAGAAGTTCTAACGTCAATATTGATTCAAGCAATTAAATGTGTTAATTCAGACCCCGAAATAAGACCTACAATGTACGAAGTTTCGCAAAAAATTGCATGTATTATTTTTGATAAATTAGGGCTGCCCGAAGGATAAGTCTAATTGGGCCTTCCAGCATCATGCCATGTCATCTATCTTTTATTTGTTGCACGTTTACTTTTATTTTTTTTGCATGTTTAGTTATTTGCATGTTTCCCTTCAATTAAGGAAGAGAGTGGGGGTGTTTTCCCATGATCTCCACATAGAATAGGATCTGCATGTGTTGCATTTTCTTGTAACCCTATATAGGGACTTTTTGGTTTATGAATGAAAGCATCACAAAATTGCTTCATAATACTTCTCTCTAATTGCTTTCTAGTCTTTTTTTCTTAATTTCTTTCGCCATTGATTCGATCGGTCTACAGTGGTATCAAAGCCTTTGTGATCCATGGATACCGACAGTGGCGAAGCTTGAAAAAAAACGCAAAGGGGGGCGAGGCAGAATCCTATAATTTTCTTCTCCTATCAGGGGGCCGAAACTTAATACCTATAAAATTTTTAGCCGAATACGTATAATTAACACTTCTGAGCAAAAAATCATGAGGGCCCGGCCCCCCGGTCCCTCACTAAGCTTCGCCCCCGGATACCGACGAGGAATTCTATCAAGCAGTGAACGAAAAGTTGGCTCGGCATTCGCTCCTACTCAACCACATCCACAAGACCCAACTATTCTCGTCATGGTTCATTCCATAGGGGTTCAAGTTGTTCGAGTCTCACCACCTGTCGCGGCAGTCACGCCGCCACCCTTTCCACCGTAGCCCCGACACAAAAAACCGCACCACCATCCGCTTGTGTTGCCTTTTAATCAAGACGACAAACATATTGCTTTGCTTTGGTACAATTCATTCATGAAATGTTTGTACCGTACAAAGAAAATTACATACCTCATATCTAATCGAGTGGTCAAAGGCGCCAATTTGATTTGGTTTGTATTTTAATCTGTTCATTACTAATTGCTTTTATTTTTAATTTTATTTTGTAAATTTATTAATCTAGTGATTGCTTTTAATTTGAATATGTGATATTGCTAATTGCTTTTAATTTGATTTGGTTTTGTTAATTTAGTGATTGCTTTTAAAGTTTTAGTTTTAATTTGTGATAATGCTAGTTGCTTTTAATTTGAATAAGTGATATTGCTAATTGCTTTTAATTTAATTTGGTTTTGTTAATTTAGTGATTAAGTTTTAACTAGAAAATTAGCCTCATTCTTCGCGGCAGCAAACAGTTGATGCAGTGACATTAACATGGCTAAACATAAAAAAAAACGTGGTTAAGTACGGCGACTCAGTTGTGGAAATCGAAACAAAGATAAAAGACGGTTATATAACGGAATCAATGTTTTTCAGTCGGTGTCGGTCTAATTCTTCACGGTACCAGCACGTTACCGTTAGACGATATAACCCACGACACCTAAAAATACCATACATTGAATACAACTCCGTTTTTAACGAAATTTATAGAGAGACGTCGAAAAAAATTAATTAACGAACGAAATTTATTGAGGAAAAATCAGATTATATATACTACAGGGGATAAACGCAAAACTTTAGATACTTGAGAGGATTAAAATTCCAGTTTACAAAGTTAAGGGTGAAATTTGAAATTTCTTTAAAGTTGGGGCCTGTTGGTTGGTGACAAAAAGCCACTGACACTTGTGATTAAGATGTATAATTTTAATATGTGATAATGCTAATTGCTTCTAATTTGAATATGTGATTTTTCTGCTCGCCTAATTGTGTTGAACAACTTTTAAATGTTAAACCGAAATTGTAAGCATTAATATATGACTTTGGAAAATGGCCCCAAACTTTTAGTTCGTTTGAGGTCACCAAATACGTTGACTCACCCCTGCTAGTATATACAAGCTAGGGCACAACTACCTCCCTGAATCTAGATGTCAAAATCCACTTGATGTCAATGTGACTCCCCTCCAATCCAAATATTAAAGTTATGATATTTCTCCTCCATCACATCCTTAAAAGACCTAAAAAGATAATACCATATAGTTGAGGACTTTCTTAGACGTGCCGAGGAATCCCAAGGGTAGGCTTTACCACTAGAAGTTTGTCTTTCCCTCAAAATATCGCTGCAGAATTTCTTCATCTTCGATTGGAAGATTTTATAACGATTAGTGAGTACCACTTCGTGTTTATCCACGTTACCTCTGAAATGAACGCAAACAAAGAGAACATCACAGATTCTAACTTGTTAGAAAAGATGTTTCTCCATGTTCCTTCTTCTAAACAGCTCATACCATGTCTTCTGGTCGTGACCAACCAGTGCAAGTCAATTCGTGTCACATCCCAACCGACGGCGGAATACGTCGGGTCGGGTGTAACACCTGAAAAATTAAAACATAACTTTATACATCTTACGAAAAATAGGCTCATATTTTTCTTTTCAAATAAGAACTCATAAAACGCACCCAGGTTTTCTCATAAAATTTCGAAATGACCCGTTCGTAAAATACATAACCCTTACAAAGCATTAACCTGTTTAGACACTAATAAAACCAAACCAAGTGACCAAAACATCCACGGACACATCGACAAGTAATAAATCAATATGGAGTTTAAACTCCAAGACGCCAATACAAAAATACAATGTGAATGAAAAGACTTTACAAACGACCAAGAAAAATCATGCACCCCGCCAACTCCAAGTCTACGTCATGTTGACCCGTTCCCTTGACTTGATCACCAACGCCTTTCTCCATCTAAAACTGTCACAGGATATCACCCAACGGTTAGTTAACTCTCATTTCAAATATTTCTATGGTATTATTCCCGTGACCATATATATATATATATACACACACACACACACAGGGGAAGGATCATAAGAAAACTCAATGTTGATGAGAAAACCAAAAAACTACTTATTTAAGGTAAAAAAAAATCATAACTCAAAAAGTAAATTAAAAACTGCTTCAGAGACCTTGTTTCACACGTCGTCCTCGTTTAAAAAAAAGTAGTGGGTTTAGCTTTTGGGTTTAGTTTAGCTTTAATGTTAGGTTTTTGGAGGGGTGGGGGTTTAGGTTTTTGGGGGGTGGGTGAGGGGGTAGGTGGGGTGGGGTTAGGTTTTTGGGGGTGGGTTAGGCTTTTGGGTTTAGTTTAGGTTTTTGGAGGGGTGGGGTTGGGGGTTTAGGTTTTTGGGGGGGTGGGTGGGGGTTTAGGTTTTTGGGGGGTGGGTTTAGGTTTTTGGGTGGGGGTGGGTGGGGGGGTTAGGTTTTTTAGGGTGGGTTGGGTTTTTGGGTGTACTACACATATGTAGTAGGAGTTTTTTGGTTTTCTCATGAAAATAAGTTTTCTAGTGAACTCACCCCTATATATATATATATATACACACACACACACATCTAATTATGTTTTTATCACCCAAATCAAATAATTGAGAATGGTTTATTTATTCACTTATCTTTTAGGTGGGGTTAAGCTACCTCTTTGACCCTCCTGTTACTCCAAGATAAATGCCTCCAATTAATCATCATAGATATGCAATTCAAGCCGACCCTCTTAATCCACATATCTTGACCACCTCCGTGTATAAACGACTATTCATACTTGCACATTACCACCATTATAACTAATTAGTCGAAGCTAAGTGAGGACTCACATTCCACGTATTATACAAATACGAATCAGATATATAAACTCTAAGCATGTCAAGTTTCATCCCCGAGGCACGACTCCCACAACGACTTAAAACTTCGTTGTATACTTCTTTGCGACATTGGGTCGTGTCACTTTTGATATCCCTATTAGTACAAATTTATAACACTACAAACACCATTCGTAGGTTAATTCGCACCGTAAAGATTAAACAACATAATACGCCGACATTCATTGTGTTTCACACCACATTCCGCCCGATTAACAACTTATTATTACCCCCGCCACACATCCTTATTAAGATTGTAACATTCACCCGCCTTTGGTTTGTAATTCACCTTAAACGTCACATACGGTAAACGTATATTTAAACCGGGTTAGAAACTTGTGACACCATGATTACAACATACCCCATAACTTAACCAAAATCCCACCATTTATTTTAATTCAAGATATACCTCACCCCCAAAATGTGTAAAGAGTTTTAGACACCTTGAGGTTTACAACCATATAAAAGACATCCCAAACGAGTTCTTAGTTAATACCCAATAATTTTATAAATACTATAAAATTCTTGTTTCAAAACAGCCTTGCACGGCTGTAGAAGTTTGACGTTTTCACCCACTTACAGTAGGTATTTCACCTCAAATAAAAATTATAAGTAAAGTAGACTCATATAGCTTCCCGTCGATATATTATATGCCTCGAGTGGACATCCGGTTAATTTAATATGAATATTTCAAAACCGATTAAATTCTGAAAATATGCTGAATTTTCAGCATCTGTATCACCCGACTCATTATTAGTTTACACCATTTCTTTATGGGTTCAAACCCCCAAAACACCGTAAAAACAATACAACATTGTTTAGTTAAACCATACATAATAATTATAATAGAAACATCTTAACCATAAAAATCCCAAGTCATTATTATAACTATTCTAATTGAACCCAAATTCAAGTCGCTCACCTTTGCCCGTAGGAAGGTCGTTGCTTTGTCACCCGTTTGATCCGTTTCCAATGTAGACTTGTCACACCTATCTTGACAACAATCAAACTTGCAAATCATTAGAACACATAATCGGGACGTTCATCCCTTTAGTACGTATGTATTATTCACCCACCCATAACATGTGTTCTAACCCACCATTCTTTAACATACAAATAATAAACGGGTTACTCCTACCCATGAGACCCGTTATCATCCGTTCTTGTTCAACCACAACTATGGGTCAAAGTCATTAATTCAGCATACACCATTTAACAACAAGTAATGGTCTTTTGGTTACAAATCAAACCATGTTAATCCCATATACCCATCCGACCCGTTAAGGTGATTAACTAGAAATAACATTCACATATGTAATTTACGTTAACCCCATTCACCATTAGATTCGCCCAAGCTTTATGTTTACTAAACACCCATTGGTTATTAACAAATCATTTAAATCAAGTAAACATTATAAAATCTCCCAATTTTCACTGTTTATTTAGTTAGGCATTTCATCGAACACCTTGTCGGCATAAACTTTAAATCACCATTTTATATCCATATGAACTCCCTAATCCACCCCAACATCAAATATATTTATTTTCTTTGTTCATGAAAGATTTAGTTCAACACATGTTCATCATCAAACCAAATTTTACCACATAGGTGTTTACCCCAAATTTCAACATGGTTCACCATGTTTACACCCACTACATACCCGTTCATAGAATTTTAACATCAAAACTATGGCATGCAATCAAAACCCATAACCTCAAATTATAATCAAGCATTCCAACATATAAATTAGGGTTTCTATTTAGAACATCAAACACTAGAAACCCCAAATTCGTAGGTTTATGATAGGGTTAAACCAGAATTAGAGAAGAAAAGCTAAGAATTAGGAGAAGATAATAACTCAAACAATCTGATAATTTCATTCATGATTCGATACCAAATATATAATCAAACAAAATACTAAAGACACCCCCAACTAACAATAATAGCCACTAACCCCCTTAATCTAATTGACTAAATAATAATAAAAATAAATAAAAATAAAATGTAATAATACTCCCCACTTAAAAACATTCTGGACCTCAAGAATCACAAATTAACAGAAAAAAATTGCAACATCCATGGACACTTTGGGTTGACCCGTTCCACGGTGGACGCCATTCAGTTCGTCAAATGGCATTCGGGGTTGTGTCAATGAGACGCCACGGTGGATGCCATTCACGTCTATCGGTTGCATCGCCTATCGGTGTCGATTCTTTCTTTGCGGACACCGGTTTCGTCGTCTGCTCTAATAGGCGCAGAACCACTGATGGTGCGGTTTTTGGAAATGGTACGGGTGTAATTGTTAGCGATCGTTTTGGGTGCCGGTTTGGGGAGGTTGAATGGGTTGCTCGCGTAGATTTTTGGTCAGTTTTTGGTGCAACTTTGATGGATGTTACGGGTTGTGGGACTATTTTAGGTGTAGGCGGAGCAGGTTGGGGATCGGTTTTCTTGGCTAGATTTGGTGTAGACGACACAGGTAGTGTGGATGACGCGGCTGAAGCTTGTTTCTACTTCGATCCGGTTGGATCCAATCCTAATGCCACCATGATCTGTTCCTGTTGTTTCATCGCTTGCTCCTGTTGTTTCATGATGGCGGCTAGGGTTGCCCGGAGGTCAGAAATCGCCTTGTCATGATCCTTGAGAGCCTTGTCTTCATCTTGATTACGGATGTTCGTCATGGTAGCGGTAGCGAATCCGATTAGGATCGCCCGGAGAAAGATCTGATACCCTTGATAGGGTTAAACCAGAATTGGAGAAGAAAAGCTAAGAATTAGGATAAGATAATAACTCAAACAATCTGATGATTTCATTCATGATTCGATACCAAATATATAATCAAACAAAATACTAAAGACACCCCCAACTAACAATAATAGCCACTAACCCCCTTAACCTAATTGACTAAATAATAATAAAAATAAATAAAAATAAAACGTAACATTTTAGTATCAAGAACCATATGAAACCCCAACTTTTGAGTTTCATGATCAAAAACATAGAAAATCACTTACCATGACCATAACAATCGAACAAGATGATAGAATTCAGCCTCACCCATTCGATTTCAAAGTCAAAGGGAGGGATTTCGGCCTCCTCCCTTCGTTCTTGATGATGTCGACCTCCACACTCTGTCCTTCCTGCTTCCATTCCACGTTCTTTTTTTTTCTTTCTATTATATTAGCCAAATGGCCCTTCTAATAAGATTTTAGTCACTTTACACCAATATAATTTTCACCCTCATAGTTTAAAGATTAGCTACACATACCCTTAACTTATGTGACTTAATAAACTCTTGTTTATTGAAATTAGGTTAAAACCTTGATAATTAAATTATCAAATATATTTCTCCAACACTAAAAATCCTTTATAAATATTGTTTTATTGTATTTATTAAATACTTATCTTCCACAAAAAATTATTTCACCTTGACACTAGATATTTATTAAAAATATCCCAAAATTCATATAAAAACCGGGATGTTACAGCGGGACATGGAGACTGTTCATAAGCACATGATCAAACTAAATTGCATATATCATTAAATCAAAATTTCATAACATGAGTTCAAATAAACATTCAAGACCGAATACATAAAAAATTCCATTCTTTATTAAAACGGACCAAATCCTAAGTGGAGCATGTTGTATATGATCTCAAACGTTTGCACCTGAAACATGATGAAAACAAGGTCAAGTAAAAACAGATGGTGAGCAAACATAGGTTTTGACTCTGCAAATAGTTTTCAAATTGTTGTGTACAATTCACATGTGACATAGTATAATTAGGCAGTTATGGAGAATCACTATAGTAAACTGGCACACAATCAAACCTTGGGACATGTGAGGCATAAAACTCAATGTTATCCTAGTGTATTGTCGGAAACAATCACCCCACCTGGGTGGATTTGTCAAATGCAATAGATCAACATAATGACTTGTACGAAGTTAATGGTTGTACTTGTCATGTATGTAGTTTAGCTCATAGTATTCAAGCATAAGGCACAAAAGTATACAAATGTATATAATGTTTGAATTTTATAAATTGCAAATAGTTCAATGTGATCATGTTTTACCCCAAAAGATGTAAAACTGTAAAATGTGGGGCTATGCAACCCACCTTGCAATGAGTAGCTTAATAATCACACAATTATCTTGTTCTTGTTGCACAAGAGTTCTAGTTAACCACAAGATTAACATATGTTTGATGGAATATGTGTATCAATAAGTTGTACATATGAATAAGGGAATCCTAATACGCAAAGGGGTTGATGTGGGTCTTTCCTTAATTAAATGAGAAAGTATTTGTTTGCTACTTCAAATAATGTTTATGTAAATCTTGATAAATAATGGTATTGTAATTTGAATAAGTGAAGTAATAAATAGAGTTCATTTGTTTGTAAATAAATAAATATATAAATAATTAGTGTCCTTTTATTTGTAAACATATGGATGAATAAGTAAATACATAGTTTGTAAATGCATAAATGAATAAATAAATGAATAATAATTATTTGAATAAGTAATAATTAGCTACATAAATAAATAAAATCTTTTATTTATTCAGTTTGATTTTTATGAAACAATAAGTTGTTAAAAATAATGATTGAATTAATTAGTAATTAAATCATAATTTATGGAATAAAAATAATATCCTAATCAATTAATAATTATCATAACTAATTATTAATTAAAAGTATAAATGTGTTTTAAAATTTTTTTATATAATAAAGATAAATTATATAAATGATGGTATAAATCTTTACAAGCTAAATAGGTTTTAAAAGAATGATCATAATTAACTTATGATTAAATTAGAATTAAATGGTGGAATTTGTTTTAATTGATTTTTATATAATAACAATGAATTATATAAAAGATTGTAAAATTCTTTTATAAGGTAACGGGTCTATAAAATAATCAAATTTATATACCAACCTAGGATTTTAGATAAATAATTTGTTTAAAATAAATATATTAATTTAACTAAAATTTATTAGGTTTTAATCCTAATAATAATAATAAACAAATTGGTTTCCTTAAAAGTTTAACAAACTAAATTTGTAAATCTGATTTTGAGTATTCCAAAGTTTATAAAAGAATTTAATGGTTGAAAAATGATTTTAAAAATAAAAAACGGATTCTAGGACTCGAACCCGGTCAGTGATCCCTGTGTCAAGGTCAATTAAAAACACTTATAAAAACTACTACTTAGCTACCTTAGAATGTAGACCGGAAAGTAGGGTTGTCGAATCCACAGGTAATCAGTGAAAAGATACAATTGTCTAGTTTAGTAAATTCTAATTAAAATACAAATCAAATAAAGATGTAACTCTCTCCAAACTTCAGGTTTTAGGTTTATGCAAAATTCAGTTATTTAATTGGACACCACATAGACATGGTGTTAGAAAATCAGTTAAAACGGTAATTGAAGATAGATTATTGTCAGCAACCTATATGACTAGTTTCGTCACAAACCAGTACAATCCACCTGATGAGTGTCGAATCCACTAAATAAATTGTGTAGTAAACCTACTTGACACTAAGAATAGTATGAATGGAAGTAAGGTTCGTGTCCTCAGGGATACGGATTAACTTAATTATACCAAAAACGTTTGAACACAGATCCTGTTGTTAAACTCGAATGATTGGGAAAAACTGAGTGAAAACGAGTTATAAAACGTGCCTAAATATGCAACTAACAAATCTCCACAAGCTTAAACCTTTCCTTGTCCTCATGGAAATCAAGAATAAGAATGAACTATGAAGTGAAAATAAGTAAAATAAAAAGAACACTCTAGCATGCTTAAACATTAGTGTACACCCATTCTCGTCCCGAGTAAAATTCGTGAGCAAGAAATCATATTATTATACCAATTTCAATTAACATGCATAGATGAAGCTTTCAAGATGTTTATTAACAACATGCACCCAATTTGCTAGTTATAGTCCTCTAACCCATGAATTCCAGATTCATCTTTTCATATGAATTAGTTTGTGTTAAGTTAATTAATTAAGCGTGCCAACACCTTTCCTCCCACGGTGAAAACCTTCCTAACCTCAAGGGCTATAGAGAGCAAGTGGTCAATTTTGCACCACACAAGTTGACAAAGATAAAACAAAGAAGAAGAATCGAAGATAGAAATAGGAAGTGAGATAGAATATAGAACAAAGAAGAAGTATATGCTCGAAATAATAAAAAAGTGGTCAATTTTTCACCACAAAAATTCTTTTTCTTTTTTTTTCTCTTTTTTTTCACTTGTAGATTTTCAGAATGGGCTATGGAGTGGATACGATTCTTTTTTTTCCTCAAAATGGGCTAAGGAGTGGATACGATTGATAAACAGAAGATTGATAAACAACAAGGCTCTCAACCTATTTTTGCTAGGTCTCAGAATTCTTATGTGCTTGGATTAGTATTAGGCACAAAGGGGTATTAAGTGTTTTTTCTTTCTAAATCAGAAAAGAGGGCACTAGCGTAACGGGGCACATACGTTTTTTATTACTATCATTCCTTTCTAGCATGCAATCTATCACTAGCATAATAACTCACTATCACTTTTCATGTTGCTCCCACGAGTTTTTCCATAACAATTAAGGTGCATACCAAATTGAAAACAACTTTTTTTTTCTTTTTATACTTTTTTAATAACCTAAAATGCAATGTATAAAATGAAAAGAGAAAAAAAAAATTAAAATAAATGCATGCAAACCAAACTAATGCAAAGAACAAGTAAAGAATATACCTCTCGAATCTCCACAAGCTTAAAATTCATCATTGTCCTCGAGGCTGGGAGAAAGGCGTGGAATGCATCTACTAAGGTGGCGGAGGCGGTGGTTATGGTGTCAATCGGAGGAGATGGTGGTGTAGAGGTGGAGATCTATGTCGCTTCATGGTGGTGGCCGGTGATGAAAATTTTATTTTAAATTTTTTTTTTTGAAGACATGAAAAAGTGACAGAGAGTTCAATCCGGCCAGGTGAAAAACTGACGCGCCCGGGTCACGGCTCTGCTCATTTTTACACATATCAACACCGGCCGGGTCATTTTATGAAGAAATTTTAACACAGCCGGGTCGCAGTTCTGATTGAAAATTTGATTTTCACCCGGTCGGGTCATTTTGATAAGGAATTCCAACACGGCTGGGTCATCACAAACTAAATTATTTTTTTTGAATTTCTGCATTTTTTTGTTAAATATAAAAAAACAAACACGGGTTGCCTCCCGCAAAGCTCCTTTCTTTATCGTCTTCGGCTAGACGTAGAAATCTTTCAATTCAATCTGGTGCCTCCTCAATAGGCGAAAGAAGCTTTTGGGTGGTACTTGGTAACTTCATTCTTGGTGCTTTGTACCTTCCTTTCTTCGGTTTATCCATAAAACTTACGACCTCCATCATTTGCTCCCCAACCTTGAACTTTTCAGTAAGTTCTTTTGCTGCAGCTTCTTCAATGCTTTTGTTTAACACTAATGCTAGAACATCATGGACAGATAACTTAAAAAAATCATCAGATAAGGGTTCAATAACATCTAACCAATTCAAAGATGAAACATCACTTGGGTAACGCATAGCATCATCTATATTAAAGTTGATGACCTCCCCGTCAAATTCCATAGATAAAGTTCCGCTATAAACATCGATTTTGGTCCTTGTGGTTTTTAAGAATGTCCTACCCAATAAAATGGAACTTGGACTTGGGGAGTCATCATCCTCCATATCTAATATGTAGAAATCAGCTGGGAATACCAATTCATTCACTTGGACCAACACATCCTCCAAAACACCTTTTGGGTGTACTATGGACCTATCAGCCAATTGAATGACTACCCCGGTCCTCTTTAACAACCCTACATTAAGTGTTTTGAAAATTGAGTAGGGTAGGACTTTAATGGAGGCTCCAAGGTCAAGCATGGCTCTCGAAACTGAGATATTCCCCAATTTACGAGGAACGGTGAAGACACTTGGATCCTTGCACTTTGGGGGTTTACCTCTACCTTACGGAATTTGTGCTTCTCAACCATTCAGGGAATGGAGGTGGAGGAGTGAACTTTACCTTGACTTCATCCGGCTTTGGTGTCTCATTCTTTTCCATATCTTTCTTTTTAACAGCAACCTCTTCTTGTTATATTTCTGGCTTTCTTGGGCCTTCATAGCCCTCCCCACTTCTCAAGGTAATGGTACAAACATTGTGATTAGGATTTGACTCCGTCTGAGCAGGTAGTTTACCTCGAGACTCTATCTTGCTCACTGAACTAGCAAATTGAGTTATTTGTTGCTCCAGATTCTTTATGCTAGCCTTTTTCTCTTGTTGGAATGCTTGAGTGCTGGTTGCTAAACTTTTTACAATGTCTTCCAAGGACATTCCTGAACTACCAGATGGTTGTTGTGCGTGTGGTTGTTGTTGTTGAGGCTGGAAATTTTGATATTGTGGAGGAGGTCTTTGTTGGTAGTTCATGTTTGAAGGTCCCCAATTCTGATTTCCTCAATGTTATTCAAACTACCTTGAATTTTGTCCCTGGTAGCCTCCCATTGACTGTGCTTGTTCCACATCTTCTTGCAACATAGGACACATATATGTGGGGTGTCCAAATTGTAGACATATTCCACAAGCTCGAGCTTGTGGTTCAACACCCTTATCTTTAGTAAGTCGCATGACCACTTTCTTTAATTCAGCAACTTCATTTCTAGATTAAGATTGCTCACTTCCTTGACAGTTCGTGGCGTGTCAACATACCACTCTTCTTCTTGTGCTGAGTGCTTTGAATCCTCCGCTATGGATTTGAGCAAAGCTCTAATTTGAGTCAGATTTTTATCGAGTAGAGCTCCTCCACTAGAGGCATTTATCAGTCGCCTCTCCATTGGTGCTAACCCTTCACATAAGTGTTGAAGGAGTTGATGTTCAGATATGCCATGTTGTGGGCATCGAGCACACAACTTCTTGTATCTTTCCCAATAAAAGTGTAATGCCTCTCTTTTTTCTTGCCTTATCCCGATTATCTCTTTACGCATGATTGAAGCTTTCACTTCTGGGAAGTATTTGTCTAGAAAAAGCCTTGCAAGATCATTCCAAGTAGTTACCGTACCCGGTGGTAGGTAATAGAGCCATTCCTTGGCTGAGTCTTGGAGAGAGAAGGGGAATGCCCTTAGCTTGATTTGATCTTCAGTTATGTTGTGTGGCTTCATGCCGGAACACACAACATGTAACTCTTTCAGAAACTTGTGTGGGTCCTCACTTTCTAGGCCTCGAAAGGTTGGCAACAAGTGAATGAGCCCAGATTTCAGCATGAAGTTTTCTATGGTGGGGTAGTTGATGTAGAGTGGTTGTTGTGGGACATCACGTGTTTCCCACTGTCTAAGGGTTTGTTCAACTGCCATTGTGGTGGTTTCAGGTGAGTCTGGTTCTTGGATGGGATGAGTAGGTGAGTGTAGTAGAGTTATTTCTTGAGAGATGGGTGTTTGTGAGGGTGAGGGTGATGGTGATTCGGTTTCAGATAAGCTAGCTAACTTCTTTCAGAGTTTTTCTTGCTTCCTTAATCTCCTTGCTGTTTTCTCTATCTCCAGGTCAATCTCAAGTGGTGAACCTGTACGAAAATATCTTGGCATAAAACGGTTAGAATCGCTGTATCCCCGGCAACGGCGCCAATTTGATGGGTGTCGAATCCACGAAATAAATTGTGTAGTAAACCTACTTGACACACTAAGAATAGTATGAATGGAAGTAAGGTTCGTGTCCTCAGGGATACGGATTAACTTAATTATAACAAAAACGTTTGAACACAGATCCAATTGTTAAACTCAAATGATTGGGAAAAAATGAGTGAAAACGAGTTATAAAACGTGCCTAAATATGCAACTAACACCAACTACCCAATTTATCAATACCAAGTTACCCCCTTTAGTCACTCAACCCTGCTACTAGGTTTTGTCATCAACCAAACACAGTTGTAAAGCAAGCAAACTCAAAGCATAATCATAAATTGTTTAAATCAACTAATACGTCAATCCGTTATGTTATTGTCAGAAACTTAACAGATCCAATGTTTAAACAAACTGAATTAAATATAAAACTTATACGAACCGTCCGCTCGTGGTGTAGTGGTAGGAAGCCTGGTGTGACATCCCTGATTTTTATGCCTTGTCCTATAATCCTACCTTGTAACCTTGATTGATTTATTATACAATGAACCTTTTTATGCTTCATATCACTTGTGATATCATTTCATTTCAAATTTCCAAGTCTAGTCTAAAGCGAGTATTCTATTGCGCTTAGAATGACTTGCGCATTCTATTTTGATTCTATATCTGATTCTCGTATTTATTATTAAACTTGCTACTTATAGTAACTTTGGATGCCTTAGACTCTAACCTAATAAAAACAATTCAAGTTTGTAACTTCGTTTGACTAAAATAAAATTTCAAGAGTAAAAGTTACACATACATAAATTTCAGGGTTTCTTTTATAACGTTTTCGAAATCTGGTTAATTTTTGTAAATTCAATCATATATCATTATTATTAATATAATTTTCAAAATTTTAAGTATATATATTATTATTTATTATTTAAATTAATAAAATAGATTAATTCCTTTAAACTTATCGAAAATGAATTAAAACCATTATTTTTATTCTTAAATCCTATCCTAATCTATTCCATCCATTAACTAACTAATTTTGAACTCAATCATATCATCCATATCCTCAAAATTTCGTGATCTAACCCCCCTATATCCATTATTCAAAAGTTTTATAAAAATTCTAAGATTTATAAACCTATGTTTATCACCTTTGTTATCCTAGTCAAAAAAGCTAACCAACTTTCCCCCTTTTTCCTCTCGAACCCACCCTATAAATAGAGCCTTAAACCTCATTCATTCTTCACACCTCAACAATCCTCTAGGGCTCTTTAGCAACTAAAGGTTGTTCTTCTCATCTCTTGAAAGATTCTAGCTTAAATCCTTCCATTCTGAGTAAGTTCTTCATATGTTCTTACTCGTTCATACTTTTTCTTTTAAAATCCTTCATAACTAGCTAGATCTATGATTCCCTAACATGTTTATGTTATAATCATAGACCTATCGAAGATCAAAAGCCCTATTTTAATTAAACATGTTCAAACTTTTATTTAAAAACTTGGTTTTGATCTATCTTGTTCCTTTCAATTTCAAAAATCATGTTTTTACTAAAACTCCCTATTTTCAAATTAAACCCCTTTAATATTCAATTAAATTCATTTATATCTTTTCTAAACTCATATTTTTACTTTAGCCCTTATACATTCCAAATTTACCAAACAAACCCTAATCTTGATTAAGTATACAAATAGAGTAACTTTAAAACCAGTATGTAGTTATCTGACAAACATTAAAGTTCTGCCTAGGAAAAGACGGGGTTTCGATCCAACCAACTCTTTCCTGGGAACTTTTATGTTGGAGGTACTACTCTTGAATGACAACCACTCTAGTGTATAACAACCATTTTCATCTATTTACAATGTTAACCCCTCGACTATAGTTAATATGTTTCTAACATAACAAACTTAACTTAGGGAATTCTTAAGGTATTCAATCCAAGTTACTACAAGTTCAAGTTCAACCCATTCATTTGAAAGGTGAGTACATAGCCCTCTTTTACTTTCTACTTTGGGGTGGAAAACATGCTTCTATATCAAAACGAAATCAAATTCTGAAATCAAAACTACTCTTTTTGCAGTCAATAACATACTTTCTAATTCTGGTAAAACTAAATTGGTTTATACATGTTGTTATACTATGTCACTTTTTCATTACAAAGACTCTCTTATTTTCTAAAACTACACAACCATTAACTTCGGGGAAGCCACTGAAGTACATAAACTGATCTATTGGCATGACAAGCGCATCTAGTCCTTCAAGTAGTGGATTCTGGTCAACTTTGAAGGAGCTGGATGTTCAGAAACTACATTCTTGACACTTACACTTAGTCTAACACCGTAACAAGGTGTTGGACGGGAGAGCTATAGATCACTAGGGTTGGTTGTGGACTCATGTATAAAAGTTTAATTACTTGGAATTGTGAAACTTATTTATGACTTGCCTCTTGTTATCTATTACTATGTATCTATCTAAACCTATGTTCTCACCAACTTTTTAGTTGACCTATTTTAGCATATTTTTCAGGTGAAGCTAACTAGGATGTTGATAAGCTCATGCTAGGATCAAGGATTATGCTTTAGTGTACTTAGCTAGAAAATAACTAAAGAATACTTATTTGTTCTACTTGTTTTGTTTAATTTTTGTAATCAATGTAATCAATTATTCAGTTAATAGAAATTTCTTTTGATCATGTGTAATGATTCAATTTCGTCGCCCCCTCGTGTTTCCGCCTTGGCGGGGGTGTCACAGATTGGTATCAGAGCCTTGGTTATAGAGAATTAGGCTACTTTAGAATAGACCTAGACTATAACTTTAGGAGTCCCCTTATTAGGAAACTATATGCTCTATTTGTTTAACTATTTCTCTAACCATTATCTGCCTTCTTATTCCTCTTTCTCGAAAACAACACGCTCATCTTAACGAACCATCACATGGAACCAGACGGCCCAGAATTGTAGTCTGACGCGGAAAGCCTTATCTTCAAAAGAACGTAATCATGGCACGACCAGCTAGCCCTACACCATCGAGACAGTAGCAGTGCAGAAAGAAGAGTTGGACCCGACCCATTTGTAGTTGATCCACTTATGAAGAGTCAAAGACTAAGCAACGGTTCTGAGACGATTCCATAATTACTCTCGTCGGAACCAAGTCCGATTGGTGGATGACAGGAACATGTGTAATCTGGAAGAGTGGGTACTTGTACACTAAAGGTTTTGTCTAGAAAAGGTGTGGTGTATAAATCCCTAAGTGAGGACCCGTCACATCTTCCTGGGATTCTTTTGTGTGAGTATCGCTTATAGGCTAAAACACATCTTCCTAGCATCTATCATACAGACCCAGAGTTTTGATTTGTCATTATTCTCCTCTTTAAATTCAAACTCTAGACATAAACACATATAGTGTGCCTCTATATTTCTTCATTTGTAACAATTTGATTATGAATGAAATTCTATCCTTGTTTTCTTTATCTTCATACTATCATTTGTCACCTTAACTAATCTCGTCATCTTATCTAAATGTGCTAGAATGCCTCATCGTCGTAACACTACCGAAATCAACTAAATTGTCACCACCGTCACCCAACAACTACTCAGTGTCCTGCCTACTATGGTAACCTTTCTTGTATTGGTAAACATTGTTGCCCCAACCACTAAACCCTATGTAGAATCACTACCTAAGTGCTCTAAGTGTCCACTGCATCACATTAAAGAGTGTCGCAAGTACAACAACCATGGCAAATTTGGTCACCTCGCTTAGAACTACAAAGCACCTCCTACTACAGCAAACACCAGCAATACCGTGATAACTAATCCTACTCCCATCAACAGTATCAGGGCTTGCCATGAATGTGGTAGCCTTGACCACCTCAAAAACCTTTGTCCCAAACTACACACTACCAACAATCAAGCTGCTCAAGGTCAAGTTTTGTCTTAGGAGTACCTGAATCTCGTCAAGATCCAGCTATCTAGGATAACGCAGACTCCACTAGTTAAATTTTGGGATATAATCCTCTTAACTAGGGGAGACTGTGGCTACCTTATTATTATTATTATTATTTTCTCTATTAATTCATGTTTATTACTTTAGGTTATCTTAAATTCTATGTTTACTTGTTTTGTAATCTGAATTGGAAATTTCATTTGCTTGAAACTTAATTGTCGCAATGTCTACTTGAATCTCAAACTAGCTTGTTCTATCAATTTCAAGTGCATTTCAATGTGTATGATCTATCAATTTCTATTGTATATCCATGACTACTCTATGACAACCAAAGCTTTCGCTTACATAACTATTATCATCTAATAGATGCATAATGGAAGGACATAGCACACCCGTGTAAGGTAAATTGACGATTGCGGTCCATAACGTAATCGTGAATTTACAGGTGCTTTCTTGTGTGTTGAAATTCTATTATGTAGCTAGTACCCATACCCCTGCAAATTTCTAAACCCAATTTATGCCACCAACAAGCTAAGTTAGTGAGTAGTTTTGGTAGGTGACTAGTACACCTTCGATGTGCCAGAAATGTGGTGGGTTAGCTACGGTACACCCTATATATAAACACTAATGGTATGTTGGAAGTGGGACTAGAAGCCGAGCCAAGAACTAGCCTCATTTGACGACCCTACTATCAATACCACTCAACATTAGCCTAGTTACTGATTAGTTTTGGTCTGTGACTGGTACACTTTCGAAGTGCCGGAGGGGTGGTGGGTTAGTTGCGGTACACCCTATGTATAAACACTAATGGTGCATTGGAAATGGAACCAGTGTAAGGCCCCAAACCCGGGAGGCCTCACTTGTTGGATTTACTCATTCACAAACAGTTCTTAACTTGAATATCAAAATAACGCACCAGAAAATTTCATTAAAATATACTCATAACATTGTTCAACATGCGGAAGCGTAACATAGTCTAATACATTAACTTAACATAAACTAATCATAACGGGATGCCAGTCTTCATATAATCCGGGTAATTCTTCTCGCTTTCCCAACATCGCCGTCCATCATCATAACCTGGCTTAACCTGAATGTGCATACTAAAAAGTCAGCTACGCTGGTGAGTTCTAGCTTTTCATAAAACCTTAACTTCAAATATTTGCCAAAAATATATCATTTAACTTCATTGATAAAAGCGTACGTAAAATAATGCAATAACAAAAACATAACACATCATAACCAATAAGTCAACAAACACATCGAATCTGCGCCTTCTCGTAATCGTCAAATCCAACATCACATACAAGTGGAATAACCTGAAGATCACCACCACTAGGCCCATCAACACCTTACTGTACTTCGGGTGAGGAACTCCTAGGGCCCGATACTTAGGTTATTCAATACCAACTTCAAGCACGACATCACAAGGATGACACGTACCAAACTTCAAGCACTGCACCCCGTAAGGCACAAGTACCAAACTTCAAGCACGACTACCCCGTAAGGTAAATCATACCAAACTTCAAGGATCACGATAATCCCCTTGGTGACCGTCATCACCCCAGTTGTACAACAGTTGGCCAGCCACAAAGGCCCCTAAAAGGTAAAGGCCCATTACATACTTCCCATACCCATAACCTTCATTCCCTAAGGAATATTGGCAGATTCGTTCATTTGTGACTTTCGTAAACATTCACTCCTTTTACTTCAAAACTTCAGTTAAAGCATTCGTACGTTTTATTAAAAATCATTCATTCATTTGTAAACACTTCATAAACTTCTTTTGGCAAAATATTTCATAAACACTTCTTTCATAATCTTTCCTTTCAAAACATCGTTCATAAACATCGTTTCATAAAACGTCACATACATCATTCATAAACATCGTTTTATAAAACGTCACATACATCATTCATAAACATCGTTTTATAAAATAGTCACATCGTTACGTATGCATACCAGCCCAAAAACATTATTAAAACATTTAAAAGAGGGCTTCTAGAACTCACCCGATAAGCTAGTCTCGGTCGTCCTAAACAAAGGTCCAACGACTTCACTTACGATCTAAATTGAATAGTTACATACACATCAGACCAATCCCGACTCTAACGGTTTAACCATTCTGACTTTACTAACCAGCCTGATGCCTGCGCACTTAGCAAGTGCGCAGGGCCTTGTTCTTGCGTACTTAATAAGTGCGCAGACTTTGCTTCATGCGTACTTGGTAAGTGCGTATGACCTTCTTTTTGCGTACATGAAAAGTACGCAGAACCTTTCTTCTTGCGTACATGACAAGCACGCAGAACCCCTTCATGCGTAGTTGATAAGTGCGCATGATCTGCTCCATGCGTACTTGATAAGTACGCAGGATCTATTTCCCCGAAAAACCCTAACTTTCGCATTCGGGTCCGATCACGTCGAGATCCCGAACTTATTTACATTCAAAACGTTTGTTTTTCATTAAGGAACTCAAATCTATGGTTTTCTTCCAGTTTTATCCGTAAAAACGTTTCCTTTTCATCCAAAACCCGAAAACCCCAAAACGAACAAAAAATCATATCTAGGCAAGATCGTTACCTGTATCGAGCTTCTGATCTGGAGGTTCTTCTCACGATCTCTGGAGCAACACACTTCTTCAATCTCGAGTCGATCCGCCAACTTTCTCTCTCTATGGTTTCTCTCTCTAGATGTGGCAAATGAGAGAAAGGGTGGTGACTTAGGCTATTTATTAGGGAGGCTCCCCTATGTTCGCCCCTTCTAGCCTGTCGGCCCATACGGCCCGGCCCGGCCCGTCATGCCTCTTTCGCTTATTCCGTTAATTTAACTGTCGTTTTATTTTTGGGATGTTACAAGTCTACCCCCTTACAATAAGTTTCGCCCCCGAAACCTATCATAAGTCAAATAGATGAGGGTACGACTCCCTCATTTCTGTCTCCATTTCCCAAGTAGATTCTGATCCCTTTCGGTGCTTCCACTAGACTTTAACCAATTGAATAATCTTATTACGCAAGCGCTTCTCCTTTCTGTCTAAGATGGCCACGTGTTCTTCGATGTAGTTGAGTCTGTTGTCGACCTTGATGTCAGTAAGTGGTACGTGAGCCGATTCATCCGCCAAACACTTTCGCAAGTGTGATACATGGAAGGTAGGATGAATTCCACTTAACTCATCAGGCAACTCTAACCGATAAGCGACTTCACCAACCCGTGCCATAATTTTGAATGGTCTGACAAACCTCGGACTTAACTTTCCTCTCTTCCTGAATCGTATGATCCCCTTCCAGGGCGATACCTTCAACATTACGCGATCTCCAACGTTAAACTCAATAGGCCTTCGTCGTTTATCCGCGTAGGATTTCTGACGATCTTGTGCGGCCTTCATTCGTGCCTTGATTTGATCAAACCTTTCCAACATTTCTCTTATGACTTCAAGACTTCCTAATTCCTTATGTCCAATTTCACCCCAACAAACCGGGGTCCTGCATCTTCTCCCATACAACATTTTATAAGGCGGCATGCCTATCGCCGTGTGATGACTATTGTTGTAGGAGAATTTGGCTAACGGCAGATGACTGTCCCAACTGCCACCAAAGTCGATAATACAAGCACGAAGCATATCCTCCAATGTTTGAATGGTCCTTTCGGACTGACCATCCGTTTGCGGGTGGTATGCCGTGCTGATATTAAGCCTTGTGCCCATCGCCTCGTGAAATCTTTTCCAGAACCTCGATGTGAATCGTGTGTCCCGGTCAGATACGACCGTCAAAGGCATCCCATGCCGCGCTACTACTTCGTTAATAAATACTTCCGCTAACCTTTCCGACGAGAACGTCTCGCGAATAGGTAGGAAATGAGCACTCTTCGTTAAACGGTCCACAATTACCCAAATGGTGTCATGACCTTTAGCTGTGCGAGGTAGCTAGGTTATGAAGTCCATGGTAATGTGTTCCCATTTCCATTCTGGTATATCAAGTGGTTGGATCTTTCTATACGGTTTCTGGTGTTCGGCCTTTACTTGCGAGCAAGTCAAGCACTTGCTTACATACTTTGTCACTTCATGTTTCATTCCAGGCCACCAGTATTCCCTCCTCAGATCTTGGTACATTTTGTTGGTACCGGGATGGATAGAGTAACGAGACTTATGAGCCTCATCCAAGATTTTAGTCCTAAGCTCGCCACCCATGGGTATCCATACCCGTCCAAAACGTGTCCTAACACCAAGGGTGTTATATTCCAACTTGTCCTGTTGGCCAAGCATTCTTTCCTTTTTTTATGTTTTCTTCCTTAAGTGCTTCATCTTGAGCTCGTTCAATTTCCCTCATCACATCTGATGTTACCACCAACTGGCAAGCTTTCATTCTAATAGGAGCAGGCACATCCTTTCGGCTCAGAGCGTCAGCCACCACGTTTGCCTTTCCAGGATGGTACATGATTTCACAGTCATAATCTTTCAGGAGTTCTAACCATCATCTCTGCCTCATATTAAGTTCCCTTTGTTCGAAGAAGTATTTCAAACTTTTGTGGTCGGAGTAAATAGTAAACCTTACCCCGTAAAGGTAGTGCCTCCAGATTTTCAATGCGAATACGACAGCAGCAAGTTTCAAATCGTGAGTTAGATAATTGGCTTCCTGAATCTTCAACTGCCGTGACGCATATGCAATCACTCTTCCGCGTTGCATCAATACGTACCATAATCCCTGACCCGAAGCGTCAGAGTATACCACCAAGTCTTCATTGCCCTCGGGAAGGGCCAAGACTGGAGCTTGGGTTAGCTTCTCCTTCAATTTCTTAAACGCCTCATCCTTAGTCGAACCCTATTCGTACTTTACCTCTTTCCGAGTCAACCTTGTCAACGGCAAAGCTATTTTCAAGAAATCCTGGATGAATCTCTGATAGTAGCCTGTCAATCCCAAGAAACTGCGGATTTCAGTCGGCGTCTTGGGAATATTCCATTCCTTTACCGTCACTATCTTTGCTGGGTCAACCATAATGTCGTTCGGGTTAATGACATGACCTAGGAATTGGACTTCCCTAAGCCAAAACGCGCATTTGGAGAACTTAGCATACAACTTTTCCTTCTTCAGAGCCTCCAACACTTCCTTTAAGTGACATGCGTGATCACCCTCATTCTTGGAGTAGATGAGGATATCATCGATGAACACGATTACCGATCGGTCCAGCATTGGTCGACAAACTCTATTCATCAAATCCATGAACGCTGCGGGGGCATTCGTCAATCCAAAAGACATTACGCGGAACTCGAAATGTCCATAACGCGTGCGAAATGTGATTTTTGGTATGTCTTCTTCCCTCACCTTCAACTGATGGTACCCGGATCGAAGGTCAATTTTTGAGAACCAACTTGCGCCTTGCAATTGATCGAACAGGTCGTCGATTCTTGGTAAAGGGTACTTTTTCTTCACCGTACGTTTGTTCAATTCGCGATAGTCAATACACATTCTCATCGAACCATCCTTCTTCTTTACGAATAACACCGGGGCACCCCAAGGTGAGATGCTCGGTTGGATAAATCCTTTCTCAAGTAATTCATCTAGTTGTGTCATTAGTTCCTTCATCTCTACCGGTGCTAGTCGATATGGAGCTTTAGCCATGGGCTGGCCATCTTGTACTAAGTCGATTCGGAACTCAATCTCTCTGTCGGGTGGTATCCCAGGCAAATCCTCTGGAAATACCTCCGGGTACTCGCGTACCACGGGTACATCGTCAAGTTCCATCGCTTCCTTACACTTGTCAATTGCGTACACCAGATACGCCTTGCATCCGCGCCTCAAGTATTCTGTTACCTTAATCATCGAGATGACGTTTGGCATCGGGGCGTCTCGATCTCCAAAAACCTCGACTTTGCTACCATCCGGAGCCTTGAGTCGGATTATTTTTCGTTTGCATATAATTTGCGCTTCATTGGCAGTTAGCCAATCCATACCTAACACGACATCGAACCCACCCAAAACAATAACAAACAACCTGACGGGGAATCTATGACCTTCTATTTTTATTGTGGAATTGTCAACTACATCGGTTACTCTCGCAGTCCTACCCTCAGCGGTTTCTACGCTAAAGGCCATTTCTAGCTTACTAACAGTGTATTTCACTCGTTTACAAAAAGTCGCAGATATAAAACTCTTACTGGCACCCAAATCAAATAACACAGAAACAAAAGTGTTGTCAAGGATGAACGTACCTGACGCCACGTCGGGGTCCACCCTGGCCTGGTCTTGCGTCAGCACGTACGCACGAGTCTTTGCTCGGGGCCTCTCTTCTTTCTTCTCCGGGCCTTTCCCTTTCCCGGCTTCGCCCATCCAGGGCTAGGTGCATTCCCGGCTCATATGGCCACTCTCCCCACAGTTGTAGCATTTGTATCCGTGTGGGCATTCACGGGAGTAATGTCCGGTCTTGCCGCATTTAAAGCACAGATTTGACCCTAGCCGACATTCACCCGCATGTCTTACCCCACATTTTCCACAGACTGCCGTCTCGCCTACCTTGGCCTGCTTGTCCCGAGCCCCAAACAACTTCCCACCCGATCACTTAGCGGGAAAACTCAGCTTCTTTTTAGGCTCTTCAATGGCAACGACATTCAGCACCGGATCGTCAAATACCACGCCGCTCAGTTCTACCACCGAATCATAGGTAGTAGGGGCGTTTGCCTTAACATAGGTGCGGACCTGGTCCGGCAGCCCTTGAATGTAGTAGGCAATCTTTCTTTCCTCAGTCATGACAAGATGTGGCACCAGACGTGCCAATTCATTGAACCGCGTGGTGTACTGTCGGTGTGTCATGCTCCCGGCCTTAATCTCTAGAAACTCCCTTTCTACCTTTTCGATCTCATTCCTTGGACAGAAATTCTTGATCACCAAGGTTTTTAAATCAGTCCACATCATCGCATCCACAGCCTCGTCCCCTTTAGCTTGACGCACACCTTCCCACCAATGGGATGCTTCCTCCCTCAAGGAGTTAGCAGCAAATTTCATAACTTGATCTGTTCGACACTCGCTCAAACGGATGGCAGCTTCCATACGTATTACCCAGTCAAAAGCAGCCATCGCGCCCTTCTTCCCAGTCAGGACCGGCGGGTCACATGCCTTAAAGGACTTATAGTCGCAACCACGGTTAAGCGGTGTGTTGATTGCCTCAGTGTTCGGGGTACCAACCGCCGTGTTAGACCCACCCATCTCACTAGCCTTCTTTAACGCTTCTGCCAACAGTCCTGGAAGAGAAACCTTCATCAACTCAGTGAACTCGTGTGCTAGAGCCGCTCTCACTTCCGTTTCAAAAGTGAATTGTTGCTCTTCGACATGAGTCGGCTCAGTCCCGTGTACACTAACTTCTGGCTCAGTGTGAACACTTCCTTCTTCACTATACTCTTGGCGTGCAGGGTCCTGCCGCGCCCACCGTTACGACAGCCGGTACGACCACCGGTATGGCCCCCACCACGCCTTTCGTTTCCTCTCCTTGACATTTCGTTCTATAAGACAAGGAATCCAATGTCATCACACTAGTTAACAAATAAAATTCAACAAGCACTGTAAGATGTTAATATACACTGGCCATCTGCAATTAACCATTACACTACTTTTCGATTTCTATTTGACCACCTTTGTGATTCCATCAGAACACAAGTCCTTACCTAACCCTTTCTAAGGCATACTATATATATAAATATATACTACCTTCATACCTGATGCTGTGGCTCGAGTTACCCGTACTGGCATCCACTTTCGGTCTCATTCACAGTTTAAGTTCAGACACTGGGAGTGTCTGAATCTCTCAAATTATTGCTCTGATACCAACGTGTAAGGCCCCAAACCCGGGAGGCCTCACTTGTTGGATTTACTCATTCACAAACAGTTCTTAACTTGAATATCAAAATAACGCAGCGGAAAATTTCATTAAAACATACTCATAACATTGTTCAACATGCGGAAGCGTAACATAGTCTAATACATTAACTTAACATAAACTAATCATAACGGGATGCCAGTCTTCATATCATCCGGGTAACTCTTCTCGCTTTCCCAACATTGCCGTCCATCATCATAACCTGGCTTAACCTGAATGTGCATACTAAAAAGTCAGCTACGCTGGTGAGTTCTAGCTTTTCATAAAACCTTAACTTCAAATATTTGCCAAAAACATATCATTTAACTTCATTGATAAAAGCGTACGTAAAATAATGCAATAACAAAAACATAACACATCATAACCAATAAGTCAACAAACACATCGAATCTGCGCCTTCTCGTAACCGTCAAATCCAACTTCACATACTAGTGGAATAACCTGAAGATCACCACCACTAGGCCCATCAACACCTTACTGTACTTCGGGTGAGGAACTCTTAGGGCCCGATACTTAGGTTATTCAACACCAACTTCAATCACGGCATCACAAGGATGACACGTACCAAACTTCAAGCACTGCACCCCGTAAGGCACAAGTACCAAACTTCAAGCACGACTACCCCGTAATGTAAATCGTACCAAACTTCAAGGATCATGATAATCCCCTTGGTGACCCTCATCACCCCAGTTGTACAACAGTTGGCCAGCCACAAAGGCCCCTAAAAGGTAAAGGCCCATAACATACTTCCCATACCCATAACCTTCATTCCCTAAGGAATATTGGCAGATTCGTTCATTTGTGACTTTCGTAAACATTCACTCCTTTTACTTCAAAACTTCAGTTAAAGCATTCGTACGTTTTATTAAAAATCATTCATTCATTTGTAAACACTTCGTAAACTTCTTTTGGCAAAATATTTCATAAACACTTCTTTCATAATCTTTTCTTTCAAAACATCGTTCATAAACATCGTTACATAAAACGTCACATATATCATTCATAAACATCGTTTTATAAAACGTCACATACATCATTCATAAACATCGTTTTATAAAACAGTCACATCGTTACGTATGCACAACATTATTAAAACATTTAAAAGAGGGCTTCTAGAACTCACCCGATAAGCTAGTCTCGGTCGTCCTAAACAAAGGTCCAACGACTTCACGTACGATTTGAATTGAATAGTTACATACACATCAGACCAATCCCGACTCTAATGGTTTAACCATTCTGACTTTACTAACCAGCCTGATGCCTGCGCACTTAGCAAGTGCGCAGGGCCTTGTTCTTGCGTACTTAATAAGTGCGCAGACTTTGCTTCATGCATACTTGATAAGTGCGTATGACCTTCTTTTTGCGTACATGAAAAGTACGCAGAACCTTTCTTCTCGCGTACATGACAAGTACGCAGAACCCCTTCATGCGTACTTGATAAGTGCGCATGATCTTCTCCATGCATACTTGATAAGTACGCAGGATCTATTTCCCCGAAAAACCTAACTTTCGCATTCAGGTCTGATCACGTCGAGATCCCGAACTTGTTTACATTCAAAACGTTTGTTTTTCAGTAAGGAACTCAAATCTATGCTTTTCTTCCAGTTTTATCCGTAAAAACGTTTTCTTCTCATCCAAAACCCGAAAAACCCCAGAACGAACAAAAACTCAAATCTAGGCAAGATCGTTACCTTTATCGAGCTTCTGATCCGGAGGTTCTTCTCACGAGCTCTGGAGCAACACACTTCTTCAATCTCGAGTCGATCCGCCAACTTTCTCTCTATACGGTTTCTCTCTCTAGATGTGGCAAATGAGAGAAAGGGTGGTGACTTAGGCTATTTATAGGGGAGGCTCCGCTATGTTCATCCCTTCTAGCCCGTCGGCCCATCCGGCCCGGCCCTTCATGCCTCGTTCGCTTATTCCGTTATTTTAACTGTCGATTTATTTTTGGGATGTTACAACCAGAAGCTGGACCAAAGACTAGCCTTGATGATAGATAACGAACCCACATCTATTTCATGTTAACACAACCTCTACCAATGGAATTTCGGGACGAAATTCTCTTAACTAGGGGAGACTGTGACATCCCTGATTTTTATGCCTGATCCTATAATCCTACCTTGTAACCTTGATTGATTTATTATACAGTGAACCTTTTTCTTGCTTCATATCACTTGATTTATTATTTCATTTCAAATTTCCAAGTCTAGTCTAAAGCGAGTATTCTATTGCGCTTAGAACGGCTTGCGCATTCTATTTTGATTCTATATCTGATTCTCGTATTCATTATTAAACTTGCTAATTATAATAACTTTGGATGCCTTAGACTCTAACCTAATAAAAACAATTCAAGTTTGTAACTTCGTTTGACTAAAATAAAATTTCAAGGGTAAAAGTTACACATACATAAATTTCAGGGTTTCTTTTGTAACGTTTTCGAAATCTGGTTACTTTCTGTAAATTCAATCATATATCATTATTATTAATATAATTTTCAAAATTTTAAGTATATATATTATTATTTATTATTTAAATTAATAAAATAAATTAATTCCTTTAAACTTATCGAAAATGAATTAAAACCATTATTTTTATTCTTAAATCCTATCCTAATCCATTCCATCCATTAACTAACTAATTTTGAACTCAATCCTATCATCCATATCCTCAAAATTTCGTGATCTAACCCCCCTATATCCATTATTCAAAAGTTTTATAAAAATTCTAAGATTTATAAACCTATGTTTATTACCTTTGCTATCCTAGTAAAAAAACCTAACTAACTTTTCCCCTTTTTCTCTTGGAAGATTCTAGCTTAAATCCTTTCATTCTGAGTAAGTTCTTCATATGTTCTTACTCGTTCATACTTTTTCTTTCAAAATCCTTCATAGCTAGCTAGATCTATGATTCCCTAACATTTTTATGTTATAATCATAGACCTATCGAAGATCAAAAGCCGTATTTTAATTAAACATGTTCAAACTTTTATTTAAAAACTTGGTTTTGATCTATCTTGTTCCTTTCAATTTTAAAAATCATGTTTTTACTAAAACTCATTATTTTCAAATTAAACCCCTTTAATATTCAATTAAATTCATTTATATCTTTTCTAAACTCATATTTTCACTTTAGCCCTTATACATTCCAAACTTACCAAACAAACCCTAATCTTGGTCAAGTATATAAATAGAGTAACTTTAAAACCAGTATGTAGTTATCTGACAAACGTTAAAGTTCTGGCTAGGAAAAGACGGGGTTCCGATCCAACCAACTTTTTCCTATGAACTTTTATGTTGGAGGTACTACTCTGGAATGACAACCACTCTAGTGTACAACAACCACTTTCAACTATTTACAATGTTAACCCCTCGGTTATCCTTAACTTGTTTCTAACATAACAAACTTAACTTAGGGAATTCTTAAGACATTCAATCCAAGTTACTACAAGTTCAAGTTCAACCCTTTCATTTGCAAGGTGAGTACATAGCCCCTCTTTTACTTTGGGGTGGAAAACATGTTTCTATATCAAAACGAAATCAAATTCTAAAATCAAAACTATTCTTTTTGCTGTCAATAACATACTTTCTAATTCTGGTAAAACTAAACTGGTTTATACATGTTGCTATACTATGTCACTTTTTCATTACAAAGTCTCTCTTATTTTCTAAAACTATACAACCATTAACTTTGGGGAAGCCACGGGAGTACGTAAATAGATCTATTGGCTTGACAAGCCCATCTAGTCCTTCAAGTTGTGGATTCTGGTCAACTTGGAAGGAGCTGGATGTTTAGAAACTGCATTCTTGACACTTACAATTAGTCACCATGACAAGGTGTTGGACGGGAGAGCTATCGATCACTAGGGTTAGTTGTGGACTCATGTATAAAAGTTTAATTACTTGGAATTGTGAAACTTGTTTATGACTTGCATCTTGTTATCTATTACTATGTTCTCGCCAACGTTTTAGTTGACCTATTTTAGCATATTTTTCAGGTGAAGCTAACTAGGATGTTGATAAGTTCGTGCTAGGATCAAGGATTATGATTTAGTGGACTTAGCTAGAAAATAACTAAAGAATACTTATTTGTTCTACTTATTTTGTTTGATTTTTGTAATCAATGTAATCAATTATTCAATTAATAGAAATTTCTTTTGATCATGTGTAATGATTCAATTTCGTCGCCCCCTCGTGTTTCCGCCTTGGCGGGGGTGTGACACCTGGTTTATCTAAAAAAGACCCAGGTTCTATCCCCACAGGCAACACTTTAGGAAGGGGCATGGTGGCACAATGAAGGAAGACCGAGATCTTTGTGATCTTCGGTTCAATCCCGAGGGCGTCCGGGTTTAATCACCAGTGGGCTTTCGGGCGGGTGGGTTTTCCCCGGAACTGGAGATAACTTGGGGCGCTTAAGGGCTCCATACGGCTGGGTTAGGCCAGCTGGAGGTGGTCTTTTGCCAATGGGTCACCACGTACGGAGTACCTAGGCAATTATCTGTTTATTGCACGTTCAAAAAAAGCCACAGAAAGTATAGCCGATCATACTCTCTATTTTGTCTTCGGTTCGTGTGCAAAAACAGCGGCAAAAGGCTGCCCTTTCTTCTGTTCTAATTCCCAGAATGCTAAATCCGCCCTCTGGAATTTTCTGAAAGCAACAAAGGATAACAACCAGGGCCTCTGGTTGTTCATTGGGGATTTTAACGAGGTTAGGTTCTCACATGAACGCCTAAACTCGGAGTTTAATGCCACCGGAGCAAATGTTTTTAATGAATTCATCTATGATTCTAATTTGTTGGGGGGCTTTAAATTTACTTATATGAGTAGTAATGGTCAAAAAGCAAGCAAACTAGACAGAGTGCTTGTGTGTAGTGATTTTCTGAACAGGTGGCAGAGGCAATCCTAACTGCTTGGATGAGGGAATTATCGGGATCACTGCCCTATTTCACTTTGTTGTTCTAGTGTGGACTTTAGGCCAAAGCCGTTCAGATTTATTAATTCTTGGATTGGGAAGGACATGATGGATGAGGTGGTTTTAAAGGCTTTCTCTCTCCCAGTTGCTAATGTCAGGCCGGATGCCATTCTCGCAGCTAAGTTGAAAAATGTTAGGTATGCTCTAAAAGGTTGGAATAAGGCAAGGTCTGAAAAGGAGGGCGAGTTAGTTAAATCCCTAAGGATGAAACTGAATACCTTGGACATGTTAGCAGAGCTCATTGGCTTAACTGATGAGGAAAGAATGTCAGATGTTCTGAAAATCCTACTTAGGACCCAATTTTAATAAAATGTCAAATATTTCTTTTCATTATGATGCTTGTTGAGTCATAAAATGCCTTTTGGTACAAATTCGTTTTGTGCATCTAAACCTTTAAAACTTATTTACTCTAATGTTTGAGGCCCAGTTCAAACCTCTAATAATGGCTACACATATTATGTTATATTCGTGGATTTTTATTCAAAATACACTTGACTATATCCTATGAAATGAAAATCCGACGTTTCAGTTCTATTTCCACAATTCAAAACATTGGTTGAAATTTTTTTTCACACTCCTATAATTTCAATATTTACAGATAATGGAGGTAAATACATTGATCTTATTCCGTATCTCCAAGCTAATGGGATATCTCATTTTACAAGTCCCCCGCATACACCGAATGATCTGGGAACTGGAAAATGGGAAACTAGGGGACCTAAGGCAGAAAGCAAGAATTAGGTGGGCGGTAGATGGGGATGAAAACTTAACTTTTTTACACGGTATGTACAACTCTACGGTGGTCACAAATAGGCTTAATGGCATATTCATTTTATTGGAAATTGGACATTCTGTCCAAAGGAAATTAAAATGGGAGCCTGCACTTTTTTTGGGGACGGATTCAAAGAAAAAATGGGGAACCGGCCAAGAGCGGTATGTCCGGGGCTGAAAAGACTTTCCGATTCCGAGGCTTCCTTTGTTGTCATGCCATTCACTTGTGAAGAAATTAAAGCCGCGGTTTGGGATTGCGGGGGTGATAAAGCCCCGGACGGTTTCAACTTCACTTTCATCAAACACTTCTAGGATCATCTTAAGCATGATTTTAGTTGTATCCTTCGGTCCTTTTATGTAGATGGAGTAATCAGTGGGCTTGTTGCTTGTCTTTTATTGCTTTGATACCAAAATATAGAGACACCTCCTCCTTCAATGATAAGAGGCCTATCTCCCTCATTGGTTGTATCACTAAAGTAATTTCCAAAGTTTTGGCTAACCGCATTAAATCAGTTACTGGCTCGGTTATTTCGGAGTCCCAAACAGCTTTTCTTGCCAAAAGAAACATCTTGGATGGCCCCCTTGTGGTTAATGAAGTCCTTTCTTGGCTCAAGTAATCCAAGCTTTCGGGTCTTGTTTTCAAAGTGCACTTTAATAAGGCATTTGATTCTTTATCGTGGAGCTTCATCGACTCCATTCTAATGCAAATGAACTTCTTGGATAGGTGGAGGCTTTGGGTTAAGGGGATTCTCAGGTCGGCGAGGGCTTCGGTCCTGATAAACGGGTCCCCCTCCAAGGAGTTTACTTGCTCCCGTGGGGTCCGACAAGGGGATCCTCTTTCTCCTTTTCTTTTCCTTATTGCTATGGAAGCTTTAAATTAGATGATTCATCAGGCTGGAAGATTAGGGGTATTTAGAGGTATTCAATTGCCTCGCAATGGTCCAGTTATCTCGCATTTTTTGTTTGTTGATGACGTCATTATCATGGGGGAATTGTCGAAATCAAAATTTCAAACCTTAATTAGATTAATGAGATGTTTCTTCCTTGCATCCGGGCTTGAAATCAATCTCAGCAAATGCAGTCTCATGGGGGTAAACGTGCCTGAAAATAACCTTTTGGAGCTGGCAAACATAGCTAGATGTCGTGTCAGTTCAATTCCTTTTTCTTATCTTGGCCTGGTGGTGGGTGCTAACATGAATCTAGCTAAAAATTAGAAACCTGTTATTGATACATTTGAAGCAAGATTATCAGTGTTGAAAGCAAAAAACTTATCAATCGGAGGACGCGTGGTGTTGATCCGTTCGGTTCTCGACAGTGTGCCGGTATATTTATTTTCCTTATATAAAGCCCCTGATAAAGTCATTAAGGCATTGGAAAGAATTAGGAGGAATTTTCTATGGGGAAGCACCGGGGATACTAGGAAGATTAATTGGGTTAATTGAGATTTAGTTTGTGTCCCTAAATCTGTCGGGGGGCTTGGGTTAGGTTCCTTGAAAGTTCTAAACTTAAGTCTCTTAACAAATTGGTGGTGGAGGTTCTTATCAGAAGCAAATTCTCTTTAGAATGGCGTTATAGATTGCATTCATGGTTCTTCCTGTGGCCCTGGTCCATTCATGATCGGCGAGTTATGGCAAGTGTGTGGGGTAATATCACCAAATTAGATCTTGCCTTCAGCAAATATCATTTGGACTTAAAGGGAACTCTTTGAGAAGGTAGGTGATGGCTAGAAGTGGAAAAAGGATCCCCAGGGGGTGTTTTCGGTTAAGTCCATCAGGTGGCTTTTGGGGGAAGTGTCTCACAATCCAAATTGTTTCACATTTTGTTGGAGTAAAGGGGTTCCACAAAAAGTGAACATTTTGGCGTGGCGCGCCGAGCTTGACAGGATTCCAACACGAGTGGCTTTATGTTGGCGAAAGGTTACTCTTGACTCCGATGAGTGTCCGCTTTGTCTTCAAAACTCGGAGACCTCCGATCATCTCTTCACTTCATGTTACTATGCTTCTATGACTTAGGGATTCATTAGCAACTGGTGCAAAATCCCTCAAATATTCGTGTTTTCGGTTCGTGATATATTGGGTTTGTGTAATATTGCTCCATCGGCGACCAATAGGAGCAAAGCTTGCCAAGTGGTAATCCTCACTGCAGTATGGTGCATCTGAAAACTAAGAAATGATGTCGTTTTTGGGGAGAAAAAGGCGTCCCTCAATTGGCTATTTGATGAAATAAAAAGCACAAGTTTTCTATGGGTGAAGAACCGAGCCGGTATTGGGCCAATTGAATGGGTCTCTTGGAGTGAATTTAATTTTTAATTTGCCTGTATGTTGTTTCCTTTTTGTTTGACTTGTGCTGGTTAGCTCCTGCTAGCTTGCTTGTTTTCTTTTTGTTATATAAATTCCGTCTTTCAAAAAAAAAATTCGTGCCCTAAGTCACTCCCCGAATTCCAGCCGTTCACCTCTGTGTTGCGTCCGTGTGCCCTCTTTTATTCACCTCCCCTCAATTTCTTGTGGGCCTCTCCCATTTATTATTTTCTTTCTCGTGGACTTGCATGCGAACCCACCAGCCCATCAATTAACAATATGGCTCAAATTGAAGTTTTCCTTTTTAATGTTGGTCCACATGAGTTTCTGTTTAAGAATTTTAATAGAATCATGCATTAAATTAAAGTATCAAACAACTTAAATTCATTTAAAAATTAATCTCTCTTTTGATTTAACATTTTCTAATTTAGCTTCTTTGAACTTTATTTCTATGTTTTTAATCTATTATATATAAAAAGATATAAAATATAAAAATAGTGTATAGTAAATTGGATATTACGTAATTAGGGTTAAAAATATATGATTATATACAATTAGTATGGGTTTATCAACCACTCATCAGTCTGCCCGGTGAGGGTCAAGAGACTTACCACTGGACCAACGACTATATTGGTGTCATAGTGGTGGTTCAGATGCGTGTTAAAAAAAAACTACGGGAACCGGATTCTGGGCACACCAGACACAAAAAAGAAAGAGGTGTGGTGGCAAGTTTCGAAGCCGCAACCTTATCTGTGAAGGCACCAAAATTTAGCCAAGTGATATGGGCATGAAGTCGTGCTAAGAATCAATTCATTAACTATTTAACAAATAGTCTCAATCCATCATCTTCCCCATTTGTGCAAACCCAAAACCCTAGCCCTAAAATTGATCCGGTAGTCTAAAGGTACGAGATCAAAACGATAGGGCATTCGTTAAGAGGATCAAGACGAGTTGAATGGTATGAATATTACCTGTAATGGTTACGCAGAGGGTGAGATTGACTAGAGTCGCGAGCTTCGAGTTCTTCGGCTTAAATCGAGTTCCAGGGATGAGATAAGTTGGAATTGCGAGTTCAGAGAGTTTAAAGGGAGTGTCGCGCATGATTTAGGCTCAGTTTTATAGGTTGATTTCATCCAAAACGTGTTATTGATTTTCGAGTTAAAGGAAACCGGTTACATGTTTAAATTTTGAGTTAATACGCTTGATTACGAATGAATTGGTTCATCAATATCATTTGGTTTTGGTCGAGTAACATTTACGCACGATTTGGTGCATTAACATCATTGCATTTGTGCAAAATAAAACCGATTTGGATCGATTTGGGCAATGTTTGACTTAGGGTTCAATTTTTGTGAGAAGGGTCAAATGAAAAGGTAAGAGCATGGGGTATACCAGTGTGATTGTGGTGTGATGTGATAATAAAGTGCACGCCACGTGGCGCCACGTCAGATTCTGGAAAAATCACACCATAATCACATGGCAAGGGGTATACCTATGTGATTGTGGTGGTGTGATAATTTAATGTTTTTTATTTTATTTTTATTTAAATAAAATAAAACATAATAAAATAATATTCATTAATAAAAATAAAAATTACATTAATAAAAAAAATTACATTAATTAAAAAAAAACATAACCAAAACCTACGGGATACCATGACGTTCTTTGATCTCCTTTTGTTTTTTTCAATCAAAAAACGTTGGGCGGTTGTGAGTGAATCAAGATCGATACCAAGAATTTCGATCTCTTGTTTTGTTCGTTTCCAATCCATCCTCTCGTCTTGGGCGTTGTTAAATCTTGTCATTTGTTCGACCATTTTCTTGCCGATTTCGTCGTGTCTTGAAACCGATCCCGAGCCCGAGCCCGAGCCCGTTGCTTGGGCTTTTGCTTTTTTCTTTCCAATCGGACGGGGTATTTCTTCCACGTCTTCCGGTGCATCTATGTTTAGGTCGTACTTAGATCTACCATCGGAAGCGCCTGGACTAGCGTCGATGTCGGTTGATGTTCTTTTTTTGGACGAGCCGGTTCGGGTGGGAGCAATGTATAGTGTTTGCCACTTTGGCGAATTCCTACAAATCTCCCAATATTGAATTGGTGTTTCGCCACCACGGTCGTCTTTAAACCGGACCGTTGCTCTCGTCAAAATATCAGAATCGCTCTCACTGCTTCTTCGATCCCGCAAAACTTCTTGATATATCCCGTGGAACTTTACCACCTTCCCATTTATATGAGTCCATTTTGAACTCAATTGAAAGTTCAAAAGTGTTGGTTATGGTTTGGATCATTACTCATTTTTTGGTTGGGGATATTAGAAATGAGTATAGAAGATTAGTAAGTTTGAATAGAAAATGAGTGTAAATATTATGGAGTAAAATTGGGTATTTATAGTGAGTAAAAATAATATTATTAATTATTATTTATTTATTTTATTCCAACGGTACAAAATACTACCGTTCAAAGGTAGTTTTTTTTTTAAAATGAATTTGCTGGCGTGAAAAAAATCACGTCGAGGAACGACGGCATGATTAAACAAATGAGGGGGCGGTGTGGGTTTAAAATCACGGCGTGATTTTGGGCTACACGTAGGACGACGCCGTGGTTTATAATGGTATACCGGATGCCCTAAGGGGGTTTAAACCAGGGTTCAAACGAGATTGGGGGTTCAAATGCTAATGGAAAGGGTTCAAGACCATCTTTACTTGATTTTAATTCATTTTTATTTGTTTGTAAAATGTTTTTATAAAGTTTATAAAATCTTAAATATTAATTTTTTTATTAAAATTATTCTATAAGGAAAAATTTTTGTTTTTATACACTTACAAACTATATAAATGATCGGTTTAATATGATCAAATATGTATGTATATATATATACACTATATATAATGGGCAAGAATGTCATTTCAACAAAAACTCTTAAAATTAAGAGTTGTATAACTTTTATTGCACACGGTACAAGTCTTGTAGCTTCAACACCAGGTATTATGAAACCCTAGATTGACATTTCAAAATTCAAAAGTTCGCTCTTTCTCTCGTTCTCCCAGATCTTCACCATCGTCCTCTCTTCAAACCCTATTCTCCCGTCTCCCTCATCTTCATCGCCCGCATCTTCATCCGTCTAAGCCGCCTCTCCACCATCGATTCTCCCTCATCTTCACCATTGGCCTCTCCCGTCGATCCAAGACCTTGAACCGGAGCACAAATCAACAATGGGGAAGTTCAAGGTGGAATAGAGAAGCAGCAATCGATGCATCAACATGTGTAAATCCTAGATTCACGCCATCTTCTGTCCTTCGAATTTCCAGGTGCGATTATGCTTTATTCGTTTTCTAGGGTTTCTTTTTTAAGAGATCGTGATTTATAGTGCATTTTGTTTGTTAATGTTAGTTAGATCATGGCTGTTGTAATTTCATGGGAAGAGGAGGAGTAGAACTGCAAAAGAGAAGCTTCTTTCAAGTGATTTATGGGCAGTCAGGATTGAAAGGTATAAATTATAATCACTTGTTTTCGAAAATTAGGGCTATATTTGTATTTTGTTTGTTAATGTTAGTTTGATCTTTCTGCTCGTAAGCTTTCTTTTTCTTCCTCGAAAAGGCCGCTATTGAGCTTACACTGTATGATGTAAATTTCAGGTAGAGAATGATCCAGTTTTAAGCAGCTTCTTATATGTCAGCATACTGTTACATGATTGTTTACAACGAGAACTGGATTTTGTTATCGCTAGGCGGCTCCAAAATAAGACTTTGTTAGAAACCCAATTAATGGATATATTTTGTGATGTATTGGTTCAAAACCGAGGCATCAAACGCGCATTACACATGTATTCAGTGTCGATTTATATCATTTGCTGATTTTCTTGGTTTATGTTGGTAGTTAATTTAATAAGGAGCTTATTATATTGGTTTATATGCATGATACTTTTACAGGGTTACCATTCTTTACAACCACATCAAGTGGCACATGCATTGTGGAATCAAGGACGCAAGCTTTTGCACTAGAGAGTCGAGTTAGTGAGGTAACATATGGTTTTGTAACTTATCTTATTTATGGTATCTTTTTTTCATAATTTATAAATAATTGAGTGTGATTTTTTGTTTTACAGGACCAGCAAAATAATTACCAAAGTTAACAAATATGAAGTGAAAATTATGTTTGCAATTAAGAATTATGACAATGAATCTGGGTAAGAATTGATTTTGCTCATATTGTTTTTGGGGTTTGGGCTATGGTAGTGACAGAAAATGGCCGCTTCGATTTGTTCAGGTATATTTTTTAACTTGTGTGTTGTGTTTCAAAAGGGGTTAGTAGTGGTTGTTCATTTGTTGCAGATCAGCAGCAATCAACAAAAAATGTAGGATAAGCTTGACAGGTCAATGGGTACGTGTCACGAGAAAGTTAATTTAGTCACGTGTTTTGATTAAGTCCAGGTTTTCCATTTGCATCGCGCGGGTTTTCTGCTAGTATGTTTATATAGCTATTCAAATACTTACAATTGTCATATTGGCAACTACTTCTGCATATAGTACAACTATCCAAAGCATGAAAGCAACGAGTTGTCATGTAGTGGCTAGAAAAAGACAAGTATGATTAGGTCATCCCATACGGGTTATATTTCAGAGCAAGATCCTAATAGAATGCGTGATCCAGAATCCGGTATCCCGGTAAGCTCAGTATCCCGGATAGTATTGCTAACAATTGCTTGTCCTCATTTCGATTTATATTTGCAGGTAAACGTGAGTATAGAATATATCTCCTAAAGACTCGCTCTATAAACGTGGACCACGTGTTGAATACGTGTGAATCAGCTTACAACGGTCACAAATATGAAGATAGAGTCAAGACCTTTATTTCCGAATAGTTAGTTAGCAGAAGTTTATTATTTATTACCTTGGTTTTAAAAAGCGAAAAGCGCATCGAAGCGACGAGGTCAAAATCCGAAGCGCAAAGCGCAAAAGCGGACCGATTTTCGTACGCGAAGCGCACTTGTTTAAAATAAATCTATAAATTATATATAAAACACTTAGAACACCTAAAACACATTAATATAAACATCTAAAACATCATAATATAGATATATATCACCTTAAGTAGGAAAAACCAACCGAACGAACAAGAAACTAACAATAATATTGTACTAAGTAGGAATAAATATTCAAAAGAAGGTTGCTAAAGTGTTTGCAACTATGCTAAATAGCAATATGGCTAAACGCCTAAACTAGTCGCTTTCTTCACTATCTCCATCATCATCAACATCAATTCCAAGTACCACATCTTCCCCCTCATCTCCACTCATGCCAATGTCCTCTTCCATCTCTTCATCATCTTCATCAATCAATTCGTGTAATCTTCTAGATTGTGTTTTTCTAGAGTAAGTCATAGGAGTAGGGGTGGTGGAAGAAGAAACACCCTTTCCTTTGGATTGCTGGGCATTTGATCTTGTTGAATAAATCGGTTCGGATGCCCCGGAAGCCTTGTCAACAACACGCCATGTCAATCCATCATCTTCAAACACAAACTCTGAATTATCTTCATCCTCATCACTATCCATAATACCAATGACCCACTCATTACTTTCATCAATTTCTTTTAGAAGTATAGGATCGGTGGTGTTCCTTCTTTCATATCGTTGTTTCAATCCACGATTAAACTTTACATACACCAAGTCGTTTAATCGTTTTTGTGCCAATCGGTTTCTTCTCTTGGTATGAAGCTGTAAAAATATTAAATTTTAAATAAATAAATACTAGAAAAAAATTAACTAAATAATAACTAGAAATAATAAAGTCAACTTACTTGTTGGAAGACACTCCAATTTCTCTCACACCCCGTGGCACTACATGTGAGACTAAGAATCCGAATGGCAAACTTTTGCAACTCTGGAGTATCGCATCCAAAGCTATCCCACCAAACCGCTATTAACAGATGAAAATCTATGAGTTGTCTTTAAATAAATTGGAAATCATAAAATAAAGTTGTTTTTTTACCTGGAGATCTTGTTTTTCTTTGTCGTATAGCCATTGGATCGCCAAAAAGACTACCTGCCTCTTGATATAAATCCAACTGGCTACTTATTATGTCTTGAGTTTTTATATCAGCAACCAATCTTCCAATGCATGCAATCATACCTCTTATAACCGGTCCAGACTTTGCTTTCTCTATATTGTCATAATAGAACTCGGGATTCAAGAAAAACCCCGCAGCATGTAAAGGCCTATGAAGCTGACATTCCCATCTTTTGTCAATGATCTCAAATGTTTTTTTATACTCATCTATTCTGTTCAAGAAACTAGCTGCAATGGCGTCCTTAGCCCTTGTCATAGCTTCATATATGTACCCCATGGCTGGCTTCTTATCTCCATCAACAATCCTAAGGACTTTAACAAGCGGTCCTGTCAATTTGAGAGCATACACAATGTTTCTCCAAAATCTTTCTTGAATAAATGTAGATTCTACTTTCTTCCCACCCACTTCCTTTGCCCACTTGCTATTCTTCCACTCTTCAGACACGATCATCCTTCGCAAATTATTCTTTTGCTTGTGCATTTGTGCAAGGGTGATGAACGATGTTGCAAAACGAGTAATCGCGGGCCTATGCAAATTTCTTTGATTTGTGAATCTTCTCATCATGTTCACAAGTCTAGTATGATTGTATATATAGCCATTCGCGAACATTGCGTTTTTCAAACAATCCTTGATCTTTGTAATCTTTCCTATATCCTCTAACATGAGATCAATACAATGAGCTGCACATGGTGTCCAATACAAATGCTTTCTTGAAGATTCCAAGTACGTACCTATGAAGAAAAATAGAAGAAAATTAACATCATACAAAAATAAGTCTATAACATATTAAATATCATAATGCTTTGTTATAAAAGTTACTTACCTGCCAATTTATAATTAGATGCATTATCCGTCACCACCTGCACTACATTCTCCTCCCCAACTTCATCAACCATATCTTCAAGCATCGCCAACAAACTCTGAGCATCTTTTGTAATCTCTGATACATCCATTGACTTCACAAATACCGACCCTTTTGGAGAATTGACTAAAAAATTAACAATATCTTTTTGAACCGTGGAATCACGCCATCCATCTGATAAAATTGAACATCCTTTGACAGCCCATTCTTTTTTGTGATTATCCATCTCCAACGTGGTGTCTTCTACTTCTTTGGTAAGTAAAGGCACCCTCAATTCATGCATAGTTGGTGCTTGAAATCCCGGACCAAACTGTGCCACAGCTTCCAACATAATTTGAAAGCTATCATAGGTGGCCGCGTGAAAAGGAATACCCGCATCGTAGAACCACCGACCTATCTCCCTGCAAACTTTGGTCCTCAATTCTTTTTTACATATTTCATTTATCGTTTGTTGTCTTCCTCCTTTCTCACCTTTCCTACCTTTTAGTATGGATGCTGGATTTTGAGTAAAATACATATCTGCAATCCCTATTTGCCTTGGCTTTTTTGGTGCAGGTGCTTGGCTCGAACCACTTGACTTCTTAACCTTTGTTACCACACATTCTTCTTCCTCTTCGTCACCAAAATCAGTGTCATCAACCATGGGGTCATATGCTTGTTTAGACTTAGCTTTTTTCAACATATAGTCCTTCATCTCTTGTCGTACGTGTTCGGGACACTTACCACATGCTAAAACATCCCTAAATCCACCAACTAAGTGTTGCTTCAGCCGGTATACCCCACCAGACAATGGTTTTCCACAAAACTTGCAATTCCAACGATTTTTGTTTGTCGGGTCTTGTGTGCCATATTTTCTACTCGGGTCAACCTTACTTGCTTGAGCACCTTCACCACCATTAGTAGCCATTTAACTGAACACTACACATGATACAAACAAGTCAAACAAACTACTGTTTAATGAATTAAGCATTTAAAATATTGTTTGACTTTTCATGTCAAACTGAACACAAGAACTGAATTAAATTTAATAACATCTGTAATCTAAGAGAAACAAGCAGCATTTGCAAGCAGGTTATTCCTTCTATAGTGTCAATAATTGCATCCATGCTGAACAGATCTAAAGAGCCAGAGAACACAACTCTTGCATTATTCCTAGCCTGCAATATGCATTTCAAAATAATACTGGTGTGCTCCTTCAAATTGCTATCTTTTTTGTAGATCTAATAAACATAATAGCTAGCCCATCCCAGAGAAAAAAAACAGCTTTTTATGTTTAGCACCAGATAATACTATATTCAACTTTGGTGTCTATATTTTCAATTTATTGTTCTAAAACATTGCAATTTTGACACACTATCTGCAGCTAAATGTAGTTATCAACTTATATTACACAAAAGAATGATGTTTGTCTTCAAGATTTACACAATTGACACTTAGAAGGGAAATAAATATCTCTTTTTGACACTATCACAGAACACACCATATCAGTACAAGCCCTGACCTCAATTTTTGTACTTCCTAAAAGTACATCAGATTGAATGAAATCATCAGCAGCAATTAATGTATGATCCCATATAAGCATTCAGTTAACAGAAAATACATACCTTTTAGCGCAGACAGATGATGATTAATAAGAATCTTGTAGTTGAGGCGGTTCTAGCTTTGAAAAATACAATTCGGCTTTTGCAATTCTGAAAAAAAAATGAACAACAGTACCGAAGATCAGAAGAGAGAATCAGAAAAAAAGCATGAAAAGGAAAATCACCTTTTGCAATTCGGTTGTGGAATGTGGAGTGGAGGAGAGGGAGAATCGCAGCTTCTTGGAATCCCTCTGATTTTACCGCCAAAGGAGAATTAGGGTAAGAATTGGCTAAAGTACATCCAATTTTACCGCCCAATACTCCAGCGTATCTATTGGATCCTATCGGGCCGTATGGGGCCTTTATTAACCAAAATAATCGCTCTATATTAAAAAAAATCACCAGCCCAACTGAGTCATGTACATAAATCGACCTATTGTATCGCTTCACGATTCCTCGATAATCGACCAACTCGCGCGAGTCTTGTACTGCGTCCGACTTGTGTGACAAGACTCGCAGCAGCTGGCGCCCCAGGTCGAGTTGCGAGTTACTCGCGAGTACTCGCGATTTTTAAAACCAAGTTTATTACGCAATGAATCGTATAGGAACACATCACAAACACGCTCGTAATCTCCTGTAACACTTAGCATACGATCTCATTTTGCACACTTTGTACTCGATAATTCCTATTTTATACAAGTCATCAAGGCAGCCCGACGTTTAGTCGGCTCCCAAGGTTTTGTGCCGGAGAACATTAAGGATCAAGGGCTTTTCTCGTAAACACTCGTGTTGATTTAACTGTTTTACATTTATAGATTTAAACAAGCACACTACCTCTCTTTCGAAATTTGTATACAAAGTTAGTTCGTATAATTTTTACCCAAAACAATTTGGCGCCCACCGTGGGGCAAGTGGTGTTTTTTATCTTCAAATATTTATTAAATTTGTGTTTAATCACTTTCTTTCGAAACTAATTTCAAAAATGTCGTCCCAATTCAAAAATGTTTCTGTTTCTGCTTCATCTTCAACATCTGGGCTAGTCAGCCCTATTCCTCCCCTTCCTTCATTCCAGAAAAAGAGTGATAATTAGCCAAGGAAGACTACTCCTGCGGGTTTTTCGGGATCCGGAATATCCGCTGGCACACCTGTGCTCGTTTCAAACGACGAGATTCTCAAGTTATTCTCTGAAGTGAAGCAGCAGATGGAATAGCAGAAAAAGACCAATCAAGCGATATTCAGAGAGCTTGAAAAAATCAAAGACTCAAAGAAACCGGTGGAAATGAAGACTCCATTACAACCAAGGGCTTTGAACTTTGACTATCAGGGATCTTCAGGGTCCATCAGGGAGATTTCCTACCTATGCGGACTGGAGTCACAACTGTTAGTCCGACTCCGGCTGTCAGGGTTACTGCGAGTCAAAATCTTAGATTTACTCTAGGATCATCTTTCAGAGATACCAGCATGGGTAACACGTTTAATAACTTTTCAAATGCTAACGAATCTGTGCAGGATACGAGGATCACTCCTTCCATGGCAAAATAATTAAAGAAACTGAGAGAAATGATCTCTAGCGTGCCAGGTGTAGTGCAACCCATACCCGAGATGTCCGCTGCTAGCCACAGGAACTACAGATTCACTCCTCCCATTTGTGATGCTGAGATCCTGAAGCGCTTCCAAACTCCCAACATGAAACTATATGATGGGACTACGGATCCTGAGGAACATGTGGCGCAATATAGAGAGAGAATGGAGATCATCCCCATTCCCTTGGACTTGAAAGAGGCTTGTTTATGCAAGGGATTCGGTTCTACCTTATGGAAGACTGAAACTGCTCCTTTCAAACCATATATATCCAAGCCATATTCCAAATCTGATAATCACAGGGTCAACGCTGTGGAAGATGACGAGGAAGAAGAGGAATATCCTAAGTTATCTTAATACTGTTTTTCAATTGATACATTTGGTTTGTTATATGCCATGCAGGATCTTGGAGAAAAGGCTAGGTGGCCCTGTAAATTTGAGAAGAACGCCGAAGGCAAGGATAAATCCAAATGGTGCGCTTTCCACGAAGATTTTGGATACGTCACCGAAGACTGTATTGCCCTGCGTAAAGAGATAAGCTATCTCTTGAGCAAAAGATATTTCAAAGAATTTCTAGGCAAAGGAAAAAAGCAAACCAAGGATCATGACAGAATTCCACAAAGGGCCAAATCTCAGCCACCCGATGCTAAGATAATAGGTTTTATTTCTGGTGGTTCTGACATTTGTGGGACTTCTTACTCAGCAGCTAAGAGAAATGCCAAGGAAGACAAAACGGATAAAGGAGATAGACCCATCAGGACCTCTAGCTTAACAGAAGAAAAAGTGATTTCCTTCAACGAAGATGACAGGTATAACGTGCAAGATCCTCATCATGATGGCCTAGTAATCACTGTATATATTGCAAATCATTTCATTCGAAGGATACTGATCGACGGAGGAAGCTCAGTGAACATCATTCAACATGATGTCTTGAAAAGGATGGGGATCCCGGATTTCGAAATCATCTCCAAATTTGCGGTACTGGTAGGATTCAGCGGAGAGGTCAAAAACACAGTCGGGGAGATAAAGCTTCCGATATATATCGAAGGGGTAAACACTATACAAAAGTTTTGCATAATCGATTCTGTCTTATTACAATATTATTCTAGGGAGACCCTAGATACATGACATGAAAGCGGTACCTTCGACATATCAGCAATGTGTCAAAATGCCAACCCCTTAAGGAGTAGTAAAGATCAACAGTGATCAACAAGATGCAAAAGATTGCTACACTTCTTCAATGAAAGCTTCGAAAAAAACCAAACAAGCATAGCAATTAAAGAAACAAGCCAGAGACGTCCTGGAAGCCAAGGTGCAGGATGTTAAAGACTTATCCTTAAATCCAGAGGATCCTGACGTCAAGGTGCTTATCGGAACCAGTATCCCCGAGGATATTGAGCAAAGCCTCATAAGATTACTAAAGAGCAGAACTTCAAATTTTGCTTGGAAGCATGAAGACATGACATGTATTTCTAAAGACATTATTACACATAAATTGGGACTTGATAACAGTTTCAGACCTATATACCAAAAGAGAAGAAAATTCGCTCTAGAGAGAAATATAGTCATCCAATTTGTGACATATTGTGTTTGAATAACTCGGAATTGAAATGGAATGTTATTATTGTATAGAATAAAAAAAAACCAGAAAATCATTGATGTTACAATTCGTGATGTCAATAAGGCTATACACGTGGACGAAACAACTAATGGAGGCTAGAGACTCATTATCAAAATCCAACATCAGTGGTTGAACCAATAGAACACGAGTCGGCCATTGAGGTGGCGATCTTACAAGGGTCTAGAAAACATCTGATACAAATGTTGAATGACTAACCATGTCTCCTAGTTGACATCTACGAGAAACAAAAAAAATGAATTGGCAGATCATTTTCTAGTCTTCATAACAAAACCAAAATTGGATTAGACAAATCCAAGTTCAAATGTTACAACTGTAACATAAAGGGTCATTTGCTAGGGAATGTACTTCCTAGAACATCAATCACCCCTCAATTAACCTATTCATCACCACAAAATCATTCTACCCAAAGTTCATTCAAACCACCTTACACCTTAAGCCTTTATTCCATTGCTCATATATTTTGTTTATTTATCAGTGCACCAAACCTTTTCATTCTATGAACTCGATAACTCATAAGCTATGAAGGCAGGAAACATGCATCAACCTTTACTTCACCCAATCTAGTGTTTATATGCTTGGCTCACGTGTCAACAAGCCTACAAATAAATCAGAATTCAAATGTGGGAATTATGTATGGAATAAATGGCAAAGGGATGATTAAATCAGGATCTAGTTATGCAGAATAACCCTCATTTATGTATAATCCTATAACAAATAATGTACTAGATAGGCATCTTGTAATGCCAGAGGTGCATGTTTCTTTCTTTATTGGTGATGAGTCGAAACCGAAGCCCTAGAATGAACCAGATGTTGAAACCGATTCATCATTGTTTGGGTTTTTCAAGTAGATTACTAGAGTGTTTTGCCTGTCAGATTTGGCAACCGATTTCTCTATTAGTTCAGGTTCTATCTCTTTCTCTGATATTTGTAATAACAGTTTAGTTTTTGTTATTAGATTACTAAAGGTATTTTACCTGTCCGGTTGGGCAACGAGTCACAAACATTATTATACTCTGCGGGTTCGACAACAGGTCAGAAAGGTATTTTACTTGTCCGGTTGGGCAACGAGCTAGAAACATTATTATGCTATGCGGGTTTGACAACGGGTCAGAAAGGTATTTTACCGGTCCGGTTGGGCAATGAGCTAGAAACATTATTATACTATGCGGGTTTGACAACGGGTCAGAAAGGTATTTTACCGGTCTGGTTGGGCAATGGGTCAGAGATGGTATTATAACTGTATAGGTTGGGCAACGGGTTAAAAATGGTATTATACAATACGGGTTGGGCAATGGGTTAGAAACAGTATTATATATGACGGGTGGGGCAATGGGTCAGAAACAGTATTATGTCTGTACGGGCTCGAAAACGCATTGGAAACGGTATTATAATTGTACGGGTCAGAAACAAATTTATATATGTTTGGGTTTAGCTAACCCAAAACAAGTTCCAAGATCAAAACGCAACTTACAATTTGATATACATTTTCAATACTACCCACTCTTCATAGTGCGAGAAGTAGTTGTAAACCTGGACCCAGATGAAGTGGCGGATATCAAATATGTGAACCAAGAAGAGTTAAAAGAGCTGCTAGGTAAAAACCTGGACCCAGATGAACGGAACCCTATTTTGGATGCGGGTGAGGACCGTTTGAAGCTGTCTCCATTACCCATTTAAATTGTTAAACAATTAAACCTAATTAAAAATCAGTAGTGGCAATCCCTCCCTCCCAATACATTGACGATTGAAGAATTTGTGTGATTAGAGCTATGTGAATTGCCCATTTGCAGATTGTAACTCAAGATTTGAGGTGATTTTTTTATTGCTATGGCTCACTCACAAAATAATATTTTTTTTTCACTATGTCTTGGACTCACATCCCTCCCTTTATTATGTGATATGTGAGTTTGATTTTTGAATTTTGACGAAGGATTATGTTGCTATTTGCTAATGGGCTTGCGACTCACAACCCTTGTTGTTTGGGTTTTGAATTTTGACAAGCTAATGGGCTAATTGATATGTAGCATGCTGTTATTTTGACTGTGAACAGTATGTTTGAATTTTGACTGTCTAGTATGTTGAATTTTCATTAGTGATTATTAATAGACAATCGACCGTAAAAAACCTCCGACCTCCGTAAAATAAATTCTCGTCCACCAATGTGTGAGAATTGTTGCTCTTCTGTTATAGTCTCGTGCAAGAGTATGTATTTAGTCTTGCATGCCACCTAACACTATTCTTGTTAATGAATTGCATACCGTAAGAATCTGACCTAATACTTCACATTACAAAAACTCAGATTGACACTACAGCGCAACATGGAACAAGAGGTCACATTAAATACTAACAAAATATCTTAACTCCAAAAAATATACTTAAAGTACCAAAGTACAAAAGCAAAATAACTGTCATTGGGGTTGATGGCCCAATGGTAAAGTAAAATCCTCTTGGAACACCGAGGTTTGAGTAGATCATGGGTTCAAGTCCAACTCCCATATGAATAAAGAAATTTGTCTTTAAAAAAAAAAGCAAAATAACTCGAAAGTTTAAGATCAAAATAAATTCTAACTCAAAAGTTCAAAACTCAACGAAATAAAAATAAATAAAATCTCCAATGCATACATTCCAACTCCTAGTAGCTCACGTCATACAACCTGCTGTGAAAACAATAAATGCGGCTGAGCTGATTGAACAATACACATAATATGTCGCATAATAATGAAAATGAGACACAAATAATCAAAATTTGAATTTATAATTTCCCATACACCAAAATTAAAATAAAGAAATATGGTTTGTTTTGTTACTTTCATACACATATTTGATAGAATAAAAACTTAGTTCTTTTGAGACTTTGATATTACCATATGAGGGAGCAGGTGTTCATACAGTGGTTACCAAAAGGCTAGGAAACAGAAACTTGATCCAACATCCAATATGAAATCATACTAATCAACAAAACATAATTATGTATAACTTGGCTTTAGTGGCTAATTATTTGAGGGATTTAGCTTGGTGTGTCGGTGAGCCAAAAAGGAAAGTTGCTACAGTTGTATAATATTGCATTACTAAGGTTCAACCAATCGCAAATAGTACTTATAGGTTACAGGACAGCAGACTAATTTAACTAGAATAACCGGTTATTATAGACACTAATCTTGTTCTGGATCGCCTGCAAAGTAAGTAGCTATTTTAAAGAACATGCACAGAAATAATGAATTATTTCATAAACAAAGATTAATACAAATATCATGATTTAATAACCCTTTACCCAATAAATTAACCCTGTAATAATGAATGATTGGGTTTGTTTTATGAAAAAGTTGCTATGGAAAGTTATTGTCATTTGAAAAGACATGTCTAAATGTTACAGAAGATGGATTTTAAAATAGAGCTAAACGAACTGCACTAGTGACATATCTGAAACTTTAACAGAAACAAAAATTCAAAATTACAAGAGAGAAACAGAAGCAAATTTAACCATTGCTACATAAACCCAACCAGAGGAATCGAGTCTTATTGGTTTAGGGTTTAGGGTTTATCAATCCAGTGAAGTATTCAGCAGTAAAGTCAATTTAGTAAGAGTTCATATTTATTTAAGCGTAATCGTAATTGTCTTTTGGGTCTCACCAAAACCTAGTTATGCAATGGAGGAAGCTCATCAATGATGACCAGGGTCTTTTCCAGTATCATCAGGAGGAAAATTTCCAGGATGTAGACGGCCAGAGATGTTTGGACGCAATGATCCTACATAGAAAACTTGGATCAGGTCGGGGAATCATATCTAGCATGAATGATTAATCATATATTGATGCAAACCTTGAGGTGTTCACAATGTTGTATTTGCAGATGGTTCTGTCCCTTTTTCTGGAACAGTTGAAATCAGCAAAATGCAATACAGAAATCCCAGAAGTTTGTAATCCATTACTGCAATTATGAAGCTAAAAGTTTTGATCAAAGTTTTAAACAACAAAAATGGCATTTTCGTTGGTCATGCCTTGAAAAAAATTATTACTTTTTCATTAACAACTCCTATATGCTAATTTCAGTCTTGAACTTTGAGTTCCAAAACCCTAAGATAAAACATTTGATTATTCGTTCGCAACAAGATCACGAACCAAAATTACTCTAAAATCAAGATTTACATAAAGATAATGTAAATCGAACACGATCGAATTGGCAATATGTATATAAATGTAAACGGAATCGAACAGAGCTAGAAAGTTGAACATCTGAATTTCAATTTTTCCGATTTCAATAACCGGATCCTGCGATTTCATTGACCGGGACCTGCAATTTCAAGAACGATCAGAAATCTGCACTAGGGTACTACGTACCGACATGAACGGATAACTGATGGAGGAGGGAAAGCCGGAAAGGGAACGATATGAGATCAGAGTTGGCCTTTGTCATCAAAGGGCCCAATAAAATTTGGTCTACTTTTGTGGCCTTCAATTGTCTGGTTTGGGGCCTTCCTCGGCATTGGGAGCCGGCGTTACAACACAATACTAATCATTTTGGGCTTTTTATAAATTTTTACGACATGGAAACCGAAGGCGTTAGAGGTGCACAAACCGGGTTAGGCCCAATAGCCGGAACTGGTTCTTCTTGGACCGGGTTGCTTTTTGGCCGGGTATGGACTGGAACCGAAACCGGTTTTAGGTTTGGAAATCCCTACCCGGTGGAACCGGTTAGGGTAGGGCCGGGCCCGGTTCAAGCATAGAAATAACATTAAATAACATAAAATATAATTTTTATTTATTTTTATTAGTTATATAGCTAAAGAAATACAATATTAAACACAATCTTTTTATTTTTATTTTATTCGCCGTTTTCATCGTTTTATTTTTACTCATTGTCTTCGCCGGCCAAAAACTATTGCGAACGGCGAGTTATTCGTCGGATATGCCGGAAGATAGTCCATCATCCACCTATTCGACGAGTACTTTTGTTTCAAGAAATATTTCTTCTTCGAGGTTTGTTTGGTCTTGTACACGATCGGCAGCCAGGGGCGAAGTATTGAGCCGGCCCAGTTTATTTTTTTCGGCCCCCGCTTCTTAGATTTTCAAGCTCCGCCACTGCCGGCAGCGTCCAAGTGACCCTTTAAGCATATACACATCTCTACCGACTCCGGCGTGAGTCTTGTTCTTCAAGGCGTCATGGATTTCAAACTCAGGTGCAAATGTGCAACCGCTCATATGACTTCTAATCTCACCACAGTATCAAACGTAGTACCTTATCTTGATTCGTAAACGGTGATTGTTGGTAATGGTATGACACTTCGTATCACCCATATTGGCCCCTCTTTTCTTTCCTTCTTAAAAATGTACCGGTTGTCATGTACTTGTCAAAAATATTTTATAAATTATATATAAAGATTGAATAATATGGATGTACAGAGAAGAATTGAAAATCAAACTTGATTATTGAAGATGAAACCATCGATACATATATACAGAAGAAGAAGCACCTTACTAAGCTATAAAATAGGGATATACAACAGATAATTGACTAGGCTAATAAACATGTGATTATAATGAAAATACAAAATTCAAATAAAAATGAGAAGATAAGAATAAGCGGGAAGCTTATTCCGTGATATTTCCCCGCAAGATGGACGGTCCTGAGATGAGACCAATCTTAGAGAGAAGAAGTCGGAATCTCGGTTTTATGGAGAGGTTTGATAAGAACATCATCTAGCTGATCATCACCGGCAATGTTTGACACTGGTAGGGTTCTGTCTTGTACCTTTTCACGAACAAAATGGAAGTCCAAAGCTAGATGTTTCATACGAGAGTGGAAGACAAGATTTGTTGAATAACTGATGGCACTTAGGTTATCACAATAAATTGTAGGAATTATGGAAGATGTGAATCCAAGTTCTATCATTATAGATTTTAACCATAGTACTTCGGTAGTGGTAGATGCTACTGCCCGAAATTCTGCTTCGGTGGAGCTTCTAGCTAGTGTATTATGGCTCTTCGAGCTCCAAGAAATGGGGTTGGAACCAAGGTAAACCACATAACCAGTGGTGCTTCTATAATTATCTTTGTCATCGGCCCAATCCGCATCACTGAAGGCATGTAGATTTAGAGGGGAGTTGTTTCGTATGAGTATACCATGATGTGAAGTACCGTGGAGATATCTTAGTAATCGTTTCAGGGTTGTCCAATGCAGTGAAGTCGGGGCATTCATAAACTGAGATAGACGGTTAACACCAAGGGATATATCCGACCAAGTAAGAGATAAATACTGAAGTGCACCGGCAAGCATACTATAGTCCGATGGTGAAGGATGTGGTGTCCCGCCATGCAAAATATGGCCGTTCGGGAATTCTCCCATCATTATGTCTAACTGTGACTGGTAGAGGCTCAGATACGGGTGGTCCTAATGGTGTGGACTTTGAGACTTCAATCTTTGGTGTCTCACAAACTACCTCCCCTACTTGGGCTAAAATCTCACTTAAACTGCAATCATCATCATCAGCACTTAAAAACGAGGACCCTAGCAATTTCCTTTCAAACTCCTCCAGCCAATCTGGGTGATCCTCTATCATTCCTCTACCCTCTCTATCAGCATCATCCTCCACTGGATTAGAGTCCCGATGATAGTCCATAAATGTATCAATCATGCACAAGGAGTGCCTATGCTCACCAACCCCCTTATGGACTTCGTTGCATCAAATGTGATCGACTCACCCCCCACACTATCACACCCCCAAATTCCACTAGCGGAGTTTTACCGTTTTGGAAGGTGACAAACCAGGATCTCAGACATCAGTTACTTCAAACGACACTATATGGGACTTGAAATGTAATAACATAAAAGATCAAGGTTCAGAGTGTATAAGCGGAAGCGTTAAACGAGAGTAAATGCGCAAAACAACCCGCCCAAATTCAAATACAAACGAAACATAAAGATTGTTCAATAGATAATTATTTCAATGGTAGTCCAAGACACATGCATGACTTAACGTGATCCTGAGTGCCAACCTGAGAAAACATGTAAGAAAACGAGTCAACACTAGGTTGGTGAGTTCACAGGTTTCAATCATTTCAAATAAAGCGTTTGTGGATTATGTACATTCAATATATATATATATCAATAGGTTGCATGCCTATATTCATGTTTTGCTAAAGCGCTCGCAACCGAAACTGACAGTGAGTTTGTTTGTTTGCCTCCAACCAGGTCTATCAACTCTGACTAATGTGTTAAGGTCAATATAACACCCGTTCGACCTCCAATCGAGTTAGCGCGACTAACGTGGGTGGGGTTTGTCAAACCTAGTAGTACTACCAAAATTACCTCGCTCATACCATATTAACGGTCCGATGTGTGTGAGGACTTTTCATGATAGTGTGTTACGCTTAGCCTCAACAGTGATATCATATGAATTACAATAACCCAAAAAGGGTTGTTGTAACATCCATGTTTTTCTTGTTATTTCATATTAAACAATAAACGACGATTTAAATCTCATGTTCACGTTCGAAACGTAGTGTCTTTCCATTTACTATTTCAACGTGCAAATAGGGAGTATTATCATAATATTACAAGTACATACATACATTTTACATTGCTACAATAACAATTGAAACAAACCTATGCTGTCTCACAAACTACAAGGACTAGTCTTGAAAATTACCAAAATATCACTTGGCACGGTCGCGCCAAGCAGACCCGGTCGCGCCATAACCTGGCACGGTCGCGGCACATAAACACGGTCGCGCCGAGAACTGGCACGGTCGCAACTGAAACTCAGATGAAACGTAAACACTGCCTTAATCACGAAGTCTGTTCGAATCCGCGTTTGTAACGCCTATTGTGCCGTTACAGACTAATTCACCAATGAACTAACTCCTGAATAACCACAATTGCAATTAGAACTCAAAACCGTCACTTTGCCATCTCTCTCTCGAACTCGTCCGATTCTCGTATCACCCGCGAAATCAAATCCCTGCACACGACCTTCAAGCATCTGTAATCATATTCCCCACACCAATCATACCGGAATCCCAGCAGAAGACGCCAAGGATCAACACGCCGAAATTGAAACTCCGTTTAGTCGAACTCTACCAATTCGATATCGTTTAAGGTAAGTAAACACATCCTCAGACTCATTTCAATCCCGTGAATGAAAGCCCTATCCTATTCAGGGCTTATACCATCGAATTGTACACGAATAAAATCTAGGGTTCATCACATTTTGGTTTAATCGAACTACACACTAGACACGATCTACATCAAATTAAAATACATGGTTATATTCGCAAACAATCAAAAATTGAAAGCCCTATAAATTCAACCTTTATTAATACAGAAATCTGTCAAATTTCTTTCATGGAAAATCCAGACACGATCGTGCTAATCTCTTAGCACGGTCGTGCCTCTTGTCCAGGCATGGGTGTGCCTCATGCCTAAGCACGGTCGCGCCCTATGCCTAAACACGGTCGCGCTCCATGCCTAAGCACGGTCGCGCCATACCTTTGGTCAGAACCTGTTCTACTGTTGTTTTTAATAAAAACTCAATTTCTTTTATAAAAATTATTTTATAAAACCCCAAAGCACAGAATTGTTTACATAAACTAAATTATCAATTTAGAAATCTTAAACAAATTAATTAAATCATTTCTAATGGATTAAAAAGTAATAAATTTTAATAAAAAGTTTACATATGATTATTTTATTCAAAACCTACACAAACTATTTATATACTAATATATATATTTATAATGCCTCTTGACACACTTTCATAAAAAGAAATTAATTATTATTTTAGTTAATTATTCTAAATTCAACCATAAGCCTTTTGTTACTCAATTTGAACCTACAAATGCAAACACACACATAATCCTTTGTGCAAGTCCCTACATATTGAACCCTTAGAATTTCCTTAGACATTGTGTACATTATTAATCCAAATCTATATTATTTCACTCTAGGTCAAACCTAGTGATTTGCCAATCACTTGATTTATCCAAAGCTCTTGTTATTACTACAATTTGATACAAGTGAGTATTACATAGCCCCTTTTACTCTTTTACACTTTTGGGGTGAAACATGAACTCTATACACACAATTGCTTACATTTACACAAACTACACAAATACAATCCTCTTTACATTCATGTGTGCAAATTTGAGCTTTATGTTTGAGTGCTAGGTGTGTTAACTACTTATGTGAAATTTATGTGCAATCATTAACTATTCATGCCGACGGTTAACAATGATAGATCTATTGAGTCTGACAAACCCACCCAGATTGGGGTGATTGTTACCGACAACACAATTTGCATGCTAGTTACAAAGGTTCTATTGTACTTTGGTTACACAATGGTTACTCTCCATAAATGCCTTATTTTATCATGTTATGTAAGGACTGATTCATTTACATCTATATACTATTTATGTACAAACCTGTGTATGCTCACCAACTTTTTAGTTGACCTTATTTTATTCATGTTTCATGTGCTAACGTGTGAGTTTGATCAAGACATGCTACACATAGGCTTTGGACTTAGTTAAAACTTAAATAAAGGATATTTTGTATTTCCATTTCGTACTTGTTTGAATTTGGTTATGTTTGATGTGTTTGAAACTATGCAATGAAATATGATGATTAATATATTGAAATCTAGTCAACCTTGTGCTCATGAACAATCTACATGTCCCGCCCTGATGATTCCGCCGTCGGTTGGGGTGTGACAGATTGGTATCAGAGCCTTGGTTATAGGGAACTAGGTTATTAGACACCTTTGACCTAGACTATAACTTTAGGACACCCATACAATGACATGCTATTACATGTTACATGATTTCTTCTTATATGAATATATTACATGTTATCCTAAGTAATTTCAATACATGCTACAATATTTAATAGTTTATGTGTCACACTACTTGATAACTCTTGTGCTTACATTCATTACTATCTACATGCTACCTATGTGTTCCATTAAGTGCTATACTAGGTTTTAAACACACACATACATACACACCAAATTCTTCATACACTATTGAACTCATACGCATAATACCGTCACCTCTTGTGAACAAAGACTTAAACTATTAGGCCTAAGTCCCATTAATAATGAACTAAGAAGCCCATCTGGCCTCCAAGAAGAAGAAGCCCACCGAAATGCACAAACTTCACTTTCGGGCCTTAAAGGCCAGTACACGACAATTCTCATCATGACCATGAGCCCAACAATAGTGTTATTAATATACGATGGCTGGAAGAGTGTGTAGGCTCATGAGGGATTCTGACTAAGGAAAGACAGGGTACTTAAGTGTGTCCTAGTGACCCACCCCTCTTTCCTAGGAATTCTCCTCAAGGTTGCATTGCTTATAGGTCAAGTGTATTTCTAAAATACTAATGTGAAGACTCGGTGTTATGACTAGTCAAACTCTAAACCTATGAGAATTCCTATATTTAACAGTCAGTATTTCATTATCACTTACAACCTTTTCATTGTTTCTCTGCTAGATATGGACTCCTACTCTCCTTCCTCCCCGATTTACCGTCCTGGAGCAGATTCTGAGTGGGAAGAAGACATCGGTACACCCGTGTATCGGTCACTAACACCCCCAGCTGCTAGACCAAGGTTTGATGTAAGGGAAGGTTGGACTAGGAACACTGGCCCAAGACTTCGAACACCTAGATCACCCCCACTAAGAGACCTGTATATGGTGCCCGACCCGTATCATCCTAACCCTTGGGTAAGGCATACCATGGCACCCACTAGTGCTATGGGAATTCCAACAAATAACTTTCACCAATATGTAAGGACCACAGAATTCGAGAGGCAAAGGATGGAACAAGAGATAATACACGACTTACAAGGACAAAGAATGGATAGCCTAGCAAACCAATTAGGGTACCAAAAGGAGTTAATCTCCATCCTCGAAAAGGAAATACTAGAGAATCGCACGGAAACAGCTAGAGCTGAAGCTAGATCGACTACCCGAATGACCATAGCGGTGCTCGTCTTGGGAATTATCTTCCTTTTAGTCGAAATCTACAAGAAACGTTAACATAATTTTTACTTATTGTCTTTAAAATTTCCAATTTGAGAACCATTTCCCCCTATGTTTTGGAATAATGTTTAGCATTTCAGCAATTAATAAATTTTATATATTCCAACTTTAAAAGTTATTATCCATTGATTTGACGCGCTGAATTCGAATTACACCCATCATATTTTCATCAAAATTTTCCAAGTATCACTTTGTTCATTCAATACGATTTAGTACACTATCGGCAATCTCATTCGTAAACAAACCATCCTATTATTTGATTTAAACAAGCTCATTATTTTTCTGGTTCAAACCAAACGTTTATCAAACTTTTAGAGAGTATCAGAATTATAAATTTTCCATAAACATTTTCACTATGAAAGGGAACTTAATCCAACCTATTTTATAAAAATATTATTTTGAATTGATAAATAATTATGATTTTCCTCATTAAAGTAATTATTTCTAAACTCTGGCTAAATTAATATACAATTACTTGTTTAGCCAATAATTTCTCTTAAAAATATTCTCCTTATAATAATTGATAATTTAATAAAAAGGGTTTTTCCTATAAATTGTCCATTTACTTAGATTATTTAATCCAACAGTTTCACTACTTTATAGAACTACAACCAAGAACAATTTACAACTCCCCATTTTCAAACAAAGATCGATTATTCATAAACACATTTCCCCGAGTGTTTTCAAAACTTCTCTCGTTACCTTTCACTTGTCGCTTAAAGAGACGACTTATTTCGTGTAGACATTAACCTTCTCTACAAACCTTAACGAGATTTAAATAACTAGAGCCTAACCACCACATTTTTCACAAACGCCAAACAACACGCTTCTCCACAACACTCGATCACATGCAAAACTCGTTAGTGTATGTCACAAACGAATTTCAATAACTTACGTGTGCACGTTCACAAGATACACAGCACGATCACATAATACATGAAACTAGTTTATGTGCAAATCACAATTTACTGGATTGATCCCATAACCCATGAAACTCGTTATTTGCAATACACATGCTACTGGCTTGAACACATAATACATGAAACTTAGTTGTTTGAAACATACATGGTGCATAACAATTGATTGTTTTATATACAATACTTGATTGACCATATTGAACATGAAACTTACTTGGTTACAAAGTACACGATACTACATTACTTACATTACACATCAAGGATTATTGGGTTACCAAAATACATGATACTAAGTCTTAATGCTGTACATGAAATTCATTTCTTACAATACACATGATACCACATTGGTTACATTACTCTTGCGTTACATAATACATGATGTCAAGTTGCTCACATTACACGTGAAACCTATTTGATTACAGCTTACATGACACTAGATCATACATGAAACTTGTGTGTTTACTTTATGCACGAAACCAAATTGCTTACAATTGTTGCAATTGATTGATCGCATTATACACAAAATGGCCATACACGTTGTTCACAAAGTTGTAAACTATGACACATCGAAGCTACTCGTGGTTTTACGTATTCTTGTTCAAACACGAGGGAGCTGAAACACTTCAAAACAACTCATTGTTTGACGTATTCTTGTTTAAACACGAGTAAACTATGGAACTTTAGATTATACTACTCTATTATCCTTTAGCTGCTAACTGACTGCCTATTTAAGGATATAGTTACTTATTAGCAATTCATATGTGAAAGCAATATACATGAACAAAGCGAATTTGTGCCTCCTCCTGACCAGCACACAACGGAATGATCTATACGGACCATGCGATGATTTGAGTAATTACGGGTGCACACGGAATTATAAAAATCAGCGCATGGAAAAACATAGTAAATTTTGTTGTGTGTTATGACCTAAAGCTTATCATGATATGTAACAACGAAACTGATGTGATATGACAAAGGCATGGTGGATACGCCGATGGTACTTCCTATATGTAAGTGCTTTATCATATTATTAGAGGTAGCGTTGTTCGTGTGTCGCGTGAAGTTTTGACCTAGACCAATATTTGTGAATTTCCTTATCCACTAACAATCCTTGAGCATATTAGACTATAATCTAAAACAAACCCTAATCATCAAATTCCCATCAAATCCATTCCAAGTAATGCATTTCACCTTTAGGATCCAAATTATTATTCGACAGATTTTCTTCTTAAGTTCATTTCAAAACTAAATTCACAACCATCATTTCTTACCTATCCGAGAAGACTATCGAATTGAGAAATTGACCCGAATTTACATCGACAAATTTGTGAGTCGTCACGGTGTTTCATTAAACATAATCTCCAATAGAGATGCTCGTTTCACCTCCCGTTTCTAACAACCCCTCCAAACTACCCTTGGTACACGATTGGATTTGAGCACAGCTTACCATCCCCAAACTGATGGTCAGTCCGAGCGAACAATCCAAACTCTTGAAGACATGCTTAGGGCATGTGTAATTGATTTTGGTGGCAATTGGGATTCACATCTATCCCTGATTGAGTTCTCTTACAATAATAGCTACCACACAAGTATCAACATGGCTCCATTTGAAGCTCTCTATGGTCGTAAGTGTCGTTCTCCTATCTGTTGGAACGAGATTGGTGAAGCATAAATCACAGGTCCTGAGTTAATTCAAGAAACATCCGACAAGATCATTCAAATCTGTGACAACATCCGAGTAGCAAGGAGTCGGCAAAAGAGCTATGCCGACAAACGACGAAAACCCTTGGAATTCCAAGTCGGTGATCTTGTTCTTCTTAAGGTATCCCTATGGAAGGGTGTGATCCATTTTGGAAAGAAAGGCAAGCTAGCACCTCGCTATGTGGGTCCATTCAAGATCCTTGAAAGGATTGAGAAAGTGGCCTACAAACTCGAGCTACCTCCATCACTTGGCAATGTGCATCCTACATTTCATGTATCCAATCTGAAGAATCTGAAGAAATGTCTTGCTGACGAAAACCTTCATATACCCCTTGACGATGTGCGCATTGATGACACGATGCACTTCGTTGAGAAACCGATAGAGATTATGGATCGTGAGGTAAAACAACTCAAACGAAGCCGTATTCCTATTGTCAAAGTTCGCTGGGAATCTAAACGAAGACCCGAGTTTACTTGGGAACGAGAAGACCAAATTAAACTCAAGTATCCACACCTCTTTGTCGATTCAGTAGCCTCAACTAGTTAAATTTCAGGACGAAATTCCCTCAACTAGGGGATACTGTAACATCCATGTTTTTCTTGTTATTTCATATTGAACAATAAACGACGATTTAAATCTCATGTTCACGTTCGAAACGTAGTGTCTTACCATTTACTATTTTCATGTGCAAATAGGGAGTATTATCATAATATTACAAGTACATACATACATTTTACATTGCTACAATAACAATTGAAACAAACCTACGCTGTCTCACAAACTACAAGGACTAGTCTTGAAAATTACCAAAATATCACTTGGCACGGTCGCGCCAAGCAGACCCGGTCGCGCCATAACCTGGCATGGTCGCGGCACGTAAACACGGTCGCACCGAGAATTGGCACGGTCGCGCCTGAAACTCAGATGAAACGTAAACACTGCCTTAATCACGAACTCTGTTCGAATCCACGTTTGTAACGCCTATTGTGCCGTTACCAGACTAATTCACCAATGAACTAACTCCTGAATAACCACAATTGCAATTAGAACTCAAAACCGTCACTTTGCCATCTCTCTCTCTCTCGAACTCGTCCGATTCTCGTATCACCCGCGAAATCAAATCCCTGCACACGACCTTCAAGCATCTGTAATCATATTCCCCACACCAATCATACCGGAATCCCAGCAGAAGACGCCAAGGATCAACACGCCGAAATTGAAACTCCGTTTAGTCGAACTCTACCAATTCGATATCGTTTAAGGTAAGTAAACACATCCTCAGACTCATTTCAATCCCGTGAATGAAAGCCCTATCCTATTCAGGGCTTATACCATCGAATTGTACACGAATAAAATCTAGGGTTCATCACATTTTGGTTTAATCGAACTACACACTAGACACGATCTACATCCAATTAAAATACATGGTTATATTCGCAAACAATCAACAATTGAAAGCCCTATAAATTCAACCTTTATTAATACAGAAATCTGTCAAATTTCTTTCCTGGAAAATCCAGACACGATCGTGCTAATCTCTTAGCACGGTCGTGCCTCTTGTCCAGGCATGGGTGTGCCTCATGCCTAAGCACGGTCGCGCCCCATGCCTAAACACGGTCGCGCTCCATGCCTAAGCACGGTCGCGCCATGCCTAAGCACAGCCGCGCCCTACCTTTGTTCAGAACCTGTTCTACTGTTGTTTTTAATAAAAACTCAATTTCTTTTATAAAAATTATTTTATAAAACCCCAAAGCACATAATTGTTTACATAAACTAAATTATCAATTAGAAATCTTAAACAAATTAATTAAATCATTTCTAATGGATTAAAAAGTAATAAATTTTAATAAAAAGTTTACATATGATTATTTTATTCAAAACCTACACAAACTATTTATATACTAATATATATATTTATAATGCCTCTTGACACACTTTCATAAAAAGAAATTAATTATTATTTTAGTTAATTATTCTAAATTAAACCATAAGCCTTTTGTTACTCAATTTGAACCTACAAATGCAAACACACACATAATCCTTTGTGCAAGTCCCTACATATTGAACCCTTAGAATTTCCTTAAACAATGTGTACATTATTAATCCAAATCTATATTATTTCACTCTAGGTCAAACCTAGTGATTTGCCAATCACTTGATTTATCCAAAGCTCTTGTTACTACTACAATTTGATACAAGTGAGTATTACATAGCCCCTTTTACTCTTTTACACTTTTGGGGTTAAACATGAACTCTATACACACAATTGCTTACATTTACACAAACTACACAAATACAATCCTCTTTACATTCATGTGTGCAAATTTGAGCTTTATGTTTGAGTGCTAGGTGTGTTAACTACTTATGTGCAATTTATGTGCAATCATTAACTATTCAAGCCGACGGTTAACAATGATAGATCTATTGAGTCTGACAAACCCACCCAGATTGGGGTGATTGTTACCGACAAAACAATTTGCATGCTAGTTACAAAGGTTTGATTGTACTTTGGTTACACAATTGTTACTCTCCATAAATGCCTTATTTTATCATGTTATGTAAGGATTGATTCATTTACATCAATATACTATTTATGTACAAACATGTGTATACTCACCAACTTTTTAGTTGACCTTATTTTATTCAGTTTCAGGTGCTAACGTGTGAGTTTGATCAAGACATGCTACACATAGGCTTTGGACTTAGTCAAAACTTAAATAAAGGATATTTTGTATTTCCATTTCGTACTTGTTTGAATTTGGTTATGCTTGATGTGTTTGAAACTATGCAATGAAATATGATGATTAATATATTGAAATCTAGTCAACCTTGTGCTCATGAACAGTCTACATGTCCCGCCCCGATGATTCCGCCGTCGGTTGGGGTTTGACAGTTGTGACATGTTTTCTCCCCCAAATAAAAACAGTAAAAGGGGCCGTGAAACTCACCTGCATTGCGTAGTAGGTAGTATCACACAACTATGAGATTTAGAATCTCAAGTGTTAGCCTGCACGGCTTACGTAAGCCCTGGAATTATAAACACATAAGTTAGGGACATATGGGATTTGTGACGACGACACGGAAGATTAGAACATCTTAAACATTCTAATGATTAATGAATAGGCGAACGTGTCCACAGTAATAAGGATTTCTTAATTAATTAATTATTAAGATAAATACGTTTTGTGTCGAACGTTTCTAATAACGAATAATAATAACTAATTATATTCGTACGTTTGTGCCATTTAAAATGGTTAGGAAAATAATATAACTATATATATTATTTTTAAGTTCGTATGATTAACAAAATAATCATTTGTGTGAAAAAATAATAAATATATTATTTTTTAATGAGGATAAAACCGAGTGTAAATAAAATAATAACTTATATTATTTATAAGTTTGAAACGTTTCATTGAGTTTATAAACGTGGTGAAAATAATATAAATATATATTATTTTTAATTGAGGTTACAGGGTTGAAAATAATATAAATATATTATTTTGTTCGGAGTCGCGGTTTAAAAATAATATAGAAATATTATTTTAAAAGTGGGGAAATATTATAAAATACTTTATAAAATCAAAACCGAGCCTACGGTTGTTTTTCGGGTATAAAACACTTTAATATAACAATATAATAATATATGAAGTAATTTATATATTAAAGTAATACAAGAAAATGCTCAAAAAAAAAGAACACAGGAGACAGGTTTTGAACCCGGGTCTCCTGTGTGTGAGTCAAGTGTCTTAACCATCTCCGCCCGCTAGGGTATTGCACAAGTATCCGGATTGAAATGGTTTTAACACAAGGTTCCCCTGAGTTCTTCCCCCTTGCGTGAACCGAAGCCAAAACCCAATCAATTTCTCACAAATTCGACATCGATATGAATCAAATGTATAGAGGTTTTGTTAGTCGAGCGTTTTCGAATCTGTGGGTTCATTTAATCGCAAAAATAACAAATTTCGGATCATTTAATTCCAGAAAGATGAGCCGAAACCCTAGTTTATGAACACAGAATCGTTTTGATAAAATGTGATGTTAAGAGTTGATAGAATCATAGGGTTTTCACCGATTAGGACATTGCGAAACCGTTGGTGTTGTTTAATTGGATTGAGATTGATTCTAGAATAAAAAACCCCCAATTCTGGTATGAACAAACCCTAGAATTTGGGTCAATAACAATTCGATGTAATAAGCCCTAGGTTTCATAGGGCTTTCCATCTACAGATGCTTACGAGTCTGATGATAAGGTTAATTTGATTTAAAATAGGTCTGGAGTAGGGTTCGATCAAATTGGAAACCCGAAGAACCCTAGAATATGTTCTTGATCGAATCAGTTTTATAAGCCCTAATTGGTTTAGGGCTTTCATTCTACGGATAAAAACGAAGCTATAGGTGTAGATAATTACCAGAATAGATGACGAATCGAGTGTGGTCGACTAAGACCGAGGCCGACGATGACTGGTTTGGTTCCCGACGACTTCTGCTGGGATTCCGGTAAAAAAAAATTCCGGATGTCACATCATCCCATAGTTGAAAGAATTTTCATTCCGAAAATTAGAATAGTACCATAAGAGTTTGAAGTGGATTGCTTGAACAGATGCGGATACTTGCGTATCATCTGATCCTCGCGCTCCCACGAGATTCCAGTCCACGTTTTGAGTTCCAACGAACTCTTACAATAGGGATTTTACTGCCTTTCAGCGTTTTGATTTCCCAATCCATGATTTCCACCGGTTCTTCAACGAACCGCAGTTGTTCATCGATGTGTAGTTCCTCAAGTGGAACCGCGAGTGTTTCGTCTGCTAGACATTTCTTCAAGTTCGAGACATGAAAGACATCGTGTACACCACTAAGTCCTTCAGGTAGGTCCAGTTGATACGCTACTGGGCCAATTCTCTTCACTATCTTGAATGGTCCAACATAATGAGGATTCAGTTTGCCTCGCTTCCCGAAGAGAATTACACCTTTCCAAGGTGAGACTTTGAGTAGAACCATGTCGCCTACTTGAAACTCTAACGGTTTACGACGCTTATCGGCGTAGCTCTTTTGACTATCGCGAGCTGCCGCCATACGGTTTCGGATTTGAACTATCTTTTCAGAGGTTTCGAATACAAGTTCGGGACATGTAAGTTGGCTATCCCCAACTTCAACCCAACAGATAGGAGATCGGCATTTACGTCCGTACAATGCCTCGAATGGTGCCGCCTTGATACTAGTGTGATAACTGTTGTTGTAGGAGAACTCCACTAAAGGTAAGTGAGACTCCCAAGTATTACCGAAATCGATCACACAAGCTCGTATCATGTCCTCTAAGGTTTGGATGGTACGTTCTGTTTGACCATCGGTTTGCGGGTGATATGTTGTACTCATGTCTAGACGTGTGCCTAGGGCTTTTTGCAATGATTGCCAAAACCGAGAGGTGAATCGTGCATCATGATCTGAAATGATTGAAATTGGCACACCATGCCGAGAGACTACTTCCTTCAAATAAATACGAGTGAGTTTTTCCAACTTGTCGGTTTCTTTGATTGCAAGGAAGTGTGCAGATTTTGTTAAGCGATCTACGATCACCCAGATAATGTCGCATCGGCTAGGGGTTCTGGGTAGTTTAGTTATAAAGTCCATAGAAATCTGTTCCCATTTCCACATTGGGATTTCTGGTTGTTGAAGTAGACCAGAAGGCTTCTGGTACTCCACTTTGACCTTTGAGCATGTTAGGCACTTGCTCACATAGGTGGCTATATCGGCCTTCATCTTCGGCCACCAATATAACACCCTTAGGTCGTGGTACATCTTGTCAGAACCTGGATGAATAGAGTATCGAGATTTGTGAGCTTCATCCATAACTAGTTCCCTTAAGTTTTCATACGCTGGAATCCAAATTCGCTCTGCGAAGTAGCGAATGCCGTCCGACTTAACTTCAAATTGTTGTTCCATTCCTCGTGTACCTTCTGAAGATAGATTTTCTTCTTTTAAGGCTTCAAGCTAAGCACTGTGGATCTTGTCGGGTGTGTATGGTAAGTTGTAGTGCTCGAACTCGCTTGGGTTTTGTTTCCTTACGGCTCAGGGCATCGGCTACCACATTAGCCTTCCCCCGGTGATATTTGATTGCACAGTCATAATCGTTCAGAAATTCAACCCAACGTCGTTGTTTAATGTTCAGCTCTTTCTGCTCAAAGATATGCTGAAGACTCTTGTGATCGGTGTAAATTGTGCACTTGGTACCATACAAGTAATGTCTCCATATCTTCAGTGCAAATACTACGGCTCCCAACTCTAAGTCACGAGTCGTGTAGTTTTTCTCATGTATTTTTAGCTAACGAGAAGCGTAAACGATGACCTTCTTGCGTTGCATCAGAACGCAACCAAGTCCTTGAATTGATGCATCACAATATACCACAAAATCATCCGTTCCCTCCGGAAGAGATAGGATGGGTGCACTGCAGAGTTTCTTCTTCAGAAGTTGGAATGCTGATTCCTGAGTAACACCCCAGTTATAAGGTTTACTCTTTTGGGTTAGAGCTGTGAGTGGTTGTGCAATCTTGGAAATCCCTTAATGAAACGACGGTAATAGCCATCCAGTCCCAGAAATTATTGCACCTCAGTTGGCGTTGTTGGTGCCGCCCAATTCTTGATTGCTTCTATTTTAGATGGGTCGACATGTATCCCTGACTCGTTGACTACATGTCCTAAAAAATTCACTTCACGAATCCAGAATTCACACTTAGAGAGTTTTGCATATAGTTGTTCTTTCCTTAGCAATTCCAGAATCAAACGAAGATGCTCCTCATGTTCATCCCTATTCTTGGAATAGATGAGGATGTCATCAATGAAAACAATGATGAACTGATCAAGATAGGGTTTACACACACGGTTCATGAGATCCATGAATACCGCAGGTGCGTTCGTCAATCCAAAAGGCATGACCATGAATTCATAGTGACCATACCTAGTCCTGAATGCCATCTTAGAGATGTCCTCCTCTCGGACTCTCAGCTGGTGATAACCGGATCTAAGATCTATCTTAGAGTAGAAGCTTGATCCTTAGAGTTGGTCAAAAATATCATCGATGCGGGGTAGAGGATAACGGTTCTTGATCGCACTTTGTTCAGTTCCCGATAATCGATGCACATGCGGAAAGCCCCATCCTTCATCTTGACAAATAGGACTGGAGCTCCCCATGGCGATGAGCTTGGTCGAATGAAACCTTTATCTAACAACTCCTGTAGTTGTGTTGATAACTCTTGCAGCTCACTAGGTGCAAGTCGGTAGGGTGCCCGAGCAATAGGCGCTGCTCCGGGTGCTAAATCAATTTGTAACTCAACCTGTCGATGTGGTGGAAGACCAGGCAATTCTTCAGGAAATACCTCCGGGAAATCACGAACGATCGGTATGTCTTCAATCCTCTTTTCTTCAGATGGTTGCTCGGCGACGAGGGCCAAAATAGCACTATGTCCTTTGCGTAGATATTTTTGTGCCTTCATGAAGGATATGATGCCCATAACAGCACCACTCCTTTCGCCTTGGACGGAGAGGATTTCTCCATTAAAAAGAGGAAGGCGAATGATTTTCTCGCGATAGACAATCTCGGCTTGGTTCTTAGATAACCAGTCCATTCTGACAATTACGTCGAAACTACCGAGTGTGACTGGCATAAGATCAATGTCAAATTTATGACTAGCCAGTTCAAGTTTACAACCCTTAAGAACATAGGTTGCTTCTATTATTTGTCCGTCTGCTATTTCTATGGTGTATTTGTCCTCTAATAGGGTTGGGGTTTTTCTTAGTAGGTTACTAAGTTTATTAGTCATGAAAATCCTATCAGCACCGGTGTCAAATAGTACAGAAGCGAAATAGTTGTTTAGAATGAACTTACCGGTAACCACGTTGTGGTCATAACGAGCTTCTCCGGATCCTAGCACAAAGGCTCGCCCCTTTGCACCATTCCCTCCATTATTTCCCTGGTTGTTATTATTGCCTTGGTGGTTGTTGTTGTTGCCGTTGCCACCCTTCTTTAATTGTGGACAATTCTTTCGGAAATGTCCCTCTTTTCCACATTAAAAAAACCCTTGGTAAGACCCGGCTGTTGGAAGGGCTGCTTGGCTTGTAATTCCCCTCTGCAGTCTTTGGCAGCATGGCCCACCTTGTCACACCGCTGGCAATGGTTTTTGTCACAAGAACCGAGGTGGTGGTAATTACATTTTCTACACCTGGGGTGTCTCCCAGTATAACCACTCTGATGCTGACCCGATGAGGTTGACTGGTTGAAATTCTTTGTAGGCTCGTGACTACGCTGTTGCTGTTGTGACTGATTCGACACAAATCCCCTGTTGTTATTGCTACTGTCAAACTTCCTCTTGTTGTTGTCAGTAGACTTGGATGCTGACTTCCTGGGAGGTAGAGTCCCTTGGGTAACGGTGTCACACCCCCAAAATCCACTAACTGAGTTTTACCTTTAGGAGCGTGACATAACAGGATCCCAGTCAATAGTTACTTTGAACGACTCTATATGAGTTTAAGAAAACCACTAGTGTTGCCCATAGTCACGATGCAACACTAGTAATGAAAACACTGATTTAATGTAAGACTGCGGAAGCGAAAAGTTAAATGAAAAGCATGCGTCAAAACAGTCGCGCCAAAAATAAATAATCCAACAATAAATAAAATAAATAGTTCTTGAGTTTGAAAATGATGGACTTCGAATGCATGCATGCCTTAGCTTGTTCTTGTACCTTAATGACCTGAGAAAACATGCTAAAACGTGTCAACACTAGGTTGGTGAGTTCACAGGTTTCAATGTTACCATAGGTAGCTAACCTAGTTACATGTTACTAAAGCGTTTCGACACCGAAGCTGACTGTTTATGTTTGAACTGCCTCCTACCATGACTATCATGATCAATGGTAAATGTTTAGGTCAATATTACACCTGTTCGACTACCTGTCGTGTTAGAACGACTAACGCGGGTGGGGCTTGTCAATGCCCAGTAGTACTACTCAAGATTACCTCGCTATCCCATATATTAAACGGTTCGATAAGTAAGGACTTACATGATATGTTTGCGCTTAGTACAACAAGTGATATAAATGAAATGTACGATCTAAATGTTTGTACCCATGTTTTCTCCCCCAAGTTTAAACCATAAGAAAAAGGGGCCGTGAAACTCACTTTAGAGTGCATGCATGACTGCAAGTGTTGTACCGGTGGCCCGCTAAAGGCTACCTAACATGTATAAATCTATAAGTGTATGTTCGTGCTGGCTCATATAAACCCTTAGTATCCAAACAATCCAAATTGTTTATAAGTTTTGAAAAGATTAACATGTTTGACTAGTTTGTCCAAGTTTGACTTTTGTTGACCATGTTGACCCGACGACCCGTTGGTGATTCAATTATCAAATTAGTATTGGTTTATGTTCACATGTAGGTTGAATATGTCACCCTAAGAAATAGCCACATATATATATATATATATATATATGTATATATATATATATATATGTATATCATGTACAAGAACTAGTTCAACTAGAATAACAAAGCGTTTTGGTGAGCGGTGGTATCTTACTTAATGTTTTAGAGTCAAGATAAAAGCTTTAAGTGTCATAACCACTAATTAACAACCAATTAGTGTTATTTAAGATGTTTTAAGGCTTTCGTGTGAGTTACAAGTCAACTCTAGATGAACATGTTGCAAAAATTGATGATTTGTCAAGTTATTGGAATCTAAGTTTTTACGGTCAGATTTAAGGTTATGATTATGAATTCTATTTGCCAACCAAACGAATGAAATAAAATCTGAAAAAAATTTGCACAGCAACTTCAACATCTCTTGGTGTTTATATATTTTTCCCTTAATTTTAAAGTAACTCTAAAGTTTTCAAATAAAATATTTGGGATCAAAGGAAACAGAATCTTACTGTTCAGAGTTATCAAATGTCAAAAATTGCTAAAAATCGACTATTCAGGCTACGTATGCAAGACCAATTGGAAAATCTTGCAGACACATAAAAATTCATTAGAAGAAAGAATGAAGTCAAAAGCTTTAAAATTGGGTGAGTTATGCCCTCGGGAATCAGACTGAAAATTTGCCATCCGAAAACAGATTCGACCTTCAGTTTTATTTTCCACTTTTGGTTGATCAAAACGTTTTAGAAAAATATGAGATCGGTTGGGTTTGAAAGTGGACTCCTTGAAATTAACTCTAGACTCAAGAAACAAGCCAATTGGATCTGTTACTATCTAGATGTGATACTTACACAAACGGGTTAGGGTTTTCATCAACAACAAATCTATGCAAACATCATGTATGATCATAATAAACATTCAATTTAACAACTTTGATTGTTTAGACTCATGTTTGGATCAACTAGGGTTTTATCATAAAACTTGAAATCATAAAACAATAGAATCGGATTAGAAAACTTACGTAGATGCGTTAGCAATAGCAATGATTGATCAAATACGCGTTTAATGGCAAGAAACAAGATCGATTCGATGGTGAATTGGGGTGATGTTTGCGTCGGCTTCAAGGGGGGGTGTTGGGGCTGATTATTTTCAAAAATATGAAGAATGGGAGTTTAGCTTTTATAAATTCTTTATATATGTACTCCATGGGCCTCAAAATGGATAAAAATGTAAGTCTAGGAGGCCCGTTGACTAATTAAATGAGTTTAAAACTATTTTAATTAAATGTAACTAATTAAGATAGTTTCTAATAAATATTTTTATAAAACTTATTTAAAAAAAATACTAAAACAATAAAAGTCACAACGTTCCGCGTAAACGTATGCGATTTCACGAAAGTTTACAGTTTACGCATAAAATAACATAACACGTAAAAACACATAATTCATATTAATTATAAATTATTTATTGTTCGAATTATTATTTTTAATTAGCACCAACGTTCGGGGATCGACTCGTGTGATTCGGTAATTCTCCGAATTACCGTTACGTGAGTGTTTGTGCAATAACTGACACAATTAATTAACCCTAATTAAATGTAATGCATGAGTGAATGTTTGAGATAACGGTGTTTGCGTTAACGAAGTTAACCTGAATTTGCCGGATGTCACATCATCCCCTTGTTGAAAGAATTTTCGTCCCGAAAATTAAACGAAATCGTTAAATGTCTGAAACAAAAAGTTTGGGTTGTCACATCATCCCCTTGTTGAAAGAAATTTCGTCTCGAAATTTAGTTAGTACTTTCTGTGTTTGCCGTTGACTGTTTGAAAAGGGTGAGGATACTTTTTCATCATCTGATCCTCGCTTTCCCACGTGAACTCCGGTCCACGTTTCGAGTTCCAGCGAACTCTGAAAATATATATATTACTGCGCTTGAGAGTTTTGACCTCTCGGTCCATGATTTTGACTGGCTCCTCAATAAACGTAGCTGTTTATCGATTTCCAACTCCTCGAGTGGAACTACAAGTGTCTCATCTTATAGGCATTTCTTTAGGTTTGAGACATGAAAGACATTGTATACCCTATTGAGTGTATCTGGTAGGTTCAGTTGATATGCTACTGGACCAATCCTTTTCACTATCTCGAATGGTCCAACGTAACGTGGGTTTAACTTTCCTCGTTTTCCAAAACGAATCACATCTTTCCAAGGTGAAACCTTTAATAATATCTTGTCACCTACTTGGAATTCTAGCGGTTTTTTGCGCTTGTCTGCATAACTCTTTTGACGGTCACGAGCTGCCGCCATACGGTTTCGGATTTGCACGATTTTCTCTGAGGTTTCGTGCACAAGTTCAGGACCAGTAAGTTGGCTATCTCCAACTTCAGCCCAACAAATTGGTGATCGGCATTTTCGCCCGTACAAGGCTTCGAATGGTGCTGCTTTGATGCTAGTATGATAGATGTTATTGTAGGAGAACTCCACTAAAGGCAAGTGAGTCTCCAAACTGTTACTGAAATCGATCACATAATCCCTTAGCATGTATTCTACACTCACTCTGGCCATCTGTTTGAGGATGATATTCCGTGCTCATATCCGGGCGCGTGCCTAGAGATTTCTGTAATGATTGCCAGAAGCGTGAGGTAATCGGGCGTCTCTATCGGAGATGATGGAGATTGGCACTCCATGTTGGGATACTACTTCTTTAAGACAGAGGCGAGTTAACTTTTCCATTTTGTCGGTCTCTTTGATAGCAAGGTAATGAGCGGACTTGGTTAGGCGATCCACTATCACCCAGATTATGTCACATCCAGTAGGGGTTCGGGGTAATTTGGTGATGAAATCCATGGAGATCTGCTCTCATTTCCACATGGGGATCTCCGGTTGTTGAAGTAATCCAGATGGCTTTTGGTACTCCACCTTGACCTTTGAACAAGTCAAACACAAGTCAAACACTTGCTCACATAGGTGGCTATGTTAGCTTTCATGTTCGGCCACCAGTACAAAACTTTGAGATCGTGATTCATCTTGTCAGATCCCGGATGGATAGATTATCGGGATTTATGAGCTTCATCCATGACTAGATCTCTTAGTTTCCATATACTGGTATCCATATTCATTCTGCGAAGTAGCGAATACCATCTGCTTTAACCTCAAGTTGTTTCTCCATACCACGAGTGGATTCCAATGATAAGTTCTCCTCTTTTAAGGCTTCGAGTTGGGCATTGCGGATTTGTTCGGGTAGTCCTGTATGAATAGTGAGTTGTAATGCTCTAACTCGCGGGGTTTGGTTTCTTTTCTGCTTAGAGCATCGGCCACCACATTAGCCTTGCCCGGATGGTACTTGATTGCACAATCATAATCGTTTAAGAGTTCGATCCAACGACGTTGACGCATGTTCAACTCTTTCTGCTCAAAAATATGCTGAAGACTCTTGTGATCGGTGTAGATGGTGCACTTGGTACCGTACAAGTAATGTCTCCATATCTTGAGTGCAAATACCACGGCTCCTAACTCCAAATCGTGAGTCGTGTAGTTCTTTTCGTGGATTTTTAATTGTCGGGAAGCGTATGCGATAACCTTGTCGCGTTGCATCAATACACAACCGATACCTTGGATGGAGGCATCACAATACACCACGAAGTCATCCGTTCCCTCCGGTAGTGATAGGATGGGTGCGCCACATAGTTTCTGCTTCAGTAGTTGCTGATTCTTGAGTCTCGCTCCAAGTATAGTTCAAGGATCAAACGCAGATGCTCCTCATGCTCTTCCTGACTCTTAGAGTATATGAAGATATCGTCAATAAAAACAATGACGAATTGGTCAAGGTAAGGTTTACACACACAGTTCATGAGGTCCATGAACACTGCGGGTGCGTTGGTTAATCCAAATGGCATGACCAAAAACTCGAAATGGCCATACCGGGTTCTGAATGCAGTCTTGGATATATCCTCATCTCGCACTCTTAGCTGATGATAACCAGATCTTAAATCATTTTTGAGTAGAAACTTGACCCTTGAAGTTGGTCAAATATATCGTCGATGCGAGGTAGAGGATAACGGTTCTTGGTGGTTACTTTATTAAGCTCACGGTAGTCGATGCACATCGGAAGGTCCCGTCTTCCTTCTTGGAGAATAGGACTGGAGCTCCTTATGGCGATGACCTCGGTCAGATGGAAATTTTATCCAACGACTCTTGCAGTTGTGTAGATAGCTCTTGCAATTCACTAGGTGTAAGGCAATAGGCGTCGCTCCGGGTACTAGATCGTTTCGGAATTCAACTTGACGACGTGGTGGAAGACCAGGTAGGTCTTCAGGGAATACTTCTGGGAATTCGCGAATGATAGGGATATCTTCTAACTTTTTTTCCTCGGTGGACTTGTCAGCGACAAGGGCTAGTATTGCGGTATGACCCTTACGCAAACACTTCTGCGCCTTCATGAAAGATATGATGCCCATCACTGCACCACTTCTTTCGCCCTGAACGGATAGGGTCTCTCCACTAGGAAGGGGTATACGAACGATCTTCTCACTACAGATGATCTCGGCTTGGTTCTTAGATAACCAATCTATGCCAACGATTATGTCAAAGCTGCCAAGTGTAACTGGCATGAGGTCAATGTCAAGATTATGACTAACCAATCCTAGTTTACATCTCTAAGAATGTGGGTCGCTTCAATTATCTGACCGTCTGCTATCTCTATGGTGTACTTGGTTTCTAATAGAGTTGGAGTACAACTGCACCAACTTGAAAATTGTGAAGTCATGCTGAGATTTCTAGTGAGACCCGTGCTTATAAGGTAAGCGTCGGTCAATCCAAAGGTCAAGGAAAGAGGTTCACATAAAGAAAAGAAAAATCTACTGAGATGCAGGTTCAGTAACATAAGAGATAGGATGTCTGTTTAAGTAGTCGCATTCAACTGGTTGTTGGTTAGACTAAATCCTTGTTTTCTAATGTCATTAGAACAACTGGATCATTTTGTGAAGAAAGAAGTATGTTTACAGAGTTGGATATCATGGGTATAAGTCAAACTAGACTGAGGATTAGCCACAAGATAAAGAAATAGGGTCAGATGAAATAACACGTGCTAGCTTGGGAAGAATTTCGCTTACATAGTTGGAGTCGATAGGTTTGTCATGAGTTTCCTTTAGGGTTCCAATCAAGATGGCTTCTGTGATCACGTTTAGATGAGAGCCTTAATTTCACTAGGACTCTTCCACGAGTGAGATAAACATTTTCAACCTGATAGTCGCGCCTATCAACTGTTGAATAAGTTTAATGATACCAACTAGTCGTTGAGTGGGTTACGAGAATTTCTACAGACAGTGGAAACTTAAGTTTGCAAATCACAGATTAGGATCATTTATCCACACACTAGGTTTCACCAGGACTTACATGCACCTCAAATTACTATTACGTGTGCACCCGTAATGATAATCTGCTTTGCATGCTCATCCTAGTTTTCCCTTGTCCTGTGTCATAATGTCCTATAGTTTGTATTGTTGAGTACAGAGTGTTGTCAGATATGATAAGTCTTTGAGAAGCTTAATCATCAACCATAAGTTGATCAGCTAGGACTCCTATCAGGACGAGTAGGCAGGAATTGTTTGATCCGAGTATTTGTCACACCCCAACCGACGGCGGATTATACGTCGGGGCGGACGCGGTTGTTCAATAGCACAAGGTTGACTATTAAAGTTTCAATATTTCATTAATAAATAATTTAAGATTCAATACAAGGAAACATAACAAGAAATACAACGTTTAATTGATAAGTAGTCTAGGTCCAAAGCATCCTATGTGATCATAAACAAGTCTCATGTTGTAGTACCTGAAACATGTGAAAGAATCTATCAACTACAAAATAGTTGGTGAGATACAAAGGTTTTGACACAGTTTAACAAGTATTTGAAAAGAATTACAATTCACTATGATTTATGCATTCTATAATGTAAGTATGAGAAACAAGCATCTTAAACATTGTGCACATCAACCCTCCAACCAAGTTTAGGCATAACCCGCAGGTTACCCTTATAAGTCTCAAGTTTAAAAGTTTAATTCAGTAACAATCACCAAGGGCTCCCCCCAAAGGGTCAATCAATCAAGGTGAATTGGTCAAATGCAATAGATCTATCATTGTTACTATAGGCTTGATCAAAGTTAATGAATATGCTAGTTTTAAGTTTAATCTAAGCATACAAGTCTCAAGTTTAACATAAGAATAAGCACATGGTCATAGTTTGTACAAGAATTGTATAAGTTTAAAGTTTTGAACATGTTTCACCCCAAAAGTATAGAAAGAAAAAAGGGGCTAAGTATACTCACTTGGATTGATGACGAGTATCCAACAAGAGTCAGGTATTTGCAAGACTTGGAGAGGGAGAGTATCCTCACAATAAGCGTATGAATATAAGTCTAAGGTTTCAAGGTTGTTCATAGAGAATCTAGAACAAAGATTACAAGATTTGGGATTGACTAGGGTTTTCGGGTTGGAAAGTGGGAGTAGTTGTGTTATGAAGTTTCATAACAAGTTTTAGATTTACTATTTTATTAAATTTGAAGTTTAACAAATAATTATTGTTTACATGTGTTAAGTAAATAGATTTCTAAATAGTTTCCCAAGTATCATTTTTGAGTATTAATTGAATATAAAATAAGCAAGCATTTAGGATGGTAATTAATTAGTAGGATTAAATAATTTTTAAAAGAATGCTATCTATTAATAACAAATATTAGGTTTCTTAGATAATTATTATTAAGCATAATTAGTAATTATCTAAAAGAGGAAATAATTATTTAAATAATTAAATAGCTCTCTAAATTATTTATTCATTTAAGAATTTATCACAAATTATAATTTTTACTAGATAATATGTACAATGTTGTTTACAAGTTTAAAGAATTTACAAAGAGGTTTTCTTGCAAATTATAAATGTATAAGTATAAATTATGTTTTATAAACCTTTTAGTACTTTTACAAACCTTTTAGTTTTACAAGCATCACTTTTCAAAAAAAAATGTATTTACTTTCTTAAATAACTACGTAAGGCATTTAGTTTTAAATATGTATAACTAAATAAGTTTCTAATGAAGGTGTAAGTGTAATAAAGAATTGTAATTATTACTTAAAGTTTAAAACAAATTAGCCTTTGTTTATCAAACAAATTAACAAGCAATCAATTCATGTTTAAGTTTTATAAAACTTTGAGGAAAGTTTTATAGATTTTTTTTGTACTAATAAAGATTCCAAATATTAAATTTCTATAGTTTTCACTTTGGTTTTTATCTAGTAAAAATGTTTTCTGAAACTAAAAATAGAAATAAAACCAATTCTAAGAGTATAAAGTTTTAACATATTTTATAAAAAAATTTGGAAACATTAACTTTGATTACAAGTGGCCAAAAAAATCAAAATATCAAAACTGGGTCGCCCGGATTCGAACCCGGGTCGCCCAGTTCACAGGCACAAGACTTAACTAACTCGGCCGCTAGGCTATCGCTGAGATTATAACCAGAAAATTTGTTTTTAAGTACAAGTTCAAACAATCCCCAAAATCCGAATGAGCCCTAGAATTTCAAGTCCCGAATTCGATCGATTTACCCTATGTTTATGAAATTAAACAGAGGGTTTTCGATGCTTACATGAAAGTGAACACTTTAGCATTTGGAATTACCTGAAATGATGTAGAATTGGTCGGTATTGAGTTGGGTTTTGGTCGTCGGCGGTCACGGCTTTAAATCGAGGAATGTGGGCATGATTCTGTGGAATTGGCACTTGAGAGAGGTTTGGTGTGATGATGTTGAGCTGTGGGGGTCGGTATTTATAACCATTTCGGCATTGAATGCGCGAACGGGTTGGGGAAAATCGGTTGAGCCGATCGGAGTAAATACCGGCGTCACGCGTTGCCTCGGTCGAATTGGATCATTAAGGCACCTAGGGGACGGGTCTCATGCGCGAGATGAACCGAGGTTCATCGAATCCGGACGGGATTCGCGTTTTTGAATAATCGCGGGTGGGAACCGGGGTTAGCTGGGATCGAACCTAGGGCATTTTTCTGTTTCGGGGGTTTAGGATTATTACAAAACAGGTCCCCGTGGTTTGAGAGTTTTGTCATTTCATGCTAAGAATTAAGGTTTAGTTTAAAACAAGTTTCGAAAGTTGGCAGTTCCGGTCCCTTAACTTTATGATAATTATATATATATATATTCTTTTGTTTTTATAAGACCAATTAAGTTTCATAAGATATAAGTATACGCATATATGTATATATATAAATATGTATATATATATATTTATATTCGAGTCTCATATAATTAAGTATATATATGTATATAATAAATAAATCAATATTTATTAAAAAGAAAAATCGTGTTTTTATTACGTTTTAAGATTTGGATTCGAAACGCGCACCAGGGTTAGGGTAAGGATATGTCGGAAAGATACCGGATATTACAGTATTCACTCGAGTTGAAACACAATACAAGAGTCCAATCCAGCGGATTGTATATGAGAGCATGAAACAAACATGTACATGAAATGTGACTTTGAGAAATGAAACTAATTCATGAATACAAGTTACAGTAAGCAGCAAAGTAGCCGTCCTTCCATCTGATTCAGGGTAGGGTCTGAGTATGCAATGAGCAATGCGTTCTCAACTTTGTGTTCAATCTATCTTCAACAGAATATCGACCAAAGACGCAAGCCCATGGCTCGGGAAAGTGATGACATCTACGTGCCAAAGGATCTTGCAATAATGCGTGCAATAGTCTGCCTTCACTCGTTGTATTGTTGCTAGTGGGTACAGTAGGGACTCGCCTCCGACGATCCCAACTCCCAAAGATATATGTACTAGTTGAGTGTCGTCCATAACATGGACCTGTGAATGCCCACCAAACCCGACATGTGATGGTGGTGTAAGTGACTCCTCCGAAGGCTTCGTCTCGCTGCCCACGGACGGGAGTTGATGTTGTTCTGGTGATTCCCCTAGTGTCGCCACTGGGAATGATGATGTAATGCAAAAAATGTGTTCCTCGTCAGCAGAGGATAATATGGATGATGTCAACATGCCTACAACGCAATGTATGTATAGGTGCTATATGTATCACGTATAAGTGTCTGTGCCGTGTAACTAATGTGTAAGGTTATAGTCTAGTATGCATTTCCTAGTTCTCTAAAACCTGGCTCTGATACCAATCTGTCACACCCCCAAAATCCACTAACGGAGTTTTACCGTTAGGAGCGTGACATAACAGGATCCCAGTCATTGGTTACTTTGAACGACTCAATATGAGTTTAAGAAAACCACTAGTGTTGCTCATAGTCACGATGCAACACTAGTAATGAAAACACTGATTTAATATAAGACGGCAGAAGCGAAAAGTTAAATGAAAAGCATGCGCCAAAACAGTCGCGCCAAAAATAAATAATCCAACAATAAATAAAATAAATAGTTCTTGAGTTTGAAAATGATGGACTTCGAATGCATGCATGCCTTAGCTTGTGCTTGTACCTTAATGACCTGAGAAAACATGCTAAAACATGTCAACACTAGGTTGGTGAGTTCACAGGTTTCAATGTTAGTAAAGAATACTAGATAAAACAATTTACAATTTTTATCATAGGTAGCTAACCTAGTTACATGTTACTAAAGCGTTTCGACACCGAAGCTGACTGTTTATGTTTGAACTGCCTCCTACCATGACTATCATGATCAATGGTGTCAATATTACACCCGTTCGACTACCTGTCGTGTAAGCGCGACTAACGCGGGTGGGGCTTGTCAATGCCCAGTAGTACTACTCAAGATTACCTCGCTATCCCATATATTAAACGGTTCGATAAGTAAGGACTTACATGATATGTTTGCGCTTAGTACAACAAGTGATATAAATGAAATGTAAGATCTAAATGTTTGTACCCATGTTTTCTCCCCCAAGTTTAAACCGTAAGAAAAAGGGGCGGTGAAACTCACCTTAGAGTGCATGCAAGACTGCAAGTGTTGTACCGGTGGCCCACTAAAGGCTACCTAACATGTATAAATCTATAAGTGTATGTTCGTGCTGGCTCATATAAACCCTTAGTATCCAAACAATCCAAATTGTTTATAAGTTTTGAAAAGATTAACATGTTTGACTAGTTTGTCCAAGTTTGACTTTTGTTGACCATGTTGACCCGACGACCCGTTGGTGATTCAATTATCAAATTAGTATTGGTTTATGTTCACATGTAGGTTGAATATGTCACCCTAAGAAATAGCCACAATATATATATATATATATATATATATATATATATATATATATATATATATATATATATATCATGTACAAGAACTAGTTCAACTAGAATAACAAAGCGTTTTGGTGAGCAGTGATATCTTACTTAATGTTTTAGAGTCAAGATAAAAGCTTTAAGTGTCATAACCACTAATTAACAACCAATTAGTGTTATCTAAGATGTTTTAAGGCTTTCGTGTGAGTTACAAGTCAACTCTAGATGAACATGTTGCAAAAATTGATGATTTGTCAAGTTATTGGAATCTAAGTTTTTACGGTCAGATTTAAGGTTGTGATTATGAATTCTATTTGCCAACCAAACGAATGAAATAAAATCTGAAAATATTTGCACAATAACTTCAACATCTCTTAGTGTTTATATATTTTTCCCTTAATTTTAAAGCAACTCTAAAGTTTTCAAATAAAATATTTGGGATCAAAGGAAACAGAATCTTACTGTTCAGAGTTATCAAATGTCAAAAATTGCTAAAAATCGACTATTCAGGCTACGCATGCAAGACCAATTGAAAAATCTTTCAAACACATAAAAATTCATTAGAAGAAAGAATGAAGTCAAAAGCTTTAAAATTGGGTGAGTTATGCCCTCGGGAATCAGACTGAAAATCTGCCATCCGAAAACAGATTCGACCTTCAGTTTTATTTTCCACTTTTGGTTGATCAAAACTTTTTAGAAAAATATGAGATCGGTTGGGTTTGAAAGTGGACTCCTTGAAATTAACTCTAGACTCAAGAAACAAACCAATTGGATCTGTTACTATCTAGATGTGATACTTACACAAACGGGTTAGGGTTTTCATCAACAACAAATCTATGCAAACATCATGTATGATCATAATAAACATTCAATTTAACAACTTTGATTGTTTAGACTCATGTTTAGATCAACTAGGGTTTTATCATAAAACTTGAAATCATAAAACAATAGAATCGGATTAGAAAACTTACGTAGATGCGTTAGCAATAGCAATGATTGATCAAAATACGCGTTTAATGGCAAGAAACAAGATCGATTCGATGGTGAATTGGGGTGATGTTTGCGTCGGCTTCAAGGGGGGTGTTGGGGCTGATTATTTCCGAAAATATGAAGAATGGGAGTTTAGCTTTTATAAATTCTTTATATATGTACTCCATGGGCCTCAAAATGGATAAAAATGTAAGTCTAGGAGGCCCGTTGACTAATTAAATGAGTTTAAAACTATTTTAATTAAATGTAACTAATTAAGATAGTTTCTAATAAATATTTTTATAAAACTTATTTAAAAAAATACTAAAACAATAAAAGTCACAACGTTCCACGTAAACGTACGCGATTTCACGAAAGTCTACAGTTTACGCATAAAATCACATAACACGTAAAAACACATAATTTATATTAATTATAAATTATTTATTGTTCGAATTATTATTTTTAATTATCACCAACGTTCGGGGATCGACTCGTGTGATTCGGTAATTCTCCGAATTACCGTTACGTGAGTGTTTGTGCAATAACTGACACAATTAATTACCCTAATTAAATGTAATGCATGAGTAAATGTTTTATATAACTGAGTTTGTATAAACAAATGTTTGAGATAACGGTGTTTGCGTTAACGGAGTTAACCTGAATTTGCCGGATGTCACAAACGGCTTGGTCTGCCAGTTTGTGAGCAAGACATATGGTTTGTTGGATGGTAGTGGGGTTGGATGAAGTAACCATGCTCTGGATTTGTGGTACTAATCCACTGATGAACATTTCTATCCGCTTGTAGGCTGGTGTAACCATGTGAGGACACATCCCCGCTAGCTCGTGCGAGCGAGTAGTGTAGAGTTCTATTTCAGAACCCTCCATCTTTAGATTCCAGAATTCTTCCTCGAGTTTCTGAATCTCGTCCCTGGGAAAGTACTCTTCCTTCATCATGTTCTTGAAATCTTCCCATGGTGATGCATTGGCCATGTCCATACCTAGCATCTGGACCTGTGCATTCCACCATGTGAGGGCAGGACCCTCTAAAGTTTTCGATGCAAATTTGACTCGGTCGGCCACAGGGCAATTACACATAGAGAACACAGATTCAATCTTTTCAAACCATCGGAGTAATCCGACAGCTCCCTCAGCTCCACTAAACGTGTGGGGCTTGCAGTCCATGAATGTCTTGAAGGTACAGACATGCTGATTGTTCTGTGGATTGTTCGCTTGCCCTTGATTGGAAAGAGTAGGTTGGGTTTAGGAAAGAGTGGAATAAATGCGTACAATTGGTTGTCTAGAGTTAACGGTTAACAGATTTACCTGCAATGTGTGCTGCTAAGGCTTCAGCAACACTGTCATTAATCAACGCGGCCAGTTCGGCTGGTGTCAGGTTGATATTTCCACGACCACCATTGCGACCGCCACGTCCGGTCATGTTTCTTCATATTCACAAACACAAGTGAGTAAATACATCGCATATTAGCATCATTCAAGTGTAAGCAAACATAAGTATATGTGTAAAGACATGCAGGTTTATGATTTTAGTACAAGGCTAACTTAAATCATAAGGCCATAGAATAAATAACTCAACGCAAACATTTCACTAAGATTTTATTGGAATGGGAACATCCTTACCCATATAGGTTTTTATTTAAAACATAAAGAAATGACAAAATAAGATAAGATAGAATAGAATGGAATATCAAGCTCCACTGCCGGCAGATGAGATGACTGACTCAGCATCATCCTCCTCTACTTCCTCTGGCTCATCCTCAGGCTCAAAGTTGAGTACTTCAGCTGGCTCTAAAGCAGCTGCAAGTTGTATCTCTAACTCCTCAATTCTTTCCTGAGACTCTATCTCAGCCTCCTAGAGCACATTCACTCTAGCCTGTAATGCCCTTACCTCGTCCACTAATGCATTATGCAAGTGGTCAGTGCCTGCCAGTTCTGCTACTAGCAGATCCATCCTGTGATCCGCCTGTTTCTCCCCTCTTAACAGACCTGTGATCGCTCCTGCTGCGTCTCTCATATTCCGGATCTCTCGATCCATAGTTGCTACAAATGCTCCAAAGGCTTGCTCCAAGTGGCAAGGTAGCAATGGTAAATGTGGTCCTGATGATGGAACTCGTTCCTGTCTAACCCATTTGTTCAGTAAACCGGGGTATCAATCCCAGTCACTCCCATTTCGGATATGCATGGGCTCTCCATACACAGTAGAGTCATCAATGGGCTCAAGCCTACGTCTCTTGGGCTCCGGTGATGCAATGGCAGGAGTGTCATGTTCCTGAATGGTAGGTGGTGAAGATGGTGGTGTAGACATAATTTCTGAAACATAAGGAGTAAGTATCTATGTCGAGTGTCTATGCCAAGTAACTAATGTGTGTGGCTATAGTCTAGAATGCAGTCCTAGTTCTCTATAACCAATGGCTCTGATACCAATCTGTCACACCCCCAAATTCCACTAACGGAGTTTTACCGTTTTGGAAGGTGACAAACCAGGATCTCAGACATCAGTTACTTCAAACGACACTATATGGGACTTGAAATGTAATAACATAAAAGATCAAGGTTCAGATTGTATAAGCGGAAGCGTTAAACGAGAGTAAATGCGCAAAACAACGCGCCAAATTCAAATACAAACGAAAAATAAAGATTGTTCAATAGATAATTATTTCAATGGTAGTCGAAGACACATGCGTGACTTAACGTGATCCTGAGTGCCAACCTGAGAAAACATGTAAGAAAACGAGTCAACACTAGGTTGGTGAGTTCACAGGTTTCAATCATTTCAAATAAAGCGTTTGCGGATTATGTACATTCAATATATATATCAATAGGTTGCATGCCTATATTAATGTTTTGCTAAAGCGCTCGCAACCGAAACTAACAGTGAGTTTGTTTGTTTGCCTCCAGCCAGGTCTATCAACTCTGACTAATGTGTTAAGGTCAATATAACACCCGTTCGACCTCCAATCGAGTTAGCGCGACTAACGCGGGTGGGGTTTGTCAAACCCAGTAGTACTACCAAAATTACCTCGCTCATACCATATTAACGGTCCGATGTGTGTGAGGACTTTTCATGATAGTGTGTTACGCTTAGCCTCAACAGTGATATCATATGAATTACAATAACCCAAAAAGGGTTGTAACATGTTTTCTCCCCCAAATAAAAACAGTAAAATGGGCCGTGAAACTCACATGCGTTGTGTAGTAGGTAGTATCATACAAGTATGGGATTTAGAATCTCAAGTTTTAGACTGCACGGCTTACGTATGCCCTGGAATTATAAACACATAAGTTAGGGACATATGGGATTTGTGACGACAACACGGAAGATTAGAACGTCTTAAAACATTCTAATGATCAACGAATAGGCGAACGTGTCCACGGTAATAAGGATTTCTTAATTAATTAATTATTAAGATAAATATGTTTCGTATCGAACGTTTCTAATAACGAATAATAATAACTAATTATATTCGTACGTTTGTGCCATTTAAAATGGTTAGAAAAATAATATAACTATATATATTATTTTTAAGTTCGTATGATTAACAAAATAATCATTTGTGTAAAAAAATAATAAATATATTATTTTTGATCGAGGATAAAACCGAGTGTAAATAATATAATAACTTATATTATTTATAAGTTTGAAACGTTTCATTGAGTTTATAAACGTGGTGAAAATAATATAAATATATATTATTTTTAATTGAGGTTACACTGTTGAAAATAATATAAATATATTATTTTGTTCGGAGTCGCGGTTTGAAAATAATATAGAAATATTATTTTAAAAGTGGGGAAATATTATAAAATAGGTTATAAAATCAAAACCGAGCCTACGGTTATTTTCCGGGTATAAAACACTTTAATATAACAATATAATAATATAGGAAGTAATTTATATATTAAAGTAATACAAGAAAATGCTAAAAAAAAAAAGAACACAGGAGACAGGTTTCGAACCCGGGTCTCCTGTGTGTGAGTCAGGTGTCTTAACCATCTTCGCCCGCTAGGGTATCGCACATGTATCCGGATTGAAATGGTTTTAACACAAGGTTCCCCTGAGTTCTTCCCCCTTGCGTGAACCGAAGCCAAAACCCAATCAATTTCTCACAAATTCGACATCGATATGAATCAAATGTATAGAGGTTTTGTTAGTCGAGCATTTTCGAATCTGTGGGTTCATTTAATCTCAAAAATAACAAATTTTGGATCATTTAATTCCAGAAAGATGAGCCGAAACCCTAGTTTATGAACACAGAATCGTTTTGATAAAATCTGATGTTAAGACTTGATAAAATCATAGGGTTTTCACCGATTAGGACATTGCGAAACCGTTGGTGTTGTTTAATTGGATTGAGATTGATTCTAAATAAAAACCCCCAATTCTAGTATGAACAAACCCTAGAATTTGGGTCAATAACAATTCGATGTAATAAGCCCTAGGTTTCATAGGGCTTTCCATTTACAGATGCTTACGAGTCTGATGATAAGGTTAATTTGATTTAAAATAGGTCTGGAGTAGGGTTCGATCAAATTGGAAACCCGAAGAACTCTAGAATCTGTTCTTGATAGAATCAATGTTATAAGCCCTAATTGGTTTAGGGCTTTCATTCTACGGATAAAAACGAAGCTATAGGTGTAGATAATTAGCAGAATAGATGACGAATCGAGTGTGGTCGACTAAGACCGAGGCCGACGATGACTGTTTGGTTCCCGACGACTTCTGCTGGGATTCCGATGAAATTGACGCGTATAATAGCTTCACAGGGTCTCGTTCAATGTGTGCAGGTGATCAATTTGATGGAGTGACAACGAATTGATCTGGTTTGGTTGATAAGAACAATGAGGTCGACGGTTTCGGTTTAAAGCTCATAATTGAGTTTAGTTTGCTCAGTAATGGTGTCATAAATTCTTAATGATGTCGTTTAATGGCGATGATCATGAATGACGGTTTCAATTCAACAGATTTCACGAATTCAAGCTCAAGAATGGGATTTTGACTTTCAAAAGTCAACACAAATCAACTTTTGAATAAATACAAAAGTAGTCCCCATAGTTTCATGCAGTTAGGTTTATAAAGTTGGCAGAACCAGTCCCTATGGTTAGAAATGAGTTAACTAGGTTAAGTTTTCGGTTAGTTTGACTATCAAAAGTCAACATGCACTACAACTCTTGAATTTTGACTTCCCTTGGTCAACAGATTGATTTTAGCTTAATTATAGGTTTAGTCCTTCAAGTTTTAGTGTATAAAAGTTTGATAATGACAGAAATAGTCCCTGAAGTTTGAGATAAGATTAGATAGGTTAACTTTAACTGGATTTACTAACGAGGTTAACTCTAAAGTCCGAATTGTCACATCATCCCCTAGTTGAAAGAATTTTTGTCCCAAAAATTAAACAAAATAAAAAAAATTCCGGATGTCACACACACGAAGTGTGAGTTTCCCGTCAAAGACATCAATCAATGCCTTGGCAATACGCAAGAATGGGCGCCCTATGATGAGTGGGACTCTATCAAGCACCTCCATATCTAAAATCACAAAATCCACGAGGAAAACAAACTTGCCTACTTTCAGTAGAAGATTCTCCACAATTCCCCGTTGATACTTGACTGAACGATCAGCCAAGGAGATGCTCATGTGTGTCGGTTGCGGTTCACCAAGGTCTAGCTGCTTATATATGGAATATGGCATCAGACTGACGCAAGCACCTAGGTCGGCCAACTCGTGGTGCAAGGGCAAACTACCTGGGAGACATGGGATCGTGAAACGACCCGAATCTCCTAGTTCCTCTAGCAGCTTGTTCAGCACCACTCCAGAGCATTGCTCACTAACTGAGACTTTAGAGCCCTCATCTAGTTTCTTCTTGTTGGAAAGAAGATCTTTAAGGAACTTGCCATATTTTGGCATACGCTAGAGGGTCTATATGAGTGGGAATTGACCTTGAGCTGTTTGAAAATGTTCAAGAAGTGACAGTATTCTCTAGTGTGTTTATGTGGCAACAAATGATCTGGGTAGGGAATACGGCTCAGGTCAATCTTGGGGGTCTCCATCTCCACCCCCTTCTTCTTCTCATATGCCTTCTCTGTAGGCATCTCAACTACTACCTCCTTGTCCACCTCCTCCTCGGCCATCTTAGCATCGATATCATCGAATCGATCTCTCTAGTCGATCTTCTTGACCTCCTTAGGTGACGGAATATTATGATCGGTGTCGTGGGAGACTTCTGCTACGGCTTCATCCTCCTTGTAACTCATAACTGACACGGCCATCACTGAAGCATTAGGGCCTGAATAAGGACCTGCCTGTCGATCCTTCAGACTCTTAGCGATGTCCTCTACCTTGCGTTGCAGATCCTAGAATGCTGACTGATGATTCTTCAATAAAGTGTCATGGCTATCCAGTCTCTGCCTAGCATCCCTGTTCCGTTGGACTAGGTAGGAAAGCAACTGTGTCTGGTTCTCAATCATCTCCTCGATCTTCCCAGTATCGACACTGCTTCCCGAGTTAGCTCCTGCTTCTCCTCCTCACTGATGATGCTGGCGACCATTAAACCCAGCTGGGTTGTTTCCAGATATCCATCCCGAGCCAAATGAATTATTGTAGTTGTTATACCCTCGGTTCTGGTACTGGTTTCCAGCAAAGCTCACCTACTCTGGATGACTGACGGGACAATCTCGGGTGTCGTGGCATCCCCTGCAAACTTCACACCGTTGAGCACAGAGCTTCAGCTCTTTGATCTCATTAGCCATAGTTGTGAGTGCAGCAGCCACGCTAGAATTAGGAGTGATCTGATGCACACCTCTGGACGATGAGGTGGATGCTCTAGTACTAGGAATGAAAGTCCTAGTAGATGGATACTGCTGTTCAGCTTGAGCGAAGCTCTCGAACATATCCTCGCTCTCAGCGGGCTCGAGTATATGGCCTCCCGCAGCTGTATTGAACATTAGCTGCTTCTCTAAGGTGAGACCATTGTAGAATTTCTCCACTATCGCCCAGTCCGATAGACCATGCTGGGGACATCGGCTCAACAGCGCGTTGAACCGCTCCCAGACCATCCGGAAGGAGTGGATTTAATCCCTAAGGTGAGCGGCCCTTGAGGGTGGATAATATTTCTTATAAAACTTGGCTTGAAGATCTGTCACACCCCGGATTCAGGACACCTGGGCGTGTGACCAGATTGGTACCTCCAATCATATTTTATTTAAGAAATCAGAGTTAGTGTAGCAGCGGAAAGACTTTTGGATCGAACTTGTAATAAATCTCAACCCGAGAGTTGATATTGTATATTTTCCAAATCCAGGGATAAATAAAATACCATTTCATTTCACTGGAGATTTAAATACCCCTTTTCTGTACAAAACCATGGTCCATGACCATTTACATGTCACCTGCATAAGCAAGGTAAAACTAGAGCCACAGGTAGTTGGCTTGTTCCTGGGGAGTTAACCCTGCCCAATACCAAGCTACACAAGCATTGGTATCTAAGGGTTTTACCTTCCGGCACCTAACCCTGTGTACAAGGGAGTATCCATATCTAGGACATCGTCATCCTAAATATCTCCTCTTTCTTTTTATCACTGCAGATTTATCTCCATACTATTAGCACATAACTCTGTCAAAATATTTTATGTACATCTTTATCCCCAAGACTATCCCGTAGGACTAGCCTTAGATAATCATTGATTAACTAAAAAATATTTGGAAAATAAAACGTTAGCGCGAACGTTGGTGAACATGATTATCATGACAAGTTTCATTTGTTAAATACAGTATCAAAATATTTAACCATAATGCGGGTACAATCTACCATCCAGCAGAACTATTTCATATGAGTGTACAACCATGGTATACACCAATAATTTTCGTAAAAGGACTGTTGACATTACCAGACTTACTTACTGCGATGTCCCTTAACTGAGACCCCGTCTTACATCCAGTTACATACAATTATAAGCCCCAATATGGGAGTTTCACCCACAAAGCGTGTATCCCTTGATCAAGTTTTACGTATACTTATGGCCTGAATGTTTTACGTAGATGCCCTTATGCATCAAACTTTTAAATACAAGTATTGCCATTTCGTAAACGTAAAACTTTCAAAGTTTTGAAAATAAAAGACAGATAAACATATTCACCTTAATAGTAGCTTGATCTTATCTCAGGGTAGTCCGTGTAAGCTTAATGTAAACCTTAAAGAAAGTTCTAAGTTAAGTTAGAATCTTAACGCACGAATACGGAAATAATCGAAAGTGCGGAAATAAGCGAAAGTCAGATATTTTACCTGAATACGAGCACTGGAATCGAGGAAGGGTCGTTCCAGGAAGATGGGAGCTGTTGGAAGTTGGTTGGGATGCTTCAAAATGAGCAGCCGAAGGCTGTTATTCATAGTTGCCCGACAGGACCCGTAGCGGACCGTCAGCCTAGGTGGTAGCGGTCCGCTACCGCCCAGGGCTGACGTCAGCCCTACCCGTCTTGTCCTAATTGGACCGATCCTCGTATTGCGGCTGGCGGACCATTACGGAGGGTGTGCCGGTCCGCCATGATGACACGCGTCAGAATTTCGAGCTGAGTCACTGGACACGTGGCATCACGAAAAGTTGCGGCTGGATTACGGCTAGCGGACCCTTACCCAAGTGGTGGCGGTCCGCCACCCAACCATGAAGCCAATAGCGGACCGTTAAGGTATACGGTAGCGGTCCGCTACCAATCAGTTTTTCAAATTTTTCATTTTTAACCCTTGAACTTTGGGGACTTGGAAATTCCAACCCCTAGAGCTTCCATTTTGGAAAAAGAGGACCTCGAATTTGGCTTGGTGTTACATCCTCCCCATCTTTATTCAAATCTCGTCCTCGAGATTTACTGAAACAGGTGTGGATATTTCTTTTTCATTTCACTCTCTAGTTCCCACGTTACGTCTGAAGTTCCATCTTACTTTTACCAACACCAGCCTTTTTCTTTTCAGCATTTTAACCTGACGATCCTCAATTTGCAGTGGTTGTTCGACGGATTCACCTCTACATCTTGCAGAGGCATTACTAGAGTTTAAACACTTTCGCAGGTTTGACACATGAAAAACATCATGAACACCGTTCATTTCTGCTGGTAAGTCAAGCTGATAGGCAACCGGTCCGATTCTTTTCCGAATCTTAAATGGTCCAACAAATATTGGACTGAGTTTTCCTTTCTTTCCGAATCGTACCACACCCTTCCAGAGCGAAACTTTTAATAGTACTCGGTCACCTACAGAAAATTCTAATGGCTTACGGCGCTTATCAGCATAACTTTTCTGTCTATCCTGAGCTGCTTTCAAACGTTCACGAATTTGTAATACTTTGTCAGTTGTTTCCTGAACTATCTCACGTCCTGACAATTGATTTTCTTCAATTTCTGCCCAGCAGACTGGAGTTCTGCATTTTCTGCCATACAAGGCTTCAAATGGTGCAGCTTGGATACTGGTATGATAACTGTTATTATATGAGAATTCCATTAGAGGTAAGTGGTTATCCCAACTTCCTCCAAGGTCTATTACACAAGCTCGAAGCATATCTTCCAGAGTTTATATTGTTCTTTCACTCTGACCATCTGTTTGAGGATGATAAGCAGTGCTAAGATTTAATCTTGTTCCAATAGCTTTCTTGAAACTTTGCCAGAATCGAGATGTAAATCGACTATCTCTGTCGGACACTATGGATAATGGCACACCATGTAATGTTACTATTTCGTTAACATACAACTACGCTAACTTATCCATACTATATGTTTATTTCATTGGGAGAAAATGGGCAGACTTAGTTAGTCTATCGATGATAACCCAGATAGTATCATTTCCACGACTTGTTCGGGGAAGTTTTGTAATAAAATCCGTAGTTATCATTTCCCATTTCCAAACAGAAATTTCGAGTTGTTGCAATAACCCAGAGGGTTTCTGGTGTTCAGCTTTGACCTGTGAACAAGTCAAACATTTTTGCAACATAGGAAGCGATTTGTTTCTTCATACCGACCCACCAATAATCTGGTCTTAAATCCTTATACATTTTATCACCTCTCGGGTGCATGGTATATTTTGATTTATGAGCCTCTTCAATTTGTTTCTTCATACCGACCCACCAATAATCTGGTCTTAAATCCTTATACATTTTATCACCTCCTGGGTGGGTGCATGGTATATTTTGATTTATGAGCCTCTTCAAGAATTCGTTCTTGAAGACCTCTTATCATAGGCACCCATACCCGTTCGTTCATACGGAGAATATCATCATTTTCTTTGGTTAATAAATTAACCATCTTTCCCAGATTTTATTATTCAATATTAGCTTCTTCTAAAGCTATCTTATGTGCTTCTTTCCCAAATTTTCTTGTTTAATAAAAAAATTCTTAAGTTTTTTATGAAAAATCTCAATTTTTTTAAATCTTGTTTTTTTTCAAAAAATGGTGATTTTATTTAAAATAAATCTTTTTTTTTTAAAATGGTGATTTTGATTTAAAAAAATGGAGAGATAAATTCTATTTTCAAGAAAAGTACAATAATCTTATCTTTCTCTTTCATATTTCCAAAAATCATCACAACCATATACTCAACCTCAACCAATTATCCATTCTACTTTTATTGTACTTTTTAATATAAAAAGTACATCATTTTTTAAATCAAAAAAACAAATAAATGATAACCATTGATCAACTATCATCAAAGGATGTCAATGTCGCACTAGCTCACTTGATAGAGACTCTTGCCTCTTAGATAGGAGGTCCTGGGTTCAAATTCAGGCATGGGGTGAAATATTTGCTCTAATTTAGAAGTAGGAGTAGGATAGATCTGTCGTTAAAAAAAAACTATCATCAAAGGATGAGATTAAGTTTCCATAGTTTTTTTAACTCAATATTGTTTCCAATATAACCTTACCATATATATATATATATATATATACACACACATATATATATATACATATAATTAAATGCATATGTATGATAAAGAAAAAAAATGAAGGATGTAGTTATCTTTTTAGAACTCGCATGTTTCATTTATACATATATAAATATACTTAGATGTGTTTAAAATAGAAAAATAATATGTAATCCATGATTGAAGTTAATGCATGATTGAAGTTCTGATTGATATATGTTGAAAATGATAATTGATGTGGCATAACATGTTGGATATGTACGGGATTTAAATGTTGTATCATTATCATGCAAAATAAAATAAATGATAAATAAATAAAATAATAATAATAATATGGTCGAAAACTCATGGATATTAGTTACTGTTTTTACCAAAGTTCGGTCTCAGGTAAAGTTTTTGATGAGCTTATGGTAGGTCTGTTCTTTAGGGAACCACTAATAGTGATTATATTATTGGAAAAGAATTATTTTTGAAGCCTATACTTAACTAATCAATAGGTACTTTAAACAAGGACTTGAGGAACCACTAAATTTGTATATACATGATCCCAGGGGCAGATTTAATCAATCCTTAGGGGATGGAAAGGCATCCGCTGAAATAATCTTCATTAGTGTATTATTTTGTAAAAATTAAATCATAAAGGGATAGGCACCCATGTATTTTATTATCAGACATCTCAAAAGAAAGAGAGAAGAAAGTGTTGGAAAAATTTTAGTGAAAATGTTTTTTCACTAATTTTGGACGTAAATAACTGTATTTATATATGTGTTATATAAATAATTATTTATGGGTTTGTGTTCTATGTTGTGAGAGTATCATAACGAACCAAAAACACGTCCAAAACAGAGCGAAGATGAATGAGACATCGATGCTCGAAATTGAGTGGTTGGAATAGAAAATGTGGAACTTGGGTGATTCTAGTAGAAATTTGTGACATCTTTGATTTAATGTTAACAAATAATTTGTCATAAAACATTGTGAGTGTTTTAATTTTGACACTTAATTCCTTGTCATTGTCTCATAAATTCATATTAAACTCTTTTTATTTGTGTTTAATACAAATTAAAATATAGAGTTATGTTATATTAATATAGTATTAAATATGAAGTCTTTTAAAATGATGTAAAAAACATGGAGAAAAAAAGAGGAAAAATCTAGAGAATTAGTTCCAACATAATTTAGAAATGAAACTCTCTAATTCTTCCACCAACACCAACTTCATATTTTTCTTACCATTTCTAACACCATAACCTGGTGCTAGCTCGGGCGCGAGAGCAATTCCCGGCAGTACACACTGCTTCGGTTGTTGTATCCTGGGAGACAGACGTGTTCGTCCAAGAGGAGACACGGAATCTGTTTTAACGGCCCCGTGTTAATCACGATTCTCAGCCAAAACCGTTCAACATTTTGTGTGTTCATTGTTGCAGTCAAGAACATAGTAGATGACTCGGCTAGTCAAAGACGTTGGAGTCAAGAATATCATTCAAGACTACGGTTTGAAAAATCTTAATTGGATATTTTTGTAATTTATCTTTATATGTGTTCGTGTTTGTATAACGGTATTGTACTGGTGCATTTCTCATGAATAACGAGAGTATTGTTATTTTTATTTTAATAAAATCATGACCCACTTTCCTACCGAGAGAAGAAAGATATCAAAAATAGAGTTTTTCAGATTCCGTCGACCCTGGTCTAGTGCAATTTTGCAAAAAAGAAGAAAGAAGAAGTGTATTTATTTAAGAAGAAAATAAAAAAAATAAGTCATCAAATAAATAGATATTGAAAGGCTAGTAAAAGTGATTAAAATAATAAAAAGGTATTGTCACTAAAGTTAGTAAGTGACAACTCATTCATTTCAATTTTATTTTATTAAATTCAAATCAATTGTTTGATTATTATGTTATTTCTTATTATCTTTAAGTGATTTTATTAAGTTTGTATTCTTTTATTTTATGTTATTGACAAATTTATTTTCAATTAGTTTACTGATTCTATAATATAATAAAATATAAACTTATTTATTTTGTAAAGCTTTTAATGCTTATGTTATTTATTTTATAAACTTATATATAAAGGCTTTTAGTTTACTTGTTTTATTCACTTTATACATTTTTATTACATATGAGAAAATAAAACAAAATTAAACGGTTGAGTTGTTTTTATTTATTTACCTTTATATACTTTTTTTTCTAATTGCTATAAAATACTTATTTTTCTTATTGCTATAAAATACTGATTTTTACAATTGGTACTTTATTATTTAACTAGCTTTAATTCATTATGTTAAATGGGGTGAAACGTTAACATTATATTGATAACTATCTTAGCACCTTTTTTTAATACAAATTTGATATTGTATTGGTAACTTTTTTATTTTATTAAATGTTAAGATTATATGAATGATAGTAATCAAAACATCAAAAAACACCATGGAAATACAATGATGATTTACAATTTTAAAAATAATTCATTGTATATAACATTTGACGTGATATTAGTAACTTTTCAATGTTTAACACCCACTAAATGCAACAAAGAATATAATTTATTTTCCTCAATAACTGAAACCACAAAATAGCCAAAGTCATTCGAAAAATAAGGCAACAAATTGTGCAAACCTGATTGAAGCCAGTAGGGAGTCAAAGAAATCGAAGATAATCAAATTGGTCAACGATTTCCTTGCATACATTGTTTCTTCATTTTTTTAGTTTCTTGAACTCTATCAGTTTTTTTCTATAAACTTTAACCTTGATATTGTAACATATTTACAAATGCTTAAGTTGTAATTAAATTTATGTATCAAAATTAAGTTACTTTTTTTAATCTCGTATTTTATACGAAAAATCTAGCTAAACCTTTAATATTTAATCTCTCATTTAAAATAAAATAAATTTTAAACTTCAACAATATATCGTCTTTTAAACTCCAAATTTTAAAAATTGCGCTCCTTAATATATCGACACAATTTAAATTTAAAATTCTAAAAGATTAAAACTAATAAATTAGAATTGACTACAAACATATTTTTTTTTATAAAAAATCTCATCATTTAAAAAAATTAAGTTTAAAATATAATACACTTTTAAAAATAAATATTTATAAATTTCTTAATTTTAATTAAAAACTAACTATTAAAATTTTAAAATCAAAATAAAAAAATTTATTTATAAATATCAAACTTAATTAAAAAAGTATTAATTAAATGTTAGTAAACTTTATTCTAACACATATTTATTTAAATACAAAAGTAGTCTTTTTCAAATCTCCAATTTTTTTAATTCTTGATTTTTTTAAATATTCACTTTTGATGATAAATTAAAAATAAATTTGAGTCAATGACAATAATGATGAATTAATTTGGTAAAATGTTTATTTATTTAATTTTTCAAAAAAGTTAAGCAAAATATGAAAATATTGAATAGTGGATTTAAATGTGGTTTGTGGGGGGGGGGGGTTGTGAGGATGAATATAGTGATAAAAAGTGGCAAAATATTTAGTTTTTTATTAGAATAGGGATATTGTTATACTTTTTTGAATTTTTGTATTTAAAGTAATTTTAAATTAAATTTAACATCATGCGTTTCTTAAGTCTGGTTAGTTCGGTTTTTCAAAACATTTATTGAAATCGGTGGTATTGAAATCGCTTCAATTTAATATAATTTATTTACCCGGTTAATTGTCACATAATTTATCCTAACATGACCTATTTTTAGCACCCTCTGACGAAAAATTCTGAATCTACCACTGCCGTTAATATCGAATATCAGGCATACCCACAGTCATATCAGCTACAAAGCATCAGTACCAATATCAGCTACAAAGCATTAGTACCATCTACATTGGTAGCAAAGTTCATATCAAAGTAGACGGTAAAATATGTATTGATTATATTAAAAGAGTCAACATAAATAAAAAAAAAGTGAGTATGCTATGTTATAGTTAATTAAACTCACTGTTTGCTTCTTCCAGGACATTTTATATGTTTTTTAAACATTAATTAAGGGTGAAGGGGGCACAACCCTAACAAAAAAACTACCAAAACAAAGCTAACCAATGAGGGTGTGACATCTCACTTTTACCCGTATGTTACCCTAATACCTTAAAGTGATGGGGGCATAACCCTAATACCCTCATTTTTTTATTTTTTTTTTCATTTATTAAATTAAAACTAATATATATATATATACACATAACTAATTTCAACATATTCAATAAAATAAAAATGAAATTATCCATCAGATTAAATTATTAATATATTTCTTGTTCTTTGTCATAATTATTTGAGTAATACGAATACAATTGAGTAATTCATTTTTGAGTAAAGTGTTATTTTCGTCTTTATGGTTTGGTCATTTTAATTATTTTCATCCAAAAAGTTTTTTTTAGCTTTTTCGTCCCTGAGTTTTCAAAATCTATCCATTTTCATCCAATTGGCTAACCCCGTTAAATTATTACCGTTAAAGCAGGAGTATTTTCGTCTTTTCAAAACTCCTTTTTTATTCTCATTTATTATTTACTTCTTCCCCTCCCCATGGACGAAAATGATTAAAATGACCAAACCACATGAACGAAAATAATACTTTACTCTTTATTTTTAACTCTTTTCTTTTTAACTAAAGGGCTAAAAAGAAGAAAAAAAATACTGGCGGTAAAGAAACAAGAGGATAAGATGGTAGACAGCTGACAATTGGGATCTCACCACACTCGGGTACATATGGCCGATTTCTTCTACCCGTGAGCTAACCCGTGTTAACGGCGGTGGTGTACCCGAGCTACCCGCATACCCGATCTCTTTTACCCAAGGGTGCCCCCTTCACCCTAAACATTAACCTAGTGTCTAACAAAGGCAAACTAAAAACAATTACTTTTCATCTAGGAAAGGGGAGCATATTAACTAGAAAGTTTTTCAAAAAGCAAACTAATTAACTAATTAATTAATTATGTATCTTAAACTAAAAGAAAAAATAAAATATATAAAAAAAAATATTGCGGGTATCCCATCAGATAATCAGGTATATATATTTCGGGTAATCGGGTCGGGTTTCACTTAATACCATATCTGTACCCGAACCCGAATTTTTTTAAAAAATCAATCTCATACCCGCCCCATGACCCGAATACCCGGCCCGTTACCCGACCTGAATGCTTCGGGTATCGGGTTTTCCCATCGGGTTCGGGTGTTTCTGTCATCCCTAATAAGCATATTTGTTTTTTTATGTGATTTACACCTAAGCCCCTTAACTATGTCAGATTTACGTATAAGCCCTTCAACTTAAAACTTTTTTTTTTACTTTTCTTTTAGCTAATTTATACCACAACCCCTAAACTTTAATAAAATTATCATTTACACATTGGATATTTTTTTCTTTTTTATTTGCCAATCAAGTTACGAGATGTGGCAAACAAATAATTGTAGCAAAATTGCGTATGATAGTGTACAGTTGTCTAAGCAATTGCGTACAAAGTCGTTATAATTTTGTTTCTCTTTAATTTTTTTAAACGATTTCGCTTTCTTTTTTCTAATTTCTACCGTTTAACTTTGTTTAACGACTTTTTTACGGTTTAGTTTTTTTGCATAAGGTTTTTGGAATTTTAAACATAATTGTAACAGACATACGTGTGATAGTGTACAAGCTATCTAAGCAGTTACGTACAACATTGTTGTGATTTTTTTTTTTATATTTTAGTTTTAGGTTTGCTTTCTTATTAATGTTTTTTACAGTTTCATTTGCGTTTTCGTTTAAATTTTATTCAAAATAGGCCCATCCCGTCACGGAGTGCGGGTATGCCCGCTAGTTAACTTACAAAAGGCATACAGAAAAGGCTTAAAATTGTTTGTACAAGTAAACTATGCACAAAAATACCTTAGGTGTCGACACTTTATTTGCTACTTTTTTTCTTTGTTAACAGAGTAAATTATTATATATTTATATCTCTTCACAAGAGATGAGAATCTGCTGGTCAATATTCCCCACATATACCCACTCATATATCACCCCGGTTCAAAACAACGCACATCTTTCTTTTTCTATTTGACTCTTTTGGATCTTTTTTATTCTTTTGTTGTCACCCACTATCACAAATGTTGGTTTATTTACTTTTTTACTCAAGAATTTTTAGTCTCAGTCCCATGTATTTTGAAAACAAATGCGAGGAAAATGTAAATCACATGGTCTCATTTTTTTAACAACTTACTCTTTTAATTTATTTGACATTAAATTATTGACGCAACGTGTTTTTTTATCTGTGTTTTGATATTTAAAACGGGGAGGCGACAACTTCATACAATTCTACGTGCAGGTTTAAATATATTTAAACGCATTCTTGATAATTATGCGTAGTGTGTGACCCTAAAAGATCATATGTTATTATCAACGTTGTCATATGTCGTGCCTTGGGTATATAGATCCAACATATCCGTGGAGGGATTGGATCTTCAATAGGCGGAGGGATTGGATCCTCAACAACTGGTGGGTTTCGGTTTACCCGTATGTTAAACGGATGGTTTTACAGGTGGGTTACCTGGAGAGTTTACCGATACATCTACCATAGGTGATTTCAGAACTAAAAAAATGTTACCGCGTCGATTTTCCATTTAGAGAGTAGAAGAAATTTGAAGACGGTGAATGAAATTATTTGTGATATGTATTTATACGTGTTTGAAATTATCCGTTGAAAAATTAGCAGTTACAAATTAAAAAATAAAAAACCTACATGTATTTAATATAAGTTAGTTTAAAACAAATTAAATAAAAAAATCAAAATTTAAAGAAATGAATTAAAATAATTAATTAATCGAAAAAGAATAAATTAACATAATTAAAAAAAACATTAAATTTAAAGAAATGGGATTCCACCGGCCGTCACCTGTCCTCTTTTCCGAACGCACCCAACCGAACTCCGGCCGGACATGCCCTTCAACGCGGCGTCCGCTCCAGCCATCGTCCGCCTCCAAGCCCGTGTTGCTGGTGCTCTTATGGAATCACTCACGTGAACAGCTAGAACCCCTTCTTCCCTTTTCACACTGAGTGTCTCGCCTGGCTTCTTCATCGGAAACTGCTTAGTCGACGACTTCCTTTGCATCCACAACCCTTCTCGATCTGCCTCTCGTCGGAATCGAGACAACATATACAAATGCTTGTGTAAAAGGGGACATATGGAGGGGCGCCGGAGTCTTACTCTTGGATTCACCGGAGAGTTCAAGAGAGATTTCATGAGTAATTTGTTGCAGCAAAAAAGGAAACCAAATCAGATTGAAATATGAAAGGGATTTGAATCCGCCGGATTGGTTCCAGGTGTGGAAATGGGTTGACGGGCAAAACCCACCTGCTAGTTCTGTCTATTCCCTTTTTTTATTAATAATAACGATCACTCATATATATATGATAATCAGGAAAATATTATGGATCTATCTAGTTTTATGAAAGTGATCCAGTGATCTGACAGAGAGAAAGTTAAAAGCAGCAAAATTTCATTCCGAACAAGTACATCATCATATAACAAAATTTCAATCAAGTGTAATCATTCATGCGGCGGTGGCGGAAGCTCATAGACGATGATGTGGGGAATCTTTTCCAGTATCATCTGGAGGATAATTTGCAGGATCTAGACGGCCGGAGATGTTTCCACGCAATGATCCTACATGCAGGTCATTGAAAACTTCATGAACGATTAATTAATTAAGTGTGCAAAAAAAATAATTAAATTATCGATACAATGTTGATCGGTTCTTGTAACATAATAATGGAAAACAATACTATAATACATACCTGATAAGCTAATCGCAGAGAGGGAAGACGTCATGATCCGCTAGGAAGATCGGGTTCTCGTTTAGGGTGTACAGTTAGGATGGCTAAGGTGAGTTCGTGAGAACTCACGGTTACGAGAGAGAGAGAGACGATTATGGTGTTGGTAATTGATTCATTCATTAGTCAATTCCCTTTAATTATCTCTCCTTATATATGTACACTCAAGGGAAAACCCATTAATGACTCATTAAGAGTAATTAGATCCATCAATTAATTACTAGCCATAGGCTAATAATAAAATATTTGATCATTTAATAATAAGATAAATGATTATAAGAGCTATATAATAAATTATGTGTTACATACAAACCTTGTGATGTTCCAAATGTCATGATTGCAGATGCTAAAACAAGTGAGATCAAGATGAGACAACAAACCACAGCACCGACTCTGCGATCCATTTCATCAACTAGCCTTGTTTGTGTTTGGGAGATCTATTTGAATGCTAGTTAGCCGACTTAAAATGTGGGTCGGTTTGAACCCGAGTCGACCCGGATCCGACTGATTTGGCTCCGTTTTTAATAAAACTAATAAAAAAAACTTTCCATCTGGCGGCCCTAATTTCACGAGATAGAAAGGCCCGCGAGACTCAACTCAGGAGACGACACCTGGACGTCTAAACCCTAAGTCCTACTGGAAATGGCGTCATTTGGAAAAGCACCGGAAGGCGATGCTAAGTTGGGGAAAATATATTCAAAACACCATCTTTTGCATGTGACATAAGAAGATTTGTTTTTTTATGTCATTTACACCTAAGCCCCTTAACTATGTCAGATTTACATATAAGCCCTTCAACTTAAAATTTTTCTTTACTTCTCTTTTAGCTAATTTATACCACAACCCCTAAACTTTAATAAAATTATCATTTACACATTGGATATTTTTTTATTTTTTATTCGCCAATCAGGTTACGAGATGTGGCAAACACATAACTGTAGCGAAATTGCGTGTGATAGTGTACAAGTTGTCTAAGCAATTGCGTACAAAGTCGTTATAATTTTTTTTAACTCTTTAATTTTTTAAACGATTTCGCTTTCTTTTTCTAATTTCTACCGTTTAACTTTGTTTAACGACTTTTTTACGGTTTATATTTTTGCATAAGGTTTTTGGAATTTTAAACATAATTGTAACAGAGTTACGCGTGATAGTGTATAAGCTATCTAAACACTTGCGTACAACATTGTTATGATTTTTTTTTATATTTTAGTTTTAGGTTTGCTTTCTTATTAATGTTTTTTACAATTTCATTTGCGTTTTCGTTTAAATTTTATTCAAAATAGGCCCATCCCGTCACAGAGTGCGGGTATGCCCGCTAGTTAACTTACAAAAGGCATACAGAAAAGGCTTAAAATTGTTTGTACAAGTAAACTATGCGCAAAAATACCTTAGGTGGCGACACTTTATTTGCTACTTTTTTTCTTTGTTAACAGAGTAAATTATTATATATTTATATCTCTTCACAAGAGATGAGAACCTGCTCCCCACATATACCCACTCATATATCACCCCGGTTCAAAACAACGCACATCTTTCTTTTTCTATTTGACTCTTTTGGATCTTTTTTATTCTTTTGTTGTCACCCACTATCACAAATGTTGGTTTACTTACTTTTTTACTCAAGAATTTTTAGTCTCAGTTCCATGTATTTTGAAAACAAATGCGAGGAAAATGTAAATTACACCAGTAGCAAAAATCTTCATGCTCATGAGGATAGGTGTTCCATGTACTATGAGGCAGAGTTTTACAGAATGTTTGAACAATATTTTACTTACCATATGAAAGTGTATGCCTGGTCTTGTTAAAAACTAAATCAAATTCCATAGGGTTTGCCTTCTATCTTGCATACATTACAAGTGATCAACCCAAACTGTTTCAACTTTCAAAATTCGAAAGGTGTGTGCTTCATCAGATAACAGATTAGTCATCAAAGTTCAATACAGTCTAGTCTAGAAAGAAAATGCAACCTTTTGTGACTGCAGTCCTGTACAAAGAAACTGTTTCGCCTTTTGTTATGGTAAGTTGGTAACTAAAACCACTGTCAAACTGTCAATGCACCAAGCAATTTTGTTTTGATATTAAGTTTGATAACGGTGAAAGATAAGAACTTGATTAGTCTAGCTCCATCTGGGAAATATTGAACATTTCACAATTTCAGGCAGGGACTTGTACTAAGATTGTGGTTGTAACGTGACCTAAAAACCTAAAACCTCCACCCCCCAAAAACCTAAACGCCGAGTCGGTTCCAACGCCACCAAAATGAGTTCATTCGGAGTTCGTTTGAGTCGGTTTTCTCGAGTTTTCTCACGAACAAAGAGTTTTCTCATGATCCTTCCCCTATTTGGCTATGCCTTTATATATATATTTTAACTAGGTTAGAATCCCGTGTATTACACGGGCTGAATAAATGTAATGTTATATACTTACTAATAAAAAATTTATGTTTAAAAACCCGTGTCTTACACGAGTTGAATAAAATTTTACGTGACAATTATAAATTATGTTTAAGTTAATTCTTAAAACATTTTTTTAGCTGAGTATTAACTTTTTTTATGTAACTGATAAATGTTAATTCATATTAAACGTTAGAAACCCGGTGTATTACCGTGTTAAATAAATCCAATGTTATATATACTTAATAATAAAGATTTACATATTAAATATTCATGAAAAACGTTTTATAAAAAAATTATAGAAGTCATTATTATTTAATAGGAGATAGAAAAAATAATTAAAGAAATTTGTATAATTAACTAAGCAGTTAATGCGGAAAAATATCGGTTATCAGTCAAGGACCGATATTTGAGATATCGGTTCTCACGGTGGGATATCGGTAACTTTTATATCATGCATAAACATATATATATATATATATATATATATGTATATATGCACACATGTATAATATTAATAGTCAAAACTAAAAAGTGTCAATATTTTATATTAGAAACATGATCTAGCAAATTGCGGAAGTATTCAAATTGTTGTCGAGGCAGACTTTTGGTGAAGATGTCCGCTACCTGGAGCTTGGTTGGTATAAATTTAGTGTACAATTTTTCAGAGGTAACCAGTTCCCGAACAAAATTATAAACAAGGTCAATGTGTTTGGCCCGTTTGTGTGAAACGGGGTTCTGAGTGAGAAATCGAGCATTGTGGTTATCACAAAGTATAGTTGGGCGATCAGGTGGTAAAGCATGGAGCTCACGTAATAGATGGATGATCCAAATAATTTCTGTTGCGGTATTCGCTATTGCCCGATACTCAGATTCACAACTTGAGCGAGAGACAGTAGGTTGTTTCTTTGCACACCAAGAGATAAGGTTCCCGCCTAAAAAGCTAGAGTAGCCATATGTTGAACGTCTAGTTTCAAGGCAACATGCCAATCCACGTCGGAATAACCAATTAAGGACGAGTGAGTTGGTTTGCAAAAATGAAGCCCATAGGTTAATGTCCCGTTGATATATCTGAGGATGTGTTTAACTTCCTTAAAACGCAACATAGTTGGGTTGTTTAGGAATTGGCTAACTTGGTTGACGGTATAAGAGATGTCGGGACGAGTTATGGTGAGATACTAGAGGGCAACAACAATCAAGTGGTATCGGGTCGGGTCTGGGTGTGGCTCACCGGATGTGACAAAGGAGACATTGGTAGATAATGGGGTTGGGGCCGGATTATCATCAGACATATTGACTCGGTCCAGAATCTCTTTGGCATATTTCTATTGAGTTAGATATAGACCATTGGAAGTAAAGGTTGCCTCAATGCCAAGGAAGTAGTTTAAGTTCCCCAAATCCTTGATAGAAAATTCGTTGTGTAACCGTTGAGTGAATGTCTTGAGGATGTGGTCTTGATTCCCTGTTAAGATTAAATCATCAACATAGACTAATAGGTACATAATGCAAGAGTCCCTTTTAAATATGAATAGCGATGTGTCGACCCGACTACAGGTGAAGTCGGGCGAACTAGGAATTTGCTTAGACGATCAAACCAAGCAAGAGGGGCTTGCTTTAGTCGGTAAAGGGCTTTATTCAGTTTGCACACATGATTGGTTAAGTTTGGGTCAGTGAACCCAGGTGGTTATTCCATATAGATAGTTTCATTGAGATCGTCGTGTAAAAAGGCATTGTTAACGTCCAATTGGTGAAGATTGCATCCATTTATGACGACCAAGGCAACGACAACCCGAATAGTGGAAGCTTTAATCACCGGACTGAATGTATGGGAATAGTCAAGACCCGGGATTTGACTGAATCCTTGGGCTACAAGACGAGCCTTATGACGATCAATAGTGCCATCGGAGTGATATCTGGTACGGTATAGCCATTTGGATCAGACCACATTGCAACTGATAGGGCGAAGAACTAGGGACCAGGTTTGATTTTTGTGTATAGCATGGAGTTCAAGTTGCATTGCATGGATCCATTTGGGGTCAGTAGATGCCTGTTTTAGGGTTTTCGGGTCTTTGGATGCAAAAAAGAGTTGATGTAATATAGAGGATGCATCTAAGAGATCAGTATGATGGCGAGGATTAAATATTCCAGACTTAGCACGTGTTGGCATAGAGTGGGTAGGGAGGGGGGTTGGAAGTGGGGGGTGGGTATAGGGGTGTTAGTGTTACTGGGAGTGGAGGGGAAGGTTTATGTGGCGGGGGGAAAGGTTGCGGAAGGTGGGCAGGGGTGTTAGTGAAACTGGTAATAGCAGGTGGGGAGGGAGGTGGAGACTGTGGGGTGTTTGTGGAGGTGGGGTTAGGTTGGTTTTCACTAGAGATATGGGTAGGTTGAGGAGCCATGCAAAGGTGGCATGGATCATGGATTTTGGAAGTTGTAGGAGCCGGGTTGGAAAGAGGTGTAGTAGTGGTATATTTGGCAAAGAGTTTGTCTAGGAAGGTTGTTAGGGGAAGTGATGATGGGGTGGGATGTTGGCCATCATGTTGGGTGAATCAAGTTTCATCAAACCATGCATGGCGAGTGACATAGATGCGGGTGGTAAGTGGGTCAAGGCACTTGAAGCCTTTGTATTTGGGACTGTATCCGACAAAAATACATGGCAAGCTTCGGGGTTCTAGTTTGTGTTTGGTGTAGTCACGCAAGCATGGATAAACCCGATACCCAAAGGTGCGAAGGGATGTGTTGTCGGGTGGGTTGTCGTAAAGTAGTTCAAAGGGGGTTTTTCCATCAAGGGTGGTGGACGGTACCCGATTTATAACATAAACGGAAGTGGAGAAGGCATCAACCCAATAGGCCGGCGGGAGACATGCGTTAAATAACATTGTGAGACCGGTCTCAACAATTTGACGATGTTTTTGTTCGGATCTACCATTTTGTTGGGGTGTGTAGGGATATGACATTCTATGTAGGGTACCATTTGATTCAAAGAGGGTGGGAACCCTATGGTTCACAAATTCAGTACCACCGTCACTTTGAAATATTTTTACTTTCCTTGTAAATTCGGTTTGAACAAATGGTACAAAAACTGATAAAGCATTATAGAATTCACCAAAGTTATTCTTAAGACCCAAGCACAAATAGAAGCATCTCAAGATCCTAGTAGCGTTTATAACATTGAAAGAGGACCATTCTCCAAGAATAATAGCATCATTCGCATATAGAAGATGAGATAGCCTCGACCCATTGTTAGAGGTTTGAATGCCATTAAAAGCTCCCAAATCACAAGCCTTGTTAAATATCCCTGAAAAAATCTCCATCACAATCAGCAAAAGAAAATGGGAAATTGGATCACCTTGTCTCATACGTTTAAAGCATTGAAACTCGAAAGTTGGAGCTCCATTAACAAGAACCGAAGACCTAGCCGAGGAGAGAATACCATAGATGCACGAACCCCACCGGCGGGAAATCCATTTGAACCACTCAATTCAGAAAATTCCAATTGACATTGTCGTAGGCCTTTTCAAAATCGATTTTGAGTAAAAATGCCTTTTTTTTCTTCTTAATCCACGACATAACCTCGTTCACAATGAGTGGCCCATCCAAAATATATCGGCCACTAAGAAAAGGCGATTGATTATCAGAAATCACTGAACCCAACACCTTTTTACAGTGATTAGCAAGGACTTTAGACAAAACCTTACTAATCACCCCAATCAGAGTAATAGATATGTAATCATTCAAACATTTCCAATCTTTCACTTCCAGAATAAGGGCTATAAAAGACGAACTGCATCCTCTACTAATTGTACCGGGATCATAGAAACTTGCAAAAATATTAACCAAGTCATACTCAAAAAAACTCCAAAACCTTTTGAGATACCTGAAATTAAGACCGTCCGCCCCTGCAGCACGATCCTCTTCACATTCAAAGATTGCTTCTTTAATTTCCCGTGGGAAAAGGGGCAGTTAAGAAAGACGAGTCTTCTTTCGACAATTGTTTCAAATTCAGGCCGAGTAGAAAAGTCCTCCCAAAACCGGTTTCAGAAGAAATCACACTTCTTTTTTCACCTAGAAGGTTTGGATACCCAATTCCCGTTAATAAGCAGACCCGGGATAGAATTACTAACATTCTTACAGTTAATAATACCGTGGAAAAAAGTGGTGTTATCGTCTCTAAACATCGCCCACCTGGACATAGACACTTGCTTTAAATCTTTCGCCCTTTTATAATCAAGATCCGTTCGGCCCTTCTTATATTCCAGCTGGGTCCAAGACTCCTCTTCGAATAAGCTCCTCAATTCGGCAATTCCACAACCTCATCCATCTCAGATCTCATATTATCTTCCTCCTCCCCTTCTTTGATCTTGATCTCATCCCTACAAATCTTTAGCTTTTGCCTGAGGAACTTGAGCTTTTCCGATAAACGGACACCAGAAGGGCCCGATAACGAAAAAGAATCATTAGCACTAACGAAAAAGAAAAAAGTGTAAACACAGGGAGCTAAATGGCTATTTTCAAACTATTTGAGCAAAATTGTTGAAATGGTCAAACCACAGGGAGCAAAACAGAAGTTTACTCTAAAGTAAATAAATAAATAGTAATTTACTCGACGAAACGTACTGGCTAAGGTAACTTTTTATTATAACTTTTTTGGAACAACAAATTTCGCTAAAAACCACAACCTAACACCCTTACCTGCAAGTCACTAGCAGGGGCCGGAAAACCAACTAAACCGCAACAAACATTACAAAAGAAACAATTTCCACTTGTCCCAAGCCAAATCCGTCTTGTCCAACCTGTTTTTAATCCATAGATACGAGAACTTTCTGATGTCAGCCAACACCTTCTCAACCTTAACCGGAGCATTCGAGAAAATAAGGTTGTTTCGGGCATTCCATAAGCACCAACAAGCAACGAGAATGATAGCCTTGATCGCCTCCTTCTTCACCATTGACCCAGCCACGAACTTATGAATATTGAGTAAGTCACGAAAAGAAAAGACACATACAGGGGGGATTTACACCACCTACTAATATTTTTCCATACCAACGAGGCCACGTAACAACCTGTAAACACATGATCTATAGATTCTCTGGACGAAAAACATAAGGTACACATATCCGGGCCAAAATACACATGTCTCTTATTTAATTGATCTAGAGTTCGAAGACGATTCTTAAACGCCCTCCACCCGAACGTATTAACCTTCAAGGGGACCCAAGAATTCCATTAAAACACACCCACAGGCTGATCCGAACCCCTATCATACAGCAATTGTTTCACCTCTTCAATCAAGAACCATTTAAACCCATCCCCTCTCCATAACCACCTATCCATCCCCTCTGGAAACGCCTGACCAAACATTTTGGTTATAAGGCTTAGTAACTCGTAAGTCTCTATCCCATTACCTATAGGATTCTTCCAGTTCCATTGAAACGAAATACCCCTTGCTCCTGGCTAACCCAATCCGCTATCATGCAATTCTTTTTGGCCTCCTTTTTAAATAAGTTAGGATAAACCGACTTAATAAGTAAGTCTTCAAGCCAAATGTCGATCCAAAACTGCACCTGGGCACCATTCCTAACCTCACCCTTAAACTCCTTTACTAGAGATGCATGAGATAACACGAAAGCGTTTTCAATTTTAGTGAACGATCCCCACACCCCATTTTAAGATTTGTTGAAAGGCATTAAGCACAAGATTTAGGCGTTAAGTGGAATGCATCAATGAGTCTGCGTCATAAGCTTCCATCCTGATTAAGATACCGCCACCACCACCTAGCCAAAATAGAAAGAGTCGAAGTTTTTAAAGGGCACAATCCCAACCCTCCATCACTTTTCTTTAGCGTGATACGGTCCCACGCAATCCACACGGTTTTGTTGGAATCACAATCACCACCCCATAAAAACTGCCACCTCTTAGCCTCAAGAGTCTCCACGACCTTAACAGGAGCTTTATACAATGAGAAATAAAAACTTGGCAAGCTCTCTAAAACCGACTTCACCAAAGTCAGCCTACCCCCATGGACAACATCTGCCCTTTCTAAGTCACCAATCTCTTGTCCACGATATCCAACACTCGTTGCCATGAGCGAATTCGGTTCATATTCGCCCCTACCAAGAGACCTAAATAAACAAAAGGAACCCTTTCCGACTTACAGTGTAATTGAGCCTCCAAATCCTAAAGTTCAAAGTCCTCCACCCCGCTGCTAAAAATGGAGGATTTATTTAAGTTTATTTTTAACCCAGACATAATATAAAAACACCTTAGGAATCTCCCAATCGTTTGAACATTTTCTCTGGACCAATCCCCCACCAAAAGAGCGTCGTCAGCAAACAACAAATGGGAGATAAGAGGACCATTTCTTGGAGCAGCGAAACCTTTGAACCGACCCAATTGAACCAGATTCTCAAACATTACCGTGAACGCTTCTATCACTAGAATGAAAAGAAAAAGGGAGATAGGATCCCCTTGACGTATGCCTTTTGAGTAATTAAACTCAAACGTTGGTGAGTATGAGTGAGATCGGTACCGAATTTATAGAAAAGTGGGTACCGGTACAGGTTCGATATGATACTGATAATCATTAGAAAATGTTCATCTCAAGACGGTACCGTACCGAAAATACTGGTACCAAATTTATGAAAAAAGTGGGTACCAATACCGGTACCGAATCTATCGGTACGGTAGCGGTACCGGTACCAGTACCAGTACTCGGTACCAAATGCTCATCCATATTGGTGAGCCATTGACTAAGACCGAAGAAAGAGCAGTGGAGACAACCTCCGTAATCCAGGCTCTCCACTTTTCCGGGAACGCCATGTGGGACGTTACGGACTCCAAAAAAGCCCAATTCAAATGGTCGTAGGATTTTTCAAAATCTATTTTAAAAAGAAGGCCTTTCTGTTTCTTCTTTTTCCACTGGTTAATAATCTCATTCACCATTAGCGGCCCATCCAAAATGAAACGACCACTAAGAAAAGCAAATTGATTTTCCGACATAACAGACCCCAACACTCCTTTTAACCTGTTTGCCAAAATCTTGGATATAACCTTCGATACAACCCCAATAAGATTTATCGGCCTAAAATCATGGATCTCCGATGGTCCGTGGACTTAGGGACCAAAGCTATGAAAGAAGACGTGTAGGCCCTATTCAAGGAATCTGCTACATCAGAACATTATAAGAAACATGAACGGCGTTAATACATTTATTAAATCGTTAACCAATATATAAATCCGAAAAGTAAGTCTTTAACGTGCCTACATCCATCACCAATGTTTCATGCATAGGGTGAAGTCCTATGAACTTAAGTAATATTTATTTATTTGTAGAATCCAATTAGGACGTTTTGGTGCGCTTCTAGTCTATTATCACACTACTCAAGACTCGAGGTGAGTATTCGTAGCCCCGTTTTTTTATGTTTTGGGTAAAATTCTGATAATACGTTCTATACTATGATATGCAATGATGTACTGAGTACCTTATATGTGGCAAGATTATCACTTAAAGTCCACGGTTCCTATATAACCAATTAACTCAAGGATTGAGCCAATGGATTAATAAAGATAGTACTATCGGAGTCTCACAAACTCCTATTCATTCCTTTGTTGAACACGTAAATCAATAGAGTTCTTGTTCAATGAATGCTTATTTCCACAGTGCATTAATGTTTTGTGATAAGGCATTAACTTGCAGGGGTAATACACGACAATAGGTTTGGTTATAACCCATGTGAAGTGTACATACTTAGATGCATATAATGCTATTTAAAACTGTTTATTCGAGTCGCAAACTTGCAAACTCACCAACCATTTTGGTTGACACTTTTAGCGTGTATTTCAGGTACTAATTAAGTGGATTATGAAAGCATACAAGGATACGAGTATCTGAGGAGATTACTATATATTGCCTTTTGAATTAGGACTATATTTTGAGGATCTCCAGTTTTGTACTTAGTGAATACGATGTAATAGGGACGAAATGTAAATTTGGTTTCTCTTGTAAACAATGTGTTCTCGATATTCAGTTTTTGTTACATTCCCGTGTTTCCGCTTTAGCGGGGGGTGTGACAATTGTCTACGTTAAGTTTGTCAATATGGCTAGGGATGATCTTGCCTATGTTGTGACATCCAGAATTTTTTTTTATTATTATTTAAATTTTCGGGACGAAAATTCTTTCAACTAGGGGATGATGTGACAATCCGGACTTTCCAGGATAACTCTGTTAGTCAAATTCAGTTAAATCCTAACCCAGTTAACTTAATCCCAAACCCTAGGGACTGTTCCTGTCATTAATTGAACTAAAGCTATAAGGACTAGTTGTGACATTAGTCCAAAACTCAAATTTTGTTGACCCTTAAGGTCAAAAATTCAAATTATGCATTCCTGTTGACTTTATAAAGTCAATTAACCAAGTTCTTAACTCGTTTCTAACCATAGGGTCTATTTCTGCCCTTTTTAAAAACCCTAACACAAGAAACTAGAGGGACTAACAGTGTAATTAACCTATTCCCGATTTGTGTTGACTTTTGAAAGTCAAACTTGTGTTCTTGAAGCTTGAATTCGCGAAATTCGTTTCTGTGTAACTGCCATCCACGATTATTATCATTAAACGACACCATTAAGGTTTTAAAACACAGTTATTGATCGAATAAAACCCAATTATGAGTAATTATGTCGAAACCGTCGACCCCCTTGTCAAACATTACCGAATTCAATCCTTTGGGATAGCAATTTCGAAATCAATCACCTTGCACACTCTAGTCGCACTCCTCTGAACCTATTGAACCATCCAATTCGGCCGGAGACGCTATAGGAGACGCCGGAAACTAACCTGACGAGTCGCGGCTGTGTTCTAGTCGTGCATCATCAAACCGACATCGATTGAGGTAATTGAAACCACCCTCTGATTCGTCTTAGTCTGTATAATGAAAGCCCTAACCTAATTAGGGCTTACAATATCGAATCTATCATGAACAAATTCTAGGGTTCATTGTATGAACATGGCAATCGAATCCTAACCTATACTCTGTTTCAATTCAATTAAATCACAGGAGTAGATTCGCAATTCATCACTTAGTAAAAGCCCCATGATTTCAACTCCAAACATTATCGAATTTGATCAATCTTAATCCGTGTTCTTAAAGCTAGGGTTTGGTTCATGAAACTGAAATTAAAGCCTTTAAACCCGATGTTTTTGCAATTAAAGTTAACCTCATATTCGAAATACCTAGACTAACAAAACCCCTCAATCCTCTGGTTAAATCAAAACTCAAATCGATGGAATTTGGTTGGGTTTTGGTTCGGATCGCGTAAAGGGGAAGAACACCGTGGGCGTGATCGTTAAAAGCATTTTGATTCGGATCCGTAAGCCAATCCCTTGCTGGTTGAGATGGTTAAGGCTTTGTGCTTGTAGGGAAGGGACCCGGGTTCGAATCCCACCCCACTGTTTTGTTTTAAAAATCATTTTCCAACTATTGTTTTAATATTAAATCAAACCCTATATTATTATATTAATATATCGATGTATTTTGGCCCGGGAGGCCACCCGTAGGCTCGGGTTTGGTTTTGTAACCCATGTTTATTATTAAAACTCATTTATAAAATAATATATATATATATATATATATATTATTTTCAACCCTAAACTCCTATTAAAATAATATATGTATATATATATATATTATTTTCACCACGTTCATAAACGTTAGGTAATGTTTCAAGCTACTAAATAATATATTTATTTATTTATATTAATTACCCACGTTGTTATGATCTGGATAAAAATCATAGTTTTATTATTTTTGACTCATAGTTAATTAACGTATTATTTCTCAAAGTTTAAAATAATAAAGTAACTTATATTAATTTCCTAGACCGATGTTGAAATGTATAATCACACGAATGTCTATGTGTGTATCAACATTATTCGTAGTTAGAAACGTTCGGCACGAAACTCATTACCTTGATAAACGTATTAAGAAACTCTTGTTACCGTAGACACGTACGTCTAATCTTGGATCCTTAGAATGTTTTAAGACGTTCAATCTTTCGTGTCGTCGTCACAAATCCTGTTGTATCCCTAATTGTTGTGATTTTAACTGTAGGGCATACATATGCAGTTCACAGGCAATCTCTTGTGTTACCTACTTGCATCCGTGTGTGGTGCTATCTATTCGTTCACAACTCATGTGAGTTTTCACGGCCCCTTTTTACTGTTTTAACTTGGGGGAGAAACATGCATATACACAAATATCATTTTACTTGTTTTCTCGTTGGGGAGAAACATGCATACAAACAATCAGTATTTTACTTGTTTCCCGTTGGGGAGAAACATGCATACGAACAGACATCCGTTTACTAGTCTCCCCGTCGGGGAGAGACATACACATGAACGGACATGGATCACATAGTATTTCATTACCACTTGTGTACCTAAGTGCAAACATAACATGCAAAGTCCTTACACACTCGGACCGTTAATATATGGATTATAGCGAGGAAATTTGAGTTGTACTACTGGGTTTGACAAACCCCACCCGGGTTAGTCGCGCTAACTTGACTTGAGGTCTAACGGGTGTAAATTGTCCTAAAACTTGCCATTGTTGATGTTAGCAATGGCGGAAGGCACCCAAACACAAACAGTCAGCTTCGGTTGCGAACGCTTATAGTAACTTGTACGTTGTATAGCAAGCAATAGGTGTGACTTACGTATGTGGATCCTGCAAACACTCAAATAGTTTATTTACTTGTAAACCTGTGAACTCACCAACCTTGTGTTGACACTTTTTCTTACATGTTTCTCAGGTCGCTAAGGCACAGGTTGCATACTTGGGACATGCATGGAGTCCTACTATCATTTCATCATCATGCAAACATTCCAAACAATTTACTTGTTTTATTAAACTAAAACTTGGGCGCGCTTGTTTTGCGCAATTATTTTCCTATTTAAACGCTTTCGCATTAACTCTGAACTTTTATGAAATTTTCATTTAAGTCCCATATAGTGTCGTTTGATGTAACTAATGACTGAGATCCTGGTTTGTCATGCTCCAAACGGTAAAACTCCATTAGTGGAATTTAGGGGTGTGACATATGTTCACTCTGTTATGTCTACACAAGACGTTGCCACTTTTTGTAAGCGTTATCGGTTGCCACTGCTGCTCAGGCCTACAGTACCTTCTCCTGACGATTCCGCCCTGGGGGTGGAAGGTTTAATGACCATTTATACCCGATCCTTTAACTATTCCAACATACGGTACCGTTTGTCCACTTTTCAAATGTCTATGTTCAAATTTCACCATGCGCATTTTTCTCAATTCCACCCTCTAGGGTTACTGAAAATGACCCATTTCGAGGTCTCTTGTAAGGCGCATGGTGGGGTTCCTTCTGTGCCCTTGTTTCGTCGGTTTTACTGGCTTAGGGTTGACAGGGATTTTGGTTGACTTTCGAGAAGCGTCGTGGCTCGGATTATTGTTACTCTCGTTTTACTGTCATAGGGTTGACAGGGAAAGACCATTTACTTTTTTTTTTTGTTTCTGAGTCCTTTCTTCCTGAACCCTTGCATTACCGTAACTTGTCTAATAAGATTGATGATAAAGATCATGGCCCTTCAGTTGAGAAGCGTCTTCATGATCTCCTAGTTTCTCATCTTACTTCCTCCGGTCCTCTTCCTAAGGAATTGTTGGTTATGGTGGGCATTAGTTCTATTTGGGATGATCCTCTTACTCACCCCGCTGTCTTGGAAAAGGGGTGATGTAAAGGTGGGTTGTTTAGTGATTTTTCTTGTTCTTTTTGCTCTTGCTATTTACTTCCTTGTTAACTTATGCATATGAAAGTTTCTATTGGTATCGGAACCACTTATGCGAACAAATTATTCAATATTTATTTTTTTTAAATTCCAATCGGGTTTTATTTTCTCGAAATATTTATTTGGCAAAAATTGCATCCTTTGTTTCTTGTGATTCTGTTGTTTGGTGAATCGAGCCCTAGACCCGTGTTTGTTTATTTGATTGGTTTATTTTGTGTATTTATTTCGTCTTGTATTTTTTTGTTGTTTTGGAAGCCTTATAATAGATTAGGCTTTTGCAATTTATTTTATTTTATTGCAATGTATTTTAAATTGTATCCGAAACACGAAAAATGAGATGAAGTTAAAGTCGAAGAAAACAAGACGACCCGGAGGACAAGATGGAGACCTTGAAGCAAGTGGGAGAAATCAGGACCATGAAGATTGGATGTTTGATTTTTGTCCCATTTCCCCGTTCGGTTAATCCCATTGGCTCGGGAAAAACCGAACACTTTTAGTGGCTTGATTCACCCTATAGTTTGGTTGTGTTTGTTATATTTTATACATTTAAGTTAAACGGTTTTCCTAACGACAACCAAATAAGTTTATAAAATGTTTTGAAAACGAGATTTTAAAATAGATATTTTTTGTTATCTCGGGAAAGGTTATTTAAAATAAAGATTTATTTCAATAAGTAAAATTCGGAGTTTTATATATAAATTAAACAGGGATTTAATTTTTTTGAAACTCGAATTTATTAGCAAAAGAGATTATTAAAAGTTAATAAATTATGTTTCACGACTGTATCGACTCACTTAAAATTAATATAAGATATTAAAATTAAGCGTCTCGAGAGATAAAAGAGTTTCATCGCCATCCCGAACCAAAACGCAAAATTAAGCAAATTTTGCAGGCATGTACGATAACCTCAAAATAGTAAAAATAATTAAAGAGGGGATTAGAAACTCACCGGTTATGCTGAGTTCAAATCATAGCTCTGTACCCCAACCACTTCCTCGAATCTCGAACCTGTCAAACGTACGATTACAGGATCAGACACATTCTAAACTTACTTCGAACACACCTGAATAAAATATAACTCCCGAAGCTTGGTCTCATCCGCTCATTACCACAACCCCACGAAACCCTAGTTTCATGATCTTACCTGGACCAGATCATCCTTGACCCGTTTAGAACTCGTATACGAGAAATGGGTAATATACATGCACGGACATGTGATCATTCAAAAATCCCAACCCCACGAGACACACGTGCTCGAACTGGGTTCTCCCTAAACGCATGCAAGCCATGCAAAACTCATCCACGCACCGCCACAGGTACCATCACCATCGTCGTGCACCACCACTGTGGCCACCGCATCGTCCTCCGCTTCCCCACCGTGCACAACCACCTGTCACCATATTTTTCCTCGCCGGCAAAATCCTAGTCAGCTCGCACCATGCACCGTCCTTGCCTCGCTACCATCTTCTAGGTTGCGTCCAAATCTAGCCGGAAGCATCACCGACCCCGTACATCGCCACCACGGCTGTCACAGCAGCCAACTCCACCTCCCATCTCTTCCTTATCCCCGACAGTCGGTTAGCAGCCCTTACGGGTCACCACCACCCTGTCGCACCAGCATCGGGAAGCCATAGCGACCGGGTCAGTCCCCATTACTGCTGCCATTGGCCACTGCCTTGTCATGTCACTCCGTCACAGCAGTTGCCTCCTTGTTACACCGCCACAACCGTCGTTACCTGCCTTCCGCAGCACCACCATGTAACACACATGTTTTTCATGTATTATTTTACTTCGTTTTTTGAAATAATGGTATCTTATTTCAATCCCGTACTTGTTCAACACAATTAGTACATTAATTATTATTTTAACGGGTAACAATTCAAGTTTCAACCTTACATTTACATATTTCTATCTATTTTATATATAACATATGTGTGTGTGTGTGTGTATATATATAGCGGAAAGTTCCACTAAGAAGTGGTTTTTCGCTAAGAAACGCTAAGAAGTGGGTCAAACGAACTCCGATTGATCTCATTCCAGTGACGTTGGAACCGTCTCATCAAACTCTAATCCGGACCCAAAAACCTAAACCCCCCTCCACCCGTAACCCCAAAAACCTAAACCCCCCCTCCAACCCCACCCCGAAAAGCCTAAAACTACCACCCCCCGCCCCCCAAAAACCTAAACCCCCCCCACCCACCCACCCCCCCAAAAAAAAACCTAAACCCACCCCCAAAAACCTAAACCTTCCACCCCACTACCCTAAAAAAACCTAAACCGTAAAATCTAAACCCTAAGGTTAAAACCGTAAAATTCAAACGTAAAATCTAAACCTTAAAAGCTAAACCCTAAAAGCTAAGATGGTAGAGTTCGACGAGACGGTTCCAACGCCGCTGAAATGAGCTCAATCGGAGTTCGTTTGATATCGTTTATTAGCGTTTTGGTCATTTGTTAACGAAAAACTATTTCTTATTTGAACCTCCCCATATATATATATAATAATTAAATCAAAAATAAAACTTTTGAGTTTTAATAATGTATTTACATCTTTTATTTATATATATATATATATATATATGTATGTATTTATAAATATATATGTAAATATATATACATTTAATCATATTAAATAAACATTTATACAATTGGTAAAAGTTATAAAATTAGAAACTTTTCTTTTATAAAATATTTATAATTAAACAAATAATGTTTAGCTTTATAAATTTTATAAAAACTATATTTTTTTATAAATAAATAATTAAAAAGGATTTAAATCAAAGAATGACCTATGGACCCTATGCATCTCATTTAAACCCCCTCAAACCTTTTGAACCCCTCTATTTGCATTAGAGCTTCACTTGAACCCCTTTTCCCCAATGAGTGAACCCTAGAACTAAGTTAAACTTCAACTTTGACTTGCAAAAGTCAAACCCGTTCAATCCTCCATCAATCCCTGTAATTACGTTTTTTTTAACCCATTTGGGAGTTATGGTTTGGGTTTCAAAATCCACGATTTCATGATCAAAATCCATCAATCTCGCTCCGTTAAAAAGTTGTAAACGCATTTCAAATGTTTCAATTGTCTATTAACATCCTCTGAGGATCATCGTGCCTCAATTCCTTGGCGATTAAGAGCTTTTCTTCGAGGAACCAACTCCAGGTAACACCCACTCCTTCGTATTCGCACCTTTCTGGTCTAAGTTCCATGGAATCGATTTTTAGGGTTACGAAGGGGCTGATTTGCGAATGGGGGCTGGGCAAGGAAGGAGATGAAGCACTGACTGTTGTTTTTAAGTTTACTTTCTAGGAACTTAATCATGCTGAGACACCAGATCAAGTGGTTTACACCCTTTACTCCCACGCAGGAGGTCGGGGGTTCTAACCCTTGCGACCCCCTTTATCCCAATTTTTTGTTTTTACTCCTAAATACTCACACAAACACTTTGTATAACTATCAACTATTACTAGTTTAGATCCCGTGTCTACACACGGGGTGAAATATAACAATACGTCAAAATTTTAAATCTTTATGTATATATTTTACATGTGTAAAAATTTATTACGTATACCAAGGATAGAAAACAAAATCAAAATATGTAAATATTAATATATAATTGGGCTTCGAAAATACGTTAATTACTACTTTTTAATATAATTTGACTTTTATTTACTATTTGATTGAAAATAAAAGTTATATAATCAAAGTTTAAAGTTTCTTATGATAATAGATAATTTAAAATAAATGTATTTTATTAGTATATTTAGTATTTTTTTCTTTAAATATATATTATTATTAAAAGATAGAAGTGTATTAAATAGGAGAGAGAGGTGGGAAAAAAATGATTAGAGTGAATATGGAGGCGACACGTGGCATGCAAAACCTTTATTTATTATATAGTATAGATGTTATGGTTAAAAAAAACTAATTCTTTTATTATATTAATAATATTTAAAAATAATGATTATTTGATTTTAGTCATTTTGACATTTTCTTAATAATATAATTATCGTTCAAAGATATTTATTATATTAATATATTTGCAAATAAATACTTCTTATTGACACCCAGTTTTCTTTCATTAAAAAAGTTTACAAAACATCATTTATAAACTTCATTCGGGTTCTCGATCGTTCGTTCATTCCAAAATCCTAAAGTCCCAATCGTCCTACTATTATTTTCTTTCAGTAACTTCTATATTGAATATGTACAAATTGTTGATCCATTACACTTCATCAAAACTTAGGTTAACTTTGTGGTTAGCTAGACTCTTGTGCAACAACAACTTAATTGTGTGATTATCAAGCTACTTATTGCAATGTGAGTTTACATAGCCCCTTTTACATTATTTACATTTTTGGGGTGGAACATGAGTACAATTATACAATGTTTACAAACTACACAATACAATTCCACCCTACATTCATGTGTGCAATTTGAGCCTTATGCTTGAGTACAAGGTGTGCAAACTATAATTTGTGTGCAATTTACATGTGCAATCACTAACTACACAATCTGACGGTTAACAATGATAGATCTATTGAGTCTGAGAAACCCACCCAGTTAGGGTGATTGTTGCCGACAACACAAACTGGTTATTTGCATGCCAGTTACAAAGGTTTGATTGTACAACTTGGTTTCACAATAGTAACTCTCCATAATTGCCTTATTAACCATGATACGTATGGATTGTATACACACAACACAATGATACTATTTAGAGTCAAAACCTATGTATGCTCACCAACTTTTTAGTTGACCTTGTTTTTATCGTGTTTCAGGTACGAACATTTGAGTTGATCCAATTTGCTACACTTAAGTTGTGGACCTAGTCAATCAATAAAGAAACTTATTATGTATTTGAATTTTATGAATTTGGTTGGATTCTATTTGGTTTGTTTTATGAATTGAAATGTGAAGATTTAATATATTACAACTTAGTCAACCATGTGCTCATGAACAGTCTCCATGTCCAGCCCTGACGTTTCCGCCGTCGGTTAGGGTGTGACACACCACGTCGTCCGCCACCGTGTACCACCATCACAACCGACCACCGTCGCGCTCCTGTGAACTGTCGTCGTCCCTTGGGGGCTATCTCATCTGTCGATCACCATATCAAGGGGTATAACCCTTCTTGGGTTCCCCATGCACAACCCTAAACAAGCAAGAAATGGGAAAAGGTTGAAAACGAGTGTTACCTTAAGTTTCCGGGAGTTGTTTATGCCGAACCTCCCTTTCTGCCACCGTCTCCTTCCATCTCCATCGATTCCCTCTCTCTCGCGGCTCCATTCTCTCAATCGTCGAACACACCTAGGCTAATGGCCTAGGGTTTGTGTTAAGGTTGTTATTTAAACCCCAAGGGTTTACGCTCAGGTCCCTCAAATTCCATTTTGCATGATTCGATCTTGGTTTATGTTTAAAATGACTAACCGAGCCCCTTTTTACTACTTTAGGTTTGGTTTACACGAAAACCCCATTCACCATTTTAAAAATCAAAAGATGGATTTCGAGATGCTACATCCAATCTGTTTCTCTATTGTTTGTGAGAAAGAGCAGAAGAGGAAGACATCGTTTTTAGGTAAAAATCCAACCTAAAACCTTTGTTTTCAGTTTCAATGAGTTTTGGGGGGGTAAAACAAGGGTTTTGATCTTAAAAATAAGGTTTTTACGTGTAATATTGGGTATAAATCCCAGATCTGATCTTATGGAAGTTTATCAAACGTTTTGGACGTAAAAAGTTACGAACTTGGTTTGAAAACGGACCTGAACGTGAAGATCTTCAAGTGGCGACACTATTTCTTCAAGCGACACTAATCGGGGAAGAGAACCCTCAGTGGTGTCATCCCCAAGGTTTCTAATGATAGGGATACGTGTCATTCTCAGACGACACTAGTAGTGTCGGCAAATCCAAATGGCGACACTATAGGGACGACACTAAATTCCATGACACTAGACACTTAAAAGTGTGCCCGTCGACACTGCCTTGGTGACACTGATCATGTGACGGCGACACTGATCGCATATTGATATAGTGTGAATCGGTTAGCACGTTAGTACTGAATAAACGTCCTAACTCAGGTTAATTACAAACGATCAGGCGAGTCAAGAATCCATATTTAATTGTTTCTAGGGCGATATGCATACTCACACGAAATGTTTAAGAAATGATTATGAAATGAAAAGATTATGAAACGAACGGTTTATGAAAGGAACGATGTTTGAAACTAGAACGTTTTCGAAAGGAATATATACTATATAATAAATAAAGGTTTTTCAATGGCACGTGTCGCCTCCACATTTATTCTCATCATTTTTTTTCGTCTCTCTCTCTTACTAAATGCACCTCCTATTTTTAACAACAAATATATATTTAAAGAAAATATTAATTATACTAATAAAACACATTTATTTTAAATTATCCCTTATGAAACTTTGAAAATCTAATTATTTAACTTATATTTTCAATCAAATAATAAATGAAAAAACAAAACATTAAATAGTATTTAATTTATTTTTGAAACCCAATTATATATTAGTTTTTGCATATTTTGAGTTTTGTTTTCTATCCTTAGTATATAATACATTTTTACACGTGTAAAATATACACATAAAGATTTAAAAATTTTATTTATCGATATTTTTCACTCGTGTATTTTTCACTCGTGTGTATACACGGGGTCTAAACTAGTGGTTTATAAATGAAAGAAAGGTTTTTATAAAGGAACTTTTATGAAAACAAAAAGGGGGAATGTTTTAAATGAAGTCATTACATATCTAATCTACTAAAAGGATTGAACTAACGGGTAAGAAGTCTTGTGACTGGCCCTATTATAAGCCTTATGGCGGTTTACGGACGTAAGAGCTATAGGGCCATAAGTACAACATGCGGAGTGCCTTAGTGGCCTGTCAATGGTTTTGATGTTGTACAAATGGGACCGGGGCAACGACGGTTACTCAGGGTTAACGTGACCCGCGGGTTGAATTATTATCCAGCGATATTATGGACGGCGTGCCATAGTCGTCGATGGAAATTGTCTGTTTATGGAGGTATGAGTCTTAGGGGCAATGTAAGGGACGGGAATGATATTGTCGGCTTTCGTGCAGTTAAGCCTAAGGGACAATGTGAACGGAATTGACGGGAAGTATTGTATTGTCGGTCTTCGTGCTGTTAAGCCTTAGGGGAAATATAAACCAGAATTGAAATCTCCTTACAATTAAACCATAAACCAGAAGAATTAGCCTTTAAATCGGATATTGAAGCCCACAACAACCAAAATAAATACCAACTCAAAGTTTCAAAACTCAATGAAATAAAAAAAGAAAAATCTCTAATGCATAGGTTCCAAGTGCTAGTAGCTCTAGCCAAAAGCTCTGTTATCTGCACGAAAACAATAAACGCGGTTGAGCTATTTGCCTAGTGCATAGATGAGATCACAATGGACACGTATAATATCATAATAATGAAATTGATTCACAAAAGAAATCCAAATTTCAATTTAAAACTTCCCTGTTTACATACACCATAATAAAACAAAGAAATAAGGCTGAAACAGCAAGTTTACATACACCAGAATAGAACAAAGAAACAAGGCAATGTTAGGGTTATTGATACCGAGTACCCTACAAACAAAATATCCAAAATGCACACCCATCACTAATGTTGCCAAACATATCATATCACGTATCACAACGATACATTTGTCGCGACTCCAGTTCACCCAAAAACCAGTAGGCGCTCAACTGCAAAATAATCAATATAGGATTAGTACCCCAATTCCCGTTAATAATTATTTTCAGTATTAATGTTGGTATTATTATTTTACGATTATTGTTATTATTATTATGGTTTGTTTTCAGGTTATTGGTGAGATTCCATTACTTAGGTTTCTTTGTTCATTAAGAAAGTTTTGATAAGGTCTTTTGTAATTACTTGTATTAGTACCATCTCATTAGTTTATTGATTATTTACTCACATCTTCTTCCTTAACGCATTACCGTCATCAAAGCTTTGAGATAATTTTGGGATGTAATTAGAACGAGAATACAACATAAACAAGGGTCCTTGATTTACCTTGGGTGTGAAATAAACTGAACAGAATGTTTTGTAGAGAGCTGCAATAACTTAAGTGCTGAAGGTAAATAGGGCTCACAATCGATTAAGATTTTCTTCAGATTTCTTTGGCGAACAGAATCATAATGGAATGGGGATCATCATAAACTTTATGATTATTAGAATTAATTACTATTATTTACCAAAGAGCTTGTAGCCTAGCGGTATCAAGGTGTGAAGTAAAGGTGTTCCTCTCCAAGTGCTCTAGGATTCTAGTCCCGTTAATTTAACTTTGTCACAGAAACTCTAGCCCGAGCTGACTATCTAAGAACACAGTCTAACATGTGGGACGCAAGGATTTTTCCTAAACAGCCAAGTTTCTAACTAGAGTGGTTACAGGACAGCAGATTAATTTAACTAGAATAGAATAACCGGTTATTATAGGCACTAATCTTGTTCTGGATCGCCTGCAAAGTAGCTATTTGAAAGAACATGCAGAGAAAAGCAGATGCTTTTTTCTTTAGAACTATTACATAAAACAAAGATAAAAACAAATATCATGATTTAATATACCTATGCCTCACAAATTAACCTGTAGTAATGAATGATTGGGTTTGTTTTGTGAAAAAAATTGCTACGGAAAGTTATTGTCATTCGAAAAGACATGTTTAATTGTTACAGCAGATGGTTCTTAAACAGAATTGCTAAAGGAACTGCACTCGTCTCTAAGAAGAAATCAAGTTCATTTTTAGTGGCATATCTGAAATTTTAACAGAAACATAAATTCAAAATTATAACAGAGAAAACGAAGCAAATTTAGCCGTTAACACATTGGCATATAAATCAACCAGAGGAATCGAGGTTTAAGGTTTAGGGTTTATCATAAACATTATATCATTCCAATGAAATATATATATATATATATATATATATATATATATAGGGACATGTTCAATTAAGAACCATTATTTTGGCGAGAATCAAAAGAACCATGTATTTCTACACAAATATAAGGATGCATTTGTGCATATATAAAGTAAGGTTGCATGTATGCATTTGTGTAAGAATGTATGGTTCTTTTGGTTCTCGCCAAAATGATGGTTCTCAATTGAACATGTCTCTCTCTCTATATATATATATAGTAAAGTCAATTTAGCAAGAGTTCATATTAATTTAAGCGTAATCGTACGTACTCTTTTGGGTCTCACAAAGACCTAGTTATGCAATGGTGGAAGCTCATCAATTAATCCCACCATTTTTTCCACCATCAAAGGGAGGCATATTTGTAGTAGATGCATTGCCGGAGATGTTTGCACACAATGATCCTACATAGAAAACTTTGATCAATCACATCTAGCATGAAAGATGAATTAAATATACTGCAAAATGATATATAGATACAAACCTTCAGATGGGCTTGCAGATGGTGCAATCTCATTTCCTACAACTACAACAGTTGAAATCAAGAAAATGGTAGCATGAACGATTAATTAAGTGTAGTGCAAAATAATATATTGATGATACAAATTACAAACCTTGAGGTGTTGTGCATGTGGGGCTTGCAGATGTTTCAACAATTGAAATCAACAAAAAGCAACATAGAAAAGTAGCAAATTTGTTCTCCATTTCAGCAACAAGGGTATTCCTGTCCATCAGTGTGGGACAAAAGTTAAAAGTTTCAATCAAATACAAAAATACCCTTGGACGGAATGTTTGAAGATTACAAAAATACCCTCTTTGGTTATTCACTTTCCACCGACCAAATTCATCAACCAGAAGAACCAAAATAAACCAAAGAAATCGCTCGAGATCCTGATTCTCTGGATCGAAATCGCCAAAAAAATCAAACTAGTGAAACGAAACCAATCGATTGGATAAAAACAAAATTCAATACCGACTGGAAGTGCATTGAGAAGCAATCGTCTAAAAATTTCAAAAAATCAAAACCAAAAATGATCAAAATCGCCAATCAAACGGTATCGAGTATCATAAACCTATCAGAAATCGGTTAAAAAGCTTCTTGAAATTAGGTTACACAGAAGAGAGAAGAAAAGCTTCATTCAATAAAGAGTGAAAATACTACCTTCGAATCCGCCGCCGGTGCCTGAAGAGACGTAAGTGAACACACAGGGATTTGGTTTGTGGATGCGCGAATCACTCTTTACGATCATTTTTAATGAAGAGATATATTATATATTAGAGGGTGTTTAGGATAAAAATTGTTTATTGATTTATTGGTTTTTTTTTAAAAACTCAATAAGCTAAAAAAAGTGTTTAGTAAACATAAAAGTAATTTTTGTTTTAACTTTTTGATAAAGCTAAAAGTTATTTTTTAATAAGTCATAAATTCCTGATTTTTCAAATGGCTTTTGGCTTTTGTAATAAAATATTAACAATATACCCACCTTTTACCCTATAATAAATATAAATTAAGCCAAACAATTTTTAGAAAGCAATTTATTAACTTATTAGCTTTTCTCACCACAAAAGCTAATTCAAACATTTTTTTAAAAACTCATTTTAAAAAAGTTATAAATCAATAAACACTTTTAATAAAAAGCAATAAACAATCCCAAACACCCTCTTAATTTCGCAGGGATTTTAATGGCACCAAAGTCATGCCTTTTATTCATGAAAACACATAAAATATTTATCATGGGAGAGACGCACACGTTCCCACTTCTTCCATCCTGCATCAAAATTGACTTTTCAATTGAACCGCAAAACTTTTAAATAAAAAATTAAAAAATAGAAGTGGATAAGCAACACATTAAAACTGGAATTGTATGCATAAAATATTTTAAGTTGGGTGTTTGAAAGTAAAGAGTAAATTTCTGTTTTCTTTTATGTGGTTTAATTATTTTAATTATTTTGTTTTAATAGTTTGAAAATACTTATTTTGCTTTATTTGGTTACACTTTTTTCTTCAATATTCTCTCTGCCCCTAACTTCGTTTATTATCCCCGTTAAATGGCAGTCACGTGCCCCTCACACGAGAGGCATTTATGTCATTTCCATTCAAAATTAGATTCAACGTCTATTTAACTAGGGTTTTTTTTTCAAATCACTTGCGAGCGTTGAATCTGATTTGAATGAAAAAGACAGAAATGCCCCTCATGTGAGGGGGCGTGACTGCCATTTAACGAGGATAATAAACGGAGTTAGGGGCGGGGAGAATATTAGAGAAAAAAGTGTAACCACACGGAGCTAAATGGCTATTTTCAAACTATTTAAGCAAAATGGTTAAAATGGCCAAACCACAGGGAGCAAAACAGAAGTTTACTCTAAAGTAAATAAATAAATAGTAATTTACTCGACAAAACGTACTGGCTAAGGTAACTTTTTATTATAACTTTTTTGGAACAACAAATTTCGCTAAAAACCACAACCTAACACCCTTACCAGCAAGTCACTAGCAGGGGCCGGAAAACCAACTAAACCGCAACAAACATTACAAAAGAAACAATTTCCACTCGTCCCAAGCCAAATCCGTCTTGTCCAACCTGTTTTTAATCCAAAGATACTAGAACTTTCGGATGTCAGCCAACACCTTCTCAACCTTAACCGGAGCATTCGAGAAAATAAGGTTGTTTCGGGCATTCCATAAGTACCAACAAGCAACGAGAATGATAGCCTTGATCGCCTCCTTCTTCACCATTGACCCAGCCACGAACTTATGAATATTGAGTAAGTCACGAAAAGAAAAGACACATACAGGAGGGATTTACACCACCTACTAATATTTTTCCATACCAACGAGGCCACGTAACAACCTGTAAACACATGATCTATAGATTCTATGGACGAAAAACATAAAGTACACATATCCGGGCAAAAATACATATGTCTCTTCTTTAATTGATCTAGAGTTCGAAGAAGATTCTTAAACGCCCTCCACCCGAACGTATTAACCTTCAAGGGGACCCAAGAATTCCATTAAAACACACCCACAGGCTGATCCGAACCCCTATCATACAGCAATCGTTTCACCTCTTCAATCAAGAACCATTTAAACCCATCCCCTCTCCATAACCACCAATCCATCCCCTCTGGAAACGCCTGACCAAACATTTTGGTTATAAGGCTTAGTAACTCGTAAGTCTCTATCCCATTACCTATAGGATTCTTCCAGTTCCATTGAAACGAAATACCCCTTGCTCCTGGCTAACCCGATCCGCTATCATGCAATTCTTTTTGGCCTCCTTTTTAAATAAGTTAGGATAAACCGACTTAATAAATAAGTCTTCAAGCCAAATGTCGATCCAAAACTGCACCTGGGCACCATTCCTAACCTCACCCTTAAACTCCTTTACTAGAGATGCATGAGATAACACGAAAGCGTTTTCAATTTTAGTGAACGATCCCCACACCCCATTTAAAGATTTGTTAAAAGGCATTAAGCACCAAGATTTAGGCGTTAAGTGGAATGCATCAATGAGTCTGCGTCATAAGCTTCCATCCTGATTAAGATACCGCCACCACCACCTAGCCAAAATAGAAAGATTCGAAGTTTTTAAAGGGCACAATCCCAACCCTCCATCACTTTTCTTTAGCGTGATACGGTCCCACGCAATCCACACGGTTTTGTTGGAATCACAATCACCACCCCATAAATAATATATATATTATTTTCAACCCTAAACTCCTATTAAAATAATATATGTATATATATATATATATTATTTTCACCACGTTCATAAACGTTAGGTAATGTTTCAAGCTACTAAATAATATATTTATTTATTTATATTAATTACCCACGTTGTTATGATCTGGATAAAAATCATAGTTTTATTATTTTTGACTCATAGTTAATTAACGTATTATTTCTCAAAGTTTAAAATAATAAAGTAACTTATATTAATTTCCTAGACCGATGTTGAAATGTATAATCACACGAATGTATATGTGTGTATCAACATTATTCGTAGTTAGAAACGTTCGGCACGAAACTCATTACCTTGATAAACGTATTAAGAAACTCTTGTTACCGTAGACACGTACGTCTAATCTTGGATCCTTAGAATGTTTTAAGACGTTCAATCTTTCGTGTCGTCGTCACAAATCCCGTTGTATCCCTAATTGTTGTGATTTTAACTGTAGGGCATACATATGCAGTTCACAGGCAATCTCTTGTGTTACCTACTTGCATCCTTGTGTGGTGCTATCTATTCGTTCACAACTCAGGTGAGTTTTCACGGCCCATTTTTACTGTTTTAACTTGGGGGAGAAACATGCATATACACAAATATCATTTTACTTGTTTTCCCGTTGGGGAGAAACATGCATACAAACAATCAGTATTTTACTTGTTTCCCGTTGGGGAGAAACATGCATACGAACAGACATCTGTTTACTTGTCTCCCCGTCGGGGAGAGACATACACATGAACGGACATGGATCACATAGTATTTCATTACCACTTGTGTACCTAAGTGCAAACATAACATGCAAAGTCCTTACACACTCGGACCGTTAATATATGGATTATAGCGAGGAAATTTGAGTAGTACTACTGGGTTTGACAAACCCCACCCGGGTTAGTCGCGCTAACTTGACTGGAGGTCTAACGGGTGTAAATTGTCCTAAAACTTGCCATTGTTGATGTTAGCAATGGCGGAAGGCACCCAAACACAAACAGTCAGGTTCGGTTGCGAACGCTTAGAGTAACTTGTACGTTGTATAGTTAGCAATAGGTGTGACTTACGTATGTGGATCCTGCAAACACTCAAACAGTTTATTTACTTGTAAACCTGTGAACTCACCAACCTTGTGTTGACACTTTTTCTTACATGTTTCTCAGGTCGCTAAGGCACAGGTTGCATACTTGGGACATGCATGGAGTCCTACTATCATTTCATCATCATGCAAACATTCAAAACAATTTACTTGTTTTATTAAACTAAAACTTGGGCGCGCTTGTTTTGCGCATTTATTTTCCTATTTAAACGCTTTCGCATTAACTCTGAACTTTTATGAAATTTTCATTTAAGTCCCATATAGTGTCGTTTGATGTAACTAATGACTGAGATCCTGGTTTGTCATGCTCCAAACGGTAAAACTCCGTTAGTGGATTTTGGGGGTGTGACATATGTTCACTCTGTTATGTCTACACAAGACGTTGCCACTTTTTGTAAGCGTTATCGGTTGCCACTGCTGCTCAGGCCTACAGTACCTTCTCCTGACGATTCCGCCCTGGGGGTGGAAGGTTTAATGACCATTTATACCCGATCCTTTAACTATTCCAACATACGGTACCGTTTGTCCACTTTTCAAATGTCTATGTTCAAATTTCACCATGCGCATTTTTCTCAATTCCACCCTCTAGGGTTACTGAAAATGACCCATTTCGAGGTCTCTTGTAAGGCGCATGGTGGGGTTCCTTCTGTGCCCTTGTTTCATCGGTTTTACTGGCTTAGGGTTGACAGGGATTTTGGTTGACTTTCGAGAAGCGTCGTGGCTCGGATTATTGTTGCTCTCGTTTTACTGTCATAGGGTTGACAGGGAAAGACCATTTACTTTTTTTTTGTTTCTGAGTCCTTTCTTCCTGAACCCTTGCATTACCGTAACTTGTCTAATAAGATTGATGATAAAGATCATGGCCCTTCAGTTGAGAAGCGTCTTCATGATCTCCTAGTTTCTCATCTTACTTCCTTCGGTCCTCTTCCTAAGGAATTGTTGGTTATGGTGGGCATTAGTTCTATTTGGGATGATCCTCTTACTCACCCCGCTGTCTTGGAAAAGGGGTGATGTAAAGGTGGGTTGTTTAGTGATTTTTCTTGTTCTTTTTGCTCTTGCTATTTACTTCCTTGTTAACTTATGCATATGAAAGTTTCTATTGGTATCGGAACCACTTATGCGAACAAATTATTCAATATTTATTTTTTTTAAATTCCAATCGGGTTTTATTTTCTTGAAATATTTATTTGGCAAAAATTGCATCCTTTGTTTCTTGTGATTCTGTTGTTTGGTGAATCGAGCCCTAGACCCGTGTTTGTTTATTTGATTGGTTTATTTTGTGTATTTATTTCGTCTTGTATTTTTTTGTTGTTTTGGAAGCCTTATAATAGATTAGGCTTTTGCAATTTATTTTATTTTATTGCAATGTATTTTAAATTGTAACCGAAACACGAAAAACGAGATGAAGTTAAAGTCGAAGAAACCAAGACGACCCGGAGGACAAGATGGAGACCTTGAAACAAGTGGGAGAAATCAGGACCATGAAGATTGGATGTTTGATTTTTGTCCCATTTCCCCGTTCGGTTAATCCCATTGGCTCGGGAAAAACCGAACACTTTTAGTGGCTTGATTCACCCTATAGTTTGGTTGTGTTTGTTGTATTTTATACATTTAAGTTAAACGGTTTTCCTAACGACAACCAAATAAGTTTATAAAATGTTTTGAAAACGAGATTTTAAAATAGATATTTTTTGTTATCTCGTGAAAGGTTATTTAAAATAAAGATTTATTTCAATAAGTAAAATTCGGAGTTTTATATATAAATTAAACAGGGATTTAATTTTTTTGAAACTCGAATTTATTAGCAAAAGAGATTATTAAAAGTTAATAAATTATGTTTCACGACTGTATCGACTCACTTAAAATTAATATAAGATATTAAAATTAAGCGTCTCGAGAGATAAAAGAGTTTCATCGCCATCCCGAACCAAAACGCAAAATTAAGCAAATTTTGCAGGCATGTACGATAACCTCAAAATAGTAAAAATAATAAAAGAGGGGATTAGAAACTCACCGGTTATGCTGAGTTCAAATCATAGCTCTGTTCCCCGACCACTTCCTCGAATCTCGAACCTGTCAAACGTACGATTACAGGATCAGACACATTCTAAACTTACTTCGAACACACATGAATAAAATATAACTCCCGAAGCTTGGTCTCATCCGCTCATTACCACAACCCCACGAAACCCTAGTTTCATGATCTTACCTGGACCAGATCATCCTTGACCCGTTTAGAACTCGTATACGAGAAATGGGTAATTTACATGCACGGACATGTGATCATTCAAAAATCCCAACCCCACGAGACACACGTGCTCGAACTGGGTTCTCCCTAAACGCATGCAAGCCATGCAAAACTCATCCACGCACCGCCACAGGTACCATCACCATCGTCGTGCACCACCACTGTGGCCACCGCATCGTCCTCCGCTTCCCCACCGTGCACAACCACCTGTCACCATATTCTTCCTCGCCGGCAAATCCTAGTCAGCTCGCACCATGCACCGTCCTTGCCTCGCTACCATCTTCTAGGTTGCGTCCAAATCTAGCCGGAAGCATCACCGACCCCGTACATCGCCACCACGGCTGTCACAGCAGCCAACTCCACCTCCCATCTCTTCCTTATCCCCGACAGTCGGTTAGCAGCCCTTACGGGTCACCACCACCCTGTCGCACCAGCATCGGGAAGCCATAGCGACCGGGTCAGTCCCCATTACTGCTGCCATTGGCCACTGCCTTGTCATGTCACTCCGTCACAGCAGTTGCCTCCTTGTTACACCGCCACAACCGTCGTTACCTGCCTTCCGCAGCACCACCATGTAACACACATGTTTTTCATGTATTATTTTACTTCGTTTTATGTAATATCTGTACTTTTCCGTTTACAATTTCCGGCCATTTGGCATTTATTGTAAACCCTAATTATCCATATTTAATAATATGTGAAAATTCTTAAATGAATTTCTTAAACTATGTGGCTAAAAACCATACTCAAACTATGTATTAGGGCTAATATTCATGGTATTTGAATAAAGTTCCCTAAACTATATAAAATTAAATCTCATAAATTATCTAAGTGTAAACAAAAATTATACCTATTTAATTTGAAAAATCTTAATTGTGTTTGATTCAGTTAAAACACAAAATTATATAAATTAAAATGATTCCTATAAAATTATTATGAATGTTTAAGAAATAATAAGATTTATTCCTAAATAAATCAAATAAATAAAGTTCAATTAAATAAATATTTTTAAAATAAAGTTTTATAAAAATATGTTTTTTTTTTTTTTATTTTTTTATCATTTTTAAAGTAAATTAGTTAAACCCCTTGATCCATTTGAACCCTCAATTTGGACCCCTTGTGATTTAGAACCCACTCCACGCAGGTTTGACTTTTGAAAGTCAAACCTAACCAAAACCTCTCAAATTCGAGCACAAATCCGTCGAATTCAGGTGTTAAAGTGCAATCAATCCACTGTAAACCAACGTGCGACGGTTCTAATCATCCATAACGGGTCAATTACACCTAAAATCATTGAAGTTGAGTGCAAACGGCTCGTAACCGTCAACCATCAAACCCGACTTCAATACGAGCATTAAACATGGAATTGGGCTGTAAAAATCGAACTTACACCTTCATTACAGATACCACAAACTTTCTAAACACTCACGCGCACTGCATTTCGTCTCCAAAGCTCTGTCGAATTCGAAGAACACCGAACTCGACCCCTCCTACCGTTCTCCTTCGTTGTTTCACCATTTCGGGTAACTCTTGTACCTTTAGTTTCGTTTTTGTACAAGGAACAAAAGCCCCATGACTTCTTGTTCAATCGGACACGAATCGGGTGACTTTAGGTCTAGGGTTTGGGACGGGGACGATTGGGGAAGGAGATGAACAAGGGTTGGGCGATAAATTCTTTTCGCATCCGATGATTACCAAGGCATTCGCCCAGAACCACCAGTTAATTCACTTGACTCGTACAGAAAAGGTCGCGGGTTCGAGTCCAGCCTCGCACCTTTTTCTGTTGCGCATGTTTTGACCCTAAAACCCGGTCCACTCTTGAACCCGGGTTATCAAATAAACTACTGGACTATTAGCACAAAGACCAGGCTGGTCCAGTGGTTGCGCGCCTGTGTCCACACCAAACCCACCCGGGTTCGAATCCGGGCAAAACCCTTTTTCCTATTTTCTGATTTTTATTAATTAAATCTTTAATCTTTAAAAATTCATAACTTTTTATTTACAACTCGAAAATGTACAAATAAATAGTCCAAATTTTTGTAATAAAATTCTCTACTGTTTTATAAAATAAAAACAGAAAACTTTCTGAGTTTATAAAATTATTTATTTAAAAGTCTAATTTTAAAACTTGGATTATTTATTTAAAAATTAGTAAATCTATTCCAAAAATTATACAAAAATTACAGAAACTTAATCTATATATTTTTAACAAAATATTAAGTTTCTGGAACTTTTAGACATTTTTACTAATTTTTACTAATTTTGTTTTGTAATTAAATCAATGGAATTATTGATTTAATTAAACTAAAAATAAGTAAATTTTATAAAAATTTACTTATTAACAGAAAATATTTATATAATTTATAATTTAAATTATATTCTTACTATCTTTTTGACATATTTAGTTAATTAAACACATTTATTAACTAAATTACTAAATAAGTAATTAATTAAACAAGTACTTAAAATATTTTATAAAATCAGAAATTTTATTTAAATTACTAAACATAATAATTTAGTAATTTAAATACTTACATCTTAATACCTTAAACTATAACCTAATTACATTTTCAAACCTTAAACTTTCCAAAACCTTAATTTCCCAAATTCGAGAACACGAACGAACCTTAGCTTATTCCTTTAAACTAAATGACTAAACTACAACTATAATAGGTTAATTGTGACCTACTTTGGATTATATCTTTGGATCAAACTTAGCTTGGAAACTACTTACAAACCATGTGAGTTTTCATGCCCCTCTTTATACATTTTATCACTTTTGGGGTGAAACATGTTCCTATATAATTACACTTACACTATTGACAAATCTCACAACTTGAAACAAATTCCCTTATGTTAGACTTGTTTAATTGCATTATGTGGCTTATTTGTTGATTACACTAGTTCATATTATTAACTGTTTCGACAGCCTATGAATGGAATTAGTGGTACCATGTGGGTTAGCTACCCCATGCATTTCTTTGATCTAGGATGCATGTAATGAATTCTGAAACTGAAAAACTGTTAACTATATGTTGGACAATCTGAATTGGATAAATCTTAAAAGGAAGGTTTAATTTGGACTGTGTGTATATACAATAAGACTATAATGTATTACTTGTCTTAGCATGGAATTTGTACTTTATCTAAACTACTATATCTATATCTACCATGATTGCTCACCAACAATTCATTTTGTTGATAACTCTTATTTTAAACATGTTTCAGGTGCACCAAGTTCAAGCAACGCTTGATTTATGTTCAACACTTAGGCTTGGACTTAGAAATTTGAAATCTGATTTTATCTTGTTTGGAACTATGTTTTGTCTTGTTTATTTGAACTATTTGTAGCCTTTGAGGCACTTTTAATATTATTGAATAAAATTATGAAATTTTAATAGTTCCAAGTGCTACGAGCAATATGGTCACAACTCGGGTCATACTCCGACGTGTTCCGCCGCCCGGTTGGGGTGTGACAGATTGGTATCAGAGCCTTGGTTATAGGGATTTAGGTTATTAGAAATCTTTAACCTAGACTATAACTTTAGGACCCTCTTTTAGTCTTGCATGATTAGGAACTTATGTGTTTATTTGTCAAATTCTAAATCTTTAACACAAATCTTACAAATCCTCAAAATTCTAAAACTTTACCTTATACTTCCATCAATATTCTTTTATATGAAATTCTTCAATGTTTTAAAATATTTTATAAAACCCCCTAGACTTTGTAAGTCTATCCAAAATCTCGTTAAGGTTTAAGACTTTGACAATGTTCAGAAACTCGTGCAATCTGGAAGGGTGAATGCATGTATTCTGAGTTTCCTGTCTAGGCAAGCGTATTCGTACAAATCCAAATTACTGGACCTGTTACGCTTACCTGGGGATTCTCGGGATGAGTGTTCACTTATAGGCTAAAGCATGACTTTCTCAAATATTGTTGAAATCTTATTAACCTTGATATGTCCTAAGTAATTGTGAGGTAAAACCCAACCAACACAATTACTAACTATGTGTTTAAACTTAAGCCTATCTTTACTTTCAAAGCTTAACTCTTGAATATTATTATTCATCTCAAACTTGCATTTTACTTTATTTTCTTATAGAATGTCTGATCCCGTTGATACAAATCCGGCACTCACACAACAAATTGTTGATCGGATTGCTGCAATACTACCAGCTCTGTTTCAACATCGTGATCAAAGCTCTTCTAATAACAACAACAATGCTTGCAACTTCAAATACTTTAATTCGTGTTCACCACCAAAGTATTCGGGTCATGAAGGAGCCACTGGACTACTCCAATGGTTTGAGGGCATTGAGAACACCTTCCTTAATGCTGGTGTTCCCGAGGCACTCAAGGTTCAATATGGCTCAAGCGTCTTTCAAAAGCGTGCACTAACTTGGTGGAACGGCGAGAAAACTACTCGCACCGTTCTTGTTGCTATGGCTCTTCCTTGGGCTGAATTCAAGGAACTCATGATCAATGAGTTCTGTCCTCGAAACGAAATGATGAAGATCGAGGGGGAATTTTGGACTCTCTCCCAAGATAGTGGTGACAATTCTGCTTATGTCACTCGTTTTTATGAGCTTTGTCTACTCGTTCCTCATCTAGTCGACACCTTGGCTAGGAAGATTGAGAAATTCTGCAAGGGACTCCCAATTCAAATCAGGAGTGCTGTTCTTAGTAGTAGACCTGCTACTATCGAAGAAGCTGTTCGTCTTTCAGCCACACTTACCGACACTTATGTCGATGCGGGAATCCTTCACCGCAAAGGAGGGAAGAAACCTGCTGTGGTTGCTGCTGTGACTTCTAAACCTGAACCTACTGGTAGAAACAGGAAGAGAAAGTCCAATCATAAACAAAATTATGGGACTGTTACACCTGCTCAACCTGTGAGCCAAGTAGCACCTGCTACTACTACTACCTTCAGTCCAACCAAGAAGGCTTATTCGGGGAGTTATCCTCAATGTGATATTTGTAAGTCTCACCATCTTCCCAATGCACCATGTTGGGTTTGCACAAAGTGCAAAAGATTGGGACATACTCAAGATCGTTGCCGAACCCCAAGCAACACTCAATCTCAAGTGCAAGGCCATAACGTGATACAAAACACACCATCCTTAACTGTTAAGGCTTGTTTCCAATGTGGAGATCCAAGTCACTTCAAGGATAAGTGTCCATTACTGGCCAATGCAATAAAAGCTTCAATCTCTGCTTCCAAAGGCCGAGTCTACACCATTACTGCTAGTCAAGCTCAAGCCGACAACGATGTTGTCAATGGTACGTATCTGATCAATAATCAATATGCTACTATTTTGTTTGATTCTGGTGCGGATAAAAGTTTCGTGTCCTTTGACTTTGAACCAATGCTTGCTAAGACTAGAACCCAACTAGACAAAACTTATAATGTAGAAGTAGCTAACGGGAAATCCGTTAAAGTTGACTCAATTATTGCAAACAATCAACTACAACTTAACGAACATACTTTCTCTATTGACTTAACTCCTATGCAACTTGGGAGTTTCGACGTGATCGTCGGCATGGATTGGTTATCCAAACATCGTGCTGAGATCGTTTGTGCCGACAAATTCATAAAGATTCCTCTGCCGTCTGGTGAAGTACTACACGTGTATGGAGAGAAACAACCCAAAGGCTTAAAACTGATGACTATAACAAAAGCTCAAAAGTACCTCAACAAGAATTATCCAGCTTTTCTAGCTCACGTTGTGAAAGAGAAGGACAAGGGTAAACTCATGGCTGATATTCCTGTGATTAAGGACTTTGCTGAAGTATTTCCGGAAGACCTACCGGGAATTGCCCCTACACGACAAGTCGAGTTTCGTATCGACCTTGTGCCTGGTGCAACCCCTGTGGCAAGAGCACCGTATCGTCTTGCACCAGCTGAAATGCAAGAACTTGCTAGTCAACTTCAAGAACTCTCTGATAAAGGATTCATACGTCCTAGTTCCTCACCATGGGGAGCACCTGTCTTATTCGTCAAGAAGAAAGATGGATCTTTTAGGATGTGTATCGACTATCGGGAACTCAACAAATTGACTGTCAAGAATCGATACCCACTTCCAAGGATTGACGATTTATTTGATCAACTCCAAGGAGCTTCTATTTTCTCAAAGATCGATCTTCGTTCGGGTTATCACCAACTACGTGTTAAGGAGGAAGACATTCCCAAAACAGCTTTTAGAACTCGCTATGGACACTACGAGTTTGTTGTCATGCCATTCGGTTTGACTAACGCACCTGCCGTGTTCATGGATTTGATGAATCGTGTTTGTCGACCTTATTTGGATAAATTCGTCATTGTCTTCATTGACGATATTCTTATCTACTCAAAATCTAAGCAAGAACATGAAGAACATCTTCGCTTAGTACTTGATCTTCTTAAACAGGAACAACTTTATGCTAAATTCTCCAAATGTGAATTCTGGCTAAAGGAAGTCCAATTCCTAGGTCATGTTATTAACGAGGCTGGGATTCATGTTGATTCTGCTAAAATTGAAGCTGTAAAGAATTGGATTGCTCCTAAAACACCAACAGAAATCCGTTCTTTTCTTGGACTAGCAGGATATTATCGACGCTTTATTTCTAACTTTTCCAAGATTGCTGTTCCTCTCACTGCCCTAACTCATAAGGGTAGGATCTTTGAATGGGGACAAGAGCAAGAAGAAGCGTTCCAAACTCTCAAAGAAAAATTGTGCCATGCTCCAGTCCTATCTCTTCCCGATGGCAGCGACGACTTCGTTGTTTTCTGTGATGCTTCAAAGCAAGGACTTGGATGCGTTCTCATGCAAAGGGGTAAGGTGATTGCTTATGCCTCAAGACAACTTAAGGTTCATGAAGATAACTACACCACTCACGACCTCGAACTTGGTGCGGTCGTGTTTGCTCTCAAAATTTGGAGACATTATCTCTATGGAACCAAATGTGAAATCTTTACCGATCACAAGAGTTTACAACATATATTCAACCAAAAAGACTTAAACATGAGACAACGTCGTTGGATGGAACTGTTAAATGATTATGATTGCGAAATCAAATATCATCCAGGGAAAGCTAACGTGGTGGCTGATTCGTTAAGTCGGAAAGAATATCCTAACATATGTTGTGCTCTTATTCAATCGGATATCGAGACCAAAATTCTTAAAGCTCAACAAAAGGTTCTTTCCGAGGACAACATGCAAAAAGAATTGGGTTGTGGAGTTGAAAAACAATTGGAGACTCGACCCAATGGGTTACTACACTTCTTAAACCGCTTATGGGTTCCGGATCGGGATGATCTTCGTACTTTAATTTTTGACGAGTCTCACAAAACTCGTTATTCTATACACCCAGGAGCCGATAAAATGTACAAAGGCCTTCGCCAACACTATTGGTGGCCCGGCATGAAGAAAGATGTTGCCGTGTACGTTTCAAAATGTCTTACTTGTTCTAAGGTCAAGATTGAACATCAACGACCTTCGGGTTTGCTTGAACAACCCGAGATTCCAATGTGGAAATGGGAGTGTATTTCCATGGATTTTATCACCAAACTTCCAAGAACACCTCGAGGATTTGATAGCATTTGGGTAATCGTGGACCGACTCACGAAATCAGCTCATTTTCTCGCAATTCGAGATGATTGGGGAGCTGAGAAGTTGGCTCAAGTTTATTTGGATGAGATCGTTCGTCTACATGGCGTTCCTCTTAATATCATATCTGATCGTGATAGTCGTTTCACTTCCCGTTTTTGGGGATCTCTACAATCGTTCATGGGTACTCAATTGAATTTGAGTACAGCTTACCATCCCCAAACTGATGGTCAAACAGAAAGAACGATTCAAACTCTTGAAGATATGTTACGTGCTTGCGTCCTTGACTTTGGAGGCAATTGGGACAAATATCTTCCACTAGCTGAGTTTTCGTATAACAACAGCTACCATGCTAGTATCGAGATGGCACCTTTCAAAGCTTTATATGGTCGCCACTGTCGTTCTCCTCTTGGCTGGGATGAGGTCGGTGAAGCACAAATCACTGGTCCCGCTCTAGTCCAAGACACCACTGATCGAATCATCCAAGTTCGCGACAATCTTCGTTTGGCTCGGGAGAGACAAAAGAAGAATGCTGATATTCGTAGAAGACCTCTTGAATTCCAAGTTGGTGACATGGTTCTTTTAAAGGTATCACCTTGGAAAGGCGTTGTACGATTTGGGAAGAAAGGGAAATTCTCACCGCGATACGTTGGACCTTTCAAAATCATCAAACGTATCGGGAAAGTTGCTTACGAGTTGGAATTACCCGACAAGCTTAGCAATGTACATCCCACATTTCATGTATCTAACCTCAAGAAGTGTCTTGCCGAGGGAAACCTCCAAGTTCCTCTTGACGAAGTTCACATTGACGAGTCGATGCACTTCGTGGAAAAGCCTATTGAAATCATGGATCGAGAGATCAAACAACTTAAAAGAAGCCGAATTCCGATTGTGAAAGTACGTTGGCAATCTAAACGAGGACCCGAGTTCACTTGGGAACGTGAAGATCAAATGAAGGCCAAGTACCCACACCTGTTCACAAACTCCACTACTTAATTTCGGGACGAAATTTCCTAAAGTAGGGGAGACTGTAATATCTGTACTTTTCCGTTTACAATTTCCGGCCATTTGGCATTTATTGTAAACCCTAATTATCCATATTTAATAATATGTGAAAATTCTTAAATGAATTTCTTAAACTATGTGGCTAAAAACCATACTCAAACTATGTATTAGGGCTAATATTCATGGTATTTGAATAAAGTTCCCTAAACTATATAAAATTAAATCTCATAAATTATCTAAGTGTAAACAAAAATTATACCTATTTAATTTGAAAAATCTTAATTGTGTTTGATTCAGTTAAAACACAAAATTATATAAATTAAAATGATTCCTATAAAATTATTATGAATGTTTAAGAAATAATAAGATTTATTCCTAAATAAATCAAATAAATAAAGTTCAATTAAATAAATATTTTTAAAATAAAGTTTTATAAAAATATGTTTTTTTTTTTTTTATTTTTTTATCATTTTTAAAGTAAATTAGTTAAACCCCTTGATCCATTTGAACCCTCAATTTGGACCCCTTGTGATTTAGAACCCACTCCACGCAGGTTTGACTTTTGAAAGTCAAACCTAACCAAAACCTCTCAAATTCGAGCACAAATCCGTCGAATTCAGGTGTTAAAGTGCAATCAATCCACTGTAAACCAACGTGCGACGGTTCTAATCATCCATAACGGGTCAATTACACCTAAAATCATTGAAGTTGAGTGCAAACGGCTCGTAACCGTCAACCATCAAACCCGACTTCAATACGAGCATTAAACATGGAATTGGGCTGTAAAAATCGAACTTACACCTTCATTACAGATACCACAAACTTTCTAAACACTCACGCGCACTGCATTTCGTCTCCAAAGCTCTGTCGAATTCGAAGAACACCGAACTCGACCCCTCCTACCGTTCTCCTTCGTTGTTTCACCATTTCGGGTAACTCTTGTACCTTTAGTTTCGTTTTTGTACAAGGAACAAAAGCCCCATGACTTCTTGTTCAATCGGACACGAATCGGGTGACTTTAGGTCTAGGGTTTGGGACGGGGACGATTGGGGAAGGAGATGAACAAGGGTTGGGCGATAAATTCTTTTCGCATCCGATGATTACCAAGGCATTCGCCCAGAACCACCAGTTAATTCACTTGACTCGTACAGAAAAGGTCGCGGGTTCGAGTCCAGCCTCGCACCTTTTTCTGTTGCGCATGTTTTGACCCTAAAACCCGGTCCACTCTTGAACCCGGGTTATCAAATAAACTACTGGACTATTAGCACAAAGACCAGGCTGGTCCAGTGGTTGCGCGCCTGTGTCCACACCAAACCCACCCGGGTTCGAATCCGGGCAAAACCCTTTTTCCTATTTTCTGATTTTTATTAATTAAATCTTTAATCTTTAAAAATTCATAACTTTTTATTTACAACTCGAAAATGTACAAATAAATAGTCCAAATTTTTGTAATAAAATTCTCTACTGTTTTATAAAATAAAAACAGAAAACTTTCTGAGTTTATAAAATTATTTATTTAAAAGTCTAATTTTAAAACTTGGATTATTTATTTAAAAATTAGTAAATCTATTCCAAAAATTATACAAAAATTACAGAAACTTAATCTATATATTTTTAACAAAATATTAAGTTTCTGGAACTTTTAGACATTTTTACTAATTTTTACTAATTTTGTTTTGTAATTAAATCAATGGAATTATTGATTTAATTAAACTAAAAATAAGTAAATTTTATAAAAATTTACTTATTAACAGAAAATATTTATATAATTTATAATTTAAATTATATTCTTACTATCTTTTTGACATATTTAGTTAATTAAACACATTTATTAACTAAATTACTAAATAAGTAATTAATTAAACAAGTACTTAAAATATTTTATAAAATCAGAAATTTTATTTAAATTACTAAACATAATAATTTAGTAATTTAAATACTTACATCTTAATACCTTAAACTATAACCTAATTACATTTTCAAACCTTAAACTTTCCAAAACCTTAATTTCCCAAATTCGAGAACACGAACGAACCTTAGCTTATTCCTTTAAACTAAATGACTAAACTACAACTATAATAGGTTAATTGTGACCTACTTTGGATTATATCTTTGGATCAAACTTAGCTTGGAAACTACTTACAAACCATGTGAGTTTTCATGCCCCTCTTTATACATTTTATCACTTTTGGGGTGAAACATGTTCCTATATAATTACACTTACACTATTGACAAATCTCACAACTTGAAACAAATTCCCTTATGTTAGACTTGTTTAATTGCATTATGTGGCTTATTTGTTGATTACACTAGTTCATATTATTAACTGTTTCGACAGCCTATGAATGGAATTAGTGGTACCATGTGGGTTAGCTACCCCATGCATTTCTTTGATCTAGGATGCATGTAATGAATTCTGAAACTGAAAAACTGTTAACTATATGTTGGACAATCTGAATTGGATAAATCTTAAAAGGAAGGTTTAATTTGGACTGTGTGTATATACAATAAGACTATAATGTATTACTTGTCTTAGCATGGAATTTGTACTTTATCTAAACTACTATATCTATATCTACCATGATTGCTCACCAACAATTCATTTTGTTGATAACTCTTATTTTAAACATGTTTCAGGTGCACCAAGTTCAAGCAACGCTTGATTTATGTTCAACACTTAGGCTTGGACTTAGAAATTTGAAATCTGATTTTATCTTGTTTGGAACTATGTTTTGTCTTGTTTATTTGAACTATTTGTAGCCTTTGAGGCACTTTTAATATTATTGAATAAAATTATGAAATTTTAATAGTTCCAAGTGCTACGAGCAATATGGTCACAACTCGGGTCATACTCCGACGTGTTCCGCCGCCCGGTTGGGGTGTGACATTTTATGAAATAATGGTATCTTATTTCAATCCCGTACTTGTTCAACACAATATGTACATTAATTATTATTTTAACGGGTAACAATTCAAGTTTCAACCTTACATTTACATATTTCTATCTATTATATATATAACATATGTGTGTGTGTGTATATATATAGCGGAAGGTTCCACTAAAAAGTGGTTTTTCGCTAAGAAACGCTAAGAAGTGGGTCAAAAGAACTCCGATTGATCTCATTCCAGCGACGTTGGAACCGTCTCATCAAACTCTAATCCGGACCCAAAAACCTAAACCCCCCTCCACCCGCAACCCCCAAAAACCTAAACCCCCCCTCCAACCCCACCCCGAAAAGCCTAAAACTACCACCCCCGGCCCCCAAAAACCTAAACCCCCCCACCCACCCACCCCAAAAAAAAAAACCTAAACCCACCCCCAAAAACCTAAACCTTCCACCCCACCACCGTAAAAAAACCTAAACCGTAAAATCTAAACCCTAAGGTTAAAACCGTAAAATTCAAACGTAAAATCTAAACCTTAAAAGCTAAACCCTAAAAGCTAAGATGGTAGAGTTCGACAAGACGGTTCCAACGCCGCTGAAATGAGCTCAATCGGAGTTCGTTTGATATCGTTTATTAGCGTTTTGGTCATTTGTTAACGAAAAACTAATTCTTATTTGAACCTCCCCATATATATATATATAAAATAATAATAATAATAATAATTATTAAATCAAAAATAAAACTTTTGAGTTTTAATAATGTATTTACATTTTTTATTTATATATATATGTATGTATTTATAAATATATATGTAAATATATATACATTTAATCATATTAAATAAACATTTATACAATTGGTAAAAGTTATAAAATTAGAAACTTTTCTTTTATAAAATATTTATAATTAAACAAATAATGTTTAGCTTTATAAATTTTATAAAAACTATATTTTTTATTATAAATAAATAATAAAAAAGGATTTAAATCAAAGAATGGCCTATGAACCTATGTATCTCATTTAAACCCCTCAAACCTTTTGAACCCCCTCTATTTGCTAGAGCTTCACTTGAACCCCTTTTCCCCAATGAGTGAACCCTAGAACTAAGTTAAACTTCAACTTTGACTTGCAAAAGTCAAACCCGTTCAATCCTCCATCAATCCCTGTAATTACGTTTTTTTAACCCATTTGGGAGTTACGGTTGGGTTTCAAAACCCACGATTTCATGATCAAAATCCATCAATCTCGCTCCGTTAAACAGTTGAAAACGCATTTCAAATGTTTCAATTGTCTATTAACATCCTCTAAATGGCGACTCAAATCCACTTCTTTCTTTCCTGTTACGATCGACGCAAAAATGAGGATCATCGTGCCTCAATTCCTTGGCGATTAAGAGCTTTTCTTCGAGAAACCAACTCCAGGTAACACCCACTCCTTCGTATTCGCACCTTTCTGGTCTAAGTTCCATGGAATCGATTTTTAGGGTTACGAAGGGGCTGATTTGCGAATGGGGGCTGGGCAAGGAAGGAGATGAAGCACTGACTGTTGTTTTTAAGTTTACTTTCTGGGGACTTAAACATGCTGAGACACCAGATCAAGTGGTTTACACCCTTTACTCCCACGCAGGAGGTCGCGGGTTCTAACCCTCGCAGACCCCTTTATCCCATTTTTTTTGTTTTTACTCCTAAATACTCACACAAACACTTTGTATAACTATCAACTATTACTATTACTAGTTTAGATCCCGTGTCTACACACGGGGTGAAATATATCAATACGTAAAAATTTTAAATCTTTATGTATATATTTTATATGTGTAAAAATTTATTACGTATACCAATGATAGAAAACAAAATCAAAATATGTAAATATTAATATATAATTGGGCTTCGAAAATACGTTAATTACTACTTTTTAATATAATTTGACTTTTATTTACTATTTGATTGAAAATAAAAGTTATATAATTAAAGTTTAAAGTTTCTTATGATAATAGATAATTTAAAATAAATGTATTTTATTAGTATATTTAGTATTTTTTTTTTTAAATATATATTATTATCAAAAGATAGAAGTGTATTAAATAGGAGAGAGAGGCGGGAAAAAATGGTGAGAGTGAATATGGAGGCGACACGTGGCATGCAAAACCTTTATTTATTATATAGTATAGATGTTATGGTTAAAAAAAACTAATTCTTTTATTATATTAATAATATTTAAAAATAATGATTATTTGATTTTAGTCATTTTGACATTTTCTTAATAATATAATTATCGTTCAAAGATATTTATTATATTAATATATTTGCAAATAAATACTTCTTATTGACACCCAGTTTTCTTTCATTAAAAAAGTTTACAAAACATCATTTATAAACTTCATTCGGGTTCTCGATCGTTCGTTCATTCCAAAATCCTAAAGTCCCAATCGTCCTACTATTATTTTCTTTCAGTAACTTCTATATTGAATATGTACAAATTGTTGATCCATTACACTTAATCAAAACTTAGGTTAACTTTGTGGTTAGCTAGACTCTTGTGCAACAACAACTTAATTGTGTGATTATCAAGCTACTTATTGCAAGGTGAGTTTACATAGCCCCTTTTACACTATTTACATTTTTAGGGTGGAACATGAGTACAATTATACAATGTTTACAAACTACACAATACAATTCCACCCTACATTCATGTGTGCAATTTGAGCCTTATGCTTGAGTACAAGGTGTGCAAACTATAATTTGTGTGCAATTTACGTGTGCAATCACTAACTACACAATCCGACGGTTAACAATGATAGATCTATTGAGTCTGAGAAACCCACCCAGTTAGGGTGATTGTTGCCGACAACACAATTTGGTTATTTGCATGCCAGTTACAAATGTTTGATTGTACAACTTGGTTTCACAATAGTAACTCTTCATAATTGCCTTATTAACCATGATACGTATGGATTGTATACAAACAACACAATGATACTATTTAGAGTCAAAACCTATGTATGTTCACCAACTTTTTAGTTGACCTTGTTTTTATCGTGTTTCAGGTACGAACATTTGAGTTGATCCAATTTGCTACACTTAAGTTGTGGACCTAGTTAATCAATAAAGAAACTTATTATGTATTTGAATTTTATGAATTTGGTTGGATTCTGTTTGGTTTGTTTTATGAATTGAAATGTGAAGATTTAATATATTACAACTTAGTCAACCATGTGCTCATGAACAGTCTCCATGTCCAGCCCCGACGTTTCCGCCGTCGGTTAGGGTGTGACACACCACGTCGTCCGCCACCGTGTACCACCATCACAACCGACCACCGTCGCGCTCCTGTGAACTGTCGCCGTCCCTTGGGGGCTATCTCATCTGTCGATCACCATATCAAGGGGTATAACCCTTCTTGGGTTCCCCATGCACAACCCTAAGCAAGCAAGAAAAGGGAAAAGGTTGAAAACGAGTGTTACCTTAAGTTTCCGGGAGTTGTTTATGCCGAACCTCCCTTTCTGCCGCCGTCTCCTTCCATCTCCATCGATTCCCTCTCTCTCGCGGCTCCATTCTCTCAATCGTCGAACACACCTAGGCTAATGGCCTAGGGTTTGTGTTAAGGTTGTTATTTAAACCCCAAGGGTTTACGCTCAGGTCCCACAAATTCCGTTTTGCATGATTCGATCTTGGTTTATGTTTAAAATGACTAACCGAGCCCCTTTTTACTACTTTAGGTTTGGTTTACACGAAAACCCCATTCACCATTTTAAAAATCAAAAGATGGATTCCGAGATGCTACATCCAATCTGTTTCTCTATTGTTTGTGAGAAAGAGCAGAAGAGGAAGACATCGTTTTTAGGTAAAAATCCAACCTAAAACCTTTGTTTTCAGTTTCAATGAGTTTTGGGGGGGTAAAACAAGGGTTTTGATCTTAAAAATAAGGTTTTTACGTGTAATATTGGGTATAAATCCCAGATCTGATCTTATGGAAGTTTATCAAACGTTTTGGAAGTAAAAATTTACGAACTTGGTTTGAAAACGGACCTGAACGTGAAGATCTTCAAGTGGCGACACTATTTCTTCAAGCGACACTAATCGGGGAAGAGAACCCTCAGTGGTGTCATCCCCAAGGTTTCTAATGATAGGGATACGTGTCATTCTCTGACGACACTAGTAGTGTCGGCAAATCCAAATGGCGACACTATAGGGACGACACTAAATTCCATGACACTAGACACTTAAAAGTGTGTCCGTCGACACTGCCTTGGTGACACTGATCATGTGTCGGCGACACTGATCGCGTATTGATATAGTGTGAATCGGTTAGCACGTTAGTACTGAATAAACGTCCTAACTCAGGTTAATTACAAACGATCAGGCGAGTCAAGAATCCATATTTAATTGTTTCTAGGGCGATATGCATACTCACACGAAATGTTTAAGAAATGATTATGAAATGAAAAGATTATGAAACGAACGGTTTATGAAAGGAACGATGTTTGAAACTAGAACGTTTTCGAAAGGAATATATACTATATAATAAATAAAGGTTTTTCAATGGCACGTGTCGCCTCCACATTTATTCTCATCATATTTTTCCGTCTCTCTTTCTTACTAAATGCACCTCCTATTTTTAACAACAAATATATATTTAAAGAAAATATTAATTATACTAATAAAACACATTTATTTTAAATTATCCCTTATGAAACTTTGAAAATCTAATTATTTAACTTATATTTTCAATCAAATAATAAATGAAAAAACAAAACATTAAATAGTATTTAATTTATTTTTGAAACCCAATTATATATTAGTTTTTGCATATTTTGAGTTTTGTTTTCTATCCTTAGTATATAATACATTTTTACACGTGTAAAATATACACATAAAGATTTAAAAATTTTATTTATCGATATTTTTCACTCGTGTATTTTTCACTCGTGTGTATACACGGGGTCTAAACTAGTGGTTTATAAATGAAAGAAAGGTTTTTATAAAGGAACTTTTATGAAAACAAAAAGGGGGAATGTTTTAAATGAAGTCATTACATATCTAATCTACTAAAAGGATTGAACTAACGGGTAAGAAGTCTTGTGACTGGTCCTATTATAAGCCTTATGGCGGTTTACGGACGTAAGAGCTATAGGGCCATAAGTACAACATGCGGAGTGCCTTAGTGGCCTGTCAATGGTTTTGATGTTGTACAAATGGGACCGGGGCAACGACGGTTACTCAGGGTTAACGTGACCCGCGGGTTGAATTATTATCCAGCGATATTATGGACGGCGTGCCATAGTCGTCGATGGAAATTGTCGGTTTATGGAGGTATGAGTCTTAGGGGCAATGTAAGGGACGGGAATGATATTGTCGGCTTTCGTGCAGTTAAGCCTAAGGGACAATGTGAACGGAATTGACGGGAAGTATTGTATTGTCGGTCTTCGTGCTGTTAAGCCTTAGGGGAAATATAAACCAGAATTGAAATCTCCTTACAATTAAACCATAAACCAGAAGAATTAGCCTTTAAATCGGATATTGAAGCCCACAACAACCAAAATAAATACCAACTCAAAGTTTCAAAACATAATGAAATAAAAAAAGAAAAATCTCTAATGCATAGGTTCCAAGTGCTAGTAGCTCTAGCCAAAAGCTCTGTTATCTGCACGAAAACAATAAACGCGGTTGAGCTATTTGCCTAGTGCATAGATGAGATCACAATGGACACGTATAATATCATAATAATGAAATTGATTCACAAAAGAAATCAAAATTTCAATTTAAAACTTCCCTGTTTACATACACCATAATAAAACAAAGAAATAAGGCTGAAACAGCAAGTTTACATACACCAGAATAGAACAAAGAAACAAGGCAATGTTAGGGTTATTGATACCGAGTACCCTACAAACAAAATATCCAAAATGCACACCCATCACTGATGTTGCCAAACATATCATATCACGTATCACAACGATACATTTGTCGCGACTCCAGTTCACCCAAAAACCAGTAGGCGCTCAACTGCAAAATAATCAATATAGGATTAGTACCCCAATTCCCGTTAATAATTATTTTCAGTATTAATGTTGGTATTATTATTTTACGATTATTGTTATTATTATTATGGTTTGTTTTCAGGTTATTGGTGAGATTCCATTACTTAGGTTTCTTTGTTCATTAAGAAAGTTTTGATAAGGTCTTTTGTAATTACTTGTATTAGTACCATCTCATTAGTTTATTGATTATTTACTCACATCTTCTTCCTTAACGCATTACCGTCATCAAAGCTTTGAGATAATTTTGGGATGTAATTAGAACGAGAATACAACATAAACAAGGGTCCTTGATTTACCTTGGGTGTGAAATAAACTGAACAGAATTTTTGTAGAGGGCTGCAATAACTTAAGTGCTGAAGGTAAATAGGGCTCACAATCGATTAAGATTTTCTTCAGATTTCTTTGGTGAACAGAATCATAATGGAATGGGGATCATCATAAATTTTATGATTATTAGAATTAGTTACTATTATTTACCAAAGAGCTTGTAGCCTAGCGGTATCAAGGTGTGAAGTAAAGGTGTTCCTCTCCAAGTGCTCTAGGATTCTAGTCCCGTTAATTTAACTTTGTCCCAGAAACTCTAGCCCGAGCTGACTATCTAAGAACACAGTCTAACATGTGGGACGCAAGGATTTTTCCTAAACAGCCAAGTTTCTAACTAGAGTGGTTACAGGACAGCAGATTAATTTAACTAGAATAGAATAACCAGTTATTATAGGCACTAATCTTGTTCTGGATCGCCTGCAAAGTAGCTATTTGAAAGAACATGCAGAGAAAAGCAGATGCTTTTTTCTTTAGAACTATTACATAAAACAAAGATAAAAACAAATATCATGATTTAATATACCTATGCCTCACAAATTAACCTGTAGTAATGAATGATTGGGTTTGTTTTGTGAAAAAAATTGCTACGGAAAGTTATTGCCATTCGAAAAGACATGTTTAATTGTTACAGCAGATGGTTCTTAAACAGAATTGCTAAAGGAACTGCACTCGTCTCTAAGAAGAAATCAAGTTCATTTTTAGTGGCATATCTGAAATTTGAACAGAAACATAAATTCAAAATTATAACAGAGAAAACGAAGCAAATTTAGCCATTAACACATTGGCATATAAATCAACCAGAGGAATCGAGGTTTAAGGTTTAGGGTTTATCATAAACATTATATCATTCCAATGAAATATATATATATATAGGGACATGTTCAATTAAGAACCATTATTTTGGCGAGAACCAAAAGAACCATGTATTTCTACACAAATATAAGGATGCATATATGCATTGTGCATATATAAAGTAAGGATGCATGTATGCATTTGTGTAAGAATGTATGGTTCTTTTGGTTCTCGCCAAAATGATGGTTCTCAATTGAACATGTCCCTATATATATATATATATAGTAAAGTCAATTTAGCAAGAGTTCATATTAATTTAAGCGTAATCGTACGTACTCTTTTGGGTGTCACAAAGACCTAGTTATGCAATGGAGGAAGTTCATCAATTAATCCCACCATTTTTTCCACCATCAAAGGGAGGCATATTTGTAGTAGATGCATTGCCGGAGATGTTTGCAGACAATGATCCTACATAGAAAACTTTGATCAATCACATCTAGCATGAAAGATGAATTAAATATACTGCAAAATGATATATAGATACAAACCTTCAGATGGGCTTGCAGATGGTGCAATCTCATTTCCTACAACTACAACAGTTGAAATCAAGAAAATGGTAGCATGAACGATTAATTAATATATTGATGATACAAATTACAAACCTTGAGGTGTTGTGCATGTGGGGCTTGCAGATGTTTCAACAATTGAAATCAACAAAAAGCAACATAGAAAAGTAGCAAATTTGTTCTCCATTTCAGCAACAAGGGTATTCCTGTCCATCAGTGTGGGGACAAAAGTTAAAAGTTTCAATCAAATACAAAAACACCCTTGGACGGAAAGTTTGAAGATTACAAAAATACCCTCTTTGGTTATTCACTTTCCACCGACCAAATTCATCAACCAGAAGAAACCAAAATAAACCAAAGAAATCGCTCGAGATCCTGATTCTCTGGATCGAAATCGCCAAAAAATCAAACTAACCAATCGATTGGATAAAAACAAAATTCAATACCGACTGGAAGTGCAATGAGAAGCAATCGTCTAAAAATTTCAAAAAATAAAAACCAAAAATTATCAAAATCGCCAATCAAACGGTATCGAGTAACATAAATCCATAAACCTATCAGAAATCGGTTAGAAAGCTTCTTGAAATTCGGTTTCAGAAAGCGTTACACAGAAGAGAGAAAGAAAGCTTCATTCAATAAAGAGTGAAAATACTACCTTCGAATCCGCGGCGGGTGCCTGAAGAGACGTAAGTGAATGAAGGGGCTTAAGATATCAAAACCCTTTATAAGAATCAAACGAACTGGATCCCCGGTTTAAGAGGTTTAAGATATTAAAACCCAATATAAGAACCAAACGAACTGGATCTTCGGTTTAAGGGGTTTAAGATATTAAAACCCAATATAAGAACCAAACGAACCGGATCTCCGGTTTATGGGGTTTAAGATATTAAAACCCAATATAAGAATCAAACGAACCGGATCTCCGATTTCGGGACGCGAGCCGTGGCTCAAGGGGTGTCGTGGTCACGGGATAAATGGCAAACACTCGAGTCTCTTGATCGTCAAGCCAAAGAAAGTAACAACGATCGTCCAGCTGGAACGACGGGTGAAGCAGCATGACCCCAGCCGCGGCTCAGGAACCTGTGGCTCAGGAACTTATGCAATCATTTATTTACGTTAGCCGTTCAAGGTCATGCGCGATCGTCCACTCACATTCAACACTTGGAAAATATTATAGAAGTTATGAAGGAAATAATCTAATACCAGAAAATAATACTAAATAACTAAGATAACGTCTCATTGGGCATGAGAGTCAACTATAAGGAAACCTGAACCCATGATAGAAAGAAGTCAGGTAGGAACCAGTAACACAAAAAGGGAAGTCAACTAACAAGACAAGAGACGTCAACTACGGAACCTGTGCACAAGGGACACGGGTCAACTATAGAGACAAAGGTAATTAAATACACCCAGAACTCTCTTAACACACAAGAGGAAATAACGGTCATATAAGCAGAAGCAGAGAAGGATGTTTGACTGCAGATAACCTTTAATAAACATTCAGTCCAAACATTCCAACCATGGAGACCCTATAAATAGTCTCATCAAACTCCAAGGGAAGGGGACTCAGACACTCACTCTTCATACTCGTATTCGCAATCCTCCAACTTATCACTCTTCACAACTCTCTTCCTCTCTTTTTACCTTCCACAACGAATACTTACTCTCACGCCGGAGGGTGGTCACGAGGAGAAATCTCCATCTGCTCGTGGCGAGGCTCACGGTGTTATTTATTTTACAGATCACCTCCTCAAGACCAGGAGATCCTGTCAGTTCTTCCAAGCCCAAGTCCAGAAGTTCAGCTTAGCTTATCCGTCCAGCACTGCTTCGAGACTTAAGCCTCTAGGTGATAAGTTTTGTAGCAACATTTGGCGCCATCCCGTGCTCTAAAAAAATGATGGACGGGGGCGAGGAAACTCCTAACAATGAAAACATAATTTCCGACATCCTGAACCTAGACTGTAGCAATGCTACCACGGGGAGGGAAGCAAAAACCAAAAGAACAGTCTTAATGACTCTGAAAAACAAAGCAATGACAAAGTAGTCGTCACTCCGGAGTTCTTGTGGCAGAATCGTCAACAGATTCTCGCTTTGTTGCAGGTAGAGGAGAAAGAGCGCCAGTTGAAAGAAATTCGAACCCGTCTAGAGTTCGAAGATGACGAGAATGACGACTCACTAAAGAAAAGCGAAGAAGAGAAAGATAAGCTACATAACACTGAGGTTGTGCGTCAGGAGACAACCAAGAGGAAGAAAGATTTCGAAGATGACTACAGCAAACCATACCGACCGTCCACGGCGCGATCAATATCCAAGTTTATCAACAAAATTGCAGAGTTTACTTTTCCCCCAAAACTAAAAATGCCATCAAACGTGGGGAAATACGAAGGTTTGGGTGATCCAGATGACCATCTTGCAATTTTCATAGGTGCGGCCGAGGTGGAACAATGGTCTATCCCGGTGTGGTGTCACATGTTCATGCAAACGCTGGCGGGAGCAGCGAGGGTATGGTTCGACAGTCTCCCAATCGGAGAGATAGGGAGCTTCTAGCAACTGGAAGATAGCTTCCTAAAGAACTTCAGCCAACAAAGAAGGTCCATAAAGGATCCAACAGAGTTGCACAACATTAAAAGGGGTGATGGTGAGTCAGTGGAAGATTTCATTACAAGATTCGTAAGAGAGAGCATGCAAGTCAAAGGAGCTGGAGAAGATATACGTATCTCAGCGTTTATTCATGGTGTTCGGAGCGAGCAGTTGGTGGAAAGATTCCATGAAAGCCGTCCAAAAACGGTGGAAGAAATGCTAGAGAGAGCAAAGGCGTTTGTACGAGGAAGAAAAGCGAGCAACCAACTGAATGACCGCACACAAAAGAAGCCGTTGAATTGGGAAAACTCAAGGAAACAAGGACCACCAAAGATGTGGGATAAACCACATTCCCAACCGTGTTTTCAACAAAGGAACGTGGCGCCCTCTCAGTTTTCAACACCACAAGGATGCGTCGGCGGACCAACGGTTAGTCTTCCACCATTAACCAAGACACCAGGTGAAATTCTAGCAACCGAGAACGTCAACTTTGTGAAACCTGCACCCATGAGACCAGGCCATAAAAAGGCCACCGACAAGTATTGTGAATTTCATAAAGATAATGGGCACACCACTGATGAGTGTTTCTCCCTGAAAAGACAAATCGAATCAGCAATAAAAACAGGTAAACTGTCACACCTGTTGAAGGAGCTTAACGCAACACCTCAGGCCGGCGGAAAGAGAAAGGAAATCCTAATGGTAAACCAACCATCAAGTAGTGCAGGCGTGAAACGAAATAATGACCACATGGAGCCGTGGATGGAGCAAGAAATCAGTTTACCCCCGATTAGAGGTGGAGATTTTGCTAGTGGCGCGCTTCATGTAACTGTTGACATTGCCGGTCATCAGGTACGAACGGTTTATGTTGATACCGGAAGTGCATCCGAAATCATGTATGAACGTTGCTTCATGCAACTAAATGAAGAAGTACAGAAAGGCCTCGTCACACAAGTCCACCAGCTAGCTTTTCCGGAGAAGTAGTGCAGCCGCTGGGCAAAATACAACTTCAGGTGACAATGGGGAACGAAACGGGAAGTCGTACGGTTCCAAGGACCTTCCTCATAGTGCGCTCTCAGTCAAGCCACAACGTAATTTTGGGAAGGCCAGGTTTATGTGCACTTGGAGCAGTCATATCTACCGTTCACGCGGCAATCAAATTCCCAACCCCAGACGGTGTGGTAACTCTATTCTCAAGTAAGGAATGTAAAAGCATGAAAGCTATAGCGCCAAATACTTCAAACAACACAGATGAGCAAGACAATACGATGCTAAAGCAACCCTCGGACATGGTGGGGGGTATTGAGAGATACAGCGGAGCGGATAAGGTAACATGTTTGGACAAAGTAGATGTACCACAAAAATGTAACGGAGTCTAATTCCGAAAGTGCTATAAGTAATCAACACGTAAGGAACCATTGTAATCAATTTTGAAATAAGGTGTACCCGAACACCAAAGATTGCATTCACATTTGGTTATTTCATACACATTGTCGTAACCACAAAGACAACAATACCCAAAAGTCACCTGACCAAGTTCAGGTTGAAAAATAATATAAGTCTTCCAGTCGCGACTAGAAAAATGAGTCACCTGACCAAGTTCAGGTTGAAAAACAATCTAAGTCTTCCAGCCACGACTGGACAGACGAGTCACCTGACCAAGTTCAGGTTGAAAAATAATCTAAGTCTTCCAGCCGTGACTGGATAGACGAGTCACCTGACCAAGTTCAGGTTGAAAAATAATATAAGTCTTCCAGTCGTGATTGGAAAGACGAGTCACCTGACCAAGTTCAGGTTGAAAAATAATCTAAGTCTTCCGGCCGCGACTGGAAAGACGAGTCACCTGACCAAGTTCAGGTTGAAAAATAATCTAAGTCTTCCGGCCGCGACTGGAAAGACGAGTCACCTGACCAAGTTCAGGTTGAAAAATAATCTAAGTCTTCCGGCCGCGACTGGAAAGACGAGTCACCTGACCAAGTTCAGGTTGAAAAACAATCTAAGTCTTCCAGCCACGACTGGACAGACGAGTCACCTGACCAAGTTCAGGTTGAAAAACAATCTAAGTCTTCCAGCCACGACTGGACAGACGAGTCACCTGACCAAGTTCAGGTTGAAAAATAATCTAAGTCTTCCAGCCGTGACTGGATAGACGAGTCACCTGACCAAGTTCAGGTTGAAAAATAATATAAGTCTTCCAGTCGTGACTGGAAAGACGAGTCACCTGACCAAATTCAAGTTGAAAAATAATCTAAGTCTTCCTGCCGCGACTGGAAAGACGAGTCACCTGACCAAGTTTAGGTTGAAAAATAATATAAGTCTTCCAGCTGCGACTGGAAAGACGAGTCACCTGACCAAGTTCAGGTTGAAAAATAATCTAAGTCTTCCAGCCGCGACTGGAAAGACGAGTCACCTGACCAAATTCAGGTTGATGAATAATCTAAGTCTTCCAGCCGTGACTAGAAAGACGAGTCACCTGACCAAGTTCAGGTTGAAAAATAATCTAAGTCTTCCGGCCGCGACTGGAAAGACGAGTCACCTGACCAAGTTCAGGTTGAAAAATAATCTAAGTCTTCCGGCCGCGACTGGACAGACGAGTCACCAGACCAAGTTCAGGTTGAAAAATAATCTAAGTCTTCCCGCCACGACTGGAAAGACGAGTCACCTGACCAAGTTCAGGTTGAAAAATAATCTAAGTCTTCCGGCCGCGACTGGAAAGACGAGTCACCTGACCAAGTTCAGGTTGAAAAATAATCTAAGTCTTCCAGCCGTGACTGGAAAGACGAGTCACCTGACCAAGTTCAGGTTGAAAAATAATCTAAGTCTTCCAGCCGCGACTGGACAGACGAGTCACCTGACGAAGTTCAGGTTGAAAAATAATCTAAGTCTTCCAGTCGCGACTGGAAAGACGAGTCACCTACCCAAGTTCAGGTTGAAAAATAATCTAAGTCTTCCAGCCGCGACTGGAAAGACGAGTCACCTGACCAAGTTCAGGTTGAAAAATAATCTAAGTCTTCCAGCCACGACTGGAAAGACGAGTCACCTGACCAAGTTCAGGTTAAAAAATAATCTAAGTCTTCCCGCCGCGACTGGACAGACGAGTCACCTGACCAAGTTCAGGTTGAAAAATAATCTAAGTGTTCCAGCCACGACTCGACAGACGAGTCACCTGACCAAGTTCAGGTTGAAAAATAATCTAAGTCTTCCGGCCGCGACCGGACAGACGAGTCACCTGACCAAGTTCAGGTTGAAAAATAATCTAATTCTTCCAGCCGCGACCGGACAGACGAGTCACCTGACCAAGTTCAGGTTGAAAAATAATCTAAGTCTTCCAGCCGCGACTGGACAGACGAGTCACCTGACCAAGTTCAGGTTGAATAATAATCTAAGTCTTCCAGCCGCGACTAGAAAGACGAATCACCTGGCCACGTTCAAGTTGAAAAATAATCCAATATCATGGTATGAACACCATAATAATGGACTGGGGGGACATGAAGGGGTTTAAGATATCAAAACCCTATATAAGAACCAAACGAACTGGATCTCCGGTTTAAGGGGTTTAAGATATTAAAACCCAATATAAGAACCAAACGAACCGGATCTCCGTTTTATGGGGTTTAAGATATTAAAACCCAACATAAGAATCAAACGAACCGGATCTCCGGTTTAGGGACGCGAGCCGCGGCTCAAGGGGTGTCGCGGTCACGGGATAAATGGCAAACACTCGAGTCTCTTGATCGTCAAGCCAAAGAAAGTAAAAATGTAAGGCCCCAAACCCGGGAGGTCTCACTTGTTGGACTTACTCATTCACAAACAATTCTTAAACTTGAATATCAAAATAACGCAGCGGAAAATTTCATTAAAACTTAAACATTGCATTGTTCAACATGCGGAAGCGTAACATTGTCAAATACACAAACATAACATAAACAACTCGTAACGGGATGCCAGTCTTCATGATCAACCGGGTAACTCTTCTCGCTTGTCAAGCATCACCGCCCATCGTCCATACATGCCTTAACCTGAATGTGCATACTAAAAAGTCAGCTACGCTGGTGAGTTCTAGCTTTACATAAAACTTTAACATAATCATTTTGCCAAAAACATAACATTGATTTATTTAACAAAACCGTACGTAAAAACATGTAATAACTTAACATCATTAAAACCTCGTAATCATATCATCATCATAAACACCATTGAACTAATCATTCGTTAAAACTTTTAACATTCATTTAAGTCATACATTATTATCCAAATCTGTGTTACCATTCGTTCCGTCCTTCAGTATTGTATTGCCTCTAAGGCTTAACTGCACGAAGACCGACAATACAATACATTCCGTCAATTCCCTATTATATTGCCCCCAAGGCTTAACTGCACGAGGACCGACAATACAATACGTTCCGTCAATTCCCTTTTTGGTATTGTCCCCAAGGCTTAGCTGCACGAGGACCGACAATACCCATTTAGTTGCCCTTATGGCTCTCATGTCCATAAACCGACAACTTCCATCGACGGCTATGGCTCACGGCCATAACACCGTCGGATCATATTTTAACCTTCATAGGGTCACGTTAACCCCTGAGTAACCGTCGTTACTCCCTTACCAGTTGTACAACATCAAAACCATTGACAGACCATAAAGACACTGCCCCTGTTATTCTTATGGAAACTATGGCTCGCTGTCCATAATCTACCACAAGGCTGGGAATTACATTCCCAGACTTCATTCGTCAATTCCATTCATTCGACATATTTGATTTGTAATGACTTCTTTAAAACCTTTGCCTCTTTTTAGTTAAAACATTCGTACGTTTTATTAAACAAAACCTCATCTCTTTCTTAAACCTTTCGTAAACTTCATTTGGCAAAACATTTCATAAACATCATCTCGTAAACATCATTTCGTAAACCTCATATCGTAAACATCATTTCGTAAACCTCATTTCAAAAACATCATTCCGTACGTATGCACACCAGCCCAAAAACATTTAATTAAAACATTTAAAGAAGGGCTTCTAGAACTCACCTGATAAGCTAAACTGGGTTGTCCTAAACAACGGTCTAACGACTTCACGTATGACCTGAATTGAATAGTTACATACACATCAGACCAATCCCGACTCTAACGGCTTAACCATTCTAAACATTCTGACTTTACTTTAACCAGCCTGATGCCTGCGCACTTAGCAAGTGCGCAGGGCCTTGCTCTTGCGTACTTAATAAGTACGCAGACTTTGCTTCATGCGCACTTGGTAAGTGCGCATGACCTTCTTCTTGCGTACATGACAAGTACGCAGAACCTTTCCTCTTGCGTACTTGATAAGTACGCATGATCTCTTCTTGCGTACTTGATAAGTATGCAAGATCCCCTTCCTGCGTACATGATAAGTACGCACGACCTGTTTCTCCGAAAAACCCTAACTTTCGCATTCGGGTCTGATCACGTCAAGATCCTGAACTTGTTTCCATTCAAAACGTTTGTTTTTCATTAAGGACTTCAAAACTATGATTTTCTTCCAGATTCATCCGTAAAAACGTTACCTTTTCATCCAAAACCCGAAAAACCCCAAAACGAACAAAAACTCAGATCTAGGCAAGATCGTTACCTGTATCGAGATTCTGATCTGGAGGTTCTTCTCACGAGCTCTGGAGCAACACACTTCTTCAATCTCGAGTCGATCCGTCACTTTCTCTCTCTACGATTTCTCTCTCTAGATGTGGCAAATGAGAGAAAAGTTGTGACTTAGGCTATTTATAGGGGAAGGACTCAATCTAGCCCGGCCCGTCATGCCTCGTTCATTTATTCCTGTCGTCTTACGTATAACCCGTCACTTTAATTGTCGTCTTATTTTTGGGATTTTACAAACAACGATCGTCCAGCTGGAACGACGGGTGAAGCAGCATGACCCCAGCCGCGGCTGGGGCTCTGCCGCGGCTCAGGAACTTGTGGCTGAGGAACTTGTGGATCAGGAACTTATGCAATCATTTATTTACGTTAGCCGTTCAAGGTCATGCGCGATCGTCCACTCACATTCAACACTTAGAAAATATTAGAGAAGTTATGAAGGAAATAATCTAATACCAGAAAATAATACTAAATAACTAAGATAACGTCTCATTGGGCATGAGAGTCAACTATAAAGACAACACCAATGAGGAAACCTGAACCCATGATAGAAAGAAGTCGGGTAGGAACCAGTAACACAAAAAGGGAAGTCAACTAACAAGACAAGAGACGTCAAGTACGAACCTGTGCACAAGGGACACGGGAATTAAATACACCCAGAACTCTCCTAACACACAAGAGGAAATAACGGTCATATAAGCAGAAGCAGAGAAGGATGTTTGACTGCAGATAACCTTTAATAAACATTCAGTCCAAACATTCCAACCATGGAGACCCTATAAATAGTCTCATCAAACTCTAAGGGAAGGGGACTCAGACACTCACTCTTCATACTCGTATTCGCAATCCTCCAACTTATCACTCTTCACAACTCTCTTCCTCTCTTTTTACCTTCCACAATGAATACTTACTCTCACGCCGGAGGGTGGTCACGAGGAGAAATCTCCTTCTGCTCGTGGCGAGGCTCACGGTGTTATTTATTTTGCAGATCACCTCCTCAAGACCAGGAGATCCTGTCAGTTCTTCCAAGCCCAAGTCCAGAAGTTCAGCTTAGCTTATCCGTCCAGCACTGCTTCGAGACTTAAGCCTCTAGGTGATAAGTTTTGTAGCAACAGTGAACACACAGGGATTTGGTTTGTGAAGCGCGAATCACTCTTTACGATCATTTTTAATGAAGAGATTATTATATATTAGAGGGTGTTTGTGATTGCGTTGAAAAACTGCTTATTGATTTATTGGCTTTTTCAAAAGCCAATAAGCTGAAAAAGTGTTTAGCAAACATAAAAGCAATTTTTGTTTTAACTTTTTGATAAAGCTAAAAGTTGTTTTTTAAGAAGCCATAAATTCCTGACTTTTCAAATAGCTTTTGGCTTTTATAATAAAATATTACCAATCTACTCACCTTTTACCTTACAATAAATATAAGCTAAGTCAAACACTTTTTAGAAAACAACTTATTGATTTATTGGTTTTTTTCACCACAAAATCTAATCTAAACACTTTTTTAAAAACTCATTTTAAAAAAGTTATAAGACAATAAACACTTTTAACAAAAAACACTTTTTAATTTAAATAAACAATCCCAAACACCCTCTTAATTTCGCACGGATTTTAATGGCACCAAAGTGATGCCTTTTATTCATGAAAACACATAAAATATTTATCATGGGAGAGACGCCCACTTCTTCCATCCTATCGCAAAACTTTTAAATAAAAAATTAAAAAATAGAAGTGGATAAGCAACACATTAAAACTGGAATTGTATGCATAAAATGTTTTAAGCAGAGTGTTTGTAAAGTAAATAGTAAATTTCTGCTTTGCTTCATGTGGTTTGATTATTTTAATCATTTTGCTTTAATAGTTTGAAAATAGTTATTTTGTTTCATGTGGTTACATTTTTTTCTCCAATATTCTCCCTGCCTCTAACTCCGTTTATTATCCCTGTTAAATGACAGTCATGTGCCCCTCACACGAGTGGCATTTATGTCATTTTCATTCAAAATTAGATTCAACGTCTATTTAACTAGGGTTTTTTTTTCCAAATCACTTGCGAGCGTTGAATCTGATTTGAATGAAAAAGACAGAAATGCCCCTCATGTGAGGACACGTGACTGCCATTTAACGAGGATAATAAACGGAGTTAGGGGCGAGGAGAATATTGGAGAAATAAGTGTAACCACAGGGAGCAAAATGGCTATTTTCAAACTATTGGAGCAAAATGGTTAAAATGGTCAAACCAAAGGGAGCAAAACAGAAGTTTACTCTAAAGTAAATAAATAAATAGTAATTTACTCGATAAAACGTACTGGCTAAGGTAACTTTTTATTATAACTTTTTTGGAACAATAAATTTCGCTAAAAACCACAACCGAACTCCCTTACCAGCAAGTCACCAGCAGGGGCCGGAAAACCAACTAAACCAGGAACAAACAACAAACATTACAAAAGAAACAATTTCCACTCGTCCTAAGCCAAATCCATCTTGTCCAACCTGTTTTTAATCGATAGATACGAGAACGATCTGATGTCAGCCAACACCTTCTCAACCTTAACCGGAGCATTCGAGAAAATGAGGTTGTTTCGGGCATTCCATAAGCACCAACAAGCAACGAGAATGATAGCCTTGATCGCCTCCTTCTTCACCATTGACCCGGCCACGGACTTATGAATATTGAGTGAGTCATGAAAAGAAAAGACAAATATAGGAGGGATTTACACCACCTACTAATATTTTGCCATACCAACGAGGCCACGTAACAACCTGTAAACACATGATCTATAGATTCTCCGGACGAAAAACATAAGCTACACATATCCGGGCCAAAATACATATGTCTCTTCTTTAATTGATCTAGAGTTCGAAGATGATTCTTAAATGCCCTCCACCCGAACGTATTAACCTTCAAGGGGACCCAGGAATTCCATTAAAACACACCCACAGGCTGATTCGAACCCCTATCATACAGCAACTGTTTCACCTCTTCAATCGAGAACCATTTAAACCCATCCCCTCTCCATAACCACCTATCCCTCCCCTCTGGAAACGCCTGACCAAACATTTTGGTTATAAGTCTTAGTAACTCGTAAGTCTCTATCCCATTACCTATAGGATTCTTCCAGTTCCATTGAAACGAAATACCCCTTGCTCCTGGCTAACCCGATCCGCTATCATGCAATTCTTTTTGGCCTCCTTTTTAAATAAGTTAGGATAAACCGACTTAATAAGTAAGTCTTCAAGCCAAATGTCGATCCAAAACTGCACCTGGGCACCATTCCTAACCTCACCCTTAAACTCACTTACTAGAGATGCATGAGATAACATGAAAGCGTTTTCAATTTTAGTGAACGATCCCCAGGCCCCATTAAAGATTTGTTAAAAGGCATTAAGCACCAAGATTTAGGCATTAAGTGCAATGCATCAATGAGTCTGGGTCATAAGCTTCCATCCTGATTAAGATACCGCCACCACCACCTAGCCAAAAGAGAAAGATTCGAAGTTTTTAAAGGGCACAATCCCAACCCTCCATCACTTTTCTTTAGCGTGATACGGTCCCACGCAATCCACACGGTTTTGTTGGAATCACAATCACCACCCCATAAAAACCGCCACCTCTTAGCCTCGAGAGTCTCCACGACCTTAACAGGAACTTTATACAATGAGAAATAAAAACTTGGCAAGCTCTCTAAAACCGACTTCACCAAAGTCAGCCTACCCCCATGGACAACATCTGCCCTTTCCAAGTCACCAATCTCTTGTCCACGATATCCAACACTCGTTGCCATGAGCGAATTTGGTTCATATTCGCCCCTACCAAGAGACCCAAATAAACAAAAGGAACCCTTTCCGACTTACAGTGTAATTGAGCATCCAAATCCTAAAGTTCAAAGTCCTCCACCCCGATGCTAAAAATGGAGGATTTATTTAAGTTTATTTTTAACCCAGACAGAATATAAAAACACCTTAGGAATCTCCCAATCGTTTGAACATTTTCTCTGGACCAATCCCCCACCAAAAGAGCGTCGTCAGCAAACAACAAATGGGAGATAAGAGGACCATTTCTTGGAGCAGCGAAACCTTTGAACCGACCCAATTGAACCAGATTATCAAACATTACCGTGAATGCTTCTATCACTAGAATGAAAAGAAAAAGGGAGATAGGATCCCCTTGACGTATGCCTTTTGAGTAATTAAACTCAAACGTTGGTGCGTAGGAGTGAGATCGGTACCGAATTTATAGAAAAGTGGGTACCGGTAACGGTTCGGTACAGTACTGATAATCGTTACAAAATGTTCATCTCAAGATGGTACCGTACCGAAAATACTGGTACCGAATTTATGAAAAAAGTCGGTACCGATACCGGTACCGAATCAATCGGTACGGTAGCGGTACAGGTACTCGGTACCAAATGCTCATCCATATTGGTGAGCAATTGACTAAGACCGATGAACGAGCAGTGGAGACAACCTCCGTAATCCAGGCTCTCCACTTTTTCGGGAATGCCATGTGGGACGTTACAGACTCCAAAAAAGCCCAATTCAAATGGTCGTAGGATTTTTCAAAATCTATTTTAAAAAGAATGCCCTTCTGTTTCTTCTTTTTCCACCGGTTAATAATCTCATTCACCATTAGAGGCCCATCCAAAATGGAACGACCACTAAGAAAAGCAAATTGATTTTCTGACATAACAGACCCCAACACTCCTTTTAACCTGTTTGCCAAAATCTTGGATATAACCTTCGATACAACCCCAATCAGATTTATCGACCTAAAATCCGGGATCTCCGATGGTCCGTGGACTTAGGGACTAAAGCTATGAAAGAAGACGTGTAGGCCCTATTCAAGGAAGCTGCTACATCAGAACATTATAAGAAACATGAACGACGTTAATACATTTATTAAATCATTAACCGATATATAAATCCGAAAAGTAAGTCTTTAACGTGCCTACATCCATCACCAATGTTTCATGCATAGAGTGAAGTTCTATGAACTTAAGTAATATTTGTTTACTTGTACAATCCAATTAGGACGTTCCGATGCGCTTCTAGTCTATTATCACACTACTCAAGACTCGAGGTGAGTATTCGTAGCCCCGTTTTTATTTTATGTTTTGGGTAAAATTCTGATATTACGTTCTATACTACGATATGCAATGACGTACTGAGTACCTTATATGTGGCAAGATTATCACTTAAAGTCCACGGTTCCTATATAACCAATTAACTCAAGGATTGAGCCAATGGATTAATAAAGATAGTACTATCGGAGTCTCACAAACTCCCATTCATTCCTTTGTTGAACACGTAAATCAATAGAGTTCTTGTTCAATGAATGCTTATTTCCACAGCGCATTAATGTTTTGTGATAAGGCATTAACTTGCAGGGGCAATACATGACAATAGGTTTGGTTATAACCCATGTGAAGTGTACACACTTAGATGCATATAATGCTATTTAAAACTGTTTATTCGAGTCACAAACTTGCAAACTCACCAACCATTTTGGTTGACACTTTTTAGCGTATATTTCAGGTACCAATTAAGTGGATTATGAAAGCATACAAGGATACGAGTATCTGAGGAGATTACTATATATTGCCTTTTGAATTAGGACTATATTTTCAGGATCTCCAGTGTTGTACTTAGTGAATACGATGTAATTGGGATGAAATGTAAATTTGGTTTCTCTTGTAAACAATGTGTTCTCGATATTCAGTTTTTGTTACATTCCCTTGTTTCCGCTTTAGCGGGGATGTGACAATTGTCTGCGTTAAGTTTGTCAATATGGCTAGGGATGATCTTGCCTATGTTCGCTCTGTTATGTCTACACAAGACGTTGCCGCTTTTTGTAAGCGTTATCGGTTGTCACTGCTGCTCAAGCCTACGGTACCTTCTCCTGACGATTCCGCCCTGGGGGTGGAAGGTTTAATGACCATTTATACCTGATCCTTTAACTATTCCAACATACGGTACCCTTTGTCCACTTTTCAAATGTCTATGTTCAAATTTCACCATGCGCATTTTTCTCAATTCCACCCTCTAGGGTTACTGAAAATGACCCATTTCGAGGTCTCTTGTAAGGCGCATGGTGGGGTTCCTTCTGTGCCATTGTTTCGTCGGTTTTACTGTCTTAGGGTTGACAAGGATTTTGGTTGACTTTCGAGAAGCGTCGTGGCTCGGATTATTGTTACTCTCGTTTTACTGTCATAGGGTTGACAGGGAAAGACCACTACTTATTTTTTGTTTCTGTGTCCTTTCTTCCTGAACCATTGCCTTACCGTAACTTGTCTGGTAAGATTGATGATAAAGATCATGGCCCTTCAGTTGAGAAGCGTCTTCATGGTCTCCTAGTTTCTCATCTTACTTCCTCTGGTCCTCTTCCTGAGGAATTGTTGGTTATGGTGGGCATTAGTTCTATTTGGGATGATCCACTTACTCGCCCCGCTGTCTTGGAAAAGGGGGTGAGGTAAAGGTGGGTTGTTTAGTGATTTTGCTTGTTCTTTTTGCTCTTGTTATTTACTCCCTTGTTAACTTATGCATATGAAAGTTTCTATTGATATCAGAACCACTTATGCGAACAAATTATTCAATATTTATTTTTTTTAATTCCAATCGGGTTTTATTTTTTTGAAATATTTATTTGGCAAAAATTGCATCCTTTGTTTCTTGTGATTGTGTTGTTTGGTGAATCGAGCCCTAGACCCGTGTTTGTTTATTTGATTGGTTTATTTTGTGTATTTATTTCGTCTTGTATTTTTTGGCTGTTTTGGAAGCCTTGTAATAGACTAGGCTTATGCAATTTATTTTATTTTATTGCAATGTATTTTAAATTGTAACCGAAACATGAAAAACGAGATGAAGTTGAAGTCGAAGAAACCAAGATGACCCGGAGGACAAGATGGAGACCTTGAAGCAAGTGGGAGAAATCAAGACCATGAATATTGGATGTTTGATTTTTGTCCCATTTCACCCGTTCGGTTAATCCCATTGGCTCGGGAAAAACCGAACAATTTTAGTGGCTTGATTCACCCTATAGTTTGGTTGTGTTTGTTGTATTTTATACATTTAAGTTAAACGGTTTTCCTAACGACAACCAAATAAGTTTATAAAACGTTTTGACAACGAGATTTAAAATAGATATTTTTTGTTATCTCGTGAAAGGTTATTTAAAATAAAGAGTTATTTAAATAAGTAAAACTCGGAGTTTTATATATAAATTAAACAGAGATTTAATTTTTTTGAAACTCGAATTTATTAGCAAAAGAGTTTATTAAAAGTTAATAAATTATGTTTCACGACTGTATCGACTCACTTAAAATTAATATAAGATATTAAAATTAAGCGTCTCGAGAGATAAAAGGGTTTTATCTCCATCCCGAACCAAAACGTAAAATTAAGCAAATTTTGCAGGCATGTACGATAACCCCAAAATAGTAAAAATCATTAAAGATGGGATTAGAAACTCACCGGTTATGCTGAGTTCAAATCATAGCTCTGTACCCCGACCACTTCCTCGAATCCCGAACCTGTCAAACGTACGATTACAGGATCAGACACATTCTAAACTTACTTCGAACACACATGAATAAAATATAACTCCCGAAACTTGGTCTCATCCGCTCATTACCACAACCCCACGAAACCCTAGTTTCATGCGCTTACCTGGACCAGATCATCCTTAACCCGTTTAGAACTCGTATACTAGAAATGGGTTATATACATGCACGGACATATGATCATTCAAAAATCCCAACCCCACGAGACACACGTGCTCGAACCGGGTTCTCCCTAAACGCATGCAAGCCATGCAAAAATCATCCACACACCGCCACAGGTACCATCACCATCGTCGTGCACCACCACTGTGGCCACCACATCGTCCTCCACTTCCCCACTGTGCACAACCACCCGTCACCATAGTCTTCCTCGCCGGCAAAACCCTAGTCAGCTCGCACCATGCACCGTCCTTGCCTCGCTACCGTCTTCTAGGTTGCGTCCAAATCTAGCTGGAAGCATCACCGACCCCGTACATCGCCACCATGGCTGTCACAGCAGCAAACTCCGCCTCCCATCTCTTCCTTATCCCCGACAGTCGGTTAACAGCCCTTACGGGTCACCACCACCCTGTCGCACCAGCATCGGGAAGCCATAGCAACCGGGTCAGTCCCCATTACTGCTGCCATTGGCCACTGCCTTGTCATGTCACTCCGTCACAAAAGTTGCCTCCTTGTTACACCGCCACAACCGTCGTTACCTGCCTTCTGCAGCACCACCATGTAACACACATGTTTTTCATGTATTATTTTACTTCATTTTATGCAATAATGGTATCTTATTTCAATCCCGTACTTGTTCAACACAATATGAACATTAATTATTATTTTAACGGGTAACAATTCAAGTTTCAACTGTAACATCCATGATTTTTCTAGCATCTTTTTTTGACACTCCGTTTGAATCCCATAATTTCCCCACTCAATGAGTCACATTAATTATTATTTCAATTCGAAGTTTTAAACTTTTCATATACATATAATCTTCTATTTATATGTATAACACATGTGTATATTCATAGAGTTATATGTATATGTAAATTTATGATTATTTTAAATAAATCATTTACATCATTTATAGATTTATAGAAATAGAAACTTTACCTCATAAAATAATAATAGTAATACATTACTACATTCAGATTTTCTTAGGATATTTCTAAAGTTTTTAAAGTATCAGGTTTTAAAACAAAAGTCAATTTATCTATACACACATATATATAATTATGCACAATTTGTAATGGAGTTTTCTATATAAAATATTTTAAGACAAACGAAATAATGTTTTAGTATTCTTACAAGCTTTACAAAAACTATTTTATAACCAAATTCTAATTTATTTAGTCTTGGACCTCCTCATCAACCCTTGAACATTTGGAACCCTCAATTTGAACCCAAACCTTTTAAAATTTAAACCCCTTAATCTTAATTTTGACCCATTCGCCTATTTTGACTCATTTTGACTTCTAAAAGTCAAACAACCCAAGAAATCCTCAATTCTATACCGAAATCAAGTGAATTGACTGTTAGGGACCCTCCATATATACTTAATCGATGTTAGACCACTCCTACACCCAAATTGCATTTCAATTTGTAAATCCTCGCGGCTTAATTTGAGTTTCAAAGAGGTTTGACTATTCTGAGTTAAACTGAATCAAATCACTGCCAAATTAATGAAATTAAACGAGTTAAAGCCCGCAAATCACGCGCAGTCTATCCTGTTATGAATTCAAACCTTAATCGTGACTCAATTCATTGCTCAACCATCGAATTAACGCGTAAATGGCGACAACAACTGTCACCCGCAAAGGGCAAGCCGAATCAAACAGTTAAGACGAAATTTATTGAATTAACTCGTTCCCTCACACTCGCACAACCCTTTTCAAACTATCCCAACCCTTCGTTTACCGGCATTGCACCGATGAAGCTCTGTCAAACTCGAAGAACGCCGAAACTATCCATCCAGTCGTACTTGATCATATCTCAGCCATTGCAGGTTGACGTGTGATTAAACTAATCACTTGTGCCTCCTCTTGCCTGTGAGTTTACATAGCCCCTTTTTCTTATTTACATATTTGGGGTGAACCATGATTACATTCAAACATTATTTGCAATTACATACGTACAATTCTACAATATGATCATATGTGTTTATTTGTGCTTTATGCTTGAATGCTAATTGTTAAGGCTAGATATACATTATATACGGGTGCAAACACAAATACATTACTTCAGGCTAACATGTGTTGTTATGCCCTACATTAGGATAACATGTGTTGTTATGCCCTACATTTACATCAGGATAACATGTGTTGTTATGCCATACATTAGGATAACATGTGTTGTTATGCCCTTCAATTAGAAAGTTTCATTTGTACAACTAACTTAACTTAGATTCTCCATAAATGCTTTATAAACCATGCATCATATGAATTGTACACAAAACATTTGAACTTTACTTGTGGTGTCAAAACCTATGTATGCTCACCAACTATTTATAGTTGACCCTCTCATTTTATCATGTTTTAGTTACAGATGTTTGAGTTATGATTCAAGCTACTTCACTTAGGGTTGAGGACCTAGTCTTAAATTTTAATACGGAGATTCATGTATTCTTAAATTCTTGTAAATAATTACTTGAGTTATGAAATGAAATTTACTGTTTAATTATTACAACTTTAGCAAACCATGAGCTTATGAACAGTCTACATGTCCCGCCCCGACGTTTCCGCCGTCGGTTGGGGTGTGACAGATTGGTATCAGAGCCTTGGTTATAGGGAATTAGGTTATTAGACACTTTTGACCTAGACTATAACCTTAGGACACCCATACTATGTCATGCTACTATATGTTACATGATTACTACTTTGTGTGAATATTTTTTTTTACATGTTATTCTAAGTAATTACACCGCATGATACAATACCTAATAATCTATGTGTCACACTACTTGATAACTGTTGTGCTTACATTCATTACTATCTACATGCTACCTATTTGATTCATTAAGTGTTATTCTAAGTTTCAACACACACTTATACACACCTAATTCTTCATGCACCCTTAATCTCACACACATGTCACCATCATCATTTATGAACAAAAATTTAAACTCTTAGGCCTAAAGCCTATTAAGATTTTTTTTTTGAATCCCGTCAAACCCACCCCCAAAAACCTAAACCTGTCACCCCACCCCCCCTAAAAAAACCTAAACCGTAAAATCTAAACCCTAAAAGCTAAACCCTAAGGCTAAAACCCTAAAATTCAAACGTAAAATATATACCTTAAAAGCTAAACCCTAAAAGCTAAGATGATAGAGTTCGACGAGACGGTTCCAACGCCGCTGAAATGAGCTCAATCGGAGTTCGTTTGATATCGATTCTTAGCGTTTTGGTCATTTCTTAGATTTCTTAGCGAAAAACTACTTGTTATTTGAACCTCCCGATATATATATATATATATATATATATATATATATATATATATATATATATGTAAATATATATACATTTAATCATATTAAATAAACATTTATACAATTGGTAAAAGTTATAATATATATATATATAAAAGATGTAAATACATTATTAAAACTCAAAAGTTTTATTTTTGATTTAATTATTATAACAAGGTATATATATATATATATATATATATAGGGGAAGGTTCCACTAATAAGTGGTTTTTCGCTAAGAAACGCTAAGAAGTGGGTTAAACGAACTCCGATTGAGCTCATTCGAGCGGCGTTGGAACCGTCTCATCGAACTCTAATCCGGACCCAAAAACCTAAACTCCCTCCACCCGCACCCCCAAAAACCTAACCCCCCCTTCCAACCCCACCCCAAAAAGCCTAAAACCACCACCCCTACCCCCCCCCAACCTAACCTAAATCATAAAATCTAAACCCTAAAAGCTAAACCCTAAGGCTAAACCATAAGGCTAAAACCCTAAAATTCAAACGTAAAATCTAAACCCTAAAAGCTAAGATTGTAGAGTTCGACGAGACGGTTCCAACGCCGCTGAAATGAGCTCAATCGAAGTTCGTTTGATATCGTTTCTTAACGTTTTGGTCATTTATTAGATTTTTTAGCGAAAAACTACTTCTTATTTGAATCTCCCCATATATATATATATATAAAAATATGTAAATATATATACATTTAATCATATTAAATAAACATTTATACAATTGGTAAAAGTTTTAAAATTGGAAAATTTTCTTTTATAAAATATTTATAATTAAACAAATAATGTTTAGCTTTATAAATTTTATAAAAACTATATTTTTTTATAAATAAATAATTAAAAAGGATTTAAATCAAATAATGGCCTATGAACACCATTTATCTCATTTAAACCCCCATCAAACCTTTTGAACCCCCCACTATTTGCATTAGAGCTTCACTTGAACCCCTTTTCCCCAATGTTTGAACCCTGGAACTAAGTTAAACTTCAATTTTAACTTGCAAAAGTCAAACCCGTTCAATCCTCCATCAATCCTTGTAATTACGTTTTTTTAACCCATTTGGGAGTTACGGTTTGGGTTTCAAAACCCACGATTTCATGATCAAAATCCATCAATCTCGCTCCACTAAACAGTTGTAAATGCATTTCAAATGTTTCAATTGTCTATTAACATCCTCTAAATACCAATTTCACTCGCAAATCCCAAATGGCGACTCAAATCCACTTCTTTCTTTCCTGTTACGATCGACGCAAAAATGAGGATCATCAGACCTCAATTCCTTGGCGATTAAGAGCTTTTCTTCAAGGAACCAACTCCAGGTAACACCCACTCCTTCGTATTCGCACCTTTCTGGTCTAAGTTCCATGGAATCGATTTTTAGGGTTACAAAGGGGCTGGGCAAGGAAGGAGATGAAGCAGTGACTGTTGTTTTTAAATATATTTTCTGGGTAATTAATCATGCTGAGACACCTGATCAAGTGGTTTACACCCTTTACTCCCACGCAAGAGGTCGTGGGTTCTAACCCTGGCAGACCCTTTATCCCATTTTTTTGTTGTACTTTTTTTTGTCTTGCTTGTTTTTACTCCTAAATACTCACACAAAAACTATCAAATATTACTATTATGTTATGGTTAAAAAAAACTAATTCTTTTATGAACTTCAAGAGTTTTTCAATTATTATCATTTGTAAATAAAAAGTGTATATATATATATATGTTTGATTATTTTCTAGAAACCTTTCGATTACTACAAATGTGTAACACATTGTATATGAGCATTATTATTATTATTATTAAGTGTGTATTATTTTCATTAAACCATATATTTCAAGAGCGAGACAAAACATTATTGTATTTAAACCCTATTTTATCTTATATATCACTTTTAAAATTATAAAATGATTGTGTGTCTAACGTCACAAATTTTATTAACCTAAATGGTTATGTGTATATATATTACCTACACCTTTAAAATGGCACGATCATATTCTTTGAGATCAGTTAGTATTCTACCTACAAATATTAATTTTAAACGTGATTATTATTTATAAATAAGTTAGGTTTCATCGTTAATGGCTCTATCATATTAATAGATTTACAAATAATAATATTTAAAAATAATGATTATTTGATTTTAGTCATTTTTGACATTTTCTTAATAATATAATTATCGTTCAAAGATATTTATTATATTAATATATTTGCAAATAAATACTTCTTATTGACACCCAGTTTTCTTTCATTAAAAAAGTTTACAAAACATCATTTATAAACTTCATTCGGGTTCTCGATCGTTCGTTCATTCCAAAATCCTAAAGTCTCAATCGTCCTACTATTATTTTCTTTCAATAACTTCTATATTGAATATGTACAAATTGTTGATCCATTACACTTCATCAAAACTTAGGTTAACTTTGTGGTTAGCTAGACTCTTGTGCAACAACAACTTAATTGTGTGATTATCAAGCTACTTATTGCAAGGTGAATTTACATAGCCCCTTGTACACTATTTACATTTTTGGGGTGGAACATGACTACAATTATACAATGTTTACAAACTACACAATACAATTCCACCCTACATTCATGTGTGCAATTTGAGTCTTATGCTTGAGTACTAGGTGTGCAAACTATAATTTGTGTGCAATTTACATGTGCAATCATTAACTACATAAGCCGACGGTTAACAATGATAGATCTATTGAGTCTGAGAAACCGTGATTGTTGCCGAAAACACAATTTGGTTATTTGCATGCTAGTTACAAAGGTTTGATTATACAAATTGGTTTCACAATAGTAACTCTCCATAATTGCCTTATTAACCATGAAACGTATGGATTGTATACACACAACACAATGATACTATTTAGAGTCAAAACCTATGTACGCTCACCAACTTTTTAGTTGACCTTGTTTTTATCGTGTTTCAGGTACGAACATTTGAGTTGATCCAGTTTGCTACACTTAAGTTGTGGACCTAGTTAATCAATAAAGAAACTTATTAAGTATTTGAATTTTATGAATTTGGTTGAGATTTTGTTTGGTTTGTTTTATGAATTGAAATGTGAAGATTTAATATATTACAACTTAGTCAACCATGTGCTCATGAACAGTCTCCATGTCCAGCCCCGACGTTTTCACCGCCGGTTGGGGTGTGACACACCACGTCGTCCGCCACCGTGTACCACCATCACAACCGACCACCATCGCGCTCCTGTGAATTGTCGTTGTCCCTTGGGGGCTATCTCCTCTGTCGATCACCATATCAAGGGGTATAACCCTTCTTGGGTTACCCATGCACAATCCTAAACAAGCAAGAAAAGGGAAAAGGTTGAAAACGAGTGTTACCTTACGTTTCTGGGAGTTGTTTATGCCGAACCTCCATTTCTGTCGCCGTCTCCTTCCATCTCCATCGATTCCCTCTCTCTTGCGGCTCCATTCTCTCAATCGTCGAACACACCTAGGCTAATGGCCTAGGGTTTGTGTTAAGGTTGTTATTTAAACCCCAAGGGTTTACGCTCGGGTCCCTCAAATTCCGTTTTGCATGATTCGATCTTGGTTTATGTTTAAAATGACTAACCGAGCCCCTTTTTACTACTTTAGGTTTGGTTTACACGAAAACTGTAATACCCAGGATTTTTCCGTCATATCTTTTCCTAAACCCTTGCACGTATCATTAATTTAAAACTCGAATTCGTTTTAAAACTATTTCCTTAAAATATTAATTTAATTAATATATAGTTAAGGAAAAACTTTTATACTTGAGATATATATATATATATATATATATATATATATAAGGCTTATTTAAAAGTATATATATATATATGAATATGTTAAAATTCTTAAAACTTTATAAGTTTGTAATTATATAATATAAACTTATCTTAATTACTTAAACTTATAAACTAATAAATCTTGTAAATCATTTTATAGAATTTATAAAATCATTTGAGAAAACTTATTCAAATTAAACATTTTATTTGTCTATAAAGTCCGGGGACTGAAACTGTCAATTATCGAAACTTATTTTAAACTAAAATCTAAATTTTATACATAAATTATAAACTTTTAAACTTCAGGGGTCTGTTGTGCCATTATCCTAAACTCCTGATCCTGAGATCAGTCGCGAGTTCGATCCCAGCCGAGACCGGTTTTGAGCTCGTTTACTCGAAAACCCGTGTTTCCGGCCAAATGTAATGAACCTCGAGTTCCTTTCACGCGTGCGACTGTAACCTAACTGTATTCAATACTCGATTTCGAGCCTAACACCCGCGTGATTTGCGATTAAACTCGTTCGGCCCATCCGTGAACTCCCCACCTAATTCGACGATTAATGAAGGAATTGACTATAAATACAAGCGAAACACCTTAAGAACATCACACATAAACTCACTGGAACTCCAATTCTTACAATCGGTACCTGCAATTACTCAAACAAATCGGGAAACAGTCGGCTTCAAACTTAGACCCGTTCTCCCTCCTTTCGGCATCGTTTCAGGTAATTCGAATGGCCATTATACTCGTTTTCCTTCTTAGATCGAAAGCCCTCTGTCAATTTGCAAAGACAGAGGGTTAATCGATGTGTATTGAGCAGAAATCGATTCTAGGGTTCATACGGATTTGGGGCTTGATATGGGATGTGTTTATAAATTTTCTTTTCCGTATAAATCAACAGCGAGGCCCGTAGCCGGGTGGTTTGTTCGTTGGTGCGTGAAATCAGGCGGCCCGGGTTCGAATCCGACCGGCCTGAGTTTTGGTATTTGATTTTATTTTATGCTTTTTACTCAGTTTTAACATCTATAATTATTTTTATAAAATCTGTAAAGTTTTTAAAAACATAAAAACGATTTTTATTTACACTTTTTACATCCTGATATATTTTAATTATTTAAATTTAGTTAAAACTTATAAAAAGTTAATTCTTTAAAAATAGTTTTAAATACTTAAAATCTATAAAAGATACTTTTAAACTTTATAAAACTTATACAATTTTATAAAAATAGAAAACTTAATTTACTATTTAATTTCTAAAGTAAATAAATTCTTTTTATTTTAAAACTTTAAATAATAATTATAAACTTTAATAAACAGAAAACTTATATAACTTTTATAAAATCATAAAAGTTTATAAAACTAATATATTATTTAGAAAACAGAAACTTATAAACTTGTACATTTTATAAAACCCATGTTTTATAGAAAACAGAAAATTTGTATTCATTTAAAAACAAATATTTTCTAAATTTATAAACTTTATAAAACTTAAATAGAAGCTTTAATATTAAAACATTTATAAACTTATATATGAACTTAGAATACTTATAAACTTATAATTTAAGACTTTATATACTTATGGTTATATTTACACTCTAGGATATTTATAAACTTATAGTTTAAAACTTTATAAACTTATCATTTAAGACTTTATATACTTATGTTTTCATTCAAATTTTAAAAACATCTATGAACTTATAATTAAAAATATAAGCTTTACAAGAAATTCTATTTAACCTTTTATAAACTTATAATTACGTATTATTTATTTGAACTTATAACTACATTTTAAACACTATTCATTTAAAAGTTAAATTGAAAAATAAACGCTTGACACTTAAATACTTAAATAAATCTTAAATGATTTATATGGATTAAATAAAATAATTATGTTTATAGATAATTATTTGACCTTAATAATTATTTATCTTTAATAATTATTTAGTCTTACACTTGAGTTATTAATTTATAAATACTTCGGAAACTATCTTAGATTATTATTACCGATTTTGTGTAATTAATAATTGTGAGACTTTTTAAATAATTAATAGTTATTCTAAACTATAACATTATTAAACTTTGATATTCAATTATGGTAAACCCTAATTAGAAATTCATAAACAAAATCGTTCCCATCTCCTATTTGGAACCCTAGTTAATCTTAGCATCTTAGAATTCTTGTCCTAGACTTATAGGATCAAAACTTAAAACTCTAGACTTGTAATCTTAGGTTCGTTGTGAGGATATTCTCCCTCAAGGCTTTGCTACTCCTAACCCTTGTTGGACACTCCCTCATCTTTCCAAGTGAGTATATTTAGCCCCTTTTTCTATTTACATTCTTTTAGGGTGAAACATGTTCAAACTTCAAACTTATACAATTTTTGTACAACTATGACTATATGCTTATTCTTGTGTTATACTTGAGACTTGCATGCTTGAATTAAACTTATAACTAGCATATTCATTAACTTTGATCAAGCCAATAGTAACAATGATAGATCTATTGCATTTGACCAATCCACCTTGATTGATTGACCCTTCGGGGGGAGCCCTTGGTGATTGTTACTGAATTTAAACTTTAAACTTGAAACTTATAAGGGTAAACTGCGGGTTATGACTAAACTTGGTTGGAGGATTGATAAGCACAATGTTTAAGATGTTTTGTTCTCACATTTATACTATAGAATGCATGGCATAGTGAATTGTAATACTTTTCAAACTTTGTTAAACTATGATAAAACCTTTGTATCTCACCAACAATTTTTAGTTGACAGATTCTTTCACATGTTTCAGGTACATCAACATGAGACTTTATTGTGATCACATAGGATGATTTGGACCTAGAATAGTTATCAAATAAACATTGTATTCTTGTTTTGTTGTTTACATTCCTTGTATTGAACCTTTGAATATGATTAATAAAATATTGAAACTTTAAATAGTCAACCTTGTGCTTTTTGAACAACCGCGTCTACCCCGACGTATAATCCGCCGTCGGTTGGGGTTTGACAGATTGGTATCAGAACCTTGGTTATAGGGAATTAGGTTATTAGACACATGACCTAGACTATAACTTAGGAGACCCAAACATGAGTTACCTCATGTCGTACTAGGAAAATTTTCTCCTCATTCTATCCTTAAATCTTATACGTGTACACTTGGAAACCCTATACTTCTATCTACCTACGTGTTACAAGAGTCTACTACATCGAGGATATATTCTTAGGCTTTAAGTCTAATCCAAAAACTAACTCTTGTCAAGAGTATTTAAGTTCTAGACAATGTATGAGAACTTGTGCGGACCGGAAGGGTGGATACCTGTATTCTGGGAAATCCTGTCAAGAAAAGAATTTCGTACAAATCTAAATCAACCGTTGGACCCGTATGCTTTCCTGGGAACTCTTGGAATGAGTATTCACTTATAGGAATGCATGACTTCTCTAAACATTGGGAACTTAAATTTCTCTTGATATGTCAAAGTAATTGTTTAGTGATGTGCACTAAATGAGTACCATCTAAAATACTTTATACTTCGTAATTTCATGATTCCAAACTTTCCTCTGTAACCTTTACTCTATAATTCTTATGTCCTGTCTCTTCAAGAATTGCCACATAACAACATGCTTACCCGTCATAGCCCAAAGGAGTTGCCTTCAAGAAAATTCTTACGTTATCATACTTAAAAACTATATACGTAAACATATACTTGTATAGATACTACCCAATAAACTTCATGACCTTTGTGATACAACCCTTAAAACTATGTATTACCCTACAAATTTTCCTACAAACTTCATTATTTTATAAACATGACACCTACGGGGAAACTCTTGTGTTTTACTTTACCTTCTTATCACTTAACCAAGCTCCATTTGATAACTAACTCAAACTTTTGCTACACTTTTATACATCTCAAAACCTTCATACGTCTTTAAAACTTACACATCACTGTCTCTTGTAAACAAAACTTACCGCCTTTTAAATCCAAAGTACATTAACAAAGGAATTAGTAACCTAATTGTTTTCCCCGTAAGAGAAGAAGCCTGCTAAGGAATGGATGAAGTCCACGTTTAAGGACTCTAAGCCCACAATGAACCTTGACATAGTACCATAAACCCAAACAATGGTGACAACAACTGAAAGAAGTTGTAGGCTCATGAGGAAATTCTGGCTAGGAAATAGAATACTTAAGTGAGTCCTTGTGACCCACCCCTTCTTCCAGGAATTCTCTTCGTTAGCCCATCAACTTCAAGTCAAGAACCATTCTTAAAATATTACTGTGAAGACTCAGTATTATGAATAAAGACCTTTGAACATATTTAATAAACTTACTTACAAACTTCTCCCTATTCTTTCTCTTGGTAGGTAATGGACTCACACTCATATTCTTCACCAGTGTACCGTCCTGGAGGAGAGTCCGACCGTGAAGAGAGCAGCGAGTCACCGGTGTACCAACCAATCTCCTACCCTACTGCTAGGGCCAGGAATGACCTAGACACTAACTGGGCCAGAAACCCTAGACCATCACCACCAAGAAACCATTATCAAGCACCTCATCTTCACCGTCGTTTCTCATCCCCACCAAGGGATCCATATTTGGCACCTAACCCTACCCCAAGGGCTAGGCATGCCGGGACACCTGTGGTGGCAATGGGAATCCCGGTACACGACGTTCCTCAGTTCGTGGGAACCGTGGAATTCATGAGGCGAGAGATGGAGCATAGGGTACGACATGACCTGTTGACTCAAAGGATCGACGACCTGGCAAACCAAATATGGATCCAGGAAGAGAAGATCACGACCTTGGAGGAAGACAGGGAAATCCTTGAGTGTCATACCGAAACCACTAGAGCGGAGGCTAGGTTTGCCATCCGGGTAACCCTAGCAGTTCTTGTTGTAGTACTTGTCTGCTTCCTAGTGGAGAGTTACCTAAGGCGTGCATGAAGCCTCTATTTTTTTTTAATTTTCCGTTTAATGACGAATGTCTTATGTAAGGGCTAGAAGTCCCAATTTTGAAACATTTAATGAAAGTTACTTTGAAATTTCATCTTGTTATCGCTTACTAACTTTACTTTCATCATTACAAACTTAACACTCCCACCCAAACACTTTCGTCAAAAGCAGCCCGCATTAGTATCTGAGATGGTTAACAACGGTGCATTAAGCTAAAAAAACAAAATCCTAAGTGGCACATATAATTGAAGAATAAACCTTGAACGAACGTTCTAATTAGTAAGAACTCTTTTAAAACAACACGACTTACGAACCATTATCTTAATCAATATGACCCTTACTTCTTATATAGACTTATCATTTCCAAACTTGACCAACTTTTTCACTTGACAATCATACCTACCTTTTGATAAAATCCTACTTATACTACCCATCCTTGTCTAACTCATTATTCTTGAACATCTTAATTACACACAAATAAAAGAGAACTACGCATTTCTTTTAGGAAACAAGATAAATCATTAGTAAACATACTATTATAAACATTATCAAAAACTTTTCCCGTTACTTTATACTAGAAGACTTCTCCTCATCAAACTCTCATAAAAACATTAGCCATAAACCACAACGGAAATTAAAGACTTGAATGCGCGTTGCTAAAACATTAAACTTACGTATACACATCTATAGAGCCAAAACTTTAAGTCTAGAGAAACTCACCTTATTACGCCATGCAAAAGCTTATACAAACATCCAAAACCCGTATCCTTAAAACTAAACACCTTCTAAACCACCAAAGGAAGCATGTACAACAAAAGATCATGTAAAGCTTAACTTAAATGATGAAACTTGAGATCAAATGACTTACCCTACTTCCTAATTCATACTCGGATTCCTGACCTTAAAAAACTCTTGTGCGTTCGTCTTAAATAAGACTTATAGGACTTGTTACTCGCTTCATTCCGAATGCACAAGAAAACTTCATTTGTGATACTAGAAACTAGCACGTAGAAGGACATTGCTCTCTGTAGCACAGTACCTCCATTGCCTTCTATTCAAAACCAAACATCGGAATCCACCTGACCTCCGGAACGACCCGAATCTCCTATATAAGGATAAGGGAACGTATAACAATCAATCATATTTCAAACACTGTTCCACACCTCTCTTAAAACACCAGAGTATTTAGGTAACCACCTTATACTCAAGGCGTGATAGAACACTTTTACCCACTAAAGTTAAACTAGAAGACTTTAAACTACTCAATGTTTGACGTATTCTTGTTCAAACACGATGAACGTGTAAGACTTTAAACTACTCAATGTTTGAAGTATTCTTATTCAAACATGATGAACGTGTAAAACTTTAAACTACTCAATGTTTGACGTATTCTTGTTCAAACATGATGAACGTGTAAAACTTTAACCTACTCGACGTTTGACGTATTCTTGTTCAAACACGAGGAAAGTGTAAGACTTTAAACTACTCAATGTTTGACGTAGTCTTGTTCAAACACGAGGAAACGTTGAAACTCTAAGTCTTGTCACATCATTTCTCTTTAGTTATTGAATAACGTTTCTCTCTAAGGGACTCTGTTAATTGATAACTACTCTTACATGAAAACAATAGTCATGAGCTAAGCAAATTCTTGTGCCCTCTCTTGATCCACACACAAACGGAAGAATCTATGCGGACTATGCGATGATTTGAATACGTACGGGTGCACACGTAAGTATGAAAATCAACGCATGGAAAGACATAGTAGACTCTGTCGTGTGCTATAATCTAAGACCTATCGTAAAAAGGTAGCCACAGAACTTAGGTACCGTAGCAATCCTTAGACGTATTAGACTACAAACTCAAATCATTAAACTATCATCGAATCCATTCTGAGTGATGCAATTCACTTGGAATTCTGAATGGTAATTAAGCAGTTATTCTCTTAAATACATTTCTGAAAACAAATCTTCATATATTTCGATGAAACTATATGCTTCTTAAGAAACTTCCGACAATCATGGACGGTGAAACTTAGAAACTCGGGCGTAATCTTAATCCTATCATTACATTCCATTCAGAATTCTAAACGTAACCCAAAGTTTACTTGGGCACGTGAGGTATCTTTCTCTTTATCCTTTCGCTTACTATAGACTTAAATCCTGAACTAGATCATTCTACTTCAATTTCGGGACGAAATTTTCTAAAGTAGGGGAGACTGTAATATCCAGGATTTTTTCGTCATATCTTTTCCTAAACCCTTGCACGTATCATTAATTTAAAACTCGAATTCGTTTTAAAACTATTTCCTTAAAATATTAATTTAATTAATATATAATTAAGGAAAAACTTTTATACTTGAGATATATATATATATATATATATATATATAAGGCTTATTTAAAAGTATATATATATATATATGAATATGTTAAAATTCTTAAAACTTTATAAGTTTGTAATTATATAATATAAACTTATCTTAATTACTTAAACTTATAAACTAATAAATCTTGTAAATCATTTTATAGAATTTATAAAATCATTTGAGAAAACTTATTCAAATTAAACATTTTATTTGTCTATAAAGTCCGGGGACTGAAACAGTCAATTATCGAAACTTATTTTAAACTAAAATCTAAATTTTATACATAAATGATAAAAATTTTAAACTTCAGGGGTCTGTTGTGCCATTATCCTAAACTCCTGATCCTGAGATCAGTCGCGAGTTCGATCCCAGCCGAGACCGGTTTTGAGCTCGTTTACTCGAAAACCCGTGTTTCCGGCCAAATGTAATGAACCTCGAGTTCCTTTCACGCGTGCGACTGTAACCTAACTGTATTCAATACTCGATTTCGAGCCTAACACCCGCGTGATTTGCGATTAAACTCGTTCGGCCCATCCGTGAACTCCCCACCTAATTCGACGATTAATGAAGGAATTGACTATAAATACAAGCGAAACACCTTAAGAACATCACACATAAACTCACTGGAACTCCAATTCTTACAATCGGTACCTACAATTACTCAAACAAATCGGGAAACAGTCGGCTTCAAACTTAGACCCGTTCTCCCTCCTTTCGACATCGTTTCAGGTAATTCAAATGGCCATTATACTCGTTTTCCTTCTTAGATCGAAAGCCCTCTGTCAATTTGCAAAGACAAAGGGTTAATCGATGTGTATTGGGCAGAAATCGATTCTAGGGTTCATACGGATTTGGGGCTTGATATGGGATGTGTTTATAAATTTCCTTTTCCGTATAAATCAACAGCGAGGCCCGTAGCCGGGTGGTTTGTTCGTTGGTGCGTGAACTCAGGCGGCCCAGGTTCGAATCCGGCCGGCCTGAGTTTTGGTATTTGATTTTCTTTTATGCTTTTTACTCAGTTTTCACATCTATAATTATTTTTATAAAATCTGTAGAGTTTTTATAAACATAAAAACGATTTTTATTTACACTTTTTACATCTTGAGATATTTTAATTATTTAAATTTAGTTAAAACTTATAAAAAGTTAATTCTTTAAAAATAGTTTTAAATACTTAAAATCTATAAGATACTTTTAAACTTTATAAAACTTATACAATTTTATAAAAACAGAAAACTTAATTTACTATTTAATTTCTAAAGTAAATAAATTCTTTTTGTTTTAAAACTTTAAATAATAATTATAAACTTTAATAAACAGAAAACTTATATAACTTTTATAAAATCATAAAAGTTTATAAAACTTATATATTATTTAAAAAACAGAAACTTATAAACTTGTACATTTTATAAAACCCATGTTTTATAGAAAACAGAAAACTTGTATTCATTTAAAAACAAATATTTTCTAAATTTATAAACTTTATAAAACTTAAATAGAAGCTTTAATATTAAAACATTTATAAACTTATATATGAACTTAGAATACTTATAAACTTATAATTTAAGACTTTATATACTTATGGTTATATTTACACTCTAGGATATTTATAAACTTATAGTTTAAAACATAAAACTTTATAAACTTATCATTTAAGACTTTATAGACTTATGTTTTCATTCAAACTTTAAAAACATCTATGAACTTATAATTAAAAATATAAGCTTTACAAGAAATTCTATTTAACCTTTTATAAACTTATAATTACGTATTATTTATTTGAACTTATAACTACATTTTAAACACTATTCATTTACAAGTTAAATTGAAAAATAAACGCTTGACACTTAAATACTTAAATAAATCTTAAATGCTTTATATGGATTAAATAAAATAATTATGTTTATAGATAATTATTTGACCTTAATAATTATTTATCTTTAATAATTATTTAGTCTTACACTTGAGTTATTAATTTATAAATACTTCGAAAACTATCTTAGATTATTATTACCGATTTTGTGTAATTAATAATTGTGAGACTTTTTAAATAATTAATTTAATTAATAGTTATTCTAAACTATAACATTATTAAACTTTGATATTCAATTCTGGTAAACCCTAATTAGAAATTCATAAACAAAATCGTTCATATCTCCTATTTGGAACCATAGTTAATCTTAGCATCTTAGAATTCTTGTCCTAGACTTATAGGATCAAAACTTAAAACTCTAGACTTGTAATCTTAGGTTCGTTGTGAGGATATTCTCCCTCAAGGCTTTGCTACTCCTAACCCTTGTTGGACACTCCCTCATCTTTCCAAGTGAGTATGCTTAGCCCATTTTTCCATTTACATTCTTTTGGGGTGAAACATGTTCAAACTTCAAACTTATACAATTCTTGTACAACTATGACTATATGCTTATTCTTGGGTTATACTTGAGACTTGCATGCTTGAATTAAACTTATAACTAGCATATTCATTAACTTTGATCAAGCCTATAGTAACAATGATAGATCTATTGCATTTGACCAATCCACCTTGATTGATTGACCCTTCGGGGGGAGCCCTTGGTGATTGTTACTGAATTTAAACTTTAAACTTGAAACTTATAAGTGTAACCTACGGGTTATGCCTAAACTTGGTTGGAGGATTGATATGCACAATGTTTAAGATGTTTTGTTCTCACATTTATACTATAGAATGCATGGCATAGTGAATTGTAATACTTTTCAAACTTTGTTAAACTATGATAAAACCTTTGTATCTCACCAACTATTTTTAGTTGACAGATTCTTTCACATGTTTCAGGTACATCAACATGAGACTTTATTGTGATCATATAGGATGCTTTGGACCTAGAATATTTATCAAATAAACATTGTATTCTTGTTTTGTTGTTTACATTCCTTGTATTGAACCTTTGAATATGATTAATAAAATATTGAAACTTTAAATAGTCAACCTTGTGCTTTTTGAACAACCGCGTTCGCCCCGACGTATAATCCGCCGTCGGTTGGGGTGTGACAAAAACCCCATTCACCATTTTAAAAATCAAAAGATGGATTTCGAGATGCTACATCCAACTGTTTCTCTAGTGTTTGTGAGCAAGAGCAGAAGAGGAAGACATCGTTTTTTAGGTAAAAATTCAACCTAAAACCTTTGTTTTCAGTTTCAATGAGTTTTGGGGGGTAAAACAAGGGTTTTAATCTTAAAAATAAGGTTTTTACGTGTAATATTGGGTATAAATCTCATATCTGAGCTTATGGAAGTTAAACAAATGTTTTGGACGTAAAAAGTTACGAACTTGGTTTGAAAACGGACCTGAACATGAAGATCTTCAAGTGGCGACACTATTTCTTCAAGCGACACTAATCGGGGAAGACAACCCTCAGTGGCGTCATACCCAAGGTTTCTAATGATTGGGACACGTGCCATTCTCTGACGACACTAGTAGTGTCGGCAAATCCAAATGGCGACACTATAGGGACAACACTAAATTCCATGACACTAGACACTTAAAAGTGTGCCAGTCGACACTGCCTTGGTGACACTGATCATGTGTCGGCGACACTGATCGCGTATTGATATAGTGTGGATCGGTTAGCACGTTAGTACTGACTACACGTCCTAACTCAGGTTAATTACAAACGATCAGGCGAGTCAAGAACCCATATTTACTTGTTTCTAGGGCGATATGCATACTCACACGAAATGTTTAAGAAATGAAAAGATTATGAAACTAACGGTTTATGAAAGGAACAGTGTTTGAAACTAGAACGTTTTCGAAAGGAATATATACTATATAATAAATAAAGATTTTTTAATGACACGTGTCGCCTCCACATTTATTCTTATCATTTTTTTTGAAAAAACAAATTACATTAAATAGTATTTAATTTATTTTTGAAACCCAATTATATATTAGTTTTTGCATATTTTGAGTTTTGTTTTCTATCCTTAGTATATGATACATTTTTACACGTGTAAAATATACACATAAAGATTTAAAAGTTTTATTTATTGATATTTTCACTCGTGTGTATACACGGGATCTAAACTAGTGGTTTATAAATGAAAGAAAGGTTTTTATAAAGGAACTTTTATGAAAACAAAAGGGGGAATGTTTTAAATGAAGTCATTACATATCTAATCTACTAAAAGGAATGAACTAACGGATAAGAAGTCTTGTGACTGGTCCTATTATAAGCCTTATGACGGTTTACAGACGTAAGAGCTATAGGGCCATAAGTACAACAGGCGGAGTGCCTTAGTGGCCTGTCAATGGTTTTGATGTTGTACAAATGGGACCGGGGCAACGACGGTTACTCACGGTTAATGTGACCCGCGGGTTAAATTATTATCCGACGATATTATGGACGGCGTGCCATAGTCGTCGATGGAAATTGTCGGTTTATGGACGTATGAGTCTTAGGGGCAATGTAAGGGACGAGAATGATATTGTCGGCTTTCGTGCAGTTAAGCCTAAGGGACAATGTGAACGGAATTGACGGGAAGTATTGTATTGTCGGTCTTCGTGCTGTTAAGCCTTAGGGGCAATATAATACTAAATGACGGAGCGAACGGTGACATGGATCTAGATAATTAAATGTATGACTTAAATGAATGTTGAAAGTTGATTGAATGTTGAATGTTAACACCCTGTTTTTTTTGTAAATGATTTAAAACCCTACTGACTGATTGAATGATGAACCATTTCCTAAAATGAATGAAAGACTTAAACTCACCAGCGTTAGCTGACTTTTACTCTTTTAGTATGCATGTTAGGTCTATCATAGATGGATGAGGTGTGGCTGCATGCTTGGCTATTCCCCGAAGAATAACCAGGCAACCAAGTCCGACATTCATGGGTTTTATTGAAAGATTGTCTGTTATTAAAGAATGTTTTAATTAGTTGCTTTCATGGTACAATGTATCGACAATTATTCCCCTACAATGAATGTATTTTATGTTTAAGAAATGTTTGTTAATGAGTAACTCCAACATGTGAGGCCTCCCGGGTTTGCGCCTTACACATGCGCATTTGCGACGTGTTTGGCGCAATACTTTGTGTCTCCCTTTCACAGGCATGAGTTGGGTTTGTTGTTCGGAGGGGGGCGTACATCACCGTTTTTACAATAAATAAGCAATTAAGAGAGTTTTTTTAGCGAAAACATACTTCTTATTTGATCATCCCCCTATATTAATATTAGTATAATCTATACTATATAATAAATAAAGGTTTTTCTACGACACGCGTCGTCTCTACATTCATTCTCATCATTTTTTTTCCGCCTCTCTATCTTATTAAATGCACATCTATTTTTTTAATAATAATATATTCTTATGAGTTTTTAATCATACTAATAAAATACATTTGTTTTAAATGATCTCTTATTATAAGAAAATTTAAAATCTAATTATGTAAATTTTATTTACAATCAAATAGTAAATGAAAGTCAAAGATTAAATATAATTAAAGTATTTTGAAACCCAATTATGTATTAATTTTTATATATTTTGAATTTTGTTTTCTATCCTTAGTATATTTAATACATTTTTACACCTATAAAATATATATACATAAAAATTTAAAAACTTTTATACTGATATTTTTCACCCCGTGTGTAGACACGGGTTCTAAACTAGTAATATAATATAACTGAAACAAACACCAACGCATGAATAGGGACGTGCAAATATCATAGCATCATGTACAACCCATGAAATGAACGTTTTTTTGCCGACGCTTCCTCTTTCGGTTCCCTCACTTCACTTTGCCTTCTGCGTCGCCTTCTTTGGCTATGCCTCCAGCCAGACGGACCGGTGGTGGATGGTGGCCGGCTAGCCAGTAAAGTCAATGTTTTTATGCCTGGTGTACAATCCCTTTTGCATTAGGGTTTTCTTCCTCTTCTTCACTTCCTTTTCCCAGCTTCGCATACAGGACCTCGCCTCTTCTTCCCCCTTTTGCACATACCATACAAACAGAGACATAGAGAGGATACCGAGATAAACAGAGAAGAGGGAGCTCAGAAAGCAGAAGACGTAAGCGGGAGGAGGTAGTGTTTCTTCCAATGCCTTTTCATTTTCTGCTACCATTTCTTTAGGTGCCGGTAGTGTTTAGGCACTTTCTGCTTGGGCTGTGGAGTACCGGTTACAAAAACCTAATAGAAAGCCTTCCGATCTGTTATTCGTAGGTGCTAGGCCATCGCTGCCAGGGACAGCAGCGGCGGAGGTAATAATGGCGGATGCATTTCTGAGTAATCGTTTTGTATTTCTGATTCCAGGTATTCATTATGTCTATTACAAAATACAATGACTCATTGATATGTTCAATCTAGGGCAAGGCTTTGATATTTTAGGTGTTGCTAAGTACATAATTAATCTCATCATATGAAACTCCTCTGTATTGTTCAATCTAGGGTTAGCTTTAATTGCTCTATGCATCACAGTTGTAGGGGGTTTTGAAGGTTCCTGCTTCAACCTAATCACACTCTCAACATACTGCAATTAATAGTTGAAATTTAAAAATAAGACAATGAACCAAAAAAGAGCAGTTACAACCATATAATAAAAGAATACTAAAACTCCCAGCAGTAACAATCATGTTTATAAAATTAACTCTGTAAGAGAAGCCAGGAAAATATGCTCATATGTAAACACCAGGGTTGCGGATACAAGGTACGAATAGAGTAAAATGTTACTCTTGAATACCCTCTACGGTGTTTGAAGATCGGTACCGCAGATGGCTCTGTACTTATGTATTTCTTCGTTGCAAATTGAAGGTTATTTTTGGTTAAAAAAATGTCTTAACATTAGGATTTTTGTTCCGGATTTTAATTCTTTTATATTTAAATACCGTGACACACAATTGAAGATCATTCCATTTGATGGCTTCCACCATAAAAAAAGAAGGTAAAATAAAAGTGTTAAAGCTACTTTTTTGTTTTGCAGGTTCGACATCTCTTCCACAGCAGCGACGGAGACGGACGAGTGTTTAATTTGGTAGATTTTGGTCAACAGGTAAGGTTAATAGATTAGGTTGAAGCAGGAACCTTCAAATACAACCCCCCCTTCAGTAGGATATGAGGTAAGACATATAAGAACTAGAGGAGTCTCCTACATGTTAAGTCAGGCCGACACTAGGTGCAGTATAATTCGACTAGAGGGACTCCTAGCAGGTTCATCTTACGGGTCGATTTGCAGTATAATTTTGAAGGGAATTATGATTTCGTGCGTTTCTTGAAGATAGTGCAGAAAGCAGTGGTGTATGTTTCATCTTAGAAGGGGACCTTATGGTTGTGTCGAATGGAATTTTGGGTAATGTATGTTTTCTTTATTTTGGGTTTCAATATGTTTTTTTGCTCATTCAAATAGCTTTTGATTATGCTTATCACTGTATGATGTATGGGGTTAATAGAATATGTTCTTTTCCTTTGTTTTTTATCTACGTTTTGGTTTTGATTATTTGGATCGTTTCTGCAATTTTATACGTTGGATCGTGTTGGACTGCCCGGCGCAACGCGCGGGAGGATAATTTACTAGTATACTAACAATAACCAACTTCATGAATAGTATCGCCTCACACAATTGATACATACAGTTGCTGTATGTATCTGTCATAGAGAGAGAAAGGGAGCAGGGTAAGCAAAGATGAAGTGATGAACCACATCTCCTCTCACCGCTTCTTCTTCATCTCGTCTGATCATCTCAACTAGGTTCTTCTCACCGCTTCTTCTTCATTTCGTCTGATCATCTCAACTAGGTTCTCCTCCTCCTCCCCCTCCACCTCCCCCTCCCCCCCTCTCTCTCTCTCTCTCTCTCTCTCTCTAACATTTTGGGATTTCTATTTTTCAGAAGAAATTTTTGATTTTTGAAAACGAGTTTCTTATTTGATGGTTTAAGGAAAAATATGTAAATATGTATAAGAAGTAAAGAACAATTATGAAGAAATACCTTGGTTATCATCAACTTATCTCTGGTCGTCATGTTATCAGTGACCAATCCAATCATGTTCTTCCCTAAGGCCTCCTGCCACAGCGGTACTTTTATGGCTCCAGGACTCCAGGTTTAACAACAAAATTCAGAAATAAGATAATGAAAAAAGGAGTTTTTATTTCATAACTGTTCTTTTCGAAGGAAGAACTTCTTAATATATTACAACATTTTCCCTTAAAGGGAGACTACTCAGACATTCTCAGACTCGATAAGAGGGTAGAGATTATTGGGTGAGTGATGTGTTCCTGTATTGAGCGAACTCGTGAATATTTAGAAGATCAAATCCTCGTTTCCTAAGTTTGGAAAGCCCGAGATTTGGGGCAGTGATTGAGCACTCATTGATTGGGAATTTTGCAGCTTCAAAACGCGTAAATGTGATACCGTGGTCCTCGGTTTGATTGGAGACGAGTAAAGGACTTTTTTGACTAGCGAGTTTGGGGTTTTAACACCTTCGCCGGAAAGCCGTGGGGTGGCCGGACTTGGTTGCCGGAAAAAACGGGGGAGGGGGCCTTGCGCCTAAAAGAAAAAATTCTTTTGATAGAATTACGAGCTGTTCAGCAGCAAATTGCATTATATGACGAAAGTTTAAATGCTACAACTGTAAATTCTGTACAGGAAGACAATAGTCTAAAAACAGAATCTATTCCTTTACAAACGGCTAAAGGTAAAGAAATATCAAGTCCGTTGATCCCTGATGCTTTGGGAAAAAGCATAAAAGATGCTAGTGATGAGCTTCAATCATCATCTAGTCCGGAAGCAAACGGCTCCGGTAAAGACAAACCAAATCCGTTCATGGCTGGTAGTTTGCCAAAAACTATTAATCTGAGGCCAACTTATGCTCAGAAAGTTACATCTCCAGAAAATCACAGAGCACGTTTCTACGTAATCTTTGATGGAGATCACAGAGGAATTTATGAAGATTGGGCCATTGTATCCAAATACGTTCAACACTCTTCAGTCCCATTTAAAAAATTCGGATCATTGCTGCAAGCTCAGCAAGAAGCCACGAGATATTCCGCCCAGTTCGGAAAGAAAGAAATACCTTTAAAGGTTACCATTTTTCCTATGCCCATGGAAAAACCAAAGAAAAAACAACCAGTAATCTTTTCTAATACTTTCAGTGAAAGAAAAGTTGAAGAACAAGAAGAAGAAGATGATCTCATCGGACTCGATGAATTTCGTATGATCTGGTCTAAAGCCAGAGCCATCAGCCAAGAAGATTTCGAAGTTGAATCTATTTACACAGAAGACAAAAACACAAAGAGTCTATTTGTTTTCTGCCCAGGAGCTGATCCCATTTTAATTTCTTCAGCCTTCTCTGCTGGATTAATTAAATACATTTATCCCTCTGCAAATTTGCAAGAGATTAACCTTTTTCCAGAAGGAATGAAAAAAGCTATCAAAACCTTCAGAAAGAAGATTGCAGCAGCTAAAGATGCCAATATATACATCAAGTGTACTTCTACACTTCCTGACTGGTATCAAGGAAAGAGTTATCCTGCTCTACATCCCCTAGAAATTGGTCTTGCCAAAACAAGAAACGTTCTTCCCTCAAAAGTTAAAGAAGAACATGAAGACATAAGCAACTGGGTTTCCATAAGAGTCAATGGATACATAAAAATCCTCCAAGATCTTCAAAAGATTTCGGTAGGAAGCTTCAAGAAAGTAAATTACTACAGTCAAAACTGTATAATTACCAGCTATAGTGGAACTCCTTTACCCGTCCATGAAAAACAAGTTCTGGAAAGGACATAACAAAGAATTATTTTCAATAAAGTCGATGCGGGACCCTCCACTAAAGAATTATTATGCCAAAAGATGACTGGCATGATAGAAAATCATGTTTGCGACATGTGCAGACTAGAAACAATGTATCTACCAGATTCCTCCTCCACTGAAGAAATAATTGAGGATTCACGTGAACTAGACCCCACTCACGGATATGTTGATTAAGGAATTTACGTAAGCACTTACGTAAGAAAAAGAGACAGCTGTCTCCTTTTTAATTTTCTTTTCATTATTGTATGTCTATATAAGTCAGTAGTATGGAGTCTGTAAGGATCATCGAATCCACCCAATAATCTCTACCCTCTTATCGAGTCTGAGAATGTCTGAGTAGTCTCCCTTTAAGGGAAAATGTTGTAATATATTAAGAAGTTCTTCCTTCGGGAAGAACAGTTATGAAATAAAAACTCCTTTTATCATTATCTTATTTCTGAATTTTGTTGTTAAACCTGGAGTCCTGGAGCCATAAAAGTACCGCTGTGGCAGGAGGCCTTAGGAAAGAACATGGTTGGATTGGTCACTGATAACATGACGACCAGAGATAAGTTGATGATAACCAAGGTATTTCTTCATAATTGTTCTTTACTTCTTATACATATTTACATATTTTTCCTTAAACTATCAAATAAGAAACTCGTTTTCAAAAATCAAAAATTTCTTCTGAAAAATAGAAATCCCAAAATGTTTATCCGCAATTTGGTATCAGAGCCTTGTGCTCAACTTTAATAATTTGTAATTTTAAAATAAAAATTCAAAATTAAATGAGTTTTTTAAATAAAAATTCAAATAATAATGATTCTGAAGAATCAAATCAACAATCAACTGAAGTTATTAACTTTAGTGAAAGTGAAAAAGGATTTTGTTCTGATTACATGATCAACTCTGATCAATTAACAAAAATAAATAAGCTTAAATTCAAGCTAGATACTAGACAGGTTTTTAATCAACCTACCGGTCTACAGAGTTTAGTTTCAAAAGCTTTCTCAAGAAAAAACAAAATATTTTATTGTTTTAATACTGAAGAACTCTCAGTAGACATAAAAGATATTTCAGGAGAAGTATTTTTACCACTAATAACAAAAGGAGAAATAGCAAAAAGACTTTTGGCTATTAAACCTGAGTTAAGAAAATCTATGAATATGGTGCACATAGGAGCAGTAAAAATTCTCTTAAAAGCCCAATTCAGAGATGGGATTAATTTCCCTATAAAAATGGCTTTAGTTAATAATAGAATTATCAACAGACAAGATGCTCTTCTTGGAGCTGTACAAGGAAATTTAGCATATGGCAAATTCATGTTTACCATATATCCTAAATTTGCTTTACATTTAAATTCGAAAGATTTCGATAAAACGTTAAGTTTCATACATCAGTGCGAAAGAACTGATTTAATGGAACCATGAAATAAAGTATTTTCGATTAATTATTTAATCTCTTATGCTTTAACAAATAGTACTCATTCAATTGAGTATAAAGAAAAAGAGAATATTACTATTGAAGATATATTCTCAGATATCAGCACTATTGAAGAAAGTAAGTTCTCTGAACCTTCACAAGTGCAAGAAAATTGGGCCATTAATATAGCCCGTAACAAACAAATTCTAGATTCTAGACCTAGACAGAGTTTTTCTTTCAATACTCTGAAAATTGGAGAATCCAGTTCAGGACCATCCAATCCTACTGAATTACAATTAATTCGATCCATGTCGGAAAGAATTGATAAATATGGAGAAATCCTTAAAGAAGTTATCGGAAAATAACAAAGGAATTCTAAGCTCTAGATGTTTCTACAGTATAAAGGCTGGAAACCCGAGCTCGCAGGGCTACTGGTCCGAAGGAAGAATACATTCTTCATAGCTCTGGTGTAACAACGCCACGTACTATTGAGATTCTAGATATGAGTTCTCTCGTTAGAATCGAAGAATTAATTAAAGAATTAATTAATAAAGTAGAAAGTCTTTCTACTAATGAAAATCTTGAAGCGATTGCCGCAAAAATAATTAGTGAGATTTCCGAAAAAATAGAGGAAGCAAAAACTTCTTTAGAAAATCCCTTAATTATTCAAGAAACCCATAAAGGAGAAAATAAATTTCAAAAATATTCATTTCCTAACTTCAACGTTGGAAATCCTTCCTTAGGAAGTTCAAAAAGTCCAAACGCTCTTAAATGGCCTTTTGGATCAAGCTCAAATGACTAATAAAAGTCAGATGAGAAGCCCTTTTAGAAAAATAAACATAAAAATTGGAAGACATCAATTACTTCGTAATATAGTCATCCAAAGAATTATGGAACTCCATAGTGACTGGAGTATACATCCAAAAGAAAAATTAAATGAGTTATCTCATTTACATAAACAAAAACAGTATTTCAATACTGAAATACAAAGACTTAAAGATATAAAAACTAGTCTTTCATGTGGATAAATGTCATCCATAACTGAAAAATTAGAAAAAGTCTTTAACGAACGACTTGATACTCTTCCAACAGAAGACATCAACGAACTCGTTCAACTTATGTCTCTTAGTGACAGTGAGTGCGAGAAAAAATTTTTAAAAAATAAGGATCTTATGGAAAAATATTTTCCAGAAATTAAAAGTCAGGTTTTTACAATTCAAGAACCTAAAACTGAGGATGAAGAAGACTCCTCTGAAGAAGAAGAAGAAAAATCAACTTATAGGGTACACCAAACTAATGCAGGAAGCAGTAGTTACAGAAAAACCTATAGGAAAAAGAATACAGAATTCTCTATGCCCTATCATAAAGGAATTCCTAGTTCTAACAATGGTAGTTCAACCGCTATTGACACCATAAAAATAGACTGTATCTTCGATCTTGAAAAAAGAAAAGAAGTTATAGACAAATGGAACACTGAGATTAGCTTAATAATCCAGTCCAATCCAGAAGAATTCTCCAAAGCCAAAGCTTTGTTACTACTGATAGAACATAAATCAGCAGGAATCATCCAAGATTTCATCAAAGGAACAACTTGGAATGAAGATTTGCATGGTGAAGATCTGTTTGATCAAATCATCAATGCCATCTATATGATGTTCTTAGGTCTTGATTTTCTTACAAACAAAGACCAAGAGAATCAAAAACTGCTTGAAAAAGCAAGACAAGTTTTGACCAAATCTCAGATTTGTGATATATGTCTTTTAGATGATTTCACTTGTCTTTTTGAACAAAACTTATATAAACTAAGTACAGGAGAATACCACTCTTGGATTGAAGTTTATTTAATGAAAATTCCTATCGTTGGTGAAAAAGCTAAAGAAAGATGGAATAAAGAAAAGAACTCTCTCTCTCTCTCTCTCTCTCCCCCTCCCCCCCTCCCCCTCCCTCCCTCCCTCCCTCCCTCCCTCCCCCTCCCCCTCCCCCCCTCCCCCTCCCCCTCCCCCTCCCCCCCTCCCCCTCCCCCTCCCTCCTCCTCCTCCTCCTCCACTTGTTGTTGGAACCCTAGGTGGCGGTGGTGTGGCTTTTCACCGTCACGATTCATAACGAAGTAAGTGGCGACCTTAGCATAACATGGCAAAACATGGTACTTTACCGATAGTAAGGTGCTTCTTTGTCTGTTTAGTTTCTCATACTATGATTCATATGCTACTTCAAATTGTTTGTCAACTGCTGCTTATAATATGTGTATCAGTTTACTTTGTATTTTGTTGCATATGGGTCGATACATGTAGCCATTTTAACTGCACTTAGATGTAATTTTTGGTTATAGTTGGTAAAAGGAGTAGCCCCTAATGTACATTTTGACAAACTATCAATGTATGCTTATGTTTAAGTATGTTTAAGATAAAGACTCAACCCTTAGCATAACATGGCAAAACAAGTTCGTTCCCGCCGCAACGCGCAGGTGGAAACAACCTAGTTATAATAATAAACGTTAACGGAGAAGATAGCTTTAAAGAATTAAAGAAATAAATGTCATTTTAGGAAATCAAAAAGGAAAGAAAGAGAAGACATAAAAAAGGAAAAAAAAATCATTAGTTGTACCTATAATGGCTTCAGAGGGTGGTACACTACAGTTAACAGCCTATCAAAATGTATGTTATATAATTAGTCAATACTAGAGGTGCACAAACCGGGTTTTCTTTAACCGAGATTTTTTGACCTGGTACACAATGGAACTTGTAGAGGTGGAACCGGTTCCGGTTCGGGTTGTTGACCGGGTATTAATCGGATTGTTGACCTGGTTTTCTCCGGTTTGAGCATTTTTTGGCCAGTTTTTACCAGTTCGGGTCTTGTTTACCCGCTTTGGGTCTGTTTTTGGTGTAAAACTGCATAATAGGAACCGGGTAGGAACCATCGGGTTTTTTCGGGTCCAAACCGGTTCCACTGATATAGTAGGAACCAGCTCCGGTTCGAGTTTTGGGTCCGGTTCTGAAACCGGTTTTATTTTTTGCACCTCTAGCCAATACGTCTTTGGCCCAATGTCATTGGTTATTTCATCTTATGTAACCAAGTGGTGAAAGTTAGCCCAATAACATTGGTTAATTATGAGTATTTAGGTAGATTTTAGGTGTTGTAGAATTAGAGATTGTCTGTCAGCATTCTAAAAAATAATATACACAATACAAACTAACTAATACCGTCTAATTAAGGATTATACCAAAATATTTTTATTTTTAATTAAGTTAAACTAGTGGGTTAACCGCCGCGTGTTGCGCGGAGCCAAGATCCCTCATGTCAAATTGCAGATACGATTCAAATTATCGAACGCAAATAAAAACACCTCATGTCAAATTGCGGATACAATTCAAATTATCGAACGCAAATAAAAACACATTTAGCAATTTTGTGTCACATGACTTATACAAGTTGAAATATTTACTTTCACAAGTATTTAAGGGGTGTTTTATGTCACCAACAGGGTATTCTTACTGACTCATTTAGCAACGTCGTGCCACCGACTAAACACACCCCTGAACTTTGGTATATTGTCAAAAGTAACCCTTTAACTTTCTAAAATATTATTTTAACCTCCTCAAGTTTGTAAAGTTACTTTTCATCAGTCAAAACTTACCCCTAACTTTGTTAAACTGACAAAACTAACCCATTAACATTATAAAATGTAACTTTAACCTCTTAGGTTTCTATAGTTTATAGTTTACGCCCTGTAGTATACATAATCTATTTTTTTCTCAATAACTTTCGTTCATTAGTTTTAAAATAATAATAATAATTTGTGACTGTGTTTAATTTTTTTTCTGTTACTAACTCATTTAGCAATGCCACCGACCAAACACACCCCTGAACTTTGGTATAATGTCAAAAGTAACCCTTTAACTTTCTAAAATATTATTTTAACCCCCTCAAGTTTTTAAGTTACTTTTCACCAACCAAAACTTACCCTAACATTGTTAAACTGACAAAACGTATTAACATTGTAAAATGTAACTTTAACCTCTTAGGTTTCTATAGTTTATAGTTTACTCCCTGTAGTATACATAATCTAACTTTTTCACAATAACTTTCGTTCATTAGTTTTAAAAAAATAATAATAATTTGTGATTGTGTTTAATTTTTTTTCTGGCATCCCGGTATAAATTCATAAACACTCAAAATGTAATGTCGGCGTCGAATCATATTTTTTTTTCTTTTTCATATATCATATGCACTCCCTTCATTTTCATATTTTCAAATAATTACCCTCAACTTTTAAAAAAACCTAAATATACCTCTACAAATAAATTATTATCTACAAATAAATTATTAGTTTTTGTGTTTAATATTTTTTTCTTTACGTCCCGGTATAAATTTTGTTTTACTCATTTTGTTTAATATCTTTTTCTTTGCGTCTCGATATAAATTTTGTTTTATTCATTTACATGTGTCTTACCACAAGTCCTTGAAGTTTGTAAAATATCAAAATTGTGTGTTTTCCCCCAACGTCACGCCACATGTCACCTATCTGTTGGTCCATAAATATTTTTTGTTTTTTTCTTTGTTTTTTTAAACATTTATTTTTATTAGGCTAATCAAATCACAGTAACTTCATACATTTTTTTATGTACTTAACAAAAAAAATTTGTGCTTAGTCAGGTTAGTCACTGCCTCAATTGTTTAAGGTCCGCTTCCCGTCGCAGATCGCGGGATGCTAACGTCACCGTATTTAACGACGTTAGTGTCACAGCCGCAACACGTGTAGCGAGATTCACAAAATCATGTAGTTAACCACGTTAATATCACTGTACAAACCCGCCATAACGAGGGGTCATAATTTCTAGTTTTACATCAAAACGTAAATGCTAGAAGAAAAAAATGTTATGTATTTTGTCAATTAAATATAAATTTTATATTGCGTCAGCTCGTGAATACATGAATGTGTTCAAGAAGGTGAAGAATACCAAACTCGAGACTCCTCATCCAATCCATAATCATGTACATGACACAATCTATATCTCCAACCTCAAGACCATCTTTAACAGATTTCTTGCTAAGGAGATTCTCCATGTCTGAAAAATCATAGCATAGCCTGCCCGCACACTGCTTTCTAATGTCGTTGTGTTGCAACATATTAAAAGTTGATTGTATTGAATAAGGTGCAAATACTGTTAGACAAAAATAAAATATGACATTAGATCTCTTCACATTGATGTTGCCTGCAATAGCTTTGATTGAGCTATAAATGGTGTTGCAAGCCAAGTATGCAACCATACAAGATGTTGTTCCATCGGTGCCTAATAAAGAGCAGAAAATCATTCAATTAGCCGTAGAAGAAACAATATAAGATATGCGTCACCTTGAAGCAACATGTTCTGACCTGTTACCCAAACTGACCCAGTAAGCCCATTTTGTCAGGCTTACTTGAAGCATATTTTATATTGCGACTTCAACAGCTTCTTCTGGTGTAGGAAGAAAATTACCACAAAGTTTAATAGTTGTCTCGCACGCTTGAAATCGCCGGTTAATGTTTTTATAATCAAAGCCCTTAAATGTTTCCATGTAGACGCTTTGTATTGAATTAGTGAATTAGTTAGTCTATTTCCAATGGCAAATCCCTGTATGATAATTCATGATGTACATACGCCAACTCTAATGACTAATAATAATTATATAAGGGAGTGTTATATTACATTCTAACACCTCTTTATATCAGTGAAATAACTAAAGCAATAGCATAATACTAACCAAACATTAGCCAAAAACCCCAAGAACAAATTGCTAACTGAAGTACCTTTTTTTAAAACTGACTGCAAATACTTTCCTTGGGCCTCAAATCTCAATTGCAAATGCCTTTAAACCTGAAAAATCAGTAGTCAATGGTGAATCAAAGATTTTTGAATATTTGACAACAATATGCACAAAAGAATATTTTTTGTTTTATGTAGGGCTGTCCATATCTAAATTTGTACATTATGCATGCACAGTTATACTTTTTTTTTTAAAAACCGTAATTTTTACCTCTATTTGTTCATGAAGCTTTTTTTGCACTTCCATTTAAGCTTTTGAAACAATAAAGAAATCGATCTATAATATTTGATCTTAAGAAAAGATGGAGAATTTAAAGGTAACAGAAGTGGATTACTCGTTGAGCTGATTTGGGGATTCATCGTTTCGTTGTGATCGATGGTAATGATATCACTCCTATGATCATTTGCAAATTCTGCATCAAAATCATGAAATAAATTAAATCTATCATAAAAAATGCAAAAAGATTGAAATGCATATTTAGTTAATTACTCACCTTCTTGCTTGCTTTCACTGCAACCTGGTGATTGTTGAACGTTACCCTAAATCTCTTTATCAATACACAAAATAACAACAATAATTATTATTATAAACATAAAGAATTAGCATACTAATGATAACAAATTCAGATCAATTTAACAACTCAAAATCTAGAAGTTTGTATCTTATAATGGCCAAATAAACTTAAATTTAAGACAATATTGACTCCAAAAAATTACAGTTAATGATACGTTTTGTTATGGAAAAAAGAAACCCATAAGAAATTACTAACCCAGCAATTGGTAGCGGATGATCTGAGCCGGTCTGTTCTTCAGCATCTTCTGCAACCTGTGAAAAAATCGAAGAAAGAGAAACATGTAACTTGTATGAGGATTTTCAATCCAATGAAACTGGGCAAACTTGGTTACAAACCCTAAGTATTTCTCCCCAAATATAAGCAAAGGAAAAAGGATTATGGCGGCCACGACGATGGAACCACTGACGCTGTCTGAAACAAATCGACGCAGATGTATACACCACGACCCTGAACCAGCGTTGTACACCACTACGCTTAAACAAAGAAGATGAAGAAGAAGAAGAAAAAGTTATTAAAATAGCAATAACAATTTGAAGTCGATAGCAGATTAGAAACCAAAAAAACTATCGATTAAAGAAGATCGAAGCACGAACGAAGGCGGCGCTAGGCAGTTGTCCCTTCGAGAAGAGCGGCCGGACGGCAAAGAAGTGGGGGAGACGACCGAGAACGGCAAACCCTAGAACAACAATATGAGAAAACAGGATGGATATGTGAGGCAAACTGAAGACCTGCCAGAAGCAGGAGGGGGCTGGCAACACGTAGACAGAAACGTGTACCGAAATGGAAGCGCATATGGTACGTGGCTCACTAAAAAAAGCAGGCGAATACTTGGTTGACACGTTGCTACTGTTCAACTAACTTCTTTTCTAATTTCTTTTCTAATCTTTATTGTAATGTAATGTAATTCTAGATTCAGTTTAATTAAATATCATACATAAGATAAACTAGAAAATATGATCCGCGCGTTGCAGCGGGGTGTACGGTGACATTAACGTGTTTAAGTACATAATTAAAACTCACGTGACGCGACGTGTTTTTGAACCTCGTTACGTGTGTTGCGGCGACGACAATAACGTCACTAAGTATATAAAAGAAACGTATGAAGTTTCCACGACTCAGTTCTGGAGATCAAAAAATAGATAAGTTGCAGCGCGAATAGAAGTTGACATTGAAACGACAAATTCATTAAAGAAAAAACAAAATAAAAATTGAAAAAACTAACTTTTATAAACGAATATATAAAAAAGTAAAAGAAACAAAATTTGAGGGGTAAACTTGAGAGTTTAGAAATTTGAGGTGTAAAGTTGAGAACTTTGTCTAGATGTAAACTTGAAACTTTAGAAATTTGAGAGATATTTTTAAAATTTAGAAAGTTGAGGGGTAGTATTTGAAAATGAAGAAAGTTTGAGGTTTATTATTAAACCAGGCAATCACATTAACGTGATTAAGCACAAAAACACGTATAAAATTAACGTTGCAATATAAACAGAACTTAACATTGAAACGACAAACTCGTTAAAAAATTTATTAACTAAGACAATTATACAACGGTACCGACGTTCTTTAGTCGGTGTCGGTCTTATTCTTCTAAGTACCGGTACTTTACCGATAGTCGATATAACCGACGGCACCTAAAAGTTATATTCAACGATTTAAAAAAAGTTAATGAACGAAAATTATTGGAGAAAATAAAAATTTAGTTAAAAAAATGTTAACGAACGAAAATTATTGGAGGAAATAAAATTTAGTAAAAAAAAGTAATGAGGTTAAAAGCATGCATTATATATAGTACAGGAGATTAAATAAAAGTATTGAAAAGTTGATGGTTTAATTAGTAATTATAAAAAAGTCGAAGGTTTAATATTTAACGATTTAAAAAAAGTTAAACGAAAATTATTGGGAAAATAAAAATTTAGTTTAAAAAAATGTTAACGATAGTAAAAAAAGTAATGGGGTTAAAAGCATGTATTATATATAGTACGAGGGATTAAGTAAAAGTATTAGAAAGTTGATGGTTTAATTAGTAATTATAAAAATGTCGAAGGTTTAATGTCGGTCGGTGGCGACGTTAGCAAATGAGTATTAGGTAATACATTAATATAACTCTTTTGTTTATCTAATAATAATACATCAACTAAACTCATTGTCATATGTATATAACTAGTAAGAACTTCCCGCGCTTCGCGGCGGGTTCGTGTTTGTAATGAAACTTGTATGAATGACCAACTATTCCATGTGGTTATAAAATGTTGTCGTTGTATCCAGACGGACCAGACCTTGCACATTGGAGCCATGCCAAAATTATATTTGTGCAAAACAACCAATAATTTGAGTCTTTTTGAGCCACTGGCAACCAATTCTTGGTCTTCGGTTCCTTGTCCTTCAATGGTAAGGATATACATTTCCTAAGTATTCAAAGAAACAACAGCAGGTGAGTAACCATCCTGACATAACAATACAGTTGCAGAAAATGCAGAAAATGCGATGGGACCAAAACTGTCAGAATCAAATCGGAAGAAGTCAATCGCACAACCAGCCCCGGAAAAGGCCACAACCACCGCCACCTAGGGTTCCGAAATCAAACCTGGCAAAGATGGCCGATGATGGCGACAATCGGTGGCAGAAACCCTCGACAACCGGCGTCAAAGAAAGAAGAAGAAACACTCGAATGCGCAAAGAGAGCGGAGGGAAGTCCAAAAGAATGAGAACCACCCACGTAGCCAGACATGTGGAGCAATAACATTCATCACACCGGCCAAATAGACCAATCGCCATTTATCACTCTTCACACCATCCTCAAATGTATATACTTAGTGCTGTTAATCTATGATTTCTAGTATAAAACCCTTATTAGGTAAGGTCGGCTCCCAATGAAATGGAGCCACCTACCTTTATCCATCCCAACCGACAAACTACTATGTCATATATTAATTTCGCAAAATCTTGTCAAACAACAGACCAAATGGGTTGGTTAAGTTGTGTACAGCTCTTCCTTATGGTCCCATGTTCGATTCTTTCTACAAACATTTCTTTTTCTAACAGTCAACTATTATACTTAATTCACATGCTCTCAAATATTTATTAAATTGACATTTAATTGCCCCAGATATTTATGAAATTTAAACATAATTCCATTATTCATTTAGTGAAGAGATGTAATATTTTTAATTTGAATTCTCATTTTTTTTCCTTTTAGAAATCTTACTCTTTTCTATTTTAATAATATTTTTTAAACTATTAGGCTACAATGCGAGAAGGGTAATACCTTTTCTATCTATGGTTCAATTTTCAAAACCGAGCCACCTAAAATTCGTACATTTCTTTTACGTACTAAAGTATGTTTGTGTTGTTCGATCATCAAAACCGATCCGCCTAAAATTCGTACATTTCTTTGAAGCACTTAAGTACATTAGATCGACTGACGGTAGCGTGAAAAATTAGACCGACACAACCGACTCGCAGTAACTTTATACGTTTCTTCAGTGTACTTAAGCACGTTTATTTTTGTGTTTAGCAACGTTAATGCCAACGCCTCAACCTTTAAGGTCCGACTCGCGTTGCGGGGTCCTCTCGCCGCGGAGCGCGGGCCAAGTTTCCTAGTTATAATTAATGCTCATCATTTATTACAATTTAGACACTCAAACTTTTTTGTCTCATTTTAATAACTCAAATTATACATGTTGTTCCAATTTTTCATAATTACGAGGTTAACATGTTATTTTTTTTTTTAATATGGTGAAAATGTTGATTTACTCTTTTTATATTTCATTTTCACCATATCCATAAAATGAAATCTAAATAAAAGTAACTCGCAACATGGTAGTTACAAAAAATTGGAACAACATGTGAAACATGAGCGACTAGATGAGACAAAAAAAGTTTAAGTGATTAAAATTGAAAATAAGAGAAACTTGATTGACTAAATAAGACAAAAAAAGATTAAGTGACTAAAATATAACAGATAAGAAAAACTTGGTTAATACTATGTAAAGTTACCCCTCTAATAATTTGACCAACAAAAGAAAAACTTGGTCAAAAAAGATTAAGCGACTAAAATATCACCAAACCAACACAACCGCTGTGGTTCACATTCACGAACCACCATTGTACCACCGATTGCTGACACAGAGCATCTAAAGCCATCAGCCATAAGAACAATACAGTTGCTCCTATGAAGTTCTGAATTTATTCAGTTTGAAACTCCTGTACCCTATTTTCACTTATATAATCTGTATATATGACTCTTGAATTTTTGCTCAAATAAATTAGGCTACTAATTTATAGTGTTGATTTGATTGACTATGCCATTGCAATACTCAAATATGAAGGCTATATTTCTTGCTAAATACATAAATTATGTTAGATGAACAATTCATATAGTTGGCACATCTAATTTGTTAAATGTAACACACGGTTTTAAAGCTAGTGTATGTTATATAATTAGCGAGGCGCACAAACCGGGTTTATTTTTTGAACCAAGATTCCTGTTACACAATGGAACCTTGTAGAGGTGGAACCGGTTCCGGATCAGGTTGTAGACCGGATTTTCTCTGGTTTGAGCGGTTTTTGCCCAGTTTTTACCAGTTCGGGTCTTGTTTACCCGCTTTGGGTCTGTTTCAGGTGTAGAACTAAATAATAGGAACCGGGTAGGAGCCATCGGGTTTTTTCGGGTCCAAACCGGTTCCACTGTAGATAGGGTAGGAACTGGAACCGGCTCCAGTTCAAGTCTCGGATCCGGTTCTGAAACCGGTTTTATTTTTTTTCACCTCTAGCCAATACGTCTTCGGCCCAATATCATTGGTTAATTCATCTTAACCAAGTTGTGAAGGTTGGACCAATGACATTGGTTAATTATGAGTATTTAGGTAGATTTTAGGTGGTGTAGAGATTGTGTCACCATTCTAAAAAATAACATACAGAATCCAAACTAATTAATACCGTCTAGTTAATCTTATTTCACGAGATTATACCAAAATATTTTTATTTTTAATTAAATTAAAGACTAAATTACAATTTTTGTCCTTTATGTTTGCATAAATTATGGAATGGGTCCTTTAAAGTTTTGACTTTCACTTATTGTCCTTTATTTGGAAAGTTACCTCGTTTCTTGTCCTTTCCACTAACAGAGGTTAAATTTTTCAGTTAACTCACCCCATGTGCAGTGCACATGAGGGTATTTTAGTCTTTTTATCTTTAAAGGGCAAATCTTGTAATGAAAACTGATCAGCTCCTAAAATAATAACACTAAATATGTGGGACCCATCATTTAACACTAACAATATTATTATTGTTATTTAAAAACCTCTTCTCTCTCTTTATATATATATATATATATAGAGACACACACAGACTACCCACATATATATATACAAAATCACGCCACACCACCGTCACCGCCATCGCCGTCCACCGCCGCCAGCCACCACCATCATCCACCACTCCCTCTGTCTTTCCCCAACTCCAAAATCACGTCCCGTCCCTTTCCTCTCCCCTGAAATCATCACCTCCGTGTCCTATTCTTCATCTCCAACAACAACAACCAAATAGGCGGATGTGCTGGCGGCTTTCGATGACGAACTCTGGTGAACCAGAAGCCGCACCCGGTGGCTGTGCTAGCGGATTCCGATGAACCTGAAGTCGCAGCCGGCTTCTTCATCTCCAACAACAACCAACAAATCGACGGCTGTGCTGGAAGATCCGAGCAGGAGAGAGATTTAGGATGTGATGGTGGCTTCCGATAACGAACTCCGGTGAGTTGAGAAGATCAAATCAAAATTCTCGTAATCTGTTCGTAAATTTGCGTGAAATGCGAGAGAATTAGAAACCCTAGAACTGAAACAAAACGTCACTGGAGTAAATTGGACTCGCATCAGAGAGCAAATCAAAAACAGATTTGATGTTATTACAATTCAATTGTTGATCAGATGGTTAAAAAACAATTAATTAAAATAGTTTAGAGTCTTACCTAAAAGCATAGCCCTCGTTCCTTCAACTCAACTTGATGAACGAGAGAGAGATGAAGATCTATTTCCAATCTAGCATGACCAGATCTTTATGAACTATTCCTTTAAGAGATATTTGTGATAATCAATTTCTAATTTAAAATAATAATAATAATAATATTATTATTATTATAACAAGAATTGCCCTTTATATGTAAAAGGACTAAAATGCCCTCATGTGCAGTGCACATGAGGTGACTTAACTGACAAACTTAACTGATGTTAGTGTAAAGGACAAAATTCGTAAGTACTTTTGCAAATAAAGGACATTAAGTGAAAGTCAAAACTTTAAAGGACCCAATCCATAATTTTGACAAACATAAAGGACAAAAATTGTAATTTAGTCTAAATTAAATTTTAGATTCAGTTTAATTAAATACCCTACATATTTATTAAGGATAAATACATTAATATAATTCTTTTGTTTATCTAATAATAATACATCAACTAATCTCATTGTCATATGTATAATATCAAGTATTGTTAATCTATGATTTCTAGTATAAACGATACACCCTTATTATAATTAGTGCTCAACATTTGTTTCATTTTCGACACTAAACTTTTTTTTTATCTCATTTTTGTCACTCAAGTTTCCTATCTGTTTCATTTTAATCACTCAAACTTTTTTGTCTCATTTTAGTCATTCAAGTTTTACATGTTCCAATTTTAAGCAATTATGAGGTTAGCATTTTACTTTTTTGGATTTTGTTTTATGAATATGGTGATAATGTTGGTTTACTCTTTTTGGATTTCATTTTCACCATATCCATAAAATGAAATCCAAAAAAAAGTAACTCATAATTACGAAAAACTGGAACAACATGTGAAACATGAGCGACTAAAATGAGATAAAAAAAAGTTTGAGTGACTAAAATGGAACATATGATAAACTTGAGTGACTAAATAAGACAAAAAAAGGATTAAGTGACTAAAATAGAACATATAAAAAAAACCTGGTTAGTATTATGTAGAGTTACCCCCGCAATAATTTGACCAACAAAATAACTTCACATTACAAAACTTTGAATGAAATTGTAACCAAAATAAATACCGTATGAAAATAAAATAAGACTTCAAAGTCTGAGTTCATCAACCAAAATAAATACAGTATGAAAATAAAACAAGACTTCAAAGTCTGAGTTCATCAATTAGTCCCAGGATCCTTTCCAGGATTACTGGGAGGTTTGGGGAGGTTTGCGACCACCGATCCTACATACAAACTTGGATCAGGTCGTGGAATAATATGTAGCATGAATGATTAATTAAAATAATATATCGATACAAACCTTCACGTGGCATAGCTGTAGTAGATGCATTGCAGGAGATGTTTGCATACGATGATCCTACACACAAAACTGGGATCAGGTCGTGGAATCATACAGAGCATGAATGATTAATTAAAATAATATATCGATACAAACCATTAGGTGGGCTTGCACTATTAAAGGAAGGTATATCTGAAGTAGATGAATTGCAGGAGATGTTTGGAAACGATGATCCTACATATAAACTTGGATCAGGTCGTGGAATCGTACGGAGCATGAATGATTAATTAAATAAATATATAACGATACAAACCTTCAGGTGGGCTTGCATTGCCTTCTGTGACATATGCTACAAAAATTAAAATCTGGAAGATACAGCGTACAACACCAAGTATGTGTATGTGCTTCATCTTCATTTCAGCAACTGTGTGGAACAAAATGGGTCATGTCAAAAGGAGTATATGGTCAAAATGGGTCGGTCGGTCCAAAAGTTAAAGTTTTAATCAAATTATAAGTTAAATGGTTGCTTGATCGTCATTGCGGTTGTTTTCATTCACTGAGTGAGTTTCGAAGCCTCTTTGTTAGCCGTTTTTTATCCTAATAAATTCAAACTTCAATACAATTCCTAGTAAATATAAATACTAAAAAGGCATACAGTGAGCAAATGGATTAAATGAGTAACAGAGAATGGAAACTTGTTTACACTAAGAATTGTTGCCACATTAGAAACTTGGGGATATAAGAGCATCCCCATCCCTATAATATGAGGAAAAATTTAAGGTTTTCCTCTATTTTGACATTCCATCCCATTCCCCAAAATGTGAAGTTTTTACCCGGGCAACCAAAAACAAATCCGTGAGCTCTTAGGGGCAAAGCGGACAATATTGTTGGTACGAGAGGCCGGATATTACAATTTTACTAGAGAACGTGGGTCTATGTCAATTGAACGGGTATTACAAAGACTCATTCAGGTCCTAGAAGATTTTCATCTAGATGACATCACGCAAAGTATGACACTCTTCGATGGTACGGCCTGCGTATCGGTGAAATGGACAGAACTTTGAATAGTCGAGACCAGGAGGCCAGGGGAGTGGTTTATCTCTGGGCAGAGAAAGGGTTTTACAGGGCAGAAGGTGGGGAAAAGAATGACCTCTTTAAGATCTGGGATAGATCTTTCCGATGATATCCATGCCCCACCCTCGAAATGGCCAAGGCTTTATAATCGGGCACAGATTGAATATAGCACCTAATAAGCAGTCTAGATAAAACCCTAGGAATCAAATTAGCAAATCACAATATGAACCTAATAACAGATTTGAACCTAACCATAGCAATTAGCCATTTGGCCAAGGCAATTAACAATCACATATGAAAAGCAATTAACCAAAATAATTCTTAGTCAATTAGCTCAGCAAAATAACCAAAATAAATCTCAGCAATTAACCAAGCTAATAACCAAGTATGATACCTGATTAAACAGAAACAAGAAAATCTCAGTAAATCGATGAAGCAACAACAAGCAACCCTCAACCGAAGAGCCGATTGAGACACAATTCTCTGCGATTCTCCAATTGAAACAGCAAATCAGTTAACAAGAAAGTTAGAAGCAAAAGTAGTGAAGTCGATTGAAGGAGGGCAAATCCTGTGTTTCGTGTTCTTGGGCCTTGTTTCCAACAATTGGTATCAAAGCTTGTTGTTTTGAGAGTCGTAACGTGGAGTCGAGAAGGAGGCTGCTGTGACGGTTCTCTTGTGGCGTTGATCGAGAACAAGAAGCGGCACTCAGGTGGTGTAGTAGCGGCGAGAACAGAACCGGTAGACCTGTAACTTTCGGTGATTCAAACAATGGCGTTTGGCGGCTGTGGATGGTTTGAAGAAATCCAAGTCAATGATTATTTAGGATGATTGACGGAATGAATATCGATTAGAATTGAAGCCCATGGATTTGGGATTTAGTGGGTGTTTGGGATTACTTTTTGGAACTACTTTTGACTTTTCTAAAAGTCATTTTTAAAAGTAAGAATTTCTTACTTTTGGATTTTAACTTCTCCATCTCACATTTTCTATCTTATTTTGAATTGTCCAAACAAACTTATAACTTATTACCTTATTCCAAAAGATAATAAGTCAATAAGTTGTTTTGAAAAGTAATCCCAAACACCCCCTTAAGTTCCAATCCTTTGAAGATTGTAGGTCGGTGTATTGGTTCTAATAGGCCCACGTGAACATGTATTATTAATTTAAATGGAGTTGAGTGCATTGGAAAGTCAACAATGGATGCTTGAATATATTGTTGGGCAGAAATAAATATTGTTGGGCAGAAATAACTTGAATGGTTAATGTAATTGTTTTTGTCATACAATCAAGATCAAGGAGGGTTGTGTGAGATAACTGCGGACAACGATCTGAGCGATTCGGATTGAGTGAAGGATCAATCATCTGCGAATGGTGTAAGGATCTGTGAAATGTTTACCTGTATGATTCAGGGTGGTACAGTGTAATACCGGTGAAGAAGTATTAGAACCTGTGAGTGGTTCAAACGAAGTGAAGAATATATCCAATCTGTGAGAGATTGTTTAAAAAAGGCTGTGAGAGCTGTGTGGAAGAAGATCTGTGATAGATCAAGAACGTTCTGTGTGAATTGAAGACTGTGTGAAACAGGATTGAAGACCGTGTGAAACGGGGTGAAGAATTTGAGTGATTCAAATTGCGGATAAATGTGCGATACCTGTGAAGGGTGAGTTCGAAAATTGCATGGAAGACCCGAGTGATTTGGGATGTAGAAATCAAGATTAAGGGGAGAATAAAGGATTAATCTTGATTAAAGATAATTATTAATTTATTAAATGGTTGAGTTCGTATTAAACTAGGAGAGAGTTTTATTTATTTGATTATTTAATAGAGATTGAGTTTGGTTAGGATTAATTTAGGAGGATTATTTTCTTAACATATTAGAATAGCTTGGTGATCAAGTTTAGTTTTTAGTATAAATATAGGGTTTATGGCTTATTGTAAAGTGTGGTTTGGTTTTCAATATTAATAAAAGAGTCGATCTTAGTTTTTTTTTTTTTGAAAAGTAAACGAAATCAATTAAAACCGAACCCCTCAAAGCCAGTGGCTAATAGGGGAAGAGTTACAAACCCAGCCCAAATTGACCAAAACACAATACAATAACGTCCATCATAAAATACTAATCTGGAATGCTATCCAGTCCTCCCAAGTGATACTTCTCAGCTTTGCTCTACATGTAATCCATAGGTACGATAGTTCTTTGATTTGCGCCACACAATTTTGATCTGTCGTAAGTTTCTCGTCAAAAATTCTTTTGTTTCTACTGAGCCATAGACACCACATAGTTGCTAGTGAGATAACGTGAATCAGTTTCTTCAGTCGATCTTAGTTGAGATCAAATCCTGTCTTTCATGTTCTTGGGCCTGGTTTCCAACAATCCTTTCCCTTTTCCTCGTCGACGCGATTAATTCCTGGCCCCCACATCAAAGTCCAAAGTCAAAAGCTTCGATTTGTTTGCATTATTACACTTGACCTTCTTTTTTTTTAGGCTGAATTTGATTAGAAATAGGGGAGCCCCCGCTACAAAAAAATAATAATAATAATAATAATAAAAAAACTTATTACATAATTACAATAAAACTGAAGTTAATTCAGTTTTTCCAAAAAAAGATTTTGAATGCTTGAGCGATTTTAAACCCATAGGAATCCTAAACTTTTTATACTACCAATTATGTCTTCCACCTTAGGTAGTTTATGGTTGAACAGAGCTTCGTTCCTTTCCTTCCATATACACCAACACGTGATTAGGATGATGCATTTGAAGACTTCTTTATATGTTTTATCCGTGAAGACCGTCTTGTGAAGTTCTACGAGATCCCGGACCGAGAAAGCATAAATCGGGTTTACCTTGCACCATATACTAATGTGTTGCCATACCACAGAAGCAACATAGCAGGAGGTAAAGAGGTGACAAGCCGATTTTTGCGAGTTCCTGTAGCGGACAAAAAACCGAATTAATTTGGACATTGCGATTAGCTAAATTAACAAGAGAATGAATGCGATCAAGTTCAACCCTCCAGCAGAAGATATTGCATTTTGAAGGAACCCATTTGCACCAATCCATGACATAGTTGTTGAGTGAAGGCCGACTTTCAACAATTAGTGTTTTAACCTCTTTCACAGAGGGGGTGTTTGGGATTACTTATTTGAAACTCCTTATGACTTATTCAAAAAGGTAATAAGTCATAAGTCACAATTTCTTACTTCTCAAAAACTATTAAAAGGAGGATGAAAAGTAAGAAAAACCAAACAAACTTATTACTTATCTCCTTTTCTAAGAAGTTAATAAGTTATAAGTTGGTTAAATAAGTAATCCCAAACACCCCCAGAGTACTCCTTAACATTGTTGCCCATCCATTCCCATTTCTCTCAATTACTTGATAGAACCACCTGCCCAATCATAAGAGAACATTTTGACCATTCATCTAGCTCCACAATTGATTGCGGCTGCCTCCCCCACCTCCATTCCTATGATGTAACCGGGGATATAGAAGAGACACACTCAGCTACCGTGCAATATTTTTTTCGTTCCAATGAGAACAACATTGGAAAGACGTCAAAATGCATAAAATTTAATATCATATTTAACAAAAGTAAATAGCCTTTTATAAGTTACACGATTTAAATAACTGTAATCATCAAAATATATATCTTTAACCTAATAAATGATTACAAGTTTTTGACATTTGGCAACATCACTTTCAGGAGCATTTTCCCGCCCATTCAATTTTTACCCATTTAGTAAAGACACGCGGGTTTTTACCGGACCATATATTTGAATTTCGGATCTAATTTCAGTCAATAAACCCGTTCATTCATTCATTCGCTGTAACCCTAATTTTTTGTTCAGCCTCAAGGTTCTACTCCGATGCTGCGATGCTCTTGGTGTTGATCCTTCGTTATTTGGTTCTGCTTCACGTTACTTCATCCTTCGCATATTAACCGGTATGTTATGTCAAAATCCCCCAAAAAAGTTTCGTAATCTTCTTTTTCTGTATTCATACACGACGTTCGTTGTTCGTTGATTAGGTATTCAGACACGGGTCGCTTCACCTTCGATTCGAATTGGTATGTTATATCAAAATCGTTACAACTTCTTCTACGTATCGATACTAGGGTTTTGTTCCAGTTTATCATAAAGATGAATTCGGATTCACAAATCTATGTTTGTTTATGCTATCTTTTGTTCACTTCCTTTTTTTCTATGCTATTATGACTTTTTATCATGTTTCTGTCTCTTTATTTGTCCACATATGTTTCAGATTTATTAGGATTAGTGTTCATATCCGAGATTGATTGTTTTATTCACTTTTTGTTAATCCATGGTTTGGATTGGTTCCACTTTATGCATAAAGGTGTTTTCGATGTCATAGATCTATATTTGTTTTTTTTTTTCAATTGGATGTTGATTTAGCTTAATAAAGGATGAATTTGGTTTTAGGATTTGCAGCCACTTTTGCTTTTAGGATTTGCATTCTCTGTTTTGCTCTTAGTATTTGCATGTTCTATAACCATGAATGTGTTTGACTTTTGGTACTTAGATGATTTATCAATGGTCAATTTAGCAGTGTTTGAGTAAACTTTACTTTAAGCGTGTTGGTATAATTTTAAAATCAAATATTTTCAAACTTATTTTACATCTGGTACTTTCTATCATTCTTAAATATAAAATATGATATTCTTTATAATCGGTAAGTGTATTATTTTGGTTGATATTCCTTTTTATTTTGTGTCACACAAAATGTATGAATGATTTTTTGAACCTAACTTCTCTGTTTTCAGATTGTGGTTGATTTTCCCTTTTATTGTGTCACATAGAATGCTTGAATCAGTTTTTGTTTTTGACGTGTGTTGATTAGTTGAGCGGTTGTATTTGGGAAGATCAGTTATGATATTATGTCCATTTTGTTGTGATTTAAGATTCAAACTAAACACCTTATCTTGGCATGTTTAGAACTCAGGAAGCAGCAGATTGTGTTTGTTTTCACTTTTATTTTGTGTTTCAATTCCAATCTTACTACTTTAACTTTAACAAATACGAAGACCTACCTGCACATGTGGACAGAGTAGACATGCTCACATGTACTAAAATGTGTTACTAAAATATGCATGACCTTACCTTCTGAATTGCAAATATTGTATATGTGCTGACTTGAGCAAATACTAAAATATGCTTGACCTTACCTTCTGAATCTGTCCTGACTTCAGCAAATACCAAAAAAAATACAGATTAAATTGTTAAAATGATTGGCATTCTTTTTTTTTTATTTGCTATGTGTTCGAATGAGCATAAAAAAATGTTGTGGGTGGTAATTCATGGATTGTCAATCTTAGGAATATGAACGGTGAATTGTCACTTTGATGGCTGGCTAAAAGTGGTACAAGATTTATGTTTACCGATCAGAACTCTTCATCCATTGATGCATGGACCTTTCTCGTGAATTCTTATCTTTTTGATAAAGAGCTTCAACCTGGTGATTTGTTTCATCATATTATTCTCGACCCAACAAAAGAGAGAGTGGTATTTAACTACTTAATTTACTCTTTTATTATTAGTTTTAATTTTAACGCAAGTCTTTAAATGTGTTAAGTTAAAACTAATAACAAATTACCGATCAGAATCTGATTCGTTTCATCATATTATTCTCGACCCAACAAAAGAGAGAGTGGTATCGCCTGTGTTCTGGTATTACCGTAACCGATATTAGTTACCGTTTTTATGGTTTTCGACTAGCGGAACCGGCAATGAACAAATTCCTTCCACGTAATGCGGGGAAAAAACAATCACCCTCCCGCCGCGAAGTGAGGGTCTTATTTCATTTTAAGCCCTTATAACAATATACATGTTTAACAAGTTTGGTTTTCTATTAATTTTATTTTCTTTGCTAACTTTCGGTCGTTACCTTTTGTGAATAAAAGTTTCTTCTATGCTCCACCAAGAGTGGATGCATGAATATATATATTAACATAATTAAATGATCATAGGTTACAAATGGAACCTCAATAATGAGAGGAATACAAAAAGAATACAAGCAGTAAATAGATACAATAAATGGAATTAAAGAAAAGTTAAATGTTGATAGCCTCCTTCAAGGCGGACCCGGGTGGAGCAGATTGCGGAAGTATTCAAATTGTTGTCGAGGCAGACTTTTGGTGAAGATGTTCGCTACCTGGAGCTTGGTTGGTATAAATTTAGTGTACAATTTTTCAGAGGTAACCAGTTCCCGAACAAAATTATAAACAAGGTCAATGTGTTTGGCCCGTTTGTGTGAAACGGGGTTCTGAGTGAGAAATCGAGCATTGAGGTTATCACAAAGTATAGTTGGGCGATCAGGTGGTAAAGCATGGAGCTCACGTAATAGATGGATGATCCAAATAATTTCTGTTGCGGTATTCGCTATTGCCCGATACTCAGATTCACAACTTGAGCGAGAGACAGTAGGTTGTTTCTTTGCAGTCCAAGAGATAAGGTTCCCCCCTAAAAAGCTAGAGTAGCCATATGTTGAACGTCTAGTTTCAAGGCAACATGCCCAATCCACGTCGAAATAACCAATTAAGGACGAGTGAGTTGGTTTGCAAAAATGAAGCCCATAGGTTAATGTCCCCTTGATATATCCGAGGATGTGTTTAACTTCCTTAAAACGCAACATAGTTGGGTTGTTTAGGAATTAGCTAACTTGGTTGATGGTATAAGAGATGTCGGGACGAGTTATGGTGAGATACTGGAGGGCACCAACAATCGAGTGGTATTGGGTCGGGTCTGGGTGTGGCTCACCGGATGTGACAAAGGAGACATTGGTAGATAATGGGGTTGGGGCCGGATTAGCATCAGACATATTGACTCGGTCCATAATCTCTTTGGCATATTTCGATTGAGTTAGATATAGACCATTGGAAGTAAAGGTTGCCTCAATGCCAAGGAAGTAGTTTAAGTTCCCCAAATCCTTAATAGAAAATTCGTTGTGTAACCGTTGAGTGAATGTCTTGAGGATGTGGTCTTGATTCCCTGTTAAGATTAAATCATCAACATAGACTAATAGGTACATAATGCAAGAGTCCCTTTTAAATATGAATATTGATGTGTCGGCCCGACTACAGGTGAAGCCGGGCGAAACTAGGAATTTGCTTAGACGATCAAACCAAGCACGAGGGGCTTGTTTTAGTCCGTAAAGGGCTTTATTCAGTTTGCACACATGATTGGTTAAGTTTGGGTCAGCGAACCCAGGTGGTTGTTCCATATAGATAGTTTCATTGAGATCGTCATGTAAAAAGGCATTGTTAACGTCCAATTGGTGAAGATTCCATCCATTTATGACGACCAAGGCAACGACAACCCGAATAGTGGAAGCTTTAATCACCGGACTGAATGTATGGGAATAGTCAAGACCCGGGATTTGACTGAATCCTTGGGCTACAAGACGAGCCTTGTGACGATCAATAGTGCCATCGGAGTGATATCTGGTACGGTATAGCCATTTGGATCCGACCACATTGCAACCGATAGGGTGAGGAACTAGGGACCAGGTTTGATTTTTGTGTATAGCATGGAGTTCAAGTTGCATTGCATGGATCCATTTGGGGTCAGTAGATGCCTGTTTTAGGGTTTTCGGGTCTTTGGATGCAAAAAAAAGTTGATGTAATATATAGGATGCATCTAAGAGACCAGCATGATGGAGAGGATTAAATACGCCAGACTTAGCACGTGTTTACATAGGGTGGGTAGGGAGGGGGGTTGGAAGTGGGGGTGGGTATAGGGGTGTTAGTGTTACTGGGAGTGGAGGGGAAGGTTTATGTGGCGGGGGAAAAGGTTACGGAAGGTGGGCAAGGGTGTTAGTGGTACTGGGAATAGCAGGTGGGGAGGGAGGTGCTGGTGGGGAGGGAGGTGCTGGTGGGGTGATTGTGGTGGTGGGGTTAGGTTGGTTTTCACTAGAGATATGGGTAGGTTGAGGAGCCATGCAAAGGTGGCATGGATCATAGATTTTGGAAGTTGTAGGAGCCGGGTTGGAAGGAGGTGTAGTAGTGGTATATTTGGCAAAGACTTTGTCTAGGAAGGTTGTTAGGGGAAGTGATGATGGGGTGGGATGTTGGCCATCAAGTTGGGTGAAGCAAGTTTCATCAAACCATGCATGACGAGTGACATAGATGCGGGTGGTAAGTGGGTCAAGGCACTTGAAGCCTTTGTATTTGGGACTGTATCTGACAAAAATACATGGTAAGCTTTGGGGTTCTAGTTTGTGTTTGGTGTAGTCACGCAGGCATGGATAAACCCGATACCTAAAGGTGCGAAGGGATGTGTAGTCGGGGGGGTTGTCGTAAAGTAGTTCAAAGGGGGTTTTTCCATTAAGGGTGGTGGACGGTACCCAATTTATAACATAAACGAAAGTGGAGAAGGCATCAACACAATAGTCCGGAGGGAGACATGCGTTAAATAACATGGTGAGACCGGTCTCAACAATTTGACGATGTTTTTGTTCGGATCTACCATTTTGTTGGGGTGTGTAAGGATATGACATTCCATGTAGGGTACCATTTGATTCAAACAGGGTGGGAACCCTATGGTTCACACATTCAGAACCACCGTCACTTTGAAATATTTTTACTTTCCTTATAAATTCGGTTTGAACAAATGGTACAAAAACTGATAAAGCATTATAGAATTCACCCTTGGTTCGTAAAAGATAAAGCCAACAAAATCTCGAGTAATCAACCACAAAAATTGCATAATAGCGATAATTTTCACTAGACATGATTGGTGAAGGACCCCATAAGTCACAGTGGATGAGATCAAGTGGTTTTAATGCCCGTTTCAAGTTATTATTAAATGGCAATCGTTTAGACTTTGCTAATTGACACGGGGATCACACACCCGGTTTAGGTAAAACAGAAATGAAAGATAGTTAACCAAGTTTTTTGCAACAACATAATAGTTTCAAAGGAAATATGTCCCAAACGGGAGTGCCAAATCTCAAAAGAAGCTTTAGGACACGAAGTAGAGGTAACATGAGCTTCATGGCCATTGAGCAAAACACATAGACCATCTTCACGGCGTCCCTGGGCTAGGATCTTTCTTGTTTGTCGATCCTGAATAAAAAACGCACGGTCAAAAAATAGGACATCAACATTATTGTCCTGCGTTAGTTTACTAACGGACAAGAGATTTTTGGTGATTTGTGGGACAATTAATACATCTTTTAAATGGATATTGTTACCAATTGAAATGTGTCTAGTATGGGTTATAGGGAGGGAAGTACCATTGCCAAAAGTAACAAACTCGTTACCCAAAGGAGTAGTCGGATTAGGAACAGTGGTGGAGGAAGATGCCATATGGTCGGTAGCACCTGAGTTAACGTACCAGTCCGGGGCTGCAGTGGTGACATGGCACTGTGCGTGAAAGGCCTGAGCCAGATTCTCTATAGTGGCTGGAGTATTTGGGACAAATGATGCAACGGAGGCACGAGAATTGGCATAATGTTCCTCTCGACGGCAAAGTTGACAGTTGGGTGGTCTCCTGCCACGGCCACGGACACCGGTAAATTGTGAGCCACTAGTAAATGGCTTCCTCGCCCACAAGAGGGAGCCTGAGGGCGAGAGGATAGGGCGGACCACAGGTGGGGTTGTGGTTCCATGCAGAGATCGAAGGAAAAACTCATGTCCTTCAGCCCTGGCAAGCAGGTCGGAAAAGGAGGGTAGCGGGCAGATGGAACGGATCGAAGTGGAGAAACTTTCAAAGCTTGGTCCGAGTCCACACAAGAACCAGTGGACTAGATCATTTGGGTCAATGGGATGACCAGTAGCACCAAGTTGATCACACAAGAATTTGAAATTCCAACCATATTCAGCAATGGAATTGTCACATTTGGTGGAGATTCTAAGTTGGTCACGGAGATTGTGAACATGCTCAATAGACGCGTTGTTGTACGCTGCCTCAAGGGCTAACCAAATCTGCCGAGCCGTGGTTAGTCCAATGATAACCGTAACGGCCACCTCGGTGAGGGAGGCATGAAGAATGATAATCATGCGCTGGAGGCTATCAACATTTAACTTTTTTTTAATTCCATTTATTGTATCTATTTACTACTTGTATTCCTCTCTTTATTGAGGTTCCCATTTGTAACCTATGATCATTTAATTATGTTAATATATATATTCATGCATCCACTCTTGGTGGAGAATAGAATAAACTTTAATTCACATGGTATCAAGACGTTCTTTCACTTTCTCCTCTCTTCTCCCACCCTTCCCTTTTCCCTCTTCCGTAATCCTCTCATGGCTGCCTCCTCCTCCATCCCCCTCAATGCTCTCTTCCACATGTTAACCATCAAGCTTTCATCCTCAAACTACTTACTTTGGCAAAATCAAATGATCCCCATTCTCACGTACCAAAACCTCCTTCCCAATGTTGATAGCCTCCTTTACATTGATACCTTTTTAAAAAAGTGGGAACTTGCAGGTGTTTCTGAATTTTCTTTGTGAGCATTCCAGAATAAATTTCTTTAAAATCATTTTTATATTCAAAATCGAGTGTGAAGGATGCTGAAATCGTGAGTCTGTCTTATTATTTACTAAACATATATAGAGTACAAGAGATCCGATATATAAGGAAAGGATAACAATTACAATATTTCAATTAATTTAAGAATATACACATATCTATTCTATTATACCCCCACAGTCGAAGCAGGAGGTGATCGGATGTTGAGACTGGACCGAAAATCTTCGAATAGTACTCGTGGTAACCCTTTTGTGAAGATGTCAGTGATTTGATATCTGGAAGGGACATGATACACCCAGATTTGTCCACGTTGAACCTTATCGTGAACAAAGTGAATATCCAATTCAATGTGTTTTGTTCGTTGATGCTGAATAGGGTTGGCTGAGAGGTAGATAGTACTCACATTGTCACAGTAGACAATGGATGCACAGTTGGGCAGTGAAGTTCCCGGAGTAAGTTACGGATCCAGCAGAGTTCGGAGACAACATTAGCGACTCCATGGTACTCGGCCTCGGCACTAGAGCGGGATAGAGTAGTTTGGAGTTTTGAGGACCAAGATAAGAGATTGTCCCCCAAGAAAACGCAATACCCGGAGGTAGAACGACAGGTGTCAGGGCATCCGGCCCAGTCAGTGTCTGTATAGGCAATGAGAGACGTGACAGGTGACTGGTATAGGGTGAGGCCGAGAGCAAGGGTTCCTTGAACATACCTTAAAATGCTCTAGAGTGCATGAAGATGAGGAGCCCGAGGGGTATGCATGTACACATACATATCTGTTGTACAACGTATGTGAGATCTGGGTGTGTAAAAGTAAGATATTGAAGCGCTCCTGCGAGACTCCGATAAGAGGTGGGATCATCGATGAGAGGACCATCGTTGGCACTAAGCTTTCCTGAGATGTCAAACGGAGTAGCAATTGGTTTACATGAATACATACCAGCTCTTTCAAGGATTTCCAAAGCATACTTTTGTTGAGATAAAAACAGACCATTGCTTGTTGTGGTGACAGATATTTCGAGAAAATAATGCAACTTGCCAAGATCTTTCATAGCGAATTTCTTTGAGAGTTGAGATATAAAGTGAACCCAAAGCGAGTTTGTGGAGGTTGTAAGGATGATGTCATCAACATACAAAAGTATATAGGTCGTGTCACGTCCCCGACGGTAAATAAAAAGAGAATGACCAGTCTTGATGTGTTGGAAACCCAAGGTGTGAACAAAATCCTTAAACCATTGATACCAAGCTCGTGGGGCCTGCTTTAACCCATATAGCGAGCGTTTGAGTTTGCACATCACGAAAACCCATGGGTTGATGCATATATACCGTTTCTGCAAGGTGACCGTGAAGGAAAGCATTTTTCACGTCTAGTTGGTGGATCGGCCAAGAATTAGATACGGCGATGGAAATAACCGTTCTAATGGTGGCCGGTTTCACAACCAGGTTGAATGTCTCGCCACAATCGACTCCGACCTGTTGAGACCTTCCATCACAAACAAGACGGGCCTTATACCATTCAAGAGACACATCAGCATTATTTTTATGTTTATAGATCCACATACATCGTATTATATTCATCTCTGAGCTGCGAGGCACAAGGTCCCACGTCTTATTTTCAACAAGTGCATTAAATTCATCTATCATGGCTGATTTCCATACAAGGGAGGAAAGGGCTTCGGAAGGGTTTTTGGGAAGAGGTTGAAAGGATGTGGGAGGTAGGTGGGGGGCTGTTGTAGTGTGGAACAGCAATGGATTGTTGGGTTTTGAGGATCCTTTTTTGCTACGGGTTTGCGTAGGATGACGGGAGGGGACAAGATCGAGTGGCGGTGGAGGTTGTGCGGTGTGATTGGTTCGGGGTTATTTGTTGGTGGTTTTGAGCATCTGGAGTAGGTTAGAAGGGGGGGGGGGGGAGGAGAGGGCTGGTTTTGGGTGGTGGGTGGTGGGGAGGATGGTGGTGTTACGGGTGGGTCGGAAATATGGTTGTTAGGGGTGGTTGTAGTAGGTGTTCCGGGTGAAGAGTGAGTTTGTGTAGACCAAATAGATGGGTGGGGATCTGAGTGTAAGAACTGATACGATAGAGGGGAGGGATTTAGCTTAGAGAAAGGAAAGGTGGATTCTTCGAAGACAACATGACGGGAAATGATGATTTTATTTATCTAGAAATTTAGACATTTATACCCCTGATGGTTTGAGGGGTAACCTAAGAAGACACAAGGAGTGGAACGATTTTCAAATTTGTTAATGGTGGTTTAGGGATGTAGAGGGAAACATAGGTAACCAAACGTGCGTAGGTGAGAGTAGGTGGGGTGAGACTCATAGAGTAAAGATGTGGGAGTTTGAAAGTTCTTGGTTTTACTAGGTAAGATGTTCAAAATATATGAAGCCATTTGTAAATCGTGATGCCAAAACTGAGGAGGGACGGAGGAATGGGTGAGTAATGTACGAATGATGTTATTAATCGAGAGAATTTTGCGATCCGCTTTACCATTTTGAGATGAGGTATGATGACATGAGAAACGTAACACCATCCCATTTCGACCTCCAATCGAGTTAGCGTGACTAACACGGGTGAGGTTTGTCAAACCCAGTAGTACTACTCAAATTACCTCGCTATGCTCATATTAAAGCGTTCGATGTGAGGACTTTCATGATAGAGTTTTCGCATAGTCATAACAAGTGCTAACATATATGAATTAGAAAAATCAAAAGGGTTTGCGTCATGTTTTCTCCCCCAATTTAAAACAGTAAAAGGGGCTGTGAAACTCAAGTGAGTTGCGTGTAAGCGTAGTAAACAACACCGCACAAAGATGCAATAGAAACACAAGAGTTTGCCTGTGAACGGTCTACGGATGCCCTAGAATTATAATCATAATAATTAGGGACACATGGGATTTGTGACGACACGGAAGGATCGGATGTCCTAAATATGTTTAGGATCAACGGGTAGACAAACTAGTCATCGAAATCAAGGAATTCATAGTTTAGTAATTATAGTAAAAGTGGTACGTATTAAACGTCGCAAAACATGAGTTAATATATATATATATATATATATATATATATATATATATTATTTAGGGCTGTAAACGAACCGAACCGAACGAAGCCTTGTTCGTGTTCGTTCGTTTATCATTTAACTTGTTCATGAACGGTTCACGGACACGAACCGAACGAAATTTCATGTTCGTGTTCGTTCATTAAGGGAATAGACTTGTTCACAAACGAAACCGAACGAAGCCTTGTTTGGGACTTTTGATATCAACCATAATGTCTTCCAAAATGAACATTTAATAAGATAATTTCAATATCAAGTTTATGTACATCTATCGAACTTACTTTACTTAGTTAATTGTTAGGGTAAAAAATAAAATACAAATTAAAGAATATAAAAGCTTTAGATAAAATAAAATAGAAATATACAAAAATCTTTAATGAACAACATAAACAAACGAACACGAACATAAACGAACGAACGTAATATAAACTAATGTTCACGAACACAATTGAACGAACGAGACATCAGTTCATGTTCGTTCATTTAGTTAATCATACAAAATTACTTGTTCATCTTCGTTCATTTATTAAACGAACGAACGTAAATGAACTTCCCACCGAACGATTCACGAACTGTTCGCTGAACGTCCGGTTTGTTTACAGCCTTGATATTATTGTTTCGTTTGTTTGTTTGTTTGTTTGAGTTAACAATAAACCTTGAATAATATAAATAATAATATTATTTTAAAAACGCGAGAATAATAATAAAAAACGAGTTATAAAATCAAAATCGAATATTAGTATATCGTTTGCGTGTTTTTATGAACTAAATAACAAATTAAAGAATAATATAATAACTTATATTATTTTTAATTTACGTAAAATACTCAAAAGGTGTTATAAATTCTATCCCGACCCTTCGGGTGTTTTTCGGGTTCAAAACGTGTTAATATAATATTATAATAATGGAAAAGATTTTATAATAAAATAATGTGTAAAAATATGTTTTATAAACAAAATAGGGTGGAGGGACTCGAACCCGGGTCTCCTCCCCCACAGTCCAACGAGTTAACCAGTCCACCGTCAGAATCGATTTATGTTTAATTCGGTGTTTTAAGCCCAATTAGCATGGGGCTTTTGTTCTATAGATGAAAAAGAAACTGAGGAGATGTTTGATTACCAGAATTGTGTTTGAATTGACAGGGTTCTACTAAATGGAGTTCTGACTTCGACGAGGTTGGTCTCCGATGTCTCCTAGTACGTCTCCGGCCGAATTGAGTGGTGCAACAGGTTCAGAAGGATGCGACTCAAGTGTTTAGAGAATTTGAATTCAATATTGTAATGCCTAATGTTGGAATTCGTTGGATACTTGATGAGTAGTCGACGGTTTCGACTTTAATGGAATTAATGGGATTAATTCGAGTTAATAACAATTTTAAATTCTCTGATGATGTCGTTTATGGTATTACTTCGAATTTGGATCCAAGAACACTTAATTTTGACTTGTAAAAGTCAACAATTTGGATTTTGGATATTGGCAAGACTAGTCCCTGCAGTTTCTATATAAATGTTTGAGTTATGACAGAAATAGTCCCTGTGGTTTGTAACAGAGTTAACTGAACTGACTGAGTTCGTGTGAGATAACGGAGTTTGAGTTAACAGTGTTAACCGGAATTTGTCGGGTGTCACATCATCCCCTAGTTGAAAGAATTTTCGTCCCGAAAATTAAAATAATTTTTTTTTCCGGATGTCACAAGTTGAAAGAATTTTCGTCCTGAAAATTAGAATAGTACCTTATGTGTTTGACGCGGAGTGCTTGAACAGATGAGGTTACTTGCGCATCATCTGATCTTCGCGCTCCCATGTGAATTCTGGTCCGCGTTTCGAGTTCCAACGAACTCTGACAATAGGGATTTTACTGTGTTTGAGCGTTTTGATTTCCCTATCCATGATTTTGACCGGTTCTTCAATGAAGCGTAATTGTTCATCGATTTGTAGTTCCTCAAACGGAACCATGAGTGTCTTGTCTGCTAAACACTTCTTCAAGTTTGAGACATGAAATACATTGTGCACACCACTCAGTCCTTCAGGTAGGTCCAGTTGATACGCTACTGGGCCAATTCTCTTCACTATCTTGAACGGTCCAACATAACGAGGGTTTAGCTTGCCTCGCTTACCAAAATGGATTACACCTTTCCAAGTTGAGACTTTTAGTAGAACCATGTCGCCTACTTGAAATTCAAGCGGTTTCCGACGCTTATCGGCATTGCTCTTTTGACGATCACGAGCTGCTGCCATACGATTTCGAATTTGAATGATTTTAACAGAAGTTTCGAGCACAAGTTCAGGACCCGTAAGTTTGTTATCCTCAACTTCAGCCCAACAGATAGGTGATCGGCATTTCCGCCCGTATAATGTCTCGAATGGTGCTGCTTTGATGCTAGTGTGATAATTGTTATTGTAGGAGAACTCCACTAAAGGCAAGTGAGTTTCCCAACTGTTTCCGAAATCGATCACACAAGCTCGTAGCATGTCCTCTAGGGTTTGAATATTACGCTATGTCTGGCCATGTGTCTGAGGATGGTATGTTATGCTCATATCTTGAGCTTTTTGTAAGGATTGCCAAAAATGTGAAGTAAATCGAGCGTCACGATCAGATATGATTGAAATTGGCACTCCGTGCCGAGAGACTACTTCTTTCAGATAAATGCGAGTTAATTTCTCCATCTTGTCAGTCTCTTTGATTGCTAGAAAGTGAGCGGATTTAGTCAAGCGATCTACGATCACCCAGATGGTGTCGCATCCGTTAGGAGCTCGAGGTAGTTTAGTAATAAAATCCATGGAAATTTGCTCCCATTTCCACATCGGGATTTCCGGTTGTTGGAGCAAACCAGAATGCTTTTGGTATTTGATGTGTTAGGATTTACACATCTTTTTGGCACAAAACTTCGCTCATTTCACGATCAAATCTTGGTTATTTTCAACGTTTAGACACTTATTTGCTTCATTTCCTGTTTTGTAGGTTTTTGTGAAGCTTAGTGAACAAACAAGAGGATTCCAGGATAAAAAATTGAAGTTTTAGGGTTTTTGTGATGGAGGCACGATCGTGCCCCCTACTTGTCACGGTCGTGCCAAGCTAGCAAACCCTAGGCATGGTCGCGCCCACATCTTGCACGACCGCGCCAAGCCAAAAGCCAAGGCACAACCGTGCCTTGGTCCCCCACGGTTGCGTGTCACACCGTGAGTCTGAACATCCGTACTTCATCGATCAGTGGGACCTAATGGAAGCTCCGGATCGGTCAACCCTCTGTCACACGGTCGGGTTAAGACCTAGACACGACCGTGCCTTTGTACCTGGCATGGTCGTGCCTTCTCTCTTGGCACGGTAGTGTCTCCCTTTTTCTATATAAACAGAACTTAAACTCTCATTCAGACATTTAGCAACCAGGGAGAAAAACCCACTGTTCCAGCTCGTATCATCCTTGTTCCAGCCATATTTCAAGCTTCTTGGAGAGGATACAACATCAAGAGGATCACCATACATCAACAACAACATCTAGGCTTGGAGGAGTGGTTTGATTCTTGTTTTCATATCAAGCTTCTCACTACTTTTCTCTGCTTATTTGTAATTTTTGTGCTCATGATGTGCTAAAACTCTTGTTCAGTTTGGTTTAGATGAAGTTTAGATACATTTGAAAACATTCATGGATTATTGGCAATTATTGTGTGAATGTTATAACAACCGTATGATTATTCTTCGATGAAATTATGTATTCAAGTATTTTAAGTTGTTTACAAGACTCGTATTTGTGTATGCCATATTATGTTGGAAAACTTGTGGTTTATGCTTATATTTATGGATTGGTGTATGTATTTATACTAATTTATGGCGTTTGACTAGGAATGGTGAATGAAGTCTTGTTTATGAATCATTATATTTGTATGTGTATCCTTATGCTTATGTTTGGAAAGACAAAGTGTTTTTTATGATGTTTCATGCTTAGTTTTATGTTTATCTAGGTATTGTTGACACATTCTCCTAATTTATATAACCTTTGTATGAACATTGTATGTTGAAGAAATGCATATTGTTGTCTAATTTAATCAACTTGAGGTGGGTAATGTGTTGTTCATTTTATATTTCCTACTAGTTGTGGGATTAGTGTACCTTAATCGGAAGCTAGTTCAATCTTTATAAACATTGACATGATTGTTAAACATGTGAGCTTCATTGTATGACTTTAGGTGGTTGGTTTGTGTAATTCATGCTAGCTTTCCGAATGGTCATTTGATTAGATATTTTTTACGAGAATTTAGTCAGTTTATGTTTCGTGTATTTGCCATGTTTCTATGAGTGTATTGAATGTATTCTAAATGGATTCAACACCGAAGTGATATCTTCTCCTTAATTGTTTGACTTGTGATCTTAGCTTAGTTTATATTCTTGCATGTTAATTTAATCAAAATCAACTTAAACATCTTTTACCCTTACTTGATTGAATCTTAGTTCCGGCTTATTATCGCATTCCACCGTGTCCACGGATTGATATCCGGTTCTTAACTTTACTATATTGCTATCCGACGGGTACACTTGTCCGATGTGTGTGTGATTAGTCTTTGGTGAAAACCATTTTTAAAACTCAAATTGTGTGAAAATACTTATAAAAATATATATATAGTTTACACGTGTCATTATTCGACCTAACTTTCGAGCAGGTCAGACACTTGCTCACATAGGTGGTTATATCAGCTTTCATGTTCGACCACCAATAAAGAACCTTTAGGTCATGATACATTTTATCAGAACCAGGATGAATAGAGTAACGAGATTTATGAGATTTATCCATTACAAGCTCTCTTAAGTTCCCGTACTTTGGAACCCATATTCGTTCAACAAAATAGCGAATGCCATCTTATTTAACCTCAAGTTGTTTCTCCATACCACGTGTGGATTCCAACGGTAGGTTTTCCTCTTTCAGGGCTTCGAGTTGAGCACTACGGATCCGGTCAGGTAATCCGGGGTGGATAGTGAGTTGTAATGCTCGAACTCGTCTGGGTTTAGTTTCTTTCCGGCTTAGGGCATCGGCTACCATGCTAGCCTTGCCCAAATGATACTTGATAGCACAATCATAGTCATTTAAGAGTTCGATCCAACGACGCTGTCGCATGTTCAACTCTTTTTGTTCGAAGATGTGCTGAAGACTCTTGTGATCGGTGTAGATAGTGCATTTGGTACAGTACAAGTAATGTCTCCAGATTTTCAAAGAAAACACTACAACTCCCAATTCTAAGTCATGGGTAGTTTAGTTTTTCTCATGAACTTTCAATTGACAGGAAGCGTATGCAATAACCTTTTCGCGTTGCATCAACACATAACCAAGACCTTGAATAGAGGCATCACAATACACTACAAAGTCATCCGTTCCCTTGGGAAGAGATAGGATAGGTGCACTATAGAGTTTCTGTTTCAGCAGTTGGAATGCTAATTCGTGAGTATTGCTCAAGTTATAGGGTTTACCCTTTAGAGTTAGAGCAGTGAGAAGTTGATCAATCTTTGAGAATCCCTCGATGAATTGACGGTAGTAGCCAGCCAATCCCAAAAATTGTCGCACCTCTGTTGGAGTCGTTGGTGCTGCCCAATTCTTGATGGCTTCTACTTTAGATGGATCGACATGTATTCCTTTGTCGTTGACTACATGTCCTAGAAATTGAATCTTCGCGAATCCAGAATTCGTACTTAGAGAATTTGGCATACAATTGCTCTTGCTTTAGCAATTCAAGGATTAAACGCAGATGCCCCTCATATTCTTCCTTGTTCTTAGAATAGATGAGGATGTCGTCAATGAAAATGATGATGAATTGATCAAGGTAGGGTTTACACACGCGGTTCATGAGATCCATGAACACAGCGGGTGCGTTGGTTAGTCCGAAAAGCATGACCATAAACTCATAGTGGTCGTACCTAGTTCTGAAAGCAGTCTTAGAGATATTTTCGTCCTGGACTCTCAGTTGATAGTAACCGGATCGAAGATCGATCTTTGCATAGAAACTTGACCCTTGAAGTTGGTCAAATAGATCGTCAATACGGGGTAGAGGGTCACGATTCTTGATAGTTACTTTGTTCATCTCATGGTAATCGATGCACGTACGGAAAGTCTCATCTTTCTTCTTGGAGAATAAGACTGGAGCTCCCCATGGCGATGAGCAATGTCGGATGAAACCTTTATCCAACAACTCTTGCAGTTGTGTAGATAGTTATTGAAATTCACTGGCTGCAAGTCTGTAGGGTGACCGAGAAATCGGCGCTGCTCCAGGTGCAAGGTCAATTTGAAATTCAACTTGACGTTGCGGTGGTAGACCAGGAAAGTCTTCGGGAAATACTTTCGGATAGTCACGTACGATCGGGATGTCGTCAATCTTCTTCTCCTCAGATGGCTGCTCAGCGACGAGAGCCAAAATAGTAGTATATCTCTTTCGCAAGCACTTCTGTGCTATCATGATAGATATGATACCTACGACAGCACCACTCTTTTCGCCTTGGGCAGAAAGGGATTTTACACGAGGGAGAGGGAGGAGAACAGTTTTTGTCACGACAAATGATTTTGGCTCGGTTCTTAGATAACCAATCCATACCGACAATTATGGCAAAACTGCCAAGTGTGACTGCATGACGTCTAGGTCAAGCTTATGACCAACCAATCCTCGCTTACATCTTCTAAGAATGTGAGTTGTTTCGATTTTCTGACCGACTGATATCTCAATAGTATACTTGGCTTCTAATAGAGTTGGAGTACGACCGCACCAACATGAAATTAGTGAAGTCATGCTGAAACTTCTAGTGAGACCCGTGCTTATAAGGTAAGCGTCAATCAATGCAAAGGTCAAGGGAAGAGATTCACATGTAGGAAAAGAAATTTCTAATGATATATAGATTTCAGTAAAATAAGGGATATGATGTATGTTTAAGTAATCACATTCAACCGATGGTTGGTTAGATTAAATCCCCATTTTCTAATGTCATAGAAATAACTGGGTATCATTTTGTGAAGAAAGAAGTCCGTTTACAGAGTTGGATATCCTGGTGTATAAACCAAATTAGGCTGAGGGTTAGTCACAGAATAAAGTAATAGGGTCAAATGGAATTTATTGTTGGAGTGTAAGGGATAATGTGTTAGCTCAGAAATAATTCTTCCAATTCCGCTTACATAGTTGGAGTCGATGGGTTTACCATGAGGTTCTACTAGAGTTTCAATCGATATGGTTTCATTGATCAAGTCTGGATGAGAGTCTTAAGTTCACTAAGGCTCTTACATGAGTGAAATCAAATGATGGATCCTATGGATGATAGTTCAGTGTGTCTGTAAATATCTTCGACATGATAGTCGCATCTATCAACTGTTGAACAGGTTTAACGGTACCAACTAGTCGTTGAGTGGGTTACAAGAACTTCTACAGACAGTGGAAACTTAAGTCTGTAAATCACAGATTAGGACCATTTATCCACACACTAGGTTTCACCTGGACTTACATGCACCTCAAATTACTATTTCTTGTGCACCCGTAATGATAATTTGCTTTACATGCTCACCCTAGTTTTCCATGTCCTGTGTCAAAATGTCCTTTAGTTTGTATTGTCGAGTAAAGAGTGTTGTCAGATATGATAAGTCATCGAGAGGCTTAGTCATCAACCCTAAACCGATCAACTAGGACTTATATCAGGATGAGTAGTGGGGAATCTTTTGATCCCAGTATTCACTCGAGTTAAGACACAAAACGAGAGTCCAATCCAGTGTATTGTAGATGGAAACATGCACATGAAACAAACATGCACATGAAATGCGGCGTCAGTATAGGGTTTGAGTATGCAATGAGCAATGCGTTCTCAACTTTGTGGACAATCTATTCTCAACAGAATATCGACCAAAGAAGCGAGCCCATGGCTCGGGAAAGTGATGTCATCTACGTGTCAATGGATTCTACAATAATGCGTGCAACGGTCTGCCTTCACTCGACGTACCTCAAGCGAGGTCCACTGGTTCAGGCTTAAAGTAGCGTAAAGCTAGTTAGATCGGAGTATTGTTGCTAGTGGGTATAGTAGGGACTCGCCTCGGACGAACCCCACTCCCAAAGAGTATGTGCTAGTGTTGAGTGTCGTCCATAACATGGACCTAAGAAGGCCCACCATACCCTACAGATGATGGTGGTGTAAGTGACTCCTCCAAATGCTCCGTCTTGCTGCCCTCAGACAAGAGTGAATGCAGTTTTGGTGATTCCCCGAGCGCCACCACTGGGAGTGATGATGCAATGCGAATGACGTGTCCCGTGTCAGCAGAGGGTGATATGGATGATGTCAACATGCATGCAATGCAATGTTCGTATGGATACTATGTGTATTAGGTATGAGTGTCTGTGTCGTGTAACTAATGCATGTGTGCAGTTATAGTCTAGTGTGTAATTCTAGTTCTCTATAATCAATGGCTCTGATACCAATCTGTCACACCCCCAAAATCCACTAACGGAGTTTTACCGTTTAGGCGGGTGACAAACTAGGATCTCGGTCATTAGTTACATCAAACGACTCTATATGAGTGTAAACAATTTTATTAAATGTTCAGAGTTAATGCTGAAGCGATAAATAGAAATAAATGCGCAAAACAAACGCGCCCAATTTCCAGTTTAAAACAAAGTAAATACGATAGTTTAAATGTTTTTATTATAAATAAGATAATATTAGGATTTCATGCATGTCCTAATTGTGCACATGTGCCTTAGCTTAGCGTCCTAAGAAAACATGTAAAAAAAGTGTCAACACGAGGTTGGTGAGTTCACATGTTTCAGTTTGTAATAACGTTTAACAGATTAATGTACATTCAATATATATCAACAGGTAGCTAACCCATGTTCATGTTTACTAATGCGCTCGCAACCGAAAGCTGATTGTTTGTGTTTATATGCCTCCCACCAGGCTATCAACCATGGTCCCGTGTTTAGGTAAATATTGCACCCGTTCGACCCCCAATCGATTTAGTGCGACTAAAGCGTGTGAGGTTTGTAAAACCCAGTAGTACTACTCAATTTACCTCGCTATGCTGATATTAAACGATTCGATGTGAGGACTTTCTTGATAGAGTTTACGCATAGTCATAACAAGTGATAACGTATATGAATTACAAATATCAAAAGTGTTTGCGTCATGTTTTTCCCCCTAATTTAAAACAGTAAAAGGGGCCGTGAAACTCACCTGAGTTGCATGTAGGCGTAGTAAACAACACCGCACAAGGATGCAACAGAAACACAAGAGTTTGTCTGTGAACGGTCTACGGATACCCCTAGAATTCTAATCATAATAATTAGGGACACATGAGATTTGTGACGACACGGAAGGATCGGATATCCTAAATATGTTTAGGATCAACGGGTAGACAAACTAGTCATCGGAATCAAGGAATTCCAAGTTTAGTAATTATAGTAAAAGTGGTACATATCAAACGTCGCAAAACATGAGTTAATAATATATATATATATACATATATATATATATACATATATATTATTGTTTCGTTTGTTTGTTTGAGTTAACAATAATAACCTTGAATTATATAAATATTTATATTATTTCGAAAACGAGTTATAAAATCAAAACCGAATCTATACTATATAATAAATAAAGGTTTTTCCATGCCACGTATCGTCTCCACATTCATTGTCATCATTTTTTCCCGCCTCTCTCTCTTATTAAATGCAACTCAATCTTTTAATAATAATATATATTTAAAGAAAATATTAATCTATACTATATAATAAATAAATGTTTTTTCATGCCACATGTCGCCTCCACATTCATTCTCATTATTTCCCCCCCTCTCTCTCTTATTAAATGCACTTCCATCTTTATACAAAAATATATATTTATAGAAATTACTAATTATACTAATAAAACACATTTATTTTAAATTATCCTTTATGAAACTTTGAAATCTAATTATGTAACTTTTATTTTCAATTAAATAATAAATAAAAATCAAATTACATTAAATAGTACTTAATGTATTTTCAAAATCCAATTATATATTACTTTTTACATATTTTGAGTTTTATTTTCTATCCTTAGAATATGATACATTTTTACACATATATAGATTTAAAATATGATACATTTTTACACCTGTACAGAATATGATATTTTTCACTCCGTGTGTATACACGGGATCTAAACTAGTTATACTAATAAAATATATTTATTTTTAATTATCTCTTATGAAACTTTGAAATATAATTATGTAACTTTTATTTTCAATCAAATAATAAATTGTAATCAAATTACATTAAATAATACTTAATTATTTTCAAAACTCAATTATATATTAGTTTTACATATTTTAAGTTTTGCTTTCTATCCTTAGTATATGATACATTTTTACACATTTAAAATATACATAAAGATTTAAAAATTTTATTTATTAATATTTTTCACCCCGTGTTTATACACGGGATCTAAACTAGTATTAGTATAAACCAATCATTTGCGTGTTTTTATGAACTAAATAACAATTTAAAGAATAATATAATAACTTATATTATTTTTAATTTACGTAAAATACTCTAAAAAAGGTGTTATAAATTCTATCTCAACCCTTTGGGTGTTTTTCGGGTTCAAAACGTGTTAATATAACATTATAATAATAATGGAAAAGATTATATATCAAAATAATGTGTAAAAATATGTTTTAAAAACAAAACAGACGGGAGGGACTCGAACCCGTGTCTCCTACCCCACAGTCTAACGAGTTAACCAGTCCAACGTCTAAAGCAATTACAAAAAGAAGGAATTAAAATTATTTTTAGCATTCAAGCCCCTGTGTTCTTCCCCTTTGTGAAACCCAAATCAAAATCCATCCTAATTCCATCGATTTTGATCTCCATTATCCAAAATAATAATAGGGTTTTGTTAATTAGCTTCATACGAATATGTGGTAAGGTTTAATTGTAGAATAAACAAGTTTAGAATTGTTTAATTGCGTTTTTATAAACTGAAACCCTAGTTTAAGAACATGGAATCGATTTGATTAATTATTGTAATAAAAGTTGTTGAATTTATGGGGCTTTCAAACAACACGGAATTGCGAAACTAAAAATGTAGATTAATTGTATTGAGATCAACTCTAGACCGGATTTCGATTAAACCGAATACGGGATGAACCCTAGAATCGATTCATGTTTAATTATGTGTTATAAGCCCCAATTAGCATAGGGCTTTTGTTCTATAGATGAAAAAGAAACTGAGGAGATGTTTGATTACCAGAATGGAATTTGAATTGATAGGTTTCGACTAAATGGAGTTCCGACTTTGACGAGCTTGGTCTCCGACGTTTCCTAGTGCGTCTCCGGCCTAATTGAGTGGTGCAACAGGTTCAGAAGGATGCGACTCATGTGTTTAGAGATCTTGATTTCAATATTGTAATGCCTAATGATGGAATTTGTTGGATTCTTGATGAGTAGTCAACTGTTTCGACATTAATGGAATTAATTCGAGTTAATAACAATGTTAAATGCTCTAATGATGTCGTTTATGGTATTAACATGTAAATCAGTTACAAGTTTGGACAGTTTATGACTTCGAATTTGGATCCAAGAACACTCAATTTGGACTTGTAAAAGTCAACAATTTGGATTTTGGATATTGGCAAGACTAGTCCCTGCAGTTTCTATATAAATGTTTGAGTTATGATAGAAATAGTCCATAACTGAACTGACTGAGTTCGTGTGAGATAACGGTGTTTGAGTTAACAGTGTTAACCGGAATTTGTCGGGTGTCACAACCATTGTGGCTAACCACGGGCCACACGACCCCTGCCACCGGAGCGACCACCACCATGTCCTTGGCCCCGAGGTTGGCTTTGGCCCCTACCCGCCGCTGTGGAGAAAAAGCCAGGATGTGGAGGCTGGGTGGATGGGATTTGGTGTACCTGAGTACGGGTGGCTACTAGAGCATTAGCATGATAGGCAGCAGCAGTGGAGTACCGGTTTGACTTGCGAGTTTCTTCTAGTATTAACTTGGACCTTGCCTCATAAAAATCTGGAAGAGGCACTGTTTATTGAAGTAGCATGCCAACTCCATCATAACTAGCATTCAAACCTGAGATGAGTTGCAACACCAGATGCTGATTGGAGACAGGTGATGCCAAGTTTGCAAGTTGATCAGCAAGAACTTTTAGGGCTTGGCAGTACGAGGAGATGTTTGAAAAACTGTCAAGTCGGGTGTTGGAAAATTGATGTTCAAGATATACAGCACGATAATTGCTGCTATCTTGAAAGATATTGGCAAGGGCTTGCCAAGTTTTTGCAGCAGTGGAATCGGGTTGAAGGATGGTGTGCAAAAGATCATTAGATATCGTGCTGTAAATCCACTGCAACATGATTGCATCTACTCTGGTCCAAAGGTCAGTAGAAGTGGAAGAGGATGAGGATGATGAAGACTGTGTTTTTGGTAGGATATGATCGAGCACCTCGAAAGCCCGACAATGAATCTTAAACAGCTCTGCCCAAGAGGTGTAGTGACTGTTTTCTATCTCCAACTTCACGGGTATGAAGTTGAGGATGTTTGTAACAGTGATTGCTGGGTGTATTTTGTCTGCCATCGGAAAGAAAATAAGAAGAGCAGAAGGTTGGTAAGAACAGAAAAAAATAAATTAACAGAAGAGTGTGCATGGGGGGGGGGGGGCAGAATTAGGGTTTGGGTATTCAGAGGTGTAAACGCTCTCATGAAGGATGCTGAAATCGTGATGTCTTATTATTTACTAAACATATATAGAGTACAAGAGATCCAATATATAAGGAAAGGATCACAATTACAATATTTTAATTATCTATACTATATAATAAATAAAGGTTTTAAGAGAAACACTTGTCATTCACACATGTATCCTCAACATTTTTTCCCCGCCTCTCTCTACTATTAATTAAACAATTTTCTTTAATTTTTTTTATAATTTCTGTTTCTCACCTCTCTTCTATTAAATAATAATGATTTCTATAATTACTTTTATAAAACGTTTTTTATTTAAAAAAATAGGTTTTTTCATAAAACATTGTTTTTAATTTGAACACTTCTTAATTTTTTTAATAAAGCATTTTAAAAAAATAATTATATAACATTTTTATAATTTACAAATCTTCATAAAAACTGATGTTTTATAAGAAGTTGTATTTATTCAACCCATGGTTTTAACCTTGTTTTAAGAATATACACATATCTATTCTATTAGAGTGTATTTTATTTGTGTCGCACGCTACAACGAGCGCCGTTACCGTTTAGGTGTCGTGACAAACTCACCCGTTTATGAACGAACAACATCGTTAGCATCGTATCCCATATAGATGTTCGTTTTTATGGTTTTTGACAAGTCGAAGCGATAGACGATCAAACCCCTGCTGCTTTATGCGGAGATAAAATGTCCGAGCTCATATTCATGTACGTAATGTTCACGTGTCAAGGAAGACCTTTCATCACATTCATATTCATGTACGTAAAAAGACTAGTTTTATTATAAAATCGAACAAGTCGTTTTTACATGACATCACAATTTTATTTTTATTCATTGCTTTTGTAATCTATACTATATAATAAATAAAAAAATTTCGATGCCACGTGTCGTCTCTACATTCATTCTCATCTTTTTTTTCCCGACTCTCTCTCTCTTATTAAATGCACCTCCATCTTTTAACAATAATTAATAGTTAAAGAAAATATTAATTATATTAATTAAAACACATTTATTTTAAATTATCCTTGCCACGTGTCGTCTTCACATTCATTCTCATCTTTTTTTCCCCGTCTCTTTTTCTTATTAAATGCACCTCCATCTTTTAACAATAATTAATATTTAAATAAAATATTAATTATATTAATCAAAACACATTTATTTTAAATTATTTTTGCCACGTGTCGCCTCCACATTCATTCTCATCTTTTTTTCCAGCCTCTCTATCTTATTAAATGCACCTCCATCTTTTAACAATAATTAATATTTATAAAAAATATTAATCATATGGATTAATTAAAACACATTTATTTTAAATTATCCTTTATGAAACTTTGAAATCTAATTATGTAATTTTTATTTTTCAATCAAATAATTAATGAAAATCAAATTATATTAAATAGTACTTAATGTATTTTCGAAACCTAATAATATATTAGTTTTTATATATTTTGAGTTTTGTTTTCTATCCTTAGTATATGATACATTTTTACACCTGTAAAATATACACATTAAGCTTTAAAAATATATTTTATTGATATTTTTCACCCCGTGTGTATACACGGGATCTAAACTATATTTTTATGAACTCTACAAACATAAAACAATTTTATAACCAACTATGATTTAAATAAAAAACTTTTAATCATATATTTACATATTCACATTGTTCCATTTTGACGAGTGTATGTGTTAATAGATTACATTATATATACGGGTTTTAAAAACATAATTTTTTTATTACAACGTACTTAACATTACATTTATTTAACCCGTATAATACACGGGATTCTAAACTAGTTAAATGAATATATCGAAGACTTGCTGTAGGAAGTCTCCTTTGATTAATTACTAGTGGGTAAGCCCGCGTTTCGCGACGGATGTGAAATCCGACCACATTACTCTTGGTTTTATTAGTCAAACATTTAGTTATTTTCTTTCAGTGGTATTTTTAAGTTCTCATATATTTAAATAATAGTCACAACGCGGTATTTGTTAAGCTTATTAGTCCGAGTTTTACAAAATAATAAAATTAAAACAGAATTCAAATGTTCACCCTAAAAAATTTACTAAATAACTGAAAAATAACAAACATAATAGTTATACAAAAATAGTTTTTCAAACAGTTGACCTTGCTGAAACGATAAGCTTCTCAAGGCATTGACCTTGTTGAAACAATTAGTTGACCTTGCTAAAACGATCGATTGACCTTGCATGGGCAATTTAATTTAGAATATTCCATAACTTCAACTATGATCAATTACAAATAGGGTTTCTAGTCTTAAGCGTAAAATGAAATTGCAAGGATCAGAAAGTCAAACACATGTTATTTTCAAACTATACAGAGTTTGAGTGGACCGTTGATTGCGGCTTGTTTAGCTAGAGGATGGAAATACGGTTATCCTCGAGAGTATTCAACTGGAAATATTGTTGGCATCGTTTTGCTCATAATAAGATTCATAGGTTGCGACTCTCGGCTTAGATTGAGGTAGTTCCTGTTCTTCTACAAACCCCATGGTCATATACTCATACTAACAAAATCTTACTTCTTCGACTATTTGAAATACTACAAAAATACCAACACACGATAAAAATAAGGGAAAATTACCAAAATGGACATTTGACTACTCAAAGTTGCAAAATTGGACAAAGATTTTCAGCCTTCTTGGGCATGGTCATTTAGGCTATTAGCAGGCTGAAAAAGGCTAGTTCAGCCGGCTTGGATTTCCGTGCCAATTCAGTTTTTTTCAGAATTTCAACCAACCAGGAATTGACACGTGGAGGTGCATATTCCCAAGACGGCTAAAGCCCACTTCCAAGCAGGCTTAGCCGGCAAACTTTTTTTTACATGGCTCAGCCGGCTTGGTTCGATATGGCTTCCTCGGTTTGGCTTAGCCGGCGCCGAAGGTGTTATTACACTACTTAGCCGGTTGAAGTGGACTAGTTAGATTGCTTTGAGTTTTTCTCTCACTTATTTAAGTTAGTTTTCCAATTTTCTCAATTTTTTCTTAATTTCTCTTACAATTCTAGTTTTTTTGGCTGAAGTGGACTAGTTTTTAGTCTCTTACAATTTTGAAGAAAATTTCAGTGCACTTTGTGAAGTTGTTCCAACTGTTCACGATACGTTACTAGGTGTTGGTTTGCATAAATGGGCACAAACACATTTTGTTGGTCAACATTATGGCATTATGACATCAAATAGTGCTGACTCTATTAACGTGTTATCACGTTATGATTGACGGATGCCTATTACCAAACTAATCGAATTATTTTGTGAGTCGGTCCAACAATGGTATTTCAACATGCGACACCAAGCAAGTAAATACGTTTACATTATAGCAGGCTAAGTAATAACATATTGTAGGCTAAGTTATCAGATATAGCAGACTAATATATAATGCTAATATTTCTAATTTTTGTATAGCAGGCTAAGTAATAACATATTGTATGCTAAGTTATCAGATTCAGCAGACTAATATATAATTCTAATGTTTCTAATTTTTGTATAGCAGGCTAAGTAATAACATATTGTAGGCTAAGTTATCAGATATAGTAAAGTAATATATAATGCTAATGTTTCTAATTTATTTTTTTTACTTGCAGCTAAAAATACATATGATCTAAGTACTTAAAGCAAAATTTAAAAAGTGAAAATGAATGTTGAAATGAAAAGATTTATATTTATAAAACTCGAAGTAGGCTAGTAAGACTACTTCAGCCCGCTATCAAGTGCAATAACACCTTTGGAGCCGGCTAAGCCAAGCCTAGCCGAATTAAACAAGCCAACAAGGAAGCCATCTTGAACCAAGCCCATGTAAAAAAAGCTCGCAGGGCTAAGCCTGCTTGGAAGTGGGCTTTAACCGCCTTGGGAATATGCACCTCCATGTGTCAATTTCTGGTTGGTTGAAATTCTGAAAAAAACTGACTTGGTGCGGAAATCTAAGCCGGCTGAACTAGCCTTCTTCACCCTGCTAATAGCCTAAATGATCATGCCCAAGAAGGCTGAAAAACCTTGTTCATTTTTGCAACTTTGATGGGTCAAATGTCCATTTTGGTAATTTTCCCTAAAAATAAAAAATAGTATCATGATTATATACACAAATAATAAAGTACATAAGTATTACCAATAATAAAGTACATATAAATATATCACAAAACAACCTAGAATAATGGCATCATTTATATAATTACAAACAATATATGTATTTATAATTGCAAAGTGCAATGATGTCAATGTAAATGTAAAGCTACAATGTTACTAACATATTTCATAAAACCAAAGAGTGATGCCTCAAGTAATCAATCATATTCTTCTTGTCATAGTTTTCTTATGCAACAAATTAGCTACAAAAAAATAACTTACTTATATGGTGTAAGATTTGACGAATGCGCACTTTCTTGGCTTTTGTGATCACCATCCACCAATTCCCCTAGTTACCATAAATATAGAAGTAGATGGTTAAAGAAGGGTTCAAATACTAACCAATTTTTTAATGTGATAACCCTGCTAACCACTATTAAACAATCACATAATTTATAAATTATTTTTTCTTTTAATTCTTGAAAGAGTATTTAAGTATCGTGAACATATATCTTGAACATAAATACGGAAATGATGAGTCTTACATATACGTACAAAATAATTTTACATATACGTGACACATAGTGTTTACGTATGTATAACATATTTGGTACGTATACGTAACACTATGTTTGAGAGTGATTGTCATGGTTAGCACATAAATATTGGTTAGCATTTGAATCTTACCCCAACACCATAATAACCGCCCAGGATCATTTCACCAATCATGTTTACATGTAAATAACACACTAACTCCGAGCATAAATATAAGTTCCAATTATACATTATACCACTACCCCTATAGAGGGACTCAGCATCACAACACTGTTTTAATACCAAACAAACCCAATATAAGCAAAAAAAGAACGCAAAGCAGAATCTGTAAATGCAGTAAATCCAGTAAACAAAGAATTCAATTCACAAATAATGGAATATAAATAACTATAGATTGTGACTTCTTTTTATGTCTGACTAAGTTGTAAATCAGAACAAATTTACAATTTTTTTAAGATGCAACAATCAATTATTGGTGTAGAACATAAATTAGTTCCACTATGAATTAAAAAAGAAAAGGTACAATTTGATACCGTCAAAAGATGGAGTCTGTACCACCATTGACATCATAAGATGGACTTTCGGGATTTATCGTTTATTACAAACATAACCCTTTCAAAAACAAAATAAACCCCAAAACCTATCTGTAACGAACAGTTCACTTGACAAACAATGGATCAAATTCTATCTTTAAGGCACCTGAATAACAAAAAACGATCTGCATAAAGAAAATAAGAGCACATAGAAGGTACCTTTGTAGTAAAGGTAGACACAGATCACAAAAGAACACCAAACACAACAAACTGCAAAATAAAAGGTAGATATTGTCAATAATATAAAACAAATTAAACCTAAAACCAATAAGCTTATATTGGCGGATAGCTACCCTGGGCCAAGCGGTCTGGCGATAAATATTGTCATGGGTCATAAGAAATTTTTGTTGAATAAAAACAGGAAAACAAATTATTTTTTTAATGTAAAATGATTAACTGTTAGTGATCATCATTTAAGGGAGCTATCAATTCACCAATTTGATAAATTTAGACAGAATCATGATTTTAGCCAAAACCATAATTTAACAATTGAACCTTGGATTCTCATACAATAATAATAATAATTTATTGAGCTAGTATTGGCGTAAAGTTTAAGTCTCTTGAATCCAGAAGAAAGCAACCCTGTTCCACATGGTTAGAAACTTTAGAATAAGCAAAAACCAAATAAATCTCAAAAACCCATATGTAACAAACAATTCAATTAACAAACCGAAAACATATTTGTAACTATTCAGTTGACAAAACAAAAAGCATTGAATTAAGGTAAATTTTAGACCCAAATAAACCCTTGCAACAAAAGCTCAAAATGCCTAAATTTTACCAAACCCAAAACCTTTCTGTATTCAGTTGACAAAGCAAAAGGCATTGAATTAACATAACTTTCAGACCCAAAAACCCAAATCAGAATCATGGTTAGGATTGGATTAAGAACAACAACAAAATCAAAATTGCTTCACAGACTAAAGTTCAAGAAGTAGCATAATCGCAAAATAGAACCAATTTAAACAATGTGCATACCAAATAACAATAGCGACAAAGATCAGCACCACACAATGGCACACGTTCTTGACCCACGGAAAACAAAATACTGAGAACGAAGCCATTGCGAAAGGACGACAAAACAAAGAAACACAAAACACACCAGATGACAAACCTAGGGCGGTGATTCAATAACACAACTAAAGAACCTGAAGGAAGTTGTAATCGATATCAAATCTTCAAACAAACCCTAAAAAACATAGATTAGGGAAAATTAGCAAAACTTTGTAATCATATGAATTCCTACAAACGCAATCAGATCTCAGGCAGCAGTTGAAGTCGATCCAAACCCTATTCATTCTAATCAAACAGAATAACAATTTCCTTACATCGATTTCGTTTTCATAATCAAAATCAAAGAGTTATCTCGAAATTCAAAAATAATAATAAACATTGACCGGCTCCATCTCTCTTGGATTTCGACATCTTTGTAGAACCCTTTCAAGTTGCAAATCACAACTTCTTGTGTAGACGTTGGCCTATTCTCGTCTTCTCTTTTTGAACAGCAACAGGAGAATTAAAACCCTCAAGATTTAGATGTTTTCAACTGCTAGGGTTTATAATGAGGATCGTCCGGCGGTGGCTGTGGAGTTTTGAGATTGAGATAGAGGAATGAAGCTGAAGATTGGAGATGGTTTTTGTGGATGGCGAGAGCCAGATTTTATTGGAGTGGTCGGTTACGAAGACGAACTGTCGCGGGCGAAGTAGGTCATGGAAGATGAAGCGGCAAAGGGAACGATGGTACAAGCCTCCGGCGTCTTAAAATAACTGGGAAAAGTCCCTTTTACCCGGTGGCTGTGGAGTTTTGCATATTTTTTATATGAGAAAATCGTCAAAATGTACATTTTGACCAAAAAAGTTGGCAAAATGTACATTGAAAAGTCAAACCATCCAAAATATACAAATCTGATTTAGACCAATAGGAAAGCGACACGTAGGTAAAAAAACGTTTAGAAGGCTTCTCCATAACCGACCGGGTGTCAACACGGGGGCCTCGCACGTTTATCAACCCGACTAAAAGTTAGCTATTAAAACCCATACTTGCCCACCTGTAGCCGTGAAAATCACTATCCAATTATAAGACGGCACGTGTCACACCGGTAACTCTCCTTTTGTCTTCATTTCTAATGTCATTACTCTAGAGAGAGAGAGAAAGCATGGAGCTTGATCTTCAAAACCCTTTTCGTTGTTGGATCATCAAAGCAGATCCCAACCAACAGAAGATGAAAGATTTATGGTTTTGTAGTTTGATCTTCACAAAAACAACATGATGAGAGAGAAAGATGATGAGAAAATTATAAGTTCTTCGTCTTATTCAGATCCGTCATCATCATCATCATCATCATCATCATCACCGCCGCCGTCGCCGCCTCTGCAGCTTGATCTCCTTCCTTTCACTCCGGTTCTCCGATCATCACCACCACCACCGTCGGCTTCTCATCGGTCCTTCCCGTGGATCTCAAGAAACTGTAAAAACTAAAATCTCATCTTGCTCACCGGTCCTTCATTTCTAAGTATTTATTTTTAACAGCTAACTTTTAGCCGGTATGATTTTAACGGCTAACTTTTAGTCGGGTTGATAAATGCGAGGCCCACGTGTTGATACCTGGCCGGCTATGGAGAAGCCCTCTAAGCGTTTTTTTGCTTACATGTCGCTTTTCTATCGGTCTAAATCAGATTTGTATATTTTAGATGGTTTGACTTTTCAATGTATATTTTACCAACTTTTTTGATCAAAATGTACATTTTGATAATTTTCTCTTTTTTATATCATTATTTAACAATAATGTTGTTTCTTCTACTAATGGCCCTGCCCCATCTTCCTCTCCCATGTCTGTATCGTTTGTGAATGGATTCAGCTTCATTATACAAAAATACTTAATAAATTAAAAAAATATATTCATCAGTTAATTCATTTAAGTGTATTATGATCATTAACATTAACTATATGAGAGAGGGTTACAAAAATGGTAAAAAGACATATGTATCCATTAAATATTTTTCATCTAACATTTAAGTGTATGGATGAAATAGTAATTAGTAGGGTTTAATTATGGAGAGAGGTTAGAAGGTAGCTGTACACTAATATGGCATTGCCAATATGTACACTAAGCAACAAAAAATATACAAGATGTCTTAATTTTTTTTAAAAATTACATCACCATCCTTGCAATCATTCTTTTAATAAACAATTCCAATAAATATCACGTCGCACTCTACAAACAACGGGCCGTTTTTTAAAATCCGCGGATCTGTTAACCCAACTTCTAAATGACGCTACCTGCTTCCTGTCATCCTCGCACTTGTCTCATCCTCTCCAAAATCTAAAAACCCTAATCGCTCATCATCGATCGATTCTATCCTCCCTCCACTCTCTCATCCATCTTTGGGAAGATAACAACCCAGCAATCGTTCATCCTATCATCCTCCTCTGATATCTAATAACCCTAATAGCCGGATGACAACCCTAATCGCCCAACAATCGCTCATCCTATCATCAATCATTTTTGATGTTTGGGTAAGGATTATTCTCAAAAAATTGTGGTCTCATGGTACTGTTTACCGGGTAAGGATCATCTTTGATCTTTGATGTTTGGTTAAGGATTATTCTCAGGTAAATGGATATGGTATAAGTTTTTCTTGATTCTTGATTTTAGATATAAGCTTAAAACTATGAGGTCTCATTGTATTGTTGATGGGCTTCCCACTGAAAATTGTTGACTCTTGATCATAATTTTCTTGATTCTTGATTTTAGATCATTTTTCTGCTCTTATTATGATGTGATCATCTTTGATGTTTGGGTAAGGATTATTCTCAGAAAATATTTGATTCAGTTGGCATCTTAATGTGTAACTATTACATACCAGATACTTGAAATGACTGTCAATAATATCAACACTAGGATAAGTATTAAAATGTTGTGGTTATGGATTTTGCAGTTGGCTATTGAATTTATTACCATTAGGATTGCATGTGTTGTGAATTTGTGTTTATATTATTGGTGTTACACATAATTGGTGTATGACTTTGGACTAATCTTTATTCATTGTATTTTTACCTCCGACAGGTTAAACTTAAAGAACTAGGTAAAATGGAAATGGGTTGTGGTGGTAGGTTTAACCACCACCACCACCTCCACCTCCACCATGGTGGTCCTCACCGGAAGCTGCTGTCAGATGAGAGCCATAGGAGCAAAACTCTTCTAGGTTAGTTCACTTTATTTTCGTAATCTTTATTCAATTTATATTAATTTGGTGAACATGCATTGCTAGAACTTTATTTTGACTGTTGAGGTATGGTTGTTCAATAGAAAATTAATATGCACAGAATTTATTAATAGCCTGCAATTAACTTTTTTTTTGAAAATCTTCAATAAAGTCTATTGCCTATATGATTCAGCACTGCCTTTCACTATGAAAACGTGAAGGTAATTTACCTATTTTAGAGATATTGGTAATATTGAAATAAAATCCCTATGAAAAATCTTCTTACTTTGTAAATATTTAAAAAAAATCAAACAAACAATATTTTTAAATATATAAATTGTTCGATTGTTAGTTATTTCAAACTGATTACTCTAAAAATATCCGTTATGTTTGCATATTTTTTTTAAAAGTATCCGTTTTTATAAAATTAATTCTCTGATTGTGAATTGTTATTTCAAATCGTTTTCACTAATGATTTCGCAGTCAGCGCTCATGGAGCAGAGTAGATTGAAGCTAGGTTTTTTCGTCGATACAATTGGTTTTGTTCCGTTCCAGCAAACTTAGGTTAGGGTTTTAACTTTTAAGTTCATTTTGATCAAGCTTTTGTTTGTTGCTACTAGATTGAAATTTACTTTTTGAACTGATGAATTAATGCAATCAAATTACTTGCCTTGTAAAATTGGTAGATATGATTTCTAAATGCTAGAGTGAATTAGACGTTTAGATATGTGTAGTGACCGGATGTTTGGAGACAAAGAAATTTAACTTTTGAAAATGGTTTATTTGATTCGAATTTCTCGGTTTTCTTTTAGTTTTTGTAGCGATCGTCTTGGTTTTAAAAAGCGAGAAGCGCACCGAAGCGACAAGGTCTAAATTCGAAGCGCAAATCGTAAAAGCGGACCGATTTTCCTACGCGAAGCGCAAGGTGCTTATATAATTTTTTTTATATATCCCATTGGTTCGAAGTGCCTGACCCAGTTAATTTCTTTTTGATTTATATTCAACATACTCTAAATAGCCAATTTAGTATCTGTGTAACAATTTCCGTTATGGGGGTTTACATATACTTATCTTTTTTGTTATAATGGAAAATGAGAAGGATTTTTTATTCAAAAGAATCAATTAAGTACGTCTCAATTTGTATTTCTTATGTCATTAGGCAAACCAAATTTTAGATTCAAATCCAAGAATCATTCATGAATTCTCAGCCGCAACTTATCAAACAATACGAGTGTACATTATATTCTACGGTTTTTGAATGGAAGCATTTGCAAATTGTTTGCATCCGTCTATTACTTTGTTTTATAACATAAATTAACTAACCTTGTAGTTCAAGGCGCGGCAACGCGCGCTTAAGCCAACTAGTTAAATAGTTAAGAAAGAAGTCTCTAATAAAACTTTAAAAACATTTTGTAATTTGTTGGATCTTCATATTTTATAAAAAAAATTAATGGTTTTTTAGTTCTTTTATAAATGTTTTCTTTCGCTTTTTTTTAAAACGTTTTTAGTCTCTCATAAATATTTAGTGTCATAGAGAGTGAATATTTAGTGTCACGGAGAATAAAACGTCTTTTATAAATGTTTTCTTCAACTTTTTTCTTAAAACGTTTTTAGTCTCTAATAAATATTTAGTGTCATAGAGAGTGACTGATGTGTTGTAAAGCACAAATATGTTTCCGTCCTATTTCGTGTCGTTTTTGTATAGTTTTAGAGTAATTATGAGTTGTTTATAGTTAGTGTTGATTCATACCTTGATTTGTAGGTGATCGGGTCACTTTTGGGCTTAAACGAACAAGAACTGGGAAAGCACGAGCCCACGAGAACATGAAATGAGAAACGGAAAAAGTCGGGAAAGAGTCAAAACTTCAAAGGGGCATATCTCAGGCTAGAAAATTAGTTATGGGGCCCATAATATATCGATTTGGGGTAGCTCGACGAGAATAATACAAAAAATAAGTTTGTTTTGCCCGGCGGTACGCGAGAGATCTAGTCAAGGGCCCTGGCGGTACGCGAGGGACCTTAGTTACGGGAATTTTAACCTCTTTTCAAGGTTAAATAGATGAGGACTCTCCCATAACTTGTATTATCGACTCCTAACCGTTTCAAGACCAAAAAGTGGCGATTTTGAGAGAGGAAGAAGCAACGGGAGCTAAAGTTCGGATCTTTATCAATCGGGTTGGTTAATTCTTGCTCGTAGGGTTTCGATCTTGGTTCTTGATTACTTTGGTTTGTCTTGAATGATGTTTATTGCTTTTGAGATTTGTTTTCTGAGTTTGAACATGTATCTTGGCTAGCCTTTAGTAGCTATCTAGGTATTCGATGATTGTTTGATTGATTCGTGGATTTCTATCGGTTTATGTAGGATTTTGATGGATTGATGTTAAAGTAAAGAATCTGATTTCACTTAGTATGATGTTTGTGCATGTTTAATCCTGATTTAGAATTGATTCGTGTTTTACATGTGTTTGGTTGAATGTCGTTCAAATATTAGATGTATGTTAGGTTACCTACTTTGTGTTTGTAACTAGTTGTGGATAATTGATTTCATCGTCCATAGAAATGCAAGTTAAGAGTGTCTTAGGATTTAATGTTCTTCCTACTTCAATAGCTGAAAGGTGCGAAGTTGTCGGGTATTCCTTGGTGTTAGGGTTCTTAGGTAGATTGCTCTGAAAGGAGGGTTTCCTAGGGTGTTTAACATTATTGATATCCCGAGTCATACTGAGAGTTGTCAGGTTACCCCGTGTGTCTTAAGGAATATAGAGATATTGAGACTGAAAGGTAATTTATTTGTAAGGTACTTTAGCATTGTTGGAAATAGCTGAGAGGTGATACAATAACCGGTGAGTTTACACGTTCTTTAGGGTTTCTTATTAGGTCACACCTAAAGAATGATCTGGGATCCTTAGGTTATCTTAGGGTTTCGTATTCAAAGATCCCGGTTCCATCTTAACTGTCATAGCCGAGAGAAGTTCATGTTTGTTAAATAGGATTCGTTACCTAGATAGTGATTTTTCATTTATTGATTTCATCCGATTAGTCTGTCTGGTAGTTGGTGTCGTTAGTTAGAGAATTCCTTAGTTAATGCAGTAGTGTAGTAAACCCCCCAAACCAATTCAATCTTTAGTCCGAGTCTGAGTCTAGTGTTGTTACATAGTGTCTCTAGGGTTTGATAACTTGGTTTACCGTTAAGCTGTGTTACACTCGATAGGTAACTTGCATGTCAGTGCGGTTTAGTTCATAGGTTTTTAATTTATTACTTAGGACTCTAGGTTAGGTTTTATTGTTAGTTTTTATAGACCGTCCGGACGACATCGAGTTTTTGGCGCCATTGCCGGGGACACTTGGCGATAGCAATATTGACTTTGACTAGTTTTTTGTTTGATTTTTTGTTTATTTTGTTTTCTTTGAGTCCGTCTTTCGTGCTTGTCTTCTGTGCTACTTGAGTGTCTAATTTTATAATCGAGTCTTTCTGTCTTTGAGTATTTTGTTTCTTCTTATCTTGAGTCTTTCTGTTTATGCACCATACTCGCTAGCATGGATCACCTCCTTATTCAGCTTTCCTAGAGCCCGAGTGAGAGCTTCACGATCGCACCCGCAATTTTTGGGAGCGTTTGAAAGAGCTGTACTAATCTCAGGTACGTTCTACTAGCCCGGTTCCATATCCAAAAATGGGTGACGCTGATCCACCAGCGAGACGTACCGTGCACCAGAGAGCTAGTGTTGGGGTCACAGGGGTGAGATATTCGATCACGAACCCCGCCATCCCTAGTAACAATACATGGCAGATCCCAGCACACGTCATGAGTACGATCACTCATGCGACCCAGTTTCATGGCCTCGAGGATGAGGATGCATTCGGACATGTGTCCCGCTTCGCGCGCATATGTGATACCTTTAATATCACGGGTGTATTTAAGGACGCAATCTACTTGCGTCTCTTTCCATTCTCGCTCTCTGGACGTGCTTCTGCCTGGCTTGACACCTCCCCGACAATTCCATCACCACTTGGGAGGATCTGCAAACCAAGTTCTACAAGAAATATTATCCACCTTCCAGGGCCGCTCGCCTAAGGGATCAAATCCACTCCTTCCGGATGGATGCCGACGAGCCTTATCACATGGCCTGGGAGCGGTTCAACACGTTGTTGAGCCGATGTCCCCAGCATGGTCTATCTGACTAGGCGATAGTGGAGAAATTCTACAATGGTCTCACCTTCGAGAAGTAGAAAATGTTCAATACAGTTGCGGGAGACCATATCATGGATAGACTCGAGGCAACTGAGTGCGAGGAAATGTTCGAGAGCTTCGCTCAAGCCGAACAGCAGCATCCATCTACTATGACTTCCATTCCTAGTGCTAGAGCGTCCACCTCATCCTGCAGAGGTGTGCATCAGGTCACTCCTGATTCTAGCATGGTTGTTGCACTCACTTCTATGGCTAACGAGGTCAAGGAGTTGAAGCTCAGTGCTCAACGGTGTGAAGTGTGCAGGGGAGGACACGACACCCGGGACTGACCCGTCAGTCATCCAGAGCAGGTGAGCTTCGCTGGAAACCGATACCAGAACAGAGGGTATAATAACTACAATTCTTTTGGCTCGGGATGGAGATCTGGAAACAACCCACCTGGGTTCAACGGTCGCCAGCAACATTAGCAAGCAGGAGGAGATACAGGAGGAAACTCGGGAAGCAGTGTCGATACTAAGAAGATCGAGGAGATGATAGAAAACCAGACACAGATGCTTGCCCATTTAGTGCAGAGGGACAGGGAGGCTAGGGAAAGAATGGATGACCATGACACCCTATTAAAGAATCAACAGTCGGCATACCAGGATCTGCAGCGCACGGTGGAGGACATCGCTAAAAGTCTGTAGGATCGACAGGGAGGTCCATATTCAGGCCCCAGACCTTCAGTGATGGCCGTGTTAGTCAGGAGTGTGAAGGAGAAATAGGTTGTAGAGGATGACTCCCACTTCAGTGTGTATAACATTCCGTCACCTAAAAAGGTCAAAAAGATTGACTGAAGAGCTCGATTTGCTGAGATCGATGTTAAGATGGTCGAGGAGCAAGTTGACGAGGAGGTTATAATTGAGGTGCCTGCCGAGAAGGCAGAGGAGAAGAAGTAGGGCCCCGAGATTGACCTAACTCGTATTCCATACCCAGCACGGTTGCTGCCATACAAGCAAGCTAGGGAACACGGTCACTTCCTTGACATGTTCAAACAACTCAAGTTCAATCTTCGGTTGATAGAGACTCTGCAATGCATGCCAAAATATGGCAAGTTCTTGAAAGATCTTCTTTCCAACAAGAAGAAACTCGAGGGGGTCTCAAAAGTCTTACTCAGTGGGCAATGCTCTGCGGTGGTGCAGAACAAGCTGCCGGAGAAACTGGGAGATTCGGGTCGTTTCACGATCCCATGTTTCCTAGGCTGTCTACCCTTGCACCACGCGTTGGCCAACCTAGGTGCTAGCATAAACCTAATGCCCTATTCTATATATAAGCAACTAGACCTAGGTGAACCAAAGCCGACACACATGAGCATTTCCTTGGCTGACCGCTCAGTCAAGTATCCACGGGGAATTGTGGAAAATCTATTAGTAAAAGTAGGCAAATTTGTCTTCCCCGTGGATTTTGTGATCTTGGACATGGATGCGGATGACAGAGTCCCACTCATCCTCGGGCGCCCATTTCTGCGCATCGCAAAGGCATTAATTGATGTCTTTGACGGAAAGCTCACACTTCGTGTAGGGGATGAGTCGGTTACATTTGATGCCACAAAGTTCGTGAAGGATGTTGGCGAGCATAACCACTCCGTTTTCATGCTTGATGCCTTCATGGACTACCATCAAGACTCTAATCCGGTGTTAGAAGTTGGTGAACCCGCCCCTAATTTAGAAGAACCATCTGAGTGGGCGGTAGAGTTGGAGAGATTATTAGAAGTGCCGGATAAATACGGCGATGATGTGCCTGGTGATCTGCTGAAGATGATGGCAGAATTAGATGGGATCATAGGCACAACCCCGAGTGTGGGGAAGTTGGTGGAAAATGTAGAGGATCCGGAAGATCCGGGTGGAGTTTTAGGGGTCACGTCCATAGAAAATCCAATTCCTGAACCTCTGCCTATTCTGTGTTCGAAAGGGGGAGCTGCTGAGCCAATCCCTAACTCTAGTCCCCCTAGGTCTAGGTCACCCCGTAAGAGAACCCGTACTTTAATAGATCTATTTGATTTAGGGAGTGTCAAACCCCAAGTGTGGGGACGTTTAGGGAGAGTAAACAACTTGGCTATTTAAGTCACATTATCTTTGGAACGGGTGGATTTAAGTTGTGGTGGAAAGATCGGTGTCAAAAATGTGATATGAGTTCGAGGTTTGAGAGTGGTAGGTGTGTGATGAGTTTGTGCACAGCCGGTAGGCCGCGAAGGATGAAGGCGGGTACCGGTTAGGATCAAGTAGAAGCCTCCTGATAGGCTTCTTTGATTCTCGGGCAAAAGCCCGGGATGTAGAGTTTGTATGCTTGTCTTGGTTGAGTCTGTGTCTTTTATGTGGTTTCGGTATTGTGTGTTTTGTTTATGTCGTGTCTTGCAGGGATTCGCGCTTGATTCGGTGAGGAAAATTATCAGGAACAAAGTTCCAGGTACTTTTACATTTGTTTTTATGCTTGGAATGAGTTTTATAAAAAAATTTGGGTGGAACAGATTTTTAAGAGGTCAAAAATTTTCTAAGTATAAAAAATGAAAAAGTTCTTAACTTTCTGTGAAGGAGCTCCCCTCGCGGTACGCGAAGGGTAGACCCAAGAGACAAGAGTTTGAGCCGGCTAGAATTTTGGCTCCTCGCTGTACGCGAGGAGTGGCTCGTGGTTTCTCGCGGTACGCGGGGGGATCATGAGTCACCCATATTTCCCTTGTTTCTCATGGTTATCCACACCGTCCACCATCATACCATTCCGGTCTTCACCATATCATTAGCCATTCATACACCACTACCATCATCAATAACTCATCATATCATACCACTCACCACCGACCATGGGAAACTCGGGAACTGTTTCGATCCGATGATCAACCTTGCCGTGGCGTTCATGCCTATGCGATTGCCACACATCGGGTACGTGTCCTTGCATATCTATCCAGAGTCAGTTTGAGTCAGTGAGTCTTTATATTTAATTTGTGTCAGTTTAATGTTACGGGTTTGTTATGAGGTTTATTTTGCAGGTATTGATCGTCTTGTCCGTACTCAATCTCCATTCGGGCGGGACCGATGCTTCTACTAATTTGTAAAGACAACCCAGTAGAGTGTGCAACAGCGACCGAAATGTTATACGATGCACACACGAAAAAACGAAGTTGCACATTTTTTTGCACATTCATTACCAGCTAAGTCGCTTCATGTTTTTATTTTTAGTTGTGTCGTGCTTCACATTGAGGACAATGTGTCTTTCAAGTGTGGGGATGTGAATGTTTAGTTTGTCTAAGTTTGTGTCCTTTAAAAAAATCCAAAAATACAAAAAAAATAAAATTTTGAAAAATGTCATTTGAAAGTATAAGTTTTTGCATAATAAATGGAAAATGATAGTACAACTGGATCTACTTGTTTAAGTTTAAATGATTTAAATAATAGAAAACGCGTCTAATTAGTGATGTTTTGGTAGACCCAGCCAGTTTGAATAGCTTAAATAGCATGTGAGTGTTAGTTATGATTAATCACTTAATAAAATCATGATTTCTTGTGGGTACTTGTCACACCCCGACCGATGGCGGAATCATCGAGGCGGACAATGGAATGATTGTTCAAAAGCACATGATAACTAAAATATTGCATAATTCATTAATTTAATTAAAAGACAACAAACATTCAAGTACAATACAAATTCAAATAACCTAGTCTATTTCAAAACATTGATTTAATTAACTAGGTCCATAAGTTCTTAAGTGGTAGAATCTTCAGCAAGCAATCACATATCCAAACCTGAAACATTATTTAAATCAAGTGTCAACTATAAAGTTGGTGAGTACATAGGTTTAGTGGAACCGATAAATAGTAGATAAAAGCGTTTTGCAACTCATTGTTTATCTTGTTAAACATAGCATATATGGTTGTATCATTTATCTAAGCACAATTCAAACCTTGATTGACGCGCTTGAACATAGCACAACAGCTAGGTCCGGTATGTTTGAATATAGTTACCCACTATATCCGATATGTTTGAATATAACACGCGGCTATATCCGAGTATGCAGTAATAAACACCCTAACCGGGTGGGCTGGTCAGGCACAATAGATCTATTAACATTACTGTTGGTTTTCTTGCGTTTAAAGTAAATGATTGTACACCCAATATAATAAGCATATAATCCACATGAATAACACTTATAAACAATTTGATTGAGTAGCATGAAATAATGTTTCACCCCAAAGTATGTAAAAATGTAAAATAGGGGCTATGTAACTCACCTGGCTAGCGGATGTTTTAATCCACGAGTGCGGGTGATAAGGATGTTGAAAACTAAGCACGTTGAAACCCTATGTGGATAAATAGGTATTATTGTATGTTTTATATGTGCGTATTTGTATTTAAATGTGTATAGGTTTATAATAATATTTCTTAACATTTATAAAATATGGTAGAAAGATGATAATGATTTTGTAAAACTTAATATCAAAAATATATATATTTTAATCTTATTAAAATTTTATATTTTAAATAATTTGTTATCATGTTTATTGTATTTATATATAATAATAAATAAAAAGAAAAGTTTCTATTTGTTTAATTATGTTATCATTATTATATATTAAAATTTATTTAATCAAGTTTATAAAAATTGTAGAGTTTATTATTTTATAAAGATTGGGTGGGTTATTATTAAAAAAAATTGTTTTAATCGTTTTCAAAATAGACGAACGAGTCAACCCATTCGTAATAGTTTTTATTGTATGGAGAAATTATTAAAATGAGATAAAATAAATAAATAAAATAAAAGTTTTATAAAACAGAATAAAAAAAATTGGGCCGACGGCCAACCGGAATCGAACCCGCGACCTACGACACAAACAAACACACGCATAACCAGCCGGGCTACTTCCCATCGCTGGTTATGTGTGTATCATTTAATTTATAAACACACACGCCAAGTTGGTCGCTGGTTCTCGGCAACCGGCAAACCGTGTCCGAGGACACTGGTTTGCCCGGTAATCGAAGGCCTGAGGCCGAGATTTCGATTGGGATAGTTGGACAGTTGATAACAGAAGATAAAGGAACGAATTCGAGGCTCGTACCTGGTCGCGAAGGGTCTGGACGACAGGGCCAAAGGTCCCAAATTTCCAAGATCAGGACACCACGACTCGGGACGAATTGGACTCTGAGATTTTGGTCACAGCTTCTCACAGAGACGACGAACACAATGCTGGCTTCAATTTTGAGTGAGAGTGGGTGAAGAGGGGATGGCGAGCTCGTGCAGGTCCGTTAATGGCTATTTATAGCCGAGCTCGATCCCGATAATGAGACATGCAATTGGGCATGTCCCGACACTCGTCTGGACGAGACGAAACTGTCGAGCCATCTTGCAGGCGTGGAGGTTGACTGTCGGGGCCGAATTCGTGGCGTGGACTTTCGGCCACAAACACGATCAGACGATTCGAATGTTGGGGAGACCAATTGGTCGAGGGCTTTTGTTCGCGTGGGGACGACGAGGTCAGGGAGACCAATTTCGGCTGTCGAGGTGCAGGGGACAGGCGTGTCGAGTGGGTCGCCGGAAATTAGCTTGGACCGCCGGTCAATGGGGAAGACGGCCGGAATTGCGAATTAGGATTTGTCAACTTTGGTCCCTGGAGTTTGATTTTGATTTAAAATAGTCCCTAAGATTTTTTACAATTTGGTCCCTGTGGTTTGATTTGTCCCGGATTAGTCCCTTAACTGATTTTTGTCTTAAAATTTTTAGTTTCATAATTTTCAAAACAGCCCCTTAACTTTTATAAAAATAATTAATTAAATTTCTTTTTAATTTCAATTATTATTTTTTTTATAAACTTATATTATTATTATTATTATGAATATTTTTATAAAAGTTAATCATTTTATTTAAATGGGTTACCTTATTTATATATGAACCTTTTAAATTTAGATTTTTATATAAAATTTTATATAAGTTTAAAACTTATAAAATTTTAATTATTTTAAATCCATAAAATAAAAATATATATTTTGTACAAAATTAAATAAAAACACTTTCATTTCATTTAATAGAAAATGATTACATGATATATATTACAAATGCGTGAATAAAAATCCGAAATGTCACAGTCTCCCCATGTTAAAGGAATTTCGTCTCGAAATTCAACTAGTGGAGGCTATGAAAAGAGATGCGGATATTTGGATTTCATTTGGTCTTCACATTCCCAAGTGAACTCGGGTCCACGTTTAGACTCCCAACGGACCTTGACAATGGGGATGCGACTACGCTTGAGTTTCTTGACTTCACGGTCCATGATTTCCACGGGTTTTTCAACAAAGTGCATTTTCTCGTCAATACGCACTTCATCAAGAGGGATGTGGAGATTCTCGTCGGCTAGGCACTTTTTCAAATTAGATACGTGAAAAGTCGGATGAACGTTGCTGAGCTCTGAAAGAAGATCGAGTTTGTAGGCCACCTTTCCTACCCTTTCGAGTATCTTAAATGGACCCACATATCGAGGTGCAAGTTTTCCTTTCTTTCCAAATCGGACTACGCCTTTCCAAGGTGATACCTTTAGAAGAACCATATCCCCAACTTGAAATTCCAAGGGTTTTCGTCGTTTATCGGCATAGCTCTTTTGCCGACTCCTTGTTATTCGAATGTTGTCACGAATAAGAGAGATTTTATCGGTGGTCTCTTGGATAAGCTCGGGACCGGTGATTTATGCTTCACCAATTTCGTTCCAACAAATCGGTAAACGACACTTTCGTCCATAAAGAGCTTCAAACGGTGCCATGTTAATACTTGTGTGGTAGCTGTTGTTGTAGGAAAATTCGATCAGTGGTAGGTGAGAATTCCAATTGCCCCCAAAGTCAATGACACAAGCTCTAAGCATATCCTCGAGGGTTTGGATGGTTCGCTCGGTTTGTCCATCAGTTTGAGGATGGTAAGCCGTACTTAAATCCAAACGAGTACCAAGCGCAGATTGTAACGATTGCCAAAATCGGGAAGTAAAACGCGAATCACGATCGGAGATGATGTTCAAAGGGATTCCGTGACGACTTACGATCTCATCAATGTAGATCCGAGCCAATTTCTCGACTCGATAGTCCTCCTGAATAGGCAAGAAATGAGCAGACTTTGTGAATCGATCGATAATAACCCAGATACTATCGTGCCCACTAGAAGTGCGTGGGAGTTTGGTGATGAAGTCCATATAAAGGTTCTCCCACTTCCACATGGGAATTTCATGTTGTTCGAGGAGTCCGGAAGGCTTCTGATGTTCGGCCTTTACTTTAGAACAAGTTAAGCATTTTGCCACAAAGAGGGCAATATCCTTTTTCATGCCGGGCCACCAATATTGTTGACGAAGACCCATGTACATCTTATCAGCTCCGGGATGTACCGAATATCGAGTCTTGTGGGACTCGTTCATCAAAAATATACGAAGGTCGTCGCGATAGGGAACCCAGATACGATCCAAGTAATACAATAGGCCGTTGGCTTTGGTTTCTAGCAAGAGTTCTACACCACATGCCATTTCTTGGTACATGTTTCCCTCGGTAACCGAGGTGTGTTGTGCTTGGAGAAAGCGGGCTTGGATATTGTTATGAATACTAACACTATGAAGCATGATACGTTCTTTACGACTTAAGGCGTCGGCTACAACATTTGCTTTGCCGGGGTGGTAGCGAATCTCGCAGTCGTAGTCGTTAAGAAGTTCGACCCATCGTCGTTGCCTCATATTAAGTTCTTTTTGATTGAAAATATGTTGGAGACTTTTGTGGTCGGTGAAAACCACGCATTTGGTGCCATAAAGATAGTGTCTCCAAATTTTCAAGGCGAAAACGACAGCACCAAGCTCGAGATCATGGGTCGTATAGTTCTTCTCGTGGATTTTGAGCTGACGTGATGCGTATGCAATTACTTGGCCACGCTGCATAAGAACACAACCAAGACCTTGGTTGGATGCATCGCAATAAACGACAAAGTCGTCATTACCACTAGGAAGAGTTAGAACAGGAGCATTGCAAAGCTTGAGCTTGAGAGTTTGAAAAGCTTCCTCTTGTTTGGGTCCCCACTCGTAAAGTTTACCTTTGTGAGTCAAGGCAGTGAGCGGGACCGCAATCTTGGAGAAATTTGAGATGAAGCGACGATAGTAACCTGCTAGTCCAAGGAAGGAACGAATCTCAGTAGGAGTCTTAGGAGTCCTCCAATTCTTTACTGCTTCAATTTTTGTCGGGTCCACATGAATCTCTTTATCGTTGACTATGTGTCCCAAAAATTGAACCTCCTTTAGCCAGAATTCACACTTGGAGAACTTGGCGTATAGTTGTTCTTTCTTCAAGAGCTCCAAAATCAAACGAAGATGTTGTTCATGCTCCGCTTTCGTTTTAGAATAGATGAGAATGTCATCAATGAAAACGGTCATGAACTCGTCCAAATAAGGTTTACATACACGGTTCATGAGATCCATGAAAACCGCAGGTGCATTAGTCAAGCCAAAAGGCATGACCATGAACTCGTAGTGACCATATCTAGTCTGAAAGGCAGTCTTCGGAATGTCTTCATCGAGAACACGAAGTTGATGGTATCCGGAACGAAGGTCAATCTTGGAGAAACATGTTGAACCTTGAAGTTGATCGAAAAGATCGTCGATACGGGGTAAAGGATAACGGTTCTTGATTGTAAGCTTGTTGAGTTCACGATAATCAATGCACATTCGAAACGATCCATCCTTTTTCTTTACGAACAGTACGGTAGCACCCCAAGGTGAATGGCTTGGTCGGATGAATCCTTTGGATGAGAGTTCTTGTAATTGACTTGCGAGTTCCTGCATCTCGGAAGGTGCAAGACGATAGGGAGCTTTTGCCACGGGATTTGCTCCGGGCACAAGGTCAATTCGAAACTCTACTTGTCTAGGGGGAGGAAGACCGGGTAAATCTTCGGGGAATACCTGGGGAAAGTCTCGAATGATCGGAATATCTTGCAATTTTTTACCTTTGTCTTTCGTGTCAACTACATGGGCCAAGAAGGCAACGTACTTTTTTCGCAAGTACTTTTGTGCCAAGGTGCAAGACATGAGTTGGAGACCACGACACGGTTTTTCACCGAAAATAACTAACGTGTCGCCCGAAAGGAGAGGTATACGAATGCACTTTTCATAGCAAATAACCTCGGCATGGTGCTTGGATAACCAATCCATGCCAATTATAATATCGAAGCTTCCCAATTACATCGGAAGGAGATCAACAGAGAACTCATGATTATTAAGATCGAGATTGTAGTCGCGGATAACAGAATTTATAGCAATAGATTTCCCGTTTGCTATCTCCACGGAATAAGAATTGTCAAGTTTCGTTCTTTGTTTAGCAAGTCGAGATTCAAAGGTAAGAGACACAAAACTCCTATCGGCACCGGTATCAAATAAAATGGATGCATAATGATTGTTTACGAGAAACGTACCGTTTATCACGTCGTTGTTTGCTTGTGCCTCATTAGCGTTTATATTAAACGCTCGTCCCTGGGGACCACCTTGATGATGAAGTTTTGGGCATCGGTCAAGGAAATGGTTTGGGTCTCCACATTCGTAACATGCCCGACCATTGAGAGGTGCCGGATAGTTTGGACGGTTGGCTGGAGCAGCTTGGTGGACGGGAGGACGGGTACGACAAGTAGTGACCACGTGTCCGTATCGTCCGCAACTTGAACACAATCGGCATGGTAAGTTGGCAGGATGGTGGTACTTGCAGGTCTGACATTGGGGATTTGGACCCAAATAAGGTTTCGGGTTTTGACCCAAAGGGGCCATTTGAATAGCTGGTACGGTGGGAGTTACGGCTGCGAAGTTTCGACCCTTTCGTTTCTTGTTGCGGTTAGAAGACTCGGGCTTTACATCTTTGAAGGCCGCAAGGGTAGAAACAACTTTCTTGGAACCCTTTCTTGTTAAGGTTCCGGCTTTGACGTGGTTGTCGGATAGCGTAGCGGATAGACGAATAGCAGCTTCAAGTGTAGGAGGATTGCTTCCTAACACAGCATCCTGAATTTGCATAGGCAGCCCGCCTATGTATTTTTCAATTTCCCGAGCAAGGGGAGTGATCATATGAGGTACCAGTAGGCTCAGCTCTTGAAATCGGGTGGTGTAAGCCAGATTATCCCCGCTGTCTTGGGCAAGATCCCAAAACTCAGTCTCGAGCTTCCTCATTTCATTTCGAGGACATAATTCATCAGTCATGGCTTTCTTCAGATCATCCCATGATAAAGATGTAGCAACCTCAACACCACGAGTGCGTTTCTCACCGTTCCACCAGGTGAGGGCTCTCTTTTGTAGTACACTTGTGGCATAGCGAACCCGAAGATTATCAGGACAGTCACTGTTTAGGAATGTGATTTCCATGCTTTCAAACCATTGTAGTAGGCCGGTAGCACCTTCAGTCCCGTAAAATTTTGTAGGGTTGCACGAGTTAAAGTGCTTAAACGTGCATTGAGGTGGGTTGGTACCACCGTTTCCTTGGATGTTGTGAGAACCGTCACTGTTGTTATTGGCTTGGGTCATTTGTCCTACCAGTTGGGCAAGAAGAGTAGCAAGATCCGGGTTGGAAGTGCTAGAGGTTGCACGTCGAGGAGGCAATCTAACACCATAAGAAAAGATAATAATTTATGATATTTTAGATAAAGTGGATATATATGAGCTATAGTGGGAATAATGTAAGCAGAAAATGCGGGATTCATCATGTCGCGTGCCAATGTATGTGTATTTATTCAAGGTTGATGGGGAAAAATAAGCCATCTATTCCGGGTAGGAGATGATGTCATAGATCATTATTCGCGTAATAAGAATTGCAGGGATTCGCATGCACTACAAATCGTTATTGCGTGTGCACCCGTAATAATGATTTGTTTTGCATGTTCATCTAGTTCTTCCTATCTTACTATAACGTCCCCAAAATTTTGAGTTTAGGTTCGGATCGTATTCTTGCGAATACAATGACTTATCAACGTTAAGTAATTCCTCAAAACTTTCAAGGAGACATGCTTTAGCCTATAGGTAAACACTCACTTCAGGAATTCCCAGGAAAGCATACGGGTCCGTTTATTTGGATTTATACGAAATGCTTTCCTAGACAGAAAACCCAATGTACAGGTGTCACCCTTCCAGATTGCACCCTTCCAGATTGCACATGTCCTTTACTGGTTTCAAGAAATTAAGTCGTTGACGAGATTTTCAAGATTTTAATAGACTTGAGAGTCTATGAGTATAAAATGTGTAGGAATGTTGCAAATAGTATGGAAAGAGTATGGATAAGGATGGGTAGTGTATTTATTTGCATACGTTGTTTGTCAAGTGTGTATGTAAAGTATGTATTATGTGTTTTAAAGCCTTGTATGTATGTGTATAAGTCTCATGTACCAAACTTGGGGAAATTCAGATAATACCTAACTACAAATAATTCACATAGCAGATAATCATTTAGCACGTAACACATAAAAGGGAGTCCAAGGGTTATAGTCTAGGTCATTGCGTCTAATAACCTAATTCCCTATAACCATGGCTCTGATACCAATCTGTCACACCCCGACCGATGGCGGAATCATCGAGGCGGACAATGGAATGATTGTTCAAAAGCACATGATAACTAAAATATTGCATAATTCATTAATTTAATTAAAAGACAACAAACATTCAAGTACAATACAAATTCAAATAACCTAGTCTATTTCAAAACATTGATTTAATTAACTAGGTCCATAAGTTCTTAAGTGGTAGAATCTTCAGCAAGCAATCACATATCCAAACCTGAAACATTATTTAAATCAAGTGTCAACTATAAAGTTGGTGAGTACATAGGTTTAGTGGAACCGATAAATAGTAGATAAAAGCGTTTTGCAACTCATTGTTTATCTTGTTAAACATAGCATATATGGTTGTATCATTTATCTAAGCACAATTCAAACCTTGATTGACGCGCTTGAACATAGCACAACAGCTAGGTCCGGTATGTTTGAATATAGTTACCCACTATATCCGATATGTTTGAATATAACACGCGGCTATATCCGAGTATGCAGTAATAAACACCCTAACCGGGTGGGCTGGTCAGGCACAATAGATCTATTAACATTACTGTTGGTTTTCTTGCGTTTAAAGTAAATGATTGTACACCCAATATAATAAGCATATAATCCACATGAATAACACTTATAAACAATTTGATTGAGTAGCATGAAATAATGTTTCACCCCAAAGTATGTAAAAATGTAAAATAGGGGCTATGTAACTCACCTGGCTAGCGGATGTTTTAATCCACGAGTGCGGGTGATAAGGATGTTGAAAACTAAGCACGTTGAAACCCTATGTGGATAAATAGGTATTATTGTATGTTTTATATGTGCGTATTTGTATTTAAATGTGTATAGGTTTATAATAATATTTCTTAACATTTATAAAATATGGTAGAAAGATGATAATGATTTTGTAAAACTTAAAATCAAAAATATATATATTTTAATATTGTTAAAATTTTATATTTTAAATAATTTGTTATCATGTTTATTGTATTTATATATAATAATAAATAAAAAGAAAAGTTTCCATTTGTTTAATTATGTTATCATTATTATATATTAAAATTTATTTAATCAAGTTTATAAAAATTGTAGAGTTTATTATTTTATAAAGATTGGGTGGGTTATTATTAAAAAAATTGTTTTAATCGTTTTCAAAATAGACGAACGAGTCAACCCATTCGTAATAGTTTTTATTGTATGGAGAAATTATTAAAATGAGATAAAATAAATAAATAAAATAAAAGTTTTATAAAACAGAATAAAAAAAATTGGGCCGAAGGCCAACCGGAATCGAACCCGCGACCTACGACACAAACACACACACGCATAACCAGCCGGGCTACTTCCCATCGCTGGTTATGTGTGTATCATTTAATTTATAAACACACACGCCAAGTTGGTCGCTGGTTCTCGGCAACCGGCAAACCGTGTCCGAGGACACTGGTTTGCCCGGTAATCGAAGGCCTGAGGCCGAGATTTCGATTGGGATAGTTGGACAGTTGATAACAGAAGATAAAGGAACGAATTCGAGGCTCGTACCTGGTCGCGAAGGGTCTGGATGACAGGTCCAAAGGTCCCAAATTTCCAAGATCGGGACAACACGACTCGGGACGAATTGGACTCTGAGATTTTGGTCACAACTTCTCACAGAGACGACGAACACAATGCCGGCTTCAATTTTGAGTGAGAGTGGGTGAAGAGGGGATCGTGCAGGTCCGTTAATGGCTATTTATAGCCGAGCTCGATCCCGATAATGAGACATGCAATTGGGCATGTCCCGACACTCGTCTGGACGAGACGAAACTGTCGAGCCATCTTGCAGGCGTGGAGGTTGACTGTCGGGGCCGAATTCGTGGCGTGGACTTTCGGCCATAAACACGATCAGACGATTCGAATGTTGGGGAGACCAATTGGTCGAGGGCTTTTGTTCGCGTAGGGACGACGAGGTCAGGGAGACCAATTTCGGCTGTCGAGGTGCAGGGGACAGGCGTGTCGAGTGGGTCGCCGGAAATTAGCTTGGACCGCCGGTCAATGGGGAAGACGGCCGGAATTGCGAATTAGGATTTGTCAACTTTGGTCCCTGGAGTTTGATTTTGATTTAAAATAGTCCCTGAGATTTTTTACAATTTGGTCCCTGTGGTTTGATTTGTCCCGGATTAGTCCCTTAACTGATTTTTGTCTTAAACCTTTTAGTTTCGTAATTTTCAAAACAGCCCCTTAACTTTTATAAAAATAATTAATTAAATTTCTTTTTAATTTCAATTATTATTTTTTTTATAAACTTATATTATTATTATTATTATGAATATTTTTATAAAAGTTAATCATTTTATTTAAATGGGTTACCTTATTTATTTATGAACCTTTTAAATTTAGATTTTTATATAAAATTTTATATAAGTTTAAAACTTATGAAATTTTAATTATTTTAAATCCATAAAATAAAAATATATATTTTGTATAAAATTAAATAAAAACACTTGCATTTCATTTAATAGAAAATGATTACATGATATATATTACAAATGCGTGAATAAAAATCTGAAATGTCACAGTATTCATCTTAGGATGTCGGTAATACTGAAACTGTCAATATAGGGTGATAGGTACCACGTTAAGCTAAAATTTAGAGGTTTTTGAAAATTTCATGGCACACCACTTTCTTTTTATGAGAATAAATCCGAGTTTGGTGGCGCCCGCATCCATAATTCCATCTAATAATGAGTGTAATTAATAAACTGAAAGCTTGAGTCTTGACCTGTGTGTTATCCTCTGGGATAGCGACTTGGTTGATACACCCATGGGTTGGGATTTTAGTGATCAGTGTTTGGACAAATAAGTCCTGATTTTTGTGTTACGCACGGGGATAGTGGCTCGGTGGATACGCCTCTAAGTTAGATGCTTATGTGCTTAATTGATAGACTGTAGCCTATGTGCTACCTTCTGGGATAGTGACTTGGGAGATGCACCTCTAGGTGAGGTTGATTCATATACATTTAGTGATACTCATTCCATTCATTCCATATTTCATAATTTCTAAAAACATGTAAATCTTAGTTTAACGTGGTGGACAAATATATATGGTTTAACCCTTGCTTAGACATGACCATGAGACGGGATTAGGTAGAGTTGTAGCTTATAAGTGTGAGTCACATAGATTGATTGATTGCTGTATAAAATGGAATTAGAAAACATCACGGGGGCTAGATAGTTGGTGCTTGGATTTAATCGGACAGATATACTGACTATTGCTTTTTAACGCGTGAGTATGTTTAACTGATTGGTAATTGATGTATGTTAAGTTAGCTCTCAGTTATGATTCCATTGCAAACTTTTTCGAGGACGAAAAAAGGTTAAGTGTGGGGATGTTTGATTTGTTGCAAAGCACACATGTATTTCCACCCTATTTCGTGTCGTTTTTGTATAGTTTTAGAGTCATTATGAGTCATTTATAGTTAGTATTGATTCATACCTTGATTTGTAGGTGATCGGATCACTTTTGGGCTTAAACGAACAAGAACTGGGAAAGCACGAGCCCACGAGAACCCGGGATTAGAAAGGAAAAAGTCGGGAAAAAGTTAAAACTTCAAAGGGGCATATCTCAGGCTAGAAAATTAGTTACGGGGCCCATAATATATCTATTTGGGGTAGCTCGACGAGAAGAATACAAAAACTAAGTTTGTATTGCCCGGCGGTACGCGAGAGACCTAGTTACAGGAATTTTAACCTATTTTCAAGGCTAAATAGATGATGACTCTCCCATAACTTGTATTATCGATTCCCAACCGTTTCAAGACCAAAAAGTGGCGATTTTGAGAGAGGAAGAAGCAATGGGAGCTAAAGTTCGGATCTTTATCAATCGGGTTGGTTAATTCTTGTTCGTAGGGTTTCGATCTTGGTTCTTGATTACTTTGGTTTGTCTTGAATGATGTTTAATGCTTTTGAGATTTGTTTTCTGAGTTTGAACATGTATCTTGGCTAGGCTTTAGTAGTTATCTAGGTATTCGATGATTGTTTGATTGATTCGTGGATTTCTATCGGTTTATGTAGGATTTTGATGGATTGATGTTAAAGTAAAGAATCTGATTTCACTTAGTATGATGTTTGTGCATGTTTAATCCTAATTTAGAATTGATTCGTGTTTCACATGTGTTTGGTTGAATGTCGTTCAAATACTAGATGCATGTTAGGTTGCCTACTTTGTGTTTGTAACTAGTTGTGGATAATTGATTTCATCGTCCATATAAACGCAAGTTAAGAGTGTCTTAGGATTTAATGTTCTTCATACTTCAATAGCTGAAAGGTGCGAAGTTGTCGGGTATTCCTTGGTGTTAGGGTTCTTAGGTATATTGCTCTAAAAGGAGGGTTTCCTAGGGTGTTTAGCATTATTGATATTCCGAGTCATACTGAGAGTTGTCAGGTTACCCCGTGTGTCTTAGGGCATATAGAGATATTGAGACTGAGAGGTAATTTATCTGTAGGGTACTTTAGCATTGTTGGAAATAGCTGAGAGGTGATCCAATAACGAGTGAGTTTACACGTTCCTTAGGGTTTCTTATTTGGTCACACCCGGAGAATGATCTGGGATCCTTAGGTTATCTTAGGGTTTCGTATTCAAAGATCCCGGTTCCATCATAACTGTCATAGCCGAGAGAAGTTCATGTTTGTTAAACAGGATTCGTTACCTAGATAGTGCTTTCTCATTTATTGATTTCATCCTATTAGTCTGTCTGATAGGTGGTGTCGTTAGTTAGAGCATTCCTTAGTTAATCCATTAGTGTAGTAAACCCCTCCCCCCCCCAAACCAATTCAATATTTAGTCCGAGTCAGAGTCTAGTATTGTTACATAGTGTCTCTAGGGTTCGATAACTCGGTTTACCGTTAAGTTGTGCTACACTCGATAGGTAACTTGCCTGTCAGTGCGGTTTAGTTCATAGGTTTTCCATTTATCACTTAGGAGTCTATGTTAGGTTTTATTGTTAGTTTTTAAAGACCGTCTGGACGACATCAGTGACAGACCCTCCAATCCGTTCTTTGTCCGAAAAGTTTCAATATTTTTTTAAAACTTTTATTTATACAAATCTTTATATTTTCATTGATATTTTATTTTTAAGTATATATATTATAAATCATTTTCTTTGCAAGTCTAATTAGTCATTTTGGTGAAGTAATTAACGTTTCAGACATTTCAATCTTAATATCAGATTATTTGCCATCAAGGTTCTGTCTTTGTGGTCTGAGGGGTTTTCCCAAAGAGTTTCTCCTCTGTAGAGTTCATGGGATGCACTTCATAAAAACTTGGAACACCCTCTGCAGATTCGAATTCCTTAGGGGTTGTATGGGTAGACTTATGTACGAGCCTCCCCTAGTGGAACGTGCCAGTTAAGCCAACACCGTTCTAAAAAAATATCAGATTATTTCTTGTTCTTAATATTTGAAAATTTGATATCTTCGTTTATCTTTTTTACGAATTTGATACCCGCGTAACCTTGAATTTTAAAATAGAAAAAAAGATTAAATAAGCCATTTGAAAACATATTCATTGATTATGCTATTTTAAAAAATAAATTACATTGCTATAAAATAAGGCGTTCAAACAAAACATATATATATATATATATTATATTAGAAATGTTTTCCTTTAACTCTTTTAAATAAGATTGATTTATAAATGTTTTCCTTTAACTCTTTTAAATAAGATTGATTTAGCTAGAAATCTTTTTATTCAATAATATTAAGAGTGAGAAAATACAAGTTAAAAAAAACTTTCATTTTGATAAATATTTTTCAAATCACCTATTTTATTAAATAAATTTTCAACCACACTAGTTTAGAAAAAAAAAAAAAAAAAAACTCGATAGACATGAAGATCATATTCATGTACGTAATGTTCACGTATCAAGGAAGACCTCTCATTTTCATCAATTAACTTTTTAAGGTGCTATTTTTTGTACGGTCCAAAAAAAAAAATAGACATAAAGATCATATTCATGTACGTAATGTTCACGTATCAAGGAAGACCTTTCATTTTCATCAATTAATTTTGTAAGGTGCTATTTTTTGTACGGTCCAAAAAGCCCCACAAAATCAAATGCACCGCCTCTAAAAACAACTTTTGTACTAATGTAATATTTTAGTAAAGATAAGTGGAATTTATATAAACTAGTTGGTTATCCCAGCGCTTCGCGACGGTTGTCGGGCCCAAATAAAAAAATTATCGGTTCGAGCCGTTGAAATCCATCAAAACAAATACTAATACGGGTTCTGATAATACAAACACCAACAATAATGTTGTTCACTCATAATAGGTTTGGCTAGTCATGGTAACACAATGGTAACGACACTCTCTATAGACAACGATACCAAAAAAAACTTGATATTGAATACAGCTCAGTTTAAAAAAAATTATATCAGAACGTTGAAAAAAAAACTAAAAACAGTTGCGCACTTCGTATTTTAAAAAAAATTAACGAACGAAGTTATTAAAGAAAAACGAAATTAATAGAAAATGAAACGAACTAAAAACGTATATCATATATAGTATAAGGGTAAAAAATGAGAATGTAAAAAAGAAAAAGGTAAAAATTTTGTTGGAACAATGTTTGTATGAACCTGATAACAAATGGATGGTGACGTGCGGTATTTAAAAATCATAAAGTTGGGGGAAGTAAAAAACAATCAAAACTAACTATTCCCTGGCATGGGAAATAATTAGTTAATAATAAATAATAGAGTAAACTGTCATTTTCGTTCCTGTGGTTTGGTCAAAATTGTCACTTTCATTCAATAGTTTGTTTTTTTGTATCTGGGTCCTCGTGGTTTTAAAATATTGCCATTTTCATCCTCGTGGTTTTAAAATATTGCCACTTTCATCCAGTCAGCTAACACCGTCCGTTTTTCTCAATTAAATGAGGGGTATTTCAGTCCTTTTACATATTTGTTTTATTTCTTCATCTTTTTTACTCTCACTTTTTAATCATAGAAACAAGCGACGGAGGTGTTCCAGTGGTGCTCGTCGGAAATTGGTCAGGAAAAGAGGAAGAAGGCCAGCAGGTGGATGATTAAATTAGAGGTTAAATTGGGGATGATTAAAAAGTGAGAGTAAAAAAGATGAAAAAATAAAACAAATAAGTAAAAGGACTGAAATACCCCTCATTTAACTGAGAAAAACGGACGGTGTTAGCTGACTGGATGAAAGTGGCAATATTTTAAAACCACGAGGATGAAAATGGCAATATTTTAAAACCATGAGGACCCAGATACAAAAAAACAAACTATTGGATGAAAGTGGCAATTTTGACCAAACCACAGGGACGAAAATGACAGTTTACTCTAAATAATATTTTACAAATGTATAGGTATGGTCCGTTTGGTTTAGCAGGTATGATCCTCAATTTTGAAAAACGCTCTTGATCCCTAACTTTTACTAATTGTTACACAATGGTTCCGGGTTGATGGATCGTAATTTTTTTCTATAAATTGCGTGTTAAATAAACAAACTACCCCTGATTATTACACTAAAAAGAACTGAAACCCTACAAAGCAATGCTTTTAAAACAGAACCAGACAGCGAATCAGACGGGTTAGAGGTTCACCGGTCGAACCGGATTCAAGAACCGAATGATATCATAGTTATTTAATATATATATATATATAGTGAATTTAATAAGAAAATTAATATTTAGGGAGAGAACTACAGAACTTCTCTTTAAAGATAAAAAAATAATTAAAAAATCACAACTTAAAATATAAATCAAAAACTAAAAAAGTGGTTCGGAGACCTTGTTTCCCAGGTCGTCCTTGTTCAAAAAAAAAACTCAAAAAATAATCGGTTTAGCTTTAGGGTTTTGTTTTTGGGTTTAGCTTGTTTTTGGGTTTAGCTTAGCTTTTAGGTTAGGTTTTTGGATGGGGGTGGGTGTGGTGGGTTTAGGTTTTTTTGGGGTGGGGGTGTGAGGGAGGGGGGGTTAGGTTTTTGGGTGGGGTGGGTGTGGTGGGTTTAGGTTTTTGGGGGTGGATGTGGGAGGTTTAGGTTTTTGGGTGGGGATGGGGTGAGGGTTTAGGTTTTTGGGGTTGTGTTATGTTTTTGGGTTGATACTACACATATGCAATATTAAAAATAATAAGAAAAAAAAAATGACGAGTTAATTCTTATTTTTTATAATGTTATTTATACTCAAATGAAAGATAAAGAAAATTTTGATTTAATGGTGTAATTTTTTTTTCAAAATAATAATGTATGCAAAAGATATAAATGTTTAAAGATTTATATATTTTAAGTTCCATTTTTACCTTTGCTCTTTAATATTCCACCCTTTCTATTCTTAGTGGTTCTCTAGTTCTCTCATTAAAGTGAGTTCTCTCATTAACTCAACCCTATACACACACACATATATATATATATATATATATATCTTTATTCTAATAAATGATTCCAAAGAATGACATGCGTCATCACCATATATTTTCTCATTAAAATCTCCTAATTTTCCATTTTTTAAGTTATTTTGAATTTTAAAATTTAGTTATCCTAATGTTTTTGTCAATGTGGGACTAGCCCACTTGGTAGAGGCAATTGCCTCTAAGATGGGAGGTCCTGGGTTCAAACCCAGACACGGGGTGAATTATTTGTCTAATTTAGAAGTTGGAGTAGAATAGATTTGCCGTTAAAAAAAGTTATCTTAATGTTTTTATTTTTCTGAAAAAATAATATAAAATTTGAATTCTAGTTATTAGTTAATTAAGGAAACAAAAAATATTATTTTTTGTTTTACAGATTATTAAAAAAAAATTTACACATCATTTTTCTATTAAACAATCTCATGTAATACATATCCTTGTACACATATCATTTTTTACACATATCGTTTTATATATGTGGAATGGTTCATGAGAAAACTGTTTCGGCAAAAAATTACACAACATAACTAAGTAGCCAAACTTTGTATGTGAGATAGAGTGCTTGTGTTTTTGTACAAGAAATGTAATGTAAATAAGGATATCGACACATGGATATACGAGTAAAGCCCTTGATCCTTTGAGGATCTCCGACATAAAACCTCGGGAGCTGACTAAAGTTGGGCTGCCTCGTTTGTTCTTATAAAAAGTGGTCAAAGTTACAACAAAAGAGAGCAAAAACGATCATCTCTAGGTGTTACAAAGAGTAGTGCGAGTGTAGTGTTTGTGTGTCGTGTACATTGTGTCCTAATGATCGTTTTATGCCTCTTATATACAATACATGTCATTAGACTAAAGGCTAAAATCCTGGAATTGTCATTGGACCGTTACAAGTCTTCTTTGATAAATATAGCCGTTGTAATTAATGCAATCTCGCGTCTTCAACTAGTAATAATGTCAAAAGGGGTGTTTCCTGCATGACTAAGTCAAAACAAACGCGTAATATTAATTGTTACAACGGTTAGTTAATCAGGATACTGAAACATAGTAAGGACCAGGGATACCGATACTTATCTGAAGATTAGGGATACTAGAGGTAAAAACTGAGACGTAACAAAAACCACTTAGTTAAGCGAAAACAAAGAAAACCAAATTTTAACCAATCATATAAAAATAATTATTTTTATTATTTTATTTATAAGAATAACAAAAAAATTACAGTTACGTATATGTAAAACACAATACATAAAATATTTTTTTTTTGGTAAAATGTGTTAATACTTAAAAATAATTTTAAATAATAAAAAAATATATAAATTATTTGATTGGCTCTTAGTGGTTTTCTCGGTTTTTGTCTAATTACGTGGTTTTCTCATGATCCTTCCCTTATATATATAGGGTTGAGTTCATGAGAGAACTAACTTTAATGAGAGAACTAGAGAACTACTCATTATAGGAAAAAAATAATAAAAAATCATAACTCAAAAACTAAAAAAGTGGTTCGGATACTATGTTTCCCACGTCATCCTCGTTCAAAAAAATATATAAAAAAATATTAAAAAATGGGTTTACACATGATCCTTTTCCTATATAGATCAAAAAATATAAAAAGAGTTTACATATAAAAAAAATCATAACTCAAAATATAAATCAAAATTAATTGGACGATAGTTTTTTGGTTTACACAAGAAAAATGGATTTACACATGATCCTTTTCATATACTGAGCCACCCAATTGTAAATTTATTTGCACAAATAAAAATAGGCACAAATAATAAAAATTATTTACACAAATAATAACAATGATAACTCCATGCTCTGCAAAATTATCTATACAAAATCAATCTTGTATATACTGAGCCACTAACCTACGTCTCTACAAAATTATCTACACAATTTCAACTTTTTTTTCATTTAAGCATTTCAACGAACATCTAGTCTTCATTAGACAAAGGGACTTCAAAATCAACTTTTAAGATAACATTCATATGCTTTACCAGGACTGGTCCCGAGGATTTAAGTGCCTCGGCCGAGACGGAAAAAAAGGCCCATACGAACAAAATATATAAACTAAAATTTTTTTAAACGAGGATTAACGTTATAACAATAAACATAGAAATAAAACACAGCAACAATTCGACTTAAAAAAAAAAAACCTTTTAATATTGGGTTTTAAGTTTAAACTAGAAATTTTGCCCCGCGCTTCGCGACGAAAGACAGACCTTAAATTGTTGAGGCGGTGTCATTAACGTGACTAAGTAAAGAAAAAAGATTCGTGGCTAAATAAATAAAAGAAATGTATGAAGTTACGACGGCTTGGTTGTGGAGATCGAAACATATATAAAAGACAGTTGTATAACGGTATTGATTTTTTCAATCGGTGTCGGTCTCAGTCTCATCCCGCACGTTACGGTGGGGAAGTGCAATTAAAAGAAACGTATGAAGTTACGACGGATCGGTTATGGAGATTGAAACATTTACAGAATACATTATTATGTTCCAACCGTCGTGGTTTAAGAATTTAAAAAAAGAAATTTATTAGAATAAAAGTCAAAAGGAAAAAAAATAGGTATGGGAAATGGATGAAAAGAATAACCTCCAACTTCAATACCATAGCATTTACCAACTCTTCTGACACAATTTTTGGTTCTAATATGAGAATAAAAATATTTAAGTACTAATGTTTTCCAGAAAAAGAAATAAAATTTGACCGGAACAATAGTAATGAGCAACGTGGCCTGCAATGGGAGGCTCACCGACCATGCAAAATGTGGTTTAGTAAATAGGTTCAACCATTATAAAGATTAAAAGTGTCCAACCATTGATATTGGGTTTTAAGTTTAAATAGATCCAACCATTATAAAAATTAAAAGTGCACAACCATTATAAAAATTAAAAGGGCCCAACCATTATAAAAATTAAAAGTGCACAACCATTATAAAAATTAAAAGGGGCCAACCATTATAAAAAGGGCCCAATATATTTTTAAGTTTTTATAAAAAGAACCAAATATATAAACCGATATTTAAATTTTTATAAAAAACATATATACACACACACACACACATATATATACAGGCCCCGTAAAAATTTTAGGCCCCCGAAAAAACGGGCCCTGTCCGGCAGCCCAGCTTGGCCTACCCCAGGGCCGGCCCTGTGCTTTACCTTGGTTCAATGGTAGATACAGACGGACCGACCCAGATGTATCTTGTACTGATGTGTTGCGAAACACATATCTTTTTCCTTACGGTTTTATACATTTTTAGTTTGTTTTTATTCGTTTTTCGTTTACATTGTTGTATATGTCTATGTCCAGGTGTTAGGGAAACAGTTTATTATTGTTAGTAAATTTAAACTTGAATGTTATTTTGTAAAATATTATTATTAGAAAAAAAAAACGTAGAATTTTATAATAATAAATAGAAGAAATATAATTTGGTCAAGTTGCATTGCAGAAACAAATTAAGATACTAATTGGGCTGATATTATTTTTGGTTATTTCTAATATTACTAATAGAATACATGCGCTTTAAATGATATATTATTATTGTTAGTTGGCAGCCCAATAAGAGAACAAGGCCCTCGCAAGAAAGAAATAAAAAGTAGGGTTCGTTTAGGCAACTTTGGGGAAGCAACTTACGGCTGTTTTGTGGAGTTCACGGCATGCATCACGAGGCTAATTCTTTGAGAATAATTGTGGCTGCTTGTTTGAAGACGTGGAACAGGAGCTAAATTCAAGCACCTCTAAATAGAAAGCTTCCATCTAAGAAAACAGAAAAAGAAAAAAAAATAATAAAATCTTTGTCGTGAATTGGAATAAAGAAGCAGGCACACAGCTGAACATTTATTGAAGCAGGCACACAGGTCAATTAATTGAAGCTAGCAGGCTGCTTAATTATTTTCTGTTTTACGATGAACGATATTATTAACTTTTTGGATTCTGTTTTTCTTATGATTTTTAAACTACCTAGGTTTTCATGATTACTTTGTAAATATTGGATTTTTTATCGGTTTTTGGATTCTTAATTGTTGGTTTGATATTAAAGTAACGAACTTAATTATGATTGATATGATGTGTATGCATGTTTATGTCTGATTTATGATCACTTATTGTTTCCCATGTATTTTGTTGAATGTCTTTCAGTTATAGATGCATGACTAGGTCACATACTGTGTGTTTGTGATTTGTTTATGGGTTTTTGATATCATTATCCATAGGAACAGTATTTGAGAGTTTAGAGGGTTTAAATATTCTACCGACTTCAATATCTGAAAGGTGCGAAGTTGTCAGGTTGTCTTTGGTGTTAGGGTTTTAGGTGTAAAGACTCTGAAAAGAGGTTTCCCCTAGGTGTCCTACTATCCTTTGCATTCCCGTATCTTATCGAGCGTATTCAAGTTACCCCTTACATTCCTTGAGTGTATTGAGATAGTGAGACTGAAAAGTAATATGTCTTTTGGATACTTTAGTATTGTTGGAGAGACTGAAAGGTGATCCAACCAACCAGTGAGTGTCACACACCCCTTAGGGTTTCCTTCTAGGTCACATCATGAGAATGATCAGGGATCCTGTAGGTAGTCTGAAGGTGTAGTATTCATAGATCCTGGTTCCATCATAGTTTCCATAACCGAGAGAAATTCGAGATTCACAAGTAGGATTCTTAACATGGGTAGTGCCTTCCCCATTCTTAAGTTCGTCTGGGTTCTTTAATTGCTAGTTGAGTGTCATTAGTTAGTTTTTTTTAATTTGTTAGGTTAGAATCACAACACAATTCCCCCCCCCCCCCCATTTAAACCAGTTCAGTTAGTTGAGTCAGAGTCTAGGTCATTGTCACTAGTGTCTCGTGGGTTCGATATCCGGACCTTCATTAGACTTTACTACATTGATCGGTACACTTGCCGGTTGTGTGGTCTAGTATTAGGTTGAGTCTAGAGTTATAAATTTAAAGCTAGAGTGTCTAGGTTAGGTTTTTATATTAGTTTTTATAGACCATCCAACACACATCAAGTTTTTGACGCCGTTGCCGGGGACACTTAGACGATAGCGTATCTAACTTTGATTGAACTTAACTGTTTATTTGGTCTTATTTGTGTCTTGAGTCGTAGAGCGTCTAGTTGTCCGTGTCTTTCTTTGTTTTTTTTAGTGTGTCTAGCTTGTATCTTGAGTCTATCCATTTAATTTCATCATTATGTGTGAGATATGTGGAGGACCCCATTTTACTCGTCATTGCCCACATTCATCGGGATATTCTGCAGATTGTTATGATCATTTTTATCCGCAGGTACAACCATACAAGGAATACAGAACGCAAGAGGAGTTGAATGCCTAGTGCAAAGAGGCAAATGAGCAATATGAGAAAGAAATCCAAGCACTAATCGCTCGCATTGGATCACATTGGCCGAGGAATATAGAGCGTGTTATTTATGATCGTGAAGGGAATGTCATCGGAACTGAAACCGCATCAGGAGAAGTGATTCTGGAAATTCCAGAACCAGAGGCAAAAATAGATGAACTGCAATTCATAGTGACAGAAGGTGAATCACAAGTCCCATCTTCAGGTAAGTTTTCTGACCTTGAATGCAGAACTGATGAATTTTATACTGATTCTATGCAAGATCACAATGATCCATACGATTCTTACACTTGTCTTGTAAGGATGAATTTTTGCAGGAATCGCAGATTGAACCGAGGAAAAAAATGGACGTCTTAGTCCCACTCTCGGATCTGCAGGGGGTGTTAAGCAACTTCAGTCGGGCGTTTATGAATTTTCTTGGGATGATAATGATGATGATACAGCGCAGGAGTCACAGGAAACTCCAGAGCCGGAGACGATAATGAACATCAAAGTCCCACCTCCGGTTCAGCAAGACATCGAGCCAAAATTTTGGTGTTCTACACCATGGAATATTGATGATGGCTTTTGGAGTGACGATGAAAGAGACATTGAAGAAGAAGAGTTGATGGATGTCCCCAAAATCCAATCTGAAGATGAGTGTTCAAAAGAGGGATTAGCAGGTTTATTTGAGACGGAGGAATTAGGAGAGGAGCAAGTCCCATCCTGGGAGGATGAGTTCGATGATGAGTTGGTGGACCTTCCGACTCCTAGTGAAGAAAGTTTCGACCCACTTGGCGATTTGAAACTCCTTGAAGATCTGTTATATCAAGATCCAAGCGTGGGGGTGAAAGAAGAGGTGCAAGTGAGGGGGTTGGTGTCAAAACCATCACATTGCACCAAAGAGAAAGAGAAGAAAAGACCCGTGGAGGTATAAGATGGTGGTTTACCACCCAAATCATCACGACCACGGGACAGAGCACAGGATCGTATGGACCGGCATGTTCAGAGGGTCCTAGGATGGTCACACAATGACCATAGGATGCAGTATACTGGAGATGACCAATCACCTCATTACATGCCACGTATCAGGTTTGGCCCAGGTAAGTTCAGATATTGGTGGACCGACCCGTTTAGATCTTTCAACACCCATTTAAGGTCTACCACCAGATTTTGTCAAGTCGGTGGTAGACCAATTACACTAAACGGGCTGGACGGGGGTGGCGTAAAGTAGAAGCCTCCTGATTAGTGTGCTTTGGTGCTCGGGTTAGAACCCGAGTGTATAATTTGTATAAGTTTTGGATTTTATTTTGAGTCTGTTTAATGCTGCGGGTTTATTGTGAGGTTTATTTTGCAGGCATTCTTCGTCCTATCCGTACTCAATCTCCATTCGAGCGGGACGAATGCTTCTATCACTGTGTAAAGACAACCCAACAGAGTGTGCAACTGCGACCGAAATGCTATACGGTGTACACAAGGAAGAACGAAGCTGCACATTGGTTTGCATCTACATTACCAGCTAAGTCGCTTCTTGTTTTTATTTTTGTATTTTTATTTTCATTGTGTCTTGCTTCACATTGGGGACAATGTGTCTTTCAAGTGTAGGGATGTGAGTGTTTAGTTTGTCAAGTTTGTGTCTTTTATAAAAAACCAAAAATCCAAAAATCCAAAAAAATTGAAAAATTTTGAAAAAAATGTCCTTTAAAAGTATAAGTTTTTGCATAATAAATAGAAAATGATAGTACAACTGGATCTACTTGTTTGAGTTTAAATGATTTAAATAATAGAAAACGTGTCTAATTAGTGATGTTTTGGTAGACCCAGCCAGTTTGAATAACTTAAATAACATGTGAGTGTTAGTTAGGATTAATCACTTAATAAAATCATGATTTCTTGTGGGTACTCATCTTAGGGTGTCAGTAATACTGAAACTGTCAACAAAGGGTGATAGGTACCACGTTAAGATAAAATTTAGAGGTTTTTGAAAATTTCATGGCACACCATTTCTCTTTTTATGAGAATAAATCCGAGTTCGGTGGCGCACACATCCATAATTCCATCTAATAATGAGTGTAATTAATAAAATGAAAGCTCGAGTCTTGACCTACGTGTTACACTCCGGGATGGCGACTTGGTGGATACATCCATGGGTTGGGATTTGAGTGATCAGGGTTTAGATAAATAACTTTTGACTTATGTGTTTTCCATGGGGATAGTGACTCTATTGATACGCCTCTAAGTTGATTTTTATGTGCTTAATTGATAGACTGCAGCCTATGTGCTACCTTCCGGGATGGTGACTTGGGAGACGCACCTCTAGGTGAGGTTGATTCATATATTTAATAATACTCATTCAATTCATTCCATATTCCATAATTTCTAAAAACATCTAAATCTTAGTTTAACGTGGTGGGCAAGTCTACATGGTTTAACCCGTGCCTAAACATGACCGTAAGACGGGATTAGGTAGAGCTGTAGCTTCTAAGTGTGAGTCACATAGATAGATTGATTGTTGTATAAATTGGAATTAGAACACATCACGGGGGCTAGATAATTGGCGATTGGGTTTAATCGGACAAAAATACTAATTATTGTTTTTTAACGCGTGAGTATATTTGTGCTAATTGGTAATTGATGTTTATAAAGTTGGATCTCAGTTATGATTCCATTGCAGACTTTTTCGAGGACGGAAAAAGGTTAAGTGTGGGGATGTTTGATGTGTTGCAAAGCACACATGCATTTCTGTCGTGTTTCGTTTCATTTTCGTATAGTTTTAGAGTCATATTGAGTCGTTTATAGTTAGTATTTACTTATGTGATGTTTTGTAGGTTATCGGGTCACATTGGAGCTTAAACGATCAAGAAGCGTGAAAGAAACGAGTACGAGAACCCGGGATGAGAAACGAAAAAAGTCGGGAAAGAGTCCAACCTTAAAAGAGGCATATCTCGGGCAAGAAAACTAGTTACGGGGCCCATTTTATATCGATTTGGGGTAGCTTGACAAGAAGAATCCAAAAATCAAGTTATCTCCTCGCGGTACGGAGCATTGGGGTCCATTTATCGCGGTACGCGAGGGACCAAAAATCATGCGCGAGTATTTTATCTCCGGCGGTACGTGAGGGACTTGCCAGAACCCCCCACGGTCTGCGAGAGACCCCATATACGGGATTTTTGGCCTATTTTCAAGGTATAAAAGGTTAAGATCGATCCTAGGGTTTATTATTCGATTCCAGACGTAAAGTTGAGAGTTTTTTGGTGATTCCAAGTGGGAGAAAGCTTCTAGGATCAATCGGAAGTGTTGATTGAAGTTAGATATTGAGGAACGAGTCGATTACCTCTTCTTCAGGTGGTGGCAGGTTGCAACTCTCATATGATTGTGGGTGCGGATAAGGATTACTATAGTAATCTGTGGAATGACCCGATGAATATGGACAATTCTGGGTGTAATGGGCCCTCCACAGATCTTGCACCACACATTCATGTATTGATCCATCTGAGCATAATAGTGTCCTTGGTAGTTGTGCCCGTAATAACGCTCCATAATAAATCACTGCAATGGACACTCAAAGAAAAAGGATCACGAGAACCAAATATATAAAATAAATAAACAATAAAAAAATAAAGAAGAATACTAAGTTAAACAAATATGCAATTATTTACAAAGACTCACTAAAAACAAAGAAAGACACGGACAACTAGACGCTCTACGACTCAAAATACAAATGCGACCAAATAATCAGTTAAGTTCAATCAAAGTTAGTTACGCTATCGCCTAAGTGTCCCCGGCAACGGCGCTAAAAACTTGATGTGTGCTGGATGGTCTATAAAAACTAATATAAAAACCTAACCTAGACACTCTAGGTTTAAATTTATAAATCTAGACTCAACCTAATACTAGACCATACAACCGGCAAGTGTACCGATCAATGTAGTAAAGTCTAATGAAGTCCGGATATCGAACCCACGAGACACTAGTGACAATTCTATCTAGACTCCGACTCAACTAATAAACTGATTTATATGGGGGAATTTGTGTTGTGATTACAACTAATGAAACCTCTAACTAACGATAACCAACTATAAAGCAACAGACTTTAGATGAACTCACAAATGGGGAAAGCACTACCTAGACCGTGAATCCTATGCATGTACCTTGGAACTCTCTCGGATACGGAAACTATGATGGAACCGGGCTCCTAGAATACGACACACTTAGACAACCTAGTGGATCTCGGATCATTCTCCAGGTGTGACCAAAGAGGAAACCCTAAGGGACGTGTAAACTCACCAGTTAGTCAGATCACCTCTCAGCTATTTCCAACAACACTAAAGTACTCGCTAGATAGATTACCTCTCAGTCTCACTATCTCAATACACCTCTCAGTGCAAGGAATAACTTGAATTCACTTGATAAGACACGGAATAACAATGATACTAAGAAACCCTAAGGAACCCTCCTTTTAGAGTCGTTAACCTAAATACCCTAACACCAAAGATTACACGTCTACCTCTCACCTCTCATCTATTGAAACAGGCAGAATACTTAACCCTAATAGACTCTCAATCGATGTTCCTATGGATATGACGTCAGTAAACCATAAACTAATCATGTGCACAAAGCTAGTGACCTAATACGCAACCATGCATGAAAGACATTCACAAAGCAGCATACGGAACATTCAACAGATCATAAATCAAGATCAAATACGCAAATACATCTCATCAAACGACACAAGTTCTTTACTTTAATATTAATCCATCAACAATAAACCGAAATCCGAAAGAAAACCAATTAACATAACATAATCATCATAATATAGCTAGCTAATGAAAGTCTAGCCAATCAACATGTTTAAGAACATCAAAACAGAAGAATCAAACATAAATATCATGGTTTCAAATCTGGAATAGAAGAACAAAGAAAGATAACAAGACCCGAATGATGTAATCGACCCGTTCCTCAATCTCTAACTTCAATCAACACTTCCGATTGATCCTAGAAGCTTTCTTCCACTTGGAATAACCAAAAAACTCTCAACTTTACGTCTGGAATCGAATAATAAACCCTAGGATCGATTTTAACCTTTTATACGTTTAAAATAGGCCAAAAAGCCCGTATCTGGGGTCTCTCGCATACCTCGGGGGGTTCTGGCAAGTCCCTTGCGTACTGCCGGAGATAAAATAGTCGCGCAGGATTTTTGGTCCCTTGCGTACCGCGATAAATGGACCCCAAGCCTCGCGTACCACAAGGAGATAACTGGATTTTTGGATTCTTCTTGTCGAGCTACCCCAATTCGATATAAAATGGGCCCCGTAACTAGTTTTCTAGCCCGAGATATGCCTCTTTTAAGGTTGGACTCTTTCCCGACTTTTTCCATTTCTCATCCCGGGTTCTCGTACTCATTTCTTTCACGCTTCTTGATCGTTTAAGCTCCAATGTGACCCGATAACCTAGAAAACATCACATAAGTAAATACTAACTATAAACGACTCAATATGACTCTAAAACTATACGAAAATGAAACTAAACATGACAGAAATGCATGTGTGCTTTGCAACACATCATGTACCTCGGTGCAATGGTAGAAACAGACGGGCCAACCCAGACCCAAAAACATATGTATCTTGTACCGACCCACACCCAGAAAGAGACGGGTGAATCTTGTGCCTCTGTTAGCAGCTTCAATGGCATAAATACCACCAAAACGGATGAATCTTGTACCTTTGTTTACATCTTCAATGGGGGGTGCTTTGGTTCTCCCTAGTGAAAGAGAAGGATACATTGTTGCTGTCCAAAACCATAAAAAAGGAGATCCATGAAGCATCAGACGGACCGAATCTGCCGGGCTCAACACTCAATAATTACCATTATTTTTTTTGAAAGACGAACATTGAATGTTGTGACGTCGCACCCCCCGGTCACATGGAAGAGCCTCGTCCAACTTCGGCCAATATGTTGTTTAACCGGGCCCACTTGGCGTCAGAGTCAGAGAGCTTTCAAGGAAAAACCCCACCCAATACGGCCCCTTCCGGGCTTAAGGGAGAGCCGAGGCTCGAACCCTGGATCGGCGTGGGTAAAACGGTGGTGCATCAGCCTAAGCTAGGCCTCATTTGCGATTACCATTATTTAATACACGTGCGATTATTCAGTTCATTACATTAACTATTATTTTATTTATAAAACTTAAGATTAAGATTTAAATTTTACATTTACTATTTATATTTGTATAACTAAATACTATTTAAATTAAGTATTATCTTATTTAAATGATTAAGTATATAATTACTAAATATTTACATAGTTATAATAATAATAATAATAATAATAATAAAAAAAATATATAATCAGTGTTTAAGACTGTTCGAGTTAGATTGCGCTCTCGAAAAGACCCTCGGTGATACTAGAGTTGTTCACGAAACGAACCGAACCGAACCGAGCGTACCTTTGCTCATGCTCGGTTCGTTTACAAACCGAACTGAGCCGATCGGCTCGTTTACAACAGAGCGGAAAATCGAACGAGCATTAATTTTTCGAGCAAAATTCGAGCGAGCGATGAGCGATTTGGACAACCCTACTGTCTAGTGTGCCCTTCGAATTGCAGAGCCGCAAAAGCTGCTCGTCGCTCAGCGTCGTTGATCGTTAGCCGCAAAGGATGATTGACTGACCAAGAGGGAGAGACGATTTAAGACTTGAATCGCATAGTTGAAAAGGCTGCCTATGAGGGCAGCGTCCGATTAGGGTTAGAGATTTTAGGCAGATATGGTAGAGTAGTGAAGTAACGTAATTACTAAAAAAGTTTTTTTTTTAGATTTTAAGTTGGGCTTCTCTTGACTCACTATAGGAAGTTCCATGTTAGATTGGGGCAAAAGAGTTATTTATAAATGTATAGAGTATTAATTTATTAATTATATTCATACATACATACATACATACATACATACATACATATATATATATATATATATATATTAAAAATTAATTCGAGACAAACAGAACGAGCAACGAGCGAGCGTACCTTTGCTAGTGCTCGGTTCGTTTACAAACCGAACCGAGTAGATCGGCTCGTTTACAAACCGAGCAGAATCCGAACGAGCATATTTCCGAACATTTTTCGAACGAGTTCGAGTGAGTTTCGAGCGTCGAGCATTTTGGACAGCCCTAGGTGATACCCAACGCTTTGCGCGGGGCAAACCACTAGTGTAATATAAAATGTATATATAAATAATAAAATATATTTTCAAATCTTACGCTCTGGTCTGATTTTATATGTCCGGTTTAATCCGTAAACCAAACTGTTTATTACGGTTAAATTTTTTAAAACCAAACAAAAAGTAAAGAAAAGAACCGACCATAAAACAGAATAGATAAAAGTGTGGAATGGACAGTGGATAGTGGTGCACAAAAAAACCGGTATTTTTTTCAACCCGGTCTAAACCGCCAAACCGGTTCGGGTTACACTAAAACCGCCGGTTATGAACCGGTTTAAAGCATGGAGAAGACGATCGGGTTAGGGACCGGTTACCGGTTTTTAAACCGGTTTTTTCGCTGGAAAAAAAACTAGCCGTTGCTCAACGGCTTTATAGCCGTTAGGATCGAATTAGACCTTTTTTTGGCCTTTTTTCACATATAATTCACTATAAATAGGTGGGGGGTGTTTAGGTTTAATCACACCTCTTTCTACACTCTCTAATCTTTAAAACCGCTCTTTAAACGCTCTTAAACTCTCTCTAAACTCTCTCTAAACTAAAAAAAAAGCATGGCAAGTTTTGGTGTTGGTGGTTCCTCAAACGAAGTTACCGTTGTGGAAATTCTACCAACAACGAGAAATCCGGCAATTTGGTGCAATTACGATCTATGTTTGTTGTCAAACGGGAAGGAACGTGCTCGGTGCAAGATGTGTGGTGCGTTTTTGGAGAAAGATTCAAACACCAGTTTGAGATCTCATTTGGAAAAATCGTGTCCGTCCTTGAAGAGAAATCCAAGTGAAGGTCAAGCCTCGATGACATCCGAAGGAGGAATTTGGAACTTTGATCCAAATATTGTTCGAGATCGAATGGCGAAGTTAGTGATTCAAGAAGGATTGCCGTTCAACCACTTTGACAATCCGCGCTTAACAAGAATGATTCAAGAGACACTCCAACCACGTTATCATCAAGTAAGTAGCACAATTATTAGACGAGATTGTATAAAAATGTGAAAAAAAGCAAAAAAAGAATTAATTTTGGGATTTGAAAATTTAGAAACCGGTGTAAACTTAACCACCGATGTTTGGTCGGCTCCACATGGTATACCCGATTCGTACCTTTGCGTTACCGCGCATTGGGTTGATCCCAATACGTGGCAAATGATGAAGCGTACAATCGCGTTTGACTTGTTTGAATATCCACACACCGGCGAAAACTTATTTTATATATTAGATGGTGTTATAACCGAATTTAAATTACAAAATAAACTTTTTTCAATGTATTTTGATAATGCATCTAATAATACAAATGCGGTTCAAAAACTAAAAATTAAATATAAACCGATTTGCAACGGCGTTTTTTTCCATAGTCGATGTGTCGCACAAATCATTAACTTGGCGGTGCAAGCCGGGCTTGCAATTGAAGAGGTTTCAAACTTAACATATGCTTTTCGACTAATGCTTAAAGATATTTTTAGTAACAAAAAAAAGATACCATGATTATATTAGATTTTGTCATGAAACGAATAATCTTTGTTTAGGTCCGAATTGGGACGTCGAGACAAGATGGAACTCGACTTATAATATGTTTTATAGCGCTTTACGATAAAGAGAAACTTTAGAAATATTTCATGAAATGCTTGCCTCAAAACCTCGTCGTAAAATTCTAAAGTTTCCGTCTACGAGTTGGGACATTTTAAAAGACGTAACTGAATTGCTTGAAGTTTTCAAAACCGCCACCACTTTTTTATCCGGTGTTTATTATCCCACAAGTCCATTAACTCTAAAACAAATATATTTAATGGCTAACAAGTTGTATGAACTTGAAAATAAAAGCACTCTTTTTACAAAAATGATAGAACCGATGAAAGAAAAATTAGTAAAATATTTTAAAGAAATGCCTCCCTTTATAACTTGTGCCGCCGCGTTAAACCCTACCATAAATGTTTTCAGGGTTGAAACGTTGATTGATAGAATTACTTACGCTTTGAATTTGGATAGTGAAGACATCCATTTTGCACAAGGCACAAAAACATATTTTAACAAATGTTTACAAGATTTATTTGATGTTTATTTACATAAATATGGTACAACTCCGACTCCACGTGATACAATGGGTACATCATCAAGTGGTAGCTCGAGAGATGTTAATTTGATTTTATATAACGAAATGTTAAATGAATATAATAAACGGGCTCGAGGTACCACCCCGAGTAGCGAACTCGGAAGGTATACTGGCACAAACTTTTTAGCGTTTATGCCTCCTACCGTTTTTAAGGAGTTTGATATTTTGGCTTGGTGGAAAAAAAACGAAGTTTCGTTTCCGATTCTTTCCGCCATGGCCCGTGATGTACTAACCATCCAAGCTTCCACGGTAGCTTCGGAATCTGCGTTTTCTTTTAGTGGCAAGGTCTTATCGATACGAAGGACTAGACTCACCCCCCTGGCGATGGAAATGTGAATTTGCTTGAAGGACCATTTGGATGCGATGGATAGGATACAAGACCAAACTTCTCTCGAAGACGAAATTCAAGCCGAAGAAATCATACACAATAACGAGGTTGATCTTGGAATATCCGAACCAGTCACCGATGAAGAACTAACCGAAGATGCAAGGCTACGAAGCTCCAGTTCCGAAGACAACGCACAAGAATAATCAATCAATATTTCAAAAAATAAAAATATATATTGTCATTTGTAACGTTTTCCAATTTTATAATTTTATCTTGTAATGTTTTTTAATTTCTGAATTTTCCAAATATTAATAAACGTTACATTTTATGTTTTATATTTGTTATATATTTTATTTTGATTTTTTATTAAAAATATCGAATTTATTTGTTTTTTTTTTAATAAAAACCGGTTTAAACCGATTTATAGGGCAAACCGGTTTGTAACCAACCCTAACCGGTTTAACCAGTTAGGTATTTTCCACCTTTGAAACCGGTTTAACCTGAACCGGTTTAGGGCCAAACCGGTTTTGACTTTTCGTTGAACAAATCGGTTCGGATAAAAAAACCGATTTGTGCACCTCTAACAGTGGACACTCCTGTCCTGTCAACGTATTGCAAATGGAGGGAACTATTCAACGATTCATTGAGATTAGAATTGGGCTTGGTCAATAAAATTGACTAAGGGCCCAATAAAATTTGATCTATTTTTAAGAACTTGTGGGGGCCTTCCCCACTGGGCTCTATATCTGCTTATGTTTGGGACTTTGGTTTGGGCTGCTTGTTTCATCTATTTGAATGGTATACTAATAGGGCTCTCCAGGAGCCGAGACCGGCAGCTCCAGTCCGCTCGGCTCCTATCGATATGACCCGGCTTTTAATAAAAACAATACACGCTTCAGTTTTTTATAATTTCAAGCAAGTGACCATACAGGACATGCGAGTACGAGTGCGGTCGACGACGTCGAATCCATCACCGGGAAGAGAGAGTTTGATGGAATAAGAACCGAAGCATCACCGCCTTCGATGAAGCTGTGAGCAAGGGCCTTAAACAGAACTGACCCGAGACCGGGAAACGCCCGATAAATGGAACCGAGAACCGGACCTACTATTGCGATCGGGCGAACAGAGAAGAGACCGACGGCGACGATGAATTCCTAACCCCAAATCCCTTGCATCGGTTAGGTATTCATATTTCTAGAATCAGCTATTGGATATTTGGTAAAGAAGGTTCATATGTCATCAATTTGAAGTATAATTGATGAGAACTTGAGCATGCTTCAGGTTTTCATCTCTCAAAGGAAAAGTTAAATCTTTTGCATGAGGGAGAGTGAAGGAAGAAAAGAGAAATAAGTTGGAAAAAACCGAAGTAATTAATAAGGGAAAATCCTCAAAATGTCCCTTTTACTCAAATTTTATACTAAAATACTAAAATGTCTCTTTAACTTTTCGATTCCAAAAATGTCCCCTAAACACCGACGTTTGACGATAAAATGCCGACCCCCGTTTTATAAAAACCGGTGTCCGACTTCAAAACATAGCCGCCCGCCTTCAAAGAATGAAAACGTGGGCGAAATTTGTTTTGAAGACGCTTTTGTAAGACGCGGTTTATTATGTGGCTTTTATAATCATTTATCTAATTATTAAATGATCAATTGTATATTTATTTATTTATTAACCTATGGCTAGTAATTAGTTGATGGTCTAATTACTCTTAATGGGCCATTAAGGGGTTTTCCCTTGGATGTACATATATAAGGAGAGATAATTAGAGGGAATTGACTAATAGATCAATTACTATCACCACTAAGAATCGTCCCTCTCTCTCTCTCTCATAACCGTGACCTTAGTCATCCTAACCGTACATCTTAAACGGGAACCCGATCTTCCTAGCGGATCATGACGTCTCCCCTCTCTACGGTTAGCTCATCAGATATGATTTATATTATTGTTTTCCATTACCATATTATAAGAACTGATCAACAGCTTTTTAATATTAAATTAATATAATCAATTTTACTATTATTTTGTTTTCCCTTTATAACTTTTAAAATATATAGTTTTATAAAATTTCGAATACACTGTTGCTACGTGCTTATTTTTATCTACATGTCAGTAAAAATTTTACTCAAAACCGAAGCAGATAAAATTTATATCAAAACGTTTGATATAAATTATAACTTATTATCCATTTACACTCGATAAAATAGATAAAACTAGTAAAGAACTCGTGCTGCGCGGCGAGAAACTGCATTGAATATGTACAACCATAGAGTTATATATACATAATAAGATATATGTACAACCATAGAGTTGTATACAATTGACAAACCTAAAAAAGACAATAATAATCAAACCACAAATGTAAAATTAACCTAAACAGAATAGAAAACCATAAGATAATCAAAGGCCACAACTTTACACAATCACCCACCATGCTTCCAATTGAAAAGCATAAGTACTGTATCGTCAACAAAATGCAAACACAAAAAAAAATTACTAACTAAAATTTACCACAGGTAAGTAAAAAGGCAACCTAAACAGAAAATAAAAAACAAAAACTTTCCCCAATGACTCCAAACGAAAACCTGAAGTACTTTATTACCGTACAACTTGTACAATAGTGGAACTACATTTTTTCTCTCTCGAGAAGGCGAACCGCCCCATGGCGGCCGGTGAAAGAAGATGGGAGGAGGTAATCGGAAGACGGAAGAAGGAGCAGGCAGACAGGGAAGGAACATCACGAAGTTCTTTGTGTCCAACCTTCCTTCTGGGTGCACCCCATGGGAGCTCGCTTCTTTCTTGGGCGATTTCGGAGAGGTGGTCGGAACTTATATAGCAAGGAAAAGAGACAAAGAAGGATGCAGGTTTGGGTTTATCAGCTTCAAGGAAGTGAAGGATCGGTTGGAGCTGGAGAGGAATTTGAAAAACGTTAAGATGGGAGGCTGTAAGTTGAAGATTAATGTGGCTAAGTTCGCGGAGGAAAATGTTGTACACCCAGGACAGGGAGAAAAGGTTAGGTTCAACAATGGTGGTGAAAAGGCTCACTGGTCGTATGTCGATCGCACTTGGGAGCCGATTAGAAGGGGCGGCAGGTCCGTCAATAAAGGTAGTTAAGGTGGCGGATGAGATGAAAGCGTTCCAGGCTCTGCATGGCAAGGCGTTGGTTGGTCGTACAGTGGACCTGAATACGTTGACGTCTCTTAATTGTTTAATTAACAGTCCGGCTTATGGTGGGATTGAAATTCAATATATGGGTGGTCTGTCGGTTTGCCTCACCTTTCGTGACAAGGAGGAGAGCCAGGGATTTCTTGAACTCGATTGAGGTATGGAGACCCTGGTTTTCTAATCTTGATATCTGGGAAGGACAGTCGTTTGCATACGAACGAATTGCGTGGTTGAAAGTCCAGGGTGTTCCCCTTCATTTATCTATCTGATTATGGAGTCTTTGTTGAGATTGGTGCTCTTTTTGGGAAAGTTCTGCATTGCCCGTAGCCCCAGGCCGGTGATAAGGATCTTTCCGTTAATTGTATTGGGGTGTTAGTGGGAGAAGGAAGTAGAATTTCGGACGAGGTATTGTTGAATTGGAAAGACAAGAGTTACAAGGTATGGATTTCAGAAGAGCTGGGGGATTGGATCCCCGATTGCTTGGGGTCGCCGGTAGTTCCAGAGCCTTCGGCCGGGAATGGAATTGCGGTGGAGCAAGATCAGGAGGAAGCTGTAAGGTCGATGGAAGATGAAGGAGTCAGAATGGGTCCCGAGGTTGAGGCGAGACCTCCTAGGTCTGAGCATGTGGATCCGTTGGAGACCGGTAAGGTGGGGCCTAGCCCTATATTATTTCCTTTCCAAGGACAAAGGTAAAAGGCCAAAGATTAGTCCTAGACTTTGCACCGTTATTAGCAAAGATAAGGCCCATTTTGAAAGCTCTAGCACGTCGTTTGTGGGCCTAGCCAGGCCTAAGAAGAGGTCCAGGAAGGAGTTGGCGACCCGTTTGACCTGGATAGATTTCTGGGCCTTGTCCAAGGTAAGTCCAGCGGTGATAACTAGTGGTGCACAAAAAAACCGGTTTTTTTTTTAACCCGGTCCAAACCGGCAAACCGGTTTGGCTTAAACCGGTTTGGGCCAAACCGGTTCGGGTTGCCCAAAAACCGCCGGTTTGAAACCGGTTTGGAGATTTCAGAAGGCGATCGGTTTAGGGACCGGTTCAACCAAACCGGTTTGATAAACCGGTTTAAAAACCGGTTTGATAAACCGGTTTAAACCGGTTTTTGAGCTGGGCAAAAACTAGCCGTTGGGGTCGATTTTGGTCGTTTTTTTGGAGTTTTTTCCACCCTTAAAACACTATAAATAGGTGGGGGGTGTTTAGGGTTGATCACACCTCTCTTTACACTCTCTAATCTCTAAAACCGCTCTTTAACCGCTAAAAAACGCTCTCTAAACTCTCTCTAAACTCAAAAAAAAAAAGCATGGCAAGTTTTGGTGTTGGTGGTTCCTCAAACGAAGTTACCGTTGTGGAAATTCGAGCAACAACGAGAAATCCGGCAATTTGGTGCAATTACGATCTATGTTTGTTGTCAAACGGGAAGGAACGTGCTCGGTGCAAGATGTGTGGTGCGTTTTGGGGAAAGATTCAAACACTAGTTTGAAAATGCATATGGAAAAATCTTGCCCGTCATTGAAGGGAATTCCAAGTGAAGGTCAAGCCTCGATGACAAGCGAAAGAGGAATTTGGAACTTTGATCCAAATATTGTTCGAGATCGAATGGCGAGGTTAGTGATTCAAGAAGGATTGCCGTTCAACCACTTTGACAATCCGCGCTTGACAAGGATGATTCAAGAGACACTCCAACCTCGTTATCACCAAGTAAGTCACACAACCCTTAGACGAGATTGTATAAAAATGTGGAAAAAAGCAAAAAAAGAATTAATTTTGGGTTTTGAAAATTTGCAAACCGGTGTAAACTTAACCACCGATGTTTGGTCGGCTCCACATGGTATACCCGATTCGTACCTTTGCGTTACCGCGCATTAGGTTGATCCCAATACATGGCAAATGATGAAGCGTACAATCGCTTTTAACTTGTTTGAATATCCACACACCGGCGAAAATTTATTTTATATATTGGATGGTGTTATTAACGAATTTAAATTACAAAATAAACTTTTTTCAATGTCTTTTGATAATGCATCTAATAATACAAATGCGGTTCAAAAACTAAAAATTAAATATAAACCCGTTTGCAACGGCGTTTTTTTCCATAGTCGATGTGTCGCACACATCATTAACTTGGCGGTGCAAGCCGGGCTTGCAATTGAAGAGGTTTCAAACCTAACATATACTTTTCGACAAATGCTTAAAGATATTTTTAGTAACAGAAAAAGATACCATGATTATATTAAATTTTGTCGTGATACGAATAATTTTTGCTTAGGCCCGAATTGGGACGTCGAGACAAGATGGAACTCGACTTATATTATGTTTTATAGCTCTTTACGACAAAGAGAAACTTTAGAACTATATCATGATATGCTTGCCTCAAAACCTCGTCGTAAAATTCAAAAGTTTCCGTCTCCAAATTGGGATATTTTAAAAGACGTAACCGAATTGCTTGAAGTTTTTAAAACCGCCATCACTTTTTTATCCGGTGTTTATTATCCCACAAGTCCATTAACACTAAAACAAATATATTTAATGGCTAACAAGTTGTCTAAGCTTGAAAATAAAATCGTTCTTTTTACAAAAATGATAGAACCGATGAAAGAAAAATTAGTGAAATATTTTAAAGAAATGCCTCCCGTTATAACTTGCGTCGCCGCGTTAAACCCTACCATAAATGTTTACGGGGTTGAAACCTTGATTGATAGAATTACTTACGCTTTGAATTTGGATAGTGAAGATATCCATTTTGCACAAGGCACAAAAACATATTTTAACAAATGTTTACAAGATTTATTTGATGTTTATTTACATAAATATGGTACAACTCCGACTCCACATGATACAATGGGTACATCATCAAGTGGTACCTCGAGAGATGTTAATTTGAATTTATATAACGAAATGTTAAATGAATTTAGTAAACGGGCTCGAGGTACCACCCCGAGTAGCGAACTCGGAAGGTATATTGGCACAAACTTTTTAGCGTTTATGCCTCCTACCGTTTTTGAGGAGTTTGATATTTTGGCATGGTGGAAAACAAACGAAGCTTCGTTTCCGATTCTTTCCGTCATGGCCCGTGATGTACTAACCGTCCAAGCTTCCACGGTAGCTTCGGAATCTGCGTTTTCTTTTAGTGGCAGGGTATTATCGATACGAAGGACTAGACTCACACCCCTAGCGATGGAAATGTGCATTTGCTTGAAGGACCATTTGGATGCGATGGATAGGATACAAGACCAAACTTCTCTCGAAGAGGAAATTCAAGCCGAAGAAGTCATACACAACAACGAGGTTGCTCTTGGAATATCCGAACCCGTCACGGATGAAGAACTAGCCGAAGATGCAAGGCTACGAAGCTCTAGTTCCGAAGACAACGCACAAGAATAATCAATCAACTTTCCAAAAAATAAAACGTTGAACTTAATGTTTTATATTTGTTATATTTTTTGTAATTTTTTACAATTTTATCTTGTTATGTTTTTTAATTTCCGAACTTTCCAACTATTAATAAACGTTGAACTTTATGTTTTAATTTTGTTATATTTTATTATGGATTTTATATTAAAAATATAAAATTTATTTGGTTTTTTTTTTTTTTATAAAAACCTGTTTAAACCGGTTTAAAGGACAAACCGGTTTAAAACCTACCCGAACCGGTTTATATATTTTCATTACCAAAACCGGTTTAACCCGAACCGGTTTGGGCCCAAACCGGTTTTGACTTTTCGTTGACCAAACCGGTTCGGGTCGGGTTGAACCGGTTTGGGTTAAAAAACCGATTTGTGCACCACTAGTGATAACATCCCTACAGAGGAGGAGCCGGATGATGGGAGTAAAGAGGCTTTTGACCTAAATGTTAGGGCTTGTAATATCCAGTATTTTTCGATCAAACATTTCCCAAACTATTGCACGTGCTATTAATTTAAAACTTAAATGACAGATATTAATTTAATTAATATGAATTTCAAGAAAAAACAATTATATTTATACATATACATACGTGTGTTTTAAAAACAAAAATATTGTTAGAACATTATGAGTTGTAATTTCATAAATAATGTGATTTATAAACTTACATTTTTTTATACTCTTTTGTAAATCTTGGGAAGTATCTTTTTAAATGTATGAAATAAATAAATAAAACTTATAAAACTCTTTTTGAAACAAGGCATATTTATTTTGTAAAAGTCCAGGGATTAGAACTGCCAGCTTTTGAAACTTGTTTTAAACTAAATCTTAATTCTAAACATGAAATGATAATAGCTGGAATTTCAGGGACCTGTTGTGTAGTTATCCCAAACTCCCAGCACCCAAATCGGTTCAGTGATCGACTCCCACCCAGGACCGGTTCCACCCACCTTTTTCCCGAAAACGCAAAATCGGCCAGATTCGTTGAACCTCGGGCATCCTCTCGCGCATGCGACCCTGCCCCGAGGTGTATCAATGCTCGATTCAAACTGAAACCACGCGTAAACCCGCGACTTAACTCCTTCGGCCCATCCGTAATCGCCTCACCTAACTAACCATTTAATGACGGAATTGGGTATAAATACCCGTTGCCACAGCTCAACGACAACACACCTAAACTATCTGAGCCTTCAATTTCATCATATCGCTCCGGCATTGCCGATTAACAAGCCGCGGCAGCCGACTTTGATATCGAACTCGTTCTCACTCAAATCGAAACCAATTCAGGTAAATTTTGAGTCCATTGTGTTTGTTTTCATTTGAAGATCGAAAGCCCTCTGTTTAATTTCATTAACAGAGGGCAAATCGACACGAATTTAGCGGATTTCGTTTCTAGGGTTCATAGTGAATTAGGACTGATTTGAGCTTGTGTTTATAAATTTCCTTTTCCAGATATAACACTAACGAACCCGTAGTCGGGATGGTTAAGTGTTTGTGTGTGATGGTGACCCGGGGCAGACCCGAGTTCGATTCGGTCTGGCCCCAGGTTTTTGTTTTTATTTTTCTTTTATCATTTTAAACAGTTTTAAACTTTTAATAAATTTTATAAATTTTGTGATACTCTTATAAACTTGGATTCGATTTTTATTTACACTTTGAGATTCCAGAACTATTTTATTTAATTAAATTTTGTATAAAACTTATAATATTTATTTTTTTAAAATAGTTTTAAAATTCTTAAAACTATGAAAAATACTTTTGAAACTTTACAAAACTTTATTTTAAACAAGAATTTATTTTAATAAATCAGAAAATATAAAATTATTTCATATTTTCTGAAATAAGCATATTATTTGGTTTTTAAACATTAAATTAATTTATAAACTTTAGTTTAACATTTAATTCAAGATTTATTTATTTATTTATTTAAATAAAACAATAAAATAAAAACGTGTTTTATGCAAGATTAGAAAATCATAAAGATATAAACTTATAAACTTTATAAAAATGGAAAACTTTAAACAATTTTAAACCTGTAAACCTTATTTAAATACTTTAACTTTATTTAAAATATTTATAGACTTATAAACTTTAAAACTCATAGATTAAAATATAAAACTTTATGAGAAATACTATTTGGCACTTTAATAAACTATAACTGTATTTCATTTATTTAAACTTATGAAAGCATTTTTAACATTATAATAAATATTAATTTCTTAAATGCTTGAATAAATCATAAATGGTTTATATTTATTACTTTCAATTAGATAATTATCTATCCTTAATAATTATGCAAATCTTGAAATGATTATTATAAAACCTTAATTATTATTCAAAATAATAATTATCATTATATATTCTTTAAATAATTATTATAAATATTTAATAATTATTTATTTCTTGTATAATTATTGTTAAAACTTTAATAATTATTTAGTCTTTCATTTAACAATTACTTTAACTCCATTTACAAATACTTAGAAAACTATTTGGATTATTATTACCTAACTAGAGTAATTATAAAACTACTAAATAATTATTTTAATTAATGATTATTCTAATCTACAAACTTACGAAACTTTGATATTAAAGTCTTGTGACATTCATTCAAAACCTTTATTATAAACTTGATTTAAACTTCATAAACACAATCAATCCCATCTCCCATTGGAACCCTAGTCAAATCCTGAAATCTTAGAATTCTTGTCCTAGACTTATAAGATCATACTTGAAACTTTAGACTTATATTCCTAGGCTTATTGTGAGGATATTCTCCCTCTCAAAGTCTTGCAAACTTACTCTTATCGGATACTCTTCATCAATCTAAGTGAGTATACTTAGCCCCTTTTTCATTTACATTCTTTGGGGTGAAACATGTTCAAAACTTTAAACTTATACAATTCTTGTACAAACTATGACTAGATGCTTATTCTTATGTTATACTTGAGACTTGTATGCTTGAATTAAACTTAAAACTAGCATATTCATTAACTTTGATCAAGCCTATAGTAACAATGATAGATCTATTGTATTTGACCAATCCACCTTGATTGATTGACCATTCGGGGGAGCCCTTGGTGATTGTTACTGAATTTATACTTTAAACTTGATACTTATAAGGGTAACCTGCGGGTTATGCCTAAACTTGGTTAGAGGGTTGATATGCACAATGTTTAAGATGTTTTGTTCTCATACTTACATTATAGAATGCATGAATTATAGTGAATTGTAATATTTTCCAAATACTTGTTAAACTGTGTCAAAACCTTTGTATCTCACTAACTATTTTGTAGTTGACAGATTCTTTCACATGTTTCAGGTACTACAACATGAGACTTATTTGTGATCACATAGGATGCTTTGGACCTAGAATACTTATCAAATAAACATTGTATTCTTGTTATTTTCCTTTGTATTGAACCTTGAATTTATTTATTAATGAAATATTGAAACTTTAATAGTCAACCTTGTGCTATTGAACAACCGCGTCCGCCCCGACTTATAATCCGTCGTCAGTTGGGGTGTGACAGATTGGTATCAGAGCCTTGGTTATAGGGAATTAGGTTATTAGACACATGACCTAGACTATAACTTAGGAGACCCAAACATGAGTTATCTCATGTCCTTTACTTGGAACTTTCTCCTCATTCTAGTCTAAATTCTTATACGTGAATGCTTGGAAATTCTATGCTTCTACTTATCTACGTGCTACAAGAGTCTACTACATCGAGGATACGTTCTTAGGCTTTAAGTCTAAGCCACCACTAAATTCTCGTCAAGAGTATTTAAGTTCTAGACAATGTATGAGAACTTGTGCGGACCGGAAGGGTGGATACCTGTATTCTGGGAAATTCTGTCAAGGAAGGCATTTCGTACAAATCCAAATCAACCGTTGGACCCGTATGCTTTCCTGGGAATTCTTGGGATGAGTATCCACTTATAGGAATGCATGACTTCTCTAAACATTCGGGAACTTGAATTCCTCTTGATATGTCAAGGTACTTACTTAGTGATGTGCACTAAATGAGTACCATCTAAAAGGCTTTATACCTCAAAATTTTATGATCCTAAACTTTCCTCTGTAACCTTTACTCTATGATTCTTATGTCCCGTCTTTTCAAGAATTATCACATGACAGCATGCTTACTCGTTATGACCTAAAGAAGTTACCTTCAAGAAAAATTCTTACGATATCATAATTAAAAACTATACACATAAACATATACTTACACAGACACTACCCAATAAATATCATGACCCTTGTAATACAACCCTTAAAACTATGTATTACCCTACCAATTCTTTTACAAACTTCATTATTTTATAAACATAACACTTAAGGGGAAACTCCTGTGTTTCATCTTATTTTCATCACTCAACCAAACTACATTAGATAACTCACTCAAACTTTTGTTACACCTTCAGACATCTCAAAACTTTCATTACGTCTTTAAAACTTACACATCACCGTCTCTTGTAAACAAAACTTGACGTGTTTTAAATCCTAAGTACATTAACAAAGGAATTAGTAACCTAAGTGTTTTCCTTGTAAGAGAAGAAGTCTGCTACGGAATACGAATTTCACGTTTAAGGACTCTAAGGCCACAATGAACCTCGACATAGTACCATAAACCCAAACATCGGTGACAATAACTAAAAAGTTGTAGACTCATGAGGAAATTCTGACTAGGGAAATAGGGTACATAAGTGAGTCCTTGTGACCCACCCCTTCTTTCAGGAATTCTCTTCATTAGCCCATCAACTTCAAGCCAAAACTATTCTTAAAAGAATAGTACTGTGATGACTCAGTATTATGATTAAAAGCCTTTTGAACATATTTAATCAACTTACTTACACACTTTAATTTTCCGTTTAAAATGTATTATGTAAGGGCTAGAAGTCCCAATTTTGAAACGTTTAATGGGAGTTATTTTGAAATTTCATTTTATTATCACTTACTAACTCGACATTATTTTCATCATTACAAACCTAACACTTCTATTCAAACACTTTTGTCAAAAGCAGCCCGTATTAGTATCTGAGATAATTAACAAAGGTGCATTAAGCTATAAAAATCCTAAGTGACACGTATACTTGAAGATTAAACCTTGAACAAACCTTCTAATTCGTAAGCACTCTTTCAAAACAACACGACTTACGAATCATTACCCTAATCAACCATGACCCTTACTTCTTGTATAGACTTAACACTTCTGAACTTGACCAACTTTTCGCTTGACAATCACACCTATCTTTTATAAGTCCTACTTATACTACTCATCGTTGTCTAACTCGTCATTTTTGAACATCTTAATTACACACTATATAAAACAAAACTATGCTTTCTGTTATGAAACAAGATAAATTGTTTGTAAACACGCTATCATAAGCCTTATCAAAACTTTTCCCGTTACCCTATGCTAGGAGACTTTCCTTATCAAACTCTTGTCACATAAATTTTTTTTTGCCATAAATCACAACGGGAACTAAAATCTTAAATGCACGCTGCTAAAACATTAAAACTTACGTATACACAGCTATAAAGGCAGAGACTTTAAAGTCTCGAGAAACCCACCCTACTACGTCGTGTAAAAACTTATACAAATATTCAAAACCTGTAAACTAAGCACCTTCTAAACCACCAAAGTAAGCATGTACAACAAAAGGACCATGTAAAGCTTAACTCCGACGATTGAAACTTGAAATCAACTGGCTTACCCTATCTTCAAACTCATGCTTGGATTCTTAGTCTTGAAAACTTTTTGTGTTCGTCTTAACTAACCCTTATAAAACTTGATAAACGTTCATTCCGAATACACGAGAAAACTTCATTCTTGATACTAGAAACTAGCATGAAGGAGGACATTGCTCTCTTTAGCAGAGTCTCCCTTGTCTCCTATCCAAAACCAAACTTCGGGATCCACCTAACCTTCTGAACGACTCGAATCTTCTGTGAGAGAGCGTATAACAGTTAATCTTGTCCCAACGCTGTCCCACACCTCTCTTGACTAGAGTATTCAGATAACCGCTTTATACTCAAAGCGTGATAGTACACTTCTACATACTGAAACTAAACCAAAAGACTTTAAACTACTCCATGATTGACGTATTCTTGTTCAAACACAATGAACGTGAAAAGACTTTAAACTACTCCATGTTTGACGTATTCTTGTTCAAACACAATGACCGTGTAAAGACTTTAAACTACTCCATGCTTGACGTATTCTTGTTCAAACACAATGAACGTGTAAAGACTTTAAACTACTCCATGCTTGACGTATTCTTGTTCAAACACAATGAACGTGTAAAGACTTTACACTACTCCATGTTTGACGTATTCTTGTTCAAACACAATGAACGTGTAAAGACTTTAGACTACTCCATGTTTGACGTATTCTTGTCCAAACACAATGAACGTGTAAAGACTTTAAACTACTCCATGTTTGACGTATTCTTGTCCAAACACAATGAACGTGTAAAGACTTTAAACTACTCCATGTTTGACGTATTCTTGTTCAAACACAATGAACGTGTAAAGACTTTAAACTACTCCATGTTTGACGTATTCTTGTTCAAACACAATGAACGTGTAAAGACTTTAAACTACTCCATGCTTGACGTATTCTTGTTCAAACACAATGAACGTGAAAAGACTTTAAACTACTCCATGCTTGACGTATTCTTGTTCAAACACAATGAACGTGAAAGACTTTAAACTACTCCATGCTTGACGTATTCTTGTTCAAACATGATGAACGTATAAGACTTTTAAACTACTCAAGGTTTGACGTATTCTTGATCAAACACGAGGAAAGTGTAAAGACTTTAAACTACTCGATGTTTGATGTATTCTTATTCAAACACGAGGAAACTTTGAAACTCTAAATCTTGTCACATTCTTTTCTCTTTAATTATTGAATGACGTTTCTCTCTAAGGGACTCGTTAATCAATGATCACTCTTACGTGGAAACAATAGTCATGAGTTAGACAAATTCTTGTACTCTTTCTTGATCCACACACAAACGGAATGACCTATGCGGACTATGCGACGATTTAAATGCTTGCGGGTGCACACGTAAGTATGAAAATCAACGTTTGGGAAGACATAGTAAACTCTGTCGTGTGCTATGATCTAAGACATATCAAAAAAGGTATCCACGGGACTTAGGTACCATAGCAAATCCTTAGACGTATCAGACTACAAACTCAAATCATTACACTATTATCAAATCCATCCTGAGTGATGCATCCCACTTTAAATCTCGAATGGAAGTTCATCAGTTATTCTCTCAAATGCATTTCTGAAAACAGATCTTCAGATATATTTCAATGAAACTATATGCTTTGTAGGGAAACTCTTGGTAACCCCAGACTTTGAAAACTTAGAAACTTGAGCGTAATCTTATTCCTGTCATTCCATCTAGAATTCTAAACATAACCCAGAGTTACCTGGAAACGTAAAGTATCTTTCTCTTTATCCTGGTACGCACCATAAACCTGAACTAAACTCTTCTACTTTAATTTCGGGACGAAATTTCCTAAAGTAGGGGAGACTGTAATATCCAGTATTTTTCGATCAAACATTTCCCAAACTATTGCACGTGCTATTAATTTAAAACTTAAATGACAGATATTAATTTAATTAATATGAATTTCAAGAAAAAACAATTATATTTATACATATACATACGTGTGTTTTAAAAACAAAAATATTGTTAGAACATTATGAGTTGTAATTTCATAAATAATGTGATTTATAAACTTACATTTTTTTATACTCTTTTGTAAATCTTGGGAAGTATCTTTTTAAATGTATGAAATAAATAAATAAAACTTATAAAACTCTTTTTGAAACAAGGCATATTTATTTTGTAAAAGTCCAGGGATTAGAACTGCCGGCTTTTGAAACTTGTTTTAAACTAAATCTTAATTCTAAACATGAAATGATAATAGCTGGAATTTCAGGACCTGTTGTGTAGTTATCCCAAACTCCCAGCACCCAAATCGGTTCAGTGATCGACTCCCACCCAGGACCGGTTCCACACACCTTTTTCCCGAAAACGCAAAATCGGCCAGATTCGTTGAACCTCGGGCATCCTCTCGCGCATGCGACCCTGCCCCGAGGTGTATCAATGCTCGATTCAAACTGAAACCACGCGTAAACCCGCGACTTAACTCCTTCGGCCCATCCGTAATCGCCTCACCTAACTAACCATTTAATGACGGAATTGGGTATAAATACCCGTTGCCACAGCTCAACGACAACACACCTAAACTATCTGAGCCTTCAATTTCATCATATCGCTCCGGCATTGCCGATTAACAAGCCGCGGCAGCCGACTTTGATATCGAACTCGTTCTCACTCAAATCGAAACCAATTCAGGTAAATCTTGAGTCCATTGTGTTTGTTTTCATTTGAAGATCGAAAGCCCTCTGTTTAATTTCATTAACAGAGGGCAAATCGACACGAATTTAGCGGATTTCGTTTCTAGGGTTCATAGTAAATTAGGACTGATTTGAGCTTGTGTTTATAAATTTCCTTTTCCAGATATAACACTAACGAACCCGTAGTCGGGATGGTTAAGTGTTTGTGTGTGATGGTGACCCGGGGCAGACCCGAGTTCGATTCGGTCTGGCCCCAGGTTTTTGTTTTTATTTTTCTTTTATCATTTTAAACAGTTTTAAACTTTTAATAAATTTTATAAATTTTGTGATACTCTTATAAACTTGGATTCGATTTTTATTTACACTTTGAGATTCCAGAACTATTTTATTTAATTAAATTTTGTATAAAACTTATAATATTTATTTCTTTAAAATAGTTTTAAAATTCTTAAAACTATGAAAAATACTTTTGAAACTTTACAAAACTTTATTTTAAACAAGAATTTATTTTAATAAATCAGAAAATATAAAATTATTTCATATTTTCTGAAATAAGCATATTATTTGGTTTTTAAACATTAAATTAATTTATAAACTTTAGTTTAACATTTAATTCAAGATTTATTTATTTATTTATTTAAATAAAACAATAAAATAAAAACGTGTTTTATGCAAGATTAGAAAATCATAAAGATATAAACTTATAAACTTTATAAAAATGGAAAACTTTAAACAATTTTAAACCTGTAAACCTTATTTAAATACTTTAACTTTATTTAAAATATTTATAGACTTATAAACTTTAAAACTCATAGATTAAAATATAAAACTTTATGAGAAATACTATTTGGCACTTTAATAAACTATAACTGTATTTCATTTATTTAAACTTATGAAAGCATTTTTAACATTATAATAAATATTAATTTCTTAAATGCTTGAATAAATCATAAATGGTTTATATTTATTACTTTCAATTAGATAATTATCTATCCTTAATAATTATGCAAATCTTGAAATGATTATTATAAAACCTTAATTATTATTCAAAATAATAATTATCATTATATATTCTTTAAATAATTATTATAAATATTTAATAATTATTTATTTCTTGTATAATTATTGTTAAAACTTTAATAATTATTTAGTCTTTCATTTAACAATTACTTTAACTCCATTTACAAATACTTAGAAAACTATTTGGATTATTATTACCTAACTAGAGTAATTATAAAACTACTAAATAATTATTTTAATTAATGATTATTCTAATCTACAAACTTACGAAACTTTGATATTAAAGTCTTGTGACATTCATTCAAAACCTTTATTATAAACTTGATTTAAACTTCATAAACACAATCAATCCCATCTCCCATTGGAACCCTAGTCAAATCCTGAAATCTTAGAATTCTTGTCCTAGACTTATAAGATCATACTTGAAACTTTAGACTTATATTCCTAGGCTTATTGTGAGGATATTCTCCCTCTCAAAGTCTTGCAAACTTACTCTTATCGGATACTCTTCATCAATCTAAGTGAGTATACTTAGCCCCTTTTTCATTTACATTCTTTGGGGTGAAACATGTTCAAAACTTTAAACTTATACAATTCTTGTACAAACTATGACTAGATGCTTATTCTTATGTTATACTTGAGACTTGTATGCTTGAATTAAACTTAAAACTAGCATATTCATTAACTTTGATCAAGCCTATAGTAACAATGATAGATCTATTGTATTTGACCAATCCACCTTGATTGATTGACCATTCGGGGGAGCCCTTGGTGATTGTTACTGAATTTATACTTTAAACTTGATACTTATAAGGGTAACCTGCGGGTTATGCCTAAACTTGGTTGGAGGGTTGATATGCACAATGTTTAAGATGTTTTGTTCTCATACTTACATTATAGAATGCATGAATTATAGTGAATTGTAATATTTTCCAAATACTTGTTAAACTGTGTCAAAACCTTTGTATCTCACCAACTATTTTGTAGTTGACAGATTCTTTCACATGTTTCAGGTACTACAACATGAGACTTATTTGTGATCACATAGGATGCTTTGGACCTAGAATACTTATCAAATAAACATTGTATTCTTGTTATTTTCCTTTGTATTGAACCTTGAATTTATTTATTAATGAAATATTGAAACTTTAATAGTCAACCTTGTGCTATTGAACAACCGCGTCCGCCCCGACGTATAATCCGCCGTCAGTTGGGGTGTGACCGGGCTTCCCCCAGCGGTTTCGTCTGTTTCAGGGAGTTTCGTGGGAGACTCGATTCCGAAGGTGGTCGACATCGGTGGGAATGAGGGTGACTCGGATGTGTTTCTTGATGAGGAACCTGATGATGAGGTGGGAGCCACTCTGAGGATAGGGGCTAAGGTGGGAGTAGAGGGGCAGGAGTTCGGCGACTTGGTTCACATCTCTTTGCAGGAAGAAGGTACCAATGCAGTGGTCCGATGAATTTTCTCTCCTTGAATCTGCGGGGGCTTGGGGGGGGGGGGGGGAGTGAGAAGGCGGGTTGGGTCAGAAAGCTGAAGTTTGAACACGGTATTAATTTTTTCGCTTTCCAAGAAACGAAAAGGGAAGATTTGACTGGTGTTGATTTGTCTAAATTCTGGGGTAATAAGAACTTTGGTATGGATTTCGTGGAGTCAGATGGTCTGTTATGTATGTGGGATCCGAGAATGTTCTTGGTTGAAGGAGTTGTTAAGAATAGGAATTTCTTATGTCTAAAAGGAAGGCTTAAAGGCTGTAATTCAGGGATTAACGTGTTCAATGTTTATGCCCCTCAAGGGGTTCCGGCGAAGAGACGGCTCTGGGAGCAGATTTCGGTGGAATTGGACAGGTGTTCTGGCTTGAGAGTTTTAGTTGGCGACTTCAATGCGGTCAGATCCCTAGAGGAAAGGAGGAACTCTGGGTTCAGATCCTCTTGTGCTAATTATTTTAACTCCTTTATTTTTGACTCGAGCCTTGTGGAATATAGCATGAAAGGTAGACAATTTACTTGTTGCTCTGACAATGGGAGGAAGTTGAGTAAGACTGATAGGTTCCTGGGGTGCTCCAGTTTCTTTAACAAGTGGCCGGAAGCGTGTCTAAGGGCTTTGCCCAGATCTTTATCTGATCACTGCCCGCTCATTCTTGTTACCAAGACGACGAGCTACGGGCCGAGACCCTTTAGGGTTTTTAACTCATGGTTGGGTCGTCCGGGGTTCGAGGAATCGGTCCAGAAGGCGTGTGACTCGTTCTCTTTCTCGGGTCCCCTAGACCTATACCTCTCTAAAAAGCTCTGTCATATCCGAAAAGGGTTGAGGAAGTGGCGGGACGAGTGGGTTATTAAAGAAAAGGAGGTGGAGTCTAAGGCTCGGGCGGATTTGGAAGAGATTGAGGAGATTATGGAGGAGAGGGATCTCACGGAGGAAGAGGAGGAGGAATGGGTTTTTATTGAAGGTAAGAAAGTCGTTCAGGAAATTGAGGATAACAGGACCTCGGACCTGAAACAAAGGTCTCGACTGAGATGGGCTAAAGACGGAGATGAAAACTCTAAATTTTTCCATGCTATGATCAATAGCAAGAAGGCTAGCAATTCGATACATGGGTTATCTATTAATGGCGTTTGGTGTGATAAACCGTCTACAGTTAAAAAGGAGATTCTGGGCTTCTTTAAAAATAAGTTTGTGGAAGACTTCCCGCGTCGCCCGAGGCTTGTGTGCAGTAACATTAAAAAACTTTCGGAGTTCGATGCTGTTAGTTTGGTTGAGCCGTTCTGTGGGGGAGAGATTAAGGAGGCTGTCTTTGAGTGCGGGGACAATCGGGCGCCCGGTCCCGATGGTTTTAATTTGCGGTTCATTAAACATTTCCGGAGGTTCTTTGAGAAAGACTTTGGGGTTTTGCTTGATGAATTTCACAGAAGAGGGGTTATTAAAAGGGGGTGTGGCTCTTCTTTTATCACCTTGATTCCTAAAGTTAAGGACCCAGTGGGGCTTAGTGATTACCGACCAATTCGCCTCGTTGGGGTTATTAGCAAAGTAATTTCTAAGATTCTTGCGAATCGCCTCAAAAAGGTGATTGGGTCGGTTATCTCCGATTCACAATCGGCGTTCCTTAAGGGCAAGTTTATTCTTGATGGCCCCTTGGTGGTCAACGAAGTTTCCTCCTGGATTAAGAAGAGTAAGAGGAAGGCATTCATCCTAAAAATTGACTTTGAAAAGGCATACGATGATGTGAACTGGCATTTTGTTTTGGATATTATGATCCAAATGGGTTTCCCTCAGATTTGATGCAACTGGATGGAGGGTATTTTATCTTCAGCTAGGTCATCGGTCTTGGTGAATGATGCCCCGACTTTTGAGTTTTGTTGTAAGAAAATGATGAGACAAGGAGACCCATTTCTCCTTTTTTGTTTCTTTTGGTGATGGAGGGCTTTCGTGTATGTTTGATAAAGTTTGTGAGGTCGGTGAGTTGTGTGGCATCTGGATTCCGAACAATGGGCCCTTGGTTTCGCACCTTTTCTATGCCGATGATGCTATTATTCTTGGAGAGTGGTCGCGCGAAAATGTCCTTAATATGTTAGGGTGCTAAGGTGCTTCTATGTTTGCTCGGGCCTTAAAATCAACCTTGTGAAATCTAATCTTTATGGGGTGGGGGTGGATTTGTCGGAGGTGGAGGATTTGGTCAAGGTGGTTGGTTGTAAGGCAGAGGGGCTCCCTTTCAAGTACCTTGGCTTGACGGTAGGGGCTAATATGAACCGTATAGTTAATTGGAGACCGGTGTTCGAAGTTTTCGAAGCTCGGTTATCTTTATGGAAAGCGTCGGTGTTGTCTATCGGGGTAGAGTCACTCTCATCAAGTCTGTGTTGGAAAGCCTTCCGAGTTACTACTTCTCTCTCTATAAGGCTCCCGTGAAAGTTATTTCGGATTTAGAGGGGATTATTAAAAAGTTTTTGTGGGGAGGTTCGAGTGACAAAAGTAAGATCCAATGGGTGGCTTGGGACCGTGTGGCGACGCCAAAGAAGTTGGGTGGCCTTGGGTTGTGTAAACTCAAAGATATTAATACGGTGTTGTTATCTAAGTGGGGTTGGAGGTATAAAACGAAAAAAGAAAATCTGTGGGTGAAGGTCATCAATGCACTTTACTTTAACAGGAATAGTTGGGAGTTTCTTCTGGCTAAAAAATCGCTTGGAGGGGTGTGGGGGAACATTGTTAAAGCTGTTAACAGACCGGTGGTTGGGGATAGAAGTTTTCGCCATTTCATGAAAGGTGTGGTGGGTGATGGGTCTACCATTAGGTTCTGGCTGGACCCTTGGTTAGCGAACGAGCCGCTTAGGGATAGATTCCCGAATCTGTTTCGGCTCGAGGGGCAGAAGAGGTGCTTGGTGAGAGACATGGTCTCCGGGCCGGGAATCAATGTTCCGGTGTCTTGGTAGTGGAGGCAGCAGCCGGGTTCAAACGAGGAAAGGTCAGAGTGGGCCGAGCTGAGTCTTTTGCTCTCCTCGGTGGCGTTCAGTGACTCGAGGGACAGTTAGGGGTGGTTGGGGGAGTCCTCGGGTGAGTTTAGTGCTGGCTCGGTTAAAAGATTAATTTACAGTGGGTTAGATTTTAGCAACATGTATGTCATGAAATGATGCAAGTGGATCCCGGCTAAATGTAACATTTTCGTGTGGAGGGCGGAGATGGATAGGATTCCGACTATTCCGGCTCTTAGGAAAAGGAATGTGGAGGTAAGTGAAACTGGTTGCCTCAGTCATTTGGCAAAAGGTGAGTAATTGGTGTCGCGTTCCAAATATTTTTGCGTTCTCTTTTAGAGACCTTTTGGAGCTTCAGTTCTCTTGTGGTTTGAAGGGAGTGGAAAATGAGGTGTTTCATGGTATTGTTTTAATTTCGTGCTGGAGCATATGGAAAGCGAGGAAAGAGAACAAATTCAAGAACAAGGAAGCTAAGATAGAGGTCATTTTCAGCGAAGTCCGGTCGGTTGGGTACTTGTGGCTTAAATCTACGTCGAAAGTCAATTCGATCTAATGGTGAGATTGGTGTAAATTTGTGATTATGTAATTGTTTTTGTAGGTACGGCTGCCCTGTTTGATGGGTTGTACCACTTGTGTTTTTCTAATGAAGTTTGCCATTAAAAAAAAACTTTATTACCGAACAAAACCCTAACTGAAGACGAAGGAAACAAACCACACATACCCGCATGCAATTGCCGATCGAAAAAGTAGAAGAAATAATTTGAGGAACGACTATATACAGAGGAAGAAAATATTGTAAACAATTGAAAGGCACACATTAATTATCTACAAGCCACCTGTAAAAGAGAGGTAAAAAGTAAATCCACGTGTACAGACGCGTGTTATCATGTAAACAATTGAAAGAAGTAGCACTAATTAATTATCTATATCTATCTATCTATATCTATAATACATATTTGAAGGAAATCATTGTAATTTACTAAATTTTGTAAGACACCTAATACAAATTCATATGCATAGAATACAACTTCCTAATGCATAAAATTTGTTTATTTACTATTTAACCCAACCACCCTGTAATTAAAGTCTAACATTTAATTAACCAATAAAGCCCAGCACTCCGTTAAAAGTTGAAGCCCTTTCATCTTTCATTTCCTGGGAACGTTGAGTAGCCCAGTCCCCCCTCACCCATTTCTCTCTCTGTCGATGATTTCTCTTATCATCGATCTCTATTCCTGAAGCGACGACGGAAATGGACAGCGCTAAGGGACAATGACGACGTCGGTTACGGTTTCGAGGCTGTCGTCGGCGTTCGTTGGTGGTGTCGACCAACGTCAAAGCACAAGACGATGATGATGAAAAGGTTTGTTTCTATCTCTCTGTTTCTCTAACTTAATATTACACGTAACCGTGATTTTACCTCTAATTTTTTGTTTCCATATGCTGTAGAAGATCCCTCTGCCATCCACCTGGTGCTGCAAACTCCAAACGACACCAGTCTCTTCCTCGGAGTTCAAGTACTAGGGAGCTATAAACCATGGTTAAAAAATATCGAAAGACTGCATTCTCATAAGATCAAATATGTTGGAATTTTATCGATCTGTTCTAAATAGTCAACAATGTAATAAAAACCATAAGTATATAGAATAATATCAAAAAAAAATTATTATATGTTATATACTTATATTCATTTTTTGATTGGACAGTATTTATTGATGTAGGTATTGATCTTATGTTATGTTTAAGCTAGAGGTGCCATTTTGATCAATTTGTTTACAAGTGGGTCGATCCAGGCTATGTTTAAGCTAGAGGTGCCAATTTTAATCAATGTGTCTTTATAAGTGGGTCGATTTGGGTTACTTTCCTTTTTTATTAGTCAAACCAGAATAAGTAAAAAATAATAAAAAGACTGTACATCTTTTAGTAGTTTTTAAGGTTCATATTTTTTTATTACTTTGGAGGGTACCTTTTTTGAGAGAGATGTAATTACAATGTCATTTACACCAAAAGATGAACATGTAGCTAAAGTGCAGTTTGCACTTGAATTAGGGAACTAACATCACTTATTCAGAAGAGAAATAAATTCCCTGAAAACAGTGTGGAGCTTTATGCTGAAAGAGTTGACGACAAAGGTCTTTGTGCCATTGCACAGGCTGAATCTTTGCGTTACAAGCTTCTTGGAGGCCTTTCTGTTCACAGGTTTCTAAACCTTTTTTTTCGTACTAATCAATGAGCTCACGGTTAGTTAGTACTTCATGGATAATATTATATCATATGATGATGTGTTGTCAGGCCTGCCTTGCTATGGTGTTCCAAGGTTTGTTATGGAGAATGGAGCTAAAGAGGTATGTAAATAACTAAATAGATTGTTGTCCTTCCATTGTCTTTCATGGCAAAACTGTAATATTATTCAACACTCTTTTTCAATATTCTCAGTGATTGTTAGTGGAAAACTTGGGGCTCAACGTGTAAAATCAATGAAATTCAAGGATGGATACATGGTTTCATCTCAGTCAAGGAGTATATCGACTCTGCTGTCAGACACGTGCTTCTTAGACAGGTTACTCTTTGTTCACACTTGAGGAAAAGATTTCTTTCTTTTTATATGTTTTCGCCTACGCATGCTCTAAAAATAACTAAAACTTGTGTAAAACAAATAGGGTGTTCTTGGTATCAAGATTAAGACCATGCTTGACTGGCACCCAACTGGCAAGCTTGGGCCCAAAACTCCATTACCTGATTTATTGCAGTGTGATAGTTTTTACATTCTGTATTGGATATATATCTTTTCTTTCGATGCTGTTGTGTGATCTAAGAATTTCATATATGCTAAAACTTTGATTTTCTTAACCCGTAATTTGCAGCATGAAAAATGAAGCAGTGATATCATGCCTCCCAGTATGTTTGCTCCTGCTGTGCACATGGCTCGATTGTGGTATGTCAACTTTGCATTCACATAACATGAAGAATTCGCCCTTTATTTCATGTCTTGTAATTCGCAGTTGTAAATATACACGAATTTGTAAAACTAACGTTGGTTAGAGGTTATGTCTACATACAAAAATTTGCTTATGTCTAATAATTGTACACCGTTGCATCGCGTGGGTATCCTTCTAGGTATGTTTATCTCACAAACTTAATTCTTTTTTAAATACTTTTGTTATAATAGTCAGTGATTTTAATAATTATCTAATTTATGCAGACCCAACATTTAGATCCGATCGGTTTGCAGATCATAGGTCTCCCATGTGCATTGTTTAAGCATATTGTCGTGCATCCTTACCCCGTTGAAGACAATTATTGCTAGAGTAAATTGATGTTGGTGGGATTTTTGATTTTGTTGTATAGTTTTAAATCGCTTTGTTATCGCTTTTCTGTTGTTGCTAGAGTAGAGTTATGGTTTTATATATATTAAGTTTAAACAAATTCATATCGAATTTCTTGTTTTATATATATTAAGTTTAAACAAATTCATATCGAATTTCATCGTAGGCAGGGAAATATTTCTTTTGTAATGACATGTTTAGGGTAATTTAGGCATTTAAGTTGAGAATAAATGAAGTAATAGTAATAATAATATCTCGAAACAACTTGCTACAGTTGTTCAAAATATCAAATTCTGGAAAGTGTAACACTGAAATCTGATTATATCAACAGTATTGTCGTCATATTTTAAGTTTACTGCAAAAACCACTAAGTTTACGCTCCGGCGTAACGCCCGGGTTCCACACTAGTTAAATAAAACAACCAATGAAATAGAAGAATTGTTCAACAAGTACTAAATTGTATGTTTAGGTAATAATGTTTACTCTGAACCATAGTAACTAAGCTAGGAATTTTTCTTACGGGTAATACTAATTTTTTATATTAGGATATCTATCACCCGATTATAAACTTTTAGATCACATTGGGGTCACAAAAGAAAAAGATCGGAACATTCAGAAATTTTAAAACGTTAAATAATAAAAAAAATAAATAAATAAAATAATCTTTAGGAACAATGAAGGGTTATTAGAAATAAATAAAGGTTTTTTCATGCTATATGTCGTCTTCATATTTATTTTTATTATTTTTTTCCGTCTCTTTCTTTTATTAAATATACATCTATTTTTTTAATAATAATATATTTTTTAAAGAAAATCCTAATTATACTAATAAAACACATTTATTTTAAAATAACCATTATTATAAGAAACTTTGAAATATAATTATATAACTTTTATTTACAATGAAATAGTAAATGAAAATCAAATTACATTAAATATAATTAACGTATTTTTGAAACCCAATTATGTAATAATTTTTAGATATTTTGAATTTTGTATTCGATTCTTAATATATGTAATACAACTTTACAGCTGTAAAATATATATATATATATATAAAGAATCATAAAAAATTATACTGATATTTTTACCCCGTGTGACGAGGTCTAAACTAGTTTTATATAGATATAACACATGGTCGGTTGTTACAGTAATAATTTTTATTAACTAAAATTTTGTTTGAAGTAGTCAAGTAGTAGCCAAGTTGCATTAGCTTGTGATTATTTTTTTTGTTTTTGTTTCCTTGCTTCCAAGTTCTCACTATATACGCATGCAGATTGCAGGCCCACTATATACCTGCTTTTCTCAATTTAATTATGAAACTGCTTTTCTCAATCCGTTTGGTACGCCGAAATTCATAAAAGTTTAATGGAATTGGAATTTGAATTCTATTGATCAATGCGTTTGGTTCGTATAATTCGTTGGAATTGGAATTCGAATTCCTTTCTTAACCTGTTTGGTTGAAAATGAAATTGAAATTGGAATTGGAATCATAATTAATTCCTTTAAATTCTTTTAAGTAAAGGATTTCAAATTCCTTCGAAATTGTGAAGGAATTTGACAAAAAGAATGGAATATTTGACCACTCACCGTTGTCGCATCCGTACCCCTAACCTCGACCCCGCCTCCACCCCGACCACCCCGATTGCCACCCCCAAACACCGCCGCTGGCTGCCACCCCCGCCAAACGCCGCCGTCGACCACCGCTGCCACCCCCCACCCCCGACCGCCACCGTTACCCGCCGCCACCCCCGCCCCCTACCGTTGCCGCCTCCAACCATCGACCCCGCCCGCCCCCGATGTATCATTATTGTAGTTAATAAATACACTTATTTGTTATTGAGGTTGGTGACATCTCTAAAAATATTAAAATTTACGATGGTCATAGGTTCAAATTTCACTCCAAATACTTATTTTATGACAAACGGCTAAACTAAAAAAACCCATATAACAAGCTCCATAAAGCATCCCCGACAATTTTTTTTATCAATATCCTTATAATTACACTAAAAATCACTAACTTTTCTATCTCCTTCTCAATTAAATAATACTGTTTATATGTTTATTATTACATTTTCTCTCTCCTCCACTCACAACCACTTTAAAAAAAATATTTAAAAATTTATATAGGTGAACAATATTTCCACAAATATACAGATGAACAATAACATTTTTCTCTCCCCCACTCACAATCACTTTAAACTACTCATTAAAATATACAGAACCTAATCACAAACATATACAGAACCTGCTATGAATGCTCTTATGCATGGTTTACAAGTGGCGGATGCAGCTTGAAAAATATATATATATATATATATATATATATATATATATATATATATATATATATATATATATATATATATATATATGGGAGGGATTAAGAGAAAACCACAAAGTTAGGTGAAAACCAAGAAAAGCACATCATTTTAGGTAATTTTTTTATTTACGTATACGTATCCAAAAATAATTTTTTTGATTTACGTATACGTAACTGCAATTTTTTTTATTTTATGTTTACGTATACGTAACACTATGTGTAAAAATATTTTTTGGTAAAAATGTTTAATATTTCATTGATACTCTTATAAATAAATAAAAATAAACTAAAACAAAAAATAAAAATTATTATATGGTGGGTAAAATTGGTTTTTTTAGCGGTTTTCTCGGTTTTCGCCTAACTTGTGGTTTTCTCTGGAACCCTCCCCTGTATATATATATATATATATATATATATATATATATATTGATAGCGTGTGATAAGTATATAAAAATATAAGTAAATATATTTTTATGATGATTTCACAAGATCAGGTTTTAAATTTATAAAATGATAATTACTTTAACTTAAAACACACACAATAGGCAAGTGTACATATCGCAGCGTAATATAGTTAGGGCTCATGTAACATTTCTGATTTTCTCTGTATTGTTTTTAATAAAATAAATAATATCTCAATTTCAACTCTAGTGCAATGCCATGTAAAACATTTTATCCAAAGTCTCACTCGGTACAATCCCAAATTTTACATTTTCAATTAAAAAGATTTTGTACCTTTACAATTTATTTATCCATTTATATATATATATATATATATATATATATATATATTGCTACTAAGAAATTATATAAGTTATTCTCATAAAACATTTATAAAACTTATTTATAAAATTTATACAAAAATCAAATTATAAATATATACATACACATATTTACAGTTTAAATAAAGTAGTTTAAACCCTCTAACTACTCGAACCTTCAAATTGAACCCCCCACTTTTGAAATTGGACCTTCAAACCCTAATTTTTGACCTCATTCATAACTCTTGACCCATTTTGACTCAATTTGAACATCTAAATTCAAACAGGCCAAATCTTAGCAAATTGGATGCTTAAATCGATCGAACCCGACTGATACAATATTGTTTTAGGTTCCGGGTCAAACATCGATCTTGTCCCACCCCAATTCCCATTCCAATTTGATCCTTGAGCGGCAAATTTCGAAAATCAAATAGGTTTGACTCCTCGGAGTCAAACCGAGCCCAAATCCTTTCCTAATCAAGAAATCAACGCGTTTTAGACCTCACAAATCATGTAATGATTGAACACGCGTGTATTCAACCAAAGAAAAAGACCCAGTTCACTCCTAATCAGTCGAATTGACGCGTAATTCATTAACCAGCGGCCATAATCAAACCTCTAATCGAATTGCATATATAGGGTGGAATTGAAGGATTAAATTCAATCACACACCATTGCATACCATAATGCAAAATCTCTAAGCACTTATCCGATCCTCATTTCATCTCTAATCCTCGATGGAGTGTCAAGAACACCGACTCTGTACTTTTACCCGACAGCCTTCAAATCTCGATCATATCAGGTAAAGTTTATCTCGTTCGTTTCGTTTTTGTTCATTCATCAAAAGCCCTCTTTAATTTTACATGACAAAGGGCATCAAATCCAATTTTCGTTTTAATTTAACGACCTGTTCTTGCAATTTTAAATGGGGATTTTTTTTATTTATTTAACGCATGTTCTTGCAATTTTCGTTTTAATTTAACGACCGACGATTTTTGCGCGAACCTAAAAGCCTAACCCGGCTCCACTCCAGCAACAAGTTAACTAATTGCTCAGCCGAGTCTGTAACAGGGTTCGTGACCTGGTCCAGTGTTAAACCCGGTTGCACACATAGGCGCCACCCGGGTTCGAGCCCGATGGCCTGCTTATATTTTTTTTAAACCGATTTTAATGCTCCCAAAATTGTATAAAAATTATTTTTATAAACCCAACATTTTTAGATCAGATTAAAGCAATAGTTTATAATTTTTAACATAAACCACCTATTTTTACAAATTGAATTTGTTTAAAATCCATTTTTAATCATTTAAAAATATACTTTAAATCAAATTATTAAATTATACAACCAAGTATTTAATTTCCTAATTTTATTGGTGCAAGATTTTATAAAAATACATTCTCATAAATCCTTTGTTTTTCTATTAAAATATGTATATATATATATACATATATATATATATATATATATATATATTTTTATATGGGGAGGGATTTTCTAAGAAGGCTAAAAAGTGTAAAAATTATTTTAAAAACCTCACCACCACCCCCCAAAAGCCTAAAACCCCCACTCCAACCCCCCCAAAACCTAACCCCCACCCCACCCTGAAAAACCTAAAACCCCCCACCCCCAAAAACTTAAATCCTAACAAAAAACTCTAAAAAGCCAAAAAAGTTGTCTAAAAACACCACCACCACCCCTCAAAAGCCTAAACCTCCAACCTAACCCTCACCCCACCCCCAAAAACCTAAAACCCCCACCCCACTTCCCCCCCCCCCCTCTCAAAGCCTAAATACTAAAAGATAAACCTCTAAGGGTAAACCTCTAAGGGTAAACCTCTAAGGCTAAACCCTAAGGCTAAACCTCTAAGGCTAAACCCTAAGGCAAAATCTAAACCCTAACATTTAAATCCTAAAAGCTAAACCCTACAAGCTTAGATCGTAGATTTTGATGAGACGGTTCCAACGCCGCCGAAATGAGTAAAATCAGAATTTGTATGAGCCGGTTATGAGTGTTTTAAAGCACTTTTTACACTTTTTTCACTTTTTAGTGGATCACTATACATACATATATATATATATATATATATTAGAGTTTAAAACAAATAAAACTTTTTTCTAAAATATATATTAATAACTACTTTCCTTATTTTAGATCATATTACTTTATTAATAAATAAATAAACAAATTTATTTATTATCTTATTACATAAACAAACTTATTTAGGGTTTTAATATGTACTAATAAATATATTTACCCTATAGTTTGACACATTATTATAAATGAATAAGTAAAATGGATTTATTTATTTTAACAAATATAACATCACATTTTCTTTTAAATACACACTATTTTAAACAAATAAATAACGAAAATTATTTATTTAAAACTTAAACCCTAACACACTTATTATTTTTCTAACCATACTTTGAATTTACATTTTTATACCAAACATTTATCTAAATACATATAAATCCAATTTTCCATGAAATGACTAAACTCTTGTACAAATCCACACATAACAAGACCCGATGAACATTAGACCTAGCTTTAGACCTTATGCATATTATTAATTCAAGATTCATGCTTTTTACACTAGGCTAACTTGTGATTTGAGAATCACTTGTGCTTCATATTTGCTCGTGTTATCCACACAACATATACAAGTGACTTTACATAGCCCCTTTTTATATTTTGTATTTTTTGGGGTGAAACATTATTACACTTTAAATCCTTTGCAATTACTCATATACAATTCAATAATATGACGTTATGGTTATTTGTGCTTTATGGTTGAATGCTATGAGTTAAGACTACATGTACATAACATTAGTACAATCATTAACTCAGTACAAGCCAACGATTAACAATGATAGATATATTGCGTCTGACAAACTCACCCGGTTAGGGTGTTTGTTACCGGCATTACATTATGGTAACTTGCGGGTTATGCCTCACAAAAATCACAAGGTTTGATTGTACACTTAGTTTAACTATAGATTCTCCATAAATGCCTTATATACCATGTATCGTATGAATTGCATAAAACATTTTTGATCTTTATTTGTGGTGTCAAAACCTATGTATGCTCACCAACTATTTATAGTTGACCCTCTCATTCTTTTCATGTTTCAGGTACTAACTTTTGAGATCATTTGCAAGATTCTACACATAGGATTGAGGACTTAGTTAAATAATGAATTAAACATTTATGGTATACTTTGTTTTCCTTTTGTATAATTGTACATGTTTTGTTGAACAAGTGTTATGAAAATTTTAATTCAATTAATATATGAAACTTTAGTTTGACCATGTGCTATTGAACAGTCTACATGTCCCGCCCCGACGTATTCCACCATCGGTTGGGGTGTGACAGATTGGTATCAGAGCCTTGGTTATAGGGAATTAGGTTATTAGACACCTTTGACCTAGACTATAACCTTATGACACCCATTTATGCCATGTTCTATGATTATATGATATGCTACATGCTATGTGCTACATGTCTAATATATTATATGTTAAATCATTTAATGATTATTTGTTAGACTCCATGACTTATTAGGATTCATTTAAATAATAAAATTCAAAATAATAATACCTATACCCTTACCCTAAGCCTCAATCCTTCTTCAATGTCATCATCATCACAGCATGTGGAACGTCATATTCATAAGCATAAGTTTATTAACTTTCTCTTTACACCTCGTTAGGGTTTTAAACTTTGTTAACTAGTAGAGGACATGTGCAATCTGGAAGGGTGACACATGTATTCTGGGTTTTCTGTCTAGGAAATCATTTCATATAAATCCCAATCAACCGAGGGATCCGTATGCTTTCCTGGGAATTCCCGGGATGAGTGTTTATATATAGGCTAAAGCATGTCTCCTTGAAAGTTATGAGTTCATTAACCTTAATATGTCATAGTATTCAAGTGGTATTATCACCATTTGAGTGCAATCCAAACTTTGAATACTTATGTTTTAATTATCCTTTGCTTTATATCTAAGAAAAATCTTCATAATCTCTTACACCTCTCCCTGTTTTTGTTTAAATCTATAGCATGCCTCCCCGTCATGACAACGAGACCAACAACAACAATGACATTGCTGCTCTTCTCGCTCATCTTGTGAACTAACTCACCCAGGCTAATGGTGGCTCTAGTGGTAGTGCTAATGGTGGTGGTGGTGATGCCAACCCACCCCCATTTACTTTCAAGCACTTTAACTCATGCAACCCCACCAAGTTCTATGGCACTGAAGGAGCCACGGGGCTTTTGCAATGGTTCGAGAGCATTGAAAGCACCTTCCTCAACAGTGACTGCCCCGACAATCTCCAGGTCCGTTATGCCACCAGCGTCTTTCAAAAACGGCCGCTCACTTGGTGAAATGGTGAAAAGAGGAATCGGGGTATAGACGAGGCAATGGCCTTTCCATGGGATGAAGTCAAGAGGCTCGTGACTAAGGAGTTATCCTCGCAATGAAATGAAGAAACTTGAGGCTGAGTTTTGGGATCTTACCCAAGACAGTGGTGAAAGTTTAGCCTACACAACTCGTTTCCATGAGCTAAGTCTTCTGGTACCTCACATGGTCACACCGCTGGTTCGGGGTATTGAACAATACATCGGTGGTCTGCCTATGAAAATTCAAGATACCGTCCTAGGGAGAAACCCATCTACTCTTGAAGACGCCATCCGCCTATCTGCCACGTTAATCGATAATCATGTGAAGACGGGTACGTTAACAAGAAAGGGTGCCAAGAAAGTCTCTGACACAACAACACCTTCTGAGCCCTCCAAAGAAATCAAGCCTGAACCCTATTACAACAACAAGAAGCGAAAGGCTAAAAACTTTGCTGTTGTTAATCCAGCCACCCAGTAAACCAGGTTGCCCCTATGACTCAGTACATAATCAAGAAGCAAATGTGGGCAGTAACCCTTTGTGCAGCACATGCAATTACCATCATGTCCCAAACGTACCATGCCGTCTATGTGCTAGTTGTGGAAGGTATGGTCATGTAGCAAACTATTGTCGCTCTAGACCACCGGGTAATCAAGCTAACCAGGGAAGCAAAGCCAATCAAGTAGTTCCGGCTATTACCAACGGGCATGCTTGTTTTGAGTGTGGTAACCCAAACCACTACCGACACCAATGCCCAAAACTTGCCAATACTAACCACGGTGGTGCTCGTGGGCGTGCCTTCAACATAAACACTAATGAAACCCAAGTTAATACCGAGGCAGTGAGTGAGACCAACTGAAGCTGCAAGATGGAATTGAATGGAGACCTAATCTAGAATAAATTACGCGTTGGAATCATTTACGTTATCTTGTCATTGTTTGAACTATTTACATCTACTTAGCCAACTTCAAGAAGATGAACCATTTCGCCATTAACCATTCGTATAAACACTGACGAATTTGAAAATTAAAAAAAAAAACTCGACTACCCACATTGTACACGAACTCCAAGTAACAGTGCCTACAAAATTCGATAGTTTACGATACTCATGAGATCCAATAACTTACATATAAATCAGATTGATCACATTATACATAAAAACATGTTTGCTTACAATATACATGATACTAAATTGTTCACACTATACATGAAACCTATTTGTTTACAATGTACATGCACTAGATCGTACATGAAACATGAATGTTTACATTATACACGGGAATAGACTGTTTACAATTGTTGCAAGTGACTTATCACATTATACATTCCATGTAAATTGAAAGCTATAAACTCCAAAGCTAATTGGGCTTTGGCGTATTCTAGTCCAAACACGAGGAAACTATGGAACTCTAAGTCATGACATGCAATTACTCTTTAGTACCTGATTGACTCTACTATCTATCGACATAGTTACTTGTTAGCAACACATACATGAAAAAAATAGTTACGAATTAAGTGATTTTGTGTTACCCCCCTTAGACCCACACACACATGGGATGAACTATACGGATCATGCGATGATTTGGATAATTACGGGTACACACGTAATTAATAAAAATCAGCGCATGGAAAACATAGCAACTTCTGTTGTGTGTTATAATATGAAACCTAACGTGGTACATAATAACAAAACTAATATGATATGGTAAGGTCATGGTGGATACGCCGCTAGTACTTCCTATATATAAGTTTTCTTGTCATAAAATCAGAAGTAGCGTTATTCTTGCCACGTAAAGTTTTATGTTGTTTGGCGGGGCCAATGTTTGTGAAATCTCTTATCCACTGACAATTCCTGAACATATTAGATCACATCTTAAACAAACCTTGATCATCCAGTTCCCATCAATTCCATCCCAAGTAATGCATTTCATCCTTACAATCCAAAATATTATTCAACAGTTTTCTCCTGAAATTCATTTTAAAAACTAAATTCATTATCATCATTCATATCCGGCCTCGAGTATCAAAACCTGTGTCTTTTCACAAGTTATATTCCTTAGATCAACCGTCATAACACATTGAGAATCCAAACCCTCACCTCTTTTCTGATTCAATAGCCTCCATTAGTTAAATTTCGGGACGAAATTCCCTCAACATGGGGATACTGTAACATTTCTGATTTTCTCTGTATTGGTTAAAATAAACAATATCTCCATTTCAACTCTAGTGCAATGACATGTAAAACATTTTATCCAAAGTTTCACTCGATACAATCCCAAATTTTTCATTCTCAATTAAAAAGATTTTATACCTTTATAATTTATTTATCCATTTATATATATATATATATATTGCTACTAAGAAATTATATAAGTTATTCTCATAAAACATTTATAAAACTTATTAATAAATTTTATAAAGTTTTTACAAAGATCAAATTATAAATATATACATACACATATTTATAGTTCAAATAAAATAGTTTAAACCCTCTAACTACTCGAACCCTCAAATTGAAACCCCCCCCCCCCCCACTTTTGAAATTGGACCTTCAAACCCTAATTTTTTACCTCATTCATCACTCTTGACCCATTTTGACTCAACTTGACCATCCAAAGTCAAACATGCCAAATGTTAGCAAATTAGATGCTTAAAATCGATCGAACCCGACTGATAGAATATTGCTTTGGGTTCCAGGTCAAACATCGATCTTCTCCCGCCCCAATTCCCATTCCAATTTGATCCTTGAGCGGCAAATTTTGAATTTTAAACAGGTTTGACTCCTCGGAGTCAAACCGAGCCCAAATCCTTTCCTAATCAATAAATCCACGCGTTTTAGACCCCGCAAATCATGCAATGATTGAACACGCGTGTATTCAACCCAAGAACAAGACCCAATTCACTCCTAATTAGTCGAATTGACACGTAATTCATTAACCAATGGCCATAATCAAACCTCTAATCGAATTGCATATATAGGGTGGAATTGAACGACTAAATTCAATCACACACCATCGCATACCATATTGCAAACTCTCTGAGCACTCATTCGATCCTCATTTCATCTCTAATCCTTGATCGAGTGTCAAGAACACCGACTCTGTACTTTTAGTCAACAGCCTTCAAAACTCGATCATATCAGGTAAAGTTTATCTCATTCGTTTCATTTTTGTTCATTCATCAAAAGCCCTCTGTCAATTTTACATGACAAAGGGCATCAAATCCAATTTTACATGACAAAAGGGCATCAAAAGCACTTCCACATTTTCTTCAATTTCTTGGCGTTTTTCGCTTCTTTTTGTTCGGGAAGCTGTTTAACCTGCAAAAATAAAATATATGCGAATTAAGTAGTATTTGCAAGATTTTAATTCAATAGTTACCATAATATGGGGATTATTATGCTTATAAAATATGTATAAATTGTGACATATATATATATATATATATTTATATATATACTAGCAGAAAACCCGCGCGATGCGGCGGCGTCGACAATTTGCATTACAATACTTGTTTTTATTTAGTTTATCAATCATAGCATGATATATCGTAACATTTTCAATAACAAACCGTGCCCTAATATCTCTAAAAAAACTCTTAAATCCCAAAAACCACTTGCAGATGTTCAAGTCAACATTAAACTCAAATGCAGGTCACGACCGTTAACCTTAAACGTCATTTATTTGTACTTATCATCGTATTTTAGATACACTATCAATTAAGTATTTTTTAAATAAGTATTCATCACTCATATTATTACCAAAAGAATTCATAGTCTAATGTTTCAAGACATCGTGAAAATAATAGAAAAGATTAATCAAACTCCCATACAGATTTAGAAAAAAAAAAATAAAAAAACAGGGCAATTTCGTATTTATCTTCCAAAAATTTCAAAATTCTATGTCCTAAATTTTTAAAAAAAAGTAGATAAAAATGAGTTAACTTATAATAATCACCCACCAAGAAGATAATTTAAGTTAAGGAAGAGATGCAACCATAGCTAGTAAAATTTTCACGTGAGCGCCCGTTGCGCCACGAATTCATAAACGCCAAATAAGTGTAAGCAACATAGAACCACAAAACAGTTCCTAAACAATTGCATAAGAAGCATTTGGAAGTTTAGGGCACAAAGTTCCTTTCCATGTGCTCCAGTTGTTGTAGATCTAAAACTCCATGGGCGTCAAGATTTAAAACGCTATACGCATGAGTAAAACTTAATGTCTAGGTGTAAAATGTCATGTAGAAAAAAAAACTAAAACTTCATGTGTTAGTGGGTGCCCATATCTAAAATGCCATGTTAAAAACACAAAGTTCAAGCGTTAAAAAAAGATTTTTTTGATAAAAAAAATTATAAATACCATATTCGTTGAAAAGTTAAAAAAAAATGCTCGATATACGGTGAATTATGTTTTTTTTAAAAACTTCATGTGTTAGCTCTCTATACCCGGTTGACGAGTTATGCCCTGTTTGCCGTAAGGCGTGTTTAGACTCCTATGGGGAGCATGCGGTTCATTGTAGAGAGCTCCCGGGGTTCAAGTACCGACACGACTTGGTCAGGGATGTTCTTTTTGACATATTTAGGCGTGCCGGGGTTTCTACCAAGAAAGAGGCACCAGTGAATTTCTTGACGGACCCATTGGAAGGAAGATCAACACTTAGACCCGCTGACATTTTGGTCTTTGGGTGGATAGGTGGGAAACATGCGTGTGTAGATCTAACAGGGGTCTCCCCTTTGGTGGGCTTGGGAGTTAGTGCTTTCACGGTGAGTCAGGCTGCTCTAAAAGCTGCTTCGAGCAAAGTGACCAAACACGAGAAAGCGTGTCTTGACAACCAACACGTGTTTATACCATTTGCTTTTGACACTTTTGGTTTCCTTGCACCAGAGGCCGTGGAGTTACTTAACCGAGTACAGCGGGTCATGCATAGTAATGTTATGACTCCAAGATCTGTAGATGTAGTTTTTAAAAGAATTGGTTTTGCTATTCAAAAAGGGTTGGCGGCGCAGCTTGTTGCCCGTTTGCCTTCTATCTCTATGTAATTTCCCTTTGGGAGTTGTGAAATATAAATGATATTACTAAAAAAAAAAACCCAAAAAGAATGAATTATACAAAGTTATGAATGTTTAAAAAACACATAGGGAAATGACATTTGGTAGGTTTTTGGTTGGATCTTCTCATTCTACCCATCCAGATATTTTCTAGTTTGCAAATGTTTACTAAAATGTCACCGCTTTAATCTAGGCCACAAATCCAATAATCGTGTGTCCCAGATTCCTTCCTAAACTTTGTAGTGTTTGGGTTCTTTCTAGGGTAATATTAAGGGGTAGTTTGTTTATTTCATACGCAACTTATGGAAAAAAAAACTTAACATCCTTCGACGCTAGGAACCATGTGTGTAACAGTTAGTGAAAGTTAAAAGATCAAGAACGTTTTTCAAAGTTGAGGACTTTACGTGAAATTTGGGTAAACCACGCGGACCATACAGTATATATTTGTAAAATATTATTTATTAATAATATTAATTAATCAAAGGAGACTTCCTACACTAGTCTTCGATATATTCATTTAATTACAAAAGGCAATGAATAAAAAAAAATTGAGATGTCATGTGAAAACAACTTGTTCGATTTTTTAACAAAATAGTAATATTTATTTATATATTTTGATGATTACAGTTATTTATATCGTGTAACGTTTAAAACTTGCCGCTAAAGATTTGAATTTCAAAATTTTAAATTTCCCACCACTTATATAATATTTAAATAAACTTTATTTATGTATTACTAGATTAAAATCACGTATATTACACGAGTTGAATAAATAAAATGTTATATTTAACTAGGTTAAAATCCCGTGTATTACACGGGTTGAATAAAGAAAATATTATATACTTAGTAATAAAATTTTTATAATTTTAAAAGTTTTTTTACATATTTTCCCCTATTAAACTTCTAAATTACAAATATCCCCAACCCCTAACTTTAATTACATATTTCCCTAATTAACTTAAAATTATCCAATTGCCCCTCACAAATATTTACATGCAAATAATACTTTAATTGGTTTATTAAGGGTAAAATGGTAATAAAATAAGGACTAAATTATAATTTTTGTCCTTTATGTTTGTCAAAATTATGAAATTGGTCATTTAAAGTTTTGACTTTCACTAATTGTCCTTTATTTGAAAAGTTTTTTTGTTTCTTGTCCTTTAGTCTAACGGAGATTAAGTTTTTCAGTTAAGTTACCTCATGTGCACTGCACATGAGGGCATTTTAGTCTTTTTACCCATAAATGACAATACTTGTAATTTAATTAGATTTTATAATTTAGTAATTTATTTTAATTATTAAAATTCTTTGACTAATATATATATATACACCGGACCAACATTACCCACCCGCCACCACCTCGCCGACCGCCATTGCCCCTCTTCCCGACCTAGCTTTCATATTCATCGGCTAGAAACCCAACCGAAGTTCTCGCCCATAAATCACTCTAAACAAGCACACACAATTTACACAAATTTTGTGAACACCTGCAAAAAGGTGAGGGAAAAAAAAATTAAGGCTTAAAATTGTTGTTCCAGCAACATCAAGATACGGGGGCTGGGGCTACACATTTCAATAGCAATATGAGAATTCTTGAACTTGGGATTTTAAGCCCCCAAAATATGCTTTCGATGAAGATCTAATTCACAAGCCTAAAACTCAGATGAGATCTAAATCATGGACATCAACATTCACGGATAGGCGGTGGTGGCGGTTTTGTCTAGGTGGAAACCGCTGCGATTACTTCTCATCGTCAACCGATTAACGGAAACTAGATCTCGCCGGAAACCGCTGCTACAATATGCAATGTCCAGATCTGAGTTCCTAGAAACAATATTTTCTTCACCCAACACCCATCGACTTGATCCAGAACCAGTGGTGACGGTTTTGTCTAGGTGGTGTTTTTGGTCGCTAGCTCTGCGGGTGGTGTTCTTCTTACACACACTGAGAGAGCGAGAGAGAGAGAGAGAGGAGTAGAGAGAATGCCAGAGAAAGAGATGCAATGGAGTAGCGGTGGTTCCGGTGGCGGTGCCGGTGCCGGTGTAACGCGGAAGACGATGGGGCGGGTTGGGGCTGTGGGGCTTTTTTGTAAGAATGTATATATATATTTTAGTCAAAGAATTTTAATAATTAATAAATAAATTACTAAATTATATAATCTAATTAAATTACAAGTATTGTCCTTTATTGGTAAAAAGACTAAAATGTCCTCATGTGCAGTACACATGAGGTAATTTAACTGAAAAACTTAACCTCCGTTAGAATAAAGGACAAGAAATAAATGACAATAAGTGAAAGTCAAAACTTTAAAAGTCTCATTCCATAATTTTGACAAACATAAAGGACAAAAATTATAATTTAGTCTAAAATAAGTTATTTTAAATGAATTAGATAAATATGTAATATATAGGTTTTAGGAAGGGGAAATATGTAATTAAATTTTAGGGTTGGATAATTATGTAATAAATGAACTTAGCAAATGGATATATGTAAATGCCCATTTTTAAAAACCCGTGCATAAACCGGTATATTACATCGGTTGAACTATTTATAATTAAATAATAAGTATCCGTAATTAGATTTATATTAAAAATCTTAAAAAAATTCTTTTAATAACATTATTCAATATAAGAAAAAGAGGGGAAGAAAAAATGATACAAATGAATCAGAAAGTGACACGTGTCAATAGAATTTTATTTATTAATATAAAGATTATAATTTGATATTATTTATTTAATAGGAGAGAGAAACAGAAAAGTTAATATTTAATAGAAAAGAGAGGCGGGAAAATAAAAGTGAAGAGTAATCAGAGAGTGACATGTGTTTCACATGGTTTTCCTTTATTATATAGTATAGATTAGTAATAAAAAAATTATATTTTTAAAAACCAGTGCAATACACGGGTTGAATATATCAGTGTATTAAATCAGTTGATTAAAATATAATGTAATTTATTAACACATATTCGTCAAAATATGTTTTTAAAAATGTAATTTGTCATGACAGTTATAAGCTCTGTTAATTTATATTAAATTTATTTGATTGATAATTCAATAATTATTTATAATAAAATAATAAGTATCTGTAATTAAATTTACATTAAACTTCCAAAAATAATTTTTTTTAATATCATTATTTAATAGGAAAGAGGGGCGAAAAAATAATGATAAAAATAAACCACAAAGTGACACGTGTCCATATGATTTTTATTTGTTAATACAAAAATTATTATTTAATATCATTATTTAATAGGAGAGAGAAGCGGAATAATTAATAATTAATAGGAGAGAGAGACGAGAAAATAAGAATGAGCAGTAACCAGAAAGTGATACGTGACACAAAAGATTTTTATTTATTATGTTAGTAAGATAAGATTTAAATATTATATTTATTTACGTGTAATAAAAAATTAAATAATTTATTATAATAAATAGTTTGGTTAGCTTAACATCAGCGAAAAATGATATACGATGACACGATTGTTGTATTTATTATTACAAATTGTCATCTATTCATTTTTCCAGCCTATAAAAATTATGTTTTCACAAGCAATCAATGTAACTTGCATCAATGAAATTACTCGTTCGTAAACACCCCATCACCAAATCATGCCACATATCTCCCTCTTAGTCATCTTACATGCCATATTTACAGTTTTGTGTACCCAAACTGTTGTAGGTTCGTCAGATGAAGTTTATGCTCTCCTAAAATGGAAAGAAACCCTCCATAGCCAAAATACAAACATCCTTCTACCTTCATGGACATACGATCTTAATCTCAGTTTTCGAGCTAATGAAACAGTGTCGCCATGCAACTGGTTTGGCATTTCATGTAATGAAAATGGCAGCATAAACAAATTAAATCTTTCCTTAGCCGGTTTGAATGGTACGCTTGATCACTTGTCTTTCTCTTCGTTCCCAAATCTTGTGTATTTTGATCTTAGTTTTAACAACTTTTCTGGGATAATCCCATCTGAAATCAGTCACCTGTCAAACCTTGTTTATCTTGTTCTGTCCGCTAATCAGTTCACAGGAATAATCCCAGAACAGATTGGCGAATTGAGAAATCTTGCCATTCTTCATTTGTTTCAAAATCAGTTGAATGGTTTAATTCCTCAAGGAATATGTCAAATGAGATTCCTTTTTGGGCTTGCCTTGAGTCAAAACAATCTTTACGGTTCGATTCCTACCTGTTTAGGTCTGTTATCAGACTTGAATTATCTTTACCTGAATCGTAACAATATTTCTGGTTCAATTCCTAGAGAATTGGGAAATCTCTACCATCTAGAGGATCTTCATATGAACAGTAACTATTTAACTGGATCTATCCCAGATACTTTGGTCAATCTTAAGAGCCTAACTGTCTTGATTCTATATGAGAATCAATTGAATGGTTCAATCCCAAAAGAAATAGGTAACTTAACTTCACTCCAGTGGCTTGAGATACAACTGAACAATCTCAATGGTCCAATTCCTTCGTCTCTAGGTGAACTCAAGTCCCTTAATCTTCTTCGTCTTTACTCTAACAAACTTTCTGGTCCCATCCCACAAGAGTTAGGAAACTTGACATCCCTTTCTAATATGCAATTAGGAAACAATCAACTAGAGGGTTCGATTCCAAGTTCATTTAGCAACCTACAAGCCTTAGAAAAACTGTATCTTCACGATAATCAACTTTCCGGTTCTGTTCCACCAGAATTAGGAAAGTTAAAGTTGGTTCAAATTGAATTCACCAACAATAGGCTTTCTGGTAGTTTGCCTGACGAAATCTGCAACGGGAGGCGGCTTGAATATCTTATCGTTGGTAATAACAAACTTACAGGTCGAATTCCCAAGAGCTTGTACAACTGCTCTAGCTTGATCCGAGTCCGTTTTGATGGAAACCAGATTACTGGAGATGTTTCTGAGAGCTTCGGTGTCTATCCGCACCTGAATTACATCAATCTCAACGATAACAAGCTTTACGGGGAAATCTCAGACAACTGGAGTAAGTGCACAAACTTAACCACCATTCAGATGGGTGGGAATCGAATCCAAGGTAACATACCTCCTTCCCTTGGAAACTCTATTCAATTGGAAGCTCTTAATCTTTCTTTCAATGATTTGGATGGAGAGATACCCAAAGAATTTGGAAGGATGACTCGCACGGGGATGCTTGTTTTAAGCAATAATAAACTTTCTGGTATAGTGCCACAAGATCTAGGATTGCTAGCTCAACTCTTGTATCTTGATTTGTCCAAGAATAAGCTGAATGGGTCGATTCCATCTTCCCTCGAGCATTGCTCACAACTCTATTTCTTAAACTTGAGCAACAATGAATTTACTGGCAAAATCCCAGCCCAATTAAGTATATTGGTTCACTTGACTGTTCTTGATTTGAGTCATAATACACTCGTCAAAGAGATACCTTCTGGGCTTGCCAGTATGAGTAGCTTGGAGATGCTAAATCTCTCTCACAACCAACTTTCAGGTTCTATTCCGGAGAGTTTGAACTCAATGATTGCATTGTCGAACATTGATCTTTCTTATAATCGCTTACAAGGTCCCCTTCCTAAAAGCAAAGCCTTTATGAATCTTCCAATAGAGGCATTGCAAGGGAACAAAGATTTGTGTGGAAATATTACAGGATTGAAACAATGTGCATCTGATAGTGGATCCAAAAGCCGAACCCCAATTTGGAAACACAGACTCGTACTAGAGATTTCTCTTCCACTTTTTGGAGCTCTTCTCCTTGGTGGACTCATGTGGATCCAAAAGCCGAACCCCAAGAGTCTACATGTGACACCGCTTGTGAACGAACCAAGACGTGGGAAAAGTTTCTTCTTGAGCTCTACTTTCAATGGACAAGAGACTTTTGAGGAAATCCTTGCCCGAACCGAGGACTTTAAAGAAGCATATTGCATCGGAAAGGGAGGATATGGAAGTGTGTACAAAGTGAAGTTGTCATCAGATGAAATAGTTGCTGTAAAGAGACTTCACTCGTCACCTGGGGGGATCAATCGCAAAGATTTTGTGAATGAGATTGGGGCATTAACCAAAATACGACATAGAAACGTCGTGAAACTACTTGGCTACTGTGAACATGCTCGAATCTCGTTTTTGGTTTATGAGTATCTCGAAGGGGGTAGTCTAGCTAATATTTTGAAAGATGAAGCTGCTAATAATTTGGATTGGATGAAGAGGGTGAACATTATCAAAGGTGTTGCACACGCTTTATCGTATATGCATCATGATTGTACGCCAGCTATTCTTCATCTTGACATATCAAGCAAAAATATTTTGCTCGACTCTGAGTATGAAGCTTGTGTTTCCGATTTTGGTACGTCGAAAATTTTGAACCCAAATTCTTCGAATTGGACAAACATTGCTGGAACATTCGGATACCTTGCACCAGGTAGTTTATTTTCCAGTCGTTTATAATCATCAATAACTATCACTACAAGAAAACATATATGACTTTCACCGACGGACGATTACGTTTGAAATCCGCCGGTGATGTTCCGTCGACAAACTAGTGCTTGTGGGAAATCCGTTTTCTGACGGAATACCGTCGTAATCTTGTGACGGATTACTGACGGATCTTTCCCAGACGAGTCAACATTTCTCCGGCCAGATTTTACATTTGCGACGGATTACCAACGGATTGTCGCCGGTAATTTTGTTTAATTAAAAGTATATATTTTTATTTCCAGGAATACAAATACCACAAATTTATATTTTTGTTATTATTATTGTTAAAATAAATAAAAAATAAACCATTGATTAAAAATATTTATTAAAAACAAAAATATATAAATAAAATATTAGATTTTTACAAAAAAATATATATATATTAAAAGAAACAGTTAATCGCGAGGACCGGGATCGGCCGCATTATCATTTCAGGAAGGTACACGAAGCTCACGTACATTTGCCACCAAACTATCGTTGATCTGACGGAGCTCAGCCAAATGAGCGTCTATAGCGAGATTGTACACACGTTAAACAAATTAACGCTACATTATTAATTGCTATAAATAGAATAAATTAATAATGATAGTATACATACCTCACGTGGAGTGGGGAAGTACGATCTCTCGATGTCCTACGGTTTAACGAAACAAAGTAGAAGTGTTAATTTATAAAAAAGAAACACGTAATGCTTTTTTATGAAGGGATAACTTTCCAGAGTCTCACGGGCCCTCTCATAAGGCCATACCCACTCACCTGTCTCTAGATCCGTCCTAGAGTGGGTCCTTAAGTACATGATGCTCATCTCAGGGTCTACTCCTGATTGTGCATGCTAGAACAATATGTTAGTTAATTAATGTTTGCTATTAAACATACACATTGTTAGATTAAAAATAAATGCATATAATTCTCTTCCTGTGCTCTGAAAACGGTATCGAACCTCCCGGGGTGTGTTGGGAGGACGTCGCACGTGCTTCTTATTCCGGTTATTGCGGTCGGCAGCCGCCTTCCTCTTCCACTCTTCAGTGTTCCACATTGACATTTCGTCTTCATTGTACAAAGTTACTTACAATGTGAGTCCATGAGACCCTACTGCTGGCTCGAGGCATCGCATCTTAATAATAACCTCTACATGTGTACGCATGATATATACGACTCTTGTTCTACATTCTGAGTTCCCTAATTCCAGCCTAACCTGGTATGCTCATGCAAGGCTAGACACACATCACAAAGTATTTAAATTATGATACCATCAATTCTAGTTGGAGTACTAACAATGATCTTCAACTTGTTCACATGTCCGCAAGAAAAAAATGTACATAAGACGCCTAAACAATGATCTTCCATACTTACATATACCAAGACATTACAATTTAAAGTTTTGAGAGACGAGACGGGTACAACTTAGCCTATTTGTAGTAAATTCTTACTAGTGTGTGTTTTGCTATTCTTGGAAACACGTGAGTTGGTATATACAGTTAATATTTCTGACAGATTTGTGACCATAAATCTCCACCAGACAAATTGGGAATCATTTTATGGAAAAGCCTGTTTAATCATGGGAAACTAGTTTTGTTTTTTTGGAAAACTGATTTTACTGTAAACTAACCGCGAAGCAAACCTGAAAAGCTACTTTGACCGGAAATCTATTACTAGCGGATTACTCACGATTTTTTTAGCCATTGGTAAATCTGTGATGGATTACCTACATTAAAACGGGATTCCTAAATTCGTCGGACATAATCCATCAGTGAAAGTCCCGTTTCTTACATTGTATCCTTCATTTCCTAGATTAAAAACGGAATTCACCATCTTAATGTTTTTTGCAGAACTCGCTTACACGATGAGGGTAACCGAAAAATGTGATGTTTATAGTTTTGGCGTTCTAGCGTTAGAAATCATCAAAGGAACGCATCCAGGTGATATAATTACTTCTCTAGCATCGCCATCTACCAAAAAGATCAAACTAACAGATTTGTTTGATCATCATCTTCTCGTTCCACTCCCTGAAATCAAAGAAGTTCTAAAGTCAATATTGATTCTAGCAATTAAATGCGTTGATTCGAACCCTTTAATAAGGCCTACAATGCACGAAGTTTCACAAAAAATTTCATGTATTATTTCTGATATGTATGAGTAATTATGTTGTGTAGCGTCATCAATTTAATTGTGTTGGAAATAACCAAGCATAAAGTTAGGATAAAAAGGTTGATGCATACAAAACCGGACTAAAGATTGAAGAAAAAACAACAAGAAGACAAAGTTTTGTAAAACTTTCGTTGGCCAAAGTTTCGGCGAAACTGTTTCGCCGGGAACTTTCACCGAAAGTTCCTGGCGAAAGTTTCATGTAATGTATATATATCGTTTTTTAACTTGTTGTTTAAGCATCCTTCCATTTCCTTGTATCTTTCAAGCTTTTAATTAGATCTGTATTTTTCAGTGATTAGGAGTCTATTTTGTATAGCGTGGGTTTGAGATTATCATCATTAGAGCTTTAGCTTTGTAATCACATCATTTGCTTATCAATCAAGGATCGTTTTAGTGTGTTTACCATTTTTTTGGGGTTTCACCATTGTTATCATTGGAGCTTGTTTTGGTGAAAGTGCCGACGAAAGTTCCTGCGCGAGTTTCAGTGAAAGTTTTTAAAAAAGCGTATTTTGAAGATTTTGTTTGAGTGTTACTAAAAATGGCTCTAGATACATTTGATAATGAAACTTGAACTGGTAGTCGTCCTCCAAAGCTGCAATCAGTTGATGATTTTCCAAACTGGAAAATATGATGAAATCATTAATACTACTACTACTAATGGATTCATACCAATCATAAATTTAGAACTTTACTCTGAAAATGACCGCAAGATGTTAGATCGTGTTCATAAAGCTTATGCAACAATTATCACGGTGCTTCCCATTGATACAAACAATATGTTTGAAGACTACACTGCTCCACAATCATTGTGGTATGCACTGTGTGAAAGGTATGAAGGAAATGTTGAGGTCAAAGAAGGAAGAACTGATTTGATTCAAAAGGAGTATGATATGTTTGGAAGCATTAATGGAGAAAGCTTATCGTCTCACATTTCAAGGTTTAACATCTTGACAAGTAAACTAAAGAAGAACAGAGTTGTTATGACTAATCACAGTCTTGTGAAGAAACTTTCGGATTCTCTACCAATCGAATGGGGTGTTCCTTGTATCATCATCAAGAGGTCCTTCAAGCTTGACCAAATGAAATTAGAAGACTTAGTATCATTTGAATCACTTAGTAAATCAACCAGTGAAAACTATCCACAGTTGTCTAGTGTCGCCTAGACTAGTGTCGCCAGTTAGTGTTGTTGGGAACTAGTATCGTTTGAAACACTTAGTGTCGTCGGACACTGTCGCCAGAACAACTTAGTGTCGTGTACATGAATGGCGACACAGTTAGTGTCACAAAAATGGAATGACACGTGTCTTAATCATTAGCGAACCTCAGAAGATGTGTATCGTCGTCCCACGACTAGTGTCGCCAGATGAAGATGATTAGTGTCGCCCCATGAATATATCAACAAACCCGTTTTTAATACAAGTTTCCAACTTTTTACTTTTAAACCGTTTGTTTAACTTCCATGAAGCTAGACCTAGGCTTATTTCATTATTTAACACGTAAAAATTCATGCTTTAAAACCCTAGTTTTACCCCAACCCCATTTAAACTGAAAATCAGAAGTTTTAGGTTCGATTCTTACCTCAAATGCAGTGGTTCTTTGTGGGTTCTCTCTTTCTATCACTGGAGAAGCAGATTGAGGCTACTTGGAGCAACAACGGTGAGCTTTCTTGAGCTTTCTCTCTCTAGACACTCTCTCTCTTTCTTTCTTTATGAAAATGAAACGTTTAGAGCTGAATGGTGGCTAGAACAGTGGCGGATCTAGAACAAAAGTTTATGGGTAACGAATTTTTTTTACCGTACTTTCATGTAAATGAAACAAAAAAAATTTAGCCTGTACTTTCATGTAATCAATTTTTTTTACGATAATATCAGTGGCGGAACTTGAAAAAAAACGTAGGGGACCGGGTTCTTTTTCCCTACCTGGGGCCGGAACTATAAAATTTTTGGCCGAATACATATATATATATATATAGGGGAAGGATCAAGAGAAAACCACAAAGTTAGGCGAAAACCAAGAAAACCACATCATTTTAGGCAATTTTTTGATTTACGTATACGTATCCAAAATCAATTTTTTTGATTTACGTATACGTAACCGCAATTTTTTTGTTTTATGTTTACGTAAACGTAACTCTATGTGTAAAAATGTTTTTTGGTAAAAATGTTTAATATTACATTGATACTCTTATAAATAAATAAAAATAAAACAAAACAAAAAAGAAAAATTATTATATGATCGAGTAAAATTGGTTTTTTTAGTGGTTTTCTCGGTTTTCGCCTAACTTGTGGTTTTCTCTGGAACCCTCCCCTATATATATATATATATATATATATATATATATATATATATATATATATATATATATATATATATATATATATATGTTACCGTAACATGCGACTGACGAGGCGGACTGCAGAGGTGGAGGACTGGGGTTTGGCGGAGGCGGCGCAGTGCGGTGGTCTCAACTCGGGTCAAGTGGTCGGTCTCTGACTATCACAGTCTCACAGTTCCCGCTCTCTGTCTTTCTTCTTTGCCGGCCGATTGGGTTTGAGAATTGAGACTTTGACCTATTGGGTTTTAATAAAACATTTGGTTTGGCTAAAGCACAATTATAAAGTATTAGATTTTTTATAAAATTTTGGACTTTTTATGAAGTGTTGAGCTTTTAAAAAAATTTGAAGGGTAACGTAAATTTTGCTCAGGGGTAACGTAAGAGGTAACCGGATACATAAAACCGTCGGATACATAAAACCGTAAAAAAAAATTGCACCGCGCGTAAAAGTTGAGGGGTAGCGGGTGCTACCCCTACCCATAGGGTAGGTCCTCCCCTGGGCTAGAAGGGAAGCTAGACCTGATGTATTAGGGTTGTAGAGTCTACATGGGCCAAGCCCATGACCTTAGGCCCACCTTTCTTATTCTTTCTTCTCAATAGACCCATTAAGGATTGTCAGGTTTTGCAGTGTTACATGGGAGATTATTCTTGCAAGTGTGAAGAAGTTGTGATAGTGGAATGGTGTCGGGAGCACCATTTTGGCTGAAATACAGAGAGATGAAGAGAGGGATGGGGTGGTGAGGTAAGGGGTAGGGTGAGGGTATGGTGGTAAGTTGGTGTAGTGCATGGGTGTGCACTTGAGTGTGATTGTGAGAATTTTCATGCAATCTTATCTTCATACATGGAAGACTTTTATGTGATTAGTAGTAATTAGGGGATTAAGGTAATTAAAAATCATTAGGGTGTAATTTAGGATGTTAGAGCTTAATTAGTGATATAATGTGTATAATTATTAGTATAAATGTGTATTTCATAAAATGGTGGATAAAAATAAGTAAAAGAAATACTTTAAGCATTAGAAAGTATGTAAAATACAATAAGAATTCTTTTGAAATTCTTAAGTAACAAATGACTTTTTAAGGCTTAATAACTTAATATAATCATTAGTATGAACTTATATTAGGGTTAGATAGTTTTTGTAAAATTTAAAAATCACCAATACGTGTTAAAATTTTATAAAAGCCAAGAGGGTTTTATAAATTAATGCACTTTACAAGGTAGTAAATGATTACATGCATGGCAAAAAATTATATATATATATATATATATATATATATATATATATATATATATATATATAGAGGGTAGGGATCATTTGTAAACCATCACTTCATATGTAAACCAATTAACCCAATAAAAAAATGACACCTAATAACAACTTTTTTTTATTAAAAGGGTATTTTAGTAAATGTATCATTCCTTTCATTTTTTTATTAATAAAGATTTCACCTATTTAATTTTCCCCTCCTTTTTTAAACATTCATAACTTTTTTATAAAATATTATTTTTTTATAAAAATTACACCATTAAATAGAGTTTTTTTTTATCTTTAATTTGAATATAGTCTTGCAAATTTTTATTTTATTTTTTTAAACGTCAGTTTTTACATATATGTAACGAACAGTTACATAAATGTAAATATAAACATAAATGTAGCGTTCCAAATTTATTTTTTAAAACATTAATAACTTTTTATCCAAAATCCGGATATAAATGTGTTAATCTAACTTGTTTATTCAAAAAGACCAAAACCCAACAATTTATTCATTCAAAAAACCAAAACACTCATAACTTTGTTTATTCAAAACAAAATTATTTGATAATCTTAAAAAAAACGCAACAATGTGTTAATCTATTAAGTTTTTTATACAATGTTATTTTAAACAAATTTAAAAACCAACATTTTTATCTTTATTTCGGATATAGTCTCGAAAAAACCCCTGTATAATCAAGTATACATAGTGATGAATGACGACATTTAGAACTGTTTATATTGCACATATTACACATAAGTAGTATCTTATATGTAATAAACAATTACATAATAATATGAACACATATGTAATTGTTTATATTATGTAAAATAAAAAAATTACATATATGTAATATCATATTACACATATGTAATATCTTATTGTTACATATATGTAGTATCACATTACATATATGTAATATTATATTACATTTATGTAATAGAACAAAATGTAACTTGCTATTACATATGTAATATGAATTATTGCATATGAACACATGTAACCGTATTCGCAAAAAAATTACAAAATTAATACACTTTACATATGCATTTTCACCAAAGATCAAAGTTTCCATGTAAACTTTGCATATAAATGTTTATAAGATTCGAATGCGTGTGAATTAAGAATTAAAAGTCAACGAATCTTTTGGCTCAAATATAAATAATTAAGTGTTAGTGTGTACAACATAAACGAATAACTTATTTTATTTGTTATTTTTAAACAACGATTTTGCTTCTTATAAAAAACTATACATCAGAAGATTAGGGTTTTGAAATGAAAATAATTTTAAAAAAAATAAAGTCTTTACATGCTCAAATGGATATCGGCAAGTGTTTTACATCTCTAGAAAATAAATAAAAAATTACCGGTACCGGTACCTATAATGACGAAACCGTTATCTGTTCGTTTTGTTAGAATCCCGGCACAAAACCGTCATCGATGAATTGTACATTTAGTATATGGAATTTTAAATAACATTTAATATTTCTCAATATCTTAAATAAAATATTGTTATAAATTTATAATAAATAAATTTTTAAATAAATTTAACTTTATAATAAATAAATAAATTTTAAAATAGGTAACAATTTTATAATTTTATATATGTAATTAGTTAAATTTATATATATTAATTATTATTTTAATGTAATAATTTAATATGTGGTTGCGAAGGGAGAGAAAAAAACAAAGTCAAATTATCATTACACCCTTCAACTATTTGTAGCCACTCATTTATTAAAAAAAGTCAAATTTAATTTGGACCACTAATTATAATATTAATAAACTAAATGAAGGGTATGGATCATTTGTAAACCATGTTTTCATGTGTAAACCAATAAACTCAATGAGAAAAAGACACCTATTAATTATTTTCTTTTGTAAAAGGGTATTTTGATAAAATGAAACATTACCCATTTTTTTTAATAATAAAATTTCCACCTATTCAACTTCCCCCTCTTTTTTAAAACATTAATAACTTTTTTATAAAACATTAATTTTTTTATAAAAATTACACCATTAAGTAGAGCTTTTTTAATCTTTAATTCAAATATAGTCTTGCAAAAAAAAAATAAAAAAATTGAACGTCAGTTTTTACATATATGTAACGAACAATTACATACATGTAAATATAAACATAAATGTAGTTGTTTCAAATTTATCCTATTTTTTCAAAAAAAAATCCCTTTTTAGAACTTAAACATTTTTTTTATCAAAAACTTGGATATAAATGTGTTAATCTAACTTGTTCATAAAAAAAACCAAAACCCATAATTTTGTTCATTCAAAAAGAGAGTATTTTTATATTATTTATTACGTCGTCGGTTCTTAATTAGATTTCTTAATAACGTTTTTATAAAACATTATTTTTTTATAAAAACTACACCATTAAACATAATATTTTTAATATTTAATTCGATTACAGTGTTGCAAAAAAAATAAATTAAACATCAGTTATTTACATGTATGTAACGAACAGTTACGTACATGTAAATATAAACATAAATATATTTGTTCCAACTTTATCCCATTTTTTTTAAAAAAATCTCATTTTTTAGAACATTGATAGTTTTTTATCCAAAACCCAGATATAAATGTGTTAATCTAACTTATTCATAAAAAAAAAAGCCAAAACAGAAATTAGTTCATTCAAGAAATAAAAAATTCATAACTTTGATTATTTAGAAACTAAATTAATTTATTTTTGTTAAAAAACTCATAACTATGTGTTAAGCTAATTAGTTTTCTTTAAACTAACTTCACCCAATTTTCTTTTAACTTTAATAATTTTTTTGTATAACTTTTTTTTTAACAAATTAACTTTTTAGCTTTTAGTTTTCTTTAAAAAAATTTAAAGATTTTATAATTAGTGATTTTTAATTCGATTTTTAGTAGAAAACCACTAGTGATTTTTAGTTTAAAAAAAACAAATTAGTTAATATATTAGTTTTCTTTAAAAAAGTTATATGCATTTTTAAGAAAACAAGCATATATATAATATCATATTACACATATGTAAATATCATATTACATATATGTAATGTCTTATTGTTATATATATGTAGATAATGTAGTCTCACATTACATATATATAATATTGTATTACATATATGTAATAGAACAAAATGTAACTTGCTATTACAAGTTTCTATAAAAAATTTACATATAAATGTTAATTTACAACCAATTTTACACACATAAAAATAAAAAACATCAAGATAAAAACGTCATTGAATAAAGTCGTTTATGCAATAAATGTTTACGTGATTCTTAAATTTAAATAGTCAATCTGTAAAAAAAACTTGGATTAAAAATATAAATAGAACAATAAGTGATCTCGTGGTTCATGGTTTTTGGATGAACAATATCATGTATGTTCATATTACGTGTAAAAAAAACTGGATCAAGAATATAAATAGAACAATTTAAATAGTCAATCTTAAATTTAAATAATCAATCTGTAAAAAAAACTGGATCAAAAAAACTATACTCGAATTAAAGTTAAAAAACGTTATATTTAATGTTGTATTTTTTTTTATAGAAAATGATATTGTATAAAAAGTTATTTGTGTTTTAAAAAAGAGGGGGATTTTTTTTTTTTTTAAATGGAGGGAAAGTTTGAACACTTACGTTTATGTTTATATTACATATATGTAAGTTTTTGTTACATATATGTAATAAAAAAACGTAAAAAAAACTTTAATTTTTTTTTTAAAACTATAACCGAATTAAATATAAAAAAATGCTCATATTTATGGTATATTTTGTTTAAAAAAATAAAAATATATAAAAAAGTTATTAAAGTCTAAAGAAAGAGATGGTAATTAGTTTTAAAAAAAGAATAAACATAATTACTCTTATACCCCTTGAACAATCTCAGCCACTCATTTATAAAAAAAAATATCATAATTAATCTCATCTACTAATTATTATAAGTTGAAATTAAACTAGTAGCTTAAAATTGGTTTTTTGGTTTACACAATTAAAATAGGTTTACACAATTAAAATAGGTTTACACATGATCTTTTTTATATATATACATATATATATATATATAGTGATGATCATTTGTTAACTTGTAAACCAATAAACCAAATTTTAACCACACATTTAATTTTATCTTATTTTAATTCAATCCTCAAAAGTCAAACATCATATTAAATATAATAAATATGTGGTCAGAATTTGATTGTTTGGTTTACACGTTTAAAGGTGGTTTACATTTGATCTTTTTCTCTCTCTATATAACCCTATATATAGGAAAAGGATCATGTGTAAACCTATTTTAATTGTGTAAACCAAAAAACCAATTTTAAGCCAGTAGTTTAATTTCAACTTATAATAATTAGTGGATGAGATTAATTCTGATATTTTTTTATAAATTAGTGGCTGACATTGTTCAAGGGGTATAAGAGTAATTATGTTTATTCTTTTTTTAATTAGTTTTTTTTGAACTTATTACCCTCTCTTTCTTTAGAATTTAATGAGCATTTTTTTTATCTTTAATTCGGTTATAGTCTCGAATTTTTTTTAAAAGATTTTTTTTACGTTTTTTTATTACATATATGTAACAAAAACTTACATATGTGTAATATAAACATAAATGTAAGTGTTCAAACTTTCCCTCCATTTAAAAAAAACCCCTCTTTTTTAGAACACAAATAACTTTTTATACAATATCTTTTTCTAATAAAAAAACACAACATTAAATATAATGTTTTTTTATATTTAATTCGAGTACAGTTTTTTTTTACAGATTAACTATTTAAATTTAAGATTGACTATTTAAATTGTTCTATTTATATTTTTGATCCAGTTTTTTTACACGTAATATGAACATACATGATATTGTTCATCCAAAAACCATGAACCATGAGATCACTTATTGTTCTATTTATATTTTTAATCCAACTTTTTTCTTACAGATTGACTATTTAAATTTAAGAATCACGTAAACATTTATTACATAAATGACTTTATTCAATGACGTTTTTATCTTGATGTTTTTTATTTTTATGTTTGTAAAATTGGTTGTAAATTAACATTTATATGTAATTTTTTTTATAGAAACTTGTAATAGCAATTACATTTTGTTCTATTACATATATGTAATACAATATTATATATATGTAATGTGAGACTACATTATCTACATATATGTAACAATAAGACATTACCTATATGTAATATGATATTTACATATGTGTAATATGATATTACATATATGCATGTTTTATTAAAAATACATATAACTTTTTTAAAGAAAACTAATATATTAACTAATTTGTTTTTTTTAACTAAAAATCACTTCTGGTTTTCTACTAAAAATCGAATTAAAAATCACTAATTATAAAATCTTTAAATTTTTTTAAAGAAAACTAAAAGCTAAAAAATTAATTTGTTAAAAAAACAACATTATACAAAAAAATTATTAAAGTTAAAAGAAAATTGGTTGAAGTTAGTTTAAAGAAAACTAATTAGATTAACACATAGTTATGAGTTTTTTTAACAAAAATAAATTAATTTAGTTTCTAAATAAACAAAGTTATGAATTTTTTTTTATTTCTTGAATGAACTAATTTCTGTTTTTGGGTTTTTTTTATGAATAAGTTAGATTAACACATTTATATCTAGGTTTTAGATAAAAAGCTATCAATGTTCTAAAAAAGGAGATTTTTTTTTTTAAATGGGATAAAGTTGGAACAAATATATTTATGTTTATATTTACATGTACGTAACTGTTCGTTACAAATATGTAAAAACTGACGTTCGTTTTTTTTTTAGACTATATTCTAATTAAAGATAAAAAAAGCTCTATTTAATGGTGTAATTTTTATAAAAAAATAATATTTTATAAAAAAATTATTAATGTTTTAAAAAAGAGGGGGAAAGTTGAATAGGCGGAAATTTTATTATTAAAAAAAGTGGGTAATGTTTCATTTTATCAAAATACCCTTTTATAAAAAGAAAATAATTAATCGGTGTCTTTTTCTCATTGGGTTTATTGGTTTACACATGAAAACATGGTTTACAAATGATCACTACCCTATATATATATATATATATAAATTAAGATGTTTCTAGACGTGTAGATGTTGTAGTGAATCATAACTTAGCTTGTTCATAAATAAGCTTAATAATATATCATGTATGTGTTATAGATGCTTAGCTTGTATAGAACTTGACCTGAAAAAAAAAGTGGTTGTCACAAGTTCAATCTGCATTTATAAAGGGTCGTCAAGTTTTGGAGTGGTCATTAGTTATGAAGGAAATTGTGGATTAGTGAAAAAAGCGGAAAAAAAACTTATGACTTTTAAAGTGGATTTTAAGAAAACTTATGATTCTTTATCATGGGAGTTTTTGCAATCTATTATGACTTTTATGGGGCTTAGTGGGAAGTGGATTAATTGAATTATGGCGTGTCTTAAGTCATCAAGATTGTCGGTTTTGGCGAATGGTAGTCCCACGAGAGAATTTGATATGCATAGGGTTTGAGGCAAGGAGATCTGCTATCCCCATTTCTATTTATTTTGGCTATGGAGGGTTTACATGTGATGATAGAGGATACGGTTAAAACAATAATGTTTAAGGATGTCCAGGTTGGATTGAATGATTTGCCTCTATTATATCTTTTCTGTGCGGATGATGCGGTCTTCATTGTTGATTGGTTGGTTTCAAATGCTCGTATACTGGTATGTATTCTTAATTGCTTTTTCATTACTTTCGGGTTAAAAACAAATCTTAAAAAACCGAACCTTTATGGGGTGGATGTGGATTATGAGCATCTGGTTTCTTATGCTTCAGTGGTGTGGCGTAAGCCGGGAAAATTACCGTTTACTTATTTTGTTCTTCCGGTTAGGAATAATATGGCTAAAGCTAGAGGTTGGAAAGTTCTCTTGGATAAATTTGAATTTAGGCTCGATGCTTGGAATTCTCCTCTTTTGTCCATAGAAGCTAGATCTGTGTTGATTAAATTAGTCCTTGGGTCGGTTGGAACTTATTATATATATTTACTAGGTTAAAATCCCGTGTATTACACGAGTTAAATAAATAAAATGTTATATATTTAGTAATAAAAATTTTATATTTTTAAAAACCCATGTAATACACGGGTTGAATAAACCAGTATATTACATCGGTTGAATAAAATATAATGTAATTTGTTAACAAACACATTTGTCAAAATATGTTTTTAAAAAATGTAATTTGTCGTGACAGTTATAAGGTCTGTTAAGTTGGTTTTTAAAACATTTTTTTTTCAACTGAGAATTAATTTTTTAATTTAATTGATAAATTTTAGTTCATATTAAGTTCATTTGATTGATGATATATTAACTATTTATAATTAAATAATAATTATTTGTAATTAGATTTATTAATATAAAAATTATTATTTAAGAGGAGAGAAAAATAGAAAATCTAATATTTAATATGAGAGAGATGCGGGAAAATAAAGATAAGAACTAACCAGAGAGTGACACGTGTCCTGAAGAGATTTTCATTTATTAGAGTAGTAAGATTCCGGGATCCGATGAGCGAAAAGTCTTAGAGCAAATTCGTGTGAGGTTCTTTTTTTTTGTGGGGGCAGGGATGGGGGAGTAAGGTGTGTAGGAAAATGCATTAGCCTCTTGGAAATTGGTGTTGGCTTCAAAGGCGATTAGGGGGCTTGGAGTTGGATCTTTTGGACGGTTTTGGTTATGCCCTTTTACAAAAGTGGAGGTGGAGGCTTGTGACCAAATCAGATGCCATTTGGGTAAATACTATTGCTTCTTTATATGGTCCGGATGCAGGTACATCTACTCATCCCATAAGAAATAGTGTGTGGCGGAGAATGATAAATGACTTTTAGAAAATTAAATGAATCGGGTATTGTTCCTTCCAATTTGATTCATAAACAGGTTGATTGTGGAAACGAGACTATGTTTTGGAAGCATATTTGGTGTCAAAACTTATGTTTAGCTGAAGTATTTCCAAGGATGTTTGCTTTAAAACTGGAAAAGGAATGTTTGGTGATTCATAGGGTGCCAGGGAAGGCATGGGTGTGGCGTAGGGAAATAAGAGGGGGTATCGAAATGGCTAAGTTTATAGAGCTACAAATTCTTCTTCATGATGTTCACTTTCTACGGCTAAGGATCAATGGGTATGGTCGCTACATGGGATGGGTGAGATCACGGTTAGGGGGGTCCATCACATTTTGGATGAATTTTTGCTTCCTAGTGGGTCGAGGAAAACAATTTGGTTCACAGGTTTGCCTAGAAAACTAAATATTTGTGGGTGGAGGGTGTTGGGAAATCGACTTCCAACTTGTATGAATCTGGATGATAAGGGTATGGCATCCCGTATATTTGTAATGATGGGTCTGAATCAGTTTTGCATGTATTTGGTGAATGTGGCGCGGTTAAAAAAATATGGGTTTTGATTGAACGATGGCTTTCAGGTGAAATTCCTGGTTTTTAGATTCCCATGTGATCTCATGGATTGGCTAGATAATTCTTCAATTATCTCGGCCAAGAAAGAAATAGTGGGTCTTACTATTTTTTTGTCCGGTGGGTCATTTAGAAGATTAGGAATGATGCGGTTTTTATGTAGACTCGGCTAAAACACGCGTTGATGCTTGATGATGTCATGTACTTTTCTAATTATTGGTACTCGAGTAGGAAGTCTAAGTATAAAATAATCTGCTTAGAGTGGTTAAAAACTCTCTTTTAATCATGTAATTTGATTAATTTGTCCGTCTAGCGTCTTGTTAATCGTTTTTATTAAATCCCGCCTTCAAAACAAATAATGATAAATGATTAAGAGAGAATTTGAGTAAACTCAATTCAAGTATCCATCTTCTAATAAAAGACTAAATGGTTTTACCACTTGACATCACTATATTCAATCTCACAAGTTTTTCCTCAAAAACTATTTATATCATTCATTTAATATTTCTATATTTAGTTTTTTTTTTGAAAATTACATAAATAAACATTTAACAAATCAATTCATCATTATTACCACTAACTAACATTTTTTTAAAATTATCATCAAAAGTGAACATTTTTAAAAATCAAGAATTAAAACATAGGATATTTTAAAAAAGCGAGTTTTTAAAGTTTTATTATTAAAAAAATAATTTTATTATCAAAAAACAAGATTTTTTTAATTTTACATATAAAATTTGAAAATACTACGTTTGTATTTTAAATAAATATGTGTTAGAATAAAGTTTATCAATATTTAATTAGCAGTTTTTTAATTAAATTTGAAATTTATAAATAATTTTTTTATTTTGATTCATAAATAATAATACTTAGTTTTTAATAAAATTAGGAAACTTACAAATATTTATTTCTAAAAGTGTATTATATTTTAAACTTTATTTCTTTAAAATTACCAGATTTTGTTTCTAAAAATATGTTTACAAGTTTTAATTCTAATTTATTAGATTTATTTTTTTCATATTTAATTTAGCAATTTTAAATTTAATTGTGTCAAAATAATAAGGAGTGAAAATTTTAAAACTTGGACTTTTAAATTTTGAATTTAAAAGACGATATATTGTTGAAATTTAAATTTTATTTGTATCTTTTTTATTATTTTTTTTAATAAAATATTTAGTATTAAAATTTTAGCGAGATTTTCTGTGTATAAGTACAAATAGTATCCGTCAATCAGAACATCTTGATGATGATTTTGAGTAAAGTTTATAATCTACTGATTTTCTAAATGGATTTACACTATCGGGTTTGTCAAACGATAAATTAGTTTTAAATATCGGTGTTCCAATTATGCTATTAAGAAAATATTGATGAAAAATGGTTTAGGTAATGTAACAACACTTTAGGTCAAATCATAGGTAATCACGTTATAGAAGCGAAGCTTATATTTGGAAGAAACATTGGTCATCACAATTTTATTCCTATAATTGGGTTAACATATTTAGACAAAAGAATTTCATAAAAACTTCAAATAAGAAAATATACAATTGTTGTATGTTTTGCAATGACAATGAATAAAAGTTTAGGGCAACCACTTTCAAATGTTGGTTTGTATTGAAAGATTCGGTGTTTATTCATGATCAGTTGTATGTTTCATTATCAAGAGTTAAAAGTAGAGATGGACTTAACTATTAATCTTTGGTAAACAAGGAAAAATTACCAATACCACGTCAAATATTGCATACAATGAAGTAATTTCAGATTTGTAAATATCATTGTAAGGTTTCATTTGACATGTAATTTAATGTATTGTAAAAAGTACACAACTTATGAAATGTATTTTCATGTATTTTTTGATGTTGTGATTACTATCATCCATATAATTTTAACATGTAACAAAATGAGAAGTTACAAATAAAATATCAAATTTCTATAAAGAAGTTGTTAACGTTTCACCCCGTGTAACATACGGGGTTAAAGCTAGTTTTAAATAAGAAGAAAAATGTTTTTAATAACTAACGGAAGAAATCGTTTTCCAATTTTTAAGTAAAATTATTTTTAGAGTAAATTTCGTTTTGAGTCCTTGTGGTTTGCTCTAAATTACAATTTTAGTGCAATAGTTTAAATTTTACTTTTTGAGTCCTAGTGGTTTGTTAATTGTCCCAATCGGCTACACATATTTAACGTCATCCATTTTTCTGTTAAAGTTTTATAAAAAAGACAAAACTACCCTAAACAAAACATACAGAATATTAAAAAAGATATTTAAAACTAAAAAAAAACTCATTGTCTCTATCTTCCTACTCTCTCCCTGTGACGTTTCAAAAATTTTCGTTGCGGAATTTATCGTGTAAATATTAACATTTGATATTTAATCAAATTTATACAAATTGGTGTATTGGCAAATTTCAATTTATGTACTTTTAATTTTTAAAAATATTTGAAGGTTATAAACTATATAAATTATGTTATTAAATTAAATAATTTATATAAATCAATGGTTTTCAATTTTATTTACCATTCAATGAGATTGATCTTAAATAAAAACATAAGTTTTATGAAATTTTATATGCTTAAGTTTTATTTGGTTTTTATACAAATAAGTATTTTATGTTATGAAATTAATTTAATTAGAATTTTATAAATTTTAAAAACTAATATAAAATTCTATACAAAAAATTCTACATTTAAAAAGTTCCAACATATTTTAATAAGATTTATAACTTTTATAAAGATTATTATTTATAAAATAATAATAAAATAAGTTTATAAAAACATTTTTTAAATTAATTTGATTTAAAAAGAAATTTAAATTAATTTATTCATTTAAAAGTTTAGGGGTTGTATTGTAATAAATCGAACTCAAAGGTTTTAACAGAAAATAACTGTAGGGTCTGTTTCTGGACAATTTAAACTTCAGGGACCCATCCGTATTTATTTTAAGGGTTAATTTAATATAAAGACAAACTCCAGGGACCATTTTTGCCAAACCTCGATTCGTATTTCCGGTTACCCCCAACAATAGTCCGACGGTCAAAGGCTTTCTCCGGCGAACACCTCGACAGGGCTGTTCCCTGCACCTCGACAGCCGAAAGTGGTCTCTCTGGCTTAGTCTCTCCCACGCGAACAAGAGCCCTCGACCAATTTGTCGATTAATCATACGGAAAGCCTGATTGTGTCTATGGCCGAAAGTCCACGCCTCTTATACAGCCCCGACAGTCAACCTCCACTCCTGCAAGAGGTCTCGACAGATTCGTCTCGTCCATACGAGTGTCTGGACATACTCAATTTCGTGTTTTAATATAAGGATCGAGCTCGGCTTTAAATCACCATCTACAGACCTGCACGAGCTCGTCCACCCTCCTCCACCTGCTCTCACTTCAAATTGAAACCACCATCGTGTTCGTCTCTTCTGTGCGAAGCTATACCGCCCCTACTGACGGCCTAACTCCCTCTGGAACTCGAGATCACTATCTTGGTATTTCGGACCAAAAAGCTTGCCGACCGGACCCTTCGCGACCAAAGAGGTACCTCAAATCCATTCAATTGCCTTCTGTTACCCTTTGGCAAACTACCCTAATCCAAATCGTGGCTTAAATCCATCGATTGCCGGGCAAACCAATGTCCTCGGACACGGTTTGCCGGTTGCCGAGGACCAGCGACCAGTTTTGCTTGTGTGTATATCTATTAAACGACACCCACATAACCAGCGATGGGCAGTAGCCCGGCTGGTTATGCGTGTGTGTGTTTGTATCACAGGTCGCGGGTTCGATCCGGGTGGCCTACGGCCCAACCCCATTTTGCTCCTGTTGTGATTTTTTTTTATTTTATTTAATTTTCTTAATTTATTTTAATATCATTTTTATACACTAAAGACTAAAACGAGTCGGTTTGATCGTTCGATTATTTTGAAACCGATTAAACAATCTTTTTAATCCATAAACTATTCCATTTTTATAAATCTTGTAATATTATTTAAATACATTTATATATATAAAATATATTATATTTTTATAAATCTTGTAATATTATTTAAATACATTTTTATATATAAAATATCTTATATTTCTATAAATCTTGTAATACTTTTATAAACTTATTTAAATACATATTTATATATAAAATGTCCTATATTTTTATAACTCTTGTAACATTTTATAAACTTAATAAAATACATCTAATATATAAAATGTCTCATTTTCTTTATATAAACTCTAGCAATGTTTTTTTTAATAAACTTGTTAAAATAAATTTTAATATACAAAATATCAACATAATTAGCCAAATAAAGACTTATCTTTTTATTTATTATTATTGTTTAAATACATTAAACATAATGATTAATTATTTAAAAATGTAATATTTAAACAAAATATATATATATATATATATTTAAAGTTAAAGTGTTATAAAACCATTATCATATTCCTACCATATTTTATACAAATAAATATTGAGGATATTATTATAAAACCTATACTCATTTAAATACGAATACGCACATACATATAAACATACAATAATACCCATTTATCTACATAGGGTTTCATTGTGCTTAGACTTCAACATACTTAACACCTACGCGCGTGGAAAAATACCCGCTTGCAAGGTGAGTTACATATCCCCTATTTACATTTTTATACATTTTGGGGTGAAACGTAATCTGTGCTTACTTACATACAATTCAACTCGTGTTTACATGCGTAGATTATTGTGCTTTTGTGCTTGATCACTTGTTATGCTATGAATACTTTTAGGATGGTTTAAATTATGTGTAACCCACATAGTCTTGATTCCATGCCTATCACTTTTAGGGTAGCGGTATGCTATGCCTATCACGTTAAACCTTTATGCTTATATACAAAATTACATGCTTACAATTGGTATACATATAGTGAATTCTCCACATTATGCCATATCATACCATGTCAAACTATGAATTGTATAAACGTTTTTAACTAAACTTTTATCTTATTTAAACATATGTAAACTCACCAACTCTCGTAGTTGACACTTGTTTTGGATTACGTTTCAGGTGAAGATATGTGATTTTGTGACTATGTGTTGAAGGTGCTACACATAAGGCTTTTGGACCTAGTAAAATAATTATGTGTAATATTCTAGAATAGGATGTTGTAACTTGAATTGTATTTGGATATTTGGTATTTAAATCTCATTAATGAATTATGCAACCTTAGTGGATCATGTGCTTATGAACAATCATCACATTGTCCGCCTCGATGATTCCGCCATCGGTCGGGGTGTGACAGATTGATATCAGAGCCATGGTTATAGGGAATTAGGTTATTAGACACGATGACCTAGACTATAACCCTAGGACTCCCTTTTATGTGTTATGTGCTAAATGATTAATTGCTATGTGAATTATTTGTAGTTAGGTATTATTTGAATTTTCCCAAGTTTGGTACATGAGACATATACACATACATACAAGGCTTAAATACATGATACATACTTTACATACACATTTGACAAACAAACTCATGCAAACAAATACACTACTCATCCTTATCCATACTTTTTCGTAATCCGTATTAATTGCAACAATTCCTACATGTTTTATGCTCATAGACTCTCAAAATTTTGAAAATCTCGTCAACAACTTAATTTCTTGAGACTAGTAAAGGACACGTGCAATCTGGAAGGGTGACACCTGTACATTGGGTTTTCTGTCTAGGAAAGCATTTCGTATAAATCCAAATAAACGGACCCGTATGCTTTCCTGGGAATTCCTAAAGTGAGTGTTTACCTATAGGCTAAAGCATGTCTCTTTGAAAGTTTCGGGAAATTAATTAACGTTGATAAGTCAATGTATTCGCAAGGATACAATCCGAACTTAAACTCAAATTTGGGGACATTATAGCAAGGTAGGAAGAACTAGACGAACATGCAAAACAAATCATTATTACGGGTGCACACGTAATAACGATTTGTAGTGCATGCGAATCCCGGCCATTCCTATCGCGCGAATAATGATCCATGTTATCATATCCTCCCAGGAATAGATTTCATGGCTTATTTCCCCTATTCTTTAGTGTTATAAATTTTGAATGAATTATGTGATCAGTTTTAGTCAGAACTTACATACATTATCATGCGACATGATGAGTGTCATCTCGCATTCCTGCTTACATTATTGTGAACAGTCTACCAACTGTGGCTCATGCTTGCCTATTTTGTCCGAAGTCTCATAAAATTTTGTCTTTTCTCGTGGTATTTTATAGAATGCCTCCCCGTCGCGCAGCTAATGCTAACTCCAGCAATCCCAACACTGACCTTGCTGCACTACTTACTCTACTAGTAGGCCAAATGATCCAAGCTAACAACAACAGTGATGGGTCTAATACGCAAGGGAATGGTGCAAACCCACCATACTGCACATTCAGGTATTTCAATTCTTGCAACCCCACCAAATTCTTCGGGACGGAAGGTGCTACTGGCCTTCTTCAATGGTTTGAAAGTATGGAGAGTACTTTCCTAAACAGCGATTGTCCCGACAACCTCAAAGTCCGTTATGCTTCCAGCGTCTTCCAAAAACGAGCACTCACCTGGTGGAACGGTGAGAAACGTACTCGAGGCAACGAATCCGCTATGTCCTTGTCTTGGGACGAAATGAAACGACTTATGACTGACGAGTTCTGTCCTCGCAACGAAATGAGGAAGCTCGAAGCTGAATTTTGGGATCTCACCCAAGATAGCGGAGAGAATTTGGCTTACACCACTCGTTTTCAAGAACTAAGTCTGCTCGTGTCCCACATGGTTACTCCCTTAGCGCAGGGAATTGAGAAATACATAGGTGGACTGCCTATGCCACTCCAAGACACCGTATTGGGAAGTAATCCCTCCACTCTCGAAGACGCTATCCGTTTGTCTGCTGTGTTGACTGACAATCACGTCAAAGCGGGTACCTTATCCAGGAAGGGTGCCAAGAAAGTGGTCGACAAAGCTGCTACTTCTGTGTCCGACAAAGATGAAGAACCCAAATCTTCCCATCATGATAGGAAGCGTAAGGCCCAAAACTTTGCGGCCGTCATTCCTGCCGTACCTGTGACCCAAGTTACTCCTGCGGGTCAAATTCTGAGAAATTATGTAGGTTCATTTCCCCAATACCCTACTTGCAAGTATCACCATGCCCCGCATGCTGCATGTCGTCTATGCTCAAAATGTGGACGCTATGGACACGTTGTTACTACTTGCCGTGCTCGCACTATCGTTAATCAAGCTACTCAAGGCAAACATCCAGTGCCTCTCACTGTCACCTATGGACGGGCCTGTTACGAATGTGGAGACCCAAACCACTTTCGAAACCAATGTCCAAAACTTCAAAATCAAGGTGGTCCTCGTGGACGAGCATTTAATATAAATGCTAACGAGGTTCCGGCCAATGACGACACTGTCAACGGTACGTTCCTTTGTTCACTATCTTTATACATCCGTTTTATTCAATATTCTAAATTGTGTCTCTTGTTTTTAACCAACTATTTGCTAAACAACCAACCAATTTTGATAACTCGTATATCATGGAAATAGCGGATGGGAAATCCATTGCTATGAGTTCTATAACCCGGGATTGCATATAACAGCTATGCTATCACCATTCATCTCATCCCTATACTTTTGTGAAACAAACCTATTATGTTTAAACTCGGTCATACAACTTGCTAGCTCTGTTAAAGTTTACTTAAATTGTTGAAGTTCCAAATCCTAGTAATTATGCACGGGGAATCCCCGGTATATCAAAGGGGTGGTGGGTTAGCCGCTGGTACACCCTATACATAAACCCACTTGATATAACGAGTATAAACCATGCATAAGTACTAGGAAGAGGATCGGCTCTTAAATTGTTAGACATATTTGTGCTATAAAACCACTCATAGACGTGATAACATTTACAAATTATATGCATTTCATTGTACAATTTTCAATTGAGAAAGGTGATTTAATTAAAATTATCTAAATCCTAGTAATTATGCACGGGAAATCCCCGGTATATCAAAGGGGTGGTGGGTTAGCCGCTGGTACACCCTATACATAAACCCACTTGATATGACGAGTATAAACCGTGCATAAGTACTAAGAAGAGGACCGGTTTTTGAAAATGTTTTTGCAAATTTTAAAAATATGAACGCCCGTGGGGTGGAGTTTTAAAGGAAAATGCCATGTCACGAGGTGATTGGCACCAATATTGTTAAGAATGGTTTCATGTAGTTTACTTCCATGCGTGTATGAACAATTGTATGCATAAGTCTCACTACACCATTAGATCAACTAATTATCAACTCGACTCGAATTAGCATCGTCATCCGTTATCATACGATATTTCCTCGCTGAATCTTTCTCTTGTGAAATAATTCCATCCTAAGTCTTTTAACATCTCTTTCTCGCTTCTATAACTTTCGCTAATCGAATTTCGGGACGAAATTCCTTCAACATGGGGAGACTGTGACGTTTCAAAAATTTTCGTTGCGGAATTTATCGTGTAAATATTAACATTTGATATTTAATCAAATTTATACAAATTGGTGTATTGGCAAATTTCAATTTATGTACTTTTAATTTTTAAAAATATTTGAAGGTTATAAACTATATAAATTATGTTATTAAATTAAATAATTTATATAAATCAATGGTTTTCAATTTTATTTACCATTCAATGAGATTGATCTTAAATAAAAACATAAGTTTTATGAAATTTTATATGCTTAAGTTTTATTTGGTTTTTATACAAATAAGTATTTTATGTTATGAAATTAATTTAATTAGAATTTTATAAATTTTAAAAACTAATATAAAATTCTATACAAAAAATTCTACATTTAAAAAGTTGCATATTTAATAAAAACAACATATTTTAATAAGATTTATAACTTTTATAAAGATTATTATTTATAAAATAATAATAAAATAAGTTTATAAAAACATTTTTTAAATTAATTTGATTTAAAAAGAAATTTAAATTAATTTATTCATTTAAAAGTTTAGGGGTTGTATTGTAATAAATCGAACTCAAAGGTTTTAACAGAAAATAACTGTAGGGTCTGTTTCTGGACAATTTAAACTTCAGGGACCCATCCGTATTTATTTTAAGGGTTAATTTAATATAAAGACAAACTCCAGGGACCATTTTTGCCAAACCTTGATTCGTATTTCCGGTTACCCCCAACAATAGTCCGACGGTCAAAGGCTTTCTCCGGCGAACACCCCGACAGGGCTGTTCCCTGCACCTCGACAGCCAAAAGTGGTCTCTCTGGCTTCGTCTCTCCCACGCGAACAAGAGCCCTCGACCAATTTGTCGATTAATCATACGGAAAGCCTGATTGTGTCTATGGCCGAAAGTCCACGCCTCTTATACAGCCCCGACAGTCAACCTCCACGCCTGCAAGAGGTCTCGACAGATTCGTCTCGTCCATACGAGTGTCTGGACATACTCAATTTCGTGTTTTAATATAAGGATCGAGCTCGGCTTTAAATCACCATCTACAGACCTGCACGAGCTCGTCCACCCTCCTCCACCTGCTCTCACTTCAAATTGAAACCACCATCGTGTTCGTCTCTTCTGTACGAAGCTATACCGCCCCTACTGACGGCCTAACTCCCTCTGGAACTCGAGATCACTATCTTGGTATTTCGGACCAAAAAGCTTGCCGACCGGACCCTTCGCGACCAAAGAGGTACCTCAAATCCATTCAATTGCCTTCTGTTACCCTTTGGCAAACTACCCTAATCCAAATCGCGGCTTAAATCCATCGATTGCCGGGCAAACCAATGTCCTCGGACACGGTTTGCCGGTTGCCGAGGACCAGCGACCAGTTTTGCTTGTGTGTATATCTATTAAACGACACCCACATAACCAGCGACGGGCAGTAGCCCGGCTGGTTATGCGTGTGTGTGTTTGTATCACAGGTCGCGGGTTCGATCCGGGTGGCCTACGGCCTAACCCCATTTTGCTCCTGTTGTGATTTTTTTTTTATTTAATTTTCTTAATTTATTTTAATATCATTTTTATACACTAAAGACTAAAACGAGTCGGTTTGATCGTTCGATTATTTTGAAACCGATTAAACAATCTTTTTAATCCATAAACTATTTCATTTTTATAAATCTTGTAATATTATTTAAATACATTTATATATATAAAATATCTTATATTTTTATAAATCTTGTAATATTATTTAAATACATTTTTATATATAAAATATCTTATATTTCTATAAATCTTGTAATACTTTTATAAACTTATTTAAATACATATTTATATATAAAATGTCCTATATTTTTATAACTCTTGTAACATTTTATAAACTTAATAAAATACATCTAATATATAAAATGTCTCATTTTCTTTATATAAACTCTAGCAATGTTTTTTTTAATAAACTTGTTAAAATAAATTTTAATATACAAAATATCAACATAATTAGCCAAATAAAGACTTATCTTTTTATTTATTATTATTGTTTAAATACATTAAACATAATGATTAATTATTTAAAAATGTAATATTTAAACAAAATATATATATATATATATATATATATATATATATATTTAAAGTTAAAGTGTTATAAAACCATTATCATATTCCTACCATATTTTATACAAATAAATATTGAGGATATTATTATAAAACCTATTCTCATTTAAATACGAATACGCACATACATATAAACATACAATAATACCCATTTATCTACATAGGGTTTCATTGTGCTTAGACTTCAACATACTTAACACCTACGCGCGTGGAAAAATACCCGCTTGCAAGGTGAGTTACATATCCCCTATTTACATTTTTATACATTTTGGGGTGAAACGTAATCTGTGCTTACTTACATACAATTCAACTCGTGTTTACATGCGTAGATTATTGTGCTTTTGTGCTTGATCACTTGTTATGCTATGAATACTTTTAGGATGGTTTAAATTATGTGTAACCCACATAGTCTTGATTCCATGCCTATCACTTTTAGGGTAGCGGTATGCTATGCCTATCACGTTAAACCTTTATGCTTATATACAAAATTACATGCTTACAATTGGTATATATATAGTGAATTCTCCACATTATGCCATATCATACCATGTCAAACTATGAATTGTATAAACGTTTTTAACTAAACTTTTATCTTATTTAAACATATGTAAACTCACCAACTCTCGTAGTTGACACTTGTTTTGGATTACGTTTCAGGTGAAGATATGTGATTTTGTGACTATGTGTTGAAGGTGCTACACATAAGGCTTTTGGACCTAGTAAAATAATTATGTGTAATATTCTAGAATAGGGTGTTGTAACTTGAATTGTATTTGGATATTTGGTATTTAAATCTCATTAATGAATTATGCAACCTTAGTGGATCATGTGCTTATGAACAATCATCACATTGTCCGCCTCGATGATTCCGCCATCGGTCGGGGTGTGACACTCCCTCTCTTTCATCATCACTACCCTCTCAAGCAATGTTTTCATAACCGGACCGGACAGCGAATCGGACACCTTACCGGTCCCCTGGTCGGACCGGTCGGACCGGATTTAAGAACCGGACGAGATGTTTAGTTTATATATATGGGGACTACTAATGGCACACGGGAATTGCTATTTGGACTTGGCCATATACGCATCGTATTGGGCAATATGATGCGTATAGCCCTTCACAATTTCCCATGCCAGGCATCCTCGTACAACCTGGTCATTCCAACCCTATACGCATCGTATAGGGCAATACGATGCAGTTTAGGGTATGAGGTACCTTCTGCTACTAGTCACCCATCACCTCGCTATACGCCCCGTATAGGTCTATACGCGGCGTATAACGATGTGATGGATGACTAGTTGCAGAAAGTTCCTCGTACCTTATACGCATCGTATTGGCCTATACGATGCGTATAGGGCCCAATTTTGTGTATTTAACCATGCAGAATTCTCATTCGAACGTATCCTTTCAAAAAACAAAATTCAAACAATCTCCCAAAAATTATAAACATGTCTTGGTGGTGGGATGATAACTACGGTTTTCAGGTATATTCTAACGAGTCGGTGGAAAACAACCCGCAAAGTTCTGGCGTTCAAGAGGTGAACCGGGAGGAGGTCTCGTCCGACGTTTATTCTTATCAACGGGTAAGGCTTCCAGATTTGAACGAGCCACTGAGCAATCCCGAGTTCGTATACGGTGAACCGTCTTACCTTATACAACCCACGAACGACTACGTATACGATGAAGTCTCTTACCCGACACAACAAACCGACGACTTCGTGTGCGGTGAAGTCTCTTACCCGACACAACAAACCGACGACTCCGAAGACGAGGAACAAAACCATCAAAACATGTCGTATAAAACTGACAAGAATTTTCAGTCTCGTGAACAGTTGGTGGATTGGGCTGTCCGAAGAGGACGTGAGAATGGTTACGTCCTTGTCACCCGACGATGGAGGAGAAAAGGCGACGGTCCGACGGAATCGTTTATCAAGGTGTGGCTTGTGTGTGACCGTCACGGAGAACATGCGTCTACTGCCACGGTTAGACGTGTCGGTAGCAAGAAAATAGGTTGTCCCTTTAAATTGGAAGGAGAGTACCAAGAAAATACTGGTGATTGGAAATTAACGGTGAAGGATGACAGTCATAACCACGATCCTAGTCAACATCTTGAGGCGCACTCGTTTGCGAGGAGACTGTCTCAGTCGGAACAAATTTTGGTGGCGAAGTTGTATTCGCAAAACATGTTTCCACGAAACATTCTGACAACTATAAGGAACAAAACCCAGAGAGTAGTTGTATTAAAAAGGACATTTATAATGCGATACAAAAGATAAAAAATAAAACGAGAGTCGGTGAAACTCCAATGCAGATTCTAGAAAACCTGCTTTCTTCTAAAAAATACGTCTATTATACTCGGGAAGATCCTGCCACAAATATTGTGGAGGAGATATTCTTTGTTCATCTGAAATCGTACGAGATGTGGCATGCGTTCCCGCATGTGTTGATGATTGACACGACGTACAAAACAAACATGTATAGACTTCCATTTGTCCAAGTGGTCGGTGTGACCTCCACACACCGGTCGTTTTGTGTCGCTCATGCATTTATATAAAAAGAACGGGAGGAAAACTTCATCTGGGTGCTACTGCAAATAAAAGCAATGTTGCAAAAGTGTATGGAGCCGCGTGTGGTAGTAACAGATAGGGACAAAGCTCTTATGAATGCGTGTGATAAAATATTTCCGGACTATTCCAAGAACCTATGTCGGTGGCACATACACGAGAATATCGCAAAACATTGCAGGGCGTCATTTACAGACGAAGACTGAGCAAATTTCAAGTATTCATGGTCGGTATTATGTGAGTCTCCCACACCAGATATATACCAGTACAACTTCAACCGGCTTTACGAACGACTGTATGCAGCCAAACGAGGAAGTAAGTTTTGAATATTTAATATTTTCAGTATTGAATATTTATTATATATTTAAATATTTATTCAATATTTAATATTTTTCCAGAAGTTATAGATTATGTGACAAAATTGGTTGGATCCGTATAAAGAAAAGTTTGTATCCGCCTGATCCAACAGAAACCTCAATTTTGGTCAACATACAACGAACCGAGTCGAGAGCCGGCATTCGCTCTTAAAGAGCTATCTTAGAAATGCTAACAACTCGCTAGATAGACTTGTTGGGTTTGTTGATGAAATTGTATCATGTTAATATTATCAATTACAATTTGGGTTTGGAACAAGCCTCATAAGGAAAATGGACAGCCACATAGCTATTGAATTATTTGATAAACTGCACGGTAAAGGTTCACATAAAGCTCTAAATTTGTTAGAAAACGGGTGGTACAAGTTATCACATATACGGAAACAAAATGCAACGTGTGGTTTCCAACTTTTCAGTAGTTGTGGGTTGCCGTGTGCTTGTCGTCTGGCAAATATCGAAGCTACAGGTAAACTGTTCTGACTATTTATCTTGTTTTTTTTTATTTTCAAAATGTTCTGACTATTTCGTTTTAATACAGGTGACAGAATCCCGCTAGATGCGGTGAACGTCTTCTGGAGGAAACTTGATTTAAAACTGACGTTTGTCGATGATGAAAATATAGACGTGGATAAAGTACTTGGTCAAGTGAGAAACAAAATTATGTCACAACCCGATCATGTCAAACGAAGTATGCTGTCGAGAATCGCAGGGGTGGTTTTTTCGAGCAAAAGTAACAAGAAAGCGCATGTGGTATAAGAAGATACTCGCGGTCGTCCAACTTTGAAAAAGCAACAACAAAGGAAACAGGATGTCGCGAGAAACAGCTCATTCACAAGATCCCAACAAAGCAAATGTGACCCTGCGAGACACAGCTCGTACATTGCGTCACAACACTCTATAAAGCGAGTTCGGTCATTCAACACCGTCGTTCAACGAAGGGTAAAGGAAAGCAACCACAAGATGATAACGCCCATCTTGGGTTTCCATTGATTATGGGGAAAGATACAGTTAACAATATAAATTGTTTTAAGGATTCGATACCGTCTTTATTTTATCTGTACATTTCACATGTACATGATGTAAATCCCGATGGTAACGGTGGTTTTCGATCGGTAGCTTTGGGCTTAGGGTTAAATGATAACCGGTGGCTTTTTATCTGACAACAACTTCTACAGGAGATGGATAATAAAGAGGAATGGTGGACAACTGTTTTTGACAGAGTCACCTTTCAAGAGTATGATAGGCTACGTCACACGATAGACTGGCAGGATGTGAAAGCCGCACCAGTTAGTCGTTGGATGTCGATGCCATACACAGGACTCCTAATTTCTCAAAGATTTGGGGTGATTGTTCATCTTTTAAGCATCGCCGGTAATCAAACATTTTTTCCATTGTGGTTTGGTTCTAACGTTCACGCTCAACATCAAATCGTATCGTTAGTTCACGTAAAAAATGCTCATTTCATCCACGTCAAGTTAGACGAAGATTTTCCGATTCCTACGCCGAATGCACTTTGGAATTTGCACTGAAATGATGATGCAGCAAAATGGGAAAATATATACAGTGATCGTATTGAACGATTTAAGAAAATAATGGCTACTAATAGATCTAGATTTCCACAATACGTCACGAATCACGGATGATGTTTGTTAAAAATGTATTTTAACTATTTTTAATTAATTTTATGGTCATTTTGATTAGTTTTTTTTATTAATTTTAATTATTTATTAATTAATTATAACTAATTATAATTAACTATAACTAATTTTAATTAATAATGTATAATTTTAATTAAATATTCTATACACCACGTATAGGGCAATACGTGGCGTATAGACTTGAATGAGAGGGAATTCAAAATTTTAAAATTTCAGATATTTAAATGCTATACGCCACGTATAGGGCAATACATGGCGTATAGAATACCAAAGGTTGGTAGCTATACGCCACGTATTGCCCTATACGTGGCGTATAGCCTTCTGATTAAGGCGGATGATGCCTCGTACAGACCTAAACGATCCACAACAAACCCACACGAACACATACGCGACCAGGTCAAAATACCATTTTGATTTAGATTGTCGTCTCAAAAAAACTTCGTAAAGGTACGTATCTCAACTCCGATCAATAATGTTAGGTTTATATTGATTATTAGCTAGTAAAACTGGGTAGATAAGCAATTTTTAACACTGAAACTTAAGAGCTATACGCCACGTATAGCATCATACGTGGCGTATAGTTCATCTGAGGAAGACGATGAAGCCATACGCCACGTATAGGGTATGACTCATGTTGTCGAAAACTTGGCCTTCGTATGGCTTGGGTTACCCGGTAACAGCCCTACGTATGGCTTGGGTTGCCTGCGTATGACTTGGTTACCCGGTGACAACCTATACGCCACGTATAAGGCTATACGTGGCGTATAGGTTTAAAAAAACATATTTTTATTTCAAATAAAAACAATATATTATTATTATTATTTATTATTTAAAATAAAAAATTATTTTTATTTTTTAAAATAAAAACAATATATTATTATTATTATTATTATTTAAGATAAAAAATTATTTTTATTATTTAAAATAAAAACAATATATTATTATTATTTATTATTATTTAAAATAAAAAAATATTTTTATTATTATCAAATATGGCGGATCATCAGGATGATATTTAGATGGAGCAGCTAGACGATCTTGCGCACTACCCTTTTCTGGATTTTCCAGCCGATTAGGAGGCTTATGCCCGGTGCCAGAAGCTCCGGGAGGTGCGGTTGGGCCCAGGGACAGCAGTCGATTGGGGGCTCCTCGAAGAGGTACAGGAGGCCGAGCGGGCTAGGGCCATCAGCGGCTAGGACACGCCATGGTCGCGTCTTTTTGATCTTTCATTCACGGAGACCTACCGAGAGGTGGTCGTCGAGTTTCTTTCGACGTTCATCTACTCAGAGGCTGGGCTGGAGCCTCTTCCCGTGGAGGCGCCAGATATGGAGCCGGATCATATTTCTTTTTCTATTTTTGGGACCGTTTACCGTCAGACCATCCGTCAATGGGCCGTCACGATGGGCTTGTACCACGAGCCTGAGATGGTCACGTCACTTTTCACCAAGGTGGTGACGGAGGTGGAAAAGGAGGAACTCCTTGTTTTTTGGGGTTTGATTTCAGATAGTCCTTGGTTGGGTACCAAGGGGAGGGTCTCGGGGATTAGAGACCCTTTGTATAGATATCTGCACCGGCTTATTTCGACGTCGATCGCACCGCATCTGAAAAGCCGTGAGTGGTGCACTGATAGAGACCTCTTATTTCTTTATTGTCTGCTTACTGGTAGGCGGTGCGACCTATCCACGTGCATGGCGCTTTATTTTGCGTCTGCCTATATGCGGCAGAAGCGCGGGCTTTTGTATGCCGGTGCTTTCATCACGCAGATCATGCGGTCGGTTACACCATTTGATGTGCATGAGCCTACGATGTTACCGGCCATTCCCCCTGTCCGATTAGACCGTCGCACGGCGAGCGGCATGCGCATCACGCACCGATTCCCGCAGGGCCTTTGGTTCGTAGGGGCCGTCCAGGACCAGGTTTGGGTCCCGGTGCCGTTGCCGCAGATGCCTGGACAGGGGGACCCGCCTATGCCTCATCCGCTTCAGGGTGTGTCGATGGAGGACGCCCCGCCGCACGTCGAGCCCATCCACGACCATCCGCCACAGCATCCCCGACACGTACGTCGGTCTGTTAGGCTGGAGAGGGCTACCCAGATATTGCTTGATGGACTTGTTGCCGACTCACGACGACAGGGTCGTTAAGTCGATCGCATGGAGGACCTGATGATGTGGGCGGTTGGACAACTCGTGGATCTGTCACGAGCCGCCGGCATCGAGCCACGTCCACTACCACCGCGTCATTATCCGGACGACCCCGTTCAGGATGAGAGCGGGGCGGGTCAGGATGACGGCGGAGCCGGTCAGGGTGACGACGGAGCCGGTCAGGTTTAGTTGTTTTATTTGTATTTAGTTTCTTTCTTGTTATATATGTAAAACATTTTGATGTATATATTTAATTTTTTGATGTAATGTATATAATGTTTAGTTTATTTGTTTTGTTATAATGTTTAATATTTTGTTTGGTTGTAATGTTAAATATTTTGTTTGTTTGTAATGTAAAAATATTATAAATGTTTAAAAAAAATATAAAAAATATAAAATTTATAAATAGATAACAAACTTATATTAACAAAATTATATAAATTAAAATAAAAAGGATAATTAAATAAAAATAAACAAAATATAAATTAAATTAAAAAAATAATTAAATAAAAAATAACTATATGTGGCGTATACGGCAATACGCCACGTATAGGATTCATAAATTCCCAAATCTTTCATCTTTTGAAGCAAAAATATAACCCGTGCCTCATACTCTGCGTATAGGTCAATACGCCACGTATTGGATCCGCCGCCAGACAGAGAATGACACGTGACATTCTGTTATCAGTGACTGAACCCTATACGCCCTCGTATTGCCCTATACGAGAGCGTATCGTATAGGACGACGACGTGTCCAATTAGCAATATTTCGTGTGTGGTTAGAATTCCCTGTATATATATATAATTGTTCATGATTGTGTTGACTCCTCATTTCATTACACTGAAATATTTTATTTTTAATTTTTTGTGTATTTATTTCCTTATAATACACAATTTAATATGATATTATTACCAATATTTGCTTTCTGATAGACTAGTACCCACCTTTTTCTTTTAACAGCAATACATACAATTTAAAATACTAATTATTTAAGGCTAGTTCTCTTTCTCATTAGTAACCCTAATGAGAAACCGCCGCCCACTTCTATCTCTTTGCTACTACCGCCACTAAACGAACCCGTCTACCGCTGCTTATCACCAGAACTGGACGGTCTCATCAGTCACAAACGCCAGCAACAATTGAACACTCCAACAATAAACCAAAAGCATTCTCATACGAAGCTCTCTTTCGACAACAATTGAACAACTTCTGCTCCTGCGTTCTTCTTCTTCATCATCTTCACTGCTCCCAGATCCGACAACCAACCTCATGCACCATCTTCCCCGGTTCGTCCGGTCTGACCACCTGTTCCGGTCCGACCACCGGTTTTCCGGTCTGACCGCCGGGTCTCTGCAGGACCGTTTCAGCATACCAAACCAGACCGCCCAGGCCGGGCGAGCCGGGTTTCAAAACACTGCTCTCAAGACACACCACCAAGCATCACCATCTCCGGCCAGACCGCCCCTTCAGCCAGACCCACTAACTCCAACCAGAGATCTGGTATGAGAACCACAAACAACCGATGAGTCGGATTGAGTCGGAAAACCAACTAACTCAAACCCCGTTGTATGAGATCTGGTATGAGACCCGGCCAGCCAGACCCACTAACTCCAACCCCGTCGTCATCACCATCTTGTCTGATTTAGTCGGAAAACCAACACCCCACCGTCGTCTATCAAAGGGTTTCCAACACCCCTACATCACATGTCAAAGGGTTTCTACTGATGCTTTCATTCTAGTTAATTCTCCGATTCACTGTTTGTTGTGATTGAGCAAACCACGAGGAGGGGATGAAGGGGATTTTGGTCTGATCTGTGGTCTAATTTTTTTATCAACTTGATAGAAACAATAGAAGGGGGCAGAAGTGAGGGCAGGGCCGGTCCTGAGATTCCTCAAAACGTTTTGGGCTCGGAACATGTAAAAAAAAAGTGGGCCCCATAATATAAACTCATAATGACATAATAAAAAACTACAACAAACGAATAACGATTTATGAATCATACATAACGATTATTTTGTTATTTTTTAGAATTAATTACACGGATGGCCCTTGTGGTTTACCCAGATTTCACTTTTGGCCCCTGGAAATGCTAAATCACAAGTTTGAACCAATAGTTTGCACACTTATTTTACTTTTGGCCCTTGAGTTGGATGGAGGTTAACTTTTCTGTTAATTTTGTAAAAAATGACCAAAACACCCTTCCCCACACTCCAGTCCTGCGGCCCGGATTCACTCGTCGCCGCTCTCTCCAACCGCCAGGTCCAGTCCTCGTTAAATCCAGTGTTCATTGACCGAGATCCAGAGATATTCTCCGTCCTACGCGTGCGATGTCGCCTCCGGTATGCATTTCTATTACTTCGCTAACGGTCGTCGAATTGGCTCCGTCGAGTGGATCTATCCTACCGATCCGAGAATCTACAAGGCTCGAGTCACCGCCATCGCTGACTCACCTGACTCGATGTTCTCCGCCTTCGATTAAAACCATAAGGAAAACTGCATACTCGCAATCAACAAATCAACACTCCAGGTGACGTCGGAAATCGGTCGCCAATCTGGAAATTCTTCAAAATCAATCGTTCCTGGAACCCTAACCTACGTTAACGATCTCGGACTTCTTGCTGCCACCGCCGTAACGTCCGGAGCCTGCAATTTCATCAAATTAAGCAACAATTAGTACCGGAGAAGATGAACAAACAGCCACCCACCGGGTCTTCGTCTGCGGCTGATTTGGTTGTCGGAGATGAGAACACAGACGCCACCATAACAATAGCAGCTCCTGCTTCACCTTCATCAAGTTCCAACTTGATTTCTTAAATTCCACAGAAAAAATGTAACCCTAATCCTGTTACAGGGCGGAGATGGCGGTGGATGGCGGTGGAAGGCGACGGAGGTAAGGTGTGGTAGGATGGTCGGAGACGACGGTGGAGGTGGAGGAGGTGTGTGAGGGTGGAGATGATGGTTGGGGGTGGAGGAGGTGTGAATGGTTAAAGGGGGGGGGGTTGACACTTTTGTTAAGAGAGGTGTTTTAGTCATTTCACATGCACTTAACTGAAAATTTTAACTTCCATCCAACTCAGGGGCCAAAAGTGAAATAAGTGTGCAAACTATTGGTCCAAACTTTTAATTTAGCATTCCAGGGGCCAAAAGTGAAATATGAGTAAACCACAGCGGCCATCCGTGTAATTAATTCTATTTTTTAATAAGTTTGAAAATCTAGTGGGACTTTTTTTAATTTCTAAATGATTTAATAGGCTAAAAGGATAATATAAGTAGTGGGTCTTTTTTTAAAATTTAAGTGGGTTAATAGTATAAATGGATAATACAAATTGGGCATTTCATAAAAAAATATACATATATAAAATATATAATTTTTTTAAAACTATGGGCCCATTAGGAGACCGGGCCCCGGACTGTCGCCCTCTTCGCCCCCCCTAAGTGCCGTCCCTGAGTGAGGGGATGAAGGGGTTCGGGATTTTGGTCTGATTTGTGGTTTGATTTTCTGATGACAGGTTTGGCGGCGGCAAGGGTTTGCACATAAGGTGATGGGTTTTGTTGTCGTCGGTGGTAAGGTGGCCGGCGGTGGTTCAGTGGCGGGAGGCGGTGGTGACGGGTGGGGGGTGAAAAGGTTGGGGAAGATGATAAGGGAGTGGGGGGGGGGGGTATATGTATTTTTTAATTTGTTTTTGTTGTTATTTATTAACAAGGGTATTTGGGTCTTTTCACATAAAATTAACAAAATTATTGTAACAGTGTTAAAGGCCTACTTTTAATTTAAACGAAAATAAAACCACAATGACGCAAAAAGTCAAATTAAAACTATTGAATTGAAAAAGTAGATTATAAAAAACCACGTCTGCTAAGAACAAAATTTACTATATTTTTTAATTAAACCTAACATCATGGTGTTGTTTTTCTAATCTTTAAATTAAAAAAGGAGTTTTTAATTAAACGTCACTGATGTTGCTTTTTTAATTTTCAAATGAAAAAAAAAGTGTTAAGTTAATGAGAATTAATATTTCTTTTAACGACTAACGAATATTATAAGTCCGGTCATCTGGGTAAATTCATTGGTGGAAGGTCACCCATGTCCGCAAATGCACACAACACTGACGACCATGCCCGCCCACCGTTTCAGGGAAAACCCACCACATGAAGGTCCACTCTGGTAAAACCTTTGGCCCACCTGAGCATATTGCACAAAGTTAGACTCAAACTCATGTCCTTCATATTCAATGGGGTGCTCCCCCCAAACCAATTGATATGAGGCTCATTAGCAAATCTTCTATATTATATAATAAATAAAGGTTTTTTAATGACACGTGTCGTCTTCATATTCATTTTCATCATATTTTCCCGTCTCTCTCTTTTATTAAATACAACTCTAATTTTTAATAATAATATAATTTTAAAGAAAATAATAATTATATTAATAAAACATATTTTGTTTTTAATTATTCATTATTATAAAAAACTTTAGATCTAATTATGTAACTTTAATTTTCATTCAAATAGTAAATGAAAGTCAAATTATATTAAATAGTAATTAACGTATTTTCGAAACCCAAATATATATTAATTTTTACATATTTTCAATTTTGATTTATATCCTTAGGATATGTAATAAAATTTTACATATTTAAAATATATACATAAATATTTAAGAATTTTATGTATTAATATTTTTCATCCCGTGTGTAGACACGGGTTGTAAGCTAGTGTGAATTAATATATTGTGGTTCTAAAAAACGTGAATTAATATGGAAGTTGTTAAGGGTAAACTATCCCCTCATATTATACTTCTCATGTAACTTTATACGGGTTGTATAGTTCTGAAGTTAAAAGACGACAATTTCTAAACATATCACATCCATCAAATCTAAATACAATACGGGTCATATTGTGTCTCATATAACATACACGACTCTAATAGAATCTCGTATTATGTATAATATAGTCGTATTATGATCCATATATCCCAATACAACCCGAATAAAAGGCGATGCCAGAATAAAATAAAGGTGTCAAGATATCCTCACCGATTCTTGTGTACCAATAACCTATCCCAACCACAATTGTTACTGCATGGAACCTTTTTTTGTTTTGAAAGGCAGAATTGGAATTAGTAAAGCAACTTGCATAAGCAAGCAAATACAGTACATAGTACATGAACCAGGAAATATAAGAACAAAAAGTATACATCAAAGGTAAGTTAAAACCTAAACTCGCACCATTTAACCAAATCTAGGTTATTAAATCTAGCCCTATTTTTAGCCCATAATAAGCTTGAGATTTTCAAATCTTTATAAAGCCAATTTAAAGACACTTTCTTCTCGCCAAATAGAACACTGTTCCTTAATTTCCATATGCTCCAGATTGTCGATAAGACCACCACTTGGAGAACTTCACACCGGTTGTTGTTAACTATGGCATTCTTCGGGATTTCCAGAATATCCTTGACTACATATAACCCCATAACATTGTGGCGAAATAACATGAGGTAAAAAGGTGTTCGGAATATTCAACATTTTGTAAACACAATGGACACACGTCGGACTCGAGAGGAATCATTCTTCTGGATAAGGCCTGCGGGTGAGAATCCTATCCATTTCAGCACACCAAGCAAGAATATTTAATTTTAGCGGCACCTTGCTACATCAATTGAATATGAAGCCGTTTGGAGGAGAGTAATAATGACTGAGCAGATTGCGCATTGACTTTACCGTGAAGATTCCTTGGTTGTCCTTGCGCCAAACCCAAACACCATTTTTTTCTTCCATCAAACATGCAAAATTTAGATTGTGTTTGTTGAAACTAAATTCCAGTTTTTTTATATTTCCCCACACCCCCGCTATGTCCCTCCTCTCCGGAATAAAGGAGTTAAGGGGACGCATGAATAGATCGAATTACTTCTTTCCAAAGCGGGTTAGCTTCCGACATAAACCTCCACCACCACTTTGTAAGCAAGCTCAGGTTTAAGACTTTAAGAGACCAACGCCCAGGTTCCCCATCGTTTTAGGCGCACACACCCTTTTCCCAATTGACCTAGTTAATCTTCCAGTTATTTCATTCCTACCAAACCAATTTTTTTTCTTTTCACCTTAAAAAAAGATCTTTATCTTTATAATTTAAAGTTTTCTTCTATTTTGAATATTACTTAGGATCTCTATCTTTATTTTTATATTTTATAATTTAATAAATTAAGAATCTATAAATATAGAGATTTATTTTCATAAATCTCTATATTTTTTGTGAGTAGTTTAGAAAATAGAAAAAATAATAAAATAAATATTTGTGAGTAAGAAGAGATATAGATAAAGAATAAGATACTAGATGTTAAAATAAATTTAAAGATAAATTAAAAAAAAAATATTTAATTAAATTTCCAAAAGTATAAGACAGTTTATAAAATAATATGTGAAAGCTTCACAATAATACAATTAAGGGATTAAAATAAATCAAGCGATAGGATCGAAGATAAAGGGTTAATAAAAGATTATGGATAGATAAGAAATTTGTTAGTAAAAGGAAATAAATAAGAAATTTGTTAATCTTCCATCCTATCGCTTGATTTATTTTAAATAAAAAAGATTATATATAAGAATTAAATATCACAAAGGGATTTTAGTTATTAAAAAATTATATTTAATTACTTAATTTTATAAACTTCGCTTGTTGGATTTACTTATAAATATAGTCATCAAGCACTGATATATTAATTAAGGACATTCAACATAGCGGAAGCGTACAAGAGTCAAATACATAACATCAGACGTCTTAACATAACATAACATAGTTTTAACATGAAACTCAAATAAGTGGGATGTTAGTTGTGTCGAGTAGCCATCACGCCTTCGCACGTCCCTTCTTCTTGCTACCTGAAGTGTATACTAAAAGTCAGCTAATGCTGATGAGTTCTAGTTTAAAACAATTAGGTATAAGCATCATATCTTTATAGTAAATGTGTGTGTGTATATATATAGGGATAACTTTACACACTAGTAACCAAGTTTCTCAAGTGTTTCATTTAAATACCTCAAAGTTTTTTTGTCCTTTTAAAGTCACTCAACTTTCAGTAGGTGTTCCAATCCTATGCAATAATTTTATAAATGTTTAAATTTTTGAATATTGAATGAGATATATGAAACATATATGAATGAGATATATGAAACATATATGAATGTTGTTCACCATTTAGCAATTATTTTTTTCTAATTCGACTTAAATATAACAATTTTGAAAGTTGTTAATTATTTGATGAACTTTTATTTCTTCACCATTACCTCCTATTTTAAGTTAATTGAATAAAAAATTCACTTATTGGTAACTAATATTCATATATATTTCATTTGCCTCATTCAATTTTAAAAAGTTTAAACATTTATAAAAATATTACATAGGATTGGAACACTTAGTAAAAGTTGAGTGGCTTTAAAGGGACAAAAAAACTTTGAGGTATTTAAATGAAACATTTGAGAAACTTGATTACTATTTGGTGAAGTTTTTAAATAATACTAGGTTAGTACCCGTGTACTACACGTTGATGAAAAGAAACATATTTGATGCATGTGTCTAGTAGCATTATCAAAATATCAACTTTCAAAACTAACGTATGATTTTGTAATCCTAATATTTTGGGACCATTAAGAATGTCAGGTGAGTACAATTTTTTTTGTAAAATGTTTCGTTTGACAAATACTATCTGAGCTAAGTTACTCTTTTCATCGCTCGGCAAAGTGATAGCAAGCGATCATTAATTTCGTGAGCAATCTCATTTTTTGGTGCAAATATAGCTCTTTCACGAAAGAATTCTTTGTTTTTTGTAGTTTTGTAAACAAAGTCCATTAAACTTAATAGAGGATCACATGAGTCATTAATTAGAAGAGCATGTATATCAAGTATTGCTTCACCATCATTAGTACCACTAACATTTTCTTCTTCAATATCCAAAAGTCATTTTGTAAAAATATTTGTACACTTCATATATAGATGTGACTTCCTATGCTTATCCTAATGTTTTTTGTTAACATTGGCAGTTTGCATTTATCCCAAATGTATGATGAATACGAGGGATCATATATATTAATAACAATAATAATAATAATAATAATAATAATAATAATAATTGAATATGCGGGATCAATAAGCCATGGTTGGATTATCGAAAGAAAGATCGATTATGGAACACATATATGTGAAATTATCAAAGATGAGTTTCTAGCGAAGATGAGCTATATAGAAATAGATAATAGACAAAGAGATAGGAGATTTATATATTTTTTTTTGTTTTTTTATTTTAATTAAATGTATTTTTTATTTTTTTATTAATATGGGTAGTTTTGTCGATTAAAAAAAATAAACTTGACCATATTCTCTCTCTATCAATCGCAAATCTAACTGCTTGTGTGCAAGACTAACCCAAAATGGAACTTCGTCAGTGCCTTGATCATCTTTCAGTAATGAATTAATCAGACACACACAAACCTACATAATACTTGGCCTTTCTCTGTAGAAATGGGGATGAACCATTCTTTTCTAACAAGAGGTGATTCAAACTCCACAAAAAAAAACCCATAACTTTGTCCATACTTCATTCTATTTGATTGGAGGAACGAATTTGACCGATTCTGTTGGTTGCTTTCTTCTTTCGATAAACCTACTGCCCCCTCAAACTTGCCGATAATATTTCAATTTTTCGTTTGATCGATCAATGCTTGCCTCTGCTTCTTCCTGTTGATCACAAAATTGATCAGCCCTTTCCGCTCGTTCTCTCGTTCTATAATCTTGCTTCCGATCACTAAGTCGCGATCGGACCTGCTGCCTCTTCCTTTCTTCACGCAGCCAACCCAAGGGGCTGCTCCCCTCTCGAAATCGACTCTCAAACTAGCCCTCTTTCTTTAACCTTCGCTCTTATACCAAATGTTGGGACCGACTAGTATTTAGAGAACGATTTTACTGCTTACAAACTCTTGTATTCATTCAGTCCAAAACACTTTACATGCATAGAGAAAAAGAACTCTTGCTCCTGAAGAAAAGGAAATAACTTACCCACTGACCCATGATCTAAACACACTAAAAAATGAAAAACATGTGCCTAAATTAACCTTTCTAATGACTTGACCCATTCAAACAAACCCGCAAATTCAGCTCCATGACCCGTAATCCAATGGCCCGAATTTGACCCGTACCCATCAAGATTAACCCTACATTTTTGTCATCCAAATGCTTAGAATCCTACAATTATGAGAAAAAACTTTTAAGGTCGGGATGTCAACCAAGGTCTAGATGCGGCCAAGAATAATTCATCAAATATATTTACTTTTATGCCATGCATGCAAGTATAATGTTACATAACTAATCAAAGATAACTATTCTTACCTTTTAACCTTTCTTGTGTGACCACAAGATAACTTCTAATTGCAAGTCTGAGTACCCAAGTGGTAGCTGTCATTTTTTCTTTAACCATTACAAGAAACTGTCTTCAATATTTGAGCCTGCAATCCCTAAAAAACAGGAATATTCCTTCTTGTTTCCAAGTAGCATCGAGAACACTCAATAGTGTTTTGGGGGATTTATTTTAATTTTCCTTGGTTTCCTCATTACTCGAGTCTGCATCCTGAATCAAGTTGGCCATTTATTTTAAGTTATGATGGCGGTACAGGCCCCCCGCGGAAGCAGCAAGAATCAAGTTGGCCATTTATTTCAAATATACTATGTGGTTTTTTACCAGTCCAAGTGTCCAACCATTTGACATGTTTCCTTTTTATTTTTGACTTTTTTTTACCTGTTTTGAGCTGTAAGAGATAAAACATGACCCAAAAATGGGTCAAAAAATGCTACATCTACAAAAATAAACCAACAAGTCTATCTTAAAGTTGACGGGAGAAGTTTCTTGTTTCCAAGCATTCCATCATTATTCATTACATTTAAGGTAGCCAATTTTTCACAGTCATTGTCATTAATAATTTGAATATATTTAGAAGCTTAAAGCTAATTATATTTGAGTTCAATAATGTTAGGATTAAAGACGATCACACACGAACACACACACGAATACGGGAAAAACACGAACACGAGATTTATAGTGGTTCGGTCTAAACTGACCTACGTCCACTTTGCAACTAGGGTTTATATTATTTCTGTGCTCAAGGAATTACAAATACATATGATGTATATATAGAGATTAATCTAGGGTTAGTAACTTAATTTCCAAGTTAGGCCCAACCCGTGTAGAGCCCATTAGGGCCGGCTGCCCCATATGAGACTCCACACCCAACAATCTCCCACTTGGAGGCTCGAACTACGCTCCACCGTCTTTCTTCATCTTGTACCTCTTGTAATCTTCCTTACCACTAGTTGCATCAGCCTTCTCATCAGTTAACCTGAAGGCATGTTGAAGCTGCCCCGAGCTTCAACTCATCAGTCACGATCAGTGACTCATTCTCTGTCCCTGCCTGCTCCCACTGTAACGAACCTGTTACTCTGCTGGCCTCTGAGACAACTTGAGAACTCACACTCTCCATTATAAGCAAGTAATCCACTGGAGAGACTTTTCCAGTCGGAATGCTGGTCTTCTTAACCCATTGTAGCACTGGAGCTGTAACTGAAACACGACCTGTGCTCCCACTGTCACGATGCCCTCTACCTGGTTTAACCTTTCGAACTTGTTCATCCTGAATCTTCACTTTGACTCTGGGTTGCTCACTTGCAAAGCAAACCCTCTTCTGCCCACGAGATTCTGTGAACCGAACTTTGTTTTCTTTCTGAATTGGGATAACCTCTCCCTCAGACGGTATACTGACCATATAAAGCGAACCCCTCTTTCTTCCTCGAGCCATGACAAGATTATCTTTAAGCACCTTCCACTGACCGTTCCCAAACTTAACTTCGTGTCCTTGTTCATCCAACTGTCCGACAGAAATTAACCTTTTCTTCAAACCTGGAATTACCCTGACATCCTTCAAAGTCCATGAACCGGTTGAAGTCTTCAAATCTTTGTCACCCATGCCCGTAACCTCAAGAACATCATCGTTCGCCAGTCTCACCTTCCCAAAATCCCCTTCTTTCAGATTTTGCAATGCTTCACTACTGTGGGTAGCATGGAATGAAGAACTAGAATCCATCACCCATGAATCTATAGCATCCACTACGCAACAAACCAGTGCGTCATCTACTACAAGCTTATTCACCTCCTTTCTATCATCCTCTTTAACACCTGGACATTGATTTCTGAAGTGTCCTACTTCCTTACAGTTCCAACATATCACATCCTTACGAATCTTTGACTGACTCCTCCTCCTACTCCCACTGCCCCGATCTTTCCCTCTACCTCTGCCGTTAGTAACTAACAAAGTATTTGATGATTCACCTGAAGTTCTGCGTCTGACATCTTCTCCCATAAGCAGATCCCGAATCCCATCAAATGCAAACTTAGTAACGGAACTACTAATCGCTGTAACTGTTCCTGACCAACTATCAGGTAGTGAGGATAGCAACAAAAGGGCTTGAACTTCATTGTCGAATTTAATGTCAACTGACACTAAACGAGACAGAATTGTATTGAGGTTGTTAATGTGTGTTGTTACTGATCCACCCTCTCTCATCTTAGTATTCACCAGCTCACGGATCAAGAAAACCTTGTTTGCTGCAGACGGCTTCTCATACATGTTAGACAGTGCTTCCATCATCCCACACTCTGTGGTCTCCTTCAAAAGGTTATAAGCAACATTCTTTGACAAAGAGAGCGTTATCACTGCTCGGGCTTTCTTATCTAACTTATCCCAATCTGCTGGTAACATCTTCTCTGGTTTTTCCCCACTCAGCACTACATCCAAATCCTTCTGACATAGTAGTGCTTCAATCTGCATCTTCCACCACCCAAACTCCTTTCCATCAAACTTCTCAATTGTAACCTTTCCGTCTTCTGCCATTGCGAACTGCAAAAAACTGAAAAACAACCCAAAAAACTGACCTCGTAGAACATGCAGACTGCCCGAAAATCGCAGCAGCGAAAAACTGGACAGAAAACAGCAGCTGTTGACTTTTTCTGGTCAAACTCAGCAGACTGTTGACTTTTCTGGTCAAACTCAACAGGGGGTACTGTAGCGACGGTACTGTTCCGGTAGCACTGTAGCGGCGGCGGTACTGTTCATGGCTGGAAAATACTGTTCACCCGGCAGGACTGTAGCGGCGGCGGGCACTGTTCACGGCTGAAAATACTTTTCGGAGTCGTCGGTGCTGCATAATTCTTGATGGCTTCTATTTTAGATGGATCGACATGTATTCCGTTCTCGTTAACCACATGTCCTAAGAATTGTACTTCACGAATCCAGAATTCGCACTTGGAGAGCTTAGCATACAGCTGCTCTTGTTTCAGCAATTCCAGAATAAAACGTAGGTGTTCCTCATGTTCTTCCTTGTTGTTAGAATAGATAAGGATGTCATCAATGAAAACGATGATGAATTGATCAAGGTAGGGTTTACACATGTGGTTCATGAGGTCCATGAACACCACATGTGCGTTTGTCCGAAAGGCATAACCATAAACTCATAGTGGCCGTACCTAGTTCTGAAGGCAGTCTTAGAGATATCCTTGTTTCGGACTCTCAGTTGATGGTAACTGGATCTAAGATCTATCTTGGAATAGAAGCTTGATCCATGGAGTTGATCAAACAGATCATCTATGTGGGGTAGAGGATAACGATTTTTGATCGTCACTTTGTTCAGCTCACGATAGTCGATGCACATGCGGAAAGTCCCATCTTTCTTCCTGACGAATAAGACTGGGGATCCCCATGGCGATGAGCTAGATCTGACAAATCCCTTATCTAACAACTTCGGCAGTTGTGTAGATAATTGTTGGAACTCACTAGGTGCAGGTCTGTACGGTGCTCAAGCAATAGGCGCTGCTCCGGGTGCTAAATTAATTTGGAAATCGACTTAACGATGAGGTGGAACACCAGGCAGGTCTTCAGGAAATACTTCCGGAAAGTCACGAACGATCAGAAAGTCATCAACCTTCTTCACTTCGGATGATTGCTCGACGATAAGAGCCAGAATGACAGTATGACCCTTTTACAAACATTTCTGTGCTTTCAGGAAAGATATGATGCCCACGACGGCACTACTCTTTTCGCCTAGGATAGAAAGAATTTCTCCACTAGGGAGAGGAAGGCGAACGATTTTGTCATGACAAATGATTTCGGCTCGGTTCTTAGATAACCAATCCATGCCGACGATCACGTCAAAGCTAGTGTGACTGGCGTAAGGTCAATGTCAAGCTTATGACTACCCAATCCTAGCTTACATCCTCTTAGAATGTGAGTTGCTTTGGTTATGTGTCCGTCCACTATATCCTGTTGTGTACATAGTTTCTAATAGGATTGGAGTACGACGAACTAATATGAAATTTGTGAAGTCATGCTAAGACTTCTAGTGAGACCCGCGCTTATAAAGCAAGTGTCAGCCAATGCATAGGCCAAGAGAAGGGGTTCACACGTAGGAAAAGAGATTTAGTGAGATACAAATTCTAGTAACATAAGGGATAGGTTGTCTGTTTAAGTAATTGCATTCAACTGATGGTTGGTTAGATTAAATCCCCATTTTCTAATGTCATTGGAACAGCTGGATATGCTAGGGTATAAATCTAATTAGACTAAGGATTAGTCGCAGAATAAGGTAATAGAGTCAAAGGGAATTTATTGTTGGAGTGTAAGGAATAACGTGTTAGCTTAGTAGGAATTCTTCAAATTCCGCTTACATACTTGGAGTCGATGGGTTTGCCATGAGATCCTATTAGAGTTTCAATCAAGATGGTTTTCCTTGATCAAGTTGGATGAGAGTCTTACGGTCACTAAGAATCTTACATGAGTGAAAATAACATGATGGATTCCATTAATGATAGTTCAGTGTGTCCGTAAACATCTTCAACCTGATAGTCGCGTATATTAACTGTTGAACAGGTTTAACGATACCAACTAGTTGTTGAGCAGGTTACGAGAATTTCTACTGATAGTGGAAACTTAAGTCTGTAAATCACATATTAGGATCATTTATCCACACTCTAGGTTTCACCAGGACTTACATGCACCTCAAATTACTATTACGTGTGCACCCGTAACGATAATTTGCTTTACATTCTTACCCTAGTTTTCCCCGTCCTGTGTCATAATTTCCTTTAGTTTGTATTGCTGAGTACAGAGTGTTGTCAGATATGATAAGTCATCGAGAAGCTTAGTCATCAGCCCTAAGTTGATCAACTAGGACTCAAATCAGGATGAGTAGTCGAGAATCGTTTGATCGAGTATTCACTCGAGTTGAAACACAATACGAGAGTCCAATTGGCGGATTGTAGATGCGAACATGCACATGAAATGCGACTTTAAGAAATGAAACTAATTCATGGATACGAGTTACAGAAGCAACATAGTAGCCGTCCTTCCAATAGAGTCAAGATAGGGTTTGAGTATGCAATGAGCAATGCGTTCTCAACTTTGTGGTCAATTTATCTTCAACAGAATATCAACCAAAGACGCGAGACTATAGCTCGGGAAAGTGATGACATCTATGTGTCAATGGATTCTGCAATAATGCATGCAACGGTCCGCCTTCACTTGGCGTATTGTTGCTAGTGGGTACAGTAGGGACTCCCCTCCGACGATCCCAACTCCCAAAGTGACATGTGCTAGTGTTGAGTGTCGTCCAAAACATGGACCTGAGAAGGCCCACCATACCCAACAGATGATGGTGGTGTAAGTGACTCCTCCGAAGGCTCCGTCTCGCTGCCCTCAGACGGGAGTGGATGCTGTTTCGGTGATTCCACGGGTGTCACCACTTAGAATGATGATGCAATGCAAATGATGTCTCCCTCGTCAACAGAGGGTGATATAGTTGATGTTAACATGCCTGCACTGCAATTTACGTATAGGTGCTATGTGTATCAGGTATGAGTGTCTGTGCCGTGTAACTAATGCATGTGTGCGGTTATAGTCTAGTATGCAACCCTATTTCTCTATAACCTGGCTCTGATACCAATCTATCACACCCCCAAATTCCACTAACGTAGTTTTATCATTTGGTGCGTGACAAACCAGGATCTCAGTCATTAGTTACATCAAACGACACTATATAGGAAATAAATGAAATATCATAAAAGTTCAGAGTTAATGCGGAAGCGTTAAAATAAGAAAGTAAATGCGCAAAACAAATGCGCTCAAGTCTAATAAGACAAGTAAATTGTTTTAAATGTTTGCATAAGGATGAAATGATAGTAAGACTCCATGCATGTCCTAAGTGTGCAACCTGTGCCTTAGCAACCTGAGAAACATGTAAGAAAAAGTGTCAACACGAGGTTGGTGAGTTCATAGGTTTGCAAGTGAATAAACTAGTTTGAGTGTGTGCAGGATCCACATACATAAGTCACACCTATTGCTAGCTAGACAATGTACAAGTTACTCTAAGCGTTAGCAACCAAAGCTGACTGTTTGTGTTTGAATGCCTCCCGCTAGGTCTATCAACTCTGGCAATGTGATTAGGCCAACATTTCACCCGTTCGACCTCCAATCGAGTTAGCGCGACTAACGCGGGTGGGGTTTGTCAAACCAAGTAGTACTACTAAACATTACCTCGCTAAGATCCATATTAACGGTCCGATGTGTGTGAGGAATTTCAGTGATAGTGTTTGCACTTAGGTACACAAGTGGTAGTGAAATATTATGGGATCCATGTTTGTCTGTATACATGCTTCTCCCCCAGCGGGAAAGCAAATAACATAATGTTTGTTTGTATGCCTGTTTCTTCCCCAACGGGAAAACAAGTAAAAGTATGATTGCTTGTGTGCATGTTTCTCCGCCAACGGGAAAACAAGTAAAAGATGCTTGTTTGTGTACATGTTTCTCCCCTAACAGGAAAACGAGTAAAAATGGGTCGTGAAACTCACCTGAGTTGTGTGTAATCATAGCAAATAACACCGCACAAGGATGCAATAGCAAACCCAAGGGTTTGCCTGTGAACAGCCTACGAATGCCCTAGAATTATAATTACAATTGTTAGGGACATATATAATTTTGTGACGACGACACGGAAGGATTGTATGTCCTAATACACGCTTAGAAATAATGAGTAAATAAACGCGTCATCGTAAATCAAAGAATTCTTAGTTTGATAATTATAATAAATGTGGCATGTATCAAACGTCACCAAACACGAGTTAAAAATATTGTTTCAGGTTTTCGGTTGAGTGAAACAATAATTTCGAGTAATAATATAAATAATTATATTATTTTAAAACATGAGAATAATAATATGAACGAGTTATAAATCCAAAACCGAATATTAATATAAAACCACTGCTTGCGTGTTTTATGAATTTAATAATAGTCTTACGAAGTAACATAAATAATTATATTATTTTTAATAACGAAATAATATCTAAAATGCTTTGTAATTTAAATTCCGAGCATACGGGTGTTTTTAGGGTGTCAAAACATTTCAATATAGTGTTATAATATTATAAGGAATGATTTTATAAAAAGGAAACTAGTGAAAAGTCCCCAAAAAATAATGCAGGAGACCGGACTTGAACCCGGGTCTCCTACGCACAGGTCCAACACACTAACCACTCTGCCCGCTAGGGTCATCGCAACAGAGGTCCGTCCCAAATGGTTTTAACACACAAACCCACGGAGTTCTTCCCCCTTTACGAAACCGAATCCCAAATCCACCCTCAATTCCCTTGAATCTGATCGCGATTGAGCCAAATGATAGAGGGGATTTGTTAATCGGTCCATTGAGAATATGTAGGTGAGTGTAGTTGCAAAAAAATTTTGTTTAAGAGCGTTAATTCTTGTTTGAGATTGCCGAAACCCTAGATTTAAAACACAAATTCAAATCGAACAAATATGATAATAAGGGTTGTTGAAATCATGGGGTTTTCAAATAATCAAAGATTGCGAAGCTAATGATATAAAATAATTGGGTTTAAACAGGATCTAGGATGGTGGTCGATTAAACAGGTTTCATAAGAACCCTAGAATCTGGTTTATGATTAATTCGATGTTGTAAGCTTTCAAAAGGTTAGGGCTTTAAATCTAGACGTCTAGACGAGTCTGAGGACGTGCTCGATTTCAGTATTTGTTATCGAATTGCTAGTTCGACTAAACTGGAAGTGTATGAACCCTATGTATAGAATCATGTTAAATCCGATAATGAAAGCCACAATTATTATAAGGCTTTTGATCTACACGCTTAAACGAAATTAAGGGTGTAAGAAATTACCGGAATCGATGTCGAATTGAGGGTGTTTGACCAAATGGGGTTCCGACTTCGACGAGCTTGATCCTCGGTGTCTCATACCACTGCTCCGATGGAATTGACGTGTGTACAAGCTTCTGATGGATTCATTTGAGGTGCGCAGGGTGCTAGATCGTGAGATTGATACGCGAATTTGTCGAATTTGATAGATGCATAGAGAGTGTCGACGATTTTGACTTGAATGCCCATAATTGGGTTTAATTCAACGCAATGATGGTAATTAAAGCTGTAAAGATGGTCGTTAATGACTTCTACGTGTATTTCCGTTACAGATTTGAACAATAATTCGGTTATGTCATTGAATTCGAATCAAGAACTCACGACTTTGACTTTCAAAAGTCAAAGGAATCGATTTTGGGTAATTTGCACATTTAGTCATTGTAATTTATGTAGATGTGTTTGAGATTATGGCAGAATTGATCCTTGAGGTTTGATATTAGGCTAACTAGGTTAAGGTTTAACTGAAATTGGTTAACGGAGTTAACCTAGAAAGTGCGGGTTGTCACATTGTTTATACCGTACCGGGATCCCATCAACAAGAAAAGTAAATTGTTCAAAGTTATCAAGTCAAACACATCCATATTAAAACCATAAACATTAGGGCTCGGGCCTAGGCATCAATACCTTCATTGCCCTGGTCAACCACCTTACCTGCATTCACTACCTCATGCTCATCAGCCACCATCGCCGAACCTTCAACCTGATCCTCAGCCACTATTTTCCCTGCATCCTTCTCCTATATTAGTTCTCCTCCTAACTCAGCCACCAGCCTCTTCCACTCTTCAACATCCCAAGTGCTCCTATCAAAATCTTTATCCTCAGCTTCCTTGGCCATCTTGATTCTAGACTGGAAGATAGAAATAGCAGCAGAAGTTTTGGCTTGTTCATTGGACTCGTCAATATCCTGGGCATGCTGAAGGAGCATCTCTTGCATTTCAGCTTTAACCTGAGTAAGCTCCTTGGAGATATCTGAAAGTTTCTTATCCTTGGCAGTTCCATTCTTCTGCAATTCCTGGATCTTCAACTTGTTCGCATCAGACTCTTTCAAGAGTTGATTATGGAACATAGCCATTTTGTTCTAAGCCTGTTTCACTTAACGTATTAGTTGATATGCAGGGCTAATCCTATTATTTAGGATAGTGAATATTACTCACCAAATGACTAAGGTTATGCAGGATCCTATGAGCATAAGCAAAGTCTGTACAATCTTGGATGGACAGTTCTGAAGGATCTGAGATCTTCCGTTTCTTATTGGTGGATGGCTTAGCAGAAAAAGCTTCAGGCTTAGGAGCATTCGGTTTGGTTGCTGGAGTGATGGCTTGTTGAGGTTCCTTCTTGACAGCTTTACCTTTAGTGACTATGCTATCAATGTCGTCAAGGGCAAATTTGGAGCTTGATTTACGAACGCCTATTTCAAAAGAACAGGTAAATTTATTATTGATAACCAATAAAAGAAAAATAAATGTGTTGCTTTTCTTACACGACATACTTGACTCGGAGGAAGAAGCTTCTGAATTAACCTCAAGCAAGGGATTCTTAAATCTAAAGGTCCGCTCGATAGGCTCAAAGCTAAAAAAGGCAGCAAGCTTCTTGGTAGTATCCGGAGCAGGAGGAGCAAGTATATCAAACTTCGGCGCTGAAATAAAAACCAAAAAATAAAGTTAATATCCTGGATATCAAATTACCAAAGATCCTACAAGAAAGAGCCCTACCATTCACAATCCACTTGATTAGCAACTTATCCCCACCAGGAATCGAATCTCTTCTCACGAAAAAGAAATTGTTTTTCCATTTCGAATCATTCTGAGTGGTTTTCAAGATTAAGCGGGTTATGCCGGTTTTGATTTGAAACAGAAACCGAGAAGAGCCGTGGCTTCGAAGATTGTAAACATGGGCTATTTTCGAAGCAGAAAAATCTAGGGTATGATGTTTAATCAAGAGTTCGAGGGTATGCAAGGTTCTCTAAACCATATGCATGATTTGGGCGTAGCTAAGACCACTCTTCTGGAAGAAGTCAGTGGTAAGAGGGGGAAACGGATATATAAAGCCAAGAGAAAATGGAAAAAACGAAAAGCAAACCCAGCTATCAGAGGTAAAATTGGCTATGGTTTTAGGATCAAAAGGCCTAAATATGGTGTTTTCAGGGAAAAAGCCACCAGATTTGAGAGATTGAATGTCAAGATCCGTAAATAGGCACTTTTCAGAATCCGGATTGACTATCAAGTTTTAGCTACACAGATCATCGGAAGGAGTAGAAGAACGAGTATTCTTCTTGGCCATTTCGAAAGCAAAAATAAGAAAAAAATAAGAAAAAGATGGGATTGTTACCTGGAATCTCAGAGAGAAAATGGAGAAGATGAAGTCGGAATGGAGTGGAAAAAGAATAATTATGTGTAATCATAACCGCATCGATTCACGTCTTCTCACACCCTCATTTCCCATACCACGTCTTTTCAAGCAGCCGTATTAAGTGATAAATTTGAAATTCAAAAATTTTACAGCTGTAACTCGTAACTACATCTGTCAAATTTTGGGGACAATTGTTATGGGTTAAAATTCAGAGCAGGATCCTGAGCAATGCGTGATCCAAGATCCAATATCCCGAGAGGGTCAGTATCATGAATATTACTAACGGCTACTTGTCTATTGTTTAATTATTCGCATGAAGAACGTATGCAATCACTAATGCCTAAAGACCCGGACATGGACCACGTGTAGAATGTGTGGAATATGCGTGAGTAACTTTGCAACGGTCACAAGAGGAAGATAGGGTCAAAAGCTTGAATCTCGACTAGTTAGTTATAGATAATTTGTATTTATTACGCAATGTACCGTATAGGAAAACACACAACACCTGCACTCGCAATTACTGTAACACTTAGCATACGATCCTATTTGCTCTCTTTGTACTCGACAATTCTAATTCTATAAAAGTTATCAAGGCAGCCCGACTTCCGTCGGCTCCCGAGGTTTTATGCCGGGATCATCAAGGATTAAGGGCTTTTCTCGTAAACACTCGCGTTGATTTTACTGTTTTACATTCATATATTTAATAAACACACTACCTCACTCTCGAAATGTGGATACAAAGTTAGTTCGTATAATGTTTACCCAAAACAGTTGCTCTGGCCACCCTTGAGGCCGCTATTCGTTTGACCGCTTCTCTAGTTGACGACATGGTCAAATCGGGGGTATACGCCAAGAAGGAAGCAAAGAGAGTCCCGGATGAAACCGTGTAGAGAGTTGGATACCACAAGAGACAGAAACTACCAAAAGCTTTGCCATGGTGACCCCTGCTACTCCAGTTACCCAGGTTGCCCTAACTAATCAAGCTCCGGCTAACAAAAGTGGTATACGGGGACAAACCCACAATGCTTGTAACATTTGAACTCGGATTTGTCTAATCCCTTTTGGTTCTGTTATGAAAACTAGGAAATTATATATCAGTTCTATTTCATTTGGTTTCTCATAGATGTTAACTAGTTGACGCGGTTAGTTATTCTACATTTGTGTCAGATGTTTTCTAGCCCTCTTGTAAGATCACCCCCTCAATGGCAGACCCATGTTTTATTGGTTCAATCACTCATGTAGGATTTTGATGATGAATCTCTCACCTCTATTAGTTGTTTCTTTCACGTGTATAGCCCCTATTGGGCCACGTCCTCTTTCTCCTTTCTATTCGCCTGAACAGTAGCCTCATTGACATCGGGAATGCACTTGCACCGGTTGGTCACTACCAGAAGACATGATATGAGGAGTTTAGAAGATACAAAATGGAGAAACGTATTTTCTAACATGTTAGAAATGGTAATGTTCTCTTTGTATGCGTTCAATTCGGAGGTAACGTGGATAAACGCGAAGCAGTAGTCACTAATCGTTTTAAAATTTTCGAGGGAAAGACCAACTTCTAGCGCCCAAGCCTACCCTTCAAGTTCCCCCACACGTCAAGAAAATCCTTGTATATAAGGTATTATCTTTTTAGGTCTTTGAGGATGTGATGGAGGAGAAAGATCATAACTTTTTTAGCATTTGGAATGCAGGGAAGTCACATTGCCATTAAGTGGAATTTAATATCTAGATTCAGGTAGGTAGCTGTGCCCTAGCTTGTATATATCTAAAAGGACTTTGTTGGCTTATGATTTAGGATTTCAATTGAAATTATGCGAGCAATATAAATTAATGGTGTGGGTAAAATGTGACAACATAATCTTTTAATGGATTAACTTATGTAACTTTCATGTTTATAATAACGTCTTGCATAATTACATAATATTCTGAATCTAGTACTATATTCGTTAACCAAGTATTTATCTAAATAACATTAAAGTAGTTATTATGTGTTTAAAAGGATTAAATATGTGTAAATATAAATGACTTAAAATAAAAAGGTTTATAAAAAAGGAAAGTCTACGAAGAAACCGAGTGTGAAGACTGACCCGACGACCCGCAATGACCTATTTTCTCCGCCCGTTTAACTCAATTGCAACCTTCAATATACATATGCTTTCTTTCCGTTTCTCATATATTTTGTTTATTTAACAGTGCGCCAGAACTCTTCATGCTATGCACCATATAACTCACAAGTTATGAAGCTAGGAAACATGCATCAACTTTTACTTCATATTTGCATGCAATCTAGTGTTGATATTTCTAGCTCGTTCAGGTTGGATGACGTGTCACAAATCCTAAAAATAAATCAGATTCAAGTGTGGAAATTATGCATGGAATAAATGGAGAAAGGATGATTAAATCAGGATCTAGTTATGTAGAAAAATCCTCATTTATGCATAATCCTGTAGCAAATAATGTTCTAGATAGGCATCATGTAATGCTAGAGGTGCATGTTCCATACTTTATTGGTGAAGAGTCGAACTCGAAGCCCATGAAAGAACCAGGTGTTGAATCCGATTCATCATTGTTTAGGTTTTTCAACTAGATTCCTAGAAACTTTAGGCTCTCAAATTTGGCAGCCGATTTCTCTATTCGTTCAGGTTCTATCTCTTTCTATTATATGTGCAATAGCGGTTTTATTTTTTGTTATTAGAGATGGCAAAATGAGTTGGTTACACAATGCGTCACTAAGACACAATAGTTGGATAGAAGCCATACAAGAACTCTAGCAATTCAGAAGAGAAGAAGTGTGGGAGCTAGTGGATCTGGCAAAAGGGCAAATGTCAATCGAAACAAAATGGGTTTTCAAGAACAAGAAAGATGAGAGTGGGATTGTGGTTAAAAAAATATTGGAAGACTTGTAGCCCAATGATACACACAAAAAGAAGAAGAAGAAATAGATTATGATAAAGTATGTGTATCAGTTGCTAGGTTGGAAGCTATCAGAATCTTCCTACCTTATGAACAGATCGAACCCGTTAAAATGGATCAAACGTCGTCTAATGTGTATTCAAATGTCACGAATTGTTTCAATTAAAATTAATAATATTTTAGTTCTCATAAACATATTTATTATTTATTACAATAAATATTTTTTAAAATTAAAAAAATAATATTTTTTTACAGGCCGTCCTCAACCTGACCCGACACGTTTTGACACATTATGTAATCAGCCTTATATGCCATCTCTAATAACAAAAACTAAAACCAATATCAAAGAAAGAGATTGAATCTGAACTAATAGAGAAATCGGTTGTAGAAACTAACAGGCTAAACTTTCTAGGAATCTGGTCGGAAAACCCAAACAATGATGAATCGGGTTCAACACCTGGTTCATTCTAGGGTTTCGGTTTCGACTCATCACCAATAAAGAAAGGAACATGCACCTCTAGCATTAAAGGATGTCTATGTAGAACATTATTTGTTGCAAAATTATACATATATGAGGGTTATTCTGCATAACTAGATCCTGATTTAATCAACCCTTCGCCATTTATCCCATGCATAATTTCCACATTTGAATTCTTATTTTTTTGTAGGCTTGGTGACACGTCATCCCGTCTAGACGAGCCAAGAATATCAACACTAGATTGCATTCAAGGGTGAAATAAAAGTTGATTCCACGTCATCTTAGCTCCATAGCTTGTGAGTTATCTGGTGCATAGCAAGAATACTTTTGGGGCACTGTTAAATAAACAAAATATATGAGCAAGGGAATAAAGGTTTGAGGTGTGAGGTATACTTGATGGTTTGAATGAACTTCGAGTAGACTGTGGTGATGAATAGGTTAATCGATGGGTGTTGAAGTTCTAGGAAGTCTACATTCCCTAGCAAAATATATGAATAACTCGTCTCCATTAGTTGTTTCGTTCACGTGTATAGCCTCTGCTGGGGCAGCATCCTTTTTCTCGTTTCCATTCTTCTAAACAGTAGCCTCATTGACATCAGGAATGGACTTGCACAGGTTGGTCACGACCAGAAGACATGATATGAGCGGTTTAGAAGATAGAACATGGAGAAACATCTTTTCTAACATGTTAGAATCAGTGATGTGTTCATTTCAAAGGTAACGTGGATAAACGCGAAGTGGTATTCACTAATCTTGTTAAAATCTTCCAATCTCAGATGAAGAAATTTCGTAGCGATATTTCGAGGGAAAGATCAACTTCTAGTGGTCAAACCTACCCTTGAGGTTCCTCCACTCGTCAAGAAGTCCTTAACTTTAAGGTATTATCATTTTAGGTCTTTAAGGATGTGATGAAGGAGAAAGATCATAGCTTTAGCATTTGGATCGGAAGGAAGTCACATTGCCACCAAGTAGATTTTGACATCTAGATTCAGGGAGGTAGTTGTGCCCTAGATTGTATATATCTAACAAGAGTGGCTTAACGTATTTGGTGACCCTAAACGAACTAAAAGTTTAAGGCCCTTTTCCAAAATCATATTCATTCTTACATTTCGGTTTAACATTTAAAAATTGTTCAACACAATTAGGCTAGTAGCAAAATTACAAATTCAAATTAGAAGCAAATTAGCAATATCACATATTCAAATTAAAAGCAACTAGCATTATCACATGCTAAAATTAAAACTTTAAATCACTAAATTAGCAAAACCAAATCAAATTAAAAGCAATTAGCAATATCACATATTTCAAATTAAAAGCAATCACTAAATTAACAAAGTTACTAAATCAAATTAAATTAAAAGCAATTAGTAATGAGGAGTATTTGTGTTTTTTTTATATATTTCTTTAAAATCTAAAATCAAATATATTGATAGAATTAAGTGATTTGACATAATTACCTTTTATTTAAGAGTTAAATATGGATGAAGTTAAATGATTGGATGAAAATTACAACTTTTATAAATCACAAGGATATACATGAAAAAATAAATAAACTTTTTGAATTACACTGACAAAAATGCCTAAATCACGTACGAAAATGACAGTTTACTCTTAATCATATATTCACATTAGTAAAGCAAATAAAAAATTAAGCCAGTTAGGGAATAGCAAACAAACCTGTTGTACTCTTTGAAGAAGTCTGAAGATTGAAACCGAGCTTGCAAACCAAGCAAATAAATAATACCATTGGGCCAACCTGATATTGAAGAGTACTTGTTGACTTATGATTTAGGATTTAAATAAAATTACGTGAGCGATATAAATTAATGGTGTGGGTAATGTCTCAATTCTAGCAACATAATCTCTTAATGGATGAACTTACATAATTTTCATGTTTATAATATAACTTCTTACATAATCTATCTAATTTTCATCTGCTTTTGTAGACTTTGGTGTATGATGATTAGATATGAGGTATGTAATTTTCTTTATACCAAAGCAATATGTTTGTCGTTTTGATTAAAAGGTCTATGAAAAGGTACTGATTCAAAAAGAACCCTAATCCCAACAATAAATACAAGTTTCAATTTATCATTAATATTATTTAGGTTCATTATTATTTTATAAATTAGCATTGCAGTAAAATACATGAAAGAAAACCAAAAGCAATGGGTTGGTTACGGTGGAGTTGTGGAAGGTGGATGACGACTATAATAAATCCAGCTTGAAACTATTACAAGAAAACTGTTTATATGAGTGTTAGGCCGGTCGGTTACGGTGGAGTTGTGGGGCTGGAACGCAACACAAACCAAAAGTGATCATCAAGATGCCTACAACAAAAATTGGGTTTTAGAGTGATAACGTGATAAATAAAATCTATACTATATAATAAATAAAGATTTTAGTGAGACATTTGTTACTCTACTAAGCTTCCTCAACCTTTTTTTTCCGTCTCTCTCCTATTAATTACACAAATTTCTTAAATTGTTTTTATAATTTTTTGTTTCCCACTTCTCTCTCCTATTAAATGATAATGATTTCCTTAATTCTTTTTACAAAACGTTTTTTTATTTTAAAAAAATATGTTTGTTCATAAAACACTTTTATAAATTGAACATTTTTTCATTCTTTTTATAAAACATTTTTAAAAAATAATTGTATAACATTTTCAAGAATTTGTATCAAAATACTATGTTATATGTCATAAATATATAATATGTAATCTTTATTACCGAGTATATAACATTGCATTTATTACCCGTGTAATACACGGGGTTTCTAACCTAGTCATATACATACATATAAACAATACCCTAATTAGGATGGGCTATAAAATAATCTTTACTCATAATACATTCTTTATAATTTTGTATTGTTTTTCTTTTAATACCAATTCCTAGATTATATAGGATAAAACGGTTATAAAGAAACCGGACCGGTCGGTGGGGCCGAGAAGAATAACCTATAGAACTGGTTAGGTTAATATAGACTAGTGACCCTGAGACCCGTAAAAAAAACTGGTTTTTTGTAACAAAAATTTAAAATAATACTAAACATATATATAAAATAAACTCAATAAACATTTTCCGAGTGAAATTCAACCTAGTAAGTAGGTCTCAATGGTTATAACAGGTTTGACTTTAACTGGTTCGCCTCCTAATAATCCTAATCGGTTTCACTTTAACCGGTTATGAGCGCGGGTCGGGTCGGATTCTGTTAAAAAACCGGTTATTAACAGTTCGTAGAGATGTTAAACTCGAATAATAGTAAGGCCACTAGAGGGTATGTTTGAGAACTACTAAAGTATCAAATCCTCTGTAACCAAACAATTATTAGAACACAAGTTTATGGTAAGTAATTATCACTCCGGATAATCATTACCACAAACACATGGCTATGAGCATGTAATAATAAAGATTTCAAAAGTGTGTTGTGGAAAATCAGTTGAACAACCAATAAGACAATTAAATCGAAGTTCTGTGAGTTTGATTAGAGGCTATTAAAATGTAGGTTCTCGTACGGCTTGAGGATGACGTAGACTTTGTTTGTCTCGCTTTACTAAACTAAGGTACAGATTCAAGTCCTCCTTTTCTAGCATGGATGTTTATCGGTTCTCATATCATTTTACTTTTGGTCACTCATACTTATTTGGTTCATTGATTGACTAAATTTCATGGGATTATTGTTATATGCACCTAACCAATTATTAAAACTTATAGCATGAATAGACTTATGAACCTGTACTCGTTATTGGATGCTCCATTATATGATACTTATTTTGGATTTTTGTTGTTATGTTCATTTACTTGTTAGGTAGCTATGCTACCCCCCTAATATTTAGTACTATGTTACCCAAACATTTCAGATACATCATTTGTAGTGTTAATGATGTAACACTATTCGGATTGTCTTATCTGTATTCTCTTGGGTCTGGAATGTTCTTCATGTGGACGTCAACGTATTTCTTCGTGGTGATTTATCTGAGACTGTGTACATGTCTCAGCCTCCAAGCTTTGTTGACTCCACACGACTGCATCATGTATGTTTGCTGCAGAAGGCTATTTATGGCCTCAAGCAGGCTCCTCACACTTGGTTTTCCTTGTTGTCTTCTACACTTACTGCTTGATTTTCTCAGTATGCATCTAACATTTCTCTATTTATTTATAGAAGTGGTTCGATGTCCGCTATGTATTGATATAAGTTGATGACCTCATCATTACCGGCAGTTCTTCACATATTGTTATGGATTTGATTGGGCGCTTACACTCACAGTTTGCGCTTAAGGATTTGAGCACATCATTTTATTTTTCTAGGAGTCTAAGCTACCTTCTTTAATGCCATCTTACATTTATCTAAACAATGCTACTTGCAATACTTATTACATGGCACTAGGCTTACTGACTGTCAACCTTTATGGCTTTATCTACACTGCTATCATCTAGACAAAAGCTTTCTCGGTATTCTAGCATACCTTTAAAGGATCGACTCTTATATCGGAGCACTATCGGCGCTTCACAGTATATTGTCTTGACTCGCCTTGAGATGCTTATGTGGTCAGTAAAATTTCTTAGTTTCTCCAAAAACCTACTAATCGACACTAGGGGACAGTTAAGCGCATTTTACGGTAATATGACCATGTGTTGGTTTCGATCTTCGTGCTTACTCTGATGCTGACCGGGTTAGATGCCTAGATGATCGTAGTTCCACTGCAAGCTATTGTATCGACCCAATCTTATCAGTTGGAATTCCAAGAAACAGCACATAGTTGCTCGTTCTTACTTGTTCCGGTACAGAGGTCGAGTATCGTGTACTGGCTCACACTGCTACATAGATTCAATGGATTATGTTTGTATGTCATGAGCTTCATCTTCCTATCTTTTGTCCACATACCATTTAGTGTGACAATCTTGATTTTACATACTTAGCATATTAGACAAATTACACGTGTAGGGGTATTTATGCATTTTTTTATGTTGATTGTTAGTGTGTGTTAGGGAACAATTGTATATACACATTTTGTATCCATCTTTCCCATCATTCGGCTCTATATATTTATTGAGAGTAGTACTATATATATTTTGATATATTTAGAGAGATTTTGATTCCCTCACAAAACTTTAGAAGGTAACTACGACAAAGCAGATCTAGGACAAGTTAACAAATATGAAGAGATGCAACACGTGAAGGCATATACCCTAAAGAATCTGATCATCATTTTCAATTTCTCGCAAACATTTAATCTTGAAGATTGCTTCAAGTAACGAAAGGCCGTCATTTCCTAGAGATTTCTCGAGACGGTTTGGTTTCTCTCAAAAGTGTTTCTAAATCCCCATTCATTCAAGGAGATCTGAAGCTATAAACACACAAGAATAACATGTACATGACCATATGTGGACGCCTTCGAGGGTACTGGATACTGGGCTTGGTGATGACAGTTATGAGTCGGGGTCAACGGTCCGGTGGAGATGAAGCTACCAAATAACAATGTAGAGAAATCAACAGCTGGGAGTTTGAAAGAAAGACTTAACAGTTGCAGGACTAGAGAAATTTGTTGGTTTGGAAAATAGATGTACAGCTGTATTTATTCAAACATAATATAAAAAAAATAAAAACTTCGTTAATATGTTGACTCTTTTTTTAATCAATAACATGCCATAAATCTTGCTTCAAAAGTTACTTTTTCAACTAAAAAGCCATAATAAGTACACTAGCATAGGAACAAATGAAGCCAAGTGGCAAGTGCAACAAAACATTAAGGTTGTTAGCAACAAAATTTACATTTTTTTTAAGCCGCAACAAAATTTACTAAGATCAGACCATACAGGTGACTTGAGCCACAAGGCAGTAAGGTCCACTGAAGAAGCTCAACGAAATCAAGCAGTTGACTGCTTCAAATACGAATAAGATCAGCCCGTTCCTGCGGTTTCTTCAATCCAGGAAAAACCATCTTTGTTCCAGGAATGTACTGCATGCACAATTTCATCTTTGCAATCAGAAAAAATAAAAAATTTATGCAAATAAACAGATTGTGAATTTGAATTTGAAAAAACATTGGTTGAGATTTTACTTCAAAAAACAATTTCAGGCAAAAAAAGAATTTGATTATCATTGGTTTTTACTTGAAAAAACAATTTATTTCTTCAGATGATAGTGGAGGCTAAACACACCAATCCTAAGAATATGTGGTTTTTGAGATTTGATTCCCAAGTAGTAGTTATTTATTTTCCAAATTTGATTGACCTAAGTTGGTCCTACATCAATCACCTCCCACCCACTTGAGGATCTTAAGCATAATGTCAGTATTTAAACTCACTAGAAAACCTAACTGGTGTGTGAAGCAATCATCAATAATGGATAAAAATTCATCAAAACTTCATGAAATGATGTGGATCAGTCTGGTTAAAAATATATACGTCGGTCGTTCATGGGTATGCCCAAATCAATTTGTTGGGAAACATTTAAAAAACGAAAACAGCTTAAATGCTTATGCAATAAAGTTATACCTTCTTTGGGTTTAGCAAGTAGTCATAGAGTGTATTCTCTCCCCAGACCACAGCCATGTTCTTATTGGCAGCAGAATAAGAATATCCTGCAGTAGCCTTCCAAAAAGACCATTCAAATTTGGCCCTGAATTGCACACGTGCAGAATCAGAATCACCAATTCATGAAATAAACAAAGAAAACAAACATACTCAGTAAAATCTCACTCGTAAAGTAGGGTCCACCGGTCCAGGAAGGGTGAGATAGAGGGCAGACGTTACCTCTATCCCAGGATACAAGGAGATTGCTCCCAACGTGACCAAACAAATAAACCATAAACAAATGCAAATGGTAGGAGACAAATGCAATAGCAACCACAAATTTTATGAGAGAAAAATATGAAACAGCATATGAAGAATAGCTTATTGTGGACTTTTCCTACTCTAAAGAAAGATCAAGCTAGCCATGCTCAACAAGTTGCATCAATAAAATATCTGTTGAAAATTAATAATTCCTTAATCCATGTGTTGGTCAAAGTATTTAGTGTATTATGTAAAGTGTATATAAGTCTAGGGACTAGATATGTAATTAGGCTATTGTTGTATTTAGATTAGAAGTTGTATTACTTATAAACTAGGGGGGGCTAGAAGTGTCAAGAACCAAACCCTATAACCTACCAAAAGAAAGATACGTTGTATGAGACAACAGTGTATAGCGGTTCTTACCGAAGAGACGCAATGGTTCAGAATAGTAGTATATATAGGATCGATTGTAATCAGAAATTTGTAACCAGAAATTCTTTTTAATACAAGTTCAATTTAGAACAATTTTTGTGTTCATATGAGATGTTTGATTCGAGTCAATGATGATCCGAAAGGCCAACAGTGGTATCAGAGCCTGAGGCTCGAATCAAACAACAGAGACAGTCGATTCAGAGGAATCGACTCAAAATTCGATTGAGTGAAAGATCGAATCAGAAGAAATTCAGAAGAAGAGAGACATACCGGTCTGTGCGACGGAGAAGACGCCGTGAGACCGAGATTGGAGAGACCGATTAAGAGGAGGGCGGTGTGCCCGTTTATGAAGCAGAGAAGAACGATTTGGTGTGAATCGTTTTACAAAGAGAGACAGAAAAGGACATACCGGTCTGTGCGACGAAGAAGACGCCGTGAGACCGAGATCGGAGAGATCGATTTAGAGAAGGGTGGTGTGCCTTGTTATGAACCAGAAAAGAACGTTTTCGTGTGAATCGTTCCAAAATCAGAAAAAGTAAAGAGAAGGAGAAAGGAGACTTACCCTTGTGAGACGGAGAGGACCCCGGCAATCAATCAGGGAGAAACCGTTGACCACTGCTGTTGCCGAAAGAATCGGAGACCCCGATTAACAGAGAGTGTTGGTGCCACCAGGGGCGAAGGTTACAAGGGTCCACGGAGGGCCCCGGCCCCTGCCGTTTTTTCGTTAGTAGTGGTAATTTTTCCGTTTTCGTACGAAATTTTTTTTACGTATAGAGCCGGCCCCTGCTTATTTTTTTTCCTAAATAATTCTTAGCCCCCGCTTATTTTTTTCCATAAAGAATTCTTGCTATGTTGAGATTGATTTGATAAGTTACGGGGGAGAAATGAAAAATTCAAAAAAAAAAATAGATTGTTCATTTTAAAAATAATCAGAGAAGTTACGTGAGCGCTTGCCGGAGAGAACGCCGGAGACCGATTGAAGCCACAAACCATAATCAGAGAAACCGATTACAAAATTGAAGGCATATTAAGTTAAAATCGCCTGATTGTTGTTGAATTTTATAATCGGAGAGCCGACTGAGAAATTGAGAAGAAACGACGTCGTGAGCGCCTGCCGGAGAAGAAGCAGCAGTGACCGATTGAGAGGATTTAGGTTTATTGCTGTCGTTGATTCGTAAACCAGAGAAACGAGGAAGAAGAAAAATTGAAGCCCTAGTTTTGGGTAGAGGTGCACAAAACGGTTTTTAACCCGAACCGGTTCAAACCTGACCCTAACCGGTTTGATCAACGGAAAGTCAAAACCGGTTTGGCCCTAAACCGGTTCGGGTTAACCCGGTTTGGAGGCAAGGAAATCCCTAACCTATTAAACCGGTTAGGGTTGGGTTGAAACCGGTTTGTGTGTTAAACCGGTTTTAATTAAAAAAAATCGAATAAATTCAAATAAATTCGATATTTTTAATAAAAAATCAAAAAAAAAAATATAACTAATATAAAACATAAAGTGCAACGTTTATTAATATTTGGAAAGTTCGGAAATTCAAAAAACATGACAAGATAAAATTATAAAATTGTAAAACATTACAAATGACAATATATATATTTATTTTTTGGAATATTGATTGATTATTCTTGTGCGTTGTCTTCGGAACTGGAGCTTCGTAGCCTTGCATCTTCGGCTAGTTCTTCATCGGTGACTGGTTCGGATATTATAATATCAACCTCGTTGTTGTGTATGATTTCTTCGGCTTGAATTTCGTCTTCGAGAGAAGTTTGGTCTTGTATCCTATTCATCGCATCCAAATGGTCCTTCAAGTAAATGCACATTTTCATCGCTAGGGGGTGAGTCTAGTCATTCATATCGATAAGACCCTGCCACTAAAAGAAAACGCAGATTCCGACTCTACCGTGGTAGCTTGGACGGTTAGTACATCACGGGCCATGGCGGAAAGAGTCGGAAACGAAGCTTCGTTTTTTTTCCACCAAGCCAAAATATCAAACCTCTAAAAAACGGTAGGTGGCATAAACGCTAAAAAGTTTGTGTCAATATACCTTCTGAGTTCGCTACTCGGGGTAGTACATCGAGACCGTTTACTAAATTCATTTAACATTTAGTTATATAAATTCAAATTAACATCTCTTGAGCTATTACTTGATGATGTACCCATTGTATCATGTGAAGTCGGAGTTGTATCATATTTATGTAAATAAACATCAAATAAATCTTGTAAACATTTGTTAAAATATGTTTTTGTGCCTTGTGCAAAATGGATGTCTTCACTATCCAAATTCAAAGCGTAAGTAATTCTATCAATCAACGTTTCAACCCCGAAAACATTTATAGTAGGGTTTAACGCGGCGGCACAAGTTATAACGGGAGACATTTCTTTAAAATATTTTACTAATTTTTCTTTCATCGGTTCTATCATTTTTGTAAAAAGAGTGATTTTATTTTCAAGTTTATACAACTTGTTAGCCATTAAATATATTTGTTTTAGAGTTAATGGACTTGTGAGATAATAAACACCGGATAAAAAAGTGGTGGTGGTTTTGAAAACTTTAAGCAATTCGGTTACGTCTTTTAAAATGTCCCAACTCGTAGACGAAAACTTTAGAATTTTACGACGAGGTTTTGAGGCAAGCATTTCATTAAATATTTCTAAAGTTTCTCTTTGTCGTAAAGCGCTATAAAACATATTATAAGTCGAGTTTCATTTTGTCTCGACATCCCAATTCGGACCTAAGCAAAGATTATTCGTTTCACGACAAAATCTAATATAATCATGGTATCTTTTTTTGTTACTAAAAATATTTTTAAGCATTTGTCGAAAAGCATATGTTAAGTTTGAAACCTCTTCAATTGCAAGCCCGGCTTGCACCGCCAAGTTAATGATGTGTGCGACACATCGACTATTGAAAAAAACGCCGTTACAAATCGGTTTATATTTAATTTTTAGTTTTTGAACCGCATTTGTATTACTAAATGCATTATCAAAAGACATTGAAAAAATTTTAGTTTGTAATTTAAATTCGGTTATAACACCATCTAATATATAAAATAAGTTTTCGCCGGTGTGTGGATATTCAAACAAGTCAAACGCGATTGTATGCTTCGTCATTTGCCACGTATTGGGATCAACCCAATGCGCGGTAACGCAAAGGTACGAATCGGGTATACCATGTGGAGCCGAACAAGCACGGTGGTTAAGTTTACACCGGTTTTCAAATTTTTAAATCCCAAAATTAATTCTTTTTTTGCTTTTTTCCTCATTTTTATACAATCTCGTCTAAGTGTTGTGCGACTTACTTGATGATAACGTGGTTGGAGTGTCTCTTGAATTATTTTTGTCAAGCGCGGATTGTCAAAGTGGTTGAACGGAAATCCTTCTTGGATCACTAACTTCGCCATTCGATCTCGAACAATATTTGGATCAAAGTTTCAAATTCCTCCTTCAGATGTCATCGAGGCTTGATCTTCATTTAGATTTCTCTTCAAGGACGGACACGATTTTTCCATATGAGATCTCAAACTAGTGTTTGAATCTTTCCCCAAAAACGCACCACACATCTTGCAACGAGCACGTTCCTTCCCGTTTGACAACAAACATAAATCGTAATTGCACCAAATTGCCGGATTTCTCGTTGTTGGTAGAATTTCCACAACGGTAACTTCGTTTGAGGAACCAACAACACCAAAACTTGCCATGCCTTTTTTTAAAGTTTAGAGAGCGTTTTTGTGAGCGTTTAAAGAGCGATTTTAGAATTTAGAGAGTGTAGAGAGAGGTGTGATCAACCCCAAACATCCCCCACCTATTTATATTGATTTATGGGTGCAAATGGTTTCAAAAAAATGGCCAAAAAGCCTCCCAACGGCTATAAAGCCGTTGTATAACAGCTAGTTCTTAACCCAGTGAAAAAACCGGTTCACCCAAAACCGTTCCATAACCCGGTCAAATTTTGATTCCTTTAAACCGGTTCATAACCGGCGATTTTGGTACAACCGGAACCGGTTTGTCCCAAACAGGTTTAAACCAAACCGGTTTACCGGTTTGGACCGGGTAGAAAAAAAACCGGTTTTTTTGTGCACCACTAGTTTTGGGTGTTGTTCGTGAAGCAAGGCAGAAACAAAAGGAATTGGTGGTGTGGTGTCTAGTGAAGCCAAGACGCCAAGTTACAAAAAAAAAAGGGAAGGCTGGGCCTTAGGATTTTGGGCCGGCAATTTGTGGGCCGACAGAAAAAAAAGGAAAAGCAAATTATTGGGCCTGGTTAGTGTAAGTGTACCAAAAGAAACAAACAAACATTTGTTTGTTAAATTGTTGTTGCTCTTAGGCCAACAAAAAGGAAATAAACAAAAACAAGATTTACTTGTTTTTTTATTATTAAAGAATAGAGAAGGCAATTTTTATGAGGACGGTTATAAGCAAGTGGTGCTCGTGGTTTACGTCACCAAAAGAGATGATACAAGAGACGAGTGGTGTTTGTGGAGTACGACATCAAAGAGACGAGGAAGAGAAAACCGAGTTGCTTTCATGATAGAGACAATATCTATGTTTCAAGTAATAAAGACCGAGCAGACAACGTTTGTGAGAAGGCAACGAAGCCGAATTTCAAAGATAGAGACAAAGACCTACTACAGCGTGTTCATGACCAGGATGGTTAGAATATGAAGATATGGAAGACATGGATTAAGAAATTAGGGGGAATGTTGAAAATTAATAATTCCTTAATCCATGTGTCGGTCAAAGATTTAGTGTATTATGTAAAGTGTATATAAGTCTTGGGACTAGATATGTAATTAGGCTATTGTTGTATTTAGATTAGAAGTTGTATTACTAATAAAATTGGGGGGCTAGAAGTGTCAAGAACCAAACCCTATAACCTACCAAAAGAGAGATACGTTGTAGGAGGCAACAAACACATCGCTTATATGTGTGTATAGCGGTTCTTACCGAAGAGACGCAATGGTTCAGAACAGTAGTATGTATAGGATCGATTGTAATCAGAAATTTGTAACCCAAAATTCGTTTTAATACAAGTTCAATTTAGAACAATTTTTGTGTTCATATGAGATGTTTGATTCGAGTGAATGATGATCCGAAAGGCCAACAATATCATGAAGCATTGTTAAAAGATCAATAAATTGATAAGTTGACTATAAAATAAACAAAATATAATATTAAGATCTATATAAATACACACATATATATAGGGGAAGGTTCCACTAACAAGTGTTTTTTCGCTAAAAAGTGGGCCAAACGAACTCCGATTGAGCTTATTCCAGAGACGTTGGAACCGTCGCATCGAACTCTAATCCGTACCCAAAAACCTAAACGACCATCCACCTGCACCCCCAAAAATCTAAACCCCCAGTCCAACCCCACCCCAAAAAGCCTAAAACCACCACCCCCACCCCCCCAAAAACCTAAACCCCCCACCCCACCAAAAACCTAAACCCACCCCCACCCACCCCCAAAAACCTAAACCCCCACCCCCATCCCCCAAAAAAACCTAAACCCTAAAATTTAAACCCTAAAAGTTAAACCCTAACGCTAAACCATAAGGCTAAAACCCTAAAATTCAAACGTAAAATCTAAACCTTAAAAGCTAAACCCTAAAAGCTAAGATGGTAGAGTTCGACGAGACGGTTCCAACGCCGCTGAAATGAGCTCAATCGAAGTTCGTTTGACATCGTTTCTAAGCGTTTTGTTCATTTCTTAGATTTTTTAGCGAAAATATACTTCTTATTTGATCCTCCCCATATATATATATATATATATATATATATATATATATATATATATATAACGAAGACATGTCGAGTTAGATCCTCCCCCTGCTTGAAATAGTGAAACTGTTCAATATTTCCCAAATGGAGCTAGAGTAATCAAGATCTTATCTTTCTTTCTTCTCAAACTTAATTTCAAAATCAAATTACAGAATTACTTGGTGCATTCACAGTTTGACAGTAATTTTACCACCATTAATAAAGAATATCCCAACACTAGAACACAGAAATCTGTTACAAGCGAGCGAAAAGCAATGTGCTAGCAACAAGGCATGTAGCTTTTAAGAGACAAAGATCTTTATGTCTAAGATGATAACAAGATTCAGATATGTTTATAATTTACCAAACATGTATCCCAGATATTTAGTAACAAAATAAATCACAAACGGAGATAAATATTTCAAATAATTTACCATAGAATCTGCTCTTAGATGTTTATTTTTTTTAGAATGACATCATAGACTACCAATAACTCATGGCATTCAATTTACTATCATAAACATTAAATTGTTTGTATTATTATCTTTAGAATACACATCCAACAAACGCTATTGAATCGAAACAACGATTCAAAGACCTGTGACTGCTACCGAATAGCTGCCTACCTAAGCCGAATATTCAAACGGAGTTCAATAGGTACAAATTATAGAATGATTAGATTTTAACACACCCCTAATCATTGATTAAACTTAGGTATTCACAAATATTCTTATGGTGATCCTCCATATCCTTCATCACCTCTTAGTTTCTTTGATTTCATGAAGTTTTCTATTCCTTCCAAATAGAGTGCATAGATTGTCTTCAGTTCAAAACCCATGATTTCTTCATTTCCCATTTCAATTGCTATGTTGTTCTAAGCATTACTAACTGAGGCTTCGGTGTATCAACCACTAAGTTGAACCATCAAATAAAGAGTGTACAAATCGACGAAGATAAATAGTTTGATACCAATCTAATATTTCCCAAAATGTTTCTCTAAAGTTGTTGTACTTGTACACACGAACGTACTCATGCAATATATAAAAGAACTCAAAGCATTCATTAATGGACCTTATACTATAGTGAATTTCTTCTTTCTTGATTCCCTGTTTGCTTGCATATCTAATGCATCAAAGTAATTTGATAGGTACTCATCCCTTTTCCTTTCAAATTAAAAGTATCCGACTCGCTTGACTTTTCATCTTTCATCTCGCTTTCACCATCCCAATTCACATTAAATTTATCACCATCAAAATGTCACCCTAAAGGCTTGTAGATGTAGGATTCAAGGGAATTGAGAGAGGTGTGTTTGTGGATCTGTTGATTTTATCTATAGTTGATGACTTTGAAGTGTGGAATTCAGTCGGTTGGGGATCTTATTTGTGGAAACTAACTTATGTGTTTGATGGAAAAACAAGAGTACTAATGGAAGGGATAAAACAAGAGTACTAATGGAAGGGATTTTACCCAAATTTTGCATGTGTTTGATGGAAAAACAAGAGTACTAATGTAAGGGATAAAATATTCTGTAATCGGTTTTTTATGGGTTTTTAAGGTATTCACTAATATTTAATGCATTTAAATATTTGTTTAGTTAAAGTAGACTAATACTAACATGTTTTATTTTATTTATTAGATTTGGATCTATGAAATACGTTGAACCAATCCTAGATGCTTTGGTCGGATATCTCCATAAGTTTTTAGTTGGAAAATTGTTTTGCATCTTATTGCAGATGAAAACATCATAAAGGTATGAATTTTTTTCAATGGGTCAATAAAACTCCGCGTATCGTCGGGAAATTCTTCAAACTTCCGGCTTATCTCCGAAAGCCTACTGCGTGAAACTATCAAAGTCGGCAATCGAATTTGGAACTGTCGAAGTCGGTGGAAGAGTGGCAAACTCAGCGTTTCACCCGGAAATGTGGTAAACTCGGCGTTTCACCTGGAAATGTGGTAAACTCGGCGTTTCGCCGGGATATATTTGAAAGTTTGTTTATTTTCTCTTATAACTTTGTTTGTCTTATATTTCCTTAAATTTTAAATTATAATTTTATTTTATTTTTCTCAACCTTATAATTTGCCACAACCATTACAAGTAACAGAAAAAGAGTCGGAAGAACTTTGGTGACAATCTAGTATCACTTATTTGAATAGCCTTGTTCCGAAATATGATCTTAATAATCCATCATGGGATTTTGATGATAATAAGAATTGTTTTCAAAATCAAATATCCAGAGTTTTTCAAAATCAAATAGATACTGATTTCCAAAATCAAATGGGCACAGATTTACCTAAAGATTATGTACCAAATTTTTTTACTAGTAATCCCAACATGATCCAACAAATTGGTAACACTGTGAATTCATTGTTAGCTAATCAAAACAAGTATCATGGACAATATGAGGTATGGTTTTTTCTTAGAAAATATTAATTTTTTAAATACTTATTCTTTGTGTTATTTATTTTGTTTTTTATTCGTATACAATGTTTTATTGGAAAAGCTGAAAACTCCTATAGGATTATTATTGAAAAACAAAATCTCTATCTTCAATATTTGAGATAATAACTACAATTATGTGTTGTTAATTAAAATTAAATCTTTTTATCACAATTATAATGTTATGGTTTGTTTTTTTTCATAGGAGTTTTTGAAGACTACTTCTGATAGTCTAGCCGTAAATTTATTTTAAAATTAACATTTTTTACAATGTTATGGTATGTTATATATTTTCTTAAAATTAAATTTCTTTTTTGAATTAATGTACAGGCTTACTATGGGATTATCAAAAAATGTCCTTGAAATTAAGATTTCATACGTAATAAAAAGAACCTTTTTTATTCAAAAAAAGTTTAAGTATGTTATAAATTGTTTAATGATATTATTAAGTGGGAAACAATGATGATTATGTGTCTACTAATGATGATTGTGTAGTACTAACACCGGTTCATGATAGTTCTCATCATTCTGATGTAAGGGAAAACCTATATTTAATTGTTTAAAGTTTAGTACGTATTTAGTATTATTATTTATAGTTAATATTTTTTTTATGTAATTATCGGCTCCTTTAGCTTGAAGAAGGAAGAAACGATTAAGAAAGTTAGGCCCGACTTTGAAATCACCGTTTGAGAGTCCTCGTTTTCATAAGAAGAAGGAAGATGATGTTGATTGAGAATTTTTGCACACTTTAAAGAAAAGAACCACATATTCGAGCGTCTATTGCTCCATTGTTTGATCTTGAACCTGAATTTTGTAATGTTCTTTTGGCACTGGATGGTGGTGGCGGTTGGTTGATCAAATGGTAAAGTTAAATAATTTTTTGAGAACTCTTAATCATGAAATTTGGTTAAAATTCTTAATTATGATTTTTTTTGTTACAACATTTACACATGTTGGATTCATTTTCTTCTTTTATCGAGACCTTTAGAAGCTCGTTGGACTATTTTGCCAAAACATTTTACAGGAGGTTTGCTTGACGACCAATGAAATTTTGATCTAGCAACGACTAAAATCATTCCTTTTCCATCAATTCTCAACGTTGATGTGGTAAGATTCATCTCATTTTTTTTAAAGTTATAGAATTAATAATAAATAATATTTGTTTATAGTTTTATATACCACATAATATACCTCAAAAGCATTGGTTTCTCATAAAAGTCGACCTTATTGAATGGAGTCTGACGAAATACGAATTAAAACTTACTATTATTTATTTTTTCACAGTTTTCAAGATTCTTACAAGGAAGAGGTCGAAGAGTTTGTGAAATTAATCGAAAATGGATTCCCTCAATGGTTACTAATCAATGATTATATTTTTGAAAACTATAGACATCCTTGTAAACACATCGTACCAAAAAATGTTCCTCAACAATCTGGACCAAGGGGTGATTGTGGGCATTGGGTTTGCATCTTTCTTAATCGTTTAATTAATGGTTTAAATTGTATCAAGCAGGGGAAGATACGGTCAAAACAGCTTCGGATTTTCGCTTGGAACTTGCCAAAGTATGTTATGACAACAAATGTGAAGAAATTTATGTAAAGACCGGAGAACAAAATAAAATTAAATAATATTAGTTAAATTTTGTGTTTTGTTGAATATCATTTTACTACTGTGTGTGTGTTTTTTTTATATTGTATCAACTAAACCCACATCCAACATGATTTTATATTCAATTTTGGGACTGGAACAATATTATGTCATGTCTACAAAATTTTTATAATTTTATAAAATCAAATTATGAAGCCATACACTCTTAAAAATCAACACAAAATTAATACATGACGTAACATAAAAAATTAAATAGTTAAGTCATACACTCATAAAAAATTACATAAATTTAAAATAATCTTCTACGGGTCATAGCATTATCTCCCTTCGGTTTTGATGAAATATTATCATTCAAATTTTGTAAGCTATCTGAGCTTAACTTCTCTGTAACAACAAACAAACTAATCTCTCTAACCCCGTTAACTCCAATGTATTAGGTTAATAAAGTGGCATTTTCCTCACTCTTAAATGGAAATAAATCGATATCTAAATTACCGGCCGGGGTTTTAAAATAAATACAAAGACCTGGATGAAGACACCCGTATCCAAACTGCGGTATGATACAATCGAGATCATCAACCTTAAACTATTGGATTTTAAGAAAATCCACAATTGTGACCAAACCTTATTTTTTATATATTCTATCCGGAGATGAGGAAAATTTACTACCATGGTATAGCTTTAAGGAGAAGTATTCTGGTATGTCCTCGTAAAGTTGTTGAACAACCATTGCTTGATCGTACTCATTTACAGATCGGAGAAGCCATGAATCTGGATAACAAATCATCCGAAAACGCGTACTCTTTGTTACTAGTCATGTTTGAGAAAGTTTGTGTGTGGAATGAGGCTAGGAGTGGGTTCTATTTATTGAATTTTGTGTATTTTGTTTTCCAATAAGCTCTTCTATTTAAAGCATACCTCTAACTCTTCCTCTTAACACTTTTTTATCTCTTTCTTATCAAACACTTCTCTTTATTTTTTACAATGAAAGCCCACCCAGCCAATACCACACCCAGCCAATACACAAATCATAGAACTAGATGTCACAACCTTGGAGACATCTTCGCCTACCAAAGGGACAACGAAAAGATACTGGGGCATTATCTTCTTTAGTCCCAGAGAATGAACCAGAAGTTAACCCTACATAAATATGTAAATGGGCGAGTCCGTGTGAGGAGTTAGACAACTGGTCTGGAAATGTTATCTAGTTTTATAAACACGGAGATGCTAAGGTCTATTATTAACGTTTATTTGAGTATGCTATAGTGCTTGATAAAGTATTTTGTGGTACGCTTTTAGGGTGCCAAAATAAAGGTCGTTTATCACCAACGGTAAGATTTTGTAAATTTTAAAGGTATTATGTTTTCCTCTAATATACTCCGTCTCAATTTTTTTTTACAGGATATCGAAGCATGGGTGCAAAGACTAATGATTTGGAGATATACTAAACTACTTAAAAATAGTCCTTTAAATATACGATGGGCTATATTTAAACAAGAGTTTTTCAATCACCTTTTACTACAACCGGATGATACATTTACAATTTCAATGGCCCCGGTATAAAACAAATTTTTCCTCCACTTTGAGAAGTTGATTATATTTATCTTCGACTTTTAATGAGTACAAAGGAATGGTTACTTATCGGTGTTGATCTCAACACTACGTGTTTAACACAATACAATTATGAAGATTTTAACCACCCGAAATACACAAAGGTGGTTTCGTCGGTGATTACAAAACTTATTGTGTATTTTGGTGCGTTGTTGATTAACATTGGGTTTTGGAGGAAGTCGGGGAGGAAGAAAAGATAATTCAAATTTACGACAATGATGATTATAAGCCGAGATACAATGGTTGGCTGCAACAAAATTCTGGCATACATGCGTGTATGGTAATTGAACATCTGGTTATGGGTAAACAACTAAATATACCCATGGATTTTGAAGAGACAGCTAAGAAGTATCGACGTTCTATGGCTGAGAAATTGTGGTATTTTCGATGTCCATATCCCGTTAGTTAGTCCTTGAATCGAGTTACACTATCTTTCTAATTATATTTTTAATATTAAACATTAGTTTATGAAATTTAAATTTCGAATCTGTTCATATATAAAAGACTCGGCGTTTCTCCCAATTGTGTTAAAAAAACTTGGCGTTACGTCCGGTTTTTAAAAATACGTGGTGTTTCGCCCGGTTTTTTAAATAACTCAGCGTTTCGCCCGGTTATTTAAAAGACTCGGCGATTCGCCCGGTTCTTATTGCTCGCCGAATTTAAAAACACTCGGCATTTCTCCCGGTTATTTATATAAACTCGGCGTTTCGCCAGGTTATTTTTAATTTTTTTAATTATAAGATTATATTGTAAGATTTATAATGTAAATAATTTTTGAAATTATAAGATTGTATTATAATATTTATTTTTTATTTATAATATAAGATTTTTTTGAACCTTTATAATCCGTCAATCTCTTTGATAATGAACACAAATTTGTTCATGTGGGTTTGGAACCTCGATTCCTACCTCATGGACATAAAAAAATACTGGCCGCCGGTTTCATTGTTGTGCTCGGATGGTAAGGATAAATTTTTGTTTATAATCTTCTCTTCTATTTTATTGATCTAGTAAGTTGGGCTGAACCTCCTCTAAGTCCAGGAGCTATAGACATCATTAATGGATTGCTTAGATCGAACAACAAGAAATAAGAAAAAGGGAGGTGCTTGAGGAATCAAGTTAAAAGACTTAGAATGTGTTTGTTATTAGCGGATATTGTTTGTAACATATTTCATGATAAACTGAGATGAATTTGCTTATTATGTCAAGTTGAAATTTATTTATGTTCAAATTCTTTTCTAATGGAATTAATGATGTTGTTAACCGATTACCACCTAATATTCATTATAATATAAAGGATTATTGGATTTTAATAATCTCACCTTTTACTAATTGGCCAATAATAATCCCAACTGAGAATATTCTTACCACTAGTCCCTACTTTCAAACTATTTTGTTACATTGGACTTCCCGTTAAAAAAACTTAACGTCGTTAGATTTTATATGGCGTGGACATCTGTAAACTACCGGAAAGTCGAGTCAAGCTAGCAGTGGTCTCGTGGTGGGTTTTGAATTGGCTCTGGTGGTGTTTAACTTGTCTCGTTAAACACTACCGTTATCTCTGTTTGGACTTGCCGGACCAACGAGACTAGTTAAACACCACCAGAGCCAATTTCAAAACCCACCACGAGACCACTGCTAGCTTGGCTCGACTTTTCGGCGGTTTGCAGATGTCCACGTCATATAAAATCTAACGGCGTTAAGTTTTTTTAACGGGGAGTCCAATGTAACAAAATAGTTTGAAAGTAGGGACTAGTGGTAAGAATATTCTCAGTTGGGATTATTATTGGCCAATTGATAAAAGGTGGAATTATTAAAATCCAATAATCCTAATATAAAACATTACAAATAAAAATTACAATACACATTACATAAACTTTTTCCTTAATAAAAAAAAACATAAATAAAAAAATTACACGGGTGGTTAACGGTAAAGAAAAAAAAGAGAGATTGAAGATAATTGAGAGACGCCAACATCACGAACGATGTGTGTTCTGATAGGAGCAAGTCAATCATCCCTACCTACAGAACCCACCGCCGCCCCGGCTGATGTATGAACACAAGGCTTCATACGCTCCCCACCCTTGGGACACATACATATTTTCCGAGTTCACCGATTATAACTTGGATGATATTTTTCCTCATTTTGCTAAGTGACTATTTTCATTTTTCATTTAGTTAAGTTAAAAATACACAATGAACGGTACATATATAAATAGACGAGACGCCTGATTACTTAAAAAGTAGAACAAAATGCCGTCTTATTTTAATCTTAGAACAAAATGCCAGATTATTTAAATCTTAGAACAAAATGCCTGATTATTTTAATTTTAGAACAAAACGCCCGATTATTGTATTCTTAGAAGAAAACGCCTGATTATTTTAATGTTAGAATAAAACGCCTAATTATTTTAATTTTAGAACAACACGCCTAATTATTTTGATCTTAGGTCGCCGGGTAATGAAATCTAGGCGAAACACCTAGAAATGATACACTGAACTCGGCGAGGCCGACAAGCTTCCGAACGCCGAAACATTTTGAAAACTCGCCGAAAACATGTTTTGGCAGTTTGTCGAGTTTTAAAAATTTTCAGTCGAAATTGACTCGTGTAAGTTAATGAGTGAAGCCACGTGACCTCAGCGAAGTCACCGAGTTTAGGTAGTATCTCGGCGAAAAACCGTGTTTATTTTGAGATAGTTGACTTTTCTATGATTGTTTTTGTAAAAAACTTTTAAAAATGTTCATTTTAGGAATCTACCCTGATTTTTATGGTGTTTCAAAGTCAATATTTTCTTATTAAGACTAGGAACATTGTATACCCCTTAATGCATGTGTTTGTTTCACCGAGTGTGTTTGTTTCACCGAGATTCACTTCAACATATATTACCCATTCCTTTTATGAATTTAAAGTCATTTCCTTCCACTTTAGTGTCCACACCAAAACTAGATTTAAAATTTGTTAGCAATGCCCGGTTGCCGGCCATATGATCACTACAAGAATGTTAACCTATCCCGACGCCTTTTTGCGACGACATGTCGTCCAAAAAGTTCAAATTTTATTTAATTTACATTTATTTTTATGGTAGTATGTGATTAAGAACGTGATTACATTTTATGGTAGTATGTGATTAAGAACGCGATCCCATGTTTAAAAATCAGTCTCAATGACTAAGAAATCCTTATGCAATTTATAGACATGTTCCTTTGTTATTGGCGTTTCATATAACCGCCAACTTAACCATAATATTCAAAAGGAGTTCAAACAGGTACAAATTACAGAAATATTACTCATGTTATACAATAATAATAAAATATTTATAATAAGCCTTTTATCCTAAGTTGAATGAATGATTAGATTTCAACAAAAATAAGTACCTCCTAATACTCTACTCAAAATTTTATAAAATATTATATTTTAAAAAAATTATAAAGTTATTCTATAACTAATTTTTAATAAGAAAATAATTAGACAAACAAAATTATTTGAAGATGCCGGCGGAAAGGTCGTAAACCGATTCCATTTTTTAACAAATAGTAGGTGCAAACTACAATGTCATGTTTTAATTTTTTTCTAAAATCAAACCAAACTTTCGAAGTAGGATTTTAGTTTTTTAATTATTTATTTGGATGGCATATCATCATATTATTTTGGGGTGTTTTCGTTATTTTAGGAGACATTTTCTCTGGATCGTACGAATATATTTTGAGGAGGTTTAAAAGTAAAAGTATAAAACCGGGCATTTGATTTATAATAAATACATTTTCTGAATTTACCGTATCAATAAACTTGTAGAAAAGTCAAATATTGTATTGCTAGAATATAGTCAAATCTTTATTTTGATCTAGCACTCATGAATATTTTGATTGTTTTCAGTGAAGGTAATTTTTAATGAGAAGTTGCTAAAGAAAATGAGAAGTTGGTAGATTCGTTCAAACTTCAAATGGTAAAATACGTCCTACTTGTCCTTTACACTAATTAGAATAGTGTTTACATACTGATGACCATCTCCAAGAATTCACATGTTTGGGACAATATATATATATACACCCAGTGACGGACCCAGGATTTTTTTTCTATGGGGTCACTTTTTTTTGTCTCTTATTTCTATCAACCTAGACGTTAAAATTTTCGGGTCAGGTCAGGTTGATCGGGTAAAAATAATAACATACTCGAATCTAGATTTGATGACTTTCTTTTCAAAAATCGTTCCATAATCGGATTAATCCCTAAAATTCAAGTTTCATGTTTAAAGATTCAAGTTTCAAAAGTTTACTAATCAAGTTTCAACAATATTAATTTGGAAAAGGAAAAAAATGACACTAACCTTCTTTCTCATTCATTTTGATTTCTGATTAAAAAATCCGGTGTTTTTTAGCTTCTAATGAGTTCGATGCTATTGTCAGTGGAAATTTAGGAATAATTTTGAAAAACAAAATCTCAATCTTCTTTCTTTGTGCTTGTGATTAAACAAATGCAAACAAATAAAAAATTGTGGGATTAAACAAAGGTTAACATATAAACAATTGTGAGAATAAACAAATATTAGGGAAAAGGAAAAAAACCTTATATCTTTCTGAAACAATTGTGAGAAATTCTGTTGTGTGCTACGATTCACTAACTCGGATGATAAAACAAGCATATGGTGATTTTCTCTTTTGATTAAGTTTGATTAAACAAAAAGGTGGGAAAATTGTTTCTTTGTCTGCGACGGCTGAAAAGGGAGGCATTAGGTTTGAGATTTTGTGAATTAATAAGATCTTTAGTTTTAGAGTAAAAGGCAAAAAAAAAATAAGGAAACAAATGTCACCAAAAGGATTCGAACCCGTGACCTTTTAAAACGGGTGAACACGTGAACAAGGGAATAAACCATTGAGGCAAGTTTATGAATTATTAGTATTTTCACTCAGATTATATTTATGGGATCACTGCAGAAAAACTATGGGGTTACTTAAATTTTCGGTGTTATACGCTCTACTAAAATTTCAAAAATCAATGGGGTCACTTAACCCCGGTGGCTACAAGGTAGGTCCGCCCCTGTATACACCATTGAAATAGATGGAAATAATAAAACCAAACACAAGAATAACTCTTGTTGAAGAAATGGGGCACAGACTTGGTGCTGTTATTTGTTGTATCTTGTTGATTTCATGTGTTTTAGCAAATGTCACAGCACTACAACAAATTGACCCTGTCTCGACGCCACCTGTACCGACGACATTTGTCGTCGGGATAGGTCACCCTATACCGACGACATGTCGTCGGTATAGGTCAAAACCAAAATTTTAGTAGGGAGACCCTATAGCGACGACATGTCGTCGGTATAGGGTTGAGGCAGGTTGGAGGGAAAACTGGCGCCCAATGAATTTTTGGGGAAAAAGTCGCTATAGGTTAATTTTGATTTTCTTTTTGTTTTTTTTTATTTAATAAATTTTCGTCGGTCAAAATTTTTTTTTTAAATTAAAAAAAATTCTGGAAAACCCTATAGCGACGACATGTCGTCGCTATAGGTTAATTTTGATTTTTTTTATTTAATAAATTTTCGTCGGTCATAATTTTTTTATCTTAAAATTAAAAAATTTCTGGAAAAATTCTTTGTGTAATTAACGGGTTCCGGGCTTCCTCATGCCTCGTCGGACACCCATCCCCCCAACCGGCCACCTCTAGGGTTCGGCCGAACCCATGCACACACATGAAGGTTCCCTACGATCACAAACAAGCATTTAAACAGGAAGGTTTTCAAGATTATACCTCTAGATCGGAGAGCCCGTGCCAATCGAATTCCCGAATCACCTCGTCTTCTTTGAAACTCAACTTCTCTTCTAAACCCTAGAATTATGAAACATGTGTAGTATTGATTCAAGGATCCCGACACACTAAGGATGATTAGAGATCGACAAAATACATCAAATCGGACTTGAAACGCGATGAACGGCTCTCTCCCTCTCCTCCTTGCTCTTCGACGGCTGAATGTGAAAATGGGGTCTCCATATTTGCGTTGCACCCTAAAGGGTGTTCTTCACTAGGGCCAGGCTTGGCCCACGCTCACCCAAGGTCTCCCGGGCTTGGTTTTGTTCACGTTTTTTAATAAAACCTGCCAAAACCCCGTTAATTACCCGTTAACCTTTACAATAATTTACATAATTACAAACCCAGTTATTTTATGAAAAACCGGGATGTTACATCTTGGGTCGTTGAACCCTTATGGGTTAGTGTTGAAGTGTGGGTTATTAACATGTCAATAAACGACAAACCATTTTATAAAGGATTGTAATGTTCTGAGTTCAATCAAATGGTATTTCTTGTTTGCAGGTGAGGTATCTTGGCTAGAGAGCGGTGCTACTCGGATTGGTGTGTAGGCATTTGTAAGATAAGATTAAGATTGATATTGAGTTTATATAGGGTTACAACTATTTTAAATTAAGACTTCCACTAATTGTTTGTAATAAAGCGAGTATTTTTAAAGAGAACACCCAGTGATGAGAACCAACTGTAGGGTACCCAGTTTGGGGCCATACAGGCTGGTCTTGGATGTTTCACAAACGTCCGAGACATCGTGAAGGCAATCAACAGACTTCTAATGTCTTGCACGGTGGGGTTCCGATTAAAAATTCTTCTTATTCCATGAATTTTGTTCAGGTATCGGTTTCGATTTTTCTCACGAATTTCCCACTTAATTCTTTAGTGAATGAGATTTGGAAGTTGTGCTAGAATGGGAGGTTGAGAATTAGAGTTTTGCTTGACAATGATAAATCCTTTGCGTCTGATCTGACCCGGCCCAACCCGAAAAGTATGTAAATAGAGTTCATAGATGATACAACAGCAACTATGTTTATATTTGTGTTTGAACTCGATTTGACCATCTTCATAAAATCGTATCAGCTTAAACCTACAATTAGGTTTAATGTCTTGTTGTTTAGTGTTGATTACACATAGTTGGTTATGATAGAAAAGAGTTGTGAACATCGGTTTTATTTTGCAACAGAAATTTAGATATTACATTGTATTAGTTTGTTGATAATTTTATAATTTTGTAGAAATTTTTGGTTTGATTTGTTTTTTTATATATTTATGTGCTATTGGATATATATTGATTATAAAATAAATTTTTTATTTTAAATAGAAAAATATGGAATTCAAAACTTTAATTTTTTTATCTTAATAAATTTTTTATTTTAAACAGAAAAATATGGATTTCAAAACATTAATTTTTTTTATCTTAATAATTTTTTTTTTAAATTAAAGAAAATTCTGGAAAACCCTATGGCGACGACATGTCGTCGGGATAGAGTTTTTCCAAAATTTTGAATGGGACACCCGGGTTGAGGCAGGTTGGAGGGAAAACTGGCGCCAATTTTGATTTTTTTTATTTAATAAATTATTTTTTTTAAATTAAAAAAATTCTGGAAAACCCTATGGCGACGACATGTCGTCGGGATAGTGTTTTTACCTTTAGGCCACTGTACGACGAAACCTGTGCCGACGACATGTCGTCGCTATAGGCCACTTTACCAACGACAAGTGGACCTATGCCGACGACATGTCGTTGCTATAGGGTGCAGCGCGAACAAATAGGGAAACAGACGGCAGAACTTCATTTTCAGCCAAAACTCCCCCAATTCTGTCTCTCCGGCGATTTCAACGTTTTTGGGCTATTTGGAAGCAACTTTCACACAAACTTTCGGGATTTAAGGTGAGCTAACATCCGGGTTCATATTTTAGCTAATTTTTTAAGATTTTGAAGTTTTGTTTGTTTATTTTGGTTAGGTTTTGGAGGAATTTCACCATTTCTTGAATTTCTAGCTTTGTGAAGGTAAATACTCGTTTTAATTACTAATTTGTGTTGAAATTTGGTTTATATCAAAGATTTTTATGATTTTGTATGTATGTGTTATGTTTGTATGTTTGTATGTATGAGTATGTATATTTGTATGATGGAATTATTAAATTATGATTAGTTTATGTCATTTGGTTTAGATGTGTGTTTATTTTATATAATTTAGTTTATGTAAATTAGTGTTTGTATGTATGTGTATGTATGTGTGTAATTTGTGTTTATGATGATTAGTTTTAATGTTTAGTTTGTATGTATGTGTGTAATTTGTGTTTATGATGATTAGTTTGAATGTTTAGTGGGTATGTATGTGTGTAATTTGTGTTTATGATGAAATTTGGTTTAGATCAAAGATTTTTATGATTTTGTATGTATGTGTATGTATGTATGTTTGTATGTATGAGTATGTATTTTTGTATGTATGATGGAATTATTAAATTATGATTAGTTTAGGTCATTTGATTTAGATGTGTGCTTATTTTATATAATTTAGTTTATGTAAATTAGTGTTTGTATGTATATGTATGTATGTGTGTATTTTGTGTTTATAATGATTAGTTTGAATGTTTAGTTTGTATGTATGTGTGCAATTTGTGTTTATGATGATTAGTTTGGATGATTAGTTTGTATGTATGTGTGTAATTTGTGTTTATGATGATTAGTTAATATGAATGTATATATGTGTATGTATGTTTGTATGTATTTGTTTGTAATTATGTAATCGGACATTTATTTATGTTTGTATGTATATGTTTGTAATTATGTAATTGGGCTTTTATTTATATATGTATGTATGTAATTGTGATGTGTAGGTATATAAGATGGTATTTATTGGGAGCAACTTTCACAAAAACTCTCGGGATTTAAGGTGAGGTAACATCCGGGTTTCATATTTTAGCTACTTTTTCAAGATTTTGAAGTTTTGTTTGTTTATTTTGGTTAGGCTTTGGAGGAATTTCACCATTTCTTGATTTCTAGCTTTGTGAAGGTAAGTACTTGTTTTAATTACTAATTTGTGATGAAATTTGATTTAGATCTAAGATTTTTATGATTTTGTATGTATGTGTATGTATGAATATGTATATTTGTATGTATGATGGAATTATTAAATTATGATTAGTTTAGGTCATTTGGTTTAGATGTGTGATCATTTTATATAATTTAGTTTATGTAATTTAGTGTTTGTATGTGTGTAATTTGTCTTTATGATGATTAGTTTGAATGTTTAGTTTGTATGTATGTGTATGTATGTGTGTAATTTATGTTTTTGATGATTAGTTTTGATGATTAGGTGGTATGTATGTGTGTAATTTGTGTTTATGATGATTAGTTAATATGAATGTATATATGTGTATGTATGTTTGTATCTATATGTTTGTAATTATGTAATTGGACATTTATTTATGTATATATGTTTGTGTGTATAAATTTGTAATTATATAATTGAGCTTTTATTTATGTATGTATGTAATTGTGATGTATAGGTATATAAGAGAGTATTTATTCATATGCTTATGTATGTTTGTATGTATATGTAACTTTATTTAATTTTGTTACAAGTTCGAAACTCGTTGCGGTTGACGAGAGGAAGAACGTCGTACACATAATCAATTTGCATATTTGTGTGTCGAACAAGTTTATGTTTTGAATGTTTGATTTGTCGAACAAATTTGTGTGCCGAATAAGTTTGTGTGTCGAACAATTTGGATGTTTGGTTTATGTTTCGGATATTAGTTTTCATCCGATTTTAATGTTTGAATGGTTTATATTTATGATTTGCAGGTTTTTGTTTTTAGAAATTTAATATTTCTGGATAAAATATTAAAAAAAAAAAAAAACAGAAAAGACCTGTACCGACGACATGTCGTCGCTATAGGCCTTTTTAAAAAATTATTAAAAAAAACAAAAAAACCCTATAGCGACGACATGTCGTCGGAATATGGTCAACCTATAGCGACGACATGTCGTCGGTACAAGGTTGGAATCTATACCGACGACATGTCGTCGGTATAGAATTTCTTTTTGAATTATTTAATTAGACCCTATAGCGACGACATGTCGTCGGTATAGGCTGACCTATACCGACGACACCTATCCCGATGACAATCTTGGTCTCTTGGTACGACTCAATCCCGACGACATGTCGTCGGTATAAGCTATCCCGACGACAAGTCGTCGCTATAGGGTCGAAAAAAGTCGTCGGTATAGGGTGATATTGTTGTAGTGCAGATGCATCCGCAAGAACGAAACTCAGAACATCTAAAGGTTTGTGTTGATATATATATAAATATATTTTTTTCCCACTTATTTAATTATTCTTGTTAGACTTGATTCACTGACCTCTGCTCATTGCGTGGAAATCTCTCCGGCCAAGCATTACTAACTGATGCTTCCGTGTATCCAACACTAAGTAGAACCATCAAATAAAGAGTGTATAGTTTGATACCAATCTAATATTTCCCAAAATGTTTCTCTAAAGTTGTTGGAGTACTTGTACACACGAATGTACTCATGCAACATATCGAAGTACTTATACTATGGTGAATATTTTATTCTTTCTTGATTCCTTGTTTGCTTGCATATCTAATGCATCAAAGTAATTTGATAGGGACTGATCCATGCCCCCCCCCCCCACCACCCCCCGGGATCGTACGAGTATATTTTAAGGAGGTTGAGAAGTTAAAGTACAAAAAGGGGCATTTGATTTTTAATAAATACATTTTCTGAATTTAGCGTATCAATAAACTTCTAGAAAAGTCAAATATTGTATTGCTAGAAATATAGTCAAATCTTTATTTTGATCTAGCACTTGATCAACATGAATATTTTGATTGTTTTCAGTGAAGGTTGTTTCTAATGAGAAGTTACTAAAGAAAATGAGAACTTGTTAGATTTGTTCAAACTTCAAATGGTAAAACACGTCCTGCTTGTCCTTTACACTAATTAGAATACCATCTCCAAGAATGCACATGTTTGGGACAATATATAAACACCATTGAAATAGATGGAAATAATAAAACCAAACACAAGAATAACTCTGTTGAAGAAATGGGGCATAGACTTGGTGCTGTTATTTGTTGTATCGTGTTGATTTCTTGTGTTTTAGAAAATGTCACAGATGCATCCGCAAGAACGAAACTCAGAACATCTCAAGGTTTGTGTTGTTATATATCTTTTTTTGCACTTATTTAAATTCTCTTGCTAGACTTGATCCACTGACCTCTGCTTCTCTATGACCTGCATGTAGGCGCATTGCGTGGAAATCTCTCCAGCCATGTAGATCTTCAAAATAATCCACCAGATGATGATGGAAATGATCCTCCACCAAATCCACATGCCCAATAGTCTACGAGCTTCCTCCACCGCATAACAGTGATTAGGATTATGATTATAATTAGGATTCATGCTTACATTAAATAAATGTGAATCTGGCTAATGTCATATTCGTGCTGATACTTCTTCGGAATAATAGAATGTTTAACCAATACGTGAGCATTCTTCTGGTTTATATTATATGTATGACAATGAAATTAGAATATATGTTATTTGAATGTAGCATCCAACATTTGAATTCTATTCCTTTTCACCGTCGCTATATTTGATATATCTGGATTTTTTTGCAAACTACGCTAGAGCTTATTTCAAATCAATACGGTTTGACATATATCTAGAAGTTTTTTTTATTAGGGTGGAGGGTTCACCCAAACCATGAAGCCTCAAGAAGCCACGTATCCATCAATAAGAATGTGACACGTTATTTGAATCCATAAAAACCCCACGAATCCACGTAGGTGGGGGCACTCAAACCATGAAGCCACAAACATAATTTTTTTTAATTGAAAATTAAAAAACACAATTTAATTAACTAATTCATTAAATTCATAAAAATAAAATAAACTAAAACTAAAAATAAAAATACATAAATAACCAAAAAAATAAAAAAATAACTAAAATATAAAAATTACAAGGCCATCCATATTCTGCGGCTATTTCACGTTTGTGTGCTAGGACGGTTGACAACAATGGTTCGGGAATACCGCCATGCTGTTTGAGATAATTGTTAAAGTCTCGGTCAAATGTCTCTTGCTGTATAGCTTCACGTTGTTCTTCTACTAAGGCCAATTTTGATTCGTCCAATTTTAACCAGATAGCTTCTTGTTGTTTTCTTGCTTCTCTTTCGTCCTCCCTCATCGTTTTGTAATCGAATATGGCCTCACTCAAGCTTCCTTTGCTTTTGCTCGATGACTCCGCCACTTCCTTCCCTTTACGTTTCGTCCCGGTCGGTGTCGAGTCTTCGTTTAGGTCGGGGAGCTTGCTTGTGATGGGGTCATTTGAGCTTCTGTAGTTACCCGAACCCGAAGATTTAGATCTCTTTTGTGATTGAGATCCAAACTCCACACCCATTATCTCAACCGGTTCCCATTGGAATGGTCTTTGACGATCTCTCATGCGCGTGGACTCGAGAAGCCTTTCTTATCATACACTTTTTGGTAGTCACTCAACGCTCTCTTGATTACATCTGAATCGCTGCTTCCGTTCGCCCAACGATGTCTCTACATATGTTTTAAAATTAAACTTAGCTACTAAATATTTAATAAATATATATTCAAGTAAAAATTAAATAAATACGACGCTTGCATGTAGAGTCCATTGAAATGACTCATATTCAAATCCAATATTCCCCATTTTGAAGTAACTTGGTCTTTGGTTCGACTCGTTTCACCAAGAGCAATGTCAAAATGTCTAAGCACTCTTTCTAAAACAAACCATTTTTTTTGTTGATTGTCTAACGGTTCATTTTTAACGTTCCTATTTTTCATGCAACGCTGGAACCTGCTCGTCGACATAATGGGGAGGCGGCGGTGTTACCGTGGGAGCCACATGACGCCGTTGCGGCATGCCGTTCTCGAGGGATATTTGATCGCGCTGTCAAGGTAAATCAAAAATATATTTTAAAACTTAATCCCTAGCTAACTTAGACTGTAGTATAATGAAGTAGAGTGTCGTATCCACAGGAAATTCGTAGATAGTGTGAATTAAGAAAACTACTTTAAACTTGAATTAATTTAGAAAATCAGATTAAAAGGCACGAACTTTAAATTACTTGAAAACAATTAGGAGAAAACAGATTGCTTCGAGGAGTGATAACTGATTTGTACTAATTGGAAGTCACATAGACATGACCCGTTTTACTAAGTTTGACAAATAAATAACAACCAAGATAGTGACTGCGTTGAGCAACAATTATCCAAACCAGATACTTGACACAGGTTAATTACTTAATTGTTAATCACCAATTCTAATTAGTCCTTGATTCGAATTACTAAATCTTTCTAATTGTATTTTTATATTAACCATTAGTTTATGAAATTTAAATTTCGAATCTGTTGGCGTTTCGCCCCATTGTTTTGAAAGAACTCGGCGTTACGCCCGGTTTTTCAAAAATACTCGGCCTTTCGCTCGGTTTTTTAAATAACTCGGCGTTTCGCCCGGTTCTTCTTGCTCACCGAATTTTAAAACACTCGGCATTTCGCCCAGATATTTTAAAAACTCGCCGAAAACATGTTTGTACGATTTTCTTAGTTTTTAAAATTTTCAGTAGAAATTGACACGTGTAAGTTAAAGAGTGAAGCCACGTGACCTCGACAAAGTCGCCGAGTTTAGGTAGCATCTCGGCGAAAATATATGTTCATTTTGAGGTAGTTGACTTTTCTATGCTTGTTTTTGTGAAAAACTTTTTAAAAGTTTTCATTTTAGGAATTTTCCCTAATTTTTAAGGTGTTTCAAATTCAATATTTTCTTATCAAGACTAGGAACATTGTATACCCCCTTAATGCAAGTGTTTGTTTCACCAAGATTCACTTCAACATATATTACTCGTTCCTTTTATGAATTTGGAGTCATTTCCTTCCACCTTAGTGTCCACACCAAAACTAGATTTAAAATTTGTTAGCAATGCCCGGTTGCCAGCCATATGATGTGATTAAGAACACGATCCCATGTTTAAAAATCAGTCCCAGTGACTAAGAATTCTTTATGATCAACGGACGCTATTGAATCGACGCAGCAATTTATTGACATGTCCCTTTGTTATTAGTGTTTCATATAACCGCAAACTTAACCATAATATTCAAAAGGAGTTCAACATGTACAAATTGGGGAATTTTAGAGACACCGTCTCATTTTTGAACTGCACCCGCCCTAACCGTCACGTATAGGACTAAATGTGATGTTTATGGCACCAAATGTCACGTATAGGGGAATCCGTCACCCTTATCATTTTTGAGACACCGTCTCATTTTTGAACTGCACCTTCCCTAACCGTCACGTATAGGGCTAAATGTGACGTTTAGGTTACCAAATGTCACGTATAGGGCAATCCGTCACCCTTATCCACCAGACTTTGGAATCAGCGTGCCAAAGAATGTCGGGATATGTTTGTGGGTTTTTTTTAGGGTTGAGTTGGGTTTTAGGGTTTTGGTAGTGTATATGTCATATATAGGGCTAAATGTCACCCCTTACTTATTTTTTTTAAAATTATATATGTATGCTTTTATCACGTTAAGAGTTTGGAAAAATCGATAGTTATAGTTTTTAAAATCTGGTCACCTTCATTATCGGTTTGTGATGTAAAAAGTGAATAACGACTTATTTTTTTTTTCTTTTGGTTTTTTTGTTTTTATCACGTTAAGAGTTTGTAAAAATCGGTAGTAATAGTTTTTAAAATCCGGTTACCTCGATTATCGGTTTGAGATGTAAAAAATGAAAAACAATTTATTTTTTTTCTTTTGGTTTTATCACGTTAAAAGTTTGTAAATATCGTTAGTTATAGTTTTTAAAATCCGGTCACGTCTTTTTTTATTATAAAACTAGCTTTTGTTTTAATTTTCGTTTTGAGATGTAAACTAAGAGTTTTTTTCGCTTGTTAAACTACTCGTAAATAAAATCACATATATAAACATCATATACAATAATTACAAACAAACACAACAAAACCATCATAAATAAAACTGCATACATAAATACAATTATTCTTTACACATAAAACAAAAGTACAAATATATCTAAACAATCTATCTACCCCTTCATCTCGTCATCACCAACTGCATCGAACGCACCCGCATCGAACGCACCCGCACCGGACCCATCCGCACAGGACCCACCCGCCCCGGACCTACCCGCACCGGACGTGCTAGCACCGTCGTCGCCCAACGGCCGGGGTGGTGGTCTCAACAATGGCCTACCGGCAGCCCGATAGTCCGCGACCGTGTGGTCGATGATCCACTGCAGCATCTCCTCGGTGCGCGTGACCCGGGCCTAAGTATCCCGAATCGTATCTAGTGTGGCGGCATGCAACCGCACGGCATGGTACACGCGCGGAGGATGCTGTGGCGGCACCGGGTCGGCCATCGGCTAGACTGGCGGCTGAACCGGCTCATCCCCTTCGCCGGGCACCTCCTGAAGCTGCTCAAGCTGGACCTCTTGCGCTACCGGTGGGTTGGGGTCTACCAATGGCTCGGGCACCCAGGCCTCCAAAACATCATATCTCCTCACCAAACGCCACTGCCCGTCCGGGAACTTCCGAGCGATCCTCATCCCGATCACCGTGGCTCGGCCCGCCACGCGCAGGGTAACCGAAGGCATAGGTAGCCCTGCTATCATATGAGTGTATCCCAGGCCTCTGGCGATATGCGACACGATGTTGCCGCCGACCAACGTCCCTCGTGCCTGCCTGAGATGGTAACCGGAAAAGTAATCTGCCAGACCACGAGCGAGGTGGCAGGGTGTGTGTGTGAGCAGACACCGAAGATAGAAGAGGTCTATGGCGGTGACCCTATCGGTGCCCTTGCCACGTCCAGCGATGGATGTGGCGATCTGCCGGTGCATGTAACGATAAATAGGGTCTCGTATGTGAGAGACCCTACTATAAGCCCCAAATGCATGGTCACCAATCGCAGGCCACCAGACCCGGTGTGCGTCATCTGGCCCCATATAGATAGCCATGGTGTAGATCGGCTACCAAGTCTCCTCGTTATAGAGGTTGCTGACAACAGCAAACCGTCTAAGGGACATACGATGCCAAACCCCGAACATGCGGAAAGTAACCTCCGCCTCCTCCCGTTCCTCTGCAATATCAGTCTCGTCCAGCTCTGGAAATCCCGGCTCATGCGGCCGGAACACAAACGTAGAGTACACCTCGATTGTAAGCTCTCGGTGTGTGGCCCAGCCCATAGTAAATAGACTATCCCACGGACCATCATCTCCAATAATCGTTGTGGCCCTCGCTAGCTCGCCAACCTCAACTAACTACTCCCGTGACATAACGGTGTTGGGCTCCACCGTCCTCCCTCTAAGAGTTATAAACCGCTGGAGTGTCGGCGAACCCGCCTCAAAAAGAAGGTGCGGGTTGTCGTCAATCCCAAAAATAAACTCCTGCTCATCATCGTAACCAGACATATCTGCGCATAAATCCGTATTTATAATTAATTAAAATGTTTGTTAAACTAGCGTTTTAGGTTTACGGTTTAAGGTTTACGTTTACGGTTTAAATTAATATTATTATTATTATTATTATTACAAACATACATACACATATACACACACATACATACATATATACAACACATTCATACACATATAACACAAATATACACACACACATACATACGCATATACAACACACATATACTACCGTAAACCGCCGTAACCCGTCATAAACCTACACTAGATTTAAGGGCAAACCTAACAAATCTAAGTTATTAATCATTTGAAAACCATAAAATTACTTACTTGGTTGCGGTAATCGTTTCCGATGCTCTTCGTCTACCGCGGTCCTCGTCTCCGGTGGTTGTGGTGGTGTGTGAGAGAGACGGTGGTAGCGGTGGATGGTGAGAAAGACGATGAAGGTGGTGCAGGAAGACGGTGGTGTGAGGAAGACGGTGGTGGAGGGTGGTTGCGGTGGTAGTGGGGAGACGGAGGAAGCGGTCACAGATGGTTGATCGTGGTGACGGTTCTGTGGTAGTGAGGTCTATATGTAACGGATACGAATCAACCGTCACGTATGGGTCTAACGGTGACCGGTATCCCTTCCCATAACGGTTACGTATGGGACCAAACATGACCGTTAAACTTTATTGGGATTCCCATAACGGTCACGTAAACGTGACCGTTCAACTTTATTGGGATTCACATTTGCCAGAGATGTCTCTGAGGTAACTGTCACGTTTGGGTCTAGCGGTGACGGTTAGGTGCGGTTTACAGGCTAACCGTCACGTATCTAGGTCCAAACGTGATGGTTATGAACCAACAATGGACGAAAAGCCTTAGGGTGACGGTTATTCTCCAACTAAATATAACGTATGGGCCCAAACGTGAAGTATAGACCTAACCGTGACCTTTATTATTATTATTATTATTAGCGTACCGTTTACTGGCTAACCGTCACGTATTATGGAGATTTTTACGTGACGTGTAGACCTAATCGTGACATATAATAGCTAACCTTTTAAATTTTAGCTCACATTTCGACCTTTCCGTGACCTTTGGGTGTGTACGGTTCACGTTTCATTGCCGTTTATGTGCACCTACATACACATATTACATAAATACATGCATGCATGCATACATACATGCATCCATACATACATACATACATACATATAGTCATATTACATACATATAGGCATACATACATACATGCATCTATACATACATACATGCATCCATACGTACATACATACATATAGTCATATTACATACTTACAGGCATACATACATACATGCATCCATACGTACATACATATAGTCATATTACATACATACAGGCATACATACATGCATGCATGCATACATACATGCATCCATACGTACATACATACATATAGTCATATTACATACTTACTGGCATACATACATACATGCATCCATACGTACATACATATAGTCATATTACATACATACAAACATGCATACATACATACATATAGTCATATTACATACATGCATACATACATACATGCATGCATACATACATACATACAGGCATACATACATACATACATGCATACATACATACATACATGCATACATACATGCATACATACATACATGCATACATACATATGACTATATGTATATATGTATGTACATATATTCATCAGCCTCTCTTGATGTCACGATTCTGTTCATTAGCCTCTCTTGATGTCACGATTCGGTTAATCAGCCTCCATTGATGTTGCTACAGTTCCTAAACTTATGGCTGTAATCGATGATGAGAATATGGTTATGTATGAGTATATGTATGTATACGAACGTATTTGAAGACGATTTGAGATCTATATGTGTATGTAGGTCCACATAAACGGTAATGACAAGTGACCCGTACACATCAAAAGGTGACGGATAGGTCGAAAGGTGAGCTAAAATTCAAAAGGTGAGCTCGAAACGGTGACGTATAGAGCTAGTTGTCACGTAAAAATCGCGGATATACGTGACCGTTAGCCTGTAAATGACACCTAATAATAATAATAATAAATAATAACGGTGACCGCGAGACCCAAACGTGAAAGTTTGGAAATACATGTGACCGTTAGATCCAAACGTGACGGCGATGTTTATTACGGTGACATACATATCTGGAAATACACGTGACCGTTAGATCCAAACATGACGACGATGTTTATTACGGTGACAGACCTATCTAGAAATACACGTGAGCGTTAGATCCAAACGTGACGGCGATCTTTATTACGGTGAGACATATCTGGCGAATGTGATCCCAATAAAGGTGAACAGTCACGTGTAGGCCAATATGTGACCGTTATGTGAATCCCAATAAAGGTGAGCGGTCACGGGTAGGTCCATACGTGACGATTGCATTCGTTACATATATACTTCACTACGCAGAGAGCCAGCATAATCTACATGGGATACTCTCTCTCGTATACTTCACTACACAGGACCGCTGGAGAAGAACACCGTCGCCGGAGAAGAAGACCACCGCCCTACCCACACTTTCCAACTGTGAACATCCTCGAACAAATCTTACCGGAGCCACCTCTTGGCGGTGCAAACCACACCGGTATGTCTTCTTCTGATCCGTACTTGAAATACATACCCTTACAATTATTTATCAAGTCTTATTTATTAACGTTTTCTTCCGGTCACATTCACGGTTATACTCTTTGTTAAGTCTCGAAAATTTCCAACGGAGACTTCATCACATCTGAGCTCATTTTTTTTATTTTAAAATTTATTTACTTTATTGTATTCAAACATCATGGAAACATCGTGTTTGATATTTTAGTGTTTACTAGTAGCATGATGGAAGTTGTATGGGTAAAATGGTTGTGCGTGAGGATTTAATGGACGTCGATTCTCCATTATTAGTAAAATAATAGAACTAATAATGGAGCATCGACGTCGATTAAATCTTCACGCACAACCGTTTTACCCATCCAACTTCTATCATGCTACTGGTCAAACATTAAAATGTCAAATACCATGTTTCCTTTATGTTTGAATAAAATAAATTCAATAATTTTTAAAATAAAAAAGATGTGGTCAGATATGATGGAGTCTCAATCGGAATTTTTCGAGACTCAACATTGGAACCAAACGTGAATGTGAACGGAAGAAAAACGTTGATAATAAGCGTAATAATTGTAAGGGTGTGGATTCGAGTACGGATCAGAAGAAGATATGCAGGTGTGGTTTGCAGCGGCAACAGCCGGCTCCGGTGTTATTTGTTCCAGGATGGTCATATGTCACGTATAGGGCGATATGTCACCCTTATACGTTCGTATATACATGCATATGTCACGTATAGGGCTATCCGTCACCCTTATACGTTCGTATATACATACATGCATGTAACCGTCACGTGTAGGGTGAAACCGTCACCGTTATGCATGCATGCATGTAATATGTGACGTATAGGGCGAACTGTCACCCTTATACGTTCGTCGTTTTGGTGGTGTATATGTCACATATAAGGCGAACCATCACCCCTTCCTTTTTTTTTAATATGTATGTGTTAACACTTTTGATATATGATGTGTTTATACTTAAAATATTATACATTGTAAGATTTTATAGCCACTACAAAGATACATTAATACATAGGCTATCCTGATATATTAATAGTGGGGATGGGCTGGTGGCCTCGTAGCCGATCCATCATTCTAACGTATTGGTTTATACCATCCTAGTACGTCTGTAAATGCATATCTCGGCCAATAGAATATCACATTCGGAACTGGGTAATCCCCAACCAATTTTAGGGTGATAAAGTGATTGCGGTTAACAACGGCTAGTGCTACAACTGGATACTTAAACCATGGTTCTGGTCGTGTTCTCACCGAGAAAAAGACTGGCTGCCAAATAAGCCTATAAGATGTACAACACAATTGAATGTTTGAGCAATTATGATTCCATGGGCGGGAAAGCTCAGCCAATGATTCTCGGGTGCGGGTTCAACCGTGTCAAACCAATCTAAGCTGTTACGAACAGTGTCATAAAATCCAGGCATCTCGCGGTTCAAATTGGGCCGCCAATACGAAATGTTATTGTCCATTTCCGTCAGTATTTTTCGCTAAACCCACGCCCACTCATTTTGGTCCCTTCCTAAAGCCACAGCGATCCACCGAAAACCGCAGTTACCATCTGGCCGCACATCTTTTATTTTTGAAACGTACTGGTGAATCCATTGGGGGAGGCTATCCTTAAACCAAATAATTTTCAACACGTGTTTTGGTTTCAACATTAAAGGAAACCCTAGGTCAGCTCCTGTCTGCTGTACCTTTGAAGCAGCCTTTAACTGATTAGGACGGTTGGTGGACGTCTTAAACTGAGACTGGGGGTATAGGAGCTGTGCCTCGCCGGTTCAGGCATAGTTTGTTCTATCGTAGTATACGAACTGTGTCTAGCGGTGTCAGGCATAGTTTTCTGTGACATCTTGGCGTCCGATTTTCTCTATTGATGATTACGATTTGGACGACCACTAGGGTCCCGACATACCTCAGGCTCTTTCTTTTTTGTTTTGCCTGTAAACACACTTTCATACATTTTCTTAAACAACCTTCTTTTTACGTGGGGGTTGGGTGACGACATAACCTTTTGTTTCACATCGTGAAACTTCTTTTCATAGTCGGGTTCTGGCGCCAAGGCGTACGCTGGCTTGAAATCAAGCTTCCTCCGGTGTGCGTCTACTGCTTCGGGTAGAATAGGTGTGACTGGATTAAAATAGTTAGTGAACAATAGGCAATCATATGACAACGGTAAAAAAAATGTATTTCAATTATAGATAATCTTGGTTGATGTGTTCCTCCAAACGACAAGCACATGGAAAGTCCATGGATGTGGACAACGGGTGTCCACACGTACCTCCTGTATCCAGCATCCTTTCCATTATCGTCATCTCTTTTTCAAGAAGATCAAGACACCTAATAGACACCTTATAATGTAATCCGGAAAACACTTGCAGTCGATGGACATTTAATATCTTAATGCGGGACTTCTCGAAGGTTTTGGAGATTTCAATCTCCTGGCCCCGTACAACGTTACTGACATATCCGACAAGAGTGTGCAACGTATTGTTGGTCCGTGTAAGATAACTCTTAAAGTTGGTGTGTTGGCCCTCGACTCTATTAGTTGTATGTTCACCAAAGTTGAGGCGGTCGTACATCCAACAAGAAACAAAATTTTGTGTGTACGGACCCAACCAACTATTACAAATATATTCCCAGATCTCTGAAATAAAGAAAAAAGAAAAATTATGAAATGAAAAAATAGATTTTATAGAAACATTAAGTATGAAAATCTTACCTTGTTTACCGTCTTCATTTAATTTTTCCTCTATCTTCCTGCAATTATAATCGTACAACGCGTCCGTGGGAGACTCACACAGCAATTATAATCGTACAACGCGTCAGTGGGAGACTCACACAGAACTTTCCACCAGTATGAAAAATCTTTCCAAATGTTGACTTTGAAAAGTCCTTTCCATCTTCTGGTGATATTCTCCATGATGTGCCACCTGCATAGGTTTTTAGAAGCACCCGGGAAGACCAAGTCACACGAACTCATCAGGGCTAGGTCCTTGTCTGTGACAATGACGCGTGGCTCCACACACCCATCGAGCATATCTTTGATCTGCTCAAGGACCCATGTGAAGTTGTCCTGTTGTTCCCTCGATATAAATGCGTGCGCAATACAAAACGACTTCGATGTCGACGTCACACCAATAAACTGAATAAAAGGAATGCCATACATGTTGGTTTTGTACGTCGTGTCTACCAACATCCAGTGCGGGAAGGCGCGCCACATTTTATACGAGGTAAGATGACAAAAGAAAATATCTTCAAAAGAACGAAAGACTCACTGTCATCTATGTCATTCCTATGGAAACTATCCGACACGTGTGTAGGTTATGGTTATGACCGGTATGAGAAATGTTCATAATCCGGTTCTGGTTGTGACCGGCACGACAGATGTACGTAATCCGGTTCTGGTTGTGACCGGCACGAGAGATGTACGTAATCCGGTTTTGGTTGTGACCGGTATGAGAGATGTCCGTAATCCGGTTCTGGTTGTGGCCGGTACGACCCTTGACCGTAATCCGTCGGTCCAAATAGTGACATGTACGCCTCTTGACTGTAATTCGGTAATGGTTGCTGCTGCGACGACTCTTGACCGTATGTATTCAACGGGTTAGTTCCCCCCCCCCCCGAAGGGTGACTCCCGAATATGAAACACTCTTGAAAATGTAATGGCTGGTTAGATACCCGACGTAAAATAAAAACTTGCACACCACTAAGTTTACCCGTCCAAGTAGAACCATTAATAAAATAAAGACTTGTTAAACCTGGTTCAGATCTTCGAAGGTTGGCTCCTCATTCAAATCTGGAAGCTTCGACTTCTGATAAGGAACTCTCGAACTCGACATCGGTGTTAGGCGTGAAACAAATATTGCATGGGCGTCCCAACAACAAATAACCACAACTAAGAACTCAAACACGCTCTTTCGTCTATACTTTCTATTCTTTTTAACTATGGTGAAAATGGTAGTGTCGGGTTTGTGTATGATGGTGAGTTTAGTGTTATGAAAGTGAGTAGTGAGAGTTGTGGATTATGGGTTTAATGTGATGAGAGTTGTGTTTGATTTTGGGTTTAGTGTGTGAGTGAGTGGTGAGAGTTGTCTTAATATAAGTTGAATCTGCAACCTAACCGTCACGTATAGGTCCAACGGTGACAGTTAGGTTAGGTGTCCGACAACACTGTCAACGTTAACTTTCTGTCAAAACAACCTCGTATATAACAGTCACTTATTGGCCTATACGTGACCGTTAGGGTTTCTTTTTGCAGACTGCACAACCTCGTATCATCAGTGTCCTTTTTATTCCCGGACTCACGAGAGACATACTGTTTGGGTCACCAACTGTCATCCTAAGTTAAATGAATGATTAGATTTCAATAAAAAATAAGTACCTAGTAATACTCTACTCAAAATTTTATAAAACAATATATTTTAAAAGTTATAAAAGTTATTCTAAAACTAATTTTTAGTAAGAAAATAATTAGACAAACAAAATTATTTGAAGCTGCCAGCGGAAAGGTCGTAAACCAACCGATTTCATTTTTTAACAAATAGTAGTTGCAAACTACAATATCATGTTTTAATTTTTTTTTTAAATCAAAACGAACTTTGGAAGTGGATTTTTAGTTTTTTAATTATTTATTGGCTGTCATTTCATCATATTATTTTGGGGTGTTTTTGAACGTTTTCGTTCTTTTAGGAGACATTTTCTCTGGATTGTACGAGTATACTTTGAGGAGGTTTAAAAGTAAAAGTACAAAACGGGCCATTTGATTTATAGTAATACATTTTCAAAATTTATCGCATCAATAAACTTGAGAAAAGTCAAATATTCTATTGCTAGAAATAGTCAAATCTTTATTTTGATCTAGCACTCATTAATATCTTGATTGTTTTCGGTGAAGGTAATTTTTAATGAGAAGTTGCTAAAGAAAATGAGAACTTGGTAGATTCGTCAAACTTCAAATGGTACAACACGTCATGCTTTTCCTTTACACTAATTAGAATAGTGTTACATACACTGATGACCATCTCCAAGAATTCTCATGTTTGGGACAATATATATACACCATTGAAATAGATGGAAATAGTAACACCAAACAAAAGAATTACTCTCGTTGATGAAATGAAACACAGACTTGGTGCTGTTATTTGTTGTATCTTGTTGATTTCATGTGTTTTAGCAAATGTGACAGATGCATCCGCAAGCACGAAACTCAGAACATCTCAAGGTTTGTGTTGATATATATTTTTTTTCGCACTTATTTAATTTCTCTTGCTAGACTTGATCCACTGACCTCTACTTTTCGATGATGTGCATGTAGGCGCATTGCGTGGAAATCTCTCCGGCCATGTAGATCCTCAAAACAATCCTCCAGATGATGATGGAAATGATCCTCCACCAAATCCACATGCCCAATAGTCTACGAGCTCCACCGCATAACGCTTATTAGGATTATGATTATAATTAGGATTCACGCTTATATTAAATAAATATGAAATCCGGCTAATGTCCTATTACTGCTGATACTTCTTCGGAATAATAGAATGTTTAACCATGTCAATTCTTCTCGTTTATATATGTTAGAGCATGCAACAGTTAAATTCGTTTCTTTTTCACTGTCGTTGAATGATACTTTTTTTGTAGCGGCATTGGAGTTATTTTATACTAAACTATGTTAGAATCTTGTGTATTACGAGGGTTAAATAAATGAATATTATATACTTAGTAATAAAAATTTATGTTTTTAAAACTCGTGTAATACACAGTTGAATAAACCCGTTTATTACACGTGTTGAATAAAAGTTTTTTATTTGAATTCTAACTACATATAAAATTGTTTTTAGTTTGTAGAATTCATAAAAATATTATTGAACAAATTAATTGATGACAAAAACATACTTAAATTCAAAAATGTGTAGATAAAAATTTATTGATGATAAAAACAATTAATTGATTTTTGAAATGTAGATTATTAACATATAGATGAACATTTCCACCGGAGGAAATTCTAATCATATGTCATATGATATGGTTTTGACACTAATCAGTTCGTTTCTGTATTTTTATGTGGGAACATGAAAGGAATCCAAACGACTTTGTATGTTGATTTTGAGCACATAGGAATGCTCGATAAGCAAAAACACGTTTAACTTTGGTTTTATTAGGAAACTAGCTTAATGAGTCAATTGGTTGGGAATTGATCACGAGAATAAACGAGTATTGGGATATTTGGGAATTTGTGGGTTATTGGTTAAAAACCAGACACCAGTTCGAGTGGGTCAAAATAATGGAAGAAACATAATTATTTATAAACATTAAATGTTATAGTAATTGAGTGGATTGTGTTAGATACACAAAATAAGCTTTTGGAATAAAACTAATTATAGATGGATGGCTTTTGAGAATTATGAGATTTGACCTCGGGTTGTTTAGACAGAACCGTACATGACCTTTTGATACTTTAGGTTATTTGGAACCTTTACTTGTATTCGTGTAAAATTGTGAAGCTAGAATATTTTTTAATATGAGAAGATCTTATATGTTATAGGCTTTATCCGATGTGTTATAACACAAGATTTAATAGAGGCATGGGAATATGTCTACATTCGTCAACTAGGTCAGTCGCGTGAATAACCTCCCTTTGTAAAACGTTTTAGACGTAAAGCGAGACGAGAGACTATGCAGAACGCCAAATACGCCAAGCAGCTTGATGCCTGATTAAGGGAGGAATGTAGATATACATTAAGTACATGATAGTAGATATCTAGAACACACTAGTAAGATAAATGGTTAATCACACTTAGCTATTGTTTAAAAGATTTACATTTACTAGCTATGATTTAAACCGTCATCCGTTATGTTGGCTTAGAAGCGAGAGGTAAATTGAGATTGTCATTTTAGAATAGTAAGCGACTTACATTCTGTAGATAATCTTGACCCATGAAAGATAGAAACTTGAGAAGAAGCTTGATAAGCTACTAAGAGAATAAGACATTCTCATCTAAATTATCTGATGGATCAGAAGTGACCAGTAAGGATATTTTTACAAGACATACTTTTCTTGCCATTGTCCCCACTCTTTTTACATACACAATCATTAACTCGAGGAGAGCCGCCTTACTACATGGGTAGTACCATCTTGGAAACGCTTATGCCTAGTGTCCCTACTGTTGGGAAAGCCCCACCAAGGTTTGCGAACAGTTGCGGCATATGACTTGCCTAATGGTTCATGTCTCCTAAGGGCGCATGGACTGGGAACGAAACTTTCGTGCATAAACTGCAAGTAATGCATTGGACGCATGGTTGATTGTGGACTTTGTAACCCCCATGATGTGAACATATGCAGATGAGGCAATGTCAAGATCCGGATGCTCAAGTAAGTTTGAACAATGATGTTTGAAAGTTTTAAGTACTTGTGAATTTGGTTAAAGACTTCCGATGTTATTTGACACAAATTTCTAGATCGTACGAGTATACTTTGAGGAGGGTTAAAAGTAAAAGTACAAAACGGAGCATTTGTTTTTTTAATAAGTACATTTTCAAAATTTACCGTATCAATAAACTTGTAGAAAAGTCAAATATTGTATTGTTAGAAATATAGTCAAATCTTTATTTTGATCTAGTACTCATGAATATTTTGATTCTTTTCAGTGAAGGTAGTTTTTAATGAGAAGTTGCTAAAGAAAATGAGAAGTTGGTAGATTCGTTCAAACTTCAAATGGTAAAACACGTCCTACTTGTCCTTTACACTAATTAGAATAGTGTTTACATACTAATGACCATCTCCAAGAATTCACATGTTTGGGACAATATATATACACAATTGAAATAGATGGAAATTATAAAATCAAACACAAGAATTACTCTCGTTGAAGAAATGGAGCACAAACTTGGTGCTGTTATTTGTTGTATCTTGTTGATTTCATGTGTTTTAGCAAATGTGACAGATGCATCCGCAAACACGAAACTTAGAACATCTCAAGGTTTGTGTTGATTTATATCTTTTTTAGCACTTATTTAATTTCTTTTGTTAGACTTGATCCACTGACCTCTACTTTTCGATGACGTGCATGTAGGCGCATTGTGTGGAAATCTCTCCGGCCATGTAGATCTTCAAAATAATCCACCAGATGATGATGGAAATGATCCTCCACCAAATCCACATGCCCAATAGTCTACGAGCTTCCTCCACCGCATAGCGGTGATTAGGATTATGATTATAATTAGGATTCACGCTTATATTAATTAAATAAATTTGAAATCTGCCTAATGTCATATTACTGCTGATACTTCTTCGGAATAAATGATACATTGTTTGTAGTGGCCTTGGTTGGCGTCATATTATACTAAATTTGAACATGGACGAGCACTAAATTTGAACACGGACGACCACAACTAGAGGTTATCATTTATAGTAGAAATTATAAAATTAATTAATAATACTTGATAATATAAGTATAACAATGAAGTTAGAAGATATGTTATTTGAAGGATTCAAGAAGGTATCGTACACTCAATTGAATGGTGATAATTCTTATTCAAGCTTCAAAACGATTAAATAGAAAATACAGACTCCAACGTTCACCTCTTAACAAGGAGAAAGACTCGGACTTGAACGAACAACCAAAGACTCAATCTTAACTCGACTTGCCCAAAGTGGGCTGACACAAAAATAAATACAAGCTTAAACAAGCCCATTTATTAAACAAATAAGCCCAACATTATTTATAACATACGTGGAAGAATTATATTAATGTATATAATGGATATACTTTTGTATAATGTAACAAACTGAATCAATAGTCGTTGAACATGTTTCATGGAAGCGAGACACTGGGAACATTTCATGGTTTCAAAATACATAGTCGTACCCAATAAAATTTACTCATAGTACTCAGCTCGTAGGGTGTGACGAGAGTATACGTTTCCTCTATCACAGGAAGATATGGAGGGTACTAAGACACCAGCTCAAAAAAAAAAAATTCTTGAAGCAACAACTATACAAAATGTGCTAATAATAAAGATTGAAGAAAACTATCACTCACCTAAAATTTCTATGACATGCATGTACTTCATTCCAATGTCCGTTTGGGCCTGCAACTACTTACCCTCCCCTTAACTTTGACGTGTCAGTCTTACCTCCCTTATCTTATCTGAGAAACATGTTACCTCCAAATTCTCCCGAAAAACTTCATTTCTTGTCTAGTTCATCCTTGTGCCCACATATCCACCTTAGTATCCTTATTTTTGTATGTCCGAAGATTTTGCAAACAATGGTACGGGCGGATCGTAAGGATTGGTTAACCAACTTAACAATGCTTTATGGGCCTACGGGACAACTTATAAAACACCAACCGACACTACACCCTACTGGTTTGTTTATGGCAAGGGTTGCCATTTACGTGTCGAAAAAGCTCATCGGGTATTATGGGCAGTGAAAGAGGTTAATTTGGATTTTGATAATGCAGGTGAGGACCGGAATTTACAGTTATGAGAACTTGAGAAATTAATGGATGAAGCATACGATTGTGCATCGACATACAAAAATAAGATGATGAAAGTCCATTATATGAAGTTAAAGAAGATGACGTTTGAGGTTGGTCAAAAAGTATGGCTATTGTAAGACCCCAACCCGGGCATCATACAGTTGGTTCTCCTAACGGGTCGTTTTCATTAAAAACACATTTATTGCAATTCAAACTACAGCGTAAGTCTTTCTAAAAAAATTTATAACCATTTAATGTTATTAGGTTTACCTTACGAATGCCTGCACACCGATCCGAGTAACACCGCTCCCAAGCCAAGACATGTCATTACACTGCTTACCTGCAAGCAATCTAACGTACACACAAAGTCAACTACGCTGAGTGAGTTCTAATAGTTTAATTTAGATAAAAACCATCACACCAAGTTCTTCAGTTAACTTACCCATGACCCTCCAGTCCTTATAAAATATAATTACGCTTTATTAATGAATGACTAAGCCCGTGTCACCCCATGACATCCCGTAACCGTTTACCACCCGAGACTCAACCCGTACTACCAACATACATAATAACAACCTTACAATCACAACAGCATAAGCTCAACATACTATGCTAACAACTCGTATCCAAGAATACACATTGACCCGCTAACAACTAACGCATCCGGCCTTAACCAAGGCTCTCACAAATAACTGACATGACTCTTATACACGTTACGTAACAAGTCCTGACTCAACGGTCAGTCTAACTCTACACGTCACAATTCAACACGTCACGATAACACAATCTCATACACAGTAAATATAAGTAATCATTAGCATACACATTAACACTTATATATATATATATATATATATATATATATATATATATATGCATGCAAACACATACCTCATTGCTCCACGATCCCGTTTGCCGTGCCATAAGGACAACGAAGCAAACCCGACACTTAAATATAAACACGTAATATCACACATTATATACATAACTCATTAACTACACACGCATCTCACACATAACCCTAGAACAACATATTTAATATTATGAATTCATTAGCATTTAATACAAGGCACGGCCATTCCCGTTCGACCCTTAACACGTCACGCCTTAACAACCCGACTCTCCCCGATCCACATAAAATAATAGGCATTAGCCTAAAAACCGACTCTCCCCGATCCACCCTTATTACGTAACATAATAACGACTCATACCCTTGATCTACCCTTATCACACCATTGACCCTACAACTCTTAATAATCATTTTATACTCAAAACATAGCGGGTTAGAACCCGAAACCCTTAACACGATTAATTATATTAAAACCACGTGAATGTATGTACGTTAGCCCCAAAACCGTAAAACGTTTCAAAGAGGGGGATTAGAAACTCACTGGTTATCTCGAGTGTCGATCCTTGTCCTATACTCCGCCCACCGACTTGTAACCCCGAACCTGTCAAACGTACGATCACATGATCAAACGACGTTCTAAACATAAGTTGCATAACGTAAAAATAAATAAATCATAATACTTGGTCTTGACTACTCGTCACTCCAGTTTCACCAATAACTCATACGAGTACACGTGCTCGAGGTTGTCCTTGACCCGCTAAGGAACTGAATGCTCCAGCCGGGTTCCCATGCAGGCACGTGTGCACACCATGCAAACTCTACCTTCCTCATGGAAACTCTTACCTTTTCGTGCAAACTGTGCACCACCATGTGTCACCACACGACCCCCTTTATGATCGATTACCACTAGGTCGCCCCCTCCCCCCGTGATCCACCACCGAGCACCACCATGCACTTCTCCACCATCTTCTTCATCGAGTAAATACTAGCGGCTAACATCATCCCAACTAACACCATTATGCTCCACCCTTGCCATCTCATATGCCAGAAGCAGCACCATCGTCGTCCTCCGTCGCCCGCCGCCGTGAGACACCACTGCAGCCCGCACCGGCATCCGCCGGGCACCGCCCCTCTCTCTCTCGTCGCTCATCCGTAAGCATGTGTCCCTCCTTCTCTGTTTTCGGTAGTTCCCCGACACGCGAGCCGTGCACCACTTTGATCCACGCACGCCGTCTGCCGCCATCGTACCCGCTACCACTCGTAGCCGCTGCCACCGCCATTACAGCCGTAGCCACCACCACTTCACCTCTAACCATCTTATCGGTCATCGTTCTACCATCTCCCATCTTCAACGGTTAGCATGCACGTCACTGAGCCATTGTCGAGTCATCTCCCCCTTCACATGTGACTACCAGTAGTCCACCATAGTCGGTCATACCTTTGGTCTTGTTTCCGGACATCGTCAACGAACTCAAACCCTAATCGGTTCTGACAAGAACTTAAGAATGTATCATGAATAAAAACATAAACAAGAAGTTACCTGGTCATGATCTTGGTCTCCGTCGCACGAACACCACCTGGGACCACCATCCTCCGGCGTCCCTCCCTCTGCGACCTCTCCTGCTGCCGTCGACGCACCCTAGGCGAAAAGTGCCCTAGGGTTTCTCATAGAATAGCATTTAAAGCCTAAGAACTTTCAACCGGGTCCTTATGTTTCCATCTCGTACGTTTTGACCCCGAACTATCTTTTAAACGGCTAATTGTTCCTTTCTCCGTTTTTAAATGGCACTTTTCGTGGAAACCTGGCTCATTATTTCCTTACCTAAAGACTTGGGTCGTCCACTAACCCGAACCATTAACTTCTGGATTCCCGGGATGTTACAACTGTACAAGTCAAGACTTAAGCTCTTTCCATGAAATCATAAAAGCAAGTGGTTAGGCCCATATTTAATCACACGGGTTGGGAACTTTGTGTAACATATCGAAATCCGTAGATTTTTAATTCAGATAAATGGACAACCCGGTTTTCTGTTAAAGGGTTTGGTTAGTGGGTTTTGGAGAGTATGGATCTATTTAATAAATCCAAAAGGGTCTAAACAGTTATTTAAAAGTAAAGTTTGAGATCAAAATGTGCTGGATGGAGTTAGAGGGACCCGGATGAAACTAAGTGAGCTTGTGTAACGCTCATCTCGTCTCTATAATCACACATGTCTCTCCCTAGACACTTCTTTGCATCGTTATCATGTGTTTCATGCACTCCTTAAATGAGCTCTTACTCTCCATACTAGAGTTATCTTTATCAGCTCTCGCTGTTTTTCTCAAAATTTCTCGCATCTTTAACACATATCCGACACGTTAGCCTCAACCCGGCTCCACAAAATCTATCCTTTAGGCTAGTCATATATCTATCAACATAGGCCTTCTCTTTCCAGTCATTTGTGTACAATCCTGCACATTCCCTTCCTTCGTTCCTCTTTCCTCGATATTAATCTATCATTCCCACGCGATCACCGCCCGCGTCTCATTTATCAAGTGCGAACCTGATGCCCGTCCTTGTTGGATATATGATGTCAAATCATCAATTAAGTCAACGTTACTATTGAGGTACGATCCAAAGAGTTACACCTTAGGCAACGAACAAATATATATAATATTTAATTATTAAATATTATTCATGAAAGACGAAAATAATAAATGGTGAGTAAATATTTAGAGAAATATTTGTCGGAGATTGAGATAATTATTTATCTGATTAATTAATTATTTATGGGGAATAAATGTTAAATCAGTTAAACATTTAAGGATTAGATCTTTACTTGTTATATAAAATTAGTAAGGGTGAGGTTCAAATGCTAACCAATATTTATGTGATAACCTCTCTCAAACATAGTGTTACGTATATGTAACAATTATCATTATGTTAATGTTACATATATGTAAACACTATGTGTCACGTATATGTAACATTATTTGGTACGTATACGTAAGACTCGTCATTTTTGTATTTACGTTCAAAAATTTTATTCAATATACTTAAATACTATTTTAACAATCACGAGAAAAAATAGTTTACATATTATGTGATTGTTTTATAGTGGTTAGCATGGTTATCATATAAAAAGTTGGTTATCATTTGAACCATTCCCTAATTAGTAAAATAGAAGGGTTTAATAATTAATGGTTAATTATTACTGGGGTATTAACTGTTAATACCATAGGGACCGGTGTGTAATGATAATGCTTATAAATATAATATTATAATAAAAACCAACACCACCGAAATGCAATGCCGAGCCGGCCACCACCGTCGCACACAGCCGCCGTGATCGGCCTCCTCCCCTCGCCGCAACCGTGTGACGTTTTGCTATAGTTTTTCGTGTATGAGTCAACTAGCGTGACGTTCGTTATACTAAGGTGTTTTGAGACCGGGTTATCATCAAAGGTATAATATATGAACACCCTATGGTTGGTTATTTAATATTGTGTATACGCATGTAATCGGATCATTGAAAGGAATCCAGATCTGATCTGGTAAAGGTACTATTAAATCGTTTCCGCAAAATATATCTGATTTATTTATGTAAAAGGTTTAAATAATATTGTTTTAAAAGTTAAAAATGGGACCCTGATTCCCAACCGTGGTATCAGAGCCATCTTTACGCTCATTAAGACATATTTTTTTCATATCGGTCTATTGTTTTATTTGTCAAAACTATTGTTTGACAAAAGATCGAGCCTTTTTCGTTTGTTGTGATTTTGTTGAATGAATCGAGAACTAGAGACCCGTGGTTGTATTTTTGTTGATTTGTTGTTTCTCTTTGTATTCTTTATGGGTTATTTGGAACCCCGATGTAATAGTCAGGTTATGACAGGATTAAATATGAAGATCTTGGACTAAGTGAGAGATAGCAGATTTGTTGATTTTGTTATCCCTTAGACCAGTCCGGTTATTCGTTTGATGGCTCGAACAACACCGGACAATTTTTCCAGGTTGCTCGATTCTGTGTTTTATTTATTTTTGTGGTTATGATATTGTAAGATCCTGAAAATCCACCTTTAGTGATTCGGGCTAGCGGACAACCCAAATCTCTAGTAGACAAGACGATTGGTGTGGCGTTCACGTAACACCATATTTAAGGGATTGTGAAGGCATCGTTAGTCATTATTATCATAACCGTGTCGGGTTAGGAGAGTATGAAAGCGAGATGACCGGGATGTAAATAATGGAGGTTTAAATATCTTGGTAATGGTAAACCCTAGACCATTTTGGGCTAGGTGTATGTGTGCGACGGCAAGAGAGCCGCTAGAAGGGAACCCAGAGCTCGGAGGAGGCCGACGGCGGGGGTTCAAGGGCGGTGTCGTGCAGGGACTTTACTCATCGCCAAGCTAAACTCTTGTTTATGTTTTATTACGTGTTTACATTCGTAGTTTTTGGAGAAACCCAGTTACGGTGGTGCTCGGCGACGGTGATGACAGCAGCGGGGAGCGGTGGTGAGGTGGGCGGAGGAGGAAGCCGGTTGGGGTTTTGATCTCGGCAAGGTAGATAGAGACGAGGAACATTACGGTGTATGGCAAAAGGTGCATGGTGGGTGATCACGTGTCGAAGGCTAATAAAAACTACTTCTTAGCTACTTAGACTGTAGTATAGGAAGTAGGGTTGTCGAATCCATAGAGAATTGGTGGAAAATGCTATTTAAACTAAACCGATTCAATTACTACTAAAGTTTAAAACTTTATTACTTAAAACACTTGAATTATCAAAAGCACGTAAATTGATTTGTAAAAACACTTGGAGAAGAATGACCACTCCGAGTTTCAGATTCAGCAAAACACACGCACAAATTCAGTTTCAAATCAGATCAGAGATTACATAGACATAACCTTGTTTAACTGTTTAACCCAATCACACAATATTCAATTCAATCACAAAATCATATTATTCCTGATGCAAGAAAACCAAGAAACGATGATAGATGTGATAAATCGAAAACATGCAATTTTTCATAAATCAAACATACAATTGAATTTAAAGAACTTAATAGGTTCACAAAACTTCAATCTAAACTGATAATCAACTAAAATCATACAAGTACATGCATAAATCGTTCACCCGGAGGGATCCCGAAGAGCTTAGCCGCTCATAATCGTAGAAAACATTAACGATTCAAACTTTGAACTTACAAGCATTGAAAACTAACAATTGGCTAAACAAACTCTGAAATCGCCTTAGAGAAGCTCTGGGACGGCAAGGAAGAAGATAATTTGACAATGGGAATCACAATGGGTTTATAATTGAAATTAGGTTTAATTTGCCTAAACTCTAAGTCTTCGCGTACCGCGAACAGTTCTGACCGGGTCTTCGCGTGGCGCGAAGACCAAAATAGTCGGGCCCTCTTTTTCAATCTCTCGCATACCGCGAAACTCATCACCCAGGTACCGTGAAGATCCAATTTTTCTATGGGTCTCACACTCAGGAAGCTATGACTCAGCCTAATCCCATCTCAAGGTCATGTTTTGGCCCGTGTTAAACCATATAGATTTTCCACCATTATAAGCACGAATTTATATGTTTTTTTTAAAATTATGGAATTATGGATCGATGGATGAATGATTTAAGCTTTGATTAATATTTACGATTACACTTAACCAATGGTGTTTCAATCAAGCTGGAACTCGACGTGTGACACGTAGGCTGCAGTTTTTAAGCAATGAAGTACATAAGCTTCAGAATAGGGGTATATCCTTCAAGTCGCCATCCCGAAGGGTAACACATAAACCTAACTTAGTCATCCCGTATTGATCACTCAAGTCCCGCGCATGGGTGTATGAACCAAGTCACTATCTCGGAGGATAACACGTAGGCTGAACCTAAGCTTTCAATTTTATTTAAATAAGCTCATTCAATTGAAGGATTATGGATTGCGGGCACACCAACTTTTGGATTTATTTTCATAAAAAGAAAGAGGCATGCTAAGTAATTTGTAAAAACTTATAAATTTTTGTTTATAAGTGGTACATATCACCCTATATTAGTAGTTTCGACCTTACCGACACCCCTAAAATAAGAACCCACAAAATATCCGGAATTACTTATTCAATTAAACTTAGATACACTATGAGGATGTTTAAGCTCTTAAAGTCGGTTGGGCCTACCAAAACGTTACAAATTAGACGCATTTGATCATTATTATTATTCTTTTAATTTCCACACTAGCACAGTTCCCGATTGTACTATCATTTTCCATATAGTTACAAAAATCATAATCCAGCGACATTTTAATTTTTTTTTATGAATTTTTATATTTTTATGAATCAAAATAAAAGACTCAACATAGACCTGGACAAAGGTCTCCCCTCCCCACACTTAAACTCAACATTGTCCTCAATGTAGGAAGAGCGACTCAAAAAACGAAAGAAAAAAAATAATACAAAAATTAAAACTTAGTTGGATAGACGATTGTATAGCATTTCATTCGCAATCGTGCTCCACGAATACAAGCGGGTTGCTTTGTACAAGAGAATCGATCGAAAGTCGGACTATCGTCCCCCGAATGGAGATTGAGTACGGGAAATTCAAATCCAAACCTGCAAAATAAACTCTAAACAAACCCACAAGCATCATATCGACTCAAAATACTGACTCAAAGAAAATAAAAATACCCGACGAAATCGAACAACTCAAAAAAAAAATTTAAAAATTAGGGTTACAAGGTCCCTCGCGTACCGCAAGGGACAAAATTTGCCCGGCCCCTTCTTTTTATTCTTCGCGTGACGTGAGAAAAGGCCTAGAAACCTGAAATGTTCTTCGCACGTGGCGCGAAGAGGGCTCCATGACAGAAAGTTAAGTTGAAAATCTAACTTTTTGCAAAAGAAAATTTTTCACCATCTAAACTCAAAATTTTCAACTTCTTCAAAAACTCATTCCAACACTTAGATTATATGCACACATACCTTAAATGTCTTTCCTGGTGATTTTTATCACCCAAATGGCCACAAATCCCTGCAAAAACTTAGAAAAACACAAAACTATACCGAAAATACCGAAAACCTTAAAATTTCTACAAACTCTACAACGGCATCCTACCCCCCACGGGTTTGTGTATTACCCTTAAATACACTCTATCCAACCATAATCTCCCAGAGGCGTCCCCACACTTGGCCAATTGCATCCAACTAACTAAAATAAAGAAATGACAACCGAACTCACTTTCGTAGGAATCACATAGGCACTTAGCATATGCAACAAGCCTTTTAAACCCCTCGGTAGCCCGAGTGGACGAGTTTAGTCTCGTGAGGGTTTCTAGAGAACACACCCACAACGTTCATTTAACTAGACATGAAAATAAAGCTAACTAACCTTAGGTTGCCTCCTAGTAGCGCTAAGTTTAACGTCTTCAGCTAGACTCGATGTACCTTATTGATGTTATAGTGGTTGGAACAAAAACTCCTTTCCAAATACTGTACTTTCCCTTGAGTAGTCATTACCGTTCAGGTTCAGGTTCTGCATATGTGCCCCAGCCATGAATTCTTCATCTTGCATGTCCCATGGATCACCTATTTCATATTGCTGTCTCCTACACTTGGGGGTTTTCTTTAACCCTGCATGTGATCCTAATGATCATGTGCCTGATCTGATATGATCATTCGCACTCTCTACCTGATGTTTCTATGGTTGTTTTCGCACTTGTATTCCAACTTCCCCACACTTGGGGTTTGTTGCATCTACTTCCTCAATCATTGCCGTCTTCAAATCCAACCTGTCAATCACCACACTTTTATCTTTGCCACCCTCATTCATTTTAGACCGAGGGGGACATTTGTTAGTAATATCTGTTTTAGGACATTTAACTTTGTAGAAATATGTAAAAGTAAGAGAACAAATGTCTAAGTTAAACTCCTTGTTACCGAATGACATGTTGACCGTGTTGTCTCAGCAACTGATTAAAGCAGTGGCAGTTGCCAAGAATGGTCTGCCCAGGATTACCCTATATTGCCTCTCCTTCACTGCTTGTTCATACTCAACCACCAAAAAATATTCGGGATAATAGAATTCCCCTACCTTCACAGCAACACCTCCAACCATTCCTCGAGCCCTTTTCCTTGTTAAGTCAGCTAACACCACCATAGTGTCAACTTCCTCTAGTGGGCCAAGGTCAAACTGATCATATAGATTTCCTGGTAAGATGCTAACACTTGACCCATAATCTAGCAGGGCTTGCTTAATTTTTATTCCTCTAATTTCTACAGGGATGATGGGTGCTCCCTGCTCATCTTCATCCTCCAAATCACTCCCTGCACCATCTTCATATGTACTAATCGCACTGACATATGCATTCTTTGACCCAAAGGAGTTTTCTCCTTGATGTTGCGGGTTTGGTTTTGTATCACTCGGGAGTTGCCCGGTGCTTGTCCCACCGCCTATGATAATTTCTTAGCCAGTTGACCCAGTTACCTTTCAAACGACTCATTGGTTTTGATCTGGATCTCTTATCCTGCTCAATCCTTTTCAAGGATTCTAATATGGCTGTAAGTTGAGGGTCACCGCTAGCTACAGGTTTGTTTTGTTGGCTCCCTTGTTGCTGGTACTATTAGGGTTGGTTCTGTTGGTAGTTTCTCTGCTGATAGCTTTGATTACCTTGATTCTTTTTATACCCGCCTTGATTATAGCTTTGTGGACGGTTCTGGTACTGTTGTTGATTTCCAACCTGCACATAAGCACCCCGAAAGTTAGGATTAAGTTGGTTAGATGCATTACCGTACCTGAAATTTGGATGGTTCCGGAGTCTCGGATGATAGTGGGTTGCATTCATGTCCGACTTCCTATCACCCACAATCTGGTTTACTTCTTCTGGCTTGCCCTGTTCTCTTGGACAGCTCCCCACGGTATGGCCCAAATCACCACATCCATCACACACCGGGTAACCCTGTGAGACATTGGACACCTCTCTTCCACTAGGCCTACCAAGCCTTGCTATTTGAAGTTCCATGGCATCTAGATGCTTTTGAGTTTCATAATCAACTGCCTTAGCAGTTGCTCCAGTCTTTGCTCGTCTACTTGCATTATCTTGCCTCTTTGATGTCATTGCTATCTTTTCCAAAATGTCCCGGTCATCGTCCACATGATTTGAAAAGAAAGAACCTGCACCGGTTGCATTGACATCTCTCACATCCTCAGGTAACAACCCATCATAGAAGGCTTGAATCAGCTCCCACTTCTCTATTCCATGATGTGGGCATTTTCTCAGCAGCTCTTTGAATCTTTTAAGTGCCTCATAGAAAGGCTCCCCTATTTGTTGCTTGAAATCTCTTATAGCAGCTCGAGCCTAATTGGTTTTATGAGGAGAGAAGTATTCATCCAGGAACTGTTGCTGTAATTCTGCCTAGATGGCAATGCTTGCAGATGGTAGAGATAAGAACCACTATTTCGCCCTGTCCTTAAGTGAAAACTTAAAGAGTACCAGCTTCACCTCATCTCCTATGAATCCTTGACCACCAATGGTCCCAAAAGTAGCCTCATATTCAGAAAGATGTCCCAAAGAAGTGTGGGAGGATCCCAAGACAACCTGGTCTGATCTCAAATGCATTTCCCCTACGAACTGGTCGAATAACCGGGGATGCTTTCAAAGCTAAAGCGGGGCGGAAGTTACTGTCTACCCCTTGGTCATGTCTTGGTGGTTGCATGCTTTCCGGGGTATGTGTACCTGTTCTCTCATTCCAAATTACCCATATCCCCTTGTCGGTTGTTCCTAGGTTGAAACGTAAACTCTGCTCTTGGTGGTGGTTGAACCCATCCGTCTACATTTTGCCTCTGATTTCTAGGAGGGACTTCCTCCTGATAGTTTAGGACATACCACGCCTCTTCATCATTACAGTTCTCATGTTAAGAACCATGCTGTGGGTGGTGGTTGCGTCCCGGTGACATCAGCTCATCATCTTCATAAACTGAATAGCTCGGGTAGCTATCATGATGTTGATATGGTTGGTTTCTGAACATGGGTTGTGGTAAAGGTTGTTGGAATTGGGGTGGTTGTGGTTGATCTTGGTTCTGATTTTGCGGAGGTTGATTTTGATTTTGTGGTAAAGGTGGTTGTTGTTGTTGAGGTGGGTTTGGTTGGCTATGTTGTTGGTAGGGGAATAAGAGATTTGGGTGTGGTGGAATTGGTGGGTTTTGTTCCCCACCTTGATTAGGTTGTTGGTTTGCCGGTGGATTCTGTGACATTCTCACAGATGGACTGTCAAGATTTTCTAGAATTGTCTGGACCATACATTTGAGCTTTCTGTTAGCTCTTGTTGCTCTCTCTATTTCTTAATAAAACAATAATGGTGAATTTCTTCATGAGCGCCTAGTATGCATAAAACTGTCTCTGCACACGTAAGCACAAAATTGATAGCACTAAACAAAACAAATCACAAATAGCACTTTGCACACAAATTCCCAGGTAACGGCGCCATTTTGATCGCGTGTCGTAGGCTAATAAAAAACCATATTAAAAACTACTTCTTAGCTACTTAGACTGCAGTATAGGAAGTAGGGTTGTCGAATCCACAGGGAATTCATGGAGAATGCTATTTAAACTAAACCGATTCAATTACTACTAAAGTTTAAAACTTTATTACTTAAAACACTTGAATTATCAAAAGCACTTAAATTGATTTGTAAAAACAATTGGAGAAGAATGCCCACTCCGGGTTTCAGATTCAACAAAACACACGCACAAATTCAGTTTCAAATCAGATCTAAGAGTGCATAGACATAACCTTTTTTAACTGTTTAACCCAATCACACAATATTCAATTCAATCACAAAATCATATTATTCCTGATGCAAGAAAACCAAGAAACGATGATATATGTGATAAATCGAAAACATGCAATTGTTCATAAATCAAACACGCTATTGAATTCAAAGAACTTAATATGTTCACAAAACTTCAATCTAAACTGATAGTCAAATAAAATCATACGAGTACATGCATAAATCCAACACCCGGAGGGATCCCAAAGAGCTTAGCCGCTCATAATCGTAGAAAACATCAAATATTCAAACTTTGAACTTACAAGCATTGAAACTAAGAACCATTGGCCAAACAAACTCTGAAATCGCCTTAGGGAAGCTTTGGGACGACAAGTAAGAAGACAATTCAACAATGGGAGTCACAATGTAACATCCCAAAACTGGTAATAAATAAATAATGGCACGATCAAAATTATAATTTTTAAATGACGAAAGAAAAATGGATGGGCTCGGCTCCAACGGGCCGAAGGAAGCCCAAGTATATAAGGGCAAGGGCTGCCCAAACTCCTCATTTTTCCACACTCACGCAGCTTCTAGAGAGAGAAAGGAAAGCTCGGGTCTAGAGAGAGAAAGTCGTCGGATCGTCACGAGATTGGAGGAGCACGTCACAGCTGAGCCCGTGAGCAAAACCTCCGAATCAGAATTACAATCCAGGTAACGATTCGATCACATTATGAGTTTTTGTTCGTTTTGGGAAGTTTCGGGTTTTGGCTAAAAAGATAACGATTTTGCGGATGAAACTTGAAAGTGAACTTAGGTATAGCATCTAGAATGAAAAACGAACGTTTTGATCAAAGAAAATTTAGATATCGACATGATCAGATTCGCATGCAGAACATTGATTTTTGGGGAAGGCGATAAGTGCAAACCCATCGAAACTACTTAGTTTCGATATGTGCAGACCCATCGAAACTACTTAGTTTCGATATGTGCAGACCCATCGAAACTACCAAGTTTCGATATGTGCAGACCTATCGAAACTACCCAGTTTCGGTATATGCAGACCCAATCGAAACTACCATAGTTTCGATATGAGCCCCCGATCCGAAGCTAAGATAATACATAAGTTACTTATCGAAACTACCAAGTTTCGACATAAGAAACCTATCGAAACTACCTATCGAAACTACCAAGTTTCGACAGAAACAACCTATCGAAACTACCAAGTTTCGATATAAGCTAATCAATCGAAACTACTAGGTTCAAGCATAGTAATGTCTAGTGTCATCTAGGAGCACTACCTTATGTGTATGACTTTATTATACAGATCGTGAGTGACATTAGTGACGCTCAGTAACCAGCTAAGTGTATCTCAGAAACTACTCAGGTGAGTTCTATGTGCCCCCTTCTATGTTATGTGCAAATCATTTTAAATGTTTTGGGGATGAAGTGTATACACTAAATGATTAAATGTTATAAATGTCAATGTGATCATACGTATATATATATAAATACTTATATATGAAAATGAATTATGAATAAAGAAAGAAGTGTATGATTTTAAAGAATGAATAAAAGAAGGACATAACGTAAAAGAATGAAATCTTGCTTTATATTACATATATATTGCATGTTATGAATGAATGTAAACGTTATAAACCCTTCTATGACAACGGCTACTTTGGTAGACGGACGACCACGTGACTATTTTGCAACCGGGACAAAAACGTTCCTTCGCAAGCTAGGACGTATGAAAAGGTATTAATGGACGGTCGAAGCATATGCCTTAACTAAGGAAGAACGGTTGCACACATAATGGTCGCGTGGGAAACGGATGCCCCAGGGCAGACGGACAAAATGACGGACTATGACGGTAGGACGGTTAAGAACGGACGGACAAAGGTTGCCGGACGGATTAACGAATGACGGACGGTTTTCTAGAGCCGGACGGTAATGAAATGGGCTACGACGGTAGTTCTGACAGCGATGTCTTCGTGACATTCGCGACAAGTATGACGGGTTGATCTCCCTTAAGATTATGGCCAATATGTGTTCTCTCAAAGAAAGTATGTATGTACATATGTATATACCCTCAATGAATGTTATGTGAGAACAGTAAAGTAAGGAATATTTAAAAGTACGAATATACATATATACATTATATTCATGATAAGATAAATATTATGTATGATTGTCTTTAAACTAGAACTCACCAGCGTTAGCTGACTTTTAGTATACATTTCAGGTAAAGGAAGAAAGGGACGTGTGATGGCGTGAAGGTTACTCGACACAAGACTGACATCCCACTTTAATATATGTGTTAAGACTTCCGCTGTCAAGTTATGTTAAATTATGTAATTGAATAACGAATGATTTGTAATTGAATGATGAATGTTTTTAATTTAAGTTCAGTATTTATAACTATGTTTATGAGTAAATCCAACAAGTGATGTTACCCGGGAAAGGGGCCTTACAAGTTGGTATCAGAGCAATAGTTTGAGAGATTCAGACATCCCTAAATGTCTGGACTCAAACTGATTATGGGACCAACGCACGGATGTCAGTATGGGTAACCAACGCCAACGCAGCACGGTAAGTATGTACTAAAGTTAATGTTCTTGGATAAGAATAGATACCTTAACTTAGAACAAATAGATGTCAATGTCACAACCCATTTGAAGAGTTTTGAACCCGAAAAGCAATGTAAATTAGTAATCACAAACCGGTCACTGTAATTAAAAATTTACCTTGCTCGTACTGTTCCAAACTATGATCTGAAGAAATGACATTGATGTATTCCCTTTATAACTATCAGGAAATTAAGAATCTATGGCTGGTGGAGGAAGAACAGGATGACGAGGCGGTCGCACTGGCCGAGTAGGTAGACCTCCATTGAAGCAAAGACATGAAGAGGAAGAGAGTGTGCACGCAGAACACACTGAGAGTGTGCACGAAACAGATGTGACACCAACTGGGAAAGATAGTCCAGGGCCTATACAGTTAGAACCCGAAGTCAGAGATGCTATTTCCCGCAAGGTCGTACTTACTCTGAAGAACATATTGCCTGACCTACTATCTGAGGCATTAAAGAAAAGCAAAGAAGAGGATGAAGGGAACAATGAAGAGAAAATTTATGACAGTGACGGGGATGAAGTAAAAGTGGCATCAAGCAAACGTGGGTGTACTTACAAAGGTTTCAAGGACGGAGACACACCTAAGTTTGATGGAACCAAGGATTCGGTGGCTACTTTCGAATGGATTGAGAGGATGAACGCTGTAATCAACATCAGCGAGTGCCGACCAGACCAGGCGGTTAAATATGTTGCTCATTCTTTCACCAATGAAGCACTAGGTTGGTGGAGAAACATTCAAAGAACAAAGTCGCCAAATGCTATTGTCAGGATGACATGGGAAGACCTGAAGAAGCTCGTAATCCAAAAGTTCTGCCTACAGAATGAGATTGATCGTGTGCAGAACGAGTTCCTAAACTTCAAGGCTGGCAACAAGACTCATCGCCAGTATACTTCAAGATTCAACGAGCTGGCCCAACTGGTACCACACTTGGTGGAAACCGAAGAACGTATGATCAAATACTATGTCTAGGGTCTGCCGCAAAGGGTCCGTGTTCATGTAAAAGCTAATCTACCATCGACCTTCGAGTCGGTAGTCAACCTGTCTAGAATCATCTACGACGATTATGCCAATGAGGACCCGGCACCTGAGACACAAAAGAGAAAGTGGGAGAACCCGTCTAGAGGCACCGGAAAAGGGAAAGAAACAGCTGAAATTAAGAAACCAAGGTTGGACGGATATGAAACATGCAAGAGATGTGGAAAGCAACATCTGGGCGAGTGTCGAATCGGCACCACTGTGTGTTATAAGTGCGGGAGGCCGGGGCACTACTCCCGAGATTGTTTGAAGGATGTCAAATGTCAAGTATGTGGATTGTTTGGACATCTGACAAAGAACTGCAGGAAGGCCGGCCAATCTGGTTCAGGAAAAGAGAGAGAACAGGAACAATAGAAGGCAAGGACTCGGGCCTATGCCTTAACTGAGGAAGAAGCAAGGGGAAATCTTGATGTCGTGTCAGGTACGTTTCTAGTTAATGATGAACGTGCTGCTATTTTATTTGATTCTGGTGCTAGTAAAAGCTTTATATCAAATGCATTTAGTCGTAAACTGGATTGCACTATCAACACCATAGTAAAGGCCTTTAGCGTACAAACTGCCGTTGGTACAAATTCTGCAGTATTCCAAGTAATAGAGGATTGCATCATAGAAATAGAGGGACATAAGTTTCCTTCTAGATTATTCCTTCTCACCTTAGGAGGATTCGATATAGTATTGGGTATGGATTGGCTAGCTGCCAACGAAGCTCAAATCATATGTAAACGTAAGAGGATACACCTCAAGGCTCCAAGCGGCAGCCCAATTACGGTTTATGGGGATTGGAATTGCACGATGCCGAACATCATCTCGATGATCAAGGCCGAAAGTTACATGAGGCGCGGTTGCGAAGCTTATCTGGCGTATGTTTTTGATGATAGAACGAAAATGAATGAACTCAAGAATGTACCCGTGGTGTGCAACTTTCCGGAAGTATTCCCTGAGGATCTACCTGGGTTACCACCCGATCGGGAAATAGAATTTCAAATTGACTTACTGCCAGGAGCTGAGCCCGTTGCCAAAGCCCCCTACCGATTGGCTCCGTCAGAAATGAAAGAATTGATGTCTCAACTAGAGGAACTAACCGAGAAAGGATTTATTAGAACGAGCATCTCACCATGGGGCGCTCTGGTACTATTTGTAAAGAAGAAGGACGGCAGTATGCGCATGTGCATCGACTACCGCGAATTGAACAAGAGAACAGTAAAGAACAAATACCCACTACCTAGAATAGACGACCTTTTTGATCAACTGCTAGGTGCGAGTTGGTTCTCAAAGATCGATCTTAGGTCGGGTTACAATCAGTTGAAAGTAAGAGAAGAAGACGTACCAAAGACCGCGTTTCTCACGCGTTATGGGCATTATGAGTTTCTCGTGATGTCCTTCGGATTGACCAACACACCAGCAGCGTTCATGGATTTGATGAATAGAGTATGTCGACCAATGTTGGATCGATCGGTGATAGTTTTTATAGATGACATACTGGTGTATTCAAAAAGCGAGGGTGATCACCACTGTCACCTAAGGGAGGTTCTGGAGGTGCTAAAGCAGGAAAAGTTGTACGCAAAATTCTCCAAATGCGCGTTCTGGCTTAGGGAAGTCCAATTCCTAGGTCATGTAATAAACCCAAACGGCATCATGGTGGATCCTGCAAAGATCGAGACAGTAAAGGAATGGAATATCCCAAAGACACCAACAGAGATACGAAGTTTTCTAGGATTGGCAGGCTACTATCGAAGGTTCATTCAAGATTTCTCAAGAATTGCCTCGCCACTAACCAAACTGACACGGAAGGAAGTAAAATATGAATGGGGTCCAACCCAAAACAACGCGTTTGAGGAACTTAAGACACGATTAACTCAAGTTCCAGTCTTAACACTACCTGAGGGAAATGAAGACTTGGTAGTCTACTCTGACGCTTCGGGGCAGGGTTTGGGTTGTGTACTTATGCAACGAGGAAAGGTAATTGCTTATGCCTCACGACAACTAAAGATTCACGAGGTTAACTACCCAACGCACGATCTAGAGTTAGCAGCAGTGGTTTTCGCGTTGAAAATATGGAGGCACTACTTGTATGGAGTTAAATGCACCATCTACTCCGATCACAAAAGCTTGAAATATTTTTTCGAACAAAAGTAACTAAACATGAGGCAAAGAAGGTGGTTAGACCTACTGAAAGACTATGACTGTGAAATATTGTACTATCCAGTCAAAGCAAACGTAGTGGCTGACGCTTTAAGTAGAAAGGAAGAATCGACACCTATCCGGATCAAAGCGTGTCAGCTGATTATAACACCAGATTTGATGGGGGAAACAGCAAAAGCACAAGATGAAGCACTGTTAGAAAGAAATGTGAAACGAGAAAGAATAGTAGGACAACAAGGGAACTTGGATGCAAATGCATACGGTGTACGAACTAGGTTTGGCCGAATGTGGATACCTAAGATTGGCGAGCTTAGAGCCAAAATACTTGATGAGGACCATAAGTCTCGCTATTCTATCCACCCTGGGACAAACAAAATGTATCAAGACTTGAAGAAAGAATACTGGTGGCCTGGCATGAAGAATGATGTGACAGAATACGTGAGCAAGTGCCTAACGTGTTCTCTAGTTAAGGCCGAGCACCAGAAACCATGCGGTAAAATGCAACCTCTACCGATACCGGAATGGAAGTGGGAGGAAATCACGATGGACTTCATTACCAAGCTACCGCGAACAGCTAAAGGCAATGATACCATTTGGGTGATCGTCGACCGCTTGACGAAAAGTGCTCACTTCTTGCCAATACGTGAGACTTCCTCGTCAGAAAGACTAGCAGAAATATTTATCAAGGAAGTTGTGAGCAGGCATGGTATGCCGCTGTCGATTGTGTCCGACAGGGATACTAGATTCACGTCAAGGTTTTGGAAGAAATTCAACGAAGCAATGGGCTCTAGACTGAACATCAGCACCGCTTACCACCCCCAAACCGATGGACAATCGGAAAGGACCATTCAGACCTTGGAGGACATGCTTCGAGCCTGTATCATTGACTTCGGTGGGAGCTGGGACAGCCATCTACCATTGGCAGAATTTTCATATAACAACAGCTATCACTCGACTATTGGCATGCCGCCATTTGAAATATTGTATGGGAGGAAATGTAGGACCCCGGTTTGTTGGGGGGAAATTGGACAGAAGGATTTTGCAAGCCTCGAAGTGGTCAAAGCTACTTCCGAGAAATTTGATCAAATCAAGGCTCGAATGAAAGCCGCAAAAGACAGAAAGAAATCATACGCGGATAAGAGAAGAAGGGAGTTAGAGTTTCAAGTAGGGGACATGGTACTGTTAAAGGTATCACCATGGAAAGGAATCATCCGATTCAGAAAGCGTTGCAAACTAAGTTCAAGGTTTGTCGGACCTTTCAAGATTTTAGCAAGAGTGGGTCAAGTTGCATACAGACTCGACCTACCCGTTGAGCTTAGTGGAATACACCCTACGTTTCACGTGTCGCACTTACGCAAGTGCCTAGCTGACGACACAGCTCACATACCTTACGACGAGATCGAAGTGGATAACAGTCTAAATTATGTAGAGGAACTGATAGCCATTCTTGATCGAGCTGAGAAACGACTACGCAATAAGTCGATACCGTTAGTCAAGATACAATGGAAGCACAGAAAAGGGTCAGAAGCTACGTGGGAAAAAGAAGACGAGATGAGGGGACTATACCCTCAATTGTTTAACGTATGAACAGTTTCGAGGACGAAACCTCTTTAAGGGGGTAGACTTGTAACATCCCAAAACTGGTAATAAATAAATAATGGCACGATCAAAATTATAATTTTCAAATGACGAAAAAAAATGGATGGGCTTGGGCTCGGCACCAACGGGCCGAAGGAAGCCCAAGTATATAAGGGCAAGAGCTGCCCAAACTCCTCATTTTTCCACACTCACGCAGCTTCTAGAGAGAGAAAGGAAAGCTCGGGTCTAGAGAGAGAAAGTCATCGGATCGTCACGAGATTGGAGGAGCACGTCACAGCTGAGCCCGTGAGCAAAACCTCCGAATCAAAATTACAATCCAGGTAACGATTCGATCACATTATGAGTTTTTGTTCGTTTTGGGAAGTTTCGGGTTTTGGCTAAAAAGATAACGATTTTGCGGATGAAACTTGAAAGTGAACTTAGGTATAGCATCTAGAATGAAAAACGAACGTTTTGATCAAAGAAAATTTAGATATCGACATGATCAGATTCGCATGCAGAACATTGATTTTTGGGGAAGGCGATAAGTGCAAACCCATCGAAACTACTTAGTTTCGATATGTGCAGACCCATCGAAACTACTTAGTTTCGATATGTGCAGACCCATCGAAACTACCAAGTTTCGATATGTGCAGACCTATCGAAACTACCCAGTTTCGGTATATGCAGACCCAATCGAAACTACCATAGTTTCGATATGAGCCCCCGATCCGAAGCTAAGATAATACATAAGTTACTTATCGAAACTACCAAGTTTCAACATAAGAAACCTATCGAAACTACCTATCGAAACTACCAAGTTTCGACAGAAACAACCTATCGAAACTACCAAGTTTCGATATAAGCTAATCAATCGAAACTACTAGGTTCAAGCATAGTAATGTCTAGTGTCATCTAGGAGCACTACCTTATGTGTATGACTTTATTATACAGATCGTGAGTAACATTAGTGACGCTCAGTAACCAGCTAAGTGTATCTCAGAAACTACTCAGGTGAGTTCTATGTGCCCCCTTCTATGTTATGTGCAAATCATTTTAAATGTTTTGGGGATGAAGTGTATACACTAAATGATTAAATGTTATAAATGTCAATGTGATCATACGTATATATATATAAATACTTATATATGAAAATGAATTATGAATAAAGAAAGAAGCGTATGATTTTAAAGAATGAATGAAAGAAGGACATAACGTAAAAGAATGAAATCTTGCTTTATATTACATATATATTGCATGTTATGAATGAATGTAAACGTTATAAACCCTTCTATGACAACGGCTACTTCGGTAGACGGACGACCACGTGACTATTTTGCAACCGGGACAAAAACGTTCCTTCGCAAGCTAGGACGTATGAAAAGGTATTAATGGACGGTCGAAGCATATGCCTTAACTAAGGAAGAACGGTTGCACACATAATGGTCACGTGGGAAACGGATGCCCTAGGGCAGACGGACAAAATGACGGACTACGACGGTAGGACGGTTAAGAACGGACGGACAAAGGTTGCCGGATGGATTAACGAATGACGGACGGTTTTCTAGAGCCGGACGGTAATGAAATGGGCTACGACGGTAGTTCTGACAGCGATGTCTTCGTGACATTCGCGACAAGTATGACGGGTTGATCTCCCTTAAGATTATGGCCAATATGTGTTCTCTCAAAGAAAGTATGTATGTACATATGTATATACCCTCAATGAATGTTATGTGAGAACAGTAAAGTAAGGAATATTTAAAAGTACGAATATACATATATACATTATATTCATGATAAGATAAATATTATGTATGATTGTCTTTAAACTAGAACTCACCAGCGTTAGCTGACTTTTAGTATACATTTCAGGTAAAGGAAGAAAGGGACGTGCGATGGCGTGAAGGTTACTCGACACAAGACTGACATCCCACTTTAATATATGTGTTAAGACTTCCGCTGTCAAGTTATGTTAAATTATGTAATTGAATAACGAATGATTTGTAATTGAATGATGAATGTTTTTAATTTAAGTTCAGTATTTATGACTATGTTTATGAGTAAATCCAACAAGTAAGGTTACCTGGGAAAGGGGTCTTACACACAATGGGTTTATAATTGAAATTAGGTTTAATTTGCCGAAACTCCAAGTCTTCGCGTACCGCAAACAATTCTGACCGGGTCTTCGTTTGGCGCGAAGACCAAAATAGTCGGGCCCTCTTTTTCAATCTTTCGCGTACCGCGAAACTCATCATCCAGCGAAGATCCAATTTTTCAGGTATTTGACTTTTATGCTTTGACTTTGACTTTCTTGACTTACCGAGCTTTGTACCTTCATATATATTTTATAAATAAATCAAATTAAACCAAACCTGAAATAGTTTAACCCAATAATTTTTAAACAAAATATATCCAAATAAAACATAAACCCATAAATAAATCCAATACCAATTTAAATATTTTAAACCTAATTAGTTATTGAATAAAGAGTTGATAGTTGTGTTATATTGAAAAAGAGTTGTTTAGAAAAGTTTTTATAGATGATATAATGGTTCGGTTTCAAAAAATGAAAACCCGTATAGTATAACTATAGGGATATTTTTTTTAATTATACATTTCTAATGATAAAAATCATATTATTATTGTTCGTTTATAATTTTGTTAGTTTTCATCGTTTTATTGTGTGACCCGACCCGACTCGGGCCAAAAAAATTAATATTTAATTATTGACAATGCACCCAAAAAAATCTCCGACTCCCATAAAAAGTTCCTGCGGTTGGAAGTTGAAGATGGTCGCCTGAAACCCACCTATTCCCACCTTGGAGTGTCTTCGGAAATCTTTTGGCTGGTAGACGAGGAAGAAAGGGTGGTGTAAGATACTTGTGTTTGGTTATTTTCTTATATAGGGGCAACCTTATTATATATTATACTAGGTTAGAAATCTTATGTATTACACGGGTTGAATAAATGCAATGTTATATATTTACTAATAAAGATTTACATATTACATATTTATGATATATTACATAGTTTTTTTAATACAAATTCTAGAAACGTTATATAGTTATTTTAAAAATGTTTTATAAAAAAATGAAAGAAATGTTTAATTTTTAAAAATGTTTTATGAACAAACCTATTTTTTTAAAATAAAAAGCGTTTTATAAAAATAATTATAGAAATCATTATCATTTAATATGAGAGAGAATCGGGAAACAAAAAATTATAAAAATAATTAAAAAAATTTGTATAATTAATAGGAGAGAAAGGGGAGAAAAAAATATTAAGGATACATAAGAGAGTGACAAGTGTTCTACTAAAACATTTATTTATTATATAGTATCATGTGTATAGATATATATATATAGATATATACTATACTAGGTTAGAATCTCGTGTATTACACGGGTAAAATAAATATAATGTTATATAATTAGTAAATAAAAAATTACGTTTTTAAAAACCCGTGTTCTACACGGGTTAAATAAAGATAATGTAATTTTTTAACACATACACTTGTCAAAATATGTCTACTTTAACGTGACAGTTATAAGTTATATTAAGTTAATTTTTAAAATATTTTTTAACTTGGTATTAATTTTTTTTATGTAATTGACAAATGGTAATCCATATTAAATTCATTTGTTTAATGATATAATAACAATCCATAATTAAATAAAAAGTATCCATAATTAAATTAATATTAAATATTTAAAAATATATTCTTTTAATATAATATTTAATATTAGAGAGAGTCGGGAAAATTATGCTAATAATGTACCAGAAGGTGACACGTGTCCCACAATTTTACTTGTTTATTAATTAGTATAGATTTAAAGTTCATGGAAAGGAACACTGTCTATTTTGTCTTGTACTTTTTTTTTACGGTTTTATTCTATGTTTTGGTTTTGGATTTCTAATCGTTGCGCTTGCATTTGTGTTCGGGTTTCTTGACGTTATGTTTTCAGCTTTTACGTCGGAGTGACGTTCACTTTTCGGCGTTATACGCTTTAGGGTTTTACGTTTGAGTAACAGTCATTGTGTGTTTTTGTATCTTCGTTTGCGTTCTGGTTACTTGATGCTACGCTTTCGGGTTTACGGCAGACAATCGCTTTTACGATGGGGTATGTTTTACGGTTTTTTCGATAGAGTGACAGCCGTTGCAACGTGTTTTATATATATATGTTTTGATGCTCTATATCGTGTTGCCACCGCAACGCGCGGTTGTGCAATAATTAAATAACTTTTAAAAGGAGAAGGAGGCGAATAATTCTTTCATGCTATTTGGCGGCCATGTCACGTGTCACGTGTTGATTGTGCGCAATTAAATATTTTTTTGTTCCGTTCTTATTTTTGTTTAGATACAAAAATAGGGTTGGTTGACATGGAGTTTTTAGCCCATGGTTGTAACCCAAGGGAACTGGGTTCGAGCCCCGTGAGAGCCTATTCTTACCATTTTTTTAATCAACACATTCTTTTGTGTTTGTTTTTTGTTTTTTTTTTCGTATTATTTAACGTTAGAACATATTTAATTGAAAGTATAATTGTGGTTTTTACTATAGGATTATTTTTGTACCATTTGAATGTTATTATTTCCGTTGGGTCAGTAATATTAGACGGGTCGTCTAAGCGGAACATTACAATTTTTTACTATATCTACGTAACGCACGGGGTTTAAAACCAAGTTTAAGTTATTTTAAAAATATAAGGGGAACATTGGTAATTTCACATCCAATTAACAATCAAAGTTAACGACCATCCAATTTAGGAGCCAGTGATGTTATAAATTGAAATGTTAGGGATGATTCTTATAATTTGTTAAAGTTATGGACCAAAATATAATCATGGCATACCAAAATTGACCAATCGTGGAATTAACTCTTATATTTATAATTAAAAAAAATAAACTTGTCCGTTGAGTGAGTAAGTTGGATTATTTTATGGCCAAAGACAAATGCTTATATCATCAATATACAATTGATAATTGTTTTGGTAATTAAAATATAATACAATTAATTGTTGCAATTGGGAGCTTCTAGTAGATTAATACTGTTGACCTCATTCATAATCCAAAATCAAGCCACAAAAATTGCAGTTGGGCCTCATCTATAAGGCACAAAGAAGAAAAACAAGTTTGATAGCCTGATATGTCGTAATGGAACGACAGAAATAACCATTGGGATAAGGCACAGAAGACAATTACAAGCTCAGATAAGAAGAAAGCAAACTATAAAACAAATAGACCATTAACAAAAGACTTTAAAGAACAACCTCTTAGTAACAGTATAGTTTTAATTGTTTACATTTACAACATAATGCTCATAGAGAAGAGAGATTCAAGCAAACCCAATCCTTTCATTAATAGTTCTTATGTTTTGTCCTATTCTTGAGCCAAAGAAAACTAAGTGACCTTATGTCCTCAATAATTCTCTTCATTTTGATGATGTTATTTGAAAATTGAGCATCATTCCTAGCCTCCCAAATACATCGTAAAAAGCTTAAAATAATGCCGTGAAAAACTTCTTTAAAAAAATTTGATTGGAAATGACACTATTCATTGATCACAATTTGTAATCAAATGAATACAAATCGTTATCAAGACACTATTCATCTGATTACAAATTGCGTTATTAAATTCTTATTAATTCAATTATTACTTGTCTTATATTTATTTCTTTAGTTTCAAATATTTGTACTGAAAATATATTTTAAATTAAACGTTTCAAAACATCCCCACCTACTACTTGTATAAACAAATTTTATGTGAGCAATACATTTTAAAATATATTTAGAGTTAACTACACGGATGGTCCCTGGTTTGGTTAAATTACGGTTTTAGTCTTTATCTTTAAGAAATTATAGAATTGGTCTCTATAAACTTTCTGCTTGTTTCACTAAGACTATCTCCAACACACCATATGTGTGCCGCCCGTCTAGCCAGGTGGCCGCTTAACGGCTAGTTTTTTTTTGTATTTTTTTTAACGACTAGTTTTTTTTGTATTTTTTTTAACGACTAGTTTTTTTTTTGTATTTTTCCGCTAGTACAAAAATAACATCAATTATGGCGGTTTTTTGACTGCCATAAATGAGAGTGCCATAAAAGGATAAATGACCGCCATAAATTGTTTTTCTATTTTTTTTGGAATTAAATAAATCATTTTAACCAAAAACCTTTTATGGCGGTACTCTAAAATATAAATAAAATATTAACACCAAATACGGCGGTTACAAAATAAACTATTTGCGTTCTTTTATTTTTTTCATTATTTGTTTTGTAATTTAATTATAATTTAATTTTGATTATATGTTTTTATTCCGGCTAGATACGACAGACCTAGATATATACATGCCTACTAAGCATATAAAAAATTGCATTTATACATAACTCTACAAGCACTACTATCAATATAAAGAAACTGTATTTATAAAATAGATAGTATTTATAACAAAAATTTATGCATCGTTAAATTCCTGTTTCTTTTCAACAAAATCATACACTAGCTCCTCACTTCCATTAAGCTTCTATCACCACCAAACTTGAGTTCCATTAATCTTTCGTCGCCACCAATATGTTTCCGGCTCATCCCTAACAACCACCTGTGTAAAATGAACAATACAAATTCTTAGAAAAGCAACATGTCACATAGAAAAAAAACAAGTCTAATATACATGAAAACATAGATACTTAAGTATATAACTGTTGACTATTGTTCAAAACTTCAAAATTGTAACCATACAAATTTTAACCAAAATTCCAAATGAAAAGGTAGTATTACGCTTTTGAAATGTACACATGTTTATACAAAATAAACAATCTAATCTAAGTTATATATCGTGTATATACTTACCTTTATTCATCTTCATAGTCCACAAAAGTTGATACAAACACTTTTAATACACGTTCTATAAATTCATCGATTTCCATTTGACGAACGAGGCTAGGATCGGGAAGTAACTAAAACAGTAAAATAGAAAAAAATGTAGATTAAAATTCAATATACATTTTAGTTAAACTTAAATTAATGTAAATATACTTACAAGATGCTCTCTGTTAGTAATCACAAATTCATAAATAAGCATCATCACACAATAACCGCATTCCTATGTGCTAGCTTGTTGACGGCACTAAATAAAGTAAATTAAAAATTATTTAATCAAAATATAAAAACAAACAAACAATAAGAAAACGAATAGAGAACTTACATCAACCATTTTCCATTATATTTTCTTTTTTGTGGCCTTTTCGAATAAATCCGTAATCAAGTAGTATTCATAATTCTTTGTACCTTTCCGTGAATCAAATATGCGACCCATCCAAGTTTTAGTTACTGGATTATGTTGAAGTAAAATTAATATCCAATGACCCCTGCGTAAATGATTTTTTTTTAATAAAATAAACAATTATGTAATATAATAAATAAAGCATCATAAGTATGAGAAAATAATATAATACTCGAGACAATGTGGTGCCAAAAACCATTGTTTGTCCTTGTGAAATGATATGACACTTCTGATATGCTTGATCACGAACACCCTCTCACTTGAGACAAGCCTACCTTCAATATGACGAGGATTAAAATATGTTGTCTGATGTAAACCATCATGTCTCCCAGTTGCATATATATACCTAAAATAATATAAAATATTATGATAAGATTAGTAACACTCCGTTATATTTCCAAAAATAATAGGATAAAACATTTAAACAAAAACTAGTGAAACTAACATTATAAACCAATGCATAATGCAGACATCCAGCCAACCGTTGACACATAGTTGTATAGCCGCCTCTATTTCAACAATCTCATTAAGAGGTTCCTCATACAACCCATGCGGTGACGGAACCCCTATAGAGTAGGTTTCGTTAGTTTTATGCCCCAATTGTTGTGCTAATGTATATATGCTTTGAGGCCTTGACCTTGCATGTTCTAAAAGTTCTGCTATCTTTTTTTTTTCTTTTGCTATCTTTTCGTTTTCTTTTTCAGATTCAGAAGCAGGAACGGTCTCGGTATGTTGAGAAACATGAATGGACTCTGTATGTTGATCATAAACATTAACGAGCTCGGTATGTTGATAAAACCGAACAGGCTCGGTTCGATTCTGAGAAAAGTGATCATCAACAAGCTACATTAACCAATAAAGCTATTAGTAGTAAATACACACACACACACTCACAAACACACATATATATAGCATGATTACCAATTCATAAAAACCCTCATCGTCTCGTAATGCATACGAGTATCGTCGATACGCATCTGTTTCATTTGGCATCGTTTGTTTATCAGATGTTGCCCCAAACTACGTTGTCAAAAAAAAATATTTCTTATACCAACTAAAAATAAAAAATAATAATGTATATTAAAAAAATACCTCTGGCCTATAATCTGTACTCGAAGAATCGCGAGACGGTTCTACAGTTTTATGTGATCTGTAATCCGGCACAGAGACACTATGCCGTAGGGATTCGGTGTTTAAAATCTGTACATTGTAAAAAAAATTAGTATATCATAAATAAAATCAGTATACAATTACTCTTTATATTAAATATACCTTTATAGATTTCCTAGGCCACTGAATAAATTTTCCTTTTGCTTCCGACATATAATTTACTTCACCAGGAATACATGACTCAGGTAAGAGAGGCGTTTGTGTTCATCCTTCTTCAACTCTATCTACTTGAACTTTAACGAACCCGTCTTTCATTGAGCGTCCATGTAGATTCCTCTCAGTAGTAAAATGAACAAGGCCCTTACCTAAAACGAGAGGAGTAGGGGGGTCGTATGGCCATAGAAGATCACATTTTTCAACAGACTGCAAACATGTAAGTGGTTTATAGTAAATATATTTAAAAAATAAATAATTAAACAAACTTTAATGATATATTACCTCGATGTCGGTAAGATTATTGCACGAACTACCAGACACACGAATCGAGCCACAAATACCTGGGCTCGTCGCAGTCGTTGACTCTCCGGCCCGACTCTGCTTCTTCTTTGTTTTGAATCCTGAACACAAACATTTGATTAATATAATTATATAAATACTTATCTTTAAGTGTTCCTATGAATTCACCTGTTGATTGTGGGTTAGGTCCAAGTTCATATAAATTTGTTACAGGATTCAAACGAGCTCTACTGACGAAATACATTTTCGAACCGTCGTCTTGAACAACATCTAATTCTGGATAGCTTTTAACAAGATGATTCCATCTACTTTCAAATACGGTCTCTAATCCAGAATACCCCCAACGCCCTATACGAGTAGGGTCAATGTTTTTTGCTGCACTCATTCTTGCTTTTTGACTTTTTGCCTTCATAAAATATAATAAGTGTTAGTAGTAATTACATAATATAGTAATATTAATAATGATGATGATGATAATAATAATAAATAATTCACAAATACCTTAAACTCTTCTTTTGAAGCATTTGCAACAAAAGAATCCCAAATTTGTCGGTCTATATTTTTATAAACTTTAAAGGGTGTTTTATTTTTATTAACGTAGTTAACTACAAGATAGCTTCGGAAGTTTCTCATTATAACCTTCCCCTTTCTCAAAGTAGTGTGTTTTGCGTGGTCGTCGGATATCTTCCACGTCTCCTACAATTAATTGAATAAAGTTAACCATAAAAAAATAAGAAATATAATTTATAAAATTAAAAAGAAAAAAAAATGCAATTCCTTGGCATATTCCCAAATACGATCGTAGAGTTTACTGTCTACATCTTTGGCAACTTTATTAATCGGAACTCTATTTTTGAACTCCGCCCCAACCCAAGACATAAAGTCCGCGGCTTTTTCGCCTATCGCTATGCCATTCGCGTTAAACTTGATTCCAGATTGATCAGAAGACGAACGTTTCTTTTTACATGTGGAAGCTCCCCTCTTTCTCTTTTCGGACATTTGTAAATCCATCCTTCTAAACCTGAATATATTCAAGAAATTTGAATGTTTGAACTAGTCCATGTAAATGAGGACTTGCTAGAAAAAATTATTTATTTGCTCAAAATACTCCTTTCAATAAAGATTAAGCAGCCAAATTTCTTGTCTGACATAACAACAAATCACGCTCTTCAATCTGGATAACCTCCGCCTCGTAGTAAAACCTAATCGATTGAACTAAAACGTGAAGTTGTAAACCGGTTCAGTAAAAATTTTAGGGCCCCTTCAATTTTGGGGCCCTAAGCTAGGGCTTTTTTTCATAAAAGAGAGCCAAGATTTTCTTTATAGTTTATGGCCTCAAAAGCACTCTTGATCATATTCGACTTACAAGAAGATTTCCTTTATAGTTTAAAGGGCAAAGAAATATTAACATTTGACCTAATATGGACCACCATCAATTTTTACTGTAATATAATAAATGACAAGTATTTTCATAGTATAAATTGAAAGAATATAAAAAACATCACCTTTCCCTTGTCTCTTTACTCCTCCAAAGAAGCCCTAATTTTCATGTTCTGCAAAAAAAATCTCTAAACCCTAATTTTGGCCTGGAAAAGAGTAGGTTGAGAGCAAACTCATAAAAAACAAACAGTAATTCTACCTCTTATGTGCTTCAATAGACGACAGCGGCCATGGGCTTGAGAATGCAAGGTTAGAAACTGTAGTGGATATTGGGCACCATTAGAGATCGTGTGATAGAGTTTGAGAGAAAATAGTATTTTTTTGTGAAAAGGTAATTTTTGGCTGGATGAGGTTGGAGTAGAGGCGGGAATGTTCCCGGTAAAAATAACTTTACTAAAATTTTCATATACTTTAGAAAGAGAGGGTCATAAAAAACCAACTCACCCTCTCTTTTTTCTCACAAAAGTCCCTCAACAAATTTATTAAATGATACATCAATCATTAAAGTGTCTTAACGCACGTCTTCAATTCATCATTGTCTTTCCTGCATAAAATGAAATTTTATTGATAAGTTTACGTTAATTTAATTATTTATATAGAAAGAATATATAAAGATATATCTCTATATCAAACCTTAATCATTTAGTATGGCCTCGTATGTCGACAAATATCTGGTTGTATTCTTCCTCGTCATCAACGATGGCACAGTCATTGGTGCCAACGATGGCACAGTCATTGCCCGGTTGAATACCGACGGAAAATGGTGGTAGTTCGTCAAACTGGTTGTATTCTTCCTCGTCATCAACGTTATCAACACCAAGAATACGTCGTTTTCCTTGCAATACTATATGGTATCTTGGTTTGCTCGGGTCATTGACAAAAAACACTTGTGTAGCTTGAGTTGCGAGAATGAATGGTTCTGATGTATACCCATCCGTTGTAAGGTCAACAAGTGTAAAACCATGTTCGTCAACTTTAACACCCGCACGATTATTGACCCACTTACATCTAAACAAAGGTATAGTGAAAGAAGAATACGACAATTCCCAAATTTCTTGTATGACACCGTAGTATGATTCTTCGGCGATTATTAATCTTGTATTCTGATTATTTCTGTCGACCGTTGTACTTGATGCTGTTTGTGTAACTCCGCTATTTTGCGTTGCACTTTTATCATCTTGATTTTTAGTGTAAAATGTATAACCGTTAATATCATACCCTTGGTAAGATGTTACTCTAAAATCTGGCCCGTTTCCCAACTTCTCCACTTCTGAATCAACATTTGGTTGACCATAAGTTTCCTCCACCTTATTCTTCAACCATTTAGAAAACCCCTCGTTATGTTTTTTTGTATACCATATATCTGACTTGTGTAAGTGTTTCGACCGTAATATTTCCATGTGTTCCTTAACATAGGGAGCAATACATGTCATGTGTTGTAGAACAGTAAAATGAGCAATTTGTACCTCATCGGATGACGGGGTAATTAATTTCATACCAACTACTCCCACACCTGTAAGTCGACCTGAATGACGAGATTTAGGAACACCAATACTTTTGACACCTTCCAAATAACCTGTAAATAAATAAACTATTACACTGTAATTTATAATTAACAAAACTAAATTATATTATATATATTATGATATCAATACATGTATAGAACTCGGTCACCTCTTCGGAAGTATATCCTTGAACAATACTACCCTCAGGTCGATTACGGTTTCTCACATAACCTTTTAGCACACCCATATATCTTTCAAAAAAGGACGGTGGAAAGTACATCTCTAGTTCACAAATGGTAATATAAATATCCTTCTCCCATTTATCCAAGACTTCGGGATCAATAACCTTTGAGTGAATCATGTTAAAAAACAAACAAAGTTTTGTGATTGTATGTCGTACCTCCCTCGGTAACAATCCACGAATTGCAATAGGAATCATGTGTCATCAAAACATGACAATCATGAGACTTCATACCAAGCAATTTACAATCTTTCATCGACACCAGCCTTTTAATGTTTGCAGAATAGCTAGTTGGAACTTTAATATCGTGTAAACATTGACAAAACTTTCTTTTTTCTTTTCTTGACATGGTATGACACGCAGGTGGCAGAATAAAACCATTGGCTTTCTCAACAGGGGCAAGCTCTTTACATATTCCCATCTCTTCCATGTCTTTACGGGCATTAATTCCATCTTTAGTTTTTCCGGGGATGTTTAACAATAAACCAAACTTTCACATACATTTTTTTCAATATGCATCACATCTAGACAATGTCGAACTTCTAGACTTTTCCAGTAAGGTAAATCCCAAAAAATTGACCTCTTTTTCCAATTGCCTCCTTTCTCGGTACGAGTTCTTTTTCCCAACACGGTATTTAAATTTTGAACTCTTGAAAATGCATCAAAACCTTTCCTAGCACTTCTGGTTTTGGTGTTTCCATCGAATTCTTCTGTCAGTCTTCGATAGTGGTGATTTGGCGGAAGAAATCGTCGATGTGCCATATACACAGTTTTTTTGCAATGATTTAACCTTATCGAGCTTGTTTCATCTTCACATACGGGACAAGCTTGCTTACCTTTAGTACTATATCCTGACAAATTGGCATAAGCTGGAAAATCACTTATAGTGCAAAAAATCATGGCTCGCAACTTAAAGTTCTCCTTTTTATAAGCATCATACACGTCTACACCTGGGCTCCATAGTGTTTTTAGATCATCAATTAAAGGAGACAAATAAACGTCAATGTCATTACCAGGTTGTTTTGGACCCTGAATTAACAACGACATCATTATGTATTTTCGTTTCATGCATAACCACGGTGGAAGGTTATAGATGCATAGAAGAACAGGCCAAGTGCTATGACGACTACTCATGTTTCCGAAAGGGTTAATACCGTCTGAACTAAGACCAAATCGTATATTTCTAATATCGTTACCAAAATCGGGAAAATCATAATCAATATTTCTCCACTGAGGTGAATCCGCCACATGTCTTAACTTTCCATCATCTTTACGCTCATCAGAATGCCAACGCAACAACTTTGATTCTTTAGGATTAGCAAATAAACGTTTTAGTCTCGGTATAATAGGGAAATACCACAATAATTTAGCCGGTGGTCCGTTTTTCGTCACATCGTCATAATATTCACCAGACTCATTTTGACGCTTGTACCTCGATACACCACTGGTAACACATTTATGGGTTTTTTCAAACTGATTTCTATATAACATACAATCATTCGGGCATGCATGTATTCTTTCAACTTCTAATTCCATTGGACACATCAATTTCTTAGCTTGGTATACAGATATGGGTAACTCGTTGTCTTTGGGAAGCATGTCATGCAATAAATCCAATAGACATGTAAAACTCTTATCGCTCCATCCGTAGTTCGACTTTAAGTTCAACAGTTTCAACACAGCACTAAGCTTAGAAAAACTTTCACAACCATCATATAACGGTTTTTCCGAATCAGCAAATATCTGTTGTAGTTTTTCTTGATCATTGTCGCCAGTATTAGTTTCCATGTCATTGAACATGTCATTTAAATGATCATTGCCCTCATTTAAGTTATCATTATCATCACTAATATACGGGGCATTGTTCTCATCATTATTACCATCTATTGTAATCGACGTTGTGCTACGATTATCAAGTGATTCTCCGTGTTTTGACCAACAAGTATAATTAAACATAAATCCATTCTTAAACAAATGATACTCGATTTCTGATATTTTTTTAAATTCTGAAAAGTTTTTACATTCCATACAAGGACACGGAATGAATTCGTTTCCTTTTTTCACACGATCCTCTTCAGCGGTCTTAAAAAAACTTTGCAAGCCAATCACAAATCTTGGGTTAGTACGTCTAACTTCGTACATCCAGTGGTTACGATCCATCTGAAATAAATAAACAAACAAAAAACATGTATAACTGAATAAATTTGATGTGAATGAATAAACCAAAATTAATCTAATGTGGTGAATCCTAACCCACTTTTTGATTGTTCCATCCCATATATACACGTTATAACGGGTTGATTATTTAAAAAAACCGACAGCATTTCCCCTTAACTCCTCAAGTTTGCTTATATATAGCAAGCTTGATGGAGTAAAGAGAAATTGGTCGATTTTTTTAAATAATCAACTCGTTTAAACGTATATATATTCTAATGAGATAAAACAATCAAAAAGCAGTCCCGAAAGGGACCATCCGAAATTAATCTCTAATATATTAATTTCGGACGGGTATATTCTAAAGGGTTTCTAAATCTAAATGAATACATGCGAATATATAACAAATAGTTTAAGTTATGTTAAAAAGTGATGATTATGATAAGTGTTACCATTCTTTTGTTAGAGATCTTGAGAACAAGAAATCAGGAGCAAACAATTGAATGAATGGAAGTTGAATGATTAAGAAACTCTGAATGAAACTTGAATGTTGATTAAAGTATGATTGAGAATGACGGCAGGTTTAGGGTTAAGAATTAATACCCAATAATTTCTTATAATTATTATTATAATTTTAAAAGGGATTAAAATATTTGATATTTTTTTAATGTATAAAAGTGAAATAAATAAAATATTTGTAACAGGCGGTTTATTAATCAGAGATATCTAATTAATTTAAGATGGTTAACAAATAATTATCTACAAGTTATGGCGGTTTTTTAGCATCTTTAACCATTTATTGCGGTTATATAAATTGTTTTATCATTTATGGCGGTATTTATTAAATTTATAGAATTTATGGCGGTGATTGTAAAATTTACGGAGGTCCAAAAATAAAGAAAAAAGAATTTAATTAATCTTGTTACATTTATGGCGGTGAGTGCGAAACCGCCATAAAAGGTTAATTTCATCCGCCATAAATGATGTTTTTTGTACTAGTGTTCCTAACGGCTAGTTTTTTTGTATTTTTTCTAACGGCTAGTTTTTTTTCACTATAAATACATCTATACACCTAAATCATTTTCACACCCAACCATCTCAAACAATTTTCCCAACTATTAAAACGTTTTCGTTCACTCAATTCCATGGACCCAAATAACCCGTTTTCGTTCTCTCAACTACTAAACGATAGCAACAACGAAGAAAGCCCAAACCGACAACCTACACCCTCGCCATTTCAACAATTTCAACAACCAGCTGGTGGGTTCACACAGTTCCAACAACCGGCTGGTGGGTTCACACACTTCCAACAATCGGCTGGTGGGTTCACACACTTCCAACAACTAGCTGGTGGATTCTCACCATTCCAACAACCATCATAGCCGCAACTTCATCAATATCAACAGTTTTTACAGTGGCAATACCAAATGCAAATGCAACAAGCACTATCACAACCACAATCGATGCAATCGTAACCACAACCACAATCGACACATGTTGATGAATCTCAATCATCACCAATCAAAGTTTCCCGAAAGAAGAAATGGAAAACCAAAATTAGCACAAAAAAAGCAGCAACTGTTATTTACTTATTTAATTATTTATAAATTAATTTAAGTTATTTAATATAATTTAAATAAATAAATAAATGAAAATAAAAAAAAAAGATGATGTGGAAATAATGGGGTTGTTTGTGAGAAGAATGAGTATGGTAGTGTTAGAAGGAAAATGAGTTTGTGAAAAGGATGAGAGATAAGCCGATATGACATGCTAACTATGACTGTTTGTGGGATGGATGGCTGTTAACGTTGCGGGCAGTCTAATGGTCCTTAAAATGCATAAGAGATTAACTTTCTTTATTATGTGAGTATCATATGACCATAATGTACTTAAGGTTGAATAAACAAAAAATAAAAACAATAAATTAATAAAATAAATAAAATAGTGGAACCACTTTCTCTCTCTGCACTATCAATTATCCAGCGCCAAGTTCATCTGGCCTCCACACTTCCGACGAAGAAGATGGACCTGCGACTTCGATGGTTCTTCAACCATCATAAAAAAGCATTCAAAAACTATATTTTGGTTGCATCCCCTTCTTCGTCTGATTTGAGATCCGGTGACTGATTTGAGAAAAAAACCCCATATCCGACTTTGGTTAGAACCAAAGGCTTGTTCTCATTTTACGAAGATGATCGTCAAGAATGATGTCTCGTGAGAAAGGTGCGGTCTTTGTGGACGGCTTTGAAGGGTTCCCGGTAGAATCTCCGGCTGAGGTTGTGGTAATAGGTTTGTTGTGGAACGGTGGCAGTGATTGTGTCGGATAAGAAAAACTCAGGGGTGGGTGATTTGGTGGGTAAATGTTTTATTTAGAGTTACAGGGATTTTAAAATTTTTGTTTTAAATATTTATTTTTATTTTTTTATATAAAGAGGTATTTTGGTCTTCTTATATCCACTTAATAGAAAAATTAACACTCATCCACTACGAGGATCGTAAATGAAATAAGTTGAAAGTTTATTTAGACCACATCCATAATTTCTCAAAATCAGGGATTAAATTCGTAATTTGATCAAATCACATGAATCATCCCTGTAATTAACTCATATATTTAAAATAAAAAAATAACCTAGAAAATGGATGCCACCAACTAGTTGTCTACTCTATAAGTTATTGATAAATAAAGTGGTTATGTTGTCGCACTCCCAACCCAACTGGTAGGTTAAGACGAAATTTTCAAAATCTATTACTTTTAATAAAAGAATAATAAATATAAACACATGTAACTCTTATATTCACCTCTAGTTTATTTTTACCGCTTAAAACCGTATACCTGTATTAATGTTACACGCGGATCCTAATTGGATCCAAGTAACCCGACGCTCTACATTTCTCGTTCTCACTCGTGTTATTCCTATCCTAATACGCCACCTTCCTATCGTTTCATACATTCTCTCCCTATCAAATCACCCTTTAAAATCACTTCCCTCAAACAAGATCGACTTCTTCATCGGCATTTCAAAATCGTTGGCTTAAACAATATATTCTTCTTTTGATCTTCGTTTGTATACAATTCAGGTAATAATCATCATTTTTTCTTGTTCTTACGTTTAATTTTTTACTATTTTGATGGTTGTGTTTCTCATCTCAAACACAGATCTTGGTTTCTCAATCGAAATGATCTGCCATTGTATAAATTCAGGTATTCATCATGTAAGACAAGATTTAATATTTGGCTCTTATAATCATTTATCTTATTATTAAATGATCAAATATAACTATTTATTTATTTATTTAATAACCTATAGCTAGTAATTAGTTGATAGGCCTAATTACTCTTAATGAGCCACTAATAGGTTTCCCCTTGGGTGTACATATAAATAGAGAGATTACGAGAGGGAATAGACTGATGATCAGTAATCGATAACTCTATCACCACTAACAGAAATCGTCCCTCTCTCTCTCTACAATAACTGTGAGTTCCATAGAACACACCTTAGTCATCCTAATCGTACACCCTAAACGGAAACCCGATCCAGATCAGAGATCATGACGTCTCCCTATCATCGGTGAACTTAGCAGATATGTTTATATTATTGTTTTCCATTATATAGTTACAAGAACTGATCAACATGTGGTATCAGAGCAGATGTTATTAATCAGTTCTTGTTTCTTTCCCTAAACTAAAATTAAAATCGGAGAATAAAGTTCTGTTAAAATCATAAGAAAATCGTCCTTATTAATGTTCACAGTTTTCTGTTTTTATTAAAATATATAACGTTTTGATCTCATAAAATTCGAGATCCATTAAAATTTTCAAAATCTGTTATGAATCATGTTTTAAGATTTCGATTCCAGGCTTGTATATGATATTATTAAAGAACAATTTATATGATGTTCATAAATTGTTCTTAGTGTTCATCATTATTTTCGATGAAATCCCCTTAATTTAGGATGAATAAGGATTTTGATTGTGTTTTTCCTAAAATCTTGTAACTTTATCTACAAGTTTCGAATTAAAAAATTATTTTATTATTTTAAATAAAGAAACTTGGATATACTAAACAAATTAAAAATATTTTCGAAATAAAAAATACAATCAAATCCCTTAATTTTCGCACTGCCTTATCAGGTTCATCATTCACGGGTAAGATTCACAGGTTTGTATTTATGGGTCTTAAACTTCACGGTTTTACAGTTCCCGATTTAACAGTTCACGGTTTTATAGTTCATGGTTTAATAGTTCACGGTTTTATAGTTCACGGGTTTTTACAGTTCACGGTTTGTGAACTTGAGCAGTGAACCTAAGAGGAACCATGAACCTTATGTTGAACCGTGAACCTTAGCTGAACCGTGAACCTTAGCTGAACCATGAACCTTCCAGCGCCGTGAACACTTAATGAACCGTGAACCATCACTTAGCAGTGAACCTTGCCTTATAATTACCTAAAATTTTACTTGAATAACACTTAATAACTTCACTTCTGCCCAAAGGTGATGTGATGCACGTGTAAACTTATTCAAGCTTAAATTAAGCATTATAACGTAGTGCATGTCATGATACTTAATTACAAAAAACATGATTACCTTCAGTAACACCTAAAGTTTCACTTCTGCCCGAAGGTGATGTGTCACGCTTGTAAAATTATTTAAGTCTAATTGAGCACTACTTCACCTAATATAACTAAATGTTTCTACTTATGTGCAAATGTGATGTGAAACATTTGGTTTTCGCAAAGCTAATTATGTGCATACTAAACAAATGTTTCACTTCTGCCCAAAGGTGATGTGTTACATTCTTACTACACATACTCACTATTAAATTGTTCCTAATATTAAACAAATATTTCACTTCTGCCCAAAGGTGATGTGTTATATTGTTTAAGTACAACCTAATTAATCTATTATTTTGATGATTGTAATAGATAATTATCACAACTTCATTAATATAATGGTCCTTATTTCTGTCTGCCTTAGTTTAAGTTACCCCATAGACACTCTAAGTTCTTCTTTAGCAATTAGTATCTTAATTTTTCTCATATAAAATCCACGGCAGCCCCCTAGCTTGGGAATCAAAACTTTGAATGGTAGTTGATGATGTCTCTCGGGTTGATGTAATTTGACCACGCACTCGACAAGTCTGCACCTGCTGATCTTACTGACAAAAGCACTCCTCAAGACATTATCAAGAATGAGAAGTGGTCGAGGTGTAACCGCATGGCTCTTGTCCTAATGAAGAACTCTATCAGTCTGCTCATCAGAGGAGCCATACCAGATTCTAAAGATGCTAAGACTTATCTGGCTTCTGTGGAGGATCAGTTTAAGGGAACTTCTAAGGCGCATGCTAGCACTCTAATTCTGAAGCTGGTGACTACAAAATATGACGGGATCAACGGTATTCGTGAGCACATCATGATGATGAATGACATGTCCCCTAAGCTTAAGGGCTTAGACATGGAAATCAGTGACGGTTTTCTAGTGCACTTTATCATGACCTCTATTCCTAAGTCTTTTAAAGCTTTCAAGATCAAGTATAACACACAGAAATATAAGTAGACGATGAGTTAGTTGATTGCAATGTGTGTCCAAGAAGAAGAGCGCCTGAAGCTAAAGAGACTGGATGATTCTTATCTCATGTCCGCTGATTCAAAGAAGAGGAAGGCCAATTTCCGTAAGAAGGAATCTTATGAGGTCCAGAAACAAGATGCGAGTGGTGCTTCAAGCTCTAAGAACTTTAAAGGGAAGTCTCACTACAAGTTCTGCCGCAAGGCGGACATTGGTAGAAAGACTGCCTAGACTTTAAGGAGTGGCTGAGTAAGAGAAGTAATAATCTTTATATAATACTTGAGTCCTATAATTTAAATGTTCCAACTAATACATGGGGGTTTGATTCTAGTTTTATGGTTCATGTAACCAACTCCTTACAAGGATTCCTTACAATCCAGAAGCTGAAAAGAAACTGAAAAACACTTAAGATGGGAAATGGAGAAGAACTAGTGTTCAAAGCTGTAGGAACCTTAGAATTAATAATGAAAACTGGTTTATGTATTAAACTTTATGATACCTTATATATTCCTGAGATTACTCGAAATCTAGTATCAGGACCAAAGTTAGACATTGCCGGTTTTGTTTGTTCTCGTGGTCATGACAAACTTTCTATTATCATAAATTCTCAAGTGTTTGGATGTGGTTATCTGGATGATGGTCTCTATAGATTAGAACTAGATCATGAATTTTCCAACTCTTTGTTATCATATAATATTAATGAAAACTTAACAAAGACTAAACGAAAACGAGACTTAAAATCCCGCTTAGGCCAAATTTCACGAGAACGCTTATATCGACTCGTGAAGGATGAAGTGTTACCATCTCTTGATTTCAATGATTCCGGAACATGTGTCAAATGCCTCAAAGGTAAAATTACATCGGCAAATAAGAAAGGTGCTACTAGGAGCTCTAATTTATTAGAACTCATTCACACTGATATTAGTGGCCCTTACCCTGTTGCTGGTATAACAGGACATACTTCATTTATCACTTTTATCGATGATTACTCTCGGTATAGTACTTGTATCTTATTAAGGAAAAATTTGAATCTCTTGCGACATTTAAAGATTATAAAAATGAAGTTGTAAAACAACTTGATCTTCAAATAAAAGTTGTGAGATTAGATACATGAGGTGAATATTATGGCAGACATACTGATGTGGGTCAGGCTCCTGGTCCATTTTATGAGTTTTGTAAGGGTCAGGGGATCGTGAACCACCATGCCCGGTACTCCTCAGTAGAACGGTGTTGCTGAGAGAAGAAACATGACCCTAATGAACATGGTACACAGTATGTTAGCCAACTCAAGTTTACCCTCATTCCTTTGGACCGAGGTCTTAAAAGTAGTCGTTCATATACTCAATAGAGTTTCTTCAAAGTCTGTCCCTAAAACTCCATATGAACTATAGATAGGAAGGAAACCGAGTCTAAGATATATGAAAGTATGGGGCTTAAACTCTATAATCATTTCTTAAATAAACTTGACACGAAAATTGTCACTTATTACTTCATCGGTTATCCTGATCACTCATAGGGTTATAGAATCTACTGTCCTTCTCATATCACTCGTATTGTAGAAACCAAGCATGCCAAATTCCTTGAGGATTTTAAGGTCAATGGGAGCAGTGAAAATCCTTATCCAGATTTAGAAGAAGTACAAGACGCGGGGGGGGGGGGGGGGGGGCAGATTTGTCGCTTATTTTACCTTCGATTACTCCTCTTTTACACGAAGTTGCACCGCATATCACTTCACCACCTCTTCCTCAATCAGATCTTAATGTTACTCCTTTTATACCAGAGAATGAAGGCATATCAAACGACCGGCATGAACACAATGTCGAACCCAATAATCAACTCAGGAGGTCGTATAGGTCCAAAAGGCCTACTAACTTTGATGATTTTGTTACCTACCTGACTGAAGCTAAAATGGATGCCGGAAAGTTTACAAATCCTACTTGGTATCATGAAACCATTACCAGTGATCAGTCTTCTGAATGGAATAAAGCTATGACTGGCGAGCTTGACTCCATGAAGAAAACGATGTTTGGGATTTAGTTGAATTACCCAACGGTGCTAAACCTATAGGATGTAAATGGGTCTTCAAAACTAAACTAGACTTGAATGGAAACATTGAATGCTATAAAGCAAGATTGGGTGCAAAGGGTTTCACTTAGAAAGAAGGAATGGACTATCAAGAGACCTTTTCTCCTATTTCTTGAAAGGATTCATTAAGGATCGTGATGGCCTTGGTAACTCACTTTGACTTCAAAACCGCTTTCCTCAACGTCGACTTGAATGAACCTACATCAGATGGGCGTCAAAGCCGCTTTCCTCAACGTCGAATTGAATGAAGACGTGTTCATGAAACAGCCTGAAGGTTTTCAACATGAAGAACAAGAACATCTAGCCTGTAAGTTGAAGAAATCCATATATGGGTTGAAGCAGGCATCACGTCAATGGTACCTATAGTTTGATGAAGTCACGAAGAAACAAGGTTTCCTGATGAATCAAGTGGATCAATGCACCTACCTCAAGATGAGTGGGAGAAACTTTACTATACTTGTCCTTTACGTAGATGACATTTTATTGGAAAGTAATAGTTTAGAAATGTTGCATGAGTCGAAGCGTTTACTCTCGCATAACTTCGAAATGAAGGATCTCAAAGAGGCTTCTTATGTTATAGGCATCAAAATACACCGAGATAGATCTAAGGGAATTTTGGGATTATCTGAGAAAGCCTACATCGAACAGGTCCTCACACGTTACAATATGCAACACTGCTCTCCTTCTGTAGCTCAAGTAGTTAAGGGATATGTTTTTGGTTCATTCCAATGTCCAAAAACAAAGACTGAGAAGAAGCAAATGAGAATAATACCTTATGCATCATTAGTTGGGAGCCTCATGTATGCTCAAGTCTGTACTTGTCTGAATATCGCTTATATTGTAGGAATGCTAGGTCGTTATCAGACTAATCCTGGCCTTGATCACTGGAAAGCAAGAAAGTACTTCGGTATCAGCAAGGGACGAAAGACTATAAACTGACTTATAGAAGAAGTGAAAATTTAGAAGTGGTTGGTTATTTTGATTCTGAGTTTGCTAAGTGAAAAGATGACAAGAAATCCACTTTGGGGGTACATCTTTATATTAGCCGATGGACCTATCTCATGGAACAGTCATAAGCAACAGTTGACCACAACATCCACTACGATAGCAGAATACATAGTTGTGTATAACGCGACCTGTCATGGAATGTTGCTATAGAATCTCATAACTGGACTCAAAATAGTTAATTCCATTTCTGGACCATTGAATCTCTATTGTGATAACTCATCTGGCGTTAGTTTCTCGAACAGTAACAGTTCGACCAGAGCTGGATTATATCTTGATACAAAGTACTTGTTCGTACGTAAGCGAGTTGAGGAAAATAATCTTTGTATTGAGTATATAAGTACTAAAGTTATGCTTGAGGATCTAATGACTAAAGGTCTCCCACCTAAAGTTTTCGAAGAACATGTTTCGAAGATGGGCTAGTGTCTAAATGTCACACCCCGACCGATGGCGGAATCATCGAGGCGGACATGTGATGATTGTTCAAAAGCACATGATAGCTAATGGTTGCATAATTCATTAATTAAGTTTAAAGACAACAAGATCCAAATACAATACATTCCAAATAACCTAGTCTAGTTCAAAACATTGGTTTATTTAACTAGGTCCATAGTTCTTAAGTGGAGAATCTTCGGCAAGTAGTCACATATCCAAACCTGAAACATTATTTAAATCAAGTGTCAACTAAAAAGTTGGTGAGTACATAGGTTTAGTATTTCCTGTAAATAGTAGTTGTAAATCGTTTTGCAACTCATTGTTTATATTGTTAAACATAGTATGTATGATGTATCATTTATTTAATCACAATTCAAACCAAGTTTGACGCGCTTGAACAGAGCACAACAGCTAAGTCCGGTATGTTTGAATATAGTTACCCACTATATCCGATATGTTTGAATATAACCCGCGGTTATATCCGAGTATGCAGTAATAAACACCCTAACCGGGTGGGCTGGTCAGGCACAATAGATCTATCAATATTACAATTGGTTGTCTTGTGTTTAAATGTATGTACATCCAAAGAATAAGCATATAGTCTCATATATAACACGTATAAACAATGTGAGTAGCATGTATAATGTTTCACCCCAAAATGTATGAAAATGTAAAATAGGGGCTATGTAACTCACCTGGCTAGCGGATATGATAATCCACGAGTGCGGGTGATAAGGACGTTGAAGCCTAAGCACGATGAAATCCTATGTGGATAAATAGGTATTATTGTATGTTTATATATGTGCGTATTCGTATTTAAATGTATATAGGTTTCATAATAATATTCCTTAATATTTATTTGTATAAAATATGGTAGGAAAATGATAGTGGTTTTGTAAAACTTTAACTTATAAATATATATATATATTGTTAAAAATATTACATTTTTAAATAAGTAGTTATTATGTGTTTATAAAAGTTTCTATCTATTTATTTATTTATTTTTTTTATCACTGATTATATATATCATTTGTAAACTATTTTAACAAATTTATAAAAAATATAGTATTTATTATTTTATAAAAACTTTTGTGGGTTAAATGCGTATAAAAGAATTTTAGTGGTTTCCGGAATAAACGAACAAGTAAACCGACTCGTTTTAGTTTTTATTGTATAAAAAGAATGTTTAAAATAAGTTAAAATAATTAAATAAATGAAAACAGAATAAAAAAATTTGGGCCGTAGGCCAACCGGGATCGAACCCGCGACCTACAACACAAACACACACACGCATAACCAGCCGGGCTACTGCCCATCGCTGGTTATGTGTGTATCGATTAATTGATAAACACAACTTCGAAGTTGGTCGCTGGTCCTCGGCAACCGGCAAACCCGAGGACACTTGGTTTGCCCGGTAACTCACGAGCGATGGTCGCGTTTTCAATTGGGATTGCTTACCAGGAGATAACAGAAGGTAACGGAATCGATTTGAGGCTCCTATTTGGTCGCGAAGGGTCTGGTTGGCAGAGTTTTAAGTCCGAAGATGTCAAAGATGGAAATCGATCTTCTGGATGGAATTAGCCCTTAAAAACTTGGTCACAGCTTCACTCAGGGACGACGAATGTGATGTCGTCTTCAATTTGAGGTGAGAGTGGGTGGAAGAGGGGTGGCGAGCTCGTGCAGGTTCGTTAATGGCCATTTATAGCCGAGCTCAATCCCTATAATGAAACATGCAATTGAGTGTGTCAGGACATTCGCCTGGACGAGACAAAGCTAACGAGCTATCAAGCACGCGTGGAGGTTTACTGTCGGGCTCGAATTCGTGGCGTGGGTTCTCGGCCACCAACAGGATCAGACGATCCGTATGTTGGGGAGACCAATTGGTCGGGGCCTTTTGTTCGTGTGGGAGAGACGAGGCCAGAGAGACCACTTTCGGCTGTCGAGGTGCAGGGGACAGTCGTGTCGAGTGTCGCCGGAAAATAGCTTGGACCGCCGGATAATGAAGGTGGTGACCGGAAACACGAATTGGGAATTGGCAACTTTAGTCCCTGAAGTTTGATTTCGTTTTAATTAGGTCCCTGTGATAATTACGGATGGGACCCTGAGGTTTGGTTTGACCACATTTAGTCCCTCAACCGGTTTTTAGGTTAAAACCTTTTAGTTTGAAAAATTCCAATATAACCCCTCATCTTTTATAAAAATAATTTGTTAAATTTCTTTTTAATTTCATTTGTATTTTACAAACTTATATTATTTATTATTATTATAAATATTTTTTATAAAAGTTAATTATTTTATTTAAATAGGTTATCTTATTTATAAATGAACCCTTTTAATTTAGATTTTTGTATAAAATTTTATATAAGTTTAAAACTTATAAAATTTTATTTATTTTAAATCCTTAAATTATATATATATATTTATATATACTTGTACAAATTTTTAACTAAAACCACTTGCATTCCATTGAATAGAAAATGTCTTCATGATACATAATATAAAAGCGTGAAAAAAAATCCGAAATGTCACAGTCTCCCCATGTTAAAGGAATTTCGCCCCGAAATTCAACCGGTGGAGGCTATGAAAAGAGATGCGGATATTTGATCTTCATTTGGTCTTCACGTTCCCAAGTGAACTCGGGTCCACGTTTAGACTCCCAACGAACCTTGACAATGGGGATGCGGCTACGCTTGAGTTTCTTGACTTCACGGTCCATGATTTCCGTGGGTTTCTCAACAAAGTGCATTCTCTCGTCAATACGCACTTCATCAAGAGGGATGTGGAGATTCTCGTCGGCTAGGCACTTTTTCAAATTAGATACGTGGAAAGTCGGATGAACGTTGCTGAGTTCTGAAGGAAGATCGAGTTTGTAGGCCACTTTTCCTATCCTTTCGATTATCTTGAATGGGCCCACATATCGAGGTGCAAGTTTTCCCTTCTTTCCAAATCGGACTACGCCTTTCCAAGGTGATACTTTTAGAAGAACCATATCCCCAACTTGGAATTCCAAGGGTTTTCGTCGATTATCGGCATAGCTCTTTTGCCTACTCCTTGCTACTCGAATGTTGTCACGAATAAGAGAGATTTTATCGGTGGTCTCTTGGATAAGCTCGGGACCGGTGATTTGTGCTTCACCAATTTCGTTCCAACAAATCGGTGAACGACATTTTCATCCATAAAGAGCTTCAAACGGTGCCATGTTAATACTTGTGTGGTAGCTGTTGTTGTAGGAAAATTCGATCAGCGGTAGGTGAGAATTCCAATTGCCACCAAAGTCAATGACACAAGCTCTAAGCATATCCTCGAGAGTTTGGATTGTTCGCTCGGTTTGTCCATCAGTTTGAGGATGGTAAGCCGTACTTAAATCCAAACGAGTACCAAGCGCAGATTGTAATGATTGCCAAAATCGGGAAGTAAAACGCGAATCACGATCGGAGATGATGTTCAAAGGGATTCCTTGACGACTTACGATCTCATCAATGTAGATCCGAGCCAATTTCTCGACTCGATAGTCCTCACGAATAGGCAAGAAATGAGCAGACTTTGTAAGTCGGTCGATAATAACCCAGATACTATCGTGCCCACTAGAAGTGCGTGGGAGTTTGGTGATGAAGTCCATAGCAAGGTTCTCCCACTTCCACATGGGAATTTCAGGTTGTTCGAGGAGTCCGGAAGGCTTTTGGTGTTCGGCCTTTACTTTAGAACAAGTTAGGCATTTTGCCACAAAGAGGGCAATATCCTTTTTCATGCCGGGCCACCAATATTGCTGACGAAGACCCATGTACATCTTATCAGCTCCGGGATGTACCGAATATCGAGTTTTGTGGGACTCGTTCATCAAAAATATACGAAGGTCGTCGCGATCGGGAATCAAGATACGATCCAAGTAATACAATAGGCCGTTTGCTTTGGTTTCTAGCAAGAGTTCTACACCACATGCCATTTCTTGATACATAATTCCCTCGGTAACCGAGGTGTGTTGTGCTTAGAGAATACGGGCTTGGATATTGTTGTGAATACGAACACTATGAAGCATGATACGCTCTTTACGACTCAAAGCGTCGGCTACAACGTTTGCTTTGCCAGGGTGGTAGCGAATCTCGCCATCGTAGTCGTTAAGGAGTTCGACCCATCGTCGTTGCCTCATATTAAGCTCTTTTTGATTGAAAATATGTTGGAGACTTTTGTGGTCGGTGAAAACCACGCATTTGGTGCCATAAAGATAGTGTCTCCAAATTTTCAAGGCGAAAACGACAGCACCAAGCTCGAGATCATGGGTCGTATAGTTCTTCTCATGGATTTTGAGCTGACGTGATGCGTATACAATTACTTGGCCACGTTGCATTAGAACACAACTAAGACCTTGGTTGGATGCATCACAATAAACGACAAATTCGTCATTACCACTAGGAAGAGTTAGAATAGGAGCATTGCAGAGCTTGTGCTTGAGAGTTTGAAAAGCTTCCTCTTGCTTGGGTCCCCACTCGTAAGATTTACCTTTATGAGTCAAGGCAGTGAGCGGAACCGCAATCTTGGAGAAATTTGAGATGAAGCGACGATAGTAACCCGCTAGTCCAAGGAAGGAACGAATCTCGGTAGGAGTCTTAGGAGTACTCCAATTCTTTACCGCTTCGATTTTTGCCGGGTCCACATGAATTCCCTTATCGTTGACTATGTGTCCCAAAAATTGAACTTCCTTTAGCCAGAATTCACACTTGGAGAACTTGGCGTATAGTTGTTCTTTCTTCAAGAGTTCTAAAATCAAACGAAGATATTGTTCATGCTCTGCTTTCATCTTAGAATAGATAAGAATGTCGTCAATGAAAACGATCACGAACTTGTCCAAATAAGGTTTGAATACACGGTTCATGAGGTCCATGAAGACCGCATGTGCATTAGTCAAACCGAAGGGCATGACCATGAACTCGTAGTGACCATATCTAGTCCGAAAGGCAGTCTTCGGAATGTCTTCATCGAGAACACGAAGTTGATGGTATCCGGAACGAAGGTCAATCTTGGAGAAACATGTTGAACCTTGAAGCTGATCGAAAAGATCGTCGATACGAGGTAAAGGATAACGGTTCTTAATTGTAAGCTTGTTGAGTTCACGATAATCGATGCACATTCGAAACGATCCATCCTTTTTCTTTACGAACAACACGGGAGCACCCCAAGGTGAATGGCTCGGGCGGATGAATCCTTTAGATGAGAGTTCTTGTAATTGACTTGCGAGCACTTGCATCTCGAAAGGTGCAAGACGATAGGGAGCTCTTGCCACGGGGAGTTGCTCTGGGCACAAGGTCAATACGAAACTCTACTTGCCTAGGGGGAGGAAGACCGGGTAAATCCTCGGGGAATACCTCGGGAAAGTCTCGAATGATCGGAATATCTTGCAATTTCTTACCCTTGTCTTTCGTGTTAACTACGTGGGCCAAGAAGGCAATGTACTTTTTCCGCAAGTACTTTTGTGCCAATGTGCAAGACATGAGTTGAAGACCACGACAGGGTTTTTCACCGAAAATAACTAACGTGTCACCCGAAGGGAGAGGTATACGAATGCACTTTTCATAGCTAATAACCTCGGCATGATGCTTGGATAACCAGTCCATGCCAATTATAATATCGAAGCTTCCCAATTGCATTGGAAGGAGATCAACAGAGAATTCATGATTATTAAGCTCGAGATTGCAGTTGCGGATAACAGAGTTTATAGCAATAGATTTCCCGTTTGCTATCTCCACGGAATAAGGATTGTCAAGTTTCGTTCTTTGTTTAGCAAGTCGAGATTCAAAGGTAAGAGACACGAAACTCCTATCGGCACCGGTATCAAATAAAATGGATGCATAATGATTGTTTACGAGAAACGTACCGTTTATCACGTCGTTGTTTGCTTGTGCCTCATTAGCATTTATATTAAACGCTCGTCCTTGGGGACCACCTTGGTGATGAAGTTTTGGGCATCGATCACGGAAATGGTTTGGGTCTCCATACTCGTAACATGCCCGACCATTGAGAAGTGCCGGATAGTTTGGACGGTTGGCTGGAGCAGCTTGGTGGACGGAAGGACGGGTACGGCATGTAGTGACCACGTGTCCATATCGTCCGCAGCTTGAACACAATCGGCATGGTAAGTTGGCAGGATGATGGTACTTGCAGGTCTGACATTGGGCATTTGGACCCAAATAAGGTTTCGGGTTTTGACCCAAAGGGGCCACTTGAATAGCAGGTACAGCGGGAGTTACGGCTGCGAAGTTTCGACCCTTTCGTTTCTTGTTGCGGTTAGAAGACTCGGGTTTTACATCTTTGACAGCTGCAAGAGTGGAGACAACCTTCTTGGAACCCTTTCTTGTTAAGGTTCCGGCTTTGACGTGGTTGTCGGATAGTGTAGCGGATAGACGGATGGCAGCTTCAAGTGTAGGAGGATTGCTTCCTAACACAGCATCTTGAATTTGCATAGGCAGGCCGCCTATGTATTTTTCAATTCCCCGAGCAAGGGGAGTGATCATATGAGGCACCAGTAGACTTAGCTCTTGAAACCGGGTGGTGTAAGCCAGATTATCCCCGCTGTCTTGGGCAAGATCCCAAAATTCAGCCTCGAGCTTCCTCATTTCATTCCGAGGACAGAATTCATCAGTCATGGCCTTCTTCAGATCATCCCATGATAAGGATGTAGCAACCTCAGCACCACGAGTGTGTTTCTCACCGTTCCACCAGGTGAGGGCTCTTTTTTGAAGTACACTTATGGCATAGCGAACCCGAAGATTATCGGGACAGTCACTGTTTAGGAATGTGCTTTCCATGCTTTCAAACCATTGAAGCAGGCCGGTAGCACCTTCAGTCCCGAAGAATTTTGTAGGATTGCACGAGTTAAAGTGCTTAAAGGTGCATTGAGGTGGGTTGGTACCACCATTTCCTTGGATGTTGTGAGACCCGTCACTGTTGTTATTGGCTTGGGTCATTTGCCCCACCAGTTGGGCAAGAAGAGTAGCAAGATCCGGGTTGGAAGTTCTAGAGTTTGTACGTCGAGGAGGCATTCTAACACCATAAGAAAAGACAATGATATTTTAGATAAGATGGATATATATGAGTCATAGTGGGAAATAATGTAAGCAGAAATGCGGGCTTCATCATGACGCGTGCCAGTGCATGTGTATTAATTTAAAGTTAATGGGGGAAACTAAGCCATCTATTCCGGGTAGAACGTGATGTTATAGATCATTATTCGCGTAGTAGGAATTGCCGGGACTTGCATGCACTACAAATCGTTATTACGTGTGCACCCGCAATAATGATTTGCTTTGCATGTTCGTCTAGTTCTTCCTATCTTGCTATAATGTCCCCAAATTTTGAGTTTAAGTTCGGATCGTATCGTTGTGAATACATTGACTTATCAACGTTAAATAATTCCTCAAAACTTTCAAGGAGACATGCTTTAGCCTATAGGTAAACACTCACTTCAGGAATTCCCAGGAAAGCATACGGGTCCATTTATTTGGATTTATACGAAATGCTTTCCTAGACAGAAAACCCAATGTACAGGTGTCACCCTTCCAGATTGCACGTGTCCTTTACTGGTTTCAAGAAGTTAAGTCGTTGACGAGATTTTCAAGATTTTAATAGACTTGAGAGTCTATGAGTATAAAATGTATAGGAATGTTGGAATAATCATGGATTAGGAAAGAGTATGGACAAGGATGAGTAGTGTATTTGTTTACATAAGTTTGTTTGTCAAATGTGTATGTAAAGTATGTATCATGTATTTAAGCCTTGTATGTATGTGTATAAGTCTCATGTACCAAACTTGGGAAAATTCAAATAATACCTAACTACAAATAATTCACATAGCAATTAATCATTTAGCACATAACACATAAAAGGGAGTCCTAGGGTTATAGTCTAGGTCATCGTGTCTAATAACCTAATTCCTTATAACCATGGCTCTTATACCAATCTGTCACACCCCGACCGATGGCGGAATCATCGAGGCGGACAATGTGATGATTGTTCAAAAGCACATGATAGCTAATGGTTGCATAATTCATTAATTAAGTTTAAAGACAACAAGATCCAAATACAATACATTCCAAATAACCTAGTCTAGTTCAAAACATTGGTTTATTTAACTAGGTCTGTAGTTCTTAAGTGGAGAATCTTCGGCAAGTAGTCACATATCCAAACCTGAAACATTATTTAAATCAAGTGTCAACTAAAAAGTTGGTGAGTACATAGGTTTAGTATTTCCTGTAAATAGTAGTTGTAAATCGTTTTGCAACTCATTGTTTATATTGTTAAACATAGTATGTATGATGTATCATTTATTTAATCACAATTCAAACCGAGTTTGACGCGCTTGAACAGAGCACAACAGCTAAGTCCGGTATGTTTGAATATAGTTACCCACTATATCCGATATGTTTGAATATAACCCGCGGTTATATCCGAGTATGCAGTAATAAACACCCTAACCGGTTGGGCTGGTCCGGCACAATAAATCTATCAATATTACAGTTGGTTGTCTTGTGTTTAAATGTATGTACATCCAAAGAATAAGCATATAGTCTCATGTATAACACGTATAAACAATGTGAGTAGCATGTATAATGTTTCACCCCAAAATTTATGAAAATGTAAAATAGGGGCTATGTAACTCACCTGGCTAGCGGATATGATAATCCACGAGTGCGGGTGATAAGGACGTTGAAGCCTAAGCACGATGAAATCCTATGTGGATAAATAGGTATTATTGTATGTTTATATATGTGCGTATTCGTATTTAAATGTATATAGGTTTCATAATAATATTCCTTAATATTTATTTGTATAAAATATGGTAGGAAAATGATAGTGGTTTTGTAAAACTTTAACTTATAAATATATATATATATATTGTTAAAAATATTACATTTTTAAATAAGTAGTTATTATGTGTTTATAAAAGTTTCTATCTATTTATTTATTTATTTTTTTTTATCACTGATTATATATATCATTTGTAAACTATTTTAACAAATTTATAAAAAATATAGTATTTATTATTTTATAAAAACTTTTGTGGGTTAAATGCGTATAAAAGAATTTTAGTGGTTTCCGGAATAAACGAACAAGTAAACCGACTCGTTTTAGTTTTTATTGTATAAAAAGAATGTTTAAAATAAGTTAAAATAATTAAATAAATGAAAACAGAATGTGATGTCGTCTTCAATTTGAGGTGAGAGTGGGTGGAAGAGGGGTGGCGAGCTCGTGCAGGTTCGTTAATGGCCATTTATAGCCGAGCTCAATCCCTATAATGAAACATGCAATTGAGTGTGTCTGGACATTCGCCTGGACGAGACGAAGCTAACGAGCTATCAAGCACGCGTGGAGGTTAACTGTCGGGCTCGAATTCGTGGCGTGGGTTCTCGGCCACCAACAGGATCAGACGATCCGTATGTTGGGGAGACCAATTGGTCGGGGCCTTTTGTTCGTGTGGGAGAGACGAGGCCAGAGAGACCACTTTCGGCTGTCGAGGTGCAGGGGACAGTCGTGTCGAGTGTCGCCGGAAAATAGCTTGGACCGCCGGATAACGAAGGTGGTGACCGGAAACACGAATTGGGAATTGGCAACTTAAGTCCCTGAAGTTTGATTTCGTTTTAATTAGGTCCCTGCGATAATTACGGATGGGTCCCTGAGGTTTGGTTTGACCACATTTAGTCCCTCAACCGGTTTTTAGGTTAAAATCTTTTAGTTTGAAAAATTCCAATATAACCCCTCATCTTTTATAAAAATAATTTGTTAAATTTCTTTTTAATTTCATTTGTTTTTTACAAACTTATATTATTTATTATTATTATAAATATTTTTTTATAAAAGTTAATTATTTTATTTAAATAGGTTATCTTATTTATAAATGAACCCTTTTAATTTAGATTTTTGTATAAAATTTTATATAAGTTTAGAACTTATAAAATTTTATTTATTTTAAATCCTTAAATTATATATATATATTTATATATACTTGTACAAAATTTTAAATAAAACCACTTGCATTCCATTGAATAGAAAATGTCTACAGGATACATAATATAAAAGCGTGAAAAAAAATCCGAAATGTCACACTAAAGACCTTATTTAGTAGCATAATTGTACTTACTTACGTTTATTAATGATATTTCCTCACTTATTTGAAATTGTTTGTCTCTAAATATGTTCATGCATGCCTAATGACATATAGACACTGATTATACAAATCAGCGTTAAATGGGCTTATTTATAAATTTAATACTAAGTTTACTTAAGTTTTAAGTTGGGATTGGAGTATGATTAATGGGGGTCTTGAGTTTGATTCTGATTGAATGACTGTATTTATCTGCTACAGTTTTGGTTTAAAACTAAAATGAATATTAAATTTACAGACTTACTAATGCTCATAATAAATTATTACTCAGCCAATTGGGAGAATGTAAGACAAGATTTAATATGTGTCTCTTATAATCATTTATCTAATTATTAAATAATCAAATATAATTATTTATTTATTTAATAACCTATAGCTAGTTATTAGTTGATGGGCTAATTACTATTAATGGGTCACTATTCGGTTTCCCCTTGGGTGTACATATAAATAGAGAGATTAGTAGATGGAATAGACAGATGATCTATCACCACTAACAGAAATCATCCTTATCTCTGTACAATAACTGTGACTTCCATAGAATTCACCTTAGCCATTCTAATTGTACACCCTAAACGGGAACCCGATCTAGATCAGAGATCATGACGTCTTCCCTATCATCGGTGAACTTAGCAGGTATGTTTATATTATTGTTTTCCATTATATGTTTATATTATTGTTTATTCTTTGATCAATCCCCTTCGTTCAGTTGATCCTTTGTTTGATACGATTAAGGTATTTTAAATTTAAATTGTGTCAATATTTTAAGGAGCGTGGGTTTTAAATTTTGGAGTTTAAAATTTTGAATTTAAAAGACGATATATTACAGAAATTTAAGTTTTATTTGTATTTTTTAAGTTATTTTAAATGAGAGTTTAAATATTATAGGCTTGGCAGGATTTTTCGTATAAAATGCGAGATTTAAAAAAAATTAATTTAATTTTGATATGCAAATTTAATTACAACTACAATATTTGTAGATATGTTACAACATCAAGGTTAAAGTTTTTACAAAAAAAGCTGACAGAGTTTCAAGAATCTAATAAAATGGAGAAACAACATATGCTAGGAAATCGTTGACCGATTTGATTATCTTTGATTTCTTTGACTCCCTAATGGCTTAAATCAGATTCGCATCGTTTGTGACTTTTTTTGGAACAGTTTTGGCTATTTGTGGTTTAAGTTATTAAGGAAAAGAAACTCTATTATTTGTTGCATTTAGTGGGTGTTAAACATAGAAAGACTACCAATATCACGTCAAATGTTGTATACAATGAAGTACTTTCAAATTATAATTCAAATTGTAAATGATCATTGTAATGTTTCATTTGACTTATAATTTAGTATATTTTAAAAACTACACCACTTATTAAATGTACTAGCTTAAATCCCGTGTAATACACACGGGTGAAATATATCAATACATAAAATTCTTAAATTTATATATATATATATATATATATATATATATATATATATATATATTACACGTGTAACATCCCGAAATAATGAACACGAATAAATAATGGCAAGAGCGGGATTTAAAATAAAAGGAAGGGGAAACGGGCTCGGGCTTGGCTCCAATGGGCCGAAAGGGAGCCTGATAGCGTTGTCAAGGTCAATAAAAAATATTTATAAACTCACTACTTAGCTACCTAGACTGTTAATAGGGAAATAGGGTATCGTATCCACAGGGAACACGTGGAGAATGCTATTCAATTTAAAACTATTCAATTACTACCAAAGTTCAAAACCTTATTAATAAAAAAATCTAAGAATTGTAAAAAGCAATTAACTTGATTTGTGAAAACAGTTAGAGAAAGAATAACCACTCCGGGATTCATATTTAGCAAGACACAAGCACAATTCCAGTTTCAAATCAGATCAGAGATTACATAGACATAACCTTGTTTAAATTGTTTAACCCAGCCACACAATAATCAATTCAATCACAAAACCAGATTATTCTCGATGCAAGAAAACCAAGAAATGACGACAGATGCGATAAATTGACAACGTGCAATTGTTAATAAATCAAACACACAATTGAATTCAAAGAACTTAAATGGTTCACAAAACTTCAATCCAATACTAATTATCTACTGAAATCACACAAGTACAAGCATAATCATTCACCCAGAGGGATCACAAAAGCGTTTAGCCGCTCATTATTGTTGAAAACATCAATGTAATTAAACTAGAACTTACATGCATTCAAAACTAAAAACAATGCTCAAAATCGCCTAAGAGAAGCTCCGGGACGGCTGGAAAGAATAATTCTCGAGAATGGGAGTCATCATGGTTTTTATTTGAAATTAGGTTAAAATTGTCGTAACCCCATGTCTTCGCGTGGCACGAAAGAAATCAGCCGGGTCTTCGCGTGGCGCGAAGACCAAAATAGTCGGGTGGGCTTTTTCAAGCACTCGCGTATCGCGAAACAAGCCCCTCTAATCTTCGCGTACCGCGAGGATCCAACATTCCAGAAATTTGACTTTTAACTTTGACTTTGATATTCTTTGACTTCCCGGGCTTCGTGCATTCACATATATGACTCGTAAACTTTCGCTCTTTAGCACATTTAACCTGTAACACATCAAACTACGAATACCCCGTAAAACTGAATCGATAAACACAGTTTAACTATTAAAACGTACAAAACTCGACACTTATACACGGGATATTTAACCCTAAATCAGAGCACAAGTATATTAAGGCAAATCGAAACTCTCCCCTCATTTCCCTCCATTTGCGCAAACCTAAAGAGAAAAAAGAGAGCACGGGTCTAGAGATAAATCTCGGGAAAACAGCTCAAAAGCTTGGGAATCGTGTGTCATCATCTCAGGAACGTCTAGCAACGAAAAGGAAACGAAAACATGTAACCACTAAGCTTGAATATGAGTTTTTGGTTAAGAAATGGGTTTTAGGGTTTATGTGGGTTTTGAATCAAAAAAGAGATTTTTACGTATGAATTGGGTTAAAAAGAGTGTATTTAGCTTCATGGATGTCATACCAAAGTTTAGGATGTAAAAAGATTCAAACTTGGATAAAAAACGATGATTTTTGCCAAGAACATATGTATCGTCCGAATACTCTTTGAATGGCCCGAAAACTCTGGCTCGTCCGAAAAGTATTTCGGACACAAGTAGTTTTCGTTCAGTACACACCTGATCGAAATACTTCTCGATCGAAAGGTATTTCGACCGAAATAGTTATTGGACAAGAAGTTTTAAACTAAAAGATTAGGGGAATAAGACTGTTCGAATACTTAGTTTTCGGTCGAAAAAGATTTCGATCGAAATATATTTCTGACATATTGACTTGGTATTAAAATGACTAGTTGGTGACCCTTAAACAGATCCTTTAGCCTCCACCTAGCTTGAAGCTCTTGGGAAGAGAGTTAATCTTTAAGAAAGTCGGGTGAGTTCTATGTGTCCCTATATGTTATGTGCAAATCATTTAAATGTTTTGGGTCTGAAGTGTATACACTAAATGAATAAATAAATATTATAAACGCCAATGTGATCATACATGATATATATATATATATATATATGTGTGTGTGTGTGTGTGTGTGTGTGTATGAAAATGACCAATGTTATGGACAGAAACGAAGCTAACGACTACTACGGTAGACTGACCCGACCACACGACTAAAACTATTTAAGCAGACATAAATGAAAGTCTAGAAAGGTAGAATAAACCTAAGGCCACAACCGTGGAGTCAGTCCCTCAATCGATACATAGATGTATAAATAGTTCGAATGGGAAACGGATTCCTTTAGGCACACGGGCGAATTACGGACTACGACGGTAGTACGGTATGACGGACGGCTGAAGGTTGGTCGGACGGTCTTGCATGATGTATGGCCAAAGGAATCCGTACGATAATGGAGGACGGAATACGACTGTAGGACGGAGCATTTGTCTTTGTGACTTTTGCGAGCAATGACGGGTTGATCACCCTTATGTGTATGACCAATGAATGTTCATTGAAACCAAATATGTATGTATATGCTTATATGTACTTACAAGGAATGATAAATGTAGGCAATTGAAGTGTTAATGTGTGTGTATATATATATATATATATATATATATAGGTGACGTATCAAATGAAAACCATATGTTATTGTGATAACCCTTAAACTTAACCACAACCACTAATTCAAAATTACTTATAATAATATGTGGTTGTAATTGAATCTGAGTTTTTTTATTTTAAATTAAAAAACATGTGGACTAAATTTAATACAAGGGTAAATGTAAATACACTTTTTTTCTTTTTGTTTTTTGATTAAATGTTGGTTTAAAAGACACAAACACACTCTCTCTCTAGATATATATATCACTTTCTCTCTCTCACACTAATAAATATGCAGATCAATATGATTTTTAAAAAACTCATGTGTAAAACTAATTTACACATATTTACAAATCAGAAAATTACATAAAAAATAAACAAATATTTTTACAAAAAAAAACATATACATAAGGAAGTCGACTTTTACACCGTCTTGAACCAAGATCTTCGATCCCTCATGTGCTTGCTACCCCATCTATAACCTATATACAAAAACCAGTTCACATGAACAAAGACAATGTACATATGTATATACATATCAACAAAGACAATTTCATACATGTTTAGATCAGAATCAACATAAAAACACATGAATAACAACTCTTTACACTTGTGTGAATTCAGTTTAAATATGTGTAAATTCCATTTAAACATGCGTAAATTAAAATTAAGTTTTCCAAATTTATACAAAGACAATTTTATACATGTTCAAATTAGAATCAACATAAAAACACATGAATAAAAACTCTTTACACTTGTGTAAATTCAGTTTACACATGTGTAAATTAAAATTGGGGCTTTCTAAATCTATATAAAAACCCTATTTTGTGGTTCAGACCTGTTTAAAACCATAAAGCCCCAATTTAAACGTGTGTAAAAACTATTTTAACAAAAAACTTTTTAAACAAGTTTAAAAACTTTTAAAATTATTATACAAATTTAAAAAGAACTGTACTAAAAAAGAAATCCCAGTTCAGGGCTAAGAACACCCCGTTTACACGTGTGTAAAAATCAAATACACATGTGTAAAACCCATATATTTTCAAAAACCTCACAAAATAAAAAAAAAGATTAAATCAGTAAATAGGTTGAAAATATTCAAACACAGAAACAAGTTCAAATCTGAAATATGTTCAAAAATTTAAACCAATAATTTTAAAAGGCCATTTTCAATAAACCCTTACCAACAAGAATCTGTGAAATCCTGTTTCATAATCAAATAACACAAAATATTTGAATAGATACAAATCAGTATACACAATTTTCCTTTATATTTTAAAAATCCTTTAATGACGTAAAATGTGATAAAAATAAGCCATAAGTATCAAATAAAAGGTTGGTCCCATTTGGGATGTTGGCTTCGAGCAAAGGTAGGTGCAATTAATGAGGATGCCGACGGGTGCATGCCAATTCTTTTAATTAACTAAAAAAATGGTCATTCGGGTATATTGAGATTTTACCAAACCTGTTCGATGAAAATGAAGGCGGCGTGACCCAGATCTGTAAGAGATCCACACAAGTTTTTGGGTACCCTTCGGATGAGATGTAGTCCACCGTGACCCATCTCCTTCAAGCTCTATTTCGTCACTTAATGAAATTGACACTTAATGAAATTGTCAATTACACCATAAAATCGAGCATTTTTTTATCTTTAATTTGAGTATAGTATTGCTATGTTTTTTTATAAAAACAAAATCGACACTTAATGAAATTGTGCTAATTTACGTAAATGTGCTGGTTTCTAGTAAAACAGCACAATTTAGCACTTTACGTAAATGTGCTGGTTTTGTTAAAACAACACACTTTACGTAAATGTGATGATTTCTTTAACTTGTGCTACTTTTTGTCAATTATTATATGCCTAATTTGGTATTATTCTTTAAAAATAAAAATTTAAAGCATCCATACACCAACAAAACGGTTCAGTGGTAGGCAACAAAAAGCTTATGCATCAAAATTTTGTTTTGTGCTGGTTTGTTTTATGCTGGTTTGATGTACTAGTTTTGTTGTGCTGGTTTTGTTTGTGCTTAATTAGCTAAGAAGAGCAAGTTACACAATTAACCTTGTTATTTTGGTGTTGTTTTATAATAAAACAACACAATTAATTATTATGTTTGGTGTTGTTTTATGATAAACCAACACAGTTAATTATGATTTTTTAAAATACAACACAGTTAATTATGCTATTTTACAAGAAACCGGCACATTTACGTAAAGTAGCACAATTTCATTAAGTGTTGATTTTGTTTTTACCAAAAAATATAGCAATACTATACTCGAATTAAAGTTATAAAACGTTTGATTTTATGGTGTAATTTTTTTAAAAAAAATAAGGTCGTATGAAAAAGTTACGTACGTTTAAAAAAAGTGGGGGAAGTTGAAAAAAGTCAACAATTGTGGGTTTTTCAAGAATGCCCCTCCACTCTTTATTTTCCCTACACTTAAATCTCTACCATTGATCATACAATTGAATGGATGAGATTGCTTCTTAGGCTTCTTAGCTAAATTAGACTTCTTAGGGGAACCATCCCCTATATATATATATATATATATATATATATATATATATATATATATATATATATATATATATATATATGGTGAAGTTCATAAGAAAACTAACATTTTTTTTTGAACGGCGAACATTGAATGTTGTGACGTTGCACCCCCGGTCACATGGAGAGTCTCGTCCAACTCCGGCCAATATGTTGTCTTAACCGGGCCCACTTGGCGTCAGAGTTGGAGAGCATCCAAGGAAAAATCTCACCCAATACGGCCCCTTCCGGGCTTGAGGGAGAGCCGAGGCTCGAACCCTGGATCGACGTGGGTAAAACCCTGTTGCATCAGCCTAAGAACAAGGCCTCATTTGCATGCCTCAGAAATTAATGGTGGTGGCAGGGATTGAACCCGAGTCCCTTGGGACTTCAGGCCTCACCTCAACCACTACACCACAACCTCTTTGGCAAGAAAACTAACATTTAGGGAGAGAACTAGAGAACTTCTCTTTAAAAATAAAAAAAATAATAACTCAAAATATAAATCAAAAATTAAAAAAGTGGTTCGGAGACCTTGTTTCCCACGTCGTCCTTGTTCTTAAAAAAAACTCGTAAAAATAGTCGGTTTGGCTTTAGGGTTTAGTTTTTTTGTTTAGTTTAGCTTTTAGGTTAGGTTTTTTAAAAGGGGGTGGGTGGGGGGTTTAGGTTTTTTGGGGGTGGGTGGGGGGTTTAAGTTTTTAAGGGATGGGTGGGGTGGGGTTAGGTTTTTGGGTGGGGGTGAGGGGTTTAGGTTTTTGGGGGTGGGTTAGGTTTTTAGGGTGGTACTACACATATGCAGTATTACGTTTAGGGTTAGCTTTTTTAGGGTAGGGGTGGGTGCGGTGGGTTTAGGTTTTTGGGTGGAGTGGTTGGGGTGGGTGGGTTCAGGTTTTTGGGTGGGGTGGGGTTGGGTGGGTGGGTGGGTTTAGGGTTTTGGGTAGGGGTGGGTGGGGGTGAGGGTGGGTGAGGGGTTTAGGTTTTTGGGTGGGGGTGGGTGAGGGTTTAGGTTTTTGGGGGTGGCTGTGATGGGTTTAGGTTTTTGGGGGTGGGTTTGAGGGGTTTAGGTTTTTGGGTGGGGGTGGGGTTAGGTTTTTGGGTGGGGTGTGTTAGGTTTTTGGGGGTTATACTACACATATGCAGTATTAAAAATAAGACGAAAAAAAAACGAGTTAATTCTTATTTTTCATAACGTTATTTATACTCAAATTAAAGATAAAGAAATTCTTGATTAAATGGTGCAATTCTTTTTAAAAAATAATAACGATATGCAAAAGATATAAATGTTTAAAGATTTATATATTTTAAGTTTCAATTTTACCCTTGCTCTTTAAAATTCCACCCTTTTTTTCTTAGTGGTTCTCTAGTTCTCTCATTAAATTGAGTTCTCTCATGAACTCAACCCTATATATATATATATACATTTACTTATTAATAAATGATGCTTATATATAATTGCTTTAAACTAAAACTCACCAGAGTTAGCTGACTTTTAGTATGCACTTCAGGTAGCAAGAAGAAGGGACGTGCGAAGGCGTGATGGTTACTCGGCACAACTGACATCCCACTTATTTGAGTTTCATGTTAAAAATATGTTATGTTATGTCAAGACTTCCGTTGTTATGTATTTGACTCTTGTACGCTTCCCCTATGTTGAATATCATTAATCAATATATTAGTGCTTGATGACTATGTTTATGAGTAAATCCAATAAGCAAGGTTCCCCGGGGAAGGGGACTTACAAGTTGGTATCAGAGCAATAGTTTGAGAGATTCAGACATCTCTGAATGTTTGGACTCAAGCTGATAATGGGACCAACGCACGGATGTCAGTCTGGGTAGCCAACGTCAACGTCAACGCCAGCACAGTAAGTAAGTAATAAAGTTAATGCCTGTAATTAGGGATAGATGCCTTAACTTAGAACGCTTAGATGTCAATGTCACTACCGATGTGAAGAGTTTTGAACCCGAAAAGGAAAGAAAATTATTAATCACAAACCGGTCACTGTAATTAAGAATTTACCTTGCTCGTACTGTTCTAAACTATAATCTTAAGTAATAACATTGATGTATACCCTTACTTATCAGGAAATCTAGATAACTATGGTTGGTAGAGGAAGAACTAGGCGCCGAGGTGGTCGTACTGGCGAGGAAGAAGAAAGTGTACATGTGGAACACATTGTAAGTGTGCACAAAATTAATGTGACCCCACCTTGGGATGGAAATGAAGGGTCACTACGACTTGAACCCGACTTTAGGGAAGCTATTACTCGAGAATTTGTATTGACAACGAAAAGTGTGTTGCCTAATCTGTTATCTGAGGCACTAAAGAAAAGCAAAGAGGAGGAGGAAGAGAACCATGAGTAGAAAGTGTATGATAGTGATGGGGATGAAGTGATTGTGAGGTTGAACAGTCGAGGGTGTACCTATAAAGGATTTAAGGACGGTGACCAGCCCAAGTTTGATGGAAACAAAGATTCGATGGCTACGTTTCAATGGATTGAAAGAATGAACGACATAATCAACATAAACGAGTGTCGACCCGACAAGGCGGTTAAGTATTTTGCTCACTCTTTCGCCAACGAAGCACTGACTTGGTGGTGGAACATTCAGAGAACTAAGTCGCCGAACGTTCTCAGAAGGATGACGTGGGAAGACCTGAAAGCACTGATAATCTAGAAGTTATGTCCTCAAAACGAGATCGGTAGGGTAGAGAATGAGTTTTTAAACTTCAAAGATGGCAGCAAGACCCACCGCCAGTACACTTCCCGATTCAACAAACTGGCCCAACTGGTACCTCATTTGGTGGAAACTGAAGAGAGGCTAATCAAGTACTACGTGAAGGGGCTGCCCTAAAGGGTCCGCATTCACGTGAAAGATAATCTACCCTCGACCATCGAGTCGATAGTGAATTTGAGTGGAATCATCTATGATTATTACGCCAATGAGGACCCAGCTCTAGAAGCATCGAAAAGGAAATATGAGAAACCGTCTAGAGGAAATAAAAAGGAGAACTATGCAACAACTGAAATTAAGAAGCCAAGAAAAGATGAGTATGAGACTTGTACAAAGTGTAGGAAACAACACCGCGGAGAATATCGGGTTGGCTCCACCATGTGTTATAAGTGTGGGAAACCAGGACACTATTCTTGGGAATGATTAAGCGGCACTAAGTGCCAGGGCTGTGGACTGACGGGACATCTGACAAAGGATTGCAGGAAGACAGGGAAATTCGGTTCGGGAAAAAGGAAATAACAAGAACAACCAAAGGCTAGGACTCAAACCTACGCCTTAAATGAGAAAGAAACCGGAGGGAAACCATGATGTCATGTTAGGTACGTTCCTAGTTAATGATGAATATGCTGCTATTTTATTTGACTCTGGTGCTAGTAAAAGCTTTATATCAAATGCCTTTAGTCGTAAACTGGATTGCACTATCGACACCATAGTAAGGGACTTTAGCGTAAAAACCGCTGTTGGCAAAAATTCAGTTGTATTCCAAGTGACTGAAGATTGCATAATAGAAATAGAGGGCGATAAGTTTCCTTCTAGACTATTTCTTCTGACCTTAGGAGGATTCGATATAGTGATGGCATGGATTGGTCAGTTTCCAACGAAGCTCAAATCATATGCAAACGAAAGATGATACAACTAAAAGCTACTGACGGCTCCGATTACGGTTTACGGGGATTGGAATTGCACAATGTTGAACGTCATCTTGATGATTAAGCTCGAAAGTTACATGAGTCGCGGTTGCGAAGCTTATCTGGCATATGTTATTAACGAAAAAATAAAAACGAAAGAGCTCAAATATGTACCCGTGGTGTGCAACTTTCCAGAATTGTTCCGAGAGGACCTACGTGGCTTGATGCCTGATCAGGAAATATAATTTCAGATTGACCTACTGCCAGGGGCTCAACCCATTGCCAAAACACCCTACGATTGGCTCCATCAGAAATGAAAAAATTAATGTCACAATTAGAATAGCTAACTAAGAAGGGATTCATCAGACCAAGCATCTCACCATGGGGCGGTCCGGTATTATTTGTAAAGAAGAAGGACGACAGCATGCGCATGTGCATCGGCTACCGTGAATTGAACAAACGAATAATAAAGAACAAATACCCACTACCTAGAATAGCCGATTTTTTTTATCAACTGTAAGGCACGAGCTGGTTCTATAAGATCGATCTTAGGTTGGGTTACCATCAATTGAAAGTAAGGGATGAAGATGTGCTGAAAACCGTGTTTCACACGGGATATGAACATTATGAATTCCTAGTGATGTCTTTCGGATTAACCAACACACCGACAATGTTTATGAACTTGATGAATAGAGTATGCCAACCAATGTTGGACCGGTCAGTAATAGTTTTCATATACTCAAAGAATGAAGGTGATCATAACTGTCACCTAAGAGAAGTATTAGAAGTTCTAAAGAAAGTGAAATTGTATGCAAAATTCTCCAAATGCGCGTTCTGGTTTAGGGAAGTCCAATTCCTAGGTCATGTAATAAACCCAAACGGCATTACGGTAGATCCTGCAAAGATCGCGATGTTGAACGAATGGAACGTTTCGAAAACACCAACAGAGATACGAAGCTTTCTAGGATTGGCATCTATTATCGTAGATTCATTCAGGACTTCTCGAGGATACCCTCGCCATTGACAAAGCTCACGCGTAAGGAAGTAAATTATGAATGGGTCCAACCCAAAACAACGTGTTCAAGGAACTGAAGACACGATTAACCCAAGCTTCGATCTTGACCTTACCTGAGGGAAACGAAAACTTGGTAGTTTACACTGACGCTTCAGGTCAGGGATTGGGTTGTGTTCTTATGCATCGAGGAAAGGTGATCCGGAGTTGGCGGCGGTAGTTTTTTCATTAAAAATATGGAGGCACTATTTGTACGGGGTTAAATGCACCATTTACTCCGATCAGAAGAGCCTGAAGTACTTCTTCGAACAAAATGAATTAAACATGAGATAAAGAAGGTGATTGTAATTACTAAAGGATTATGACTGTGAAATATTGTACCACCCAGGCAAGGCGAACGTAGTGGCCGGCGCCTTATGCAGAAAGGAAGAATCGACACCTATCCGAATCAAAGCTTGTCAGCGAAGGCACAAGATGAAACACTGTTGGAAAGGAATGTTAAACGAGAAGGGATAGTAGGACAACACGCAAATCTGGAGACTAATGCGTATGGTGTACGAATGTGTTTTGGCCGGATGTGAATACCTAAAATTGGTGAACTTAGAGCCAAAATCCTTGATGAGGCTCATAAGTCTCACTACTCTATCCACCCTAGAATGAACAAAATGTATCAGGACCTGAAGAGAGAATACTGGTGGCCTAGCATGAAGAACGATGTAACCAAATATGTGAGCAAATGCCTAATGTGTTCACTAGTTAAGGCCGAGCACAAGAAGCATGCGGTAAAATTCAACACTTGCCGGTACCGGAGTGGAAATAGGAGGAGATCACCATGGAATTCATCACCAAGCTACCGCGAACAACTAAAGGCAATGATACCATTTGGGTGATCGTCGACCGCTTGATAAAAAGTGATCACTTCTCACCGATATGTGAGGCTTCCTTGTATGAGAAGTTAGCAGAGATATTCATCAATGAAATCGAAAGTAAACATGGTATGCTATTTTCAATTGTGTCCGACAGGCACACTAGATTCACATCGAGGTTTTGGAAGAAACTCAACGAAGCAGTGGGCACTCGACTAAATAGTAGCACCGCTTACCACCCTCAAATCGATGGTCAATCAGAAAGGACCATTCAGACTTTGGAGGAGATGCTCCGGGCCTGTATCATTGATTTCGGTGGGAGCTAGGCCATCCATATGCCATTGGCAGAGGTTTTGTATAACAATAGCTATCACTCAACCATCGACATGTCGCCATTTGAGATGTTGTATGGAAGAAAATGCAGAACCCCGGTCTGTTGGGGGGACATTGGACAGAAAGACTTTGCAAGTCTCGAGGTGGTCAAAGCTACTTCCAAGAAATTCGATCGGATCAAGGCTCGCATGAAAGCCGCTAAGGACAGACATAAATTATATGCGAATAAGAGAAGAAGAGACCTAGAATTTCAAGTATGGGACAAAGTACTATTGAAAGTGTCGCCTTGGAAAGGGATTATCCAATTTAGAAAATGTGGCAAACTAAGTCCAAGGTTTGTCGGACCATTCAAAATCTTAGCAAGAGTTGGTCAAGTTGCTTACAGACTCGACTTACCCGATGATCTTAATGGAATTCACCCTACATTCCATGTGTCGCATTTACACCCAAGTGCCTTGCTGACGACACGACTCCCATACCATATGACGAGATTGAGGTAGACAATAGTCTAAACAATGTAGAGGTACCAAGAGCTATTCTTGACCGAGCCTAGAAACGACTATGCAATAAGTCGATTCCTTATAGAATGGAAACATATAAAAGGGTCAGAAGCTACATGGGAGAAATAGGACGAAGTGAAGGAACTATATTCGCAGTTGTTTAACTAGTAAAGTGTTTCGAGGATGAAACCTCTTTAAGGAGAGTAGACTTGTAACATCCCAAAATAATGAACAGGTATAAATAATGGCAACAGCGGGATTTAAAATAAAAAGAAGGGTAAAGGGGCTCGGGGTTGGATCCAATGGGCCAAACGGGAGCCCAAGTATATTAAGGCAAATCGAAACTCACCCCTCATTTCCCCCCATTTGCCCAAACTTCGAGAGAGAAAGGAGAGCATGGGTCTAGGGAGAGGAAGCTCGATAAAACTGCTCAAAAGCTCGGGAATCGTGTGTCACCATCTCAGGAACGTCTAGCGACGAAAATAGGTAACCCCCAAGCTTGAATTTCAAGAGATGTCCACTTATCTACAAGAATTGTTGGATAAAGGTTTCATCCGCCCTAGCTCATTGCCATGGGGAGCTCCAGTTCTGTTTGTCAAGAAGAAGGACGGGACTTTCCGTATGTGTATCGACTACCGTGAACTGAATAAAGTGAAAATCAAGAATCGTTATCCTCTACCTCATATAGATGATCTCTTTGATCAACTCCAAGGATTAATTTTTTATTCCAAGATAGATCTTAGGTGTGGCTACCATCAATTGAGAGTCTGAGATGAGGATATATCTAAGACTGCTTTCAGTTCAAGGTACGGCCACTATGAGTTTATGGTTATGCCTTTCGGATTAACCAACGCACCCGCGATGTTCATGGACCTCATGAACCGCATGTGTAAGCCAGACCTTGATCAATTTGTCATCATTATCATCGACGACGTCCTCATTTATTCCAAGAACAAGGAGGAACATGAGGAACATCTACGCTTAATTCTGGAATTACTTAAGCATGAGCAGCTGTATGCTAAGTTTTCCAAGTGTGAATTCTGGATTCGGGAAGTTCAATTCTTAGGCCATGTGGTTAATGAGAAAGGAATACATGTCGATCCATCAAAGATATAAGCCATCAAGAATTGGGCAGCACCGACAACTCCGACTGAGGTGCGAAAATTTCTAGGATTGGCCGGTTATTATTGCCGATTCATCGAAGGATTTTCTAAGATTACACAACCTCTCACTGCCTCAACTCAGAAGGGCAAAGCCTATTACTAGGGCGACAACCAGGAGTCAGCATTCCAACTCCTTAAACAGAAACTTTGCAGTGCACCTATTCTAGCTCTTCCGGAGGGAACGGATGATTTTGTGGTGTATTGCGATGCATCCATTCAGGGTCTGGGTTGTGTGTTGATGCAACGAGAAAAGGTGATCGCATATGCTTCGCGTTAACTAAAGATTCACGAGAAAAACTACACCACTCATGACCTAAAGTTGGGATCCGTAGTTTTCGCACTTAAAATATGGAGACATTACTTGTATGGTATCAAGTGCACTATCTACACCGATCACAAGAGTCTTCATCATATCTTCGAGCAGAAAGAGCTGAACATGAGACAACTTCGTTGGGTCGAGCTCCTGAATGATTATTACTGTGCAATCAGATATCATCCGGGCAAGGCTAATGTGGTAGCTGATGCCCTAAGTCAAAAGGAAACCAAGCCCAAACGAGTACGAGCATTACAGCTTACTATTCACCCCGGATTACCTGACAAAATTCGTAGTGCTCAACTCGAAGCCCTGAATGAGGAGAACCTACCGCTGGAAGCCACACACGGTATGGAAGCACAACTCAAGGTCAAATCTGACGGCATTCACTACTTCGTCGAGCGAATATGGGTTCCATTATTCGGAAACTTAAGGGAACTAGTCATGGACGAAGCTCATAAATCTCGTTACTCCGTTTATCCAAGTTCTGACAAGATGTACCATGACCTAAAGGTGTTGTATTTGTGGCCAAAGATGAAGGCCGATATAGCCACTTATGTGAGCAAGTGCCTGACTTGAACAAAGGTCAATGTTGAATATCAAATACCTTCCGGTCTACTCCAGCAACCAGAGATTCCCATTTGGAAATGTGAGCAGATATCCATGGACTTTATCAAAAAATTGCCACGAACTCCTACCGGATGTGATACCATTTGTGTAATCATTGATCGTTTAACAAAGTCCGCTCACTTCTTAGCAATCAAGGAAACCGACAAAATGGACAAGCTTACTCGTATTTACTTGAAAGAAGTAGTCTCTCGGCACGGGGTGCCAATCTCTATCATTTCGGATCGTGATGCACGATTCACCTCCCGTTTTTGGCAATCGTTACATAAAGCTTTAGGCATGCGTCTAGATATGAGCACAGTATACCATCCTTAAACTGATGGCCAGTTCAAACCCTGGAGGATATGCTTCGAGCTTGTGTGATTGATTTCAGTAACACTTGGGAGTCTCACCTACCGTTGGTGGAATTCTCCTACAATAACACTTATCACACTAGCATCAAGGCAGCTCCATTCAAGGCACTATATAGACGGAAATTTCGTTCTCCTATTTATTGTGCCGAGGTTGGGGATGGTCAACTTACGGGTCCTGAGCTCGTACTTGAAACTTCTGAGAAAATAGTTTAAATTCGAAATCGTATGGCAGGAGCTCGTGACCGTCAAAAGAGCTATTCTGATAAGCGTTGTAAGCCGTTAGAATTTCAAGTAGGGGATATGGTTTTGTTAAAAGTCTCACCGCGGAAGGGTGTCATTCGTTTTGGGAAGCCAGGAAAATTAAATCCTCGTTATGTTGGACCATTCAAGATAGTGAAGAGAATTGGCCTAGTAGCGTATCAACTGGACCTATCCGAAGGACTTAGTGGTGTACACCACGTCTTTCACGTCTCAAACTTGAAGAAATGTCTGACAGGCGAGTCACTCGCGGTTACTCTTGAGGAACTTCACATCGATGAACAGTTGCGTTTCATCGAAGAACCGGTAGAAATCATGGATAGGGAAGTCAAAACGCTTAAGCGTAGTAAAATCCCTATTGTCAGGGTCCGTTGGAATTCAAAACGCGAACCAGAATTCACGTGGGAGCGTGAGGATCAGATGATGCGTAAATATCCTAATCTGTTCTAGCACTCCATGTCAATCTCTTAAGTTACTATTTTAATTTTCGGGACAAAAATTCTTTCAACTAGGGGATGATATAACATCCGGAATTATTATTTTTTTATTATTTTTAATTTTCGGGACGAAAAGTCTTTTAACTAGGGGATGATGTGACAATCCGGCTATTTAGGGTTAATCCCGTTAGCAAATCCAGCTAAATCCTAACTCAGTTAACTCAAATTCAAACTCCAGGGATTATTTATGTCATTATCTAAACTTAAACTTCATGGTCCAATTATGTAATTAGTCAAAACTCTATTCTGTTGACTTTTGAAAGTCAACTAACCATGTACTTAACTAGTTTTTACTTCAAGGACCAATCCTGCCAAAATCCAAACTACAATTCAGGAAATTGCAAGGACTGACTATGTAATTACCCCAAACTTGATTATTTTGACATCCCAAAGTCAAATTTGCAAATTATTGAATCCAAAATCAATCTATAACCGAATTCGTTTGAAATGGTAACAAAAATACACTTTAATACTATTATCGTCCATTATGGGATCATTACTGAGCAATACTCGTGCGAGTTAAACCCAATTATGGGTATTCATGTCGAAACTGTCAAAACTGTAACAAAAACCTATCAATTCGATCAATTGGCTTACCATTCCTCAATCAAACACTATGTGCACCTTGAACAAGCATTCCTAAACCTTTTTCACACATCAATTCGGCCGTAGGAAGGATCCGAAACGCCGGAGAGCATACCACGCAAGTCGGGACTGGGTTATAGCCGATCTTCATTAACTCGTCACATATTCGGGTAATTGAAAGCTTCCTCTCGTTCGTTTCAGTCTGTAGATCAAAAGCCCTAACTTAATTAGGGCTTACAGTAACAATTTTAACATGAACCCGAAAATAGGGTTCATACGTTTACAGTTTAATCGATTACCAGCCCAGACTCGATCTGAATGCAATTAACTGATATAGGTAGTTTCGCAACCCTTCACTCGTTAAAAGCCCTATGTTAATTTCATCATTTATCATCGAATTGCTCATAATCTGTAACTAGGGTTTGTTGGTAAAATCTTTTAGGGCTTTCGATCTTAATCGCATTCTCAATCAAATTAAACCCTGGGGACAGTTTCGAAATGTTCTAAACAGCAAAAGCCCCATGTTTATAACAAACTTTAATATCAAATTTGACATATTTGATCTTGTGTTCTTAAACTAGGGTTTCGACTTTCAATCTATAATTAGACGATGCCAAACTTGTTGTTTTTCAAATTAAAACCCACCCCAGGTCCGAAATATTGTAAGGAACAAAACCCCTATGACATTTGGATCGATCGTTATCGAATTTGTGAGATTTGGGATTGGGTTTGGTTTGGTTCGGTTCACGCTAGGGGGAAGAACACAGTGGAACTGTTGATTAAAACCATTCTGATATAGTCCATGTCGCGATTACCCTAGCGGGTGGGACTGGTTAAGTGTGTGTGCTCGTGGGGAGGAGACCCGGGTTCGAGTCTCCCCACCACTGTTTTGGTTTTTAATTATTTTCAAGCCTTTATGTTAATAATAAACCAATCACTATATTATTATATTAATATATAAATGAGTTTTAAACCGAAAAACCACCAGTGGGCTCGAGTTTGATTTTATAAATCATTTTAAATATTTTTCCTACTTCCATAATAATATGTGTATACTATTATTTATCTTACAACTTCGAATAAAATAATATAAACTATATTATTTTCAAACCATAACTCCTATTAAAATAATATATTTATATATATTATTTTCGACACGTTTCTAAGTATTGTGAAGCATTTAAAATTTATAAATAATACAATTATTTATATCGTCTAATCGTAATCACTCTAATTATTTAACTTAGAAATCCGTATTTCTGTAGACACGTTCGTCTACTCTTTGGTCAATAGAACGTTTCTCTTAGGACGTTTCATGTTCCGTGTCGTCGTCACAATTCCCATTTCATCCCTAATAAATTATGTTGTAATTCTAGGGCATCCACGAACCGTGCCGGCTAACGCTTAAGATTTCAATCTCATACTTGTGTGATTACATCCTACGCAATTAGGTGAGTTTTCACGGCCCCTTTTACTGCTTTTAAACTTGGGGAGAAAACATGACGTAAACACTTTTTGATTTTTGTACTTCATTATGTATCACTTGTTATGACTATGCGTAAACTCTATCATGAAAGTCGTCACATCGAACCGTTTAAATATGAGAATAGCAAGGTATGTTGGGTAGTACTACTGTGTTTGATAAACCTTACCCGTGTTAATCGCGCTAACTCGATTGGATATTGAACGGATACAATATTGACCTAAACGTGCACCATGGTTGATAGACCTGGTGGGAGGCATTCAAACAGTCAGTTTACGGTTGCGAGCGTAGTAGCAAACATGAACATGGGTTAGCTACCTGTTGATATATATATTGATTGTACAATAAATCTGGTAAACGTTTATTTATATATTGAAACCTGTGAACTCACCAACCTCGTGTTGACATCTTTCTTACATGTTTTCTCAGGTCGCTAAGATAAGGCACGGGTGCACATATAGGACATGCATGGAGTCCTATTTTTGAATTATATTTTATTACATTCGGACTGTTTCCGTTTATGTTTGGACTGGACTTTTTGGGCGCGTTTGTTTTGCGAATTTACTTTCTTTATACGATTCCGCATTTACTTTGACCGTTTATGATATTTTCATTTTAGTCCCATATAGTGTCGTTCAATGTAACTAATGACTAAGATCCTGGTTTGTCACTTTCCTAACGGTAAAACTCCGTTAGTTGAAATTGGTGGTGTGACAGATTGGTATCAGAGCCATTGGTTATAGAGAACTACGATTGCATACTAGAATATAATCTCACACATTAGTTACGCGTCATAAACATTTTTATGCATTTTTAATCAATTTTAATATTCCCTTTCATTTTTATAAAATGGATTATATTTATATAAACCCAAAACCGGATTCTGTTTATGCTTTTATTTCTAGAATGTATTTTTAATTAATTAAACTTCTTTAACTTATAGTATTAAATACCTAGAAAACTATAAAAATAATCCAAACTTTTATAAAACTCATAAAATAAGCTGAAACTATTTTGTAAAAATCAGGAAACTAAATTTACTATTTCTTTTCTATAGTAATAAAATCTTTTGATTAAACTTTAATACTTGTTTAATTAAACAGAAATTTTATAAAACGTTATAAAATCAGAAAAATTTATAAAACATATGTCCTTATTTTAGAAATTAGAAACTTATAAACTTGTACGTTTTATGAAATTTATAGAATTAAAAACTTAAAACTTATTTAGTTTGTAAATAGAAAATAAATATACATTATCTATTTAAACTTACAAATATTATCCAAATATTATTTAGAATAATTATAAAATAAATGCTTGCATATTTTAAATAAACTTAATTGATACTTCCTTTTTAAATGTGATAAGACATTTATTTACAAAATTCTTTTAAATAATTATTTTGTAACTTCAATAATTATCGAAATAAATTGTTAATTCTCATTAATAGCCATTTATTTGGATAATTATTATTACTAATCCATAATAATTATTATTCGTTTAGATAGCTATTATTTATTTTAAATAATTATTCAACCCTACTAGATAATTATTTATTATCCTTAATGTTTGTTTATTTTTTACTCAATTAATATTTTAAATATGATACTTGCAGAACTATTTAAAAATTATTATTTAACGTATGTAAACAATAATTATTTGTTTAAACTTAAAACTTTATATCTAAAACTTGTTATAAATCTAAACCTTATAACATAATCATTTTCGCCTCCCATTTGAAACCCTAGTCAAATCCTAAATCTTTGAAATCCTAGATCTTTATCATAGACTTCTATAATCAAGTCCTTAAACTTTAGACTTATCATTTAGGCTTGTGGTGGGGATATCTTTCCTCGAAGCTTTATTACACTCATTCTTTGTCGGTCACTCTTACATCTTTCTCAAGGTGAGTATACTTAGCCCCTTTATGTTTTGTTTTTGGTTTATAAACTTGGGGTGGAACATGTTCAAACTTTTAGACTTATGCAATTCAAACATAACTATGCTTATATGATTTATATGTGTTATACGCTTTGAGACTTGCATGCTTAAATTAAACTTAAGACTAGCATGTTCCTTAACTTTGGCCGAGCCTATGGTAACAATAATAGATCTATTGTATTTGACCAATCCACCTTGATTGATTGACCCTTCGGGGGGCAGCCCAGGGTGATCGTTACTAAACTTAAACTTTAAACTTTTAAGGGTAACCCTCGAGTTATGCCTATCTTGTGAACACATAGGATGCTTGGACCTAGAAAGACTATGAATTTAATCTTATGTTTTATTATTATTGTTGAACAATATGTTTTTCCTTATTATGTTTGAACCTTTAAATTCCATTAATGAAATATTGAGACTTTATTAGTCAACCTTGTGCTTTTGAACAACCACGTCCATCCCCCGCCGTCGGTTGGGGTGTGACAGATTGGTATCAGAGCCATGTTATAGGAAATTAGGTTATTAGACACATGACCTAGACTATAACTTAGGATTCCCCTAAAACATGAGTCATCTCATGTGATTATTAGGAATCTCTCCTCTATTCTACTCTTTAATCTTAAACCTTATACATACATGCTTATACTTGGGAAACTTACATCTAGTTACGTACAACAAAACTCTATTGCATCAAGTCTATATACTTAGGTTTTCAGTCTAAAGACTAACCCTCGTCAAAAGTATTTGAGTTCTAAATAATGTGTGAGGACTTGTGAGGACCGGAAGGGTGGATGCCTGTATCCTGGGAAATTCTGTCAAGGGAAGCATTTCGTACAAATCCAGATCAACCGTTAGACCCGTATGCTTTCCTGGGAATTCTTGGGATGAGTGTCCACTTATAGGAATGCATGACTTCTCTAACATTAGTGAATTTAAACTACTTTTGATATGTCAAAGTACCTATTTAGTAACATGAACTAAGTGGGTACAATCTAAATATCTCATACTTCATGATTTATACCCTCATTCTATAATCCTTACTCTATGATTCTTACGTCCAAACTTTTCATTTTATAGTATGCCTCCCCGTCGTAGCCGAAGCAGATTCATGGCAACCCTCATTGCTCAACATATGGCTAAGGTCCTACCTACCCAAGTCATTGAGCTAAACTAAGCAGCAGCTAACAACAGTGCTAACTCTGGATCTCTCCAGTCTGGTTCAAACCCTCTGTGCACTTTCAATCATTTCAACTCTTGCAATCCCGCCAAATTCTTTGGGACTGAGGGAGCCACTGGCCTCCTCCAATGGTTTGAAAGCATGGAGAGCACATTCCTAAACAGCGATTGTCCGGATAACCTCAGAGTCCATCATGCATCAAGTGTCCTGCAAAAGAGGGCATTAACCTGGTGGAACGGAGAGAAACATAATCGAGGTGTTGACGCTGATATGTCACTAACCTGGGAGGAATTCAAGGAGCTGATGATCGAAGAGTTCTGCCCGATAAATGAGATGAAAAAGCTCGAGGCTGAATTATGGGATCTTGCTCAGGACAGTGGGGAGAACCTAGTGTATACAACCCGCTTTCATGAATTGAGTCTGCTAGTGCCCCATATGGTTACCCCTCTGTCTCGGGGAATCAAAAAGTATACCAGTGGACTGCCAATGAAGATTCAGGACACATTGTGGGGTCGGAACCCTGCCACTCTAGAAGACGCCATCCGTCTCTCTGCTACCCTGACGGATAATCACGTTAAAGCAAGGACCATGTCCAGAAAAAGCTCCAAGAAGCCCTTTGACACCCCTACTAACGAGCCTCTCAAAGCAGTCAAGACTAAATCCTCGTTCAACAAGAAATGTAATACCAAAAACTATGCGGTGGTCACACCGGCTGCCCCTTTGGCACAAGTTGCTCCGGTCAAAAAACCATATGTGAGAGCACACCCTCAGTGTAACACCTGCAAGTTTCATCGTCCGACCACCATGCCATGCCGTTTATGTACCCTTTGTGGCCGCTATGGACACATGTCCACTACTTTCTTCGTCAATAGGCCTCTAGAGGTTCAAGGAAATCGTCCCAATGCTCCGGTACTACCAGCTTTGGCAAATGGTCAAGCTTGTTTTGGATATGGTAATCCAACCCACTTTCGTAACCGGTGGCCAAAGCTCACCAATGGAAACCCGGGAGCACGAGGACGTGCCTTTAACATCAATGCTAACGAAGCTCAGGCCAACGCAGAAGTGGTCAACGGTACGTTTCTAGTAAATCAACAATATGCTTCCATTTTATTTGATACCGGTGCCGATAAGAGTTTCGTTTCTTTGGAATTTGAGTTATTGCTTGTAAAAAACCGCTCTAAGTTAGAAAAATCTATTACGGTAGAAGTAGCTGGTGGAAATCCTGTAACTATTGACTTTGTTATCCATGACTGCGTTCTTAACCTTAACGATCACAACTTTCCAATTAACCTTATCCCGATGTATCTTGGAAGTTTCGACATAATAGTGGGCATGGATTGGTTAGCCGAACATCATGCAGAAATCATATGCTTTGAAAAATGTATCCGTATTCCCTATCACCCGGAAGTACTTTTCAAATCTAGGTGAAAAACCATCAAGCGATCTAAAACTCATGACTTGTACCACAACCCGTAAGTACCTACGAAAGAATTACGTGGCATTCCTAGCTAACGTCATGAAAAATAAGGGGAAGGGAAAGAGCATTCAAGACATCCATGTCATTCGTGATTTTCCCGAAGTGCTTCTTGAAGACTTACCCGGCCTTCCTCCCGTACGACAAGTTGAATTCAGAATCGACCTCATTCTGGGAACAAACCCTGTAGCAAAATCATTGTACCGCCTTGCACCTTCGGAGATGCAAGAGTTAGCAAGCCAACTTCAAGAACTTTCTGAAAAGGGTTTCATTCGTCCTAGCGTCTCCCCTTGTGCAGCACTAGTTTTATTCGTAAAGAAGAAGGACGGATCCTTTCGTATGTGCATTGATTATCGCAAACTTAATAAGCTTAGCGTCAAGAATCGTTACCCATTACTAAGAATTGACGACCTTTCTGATCAACTCGAAGGTTCTTCATGTTTTTTCCAAAATCAATCTCCGTTCTGGCTACCATCAACTTAGTGTCCTCGAGGAGGCTATTCCAAAGACAGCCTTTCGTACAAGATATGGTCACTACGAGTTCATGGTTATGCCTTTCGGCCTAACTAATGCACCCGCGGTATTCATGGACTTAATTAACCGTGTGTGTATGCCATACTTGGACAAATTCGTAATTGTGTTCATTGACGACATCATAATCTATTCTAAAACTAAAAAGGATCATGAGGAACATCTACGATTGGTGTTAGACCTCTTAAAGAAAGAGAAATGGTTTGCCAAATTTTCCAAGTGTGAGTTCTGGCTAAATTAAGTCCAATTACTAGATCATATTGTCAATGAGAAAGGAATTCATGTAGATCCCGCAAAGATCGAAGTAGTGAAAAACTGGAAAGCCCCAAAGACTCCTACAGAAGTCCGTTCATTCCTGGCTTTAGTTTGCTATTACCGTCGTTTCATTTCCAACTTCTCCAAAGTTGTGGTGCCCCTCACAGCCTTAACTCATAAAGGCAAGCCTTACGAGTGGGGACCTAAACAGGAAGAAGCCTTTCAAACTCTTAAGCAGAATCTTTGTGATTCTCCAATCTTGACCCTTCCTGACGGTAATGATGACTTCGTGGTTTATTGTGATGCATCTAACCAAGGTCTCGGTTGTGTTCTTATGCAATGAGGCAAGGTTATTGCTTATGCGTCGAGACAACTCAAAATTCATGAAAAGAACTACAGAACGCACGATCTCGAATTAAGTGCAGTTTTCTTTGCTCTCAAAATTTGGCGACACTACCTCTACGATACAAAGTGTGTGGTTTTCACAGACCACAAAATCCTTCAACACATCTTCAATCAGAAAGAACTCAACATGAGGCAACGTCGTTGGGTAGAGTTACTTAACGACTACGACTGCGACATTCGTTATCATCCTAGAAAGGCGAATGTTGTAGACGATGCCTTGAGTCGAAAAGAACACACCATGTTACATTATGTAAGAGTTCAAAACGAAATTCAAATCCGCATTCTTGAAGCCCAACACCTTTCGGTCACCGAAGGGAAAATGTACGAGGAAATGGCATGCGGAGCTGAACTTCAATTGGAGACTAAGCCCAACAGCTTACTCTACTTCCTAAACCGTATTCGGATTCCTGATCATGATGATCTTCTTACTGTCATTTTACACGAAGCTCATAGAACCCGTTATTCGGTTCATCCTAGTGCAGACAAGATGCTCAAGGATCTTCGTCACCAATACTGGTGGCCCGACATGAAGAAGGAAATTTCTTTGTACGTAGCAAAATGCCTCACTTGCACCAAAGTCAAAGCTGACCACCAGCGTCCATCTGGCCTTCTAGAACAACCAGAGATCCCCGTATGGAAATGGGAGTGCATAGCAATGGATTTCATTACCAAGCTACCCCGTACCACTCATGGCCATGATAGCATCTGGGTAATGGTTGACAGACTGACTAAATCTGCACATTTCTTGCCTATCCGCGAAGACTATGGAGTCGAGAAATTAGCTCGGATATACATAAATGAAGTAGTTAGTCGTCACTGGGTGCCTCTCAACATCATCTCGGATCGTGACGGTCGTTTCACTAACCGTTTCTGGCAATCTTTACAACCTGCTCTTGGTACTCAATTGAATCTCAGCACAGCTTACCATCCTCAAACCGATGGTCAATCCAAAATGACCATTCATACTTTAGAGGACATGCTTAGGGCATGCGTTATTGACTTCGGTGGTAACTGGGATTCACATCTGCCATTGATTAAATTCTCCTACAACAATAGTTATCATACTAGTATCAACATGGCACCTTTTGAAGCTCTTTATGATCGTAAGTGTCATTCTCCTGTTTGTTGGAACGAGATTGGTAAATCACAAATCACCGGAAAGAAACATCCGATAAAGTCCTCCGTATTCATGATAACCTCTTAGCAGCTAGAAGTCGGGAGAAGTGCTATGTCGACAAGCGGGGAAAGCCTTTAGAAATTCAAGTCGGTGATCTTGTACTTCTCATGGTATCACCTTGGAAAGGAGTAGTTCGATTTGGAAAGAAAGTGAAACTAGCTCCTCGTTTCGTGGGCCCTTTTAAAATTCTTGAAAGAATCAGAAAGGTGGCCTACAAACTTGAACTACCCGAAAACCTTAGCAACATTCATCCAACTTTCCACGTCTCTAACCTCAAGAAGTGTCTTGCTGATGAGAACCTCCACATACCTCTCGATGAGGTGCGCATTGATGAAACTATGCACTTTGTAGAGAAACCCGTGGAAATCATGGATCGTGAAATCAAGCAACTCAAGCGTAGTCGTATTCCTATCGTCAAAGTGTGTTGGGAGTCTAAGCGTGGCCAAGAGCTTACTTGGGAACGTGAAGACCAAATAAAAATCAAGTACCCGCAGCTTTTCTCTCGACCCTCCTCTTAAATTTCGGGACGAAATTCCCTAAAGTAGGGCAGACTGTAATATCCAGGATTTTTCTGACGTATCATTTTCGTATTTTAATTCTATTCCCCATTGTAACATGTCCATTTGAAAATTTATGAACGTATCGTTTCGCAAAATGTTTGCACGTGCTACTAATTAAGCTTGCGATTCTTATAAAATAATTAGACTTATATTTGATACACATATATATATGCCTAGATATATGAGTAACTAAAGAAATATATATATATATATATATATATATATATATATATTTATATATATATATATATGTGTGTGTGTGTGTGTATTCTACAAAAAAAATAAATAGATTTAACCCTTAAAACTTTGTAAGTTTATATTGTGTAAACAATAAACTTATTAAAATACCTAAACATGTAAATTAATGAACCTATAAATTATGAAACTTATAAAGACTCATTTGGTTTTATAAAATAAAACATTTTATTTATTTTTAAAGTCCAGGGTCTAAACTGTCAACATCTGGAACTTGTTTTAACTAAAACTCACCTTTTAACATGAAATGATAAAACTTTCAAACTTCAGGGACCGATTGTGCAAATCGCCCAAACTCCAGAGATCCAAACCAGTCCCGAGTTCGAGCCTTCCGTTGGCCGGTTTTGAGTTCAAAATACTCAAAACCGCGTGTACGACGGAATTGAATGCACCTCGAGCTTCGCCTCCGGCGTGCGACCGTAGCCCGAGGTATTCCAACGCACAATTTCAAATTTAAAGCATCGCGTGGGTCCGATATTGAATTCGTATGCCCAACCGTAAACCCCTCAACCATTCGGGCATTAATTAACGAAATCCGCTATAAATATCGACTCACACACCGCAACGACATCACCCCTACCCTCCTTCAACTGTCAATTGCACCTTCGTACATGCATTTCTCGTTGAAATCCTTAGACGACCAACTCCAAGTTAAAACCCGTTCTCCCTCAATTCGTCACGAATTCAGGTAATTCTTGTGGCCATCATACTCGTTTTCGTTTATAGATCAAAAGCCCTCTATTTAATTTCTCTAACAGAGGGTGAATCGATTCGAATTTTGGGTTTGAAAACCTAGGGTTCATACGGGTATTGGGGGCTGTTTGGGATTGTGTTTAAAAAATTTCTTTTCCGGGTTTAAACAAAACAAAGCCCGTATTCGGGTGGTTGTGTGCGCGTGTGTTGGCTCAGGCGGCCCGGGTTCGAATCCGGCCGACCTGAGTTTTGAACTTTTATTTTTTTTATGCATTTTTAATCAATTTTAATATTCCCTTTCATTTTTTATAAAATTGATTATATTTATATAAACCCAAAACCGGATTCTATTTATGCTTTTATTTCCTGAATGTATTTTTAATTAATTAAAACTTCTTTAATTTATAGCATTAAATACTTAGAAAACTATTAAAATAATCCAAACTTTTATAAAACTCATAAAATAAGCTAAAGCTATTTTGTAAAAATCAGGAAACTAAATTTACTATTTATTTTCTATAGTAATAAAATCTTTTGATTAAACTTTAATACTTGTTTAATTAAACATAAAGTTTATAAAACGTTATAAAATCAGAAAAATTTATAAAACATATGTCCTTATTTTAGAAATTAGAAACTTATAAACTTCTACGTTTTATGAAATTTATAGAATTAAAAACTTAAAACTTATTTAGTTTGTAAATAGAAAATAAATATACATTATTTATTTAAACTTACAAATAATTTCCAAATATTATTTAGAATAATTATAAAATGAATGCTTGCATATTTTAAATAAACTTAATTGATACTTTCTTTTTAAATGTGATAAGACATTTATTTACAACATTTTTTTAAATAATTATTTTGGAACTTCAATAATTATCTAAATAAATTGTTAATTCTCATTAATAGCCATTTATTTGGATAATTATTATTACTAATCCATAATAATTATTATTCGTTTAGATAGCTATTATTTATTTAAAATAATTATTCAACCCTACTAGATAATTATTTATTATCCTTAATGCTTGTTTAATTTATACTCAATTAATATTTTAAATATGATGCTTGGAGAACTATTTAAAAATTATTATTTAACGTATGTAAACAATAATTATTTGTTTAAACTTCAAACTTTATGTCTAAAACTTGTTATAAATCTAAACCTTATAACACAATCATTTATGCCTCCCATTTGAAACCTAGTCAAATGCTAAATCTTGAAATCCTAGATCTTTGTCATAGACTTCTATAATCAAGTCCTAAAACTTTAAACTTATCATTTAGGCTTGTGGTGAGGATATCTTTCCTCGAAACTTTATTACACTCATTCTTTGTCGGTCACTCTTACATCCTTCTCAAGGTGAGTATACTTAGCGCTTTTTTGTTTGTTTTTGGTTTATAAACTTGGGGTGGAACATGTTCAAACTTTTAGACTTATGCAATTCAAACATAACTATGCTTATATGCTTTCTATCTGTTATATGCTTTAAGACTTGTATGCTTAAATTAAACTTAAGACTAGCATGTTCATTAATTTTGGTTGAGTCTATGGTAACAGTAATAGACCTATTGTATTTAACCAATCCACCTTGATTGATTGACCATTCGGGGGGAGCTCAGGGTGATTGTTACTAAACTTAAACTTTAAACTTTTAAGGGTAACCCTCGAGTTATGACTATCTTGTGAAAACGTAGGATGCTTGGACCTAGAAAAACTATGAATTTAATCTTATGTTTTATTATTATTGTTGAACAATATATTTTTCCTTGTTATGTTTGAACCTTTAAATTTCATTAATGAAATATTGAGACTTTATTAGTCAACCTTATGCTTTTGAACAACCGCGTCCGCCCCGACGTATAATCCATCGTCAGTTGGAGTGTGACATAAGCTACGCTCACCCCCTCACTCCCACGCTCTTTCCTCTGTGCTACGCTCCTCGAAAAAAGCTCTAGAGCGTAAGCTACGCTCCTAACCAATTATTCATATCCAGCTCGTCGAAACACCCCAAATCGATATATTATGGGCCCTGTAGTTCAATTTCTAGCTCAAGATATGCTTATGTCAAGTTTTGCACTGTAGAACTTCTTGATAAGCCGCCATCTTTGCATAGTTTCACATCTAATCCTTTTACTTCATCCTAAATGCTTCCCGGAACGCGTATTGTGAATCCAATCAACTGTAATAGACAAAAATACAAATACCAACGTAAAACCGACTCGATATATAAAATAACACCTATAAAACTGTACGAACTAGACTATTAAACACGAGATATTTGACCCTACATAACCTACTTTCAAACTAGTCTCCGTTTGGATTTTTCGGACAAACGTGACCGATTAAACCCCACCAGAGCCAATTTCAAAAGCCACCACGAGACCACTGCTAGCTTGGCTCGACTTTCCGATGATTTACAGATGTCCATGTCATATAAAATCTAACGGCGTTAAGTTTTTTTGACGGGGGGTCCAATGTAAAAAAATAGTTTGAAAGTAGGGACCGGTGATAAGAATATTTTCACTTGAGCTTACTATTGGCAAATTGTTAAAATGTGAGATTATTAAAATCTATTAATCCTAATTAGAATTCAAATTTTATATTATTTTTTCTGAAAAAAAATATTAACATAATTAAATTTCAAAATTCATACTTACTTAAAATAGAAAAAATTAGAAAATTTTGATGAAAAAAAATATGATGATAACACGTGACAAATTTTAAAATTGTTTATTAGAATAATGAGATTATGTTGTAGTTGGCTTGTGTATGTATGTCCGAGTTGTTTTGGTCAGAGCATCTCCACGATGGAGACTAACGAAACATAATCAAAGAAAGCGTTGAAGGGGGTAGTTTGGTCAACGTTAGGTCGCTTACATCCGGATTTTCACATTAGCACAATCGGAAAAGGTGGGACAAGAGTTGTTCATGCTCTTAAGTTTTCTGATAATCCCCAATTTCAATAATAAAAAAAATATATTCAGGGAACTTATCAAAATGAATATTTTACTAATCATTTTTTTTAAAACAAACGTTTAATTTTCAACTTCGACAAAATAAATATGTCAAAATCGTCGTATTATTCACTAAATCCGACGAAATCGCTGACTTAGTTGTTTTCACCTACACGTGTACCGTAGATGCTAACATTAGGCATGACACATGTTGAATTTGACCACCCAATGACCAGTTTTTGCCCTCACCCCCGTAAACACCATCGCCCAGCCCCCATCACGCCACCCTCACCCCCACTCGTTATGGGTCTTGACAATGCTTATCAGCTAGTTCGTACAAACTTGTTAATTATGGATCGTCCACCTACTGTAAAACAAGCATTTTCTATCATCTCTAGGGAAGAATCTCTGTCAAGATCGACTAAGATGATTCTACTTTGTATAGTGTATAAACACAAAGAATAAGAACTCAAAGTAATATTATCAAACACTCGTATATTTGACAAATATTATACCATATATATAGTTTCCATGCTATTACGATGACATAGTACAACATATGTGTTATAGCATCGTCCGACGGTATTTGAAACAATCCCACAGTCTTGTTGGTTTGAAATTTTCGACCGTTTAAAAAATATATATATAACTCAACATTTTTTGTAATAGGGATATTTTGTGGGTGTTTCCTTGCTAAAAAGCATATAGACCATTCAAATTGATGAAAACAAGCAAACCAAACACAAGAATTGTCTCCTTATTAGGTAAAACATGAGTCAGGTCATCAATCCAACAAAAAAACAATAACATTTTTTTTTAACGACAGATTTTTCCTTGCTACTCTTACAAATCCCCTCCCCCATCATAGATCAAGCAAAAAAACAATAACTGATGATAAGCTTTATGAAATGGCCAAATATATTGTTATGATATTGAGAATAAACGCTAAAATAAGCGAGAATGATAAACGAGATCGCTAAACATGCGATATTTGACAAATTGAATGAAAAGATGACAGAGAATAATTGGGGGTAAAAATTGATATGATTTGATTGATCACTTGAATAATGTTACAAAGAAGCTATTTATAAACAAGCTAAGCTATTTTGAACTAGGCGAACATAATAAGTTCGCCTACTAAATAACCAGGCGAACTTAGTAAGTTCGCCTACTACTAAGTTGCCCTACACCCCCCTCAAGTTGGAGGTGTATAAAACCCCAACATGGAAATGAGATCAGAATGCGGTTGACCAGCCAAACTCTTAGTGAATAAATTCGCAAGTTGATCAGAAGTCCGAGTGTGAGAAAGCAGAATCAAACCAGCTTGAAGCTTCTCACGGACAAAATGACAATCCAACTCGATATGCTTAGTTCGCTCATGAAAAACTGGATTCTTAGCAATATGAATAGCCGCCTTACTGTCACATTTTAGAGGAGCAGGAGTAAGATTATCAAGCCGAAACTCCACAAATAAACGAGTCAACCAAGCAAGTTCCAGTGTGACATGGCGAAGAGAACGATATTCAGCCTCAGCAGAACTAAGTGAAACAGTATGTTGTTTCTTGGATTTCCAAGAAATAGGACTGCCACCAAGAGAAATGAAATAGCCACTGATAGACCGTCGAGTATTAGGGTAAGCAGCCCAATCAGAATCACAATAGGCAGACAAAGACATATAAGGACTATCATTAAAAAACAACCCTTGAGAACAAGTACCTTTGACATAACGAAGAGTATGCCACGCAGGATCCCAATGAGGAACACGCGGATCACTCATAAACTGGCTGAGAAATTGAACTGCAAAAGCAAAATCAGGCCGAGTATGAGTGAGGTAATTGAGTTTACCAACAAGATGACGATAGGCCAAAGGATCATCAAGAACTTGACCTTCGTTGAGCTTGAGTTGTAAATGTAAAGGCAAAGGAGACGAAACAGAAGAAACATCGTCAGTAGAAAACTCAGTCAGCAAATCCTTCGCAAACTTACGTTGAGTCATAATAAGTCCAGATGAAGACTTAAGAACTTCAATGCCCAGAAAATAGTTGAGAGATCCAAGATCCTTGATCTGAAAGGTGGAATGTAAAAAATCCTTTAAAGCAGATATCTCCTGATCATTATTACCGGTAAGAAGAATGTCGTCAACATAAACAGTGACATAAACAACTGAATCTCCCATCGTCTTAGAGAATAAGGAATAATTATTGGGAGACCTCATATAACCTTTTGTCTTAAGAGCATCAGAAAGCTTCCCATACCACTGTCTTGAAGCTTGCTTCAAACAGTAAATAGACTTCTTGAGTTTAAGAACATGATCAGGAGAAGATAAAGGCATTCCGGGAGGAGGAAGCTGTCACACCCCGCCAAGGCGGAAACGCGAGGCGTAACATTCACTGGTTTCCAAAGCATATGATTACCGCAAACACATACATGTAATTGGATACATAATCGAGTTTAAAATATTTACATCACAAAATATTAACTTGAGTTTACAAGAGTTTAAGATTTCGCAAATATGACTCAAGACCTTGAGTTATACAAGAGAAATCCTCCCAAAAGCCGTATCCACGTGCATGCATGTATCCTACATTGCTAACCTGATGACCACGTTCAATTTCCTGAAAACATACTTAAAAATGTCAACACGAGGTTGGTGAGTTCAAAAGTTATTATAAAGAGTTATCATAAACCCAATGTTTAAATCTGATCATTTTCCGATCAAAACTCTTTTTTTAAACCTGATCAATTTAACTTGATCAGAACTCTTTTGTTTAAACCTGATCACTTTAACCTGATTAGAACTCTTTTGTTTAAACCTGATCACTTTAACCTAATCAGAACTCTTTTGTTTAAAACCTGATCACTTTAGCCTGATCAAAACCCCTTTTGTTTAAACCTGATCAGAACTCTTTTGTTTAAAACCTGATCACTTTATCCTGATCAAAACCCCTTTTGTTTAAACCTGATCACATTAACCTGATCAGAACTCTTTTGTTTAAAACCTGATCACTTTAGCCTGATCAAAACCCTTTTGGATGTATTACCAATGAATATGAATACTAATCCGATCTATTCACCCCATTTGTAAGCTTGCAAGGAATACAAAATAGTATGTAATGTACGAGACGGTAACCAAACCCTAACATTCTGTGCCTCCCTCCCCCCCCCCCCCCCGCCTTTCTGCGAGTAAGACAATATGCGGTCATTCGGCCATTTGGACCCCTGGTTAGCGCGACTAACCATGACCGGAGGCGTCACCCCCAATAGGACTATCCATATAATCCCGGGCTAAAATAGCTAATGGTTACTAACTTATTCAGAGGACTTTAAGCGCTTTACCTTTCCCTCAATACACACATACGGTCAGATCATTAGTTCAATTCATTTACATACAAAAGTCTTTTACAAGTATGTTTCCACCCCAAATCATTTCAAAAACTTTAGAAAAAGGGGGATTAGTGAAACTCACCTCGACAGTATGAATGCTAGCAAATATTTGAATAACAGCAGACTCGCCTATCCGTATCCTAATTACACAAGGATAACATACACGTTAAGACTACCCGTCTTAAACGCAAGTTGTTCACCCGACTTAGCAGATCTGATTGCTTTTGTTTAAATATCTTTTTAGTTTTTCAACACTTGTTTCGTTATAAAATAGTTCTAAGTTACTGCCCCATGGGACTGATGAACAGGTATCGAAACTTTCTTAGTTTCGATTGAACAGAACAGATGTCGAAACTACTTAGTTTCGATTGAGTAAATTGGGTATCGAAACTACCTAGTTTCGATTGGCAAAAATAGTATCGAAACTACCTAGTTTCGATTGAGTAAACAGGTATCGAAACTACCTAGTTTCGATTGAACAACAGGTATCGAAACTTTCTTAGTTTTGATTGAGTAATAGGTATCGAAACTCCTAGTTTCGATTAAGTAATAGGTATCGAAACTACCTAGTTTCGATTGAGTAAATAGGTATCGAAACTTTCTTAGTTTCGATTTTTGAGCAGGATAGGTATCGAAACTATAGTTTCGATTACTGAAATTTTGATTGACAGAATCAGTCCTGCATATTTTTATGTTTTAATCTTGAATTTGACACACTTTTCTTGTTATCTTACTTGCGTTCGAACGATTTGTATGTTTAGCTACGGTTTTAAAGAAAATAATATGGATGGTATCGAGTTTTTACCTCTGGATAGAGATGATGATTTTGAGAGAAACAGAGAAATGGTCTTGAATCTTTTGCTAAACTCTCTTTAGGAACACTTGAAATTCTTCTTAAAACACCGAATTATGGTGGATTTTTCCTTAAAACTTGACTTCGACTTGTAGAAAATTGGGAAGATTGCCGTAAGAAAATGAGGAAGATAAAAGGAATTGTGAAAGGTGATTGAAATGGTATGGTTTATATCAGAATTCTCACAATTAAGGTATGGTTTCTCTCTGAAACTTGGTTAAGAAAGTCAAGGAGTTGGGGGGAAAAAGACCCACTTGTCTCGGCCGATTGATATATTTGGGTTTAAGGTTAATTAAATCAAATAATTTGATTTAAGTGTAACTTAATATTATTTAGAGTTTTTAAAAGGTAAATTAATTCGGTTTAGATTTCTCACGGTATTATAATTTTAACCAGTTTATGGCTCGTTGAAGAAAATATTGAAATCTTGGTTTGTATAATTCGTTGAGGTGATTATTTGTAGGTATGAGTACCTAAAAGTGGCGCTACATAGTAACGTCTTCGAAAAGTCCATTATTTTACTTTTACGTATATTATATGATTTAGTCTTAGAAATAAATTATAGTACATTTTGTGTAATATATATATATATATTTCTGGTTATTTAATTTAACCATTAACGTTCGTATTTAGTCGGGTTATACTGCTTACTTTTTCTAGTAATTCTTTTTTTTTTTAAGATTTACTAGACTTGGAATAAACTCCTTTTCTAGACTCCTTGACTTTACTTAGTCAAAATAAAATATTATGAAATAATAAGTATGAACGTGCATTTATGTAATATGGATATTGACCTGAAATGATGGGTGTCACAGAAGCATGTAAATGTCTTCATCAAGATCGCCATTTAAGAAAGCATTATTAACATCCGGCTGATATAAACCCCATTGTCGTTTAGTGGCAACAGCAATAAGACTGCGAATAGTAGTCATCTTAACAACAGGAGAAATGTCTCATTAAAATCAATACCGGCTTTCTGAGTATCACCACGAACAACCAAACGGGCTTTGCAACGTTCAACAGTACCATCAACATTATATTTGACCTTATACACCCATTTGCACTTAATGGCCTTCTTACCTTTAGGTAAATTCATAACCTCCCAAGTTAGATTTCTCTCCAAGACATTAAATTCCTTAGTCATAGCCTCTTGCCAAGCAGGATGATCAGTAGCCTCGTGATAAGAAGAAGGTTCTTTAACAGAATCAAGATTGAAAAGGAGCTGCTGAGAATCAGGAGAAAGATCAGCAAGGTTAACAAAATGAGAGGCTTGGCAAGCACTCGACAAAGTATGAAAACAAGACGAATCAACAGAAGAAGCATAATTACAAACATAATCATGCAGATGAGAAGGAGGAACAGAAGAACGAGTGGATCAGCAAGTTGATTCTAGCTCCGGAGGTGGAGGGGGAGGAATAGGATAAAGAGGAGGAGGAGTAGAATCAACTTCAGGAGCAACCGAAGAAGAAGAAGGAACATCAGCTGGATCTGTCTCCTTAAACAGATCATTTAGAGAAAGGAACAAATAAGAAGGATCTGAAGAATGTAAATAAGGGAAAATGTGCTCAAGAAAAGTTACATCCCGAGAAACAAGTACTTGTCGAGTGTCAAGATTATAAAGCTTGTAACCTTTCTTTCCAAAAGGATAACCAATAAAAATACAAGCTTGAGCTCTAGGCTGAAATTTATCTCGTCCGGGTGTTGATGTAGAAGCATAACACAAGCACCCAAAAGTACGAAGATGTGTGTATGAAGGAGATTTACCAAATAGCATCTCAGAAGGAGATTTTCCCTTAAGAACCCGTGTGGGGAAATATTAATCAAATGAGTAGCAGTAAGAACGCATTCACCCTAAAAAGTAATTGGTAACTTTGATTGAAACATAAGTACACGAGCAGTTTCGAGAAGATGCTTATGTTTACGTTTAACCACCCCATTCTCTTGAGGAACCCCATGACAAGTAGTCTGATGAAGAATTCCCTTTTGTTTAAAAAACTCAGCATGATAAACACCCGAACCAAGTTCAAAAGCATTGTCAGATCGAACACACTTCACTCTGGTGCTAAACTGAGTCTCAACCATTGCAATGAACCCTGAAAGAATAGTAAAGGCATTACCTTTAGTAGTCAAAAGATGAGTCCAAGTAGTTCTAGTAAAATCATCAACAATGGTGAGAAAGTATTTATATCCATCAAATGTAGTAGATCGATATGGCCCCTAAGTATCAATGTGAATAAGATCAAACATTTGAGAACTGGATATACTACTAGAAGCAAAAGGCAATTTATGATGTCTAGCCTTAGGGCAAACAGAACAAGCATCAATAGAACAATCAGGTGCACGAGTGAAAACATTCAATTGCTTAAGTTTGTACAAAGGTAAATGACCAAGACGAGTATGCCAAAGCTTTAAAGAAACAACAGAATTACAATGAGAAAAAGAATCAACTGAAACAGAGAAAATTTTATTAGGATTCAAAAGATAAAGGCCGTTGAGAAGATCTCCCAAGACCAATGGACTATTCATCGAAGGGGCCTGCAATAAACAAAAAGTTTCATAAAACTGAACAAGACCTTTTGTATCTCTACAAAGTTTAGGAACAGATAAGAGATTGTGCTTGAACTGAGGCACAAAGAAGACATTAGAAATAGAAAACGTCTTGGTAAGATGAACTGTTCCAACCTGTGTAACAGTTAAAACATGCCCGTTTGGAAGAAGAACATAAACGGGTGAATTAAGCAATTGAACGTCAGAAAGCAAATTGAAATCAAAGCACATATGGTTACTTGCACTAGTATCAATGATCCAAGTAGTATCAATCGTAGTTGAGTTGCAAGCAATAATACCTGCAAAATTTGCAAAGCTAAGGGGTTGAACAATAGGAACCCCACACTGAACACCAGAATTATGTTAAAGAAGTTGCAATATATTGTTGTATTGTTCAGAAGACAGCACCAGGAGTAGAAGCACTAACCCCGGTATCAAAAACAGCATTGGTAGCAGCTTTGGGTCTAGTAAACTTAAAATCCTTAGGAACCAATCAAACGATAACATTTGCTAGAATCATGTCCAGGCTTCTTGCAATGAGAACAAACAGAGCCTTTCCTAGCATTTGAATTCTTGGGTACTTGCACAGAATCATTCATAGAAGCGTTCTGGGAAATAAACTGAGCCGAAGAATGAAGCTCCCTCTGTTTCTCATCTTGAATGAGAAAAGCATAAGCTTGATTAATTGAGGGAAGAGGCCTCATCATGATAATATTCCCACGGATCATGTCATAATAAGGGTTAAGACGCATGAGAAATTGCATCAAGCGTTGATCCGTCTCACGCTTAGCCATCAGCTGAGAAGTACCACATGTGCAAGGAGGAATGGGCTCTATTGCATTAAGCTCATCCCAAATAGCCTTGATCTTGGTGAAGTAAGTAGCAACATCATCATTTCCTTAGGATATAACAGAAAGAGACTTCTGCAATTGATAATACTTAGCCCCATTGCTTTGCCCATACCGGTCAGTTAACTCTTTCCAGAGTTGTTGAGCAGTCTCAACATATAAAACACTCTCACTGATATCATTGGATAAAGTGTTCAAGATCCAAGAAATGACCATGTCATTGCATCTCTTCCATAACTCCAGAGTAGGAGAGGAAGTAGGTCTAAGAACAGTGCCATCACCAAAACCAATTTTGTTCTTGGCGGATAAGGCAATGGACATAACATGTTTCCATGAACCAAACGAAGATCCGTCAAAGGTCTTAGAAACAAGTAAAAGACCCGGATGATCAGCCGAATGAAGAAATAATGGATTAGAAGAATCCATAGGAGTAGCAATGACGGGTTCAACAGTAGAAGACATGAAAATTAGGAAAAAAAATAAGGCAAGGAAAACAAGTTCGCATGAGAAGCGAACTTGTTAAATTCTCTTAGGAAAAGACCACTGAGAAGTGAACTTACTAAGTTCGCCTAAAAACTGACGTGGCGAACTTAACAAACTTCGCAGACAAGTTCGCCCGCACTAACAGAAAATGAGGAAAATTATACAGAAATCATCATAACTCAAAATCTGTGAAGTGTATGAAGAAATCCAACCGTATGAATGATTGGAAACAAAAACCAAAGGCTTTTGACAGATCAGAATAGGAAACAACCCCCCAATTGACTCAAAAACTGAGAAAATGAAGAAACGAGAAGAAAAAATGCGGGAAAAAAACGGAAAGAATCACAGAATCGAGCATATATGCTCTGATACCATGTTATGATATTGAGAATAAACGCTGAAATAAGCGAGAATGATAAACGAGATCGCTAAACACGCGATATTTGACAAATTGAATGAAAAGATGACAGAAAATAATTGGAGGTAAAAACTGATATGATTTGATTGATCACTTGAATAATGTTACAAAAAAATCTATTTATAAACAAGCTAAGCTATTCTGAACTAGGCGAACATAATAAGTTTTACTAACTAACCAGGCGAACTTAGTAAGTTTGCCTACATATACTCAAAAACTTAATTCATTAAACATGATAAAGAACAAATTACAAACTATTTCAATAATCATTTAAACTTTACAAAATACTTGAATAATAATAGAATAAATAAAATATAATAATCATCCAGAAAACAATCAAATAATTATCTAAATAAACTCAAAGAGGATAATATTTTTGCAAATGTAAAAACAAAAAAAGTCAAGTTCGACTGTTTATTAATTACGGTAGACTTCTGATCATCTGCTGTGTGTTTACTTAGACCAAATGTAATTGCAGCCCCCACTAATGTTTGGGAAAGCATATATACCTTTCAAATTAATGAAAATAAGAAATCCGAACACAAGAATTACTTGAATTGAAATGGAACACAAACTTGTTGGTGTTGTATGTTGCATCTTGTTGATTTCAACTGTTAAGTCTCAAGGTTTGTATTGATATATCTTTTTGCACACAAAAATATTGTTCATGGTAGACTTCATTCACTGAACTAAACTTTTTTATATATTGCATGTAGCCTCATTAGGTGGAATTATCACCCAAAGATCACCGGTTGAAGGTCCTGGTCCTCGTAGACCTAGTTACGGAAATGGCGGTACCACTCCACCACCACTGCTTAAACGCCGTGGACCACCTTACGGACTTAATCTTGCCCCTCCACCCCCAATTACCACTTTTGGGTACTTATATGGGTTTCCTCCACATAATACATAGTTTTCGACAATGACATAATCCAAGATGGATTACGTACAGTTAGGTTCATGTTAAATAATTATGAGACCTGTTTGTGTTTGTGGTGAGTTTTTTTTCTTAAAGCTTATAGAGAGCTGTTTATGTATTGGCATTTTCACTTTGTTTTTCTAAATAATATTATGCTGTAGTTGGCTTATTTGTTTTGGTTAGAGCATCTCCACTGTTTAAAGTGGATGGAGACGAACGAAACATAATCAAAGAAGTTAGAGCATCTCCAATGTTTAGGCTTTTCGGGGTGGGGTTGGAGAGGGGTTTAGGTTTTTGGGGGTGCGGGTGGAGGGGGTTTAGGTTTTTGGGTCCGGGTTAGAGTTCGATGAGACGGTTCCAACGTCGCTGGAATGAGCTCAATCGGAGTTCGTTTGACCTACTTCTTAGGATTTATTATTGAAAAACCACTTTTTAGTGGAATCTTCCCCATTTAAACTTTACAAAATACTTGAATAATTATAGAATAAATAAAATATAATAATCATCTAGAAAACAATCAAATAATTATCTACATAAACTAAAAGAAGATAATATTCTTGTAAATGTAAAAACAAACAAAAATCATGTTCAACTGTTTATTAGTTACCGTAGACTTCTGATTATCTGCTGTGCGTTTACTTAGGCCAAATGTAACTGCAGCCCCATTAATGTTTGGGAAAGCATATATACCTTTCAAATTGATGAAAATAAGCTAACCAAACACAAGAATTACTCAAATTGAAATGGAACACAAACTTCTTGTTGTTGTATGTTGCATCTTGTTTTCAACTGTTTCAACAACCGTGACCAAGGAATCTACAAGCACAATGTCACACCCCGACCGATGGCGGAATCATCGAGGCGGACAATGGATGATTGTTCAAAAGCACATGATAGCTAAAATATTGTATAATTTATTAATTTAATTTAAAGACAACAAATATCCAAGTATAATACATTTCAAATAACCTAGTCTATTCCAAAACATTGATTTAATTAACTAGGTCCATAAGTTCTTAAGTGGAGGAATTTTCACCAAGCAATCACATATCCAAACCTGAAACATTATTTAATTCAAGTGTCAACTATAAAGTTAGTGAATACATATGTTTTGTGGACCCGATAAATAGTAGATAAAAACGTTTTGCAACTCATTGTTTATCTTGTTAAACATAGCATATATAGTTGTATCCTTCATGTTTATCTAAGCACAATTCAAACCTTGATTGACGCGCTTGAGCATAGCACAACAGCTAGGCCCGGTATGTTTGAATATAGTTACCCACTATATCCGATATGTTTGAATATAACACGCGGCTATATCCGAGTATGCTGTAATAAACACCCTACATGGGTGGGCTGGTCAGGCACAATAGATCTATTAATATTACTGTTGGTTTTCTTGTGTTTAAAATAAATAAGTGTATACCCAAGATAATTCACGATGAACAAGCATATAATTCACATGTATAACACGTATAAACAATTTGATGAGTAGCATGTATAATGTTTCACCCCAAAGTATGTAAAAATATAAAATAGGGATTATGTAACTCACCTGGCTAGCGGGTATTTTAATCCACGAGTGTAGGTGATAAGGATGTTGAAACCTAAGCACGTTGGAACCCTATGTGGATAAATAGGTATTATTGTAGGTTTTGTATGTGTGTATTCGTATTTAAACGTGTATAGGTTTATAATAATATTTCTTAAAATTTATTTGTATAAAATATTATAGAAAGATGATGATGATTTTGTAAAACTTAACATAAAAAAAATATAATTTTTAATCTTGTTAAAATATTATATTTTTAAATAAGTAGATATATTATATAAAAATCTCTATTTTGTTTATTTATATTATTATTATTATATATTTTCTTTTGTGAGTTAAAATTATTTAAACGAGTTTATAAAACATAGGGTTTATTATTTTATAAAAATTCAATGGGTTAAATATGTGTAAAAAGTTATTTAATGGTTTCGAAAATAAACGAACGAGTCACCCAACCCGTAATAGTTTTTATTGTATAGATATAATATTAAAATATGATAAAATAAATAAATAAAATAAATTATATCATTAAAACAGAAAAATTAGGTTGGGCCGGAGCCCACAAGAATCGAACCCGCGACCTAAGGCTCAAACACATACACGCATAACCAGCTGGGCTATCGCCCATCGCTGGTTATGTGTGTAACGTTTAATTGATAACCACTTACGCGAAACTGGTCGCTGGTTCTCGGCAACCGGCAAACCGTGTCCGAGAACACTGGTTTGCCCGGTAATCGATGGTTTAAAGTCGCGATTTCAATTGGTACAGATTGCCAGAGGATAACAGAAGGCAAAGGAACGAATTCGAGGTACCTACTAGGTCGTGAAGGGGCCGGACGACAGGGCTTTTAATCCGAAAATACCAAGATCGGGAATTCAAGCTTCGGGATGGAATTTGGCTCTGAGATTCTGGTCACAGCTTCTCACAGAGACGACGAACACAATGCCGGCTTCAATTTTGAGTGAGAGTGGGTGGAGGAGGGGTGGCGAGCTCGAGCAGGTCCGTAAATGGCTATTTAGAGCCGAGCTCGATCCCTATAATAAAACATGCAATTGAGTATGTCCAGACACTCGTCTGGACAAGACGAAGCTAACGAGCCATCTAGCAGGCGTGGAGGTCTACTGTCGGGGCCGAATTCATGGCGTAGACTTTCGGCCACAAACACGATCAGACGTTTCGAATGTTGGGGAGACAATTTGGTCGGGGGTTTTTGCTCTCGTGGGGACGACGAGGTCAGGGAGACCATTTTCGGCTGTCGAGGTGAAGGGGACAGGCGTGTCGAGGGGGTCTCCGAAAAATGGCTTGGACCGTCGGACAATGGAAGAGGTGACCGGAAATACGAATTGGGATTTGGCAACTATGGTCCCTGAAGTTTGATTCTGTTTTAATTAAGTCCCTGAGATAATTACGGATGGGTCCTTGTGGTTTGATTTGCCCCTATTTGGTCCCTTGACTTATTTTCCTTTTAAAACCTTCAAGTTTTGTTTATTTAAAATCTGCCCCAAAACTTTATTTAAATAATTTTATCTAATTTATTTAAAAATCAAATTTAATTTAATTTATATTTAAATGATTTTCATAGACTAATTTTTATAAAAATTAATTACTTTATATTAGTCAAATTATTTTATTTATTTATATAAACCTATTAAACTTTATATTTTTTTATATAAGTTTAAAACTTATAAAATTTTAATCATTTTAAATCCATAAATTAAAATACATACTTTGTACATTATATACATACAAAATTAAATAAATATACTTGTATTTCATCAAATTGGAATTGTTTATACATTATAAAAGTGTGTACCGAAAACCCGAAATGTCACAGTCTCCCCAAGTTGAAGGAATTTCGCCCCGAAATTCAACTAGCGGAGGCTATGAAAAGAGATGTGGATATTTGGTCTTCATTTGGTTTTCACGTTCCCAAGTGAACTCGGGTCCACGTTTAGACTCCCAACGGACCTTGACAATGGGGATGCGGCTACGCTTGAGTTTCTTGACTTCACGGTCTATGATTTCCACGGGTTTCTCAACAAAGTGCATTTTCTCGTCAATGCGCACTTCATCAAGAAGGATGTGGAGATTCTCGTCGGCTAGGCACTTTTTCAAATTAGACACGTGAAAAGTCGGATGAACGTTGCTGAGCTCTGAAGGAAGATCGAGTTTGTAGGCCACTTTTCCTACCCTTTCGTGTATCTTGAATGGACCCACATATCGAGGTGCAAGTTTTCCTTTCTTTCTAAATCGGACTACGCCTTTCCAAGGTGATACCTTTAGAAGAACCATATCCCCAACTTGGAATTCCAAGGGTTTTCGTCGTTTATCGGCATAGCTCTTTTGCCGACTCCTTGCTACTCGAATGTTGTCACGAATAAGAGAGATTTTATCGGTGGTCTCTTGGATAAGCTCGAGACCGGTGATTTGTGCTTCACCAATTTCGTTCCAACAAATCGGTGAACGACACTTTCGTCCATAAAGAGCTTCAAACGGTGCCATGTTAATACTTGTGTGGTAGCTGTTGTTGTAGGAAAATTCGATCAGTGGTAGGTGAGAATTCCACTTGCCGCCAAAGTCAATGACACAAGCATATCCTCGAGAGTTTGGATTGTTCGCTCGGTTTGTCCATCAGTTTGAGGATGGTAAGCCGTACTTAAATCTAAACGAGTAACAAGCGCAGATTGTAATGATTACCAAAATCGGGAAGTAAAACGCGAATCACGATCGGAGATAATGTTCAAAGGGATTCTGTGACGACTTACGATCTCATCAATGTAGATCCGAGCCAATTTCTCGACTCGATAGTCCTCACGAATAGGCAAGAAATGAGCAGAATTTGTGAGTCGATCGATAATAACCCAGATACTATCATGTCCACTAGAAATGCGTGGGAGTTTGGTGATGAAGTCCATAGCAAGGTTCTCCCACTTCCACATGGGAATTTCAGGTTGTTCGAGGAGTCCGGAAGGCTTCTGGTGTTCGGCCTTTACTTTAGAACAAGTTAAGCATTTTGCCACAAAGAGGGCAATATCTTTTTTCATGCCGGGCCACCAATATTGCAGACGAAGACCCATGTACATATTATCAGCTCCGGGATGTACCGAATATCAAGTCTTGTGGGACTCGTTCATAAAAAATATACGAAGGTTGTCGCGATCGGGAACCCAGATACGATCCAAGTAATACAACAGGCCGTTGGCTTTAGTTTCTAGCAAGAGTTTCACACCACATGCCATTTCGTGGTACATGTTTCCCTCGGTAACCGAGGTGTGTTGTGCTTGGAGGATGCGGACTTGGATATCGTTATGAATACGAACACTATGAAGCATGATACGTTCTTTACGACTCAAGGCGTCGGCTACAACATTTGCTTTGCCAGGGTGGTAGCGAATCAGAACTCTTTTGTTTAAACCTGATCAGAACTCTTTTGTTTAAACCTGATCACTTTAACCTAATCAGAACTCTTTTGTTTAAAACCTGATCACTTTAGCCTGATCAAAACGCCTTTTGTTTAAACCTGATCACATTAACCTGATCAGAACTCTTTTGTTTAAAACCTGATCACTTTATCCTGATCAAAACCCCTTTTGTTTAAACCTGATCACATTAACCTGATCAGAACTCTTTTGTTTAAAACCTGATCACTTTAGCCTGATCAAAACCCTTTTGGATGTATTACCAATGAATATGAATACTAATCCGATCTATTGACCCCATTTGTAAGCTTGCAAGGAATACAAAATAGTATGTAATGTACGAGACCATAACCAAACCCCAACATTCTGTGCCTCCCCCCCCCCCCCCCCCGCCTTTCTGCGAGTAAGACAATATGCGGTCATTCGGCCATTTGGACCCCTGGTTAGCGCGACTAACCATGACCGGAGGCGTCACCCCCAATAGTACTATCCATATAATCCCGGGCTAAAATAGCTAATGGTTACTAACTTATTCAGAGGACTTTAAGCGCTTTACCTTTCCCTCAATACACACATACGGTCAGATCATTAGTTCAATTCATTTACATACAAAAGTCTTTTACAAGTATGTTTCCACCCCAAATCATTTCAAAAACTTTAGAAAAAGGGGGATTAGTGAAACTCACCTCGACAGTATGAATGCTAGCAAATATTTGAATAACAGCAGACTCGCCTATCCGTATCCTAATTACACAAGGATAACATACATGTTAAGACTACCCGTCTTAAACGCAAGTTGTTCACCCGACTTAGCAGATCTGATTGCTTTTGTTTAAATATCTTTTTAGTTTTTCAACACTTGTTTCGTTATAAAATAGTTCTAAGTTACTGCCCCATGGGACTGATGAACAGGTATCGAAACTTTCTTAGTTTCGATTGAACAGAACAGATGTCGAAACTACTTAGTTTCGATTGAGTAAATTGGGTATCGAAAATACCTAGTTTCGATTGGCAAAAATAGTATCGAAACTACCTAGTTTCGATTGGGCAATAGGTATCGAAACTACCTAGTTTCGATTGAACAACAGGTATCGAAACTTTCTTAGTTTCGATTGAGTAATAGGTATCGAAACTCCTAGTTTCGATTAAGTAATAGGTATCGAAACTACCTAGTTTCGATTGAGTAAACAGGTATCGAAACTTTCTTAGTTTCGATTTTTGAGCAGGATAGGTATCGAAACTATAGTTTCGATTACTGAAATTTTGATTGACAGAATCAGTCCTGCATATTTTTGTGTTTTAATCTTGAATTTGACACACTTTTCTTGTTATCTTACTTGCGTTCGAACGATTTGTATGTTTAGCTACGGTTTTAAAGAAAATAATATGGATGGTATCGAGTTTTTACCTCTGGACAGAGATGATGATTTTGAGAGAAACAGAGAAATGGTCTTGAATCTTTTGCTAAACTCTCTTTAGGAACACTTGAAATTCTTCTTAAAACACCGAATTATGGTGGATTTTTCCTTAAAACTTGACTTCGACTTGTAGAGAATTGGGAAGATTGCCGTAAGAAAATGAGGAAGATAAAAGGAATTGTGAGAAAGGTGATTGAAGTGATATGGTTTATATCAGAATTCTCACAATTAAGGTATGGTTTCTCTCTGAAACTTGGTTAAGAAAGTCAAGGAGTTGGGGGGGAAAAAGACCCACTTGTCTCGGCCGATTGATATATTTGGGTTTAGGGTTAATTAAATCAAATAATTTGATTTAAGTGTAACTTAATATTATTTAGAGTTTTTAAAAGGTAAATTAATTCGGTTTAGATTTCTCACGGTATTATAATTTTAACCAGTTTATGGCTCGTTGAAGAAAATATTGAAATCTTGGTTTGTATAATTCGTTGAGGTGATTATTTGTAGGTATGAGTACCTAAAAGTGGCGCTACATAGTAACGTCTTCGAAAAGTCCATTATTTTACTTTTACGTATATTATATGATTTAGTCTTAGAAATAAATTATAGTTCAACGTACATTTTGTGTAATATATATATATATATATATATATATATATATTTTTATGTTTATTTAATTTAACCATTAACGTTCGTATTTAGTCGGGTTATACTGCTTACTTTTTTTAGTAATTCTTTTTTTTTTTTAAGATTTACTAGACTTGGAATAAACTCCTTTGCTAGACTCCTTGACTTTACTTAGTCAAAATAAAATATCAGGAAATAATAAGTATGAACGTGCATTTATGTAATATGGATATTGACCTAAAATGCTGGGTTTCACATTCTCCCCATGTTACAGAGAATTTCGTCCCGAAATTCAGTTCTTGTCATTCTGACTTGGAGTGTCTGTAAACAAGGACGGGTACTTGGATTTCATTTTATCTTCCCGCTCCCACGTATACTCGGGGCCGCGCTTTGAATTCCAACGTACCTTGATCAGCTTAACACGGTTGCGCCTTGTTCTCGGAACCTTCCAATCTGTGACTTCCATAGGTTCCTCAATGAAATGCAACTTGTCGTCTATGTGAATCTCATCAGGCGGTATAATTAATGTGTCGTCTGATAAGCACTTCTTGAGATTTGACACATGAAACGTATCATGTATATTGCTTAGTTCTTGTGGCAACTTGAGCTTGAAAGCTACAGGGCCAACCCTAGCCAATATTTCAAACGGTCCAACGTACCTAGGGTTAAGTTTGCCACGGTTGCCAAATCTTGCAACTCCTTTCCAAGGTGAGACCTTTAACATGACTTTGTCTCCCACTTGGAATTCTAAAGGTCTTCGTCTGTTATCCGCGTAACTCTTTTGTCTGTCACGGGCGGCCTTCAGACGATCCTTGATTTTGAAAATCTTGTCTGTGGTCTCTTAAATAACCTCAGGACCGGTTAAATGCTTGTCACCTACTTCTGCCCAACATAGCGGTGAACGACATTTTCGACCATACAAAGTCTCAAACGGAGCGGCTTTGATGCCGGTGTGGTAACTATTATTGTATGAAAACTCAGCTAGCGGCAAATGAGTATCCCAATTTCCACCGAAATCAATTGCACATGCACGTAGCATATCTTCTAAAGTTTGAATGGTCCTTTCACTTTGACCATCTGTTTGTGGGTGATATGCCGTGCTCATGTCAAGACGTGTGCCCATGGCTTCTTGTAATGATTTCCAGATTCTAGACACGAATCTGCTGTCTCTATCAGAGATAATAGAAATTGGCACTCCATGCCTAGCCACAATTTCCTTGATATAAAGCCTTGCAAGTTTCTCGGTTTTATCCGTCTCTTTGATGGGTAGAAAATGAGCTGATTTCGTCAAACGATCGACGATTACCCATATAGTGTCATACCTGCTCGACGTCTTGGGTAACTTTGTAATGAAATCCATGGAAATATGTTCCCATTTCCATTGAGGTATCTCGGGTTGTTGTAACAATCCCGACGGTTTCTGATGTTCTGCCTTTACCTTTGAACATGTCAGGCATTTACCGACATAAATAGCAATTTATCCTTTCATTTTCGGCCACCAGTAGAGTTCTTTCAGATCCTTATACATTTTATCCGAACCTGGGTGAATGGAGTACCTGGACTTGTGGGCTTAGTCCATAACCAACTCCCGTAAGTTACCAAAATATGGCACCCAAATTCTATTCATGAAGTATAAAGTGTCATCTGACTTTGGCTCTAACTGTCTGATCATTCCTCGTAAAGCTTCATTCTGAATGTTTTCTTCTTTGATTGCCTCTTGTTGTGCCATCCGGATTTGAGTCGTGAGACTCGTATGAATTGTCAATTCTAGGGCACGAACACGGAGTGTTTTAACCCGTTCTTTACGACTCAAGGCATCTGTTACGACGTTTGCCTTACCAGGGTGATACTTGATATCACAGTCGTAATCATTCAGTAGTTCTACCCAACGACGTTGCCTCATGTTTAGTTCTTTCTGATTAAAGATGTGCCGGAGACTCTTGTGGTCTGTAAAGATAGTACATTTTGTACCGTATAAGTAATGTCTCCAAATCTTGAGTGCAAACACGACAGCACCCAATTCCAGATCGTGAGTCGTATAATTTTTCTCATGTACTTTTAGCTGTCTGGATGCATATGCTATGACTTTTTCTCTCTGCATCAATACACATCCCAGACCTTGGTGTGATGCGTCGCAGTACATGATGAAATTGTCAGTTCCTTCGGGAAGGGATAGGATTGGTGCACTGCAAAGTTTTTGCTTCAGCAATTGAAAAGCTGATTCTTGTTTATCAGTCCAATCAAACTTTTTGTCCTTCTGAGTTAACGTGGTCAAAGGCAAGGCTATCTTTGAAAAATTCTCGATGAATCGCCTGTAATAGCCTGCCAAACCCAGAAATTGACGCACCTCAGTCGGAGTTCTTGGTGCTTCCCAGTTTTTGATAGCTTCAATCTTGGTTGGATCCACATGGATACCCTTCTTATTGATGACATGTCCGAGAAAGTGAACCTCTTGGATCCAAAACTCACACTTAGAGAATTTGGCATAAAGCTTCTCATTCCTGAGTAGTTCCAAGATTAATTTCAAATGATGTTCATGTTCCTCCTTGGTTCGTGAATATATCAATATGTCATCGATAAACACAATCACGAATTTATCCAAGTACGGCTTGCACACGCGGTTCATGAGATCCATGAAAACGGCCGGTGCATTAGTCAAGCCAAATGGCATAACTAGGAACTCGTAGTGACCGTAACGAGTCCTAAAAGCCGTTTTTGGTATATCTTCTTCCTGAATTTTCAGCTGATGATACCCTGATCGTAGATCAATTTTAGAATAGAAACTGGAACCTTGAAGTTGATCAAACAAATCGTCTATTCGAGGAAGAGGATACCGGTTTTTGATTGTCAGTTTGTTCAACTCCCGATAATCAATGCACATTCTAAAGGTTCCATCCTTTTTCTTTACAAACAGGACCGGGGCTCCCCATGGTGAGAAACTCGGTCTTATGAAACCTTTGTCAAGTAATTCTTGTAGTTGGCTCGACAGTTCCTGCATCTCGGAAGGGGCTAGACGATACGGAGATCGTGCAACTGGTGCGGCTCCTGGTACTAGGTCGATCTGAAACTCGACTTGTCTTGATGGTGGTATTCCTGGTAAGTCCTCGGGAAATATCTCCGAGTAATCTCTGATGATTGGTATGTCCTCAAGTCGACGTTCTTCGGGTTTCTTCTCGACGATGTGAGCCAGGAATGCACAATAACCCTTGCGTAGATACTTATGAGCTTTCATGCAGTTTATCGTCTTCAACATCATTCTACACCTTTCGCCTTGAATTGAAAGAATTTCTCCGCTTGGTAGTGGGATACGTACAATCTTCTCGAAGCATACGATCTCGGCACGATTCTTTGATAACCAATCCATGCCAATAACAATATCAAAACTCCCTAGTTCGACGGGTAGAAGGTCTATACTGAATGTATGGTTTTCTAAGCATAAATTACAACCCCTAATGACCTCTTCGGTTTCTATTAATTTCCCATTTGCTAATTCAATTGTATAACTTTGATCTAGTTTGCTGGCCTTAATACCGAGTAAGGATTTAAAATCATTCGACACAAAGCTCATATCCGCACCCGAATAAAAAATTACAGAGGCATAATGATTATTTATCGGGAACGTACCAGTGACGATGTTCGGGTCCTGGCGTGTGTCCCTTGCACCCATCACAAATGCCCTCCCTGGTGCCTGAGCGTTGTTCTGATTCTTCCACTTGGGACAATCCCTCTTGAAGTGCTTCAGGTCACCACATATGAAACATCCCGGTTTAAATTTCCCCATTCGGTTGTAAGTTCGACAAGCTTGCGTGGTGTGACCAAACTTGTCACATTCTCCACACTTGATGCACACACCGACATGATGATTTCCACACTTCTTACATCTCGGTAGTCCCCTATCGTACTCCTTTCTTTCCACTGTGTTGACTGCAAAAGCCTTCAAAGTTCCTTGTTTCTTAAACCCTTGCTTCTCAGACTTGTTACTTGAATTTCCCATCCATTTCCTTTTCTCCCCAGATCTACCTTCCTCGTTCTCCTTCCTCATAAACAATTCATTACGTACCGCATCATCCCTTAGCTTGAATGCTAAAGTTGTAGCACTCTTGGCATCTATTGGATTAGATGATGTTACCATGCTACGAATTTGAGGCGCAAGGCCCCACAGATACCTCTCAACGCGCTTATGTTCTGGTGTGACCATATGCGGTACTAGAATCGCCACTTCATTGAAACGGTCGGTGTACCCCGCCACATCATCTCCTATCATCTGTAGGTTCCACATCTCAGTTTCAATCTTTTGTAATTCGTTTCGAGGACAGTATTCCTCAATCATCATGTTTTTCAAGTCTTCCCAAGACAATTGGTACGCTGTCTCTCTCCCCAAAGTCTTCATTTGAGTATTCTACCAAGTTAAAGCTTTATCAGTGAGCGTACATGTAGAATACTTCACCATGCAGTCAGCGGTGCATTCACTAATATCAATCACCGACTCCATCTTTTCTATCCATCTCATCAGGCCAACTGCACCCTCGGTGCCATTGAAACTGCGGGGGTTGCAGGATAGAAAGGCCTTGTAGGTGCACTTCTTATTTGGAGCATCTGTAGAGTCACAAGTCATAACGTCATTAATTTGGATCATGACTATGTGTTACGGTTTATTTATTCTATTACCTCCGGAACCTCCTGCTGTACCGCTACCTCCCGCTGTACCGCTACCTCCTGCACCTCCTCTGCCGGTACCGCTGCCGTTTCCTCCGCCACTATTTCGATTTGCTTCATACTGATCCATGGCGGCAGCTACTCGCTGTGCTATGAGTTGCTCCACGTTTGGGGAAATCGTCTCGTTGTTGCCACTAGTAGTGTTACGGGGCGTCCTTCGCTTAGGTGCCATGACGTTCTTTCTAACATATCAATTAAAAAGAAGCAACATTATATAATAATAATGATAGATCACGACATAAGGATACAACAACATCAAACGTGAACAACCATCATTACAACATAACCCATCACATACATAGTTAAAACATGCATAGTACATTGTTCCAAAAGACAAGGATACAAAAGGGATGGGTTCACATGACCACATCAGTACCAAAGTTTTAAACTACATAATGTGCTATGGGCACAACCCGCCCATAATAGGTTTAAAAGAAGAAGTGGGAATACAACCCAATCATCATGGCAAGTCATGCCATGACAAACCCTAGCCACAAATTCTGCAGCCAAAGTCCTTTCTTCAAGCGCCTCCACCATGTCTCGAACCGTGAGAGTGAACTGTCAGTCCATATCAGCTCTCAACTCGAGGTAGTCAGTGGCACCCTGTATGTCTCGGGTGCTGTCCTCCAGAGTCTGTACTCGAGATCCGAGCCCTTGACGTAGTCGCATGGCTGCATCCCCATGTGCTCTAATATCATCTAGGAGATTATCAAGACGCTCCTCGTGCGTATGAACGCGTGCTACTAATGTAGGCACTGTGAGCTCCATGGCTTCCCCAATGTGGGGTAGGGGTGTTGGGGAGTTGGAGGACTCTCCGAGCTCAAAGGTAGAGGGAATGCTCTCCATCTCCCTCCATCGTGCCAGGGTACGGGGCATCCAACAGATAGTCCCCACCGTAGGGTGGTAACAAGGTCATTGCCTAGGTGGTTCCTCATCAGTCTCCAAGTTTTCCGGGTCACGGGCTGCCAGGGTTCTCTTGCGTGGAAATCGAACTTTTTTCCTAGCACTCTTTACCATAACTGGTCCTCCGCTTTTCTTTCGGTAGACAAAGACATATAAGGACTATCATTAAAAAACAACCCTTGAGAACAAGTACCTTTGACATAACGAAGAGTATGCCACGCAGGATCCCAATGAGGAACACGCGGATCACTCATAAACTGGCTGAGAAATTGAACTGCAAAAGCAAAATCAGGCCGAGTATGAGTGAGGTAATTGAGTTTACCAACAAGATGACGATAGGCCAAAGGATCATCAAGAACTTGACCTTCGTTGAGCTTGAGTTGTAAATGTAAAGGCAAAGGAGACGAAACAGAAGAAACATCGTCAGTAGAAAACTCAGTCAGCAAATCCTTCGCAAACTTACGTTGAGTCATAATAAGTCCAGATGAAGACTTAAGAACTTCAATGCCCAGAAAATAGTTGAGAGATCCAAGATCCTTGATCTGAAAGGTGGAATGTAAAAAATCCTTTAAAGCAGATATCTCCTGATCATTATTACCGGTAAGAAGAATGTCGTCAACATAAACAGTGACATAAACAACTGAATCTCCCATCGTCTTAGAGAATAAGGAATAATTATTGGGAGACCTCATATAACCTTTTGTCTTAAGAGCATCAAAAAGCTTCCCATACCACTGTCTTGAAGCTTGCTTCAAACCGTAAATAGACTTCTTGAGTTTAAGAACATGATCAGGAGAAGATAAAGGCATTCCGGGAGGAGGAAGCTGTCACACCCCGCCAAGGCGGAAACGCGAGGCGTAACATTCACTGGTTTCCAAAGCATATGATTACCGCAAACACATACATGTAATTGGATACATAATCGAGTTTAAAATATTTACATCACAAAATATCAACTTGAGTTTACAAGAGTTTAAGATTTCGCAAATATGACTCAAGACCATGAGTTATACAAGAGAAATCCTCCCAAAAGCCGTATCCACGTGCATGCATGTATCCTACATTGCTAACCTGATGACCACGTTCAATTTCCTGAAAACATACTTAAAAATGTCAACACGAGGTTGGTGAGTTCAAAAGTTATTATAAAGAGTTATCATAAACCCAATGTTTAAATCTGATCATTTTCCGATCAAAACTCTTTTTTTAAACCTGATCAATTTAACTTGATCAGAACTCTTTTGTTTAAACCTGATCACTTTAACCTGATTAGAACTCTTTTGTTTAAACCTGATCACTTTAACCTAATCAGAACTCTTTTGTTTAAAACCTGATCACTTTAGCCTGATCAAAACCCCTTTTGTTTAAACCTGATCACATTAACCTGATCAGAACTCTTTTGTTTAAAACCTGATCACTTTATCCTGATCAAAACCCCTTTTGTTTAAACCTGATCACATTAACCTGATCAGAACTCTTTTGTTTAAAACCTGATCACTTTAGCCTGATCAAAACCCTTTTGGATGTATTACCAATGAATATGAATACTAATCCGATCTATTCACCCCATTTGTAAGCTTGCAAGGAATACAAAATAGTATGTAATGTACGAGACGGTAACCAAACCCTAACATTCTGTGCCTCCCTCCCCCCCCCCCCCCGCCTTTCTGCGAGTAAGACAATATGCGGTCATTCGGCCATTTGGACCCCTGGTTAGCGCGACTAACCATGACCGGAGGCGTCACCCCCAATAGGACTATCCATATAATCCCGGGCTAAAATAGCTAATGGTTACTAACTTATTCAGAGGACTTTAAGCGCTTTACCTTTCCCTCAATACACACATACGGTCAGATCATTAGTTCAATTCATTTACATACAAAAGTCTTTTACAAGTATGTTTCCACCCCAAATCATTTCAAAAACTTTAGAAAAAGGGGGATTAGTGAAACTCACCTCGACAGTATGAATGCTAGCAAATATTTGAATAACAGCAGACTCGCCTATCCGTATCCTAATTACACAAGGATAACATACACGTTAAGACTACCCGTCTTAAACGCAAGTTGTTCACCCGACTTAGCAGATCTGATTGCTTTTGTTTAAATATCTTTTTAGTTTTTCAACACTTGTTTCGTTATAAAATAGTTCTAAGTTACTGCCCCATGGGACTGATGAACAGGTATCGAAACTTTCTTAGTTTCGATTGAACAGAACAGATGTCGAAACTACTTAGTTTCGATTGAGTAAATTGGGTATCGAAACTACCTAGTTTCGATTGGCAAAAATAGTATCGAAACTACCTAGTTTCGATTGAGTAAACAGGTATCGAAACTACCTAGTTTCGATTGAACAACAGGTATCGAAACTTTCTTAGTTTTGATTGAGTAATAGGTATCGAAACTCCTAGTTTCGATTAAGTAATAGGTATCGAAACTACCTAGTTTCGATTGAGTAAATAGGTATCGAAACTTTCTTAGTTTCGATTTTTGAGCAGGATAGGTATCGAAACTATAGTTTCGATTACTGAAATTTTGATTGACAGAATCAGTCCTGCATATTTTTATGTTTTAATCTTGAATTTGACACACTTTTCTTGTTATCTTACTTGCGTTCGAACGATTTGTATGTTTAGCTACGGTTTTAAAGAAAATAATATGGATGGTATCGAGTTTTTACCTCTGGATAGAGATGATGATTTTGAGAGAAACAGAGAAATGGTCTTGAATCTTTTGCTAAACTCTCTTTAGGAACACTTGAAATTCTTCTTAAAACACCGAATTATGGTGGATTTTTCCTTAAAACTTGACTTCGACTTATAGAAAATTGGGAAGATTGCCGTAAGAAAATGAGGAAGATAAAAGGAATTGTGAAAGGTGATTGAAATGGTATGGTTTATATCAGAATTCTCACAATTAAGGTATGGTTTCTCTCTGAAACTTGGTTAAGAAAGTCAAGGAGTTGGGGGGAAAAAGACCCACTTGTCTCGGCCGATTGATATATTTGGGTTTAGGGTTAATTAAATCAAATAATTTGATTTAAGTGTAACTTAATATTATTTAGAGTTTTTAAAAGGTAAATTAATTCGGTTTAGATTTCTCACGGTATTATAATTTTAACCAGTTTATGGCTCGTTGAAGAAAATATTGAAATCTTGGTTTGTATAATTCGTTGAGGTGATTATTTGTAGGTATGAGTACCTAAAAGTGGCGCTACATAGTAACGTCTTCGAAAAGTCCATTATTTTACTTTTACGTATATTATATGATTTAGTCTTAGAAATAAATTATAGTACATTTTGTGTAATATATATATATATATATATATATATATATATATATATATATATATTTCTGGTTATTTAATTTAACCATTAACGTTCGTATTTAGTCGGGTTATACTGCTTACTTTTTCTAGTAATTCTTTTTTTTTTAAGATTTACTAGACTTGGAATAAACGCCTTTTCTAGACTCCTTGACTTTACTTAGTCAAAATAAAATATCAGGAAATAATAAGTATGAACGTGCATTTATGTAATATGGATATTGACCTGAAATGATGGGTGTCACAGAAGCATGTAAATGTCTTCATCAAGATCGCCATTTAAGAAAGCATTATTAACATCCAGCTGATATAAACCCCATTGTCGTTTAGTGGCAACAGCAATAAGACTGCGAATAGTAGTCATCTTAACAACAGGAGAAATGTCTCATTAAAATCAATACCGGCTTTCTGAGTATCACCACGAACAACCAAACGGGCTTTGCAACGTTCAACAGTACCATCAACATTATATTTGACCTTATACACCCATTTGCACTTAATGGCCTTCTTACCTTTAGGTAAATTCATAACCTCCCAAGTTAGATTTCTCTCCAAGACATTAAATTCTTTAGTCATAGCCTCTTGCCAAGCAGGATGATCAGTAGCCTCGTGATAAGAAGAAGGTTCTTTAACAGAATCAAGATTGAAAAGGAGCTGCTGAGAATCAGGAGAAAGATCAGCAAGGTTAACAAAATGAGAGGCTTGGCAAGCACTCGACAAAGTATGAAAACAAGACGAATCAACAGAAGAAGCATAATTACAAACATAATCATGCAGATGAGAAGGAGGAACAGAAGAACGAGTGGATCAGCAAGTTGATTCTAGCTCCGGAGGTGGAGGGGTAGGAATAGGATAAAGAGGAGGAGGAGTAGAATCAACTTCAGGAGCAACCGAAGAAGAAGAAGGAACATCAGCTGGATCTGTCTCCTTAAACAGATCATTTAGAGAAAGGAACAAATAAGAAGGATCTGAAGAATGTAAATAAGGGAAAATGTGCTCAAGAAAAGTTACATCCCGAGAAACAAGTACTTATCGAGTGTCAAGATTATAAAGCTTGTAACCTTTCTTTCCAAAAGGATAACCAATAAAAATACAAGCTTGAGCTCTAGGCTGAAATTTATCTCGTCCGGGTGTTGATGTAGAAGCATAACACAAGCACCCAAAAGTACGAAGATGTGTGTATGAAGGAGATTTACCAAATAGCATCTCAGAAGGAGATTTTCCCTTAAGAACCCGTGTGGGGAAATATTAATCAAATGAGTAGCAGTAAGAACGCATTCACCCTAAAAAGTAATTAGTAACTTTGATTGAAACATAAGTACACGAGCAGTTTCGAGAAGATGCTTATGTTTACGTTTAACCACCCCATTCTCTTGAGGAACCCCATGACAAGTAGTCTGATGAAGAATTCCCTTTTGTTTAAAAAACTCAGCATGATAAACACCCGAACCAAGTTCAAAAGCATTGTCAGATCGAACACACTTCACTCTGGTGCTAAACTGAGTCTCAACCATTGCAATGAACCCTGAAAGAATAGTAAAGGCATTACCTTTAGTAGTAAAAAGATGAGTCCAAGTAGTTCTAGTAAAATCATCAACAATGGTGAGAAAGTATTTATATCCATCAAATGTAGTAGATCGATATGGCCCCTAAGTATCAATGTGAATAAGATCAAACATTTGAGAACTGGATATACTACTAGAAGCAAAAGGCAATTTATGATGTCTAGCCTTAGGGCAAACAGAACAAGCATCAATAGAACAATCAGGTGCACGAGTGAAAACATTCAATTGCTTAAGTTTGTACAAAGGTAAATGACCAAGACGAGTATGCCAAAGCTTTAAAGAAACAACAGAATTACAATGAGAAAAAGAATCAACTGAAACAGAGAAAATTTTATTAGGATTCAAAAGATAAAGGCCGTTGAGAAGATCTCCCAAGACCAATGGACTATTCATCGAAGGGGCCTGCAATAAACAAAAAGTTTCATAAAACTGAACAAGACCTTTTGTATCTCTACAAAGTTTAGGAACAGATAAGAGATTGTGCTTGAACTGAGGCACAAAGAAGACATTAGAAATAGCAAACGTCTTGGTAAGATGAACTGTTCCAACCTGTGTAACAGTTAAAACATGCCCGTTTGGAAGAAGAACATAAACGGGTGAATTAAGCAATTGAACGTCAGAAAGCAAATTGAAATCAAAGCACATATGGTTACTTGCACTAGTATCAATGATCCAAGTAGTATCAATCGTAGTTGAGTTGCAAGCAATAATACCTGCAAAATTTGCAAAGCTAAGGGGTTGAACAATAGGAACCCCACACTGAACACCAGAATTATGTTAAAGAAGTTGCAACATATTGTTGTATTGTTCAGAAGACAGCACCAGGAGTAGAAGCACTAACCCCGGTATCAAAAACAGCATTGGCAGCAGCTTTGGGTCTAGTAAACTTAAAATCCTTAGGAACCCAATCAAACGATAACATTTGCTAGAATCATGTCCAGGCTTCTTGCAATGAGAACAAACAGAGCCTTTCCTAGCATTTGAATTCTTGGGTACTTGCACAGAATCATTCATAGAAGCGTTCTGGGAAATAAACTGAGCCGAAGAATGAAGCTCCCTCTGTTTCTCATCTTGAATGAGAAAAGCATAAGCTTGATTAATTGAGGGAAGAGGCCTCATCATGATAATATTCCCACGGATCATGTCATAACAAGGGTTAAGACGCATGAGAAATTGCATCAAGCGTTGATCCGTCTCACGCTTAGCCATCAGCTGAGAAGTACCACATGTGCAAGGAGGAATGGGCTCTATTGCATTAAGCTCATCCCAAATAGCCTTGATCTTGGTGAAGTAAGTAGCAACATCATCATTTACTTAGGATATAACAGAAAGAGACTTCTGCAATTGATAATACTTAGCCCCATTGCTTTGCCCATACCGGTCAGTTAACTCTTTCCAGAGTTGTTGAGCAGTCTCAACATATAAAACACTCTCACTGATATCATTGGATAAAGTGTTCAAGATCCAAGAAATGACCATGTCATTGCATCTCTTCCATAACTCCAGAGTAGGAGAGGAAGTAGGTCTAAGAACAGTGCCATCACCAAAACCAATTTTGTTCTTGGCGGATAAGGCAATGGACATAACATGTTTCCATGAACCAAACGAAGATCCGTCAAAGGTCTTAGAAACAAGTAAAAGACCCGGATGATCAGCCGAATGAAGAAATAATGGATTAGAAGAATCCATAGGAGTAGCAATGACGGGTTCAACAGTAGAAGACATGAAAATTAGGAAAAAAAATAAGGCAAGGAAAACAAGTTCGCATGAGAAGCGAACTTGTTAAATTCTCTTAGGAAAAGACCACTGAGAAGTGAACTTACTAAGTTCGCCTAAAAACTGACGTGGCGAACTTATTAAGTTCGCCTGTAACAAACTTCGCAGACAAGTTCGCCCGCACTAACAGAAAATGAGGAAAATTATACAGAAATCATCATAACTCAAAATCTGTGAAGTGTATGAAGAAATCCAACCGTATGAATGATTGGAAACAAAAACCAAAGGCTTTTGACGGATCAGAATAGGAAACAACCCCCCAATTGACTCAAAAACTGAGAAAATGAAGAAACGAGAAGAAAAAATGCGGGAAAAAAACGGAAAGAATCACAGAATCGAGCATATATGCTCTGATACCATGTTATGATATTGAGAATAAACGCTGAAATAAGCGAGAATGATAAACGAGATCGCTAAACACGCGATATTTGACAAATTGAATGAAAAGATGACAGAAAATAATTGGGGGTAAAAACTGATATGATTTGATTGATCACTTGAATAATGTTACAAAAAAATCTATTTATAAACAAGCTAAGCTATTCTGAACTAGGCGAACATAATAAGTTTTACTAACTAACCAGGCGAACTTAGTAAGTTTGCCTACATATACTCAAAAACTTAATTCATTAAACATGATAAAGAACAAATTACAAACTATTTCAATAATCATTTAAACTTTACAAAATACTTGAATAATAATAGAATAAATAAAATATAATAATCATCCAGAAAACAATCAAATAATTATCTAAATAAACTCAAAGAGGATAATATTTTTGCAAATGTAAAAACAAAAAAAGTCAAGTTCGACTGTTTATTAATTACGGTAGACTTCTGATCATCTGCTGTGTGTTTACTTAGACCAAATGTAATTGCAGCCCCCACTAATGTTTGGGAAAGCATATATACCTTTCAAATTAATGAAAATAAGAAATCCGAACACAAGAATTACTTGAATTGAAATGGAACACAAACTTGTTGGTGTTGTATGTTGCATCTTGTTGATTTCAACTGTTAAGTCTCAAGGTTTGTATTGATATATCTTTTTGCACACAAAAATATTGTTCATGGTAGACTTCATTCACTGAACTAAACTTTTTTATATATTGCATGTAGCCTCATTAGGTGGAATTATCACCCAAAGATCACCGGTTGAAGGTCCTGGTCCTCGTAGACCTAGTTACGGAAATGGCGGTACCACTCCACCACCACTGCTTAAACGCCGTGGACCACCTTACGGACTTAATCTTGCCCCTCCACCCCCAATTACCACTTTTGGGTACTTATATGGGTTTCCTCCACATAATACATAGTTTTCGACAATGACATAATCCAAGATGGATTACGTACAGTTAGGTTCATGTTAAATAATTATGAGACCTGTTTGTGTTTGTGGTGAGTTTTTTTTCTTAAAGCTTATAGAGAGCTGTTTATGTATTGGCATTTTCACTTTGTTTTTCTAAATAATATTATGCTGTAGTTGGCTTATTTGTTTTGGTTAGAGCATCTCCACTGTTTAAAGTGGATGGAGACGAACGAAACATAATCAAAGAAGTTAGAGCATCTCCAATGTTTAGGCTTTTCGGGGTGGGGTTGGAGAGGGGTTTAGGTTTTTGGGGGTGCGGGTGGAGGGGGTTTAGGTTTTTGGGTCCGGGTTAGAGTTCGATGAGACGGTTCCAACGTCGCTGGAATGAGCTCAATCGGAGTTCGTTTGACCTACTTCTTAGGATTTATTATTGAAAAACCACTTTTTAGTGGAATCTTCCCCATTTAAACTTTACAAAATACTTGAATAATTATAGAATAAATAAAATATAATAATCATCTAGAAAACAATCAAATAATTATCTACATAAACTAAAAGAAGATAATATTCTTGTAAATGTAAAAACAAACAAAAATCATGTTCAACTGTTTATTAGTTACCGTAGACTTCTGATTATCTGCTGTGCGTTTACTTAGGCCAAATGTAACTGCAGCCCCATTAATGTTTGGGAAAGCATATATACCTTTCAAATTGATGAAAATAAGCTAACCAAACACAAGAATTACTCAAATTGAAATGGAACACAAACTTCTTGTTGTTGTATGTTGCATCTTGTTTTCAACTGTTTCAACAACCGTGACCAAGGAATCTACAAGCACAATGTCACACCCCGACCGATGGCGGAATCATCGAGGCGGACAATGGATGATTGTTCAAAAGCACATGATAGCTAAAATATTGCATAATTTATTAATTTAATTTAAAGACAACAAATATCCAAGTATAATACATTTCAAATAACCTAGTCTATTCCAAAACATTGATTTAATTAACTAGGTCCATAAGTTCTTAAGTGGATGAATTTTCACCAAGCAATCACATATCCAAACCTGAAACATTATTTAATTCAAGTGTCAACTATAAAGTTGGTGAATACATATGTTTTGTGGACCCGATAAATAGTAGATAAAAACGTTTTGCAACTCATTGTTTATCTTGTTAAACATAGCATATATAGTTGTATCCTTCATGTTTATCTAAGCACAATTCAAACCTTGATTGACGCGCTTGAGCATAGCACAACAGCTAGGCCCGGTATGTTTGAATATAGTTACCCACTATATCCGATATGTTTGAATATAACACGCGGCTATATCCGAGTATGCTGTAATAAACACCCTACATGGGTGGGCTGGTCAGGCACAATAGATCTATTAATATTACTGTTGGTTTTCTTGTGTTTAAAATAAATAAGTGTATACCCAAGATAATTCACGATGAACAAGCATATAATTCACATGTATAACACGTATAAACAATTTGATGAGTAGCATGTATAATGTTTCACCCCAAAGTATGTAAAAATATAAAATAGGGATTATGTAACTCACCTGGCTAGCGGGTATTTTAATCCACGAGTGTAGGTGATAAGGATGTTGAAACCTAAGCACGTTGGAACCCTATGTGGATAAATAGGTATTATTGTAGGTTTTGTATGTGTGTATTCGTATTTAAACGTGTATAGGTTTATAATAATATTTCTTAAAATTTATTTGTATAAAATATTATAGAAAGATGATAATGATTTTGTAAAACTTAACATAAAAAAAATATAATTTTTAATCTTGTTAAAATATTATATTTTTAAATAAGTAGATATATTATATAAAAATCTCTATTTTGTTTATTTATATTATTATTATTATATATTTTCTTTTGTGAGTTAAAATTATTTAAACGAGTTTATAAAACATAGGGTTTATTATTTTATAAAAATTCAATGGGTTAAATATGTGTAAAAAGTTATTTAATGGTTTCGAAAATAAACGAACGAGTCACCCAACCCGTAATAGTTTTTATTGTATAGATATAATATTAAAATATGATAAAATAAATAAATAAAATAAATTATATCATTAAAACAGAAAAATTGGGTTGGGCCGGAGCCCACAAGAATCGAACCCGCGACCTAAGGCTCAAACACATACACGCATAACCAGCTGGGCTATCGCCCATCGCTGGTTATGTGTGTAACGTTTAATTGATAACCACTTACGCGAAACTGGTCGCTGGTTCTCGGCAACCGGCAAACCGTGTCCGAGAACACTGGTTTGCCCGGTAATCGATGGTTTAAAGTCGCGATTTCAATTGGTACAGATTGCCAGAGGATAACAGAAGGCAAAGGAACGAATTCGAGGTACCTACTAGGTCGTGAAGGGGCCGGACGACAGGGCTTTTAATCCGAAAATACCAAGATCGGGAATTCAAGCTTCGGGATGGAATTTGGCTCTGAGATTCTGGTCACAGCTTCTCACAGAGACGACGAACACAATGCCGGCTTCAATTTTGAGTGAGAGTGGGTGGAGGAGGGGTGGCGAGCTCGAGCAGGTCCGTAAATGGCTATTTAGAGCCGAGCTCGATCCCTATAATAAAACATGTAATTGAGTATGTCCAGACACTCGTCTGGACAAGACGAAGCTAACGAGCCATCTAGCAGGCGTGGAGGTCTACTGTCGGGGCCGAATTCATGGCGTAGACTTTCGGCCACAAACACGATCAGACGTTTCGAATGTTGGGGAGACAATTTGGTCGGGGGTTTTTGCTCTCGTGGGGACGACGAGGTCAGGGAGACCATTTTCGGCTGTCGAGGTGAAGGGGACAGGCGTGTCGAGGGGGTCTCCGAAAAATGGCTTGGACCGTCGGACAATGGAAGAGGTGACCGGAAATACGAATTGGGATTTGGCAACTATGGTCCCTGAAGTTTGATTCTGTTTTAATTAAGTCCCTGAGATAATTACGGATGGGTCCTTGTGGTTTGATTTGCCCCTATTTGGTCCCTTGACTTATTTTCCTTTTAAAACCTTCAAGTTTTGTTTATTTAAAATCTGCCCCAAAACTTTATTTAAATAATTTTATCTAATTTATTTAAAAATCAAATTTAATTTAATTTATATTTAAATGATTTTCATAGACTAATTTTTATAAAAATTAATTACTTTATATTAGTCAAATTATTTTATTTATTTATATAAACCTATTAAACTTTATATTTTTTTATATAAGTTTAAAACTTATAAAATTTTAATCATTTTAAATCCATAAATTAAAATACATACTTTGTACATTATATACATACAAAATTAAATAAATATACTTGTATTTCATCAAATTGGAATTGTTTATACATTATAAAAGTGTGTACCGAAAACCCGAAATGTCACAGTCTCCCCAAGTTGAAGGAATTTCGCCCCGAAATTCAACTAGCGGAGGCTATGAAAAGAGATGTGGATATTTGGTCTTCATTTGGTTTTCACGTTCCCAAGTGAACTCGGGTCCACGTTTAGACTCCCAACGGACCTTGACAACGGGGATGCGGCTACGCTTGAGTTTCTTGACTTCACGGTCTATGATTTCCACGGGTTTCTCAACAAAGTGCATTTTCTCGTCAATGCGCACTTCATCAAGAAGGATGTGGAGATTCTCGTCGGCTAGGCACTTTTTCAAATTAGACACGTGAAAAGTCGGATGAACGTTGCTGAGCTCTGAAGGAAGATCGAGTTTGTAGGCCACTTTTCCTACCCTTTCGTGTATCTTGAATGGACCCACATATCGAGGTGCAAGTTTTCCTTTCTTTCTAAATCGGACTACGCCTTTCCAAGGTGATACCTTTAGAAGAACCATATCCCCAACTTGGAATTCCAAGGGTTTTCGTCGTTTATCGGCATAGCTCTTTTGCCGACTCCTTGCTACTCGAATGTTGTCACGAATAAGAGAGATTTTATCGGTGGTCTCTTGGATAAGCTCGAGACCGGTGATTTGTGCTTCACCAATTTCGTTCCAACAAATCGGTGAACGACACTTTCGTCCATAAAGAGCTTCAAACGGTGCCATGTTAATACTTGTGTGGTAGCTGTTGTTGTAGGAAAATTCGATCAGTGGTAGGTGAGAATTCCACTTGCCGCCAAAGTCAATGACACAAGCTCTAAGCATATCCTCGAGAGTTTGGATTGTTCGCTCGGTTTGTCCATCAGTTTGAGGATGGTAAGCCGTACTTAAATCTAAACGAGTAACAAGCGCAGATTGTAATGATTACCAAAATCGGGAAGTAAAACGCGAATCACGATCGGAGATAATGTTCAAAGGGATTCTGTGACGACTTACGATCTCATCAATGTAGATCCGAGCCAATTTCTCGACTCGATAGTCCTCACGAATAGGCAAGAAATGAGCAGAATTTGTGAGTCGATCGATAATAACCCAGATACTATCATGTCCACTAGAAGTGCGTGGGAGTTTGGTGATGAAGTCCATAGCAAGGTTCTCCCACTTCCACATGGGAATTTCAGGTTGTTCGAGGAGTCCGGAAGGCTTCTGGTGTTCGGCCTTTACTTTAGAACAAGTTAAGCATTTTGCCACAAAGAGGGCAATATCTTTTTTCATGCCGGGCCACCAATATTGCTGACGAAGACCCATGTACATCTTATCAGCTCCGGGATGTACCGAATATCGAGTCTTGTGGGACTCGTTCATAAAAAATATACGAAGGTTGTCGCGATCGGGAACCCAGATACGATCCAAGTAATACAACAGGCCGTTGGCTTTAGTTTCTAGCAAGAGTTTCACACCACATGCCATTTCGTGGTACATGTTTCCCTCGGTAACCGAGGTGTGTTGTGCTTGGAGGATGCGGACTTGGATATCGTTATGAATACGAACACTATGAAGCATGATACGTTCTTTACGACTCAAGGCGTCGGCTACAACATTTGCTTTGCCAGGGTGGTAGCGAATCTCGCAGTCGTAGTCGTTAAGAAGTTCGACCCATCGTCGTTGCCTCATATTAAGCTCTTTTTGATTGAAAATATGTTGGAGACTTTTGTGGTCGGTGAAAACACGCATTTGGTGCCATAAAGATAGTGTCTCCAAATTTTCAAGGCGAAAACGACAACTCCAAGCTCGAGATCATGGGTCGTATAGTTCTTCTCATGGATTTTGGGCTGACGTGATGCGTATGCAATTACTTGGCCACGCTGCATAAGAACACAACCAAGACCTTGGTTGGATGCATCTTAATAAACGACAAAGTCGTCATTACCACTAGGAAGAGTTAGAACAGGAGCGTTGCAGAGCTTGTGCTTGAGAGTTTGAAAAGCTTCCTCTTGTCTGGGTCCCCACTAGTAAGGTTTACCTTTGTGAGTCAAGGCAGTGAGCGGGACCGCAATTTTGGAGAAATTTGAGATGAAGAGGTGATAGTAACCCGCTAGTCCAAGGAAGGAACGAATCTCGGTAGGAGTCTTAGGAGTACTCCAATTCTTTACCGCCTCGATCTTTGCCGGGTCCACATGAATCCCCTTTTCGTTGACTATGTGTCCCAAAAATTGAACTTCCTTTAGCCAGAATTCACACTTGGAGAACTTGGCGTATAGTCGTTCTTTCTTCAAGAGCTCCAAAATCAAACGAAGATGTTGTTCATGTTCCGCTTTCGTTTTAGAATAGATGAGAATGTCGTCAATGAAAACGAACACGAACTTGTTCAAATAAGGTTTGCATACGCGGTTCATGAGGTCTATGAAAACCGCAGGTGCATTAGTCAAACCAAAAGGAATGACCATGAACACGTAGTGACCATATCTAGTCCGAAAGGCAGTCTTCGGAATGTCTTCATCGAGAACACGAAGTTGATGGTATCCGGAACGAAGGTCAATCTTGGAGAAATATGTTGAACCTTGAAGTTGATCGAAAAGATCGTCGATGCGGGGTAAAGGATAACGGTTCTTGATTGTAAGCTTGTTGAGTTCACGATAATCAATGCACATTTGAAACGATCCATCTTTTTTCTTTACGAACAGCACGGGAGCACCCCAAGGTGAATGGCTTGGTCGGATGAAACCTTTGGATGAGAGTTCTTGTAATTGACTTGCGAGCTCTTGCATCTCGAAAGGTGCAAGACGATAGGGAGCTTTTGCCACAGGAGTTGCTCCGGGCACCAGGTCAATACGAAACTCTACTTGTCTAGGGGGAGGAAGACCGGGTAAATCCTCGGGGAATACCTCGGGAAAGTCTCGAATGATCGGAATATCATGCAATTTCTTACCCTTGTCTTTCGTGTCAACTACGTGGGCCAAGAAGGCAACGTACTTTTTCCGCAAGTACTTTTTTGCCAATGTGCAAGACATGAGTTGAAGACCACGACACGGTTTTTCACCGAAAATAACTAACGTGTCACCCGAAGGGAGAGGTATACGAATGCACTTTTCATAGCAAATAACCTCGGCATGGTGCTTGGATAACCAATCCATGCCAATTATAATATCGAAGCTTCCCAATTGCATCGGAAGGAGATCAACAGAGAACTCATGATTATTAAGATAGAGATTGCAGTCGCGGATAACAGAATTTATAGCAATAGATTTCCCGTTTGCTATCTCCACGGAATAAGAATTGTCAAGTTCCGTTCTTTGTTTAGCAAGTCGAGATTCAAAGGTAAGAGACACAAAACTCCTATCGGCACCGGTATCAAATAAAACGGATGCATAATTATTGTTTACGAGAAACGTACCGTTTATCACGTCGTTGTTTGCTTGTGCCTCATTAGCGTTTATATTAAACGCTCGTCCTTGAGGACCACCTTGTTGATGAAGTTTTGGGCATCGGTCACGGAAATGGTTTGGGTCTCCACATTCGTAGCATGCCCGACCATTGAGAGGTGTCGGATAGTTTGGACGGTTGGCTGGAGCAGCTTGATGGACGGGAGGACGGGTACGGCAAGTAATGGCCACGTGTCCATATCGTCCGCAGCTTGAACACAATCGGCATGGTAAGTTGGCAGGATGGCGGTATTTGCAAGTCTGACATTGGGGATTTGGGCCCAAATAAGGTTTTGGGTTTTGACCCAAAGGTGCCACTTGAATAGCAGGTGCGGTGGGAATTACAACTGCGAAGTTTTGACCCTTTCGTTTCTTGTTGCGGTTAGAAGACTCGGGCTTTATATCTTTGACGGCCGCAGGAGTAGAAACAACCTTCTTGGAGCCCTTTCTTGATAAGGTTTCGGCTTTGACGTGGTTGTCGGATAGCGTAGCGGATAGACGGATAGCAGCTTCAAGTGTAGGAGGATTGCTTCCTAACACAGCATCCTGAATTTGCATAGGCATCCCGCCTATGTATTTTTCAATTTCCCGAGCAAGAGGAGTGATCATATGAGGCACCAATAGGCTCAGCTCTTGAAATCGGGTGGTGTAAGTCAGATTATCCCCGCTGTCTTGGGCAAGATCCCAAAACTCAGTCTCGAGCTTCCTTATTTCATTTCGAGGACAGAATTCATCAGTCATGGCTTTCTTCAGGTCATCCCATGATAAGGATGTAGCAACCTCAACACCACGAGTGCGTTTCTCACCGTTCCACCAGGTGAGGGCTCTCTTTTGAAGTACACTTGTGGCATAGCGAACCTGAAGATTATCGGGACAGTCACTGTTTAGGAATGTGCTCTCCATGCTTTCAAACCATTGTAGTAGGCCGGTAGCACCCTCAGTCCCGTAAAATTTTGTAGGGTTGCATGAGTTAAAGTGCTTAAACGTGCATTGAGGCGGGTTGGTATCACCTTTTCCTTGGATGTTGTGAGACCCGTCACTGTTGTTATTGGCTTGGGTCATTTGCCCCACTAATTGGGCAAGAAGAGTAGCAAGATCCGGGTTGAAAGTGATAGAGTTTGCACGTCGAGGAGGCATTCTAACACCATAAGAAAAGACAATGATATTTTAGATAAAGTGGATATATATGAGTTATAGTGGGAAATAATGTAAGCAGAAATGCGGGATTCATCATGTCGCGTGCCAATGTATGTGTATTTATTCAAGGTTGATGGGGAAAATAAGTCATCTATTCCGGGTAGGAGATGATGTCATAGATCATTATTCGCGCAATAGGAATCGCGGGGATTCGCATGCACTACAAATCGTTATTACGTGTGTACCCGTAATAATGATTTGCTTTGCATGTTCATATAGTTCTTCCTATCTTACTATAATGTCCCCAAATTTTGAGTTTAGGTTCGGATCATATTCTTGCGAATACAATGACTTATCAACGTTAAGTAATTCCTCAAAACTTTCAAGGAGACATGCTTTAGCCTATAGGTAAACACTCACTTCAGGAATTCCCAGGAAAGTATACGGGTCCGTTTATTTGGATTTATACGAAATGCTTTCCTAGACAGAAAACCCAATGTACAGGTGTCACCCTTCCGGATTGCACATGTCCTTTACTAGTTTTCAAGATATTAAGTCGTTGACAAGATTTTCAAGAATTTAATACACTTGTGAGTCTACGAGTATAAAACATGTAGGAATGTTGCAAATAGTATGGATGATGAAAGAGTATGGATAAGGATGTGTAGTGTATTTGTTTGCATATGTTTATTTGTCAAATGTGTATGTATTGTATGTTTAAGGCCTTGTATGTATGTGTGTAAGTCTCATGTACTAAACTTGAGAAAATTCAAATAATACCTAACTACAAATAATTCACATATCAAATAATCATTTAGCACGTAACACGTAAAAGGGAGTCCTAGGGTTATAGTCTAGGTCATTGTGTCTAATAACCTAATTCCCTATAACCATGGCTCTGATACCAATCTGTCACACCCCGACCGATGGCGGAATCATCGAGGCGGACAATGGATGATTGTTCAAAAGCACATGATAGCTAAAATATTGCATAATTTATTAATTTAATTTAAAGACAACAAATATCCAAGTACAATACATTTCAAATAACCTAGTCTATTCCAAAACATTGATTTAATTAACTAGGTCCATAAGTTCTTAAGTAGAGGAATCTTCAGCAAACAATCACATATCCAAATCTGAAACATTATTTAAATCAAGTGTCAACTATAAAGTTGGTAAATACATATGTTTTGTGGACCCGATAAATAGTAGATAAAAACGTTTTGCAACTCATTGTTTATCTTGTTAAACATAGCATATAAAGTTGTATCCTTCATGTTTATCTAAGCACAATTCAAACCTTGATTGACGCGCTTGAGCATAGCACAACAGCTAGGCCCGGTATGTTTGAATATAGTTACCCACTATATCCGATATGTTTGAATATAACACGCGGCTATATCCGAGTATGCAGTAATAAACACCCTACATGGGTAGGCTGGTCAGGCACAATAGATCTATTAATATTAATGTTGGTTTTCTTGTGTTTAAAATAAATAAGTGTACACCCAAGATAATTCACGATGAACAAGCATATAATTCACATGTATAACACGTATAAACAATTTGATGAGTAGCATGTATAATGTTTCACCCCAAAGTATGTAAAAATGTAAAATAGGGGCTATGTAACTCACCTGGCTAGCGGGTATTTTAATCCACGAGTGTAGGTGATAAGGATGTTGAAACCTAAGCACGTTGGAACCCTATGTGGATAAATAGGTATTATTGTAGGTTTTGTATGTGTGTATTCGTATTTAAACGTGTATAGGTTTATAATAATATTTCTTAAAATTTATTTGTATAAAATATTGTAGAAAGATGATAATGATTTTGTAAAACTTAACATCAAAAAAATATAATTTTTAATCTTGTTAAAATATTATATTTTTAAATAAGTAGATATATTATATAAAAATCTCTATTTTGTTTATTTATATTATTATTATTATATATTTTCTTTTGTGAGTTAAAATTATTTAAACGAGTTTATAAAACATAGGGTTTATTATTTTATAAAAATTTAATGGGTTAAATATGTGTAAAAAGTTATTTAATGGTTTCGAAAATAAACGAACGAGTCACCCAACCCGTAATAGTTTTTATTGTATAGATATAATATTAAAATATGATAAAATAAATAAATAAAATAAATTATATCATTAAAACAGAAAAAATTGGGTTGGGCCGGAGCCCACCAGAATCAAACCCGCGACCTAAGGCTCAAACACACACACGCATAACCAGCCGGGCTATCGCCCATCGCTGGTTATGTGTGTAACGTTTAATTGATAACCACTTACGCGAAACTGGTCGCTGGTTCTCGGCAACCGGCAAACCGTGTCCGAGAACACTGGTTTGCCCGGTAATCGATGGTTTTAAAGTCGCGATTTCAATTGGTACAGATTGCCAGAGGATAACAGAAGGCAAAGGAACGAATTCGAGGTACCTACTAGGTCGTGAAGGGGCCGGACGACAGGGCTTTTAATCCGAAAATACCAAGATCGGGAATTCAAGCTTCGGGATGGAATTTGGCTCTGAGATTCTGGTCACAGCTTCTCACAGAGACGACGAACACAATGCCGGCTTCAATTTTGAGTGAGAGTGGGTGGAGGAGGGGTGGCGAGCTCGAGGAGGTCCGTAAATGGCTATTTATAGCCGAGCTCGATCCCTATAATAAAACATGCAATTGAGTATGTCCAGACACTCGTCTGGACAAGACGAAGCTAACGAGCCATCTAGCATGCGTGGAGGTCTACTGTCGGGGCCGAATTCGTGGCGTGGACTTTCGGCCACAAACACGATCAGACGTTTCGAATGTTGGGGAGACAATTTGATCGAGGGCTTTTGCTCGCGTGGGGACGACGAGGTCAGGGAGACCATTTTCGGCTGTCGAGGTGAAGGGGACAGGCGTGTCGAGGGGGTCGCAAAAAAATGGCTTGGACCGCCGGACAATGGAGGATGTGACCGGAAATACGAATTGGGATTTGGCAACTATGGTCCCTGAAGTTTGATTCTGTTTTAATTAAATCCCTGAGTTAATTACGGATGGGTCCTTGTGGTTTGATTTGCCCCTATTTGGTCCCTTGACTTATTTTCCTTTTAAAACCTTCAAGTTTTGTTTATTTAAAATCTGCCCCAAAACTTTATTTAATAATTTTATCTAATTTATTTAAAAATCAAATTTAATTTAATTTATATTTAAATGATTTTCATAGACTAATTTTTATAAAAATTAATTACTTTATATTAGTCAAATTATTTTATTTATTTATATAAACCTATTAAACTTTATATTTTTTATATAAAATTTTATATATGTTTAAAACTTATAAAATTTTATTCATTTTAAATCCATAAATTAAAATACATACTTTGTACATTATATACATACAAAATTAAATAAATATACTTGTATTTCATCAAATTGGAATTGTTTATACATTATAAAAGTGTGTACCGAAAACCCGAAATGTCACACACAACATTCAGAAAACCTCGAGGTTTGTATTGATATATCTTTTTGCACACTAAATTGTTCATGCTAGACTTCATTCACTGAACTAAACTTTTCTATATATTGCATTAGGTGGAATTATCACCCAAGGACCACCAGTTGAACGTCCTGGTCCTGGTGGACCTAGTTACGATCCTAAAGTTGCCCCTCCACCCACAACCGGTTAAACGTCGTGGACCTCCTTACGGATTTAATCTTGTCCCTCCACCACCACCAGTTGAACGTCGTGGACCACCTTACGGACTTAATCTTTCCCCTCCACCACTAATCACCACTTCTGGGAACTTATATGGGTCGCCTCCACGTTATACATAGTTTTCAACAATCGACAGAACCCAAGATGAATTACGTACAATTAGGTTCATGTTAAATAACTATGAGATATGTTTGTGTTTATGGCGAGTTTTTGTTCTTAAAGCTTATAGAGAGTTGTTCATGTGTTGGCATTTTCTCTTTTTTTTTTTTGAATAATATTTTGTTGTAGTTGGCTTGTCTATTTATGTCAGTTGTTTTGGTTAGAGTATCTCCACTGTTAAAAGTGGATGGAGACAGATCGAATCAAAATCAAAGAAGTTAGAGTTGAAGGGGTACTTTGGTCGGCGTTTGCTTGCTTACATCCAGATTTACTAATCTTTTTTCTCAAAATAAACATTTAATTTTCAACTTCGACAAAATACACATGTCAAAATCGCCGCATTATTCACTAATTCCGGCGAAATCTCCGACTTACGTGCGGTCACCGACATGTGTGCGGTCACCGCTGTGTGCTTTTGTATCAACGTCACTGTAACTAGTATCAGGGAATTGGATTGTGACAGTCATATCTTATGTTAGCACAAAAAACTAAAACCATAACTTTTTATTATTCATAACTAACACTGTTTTATAAACTAGTAATTGAGTGATGCCTACTACAGAAGTGGAAATTTTCCCACAAAAAATTCGGACAACTTGTCGACGAGACAAGTTTTTCATAGCTTAGTGACGACTTTCTAATAACTTAATAACACAAAAAAAAACTTTACATAATATAAATTTTGTTTGTCATGATTCCGTCTATAATTATAAGCCGTTTTCGACAACTATTCCATTTAATTATGAATAAATAAAATTTATTAATTTAATAAAAGTAAAAAAAGGTTTGTCAGAAGTTTCCGACGATTTTCTCACAAATAATGAAATTGTTACTTAAATTTTTTATTAAAAGTATTAATAAACACAATTTATTAGTTTATAAAAAAAATTAATATAAATTTTATTTTTTGTCAGAAATATTTAACGTTTCTAACGATTTTCCAACTAAACATAAAACTATTCATTTATATATTTATTTAATTAAAGATATTTGCTTAAAAAAAGTATTCTCTTTTTATCCAATCACATATCACACATAAATAGTGAATGAATCCATCACATGTCGTGCAAATCACACACAAATAAATCAATACTCCACCACTCGTTGGATTCCCAATCGTTGACGCACCTACCACCACTCGTCGGATTCCCAATCGATCCAATTTTCCGGTGATCTCCTAAACGTTTTGCCTATAAATGTACTTCACCGTCACGTGAGACGTGTACAACTATATATTCATCCTCATCATAATCCTATCTCTTACCCCCGGTTTCTAGGGTTTTTACCCTCTCGGTTAGTTTAATTTCACTCAAATTAGGGTTGACGATGAAAGGAGTTAATTGGTATCGGTGATTGTGTTATCCAAGCTTAGTTGAGAAGTTGTTGGGAAAAAATTTAGTTACAAGTAACGTATCAATTGAATCAATCCACCTAATTTGTTGTTTATAGATTGTAGTTAAATCAATCTGTTCTAATGTTTTGATTAGATGTGAATATGTGATTTAGGGTTAGTTTTTAGATATTCATACTTTAGATATGTTAATCAACTAATATTCCTTGACGTCTCATGCATAATGTTTATTTAATCAAATGATTATGATCTTCATTGATTTTGTGATGAATAGAAAACTGAAATTGGATTCTATGGTGTTTCTCTAGCTTTATTTGATAGCAATTTAAACATTTCACAGATACTCCTACTTAAATGTAGTGTGTTACTATGTCTAATGTTTAACTTATGCACACAAGGTGCTCGATGAAATGCTTGTCCTCGAACTGTTGTGATATGTACTTAATGCATGATGTATGATGTATCACTATAGTAAGACACCTTTGTCAATATGAGAGGTAATCACACTATTTGTAGGAAGCTCTCAACTAAGCGTTTTGTCGTTCCATCGAGACGATTATATCAAAAGAGTGGAAAGTGACGACGCATGAGATTTGGAGAAGTTTACCCTTACATCGGCGAGTTCGATGGAGTGGATTAAGAATTGTATCCAGATGAGCTGATTTCACTTCTCAAAGATAAACACTTTGCTGAATGATTTGAAAACCGCGTAAGTGAATACAATTAAATCATAATGATTGATGTTAGTGCATCATTAACCAACACGTTGCATGTGTGTTCTTCATTGTAGGTAAGGACTGACTTAATTGACGAAAGCACTCGACCATTAATCTTCGCTCAATCCCACAATGGGTACTTTGTAAATGGTTATAAGTTCGACACGCAGAAGTATGCTAAAGGACTTGTGACCTCAAACTGTGGTGTATACGTGAGAGGGGAGACATATAAAGCTGAAGGGTCTGACTACTATGGCTTAGTGAACAAGATACAAGAGCTCCGGTATGATTGCAACAGGCGTCACATTGTTGTACTCTTTAAATGTATATGTTTTGATAACGAACACGGTGTAGTAGTTCACAAACATAAGCTAGTTGATGTCAAGCCCAAGTCTCGACCTCAAAGCGACGACCCGTTTTTCTTAGCATCACAGGCAGAACAAGTGTTTTACACATCCTACCCTGCCGTGAAAAGTGATACAAAAGATCTATAGGCGGTTGTCAAGACAAAAGCCTGACACATTTATGAAGTCACTTAACATGAAACTGAAGTCTCAAGCTATGGAAACAAAGAAAGGAAATTAATGTTTTTTTTCTTAATTTTACTTTTCTTTATATTATTCATATACATGTTTCACTATTTTTAGATTTAGAATACCGACAAATGGTTAAAGAGATCTAAGGTCGGGAGAAAGAACCGTCAGAATGATCCATCCCGTTAAACTGGCGAGTCTATGGGTTTTGATGAACATCGTATCCGCCTGGTAAGCTAATCATATTTATAATTTTTGTAACTCTATGTATATTTGGCACTTATTAGTGTTTTATGTAAGAGAAACAAAAGGGTGGATTAGTGAGCTACGAGTTTGTCTTCAATGATACCTTGGCCACCAAAGAAAATCAAGAACAGAATAATGACTAGAAGTAAGAATTGATTGCCTGGTTCTTTTTTATTGTTTTATACTTTGATACGGTAACAATGGAACATACTTGTTTGGAAATGCATCTACAATTTCTTATAAATTTATATAATATGTTTTAACAAATTATAGGTCAAAAATGGGGGTGAGGTAATTCAAATTCTCAACAAGTCGACAATAAACCAAATGATCATCAAGAACATGCCACTTATTAACTTTGAGTTGTAAAAGCAGTGACAAAGGATACAAAATAGAAGAAACGTCGTCGGTATGACACTCGACAACAAATCTTTCACAAACTTGTGTTGAGTCATAATGAAACTAGAGTAAACTTGAAATCTTTTGGATAACCAATTTGACGGTACCATTTACTAACATCATGCCCCTTCTTTTTGCAATGAGTACATGCAACACTCTTTCGAGTACTAGAACTCCTCAGCACTTGCACACTAGCATTCACAGAAGCATTATAAGAAAACAAACTGTGCGATTGAATAAAGTTCCCTCTATTTATCATTTTGAATAAGAAAAATATAAGCTTGATTGATAGAAGGTACGGGTTTCATCATAATAATGTTCCCCCGGATCATCTTAAAGAATCATCTAAGACCCATAACAAACTGCATCAAATGCTGGTCTGCCTCACATTTTGCAGTCAAACGTGCAGTACCACAAGTGCAAGGAAGGATAGGCTCAAGGGCATTTAGTTTATCCGAAATATACTTGATATTTGTGAAGTAAGTAGCAATATCATCATTTCCTTGAGATATGTTAGAAATACTTTTATGTAACTGATAATACTTTGAGCCATTAAATTGTCAATATCTGTCGGTTAACTCGTCCGAGGAAATAATATGTCGTTACACGTCTTCCATAAGTCAAGATTGGGGGAGGTGAGTGGCCTTTCAACACACCCGTCAACAAAGCCAATATTATTTTTGCCACATAGGGCAATGGACATGGCACGTTTCCAAGACCCAAAAGCAGAACCATCAAAAGTCTTCGAAACGAGTAATAGACTCGGATGATCAGAAGAATGTAAAATCAATGGATTAGAGGAGTCCATAGACAAAGTGACAGGAGTATCTTAACTATTCTCCATGAAAACGAACACAAAACGAAAGAGAAGTTAGTTTCGCTCAAAAGAAAGCAACGAAACTAGCAGAAGACCAAAATTAGCAGAAAAGTGAAACGAATCGGAGAAGCGAAACTAAATAGGAGAAAAACTTACTACTCGCCTGTTCAAGAATAGTTTCGCCTAAACTGAAAAGAACAGTTTTGCATGAATGGACTCAAAAACCCAAACCCGTAGTTTAAAGAAGAAATCCCCCCCCCCCCCCCCCCCCGTGTTAGAAATGATCAAAACCCCAAAAAAACAAGCAAAATGATTGATTTTTTAAGTGAAATCGAGAAGAAAAATAGCAAAGAGATCTGAAAAACATGAAAATTTCGGGAAGTGAAGAGAACAACATAAGAAAGCACTGAAATCAAGAAGATTCAAGTGAAAAACTCGTCAATGAATGCGGAAGAAGAAGATGAAATCACATAATCAAGCAAAAATGCTCTCATACCATGTTGTAAATAATGATTACAACAATGAATATATACAAGAAGATTTTTTTATTCAAGTGTAAAATGATTTTTTGAGTATGAAGATTCTCAGTGAAAAATGATTTTTTGAGCATCCCCGACAATATAATTCATAGGCATGTCATCACAGGTTTCAAAATCAACGAGCTTTAATTTAGGGAAAAATACTGGACATAGTTCTCTAAACATTTAGTTTTTGCCGGTACCAAGTCAGCTAAATATTTATTTTTTGCCGGCTAAGCCTTTAAATTTAGCCGGCTTCGCCGGCGCCTTTTTAATTTAGCCGTACAAACGTCCATTTTGATATTTTTTCCTTTAATTTATGTATTGGTGTGAAAAGTCCGATATAAATGTTGACATTAAAGCACAAAGCCATAAATGTAATTATTTCTAAAGTCCAATAAAACTAGTTTTATACCCGTCCGGTGGCCGGAGGGCATCTTACATAATTTTTATAATATATTTATTGTTTTTTTAATAAAGGGTCGAAATGCATATTTTACTATATACAAATGTATTATATAGAAACCTTTATTTACTTTACATGTATAAGAATTATTTTTCTGTATATATGTTAGTAAACTCCTTAATAATATTTTATGGTTGCATAATTTAAAAAAAGAAAAATTAATTTTTTTTCTAAAACCAAGACATGACATTTATAAATCTTTGCACATAAACTTATACAGAATAACATCAATTACTGAAAGTCTTGGCAATATCTTCGACATTATTATGACAAATGAAAGTTTCGACATGGTTGCTTATATCTATAACATGTAATTGGAATAAAAAAAATACAAATACACACATAGTTATATAACAAAAATTTGATAAGTACATGAAAACTAATAATGTGACTTTACAAATACATTAAATAATAAAATAATACTATTAGTAATTAATGGCATTACTACGTATATAGTTTGTTGTATAAAAAGCTATATTGTGTTGCTTCTTAATTTTAAGAGTTTTATACTTCTTTGAAAATTCTTATTGTGTGACAAATTGTAGCGATCATATTAATTGAAGAAACTATGTTTTCGTTGTGGTTTTACTTAATTATTTATTCTCTTATTGGCCATGCTAAGTTATTCCAACATAAAATTATTATTCTTATTATTTTGATTTGTTTCTCTATTATGTGTATTGTTGATGCTTATTATTAGGTTTCTATATAAGTAAAAAATTTATTACTATTTTTATAAAAATACAAACAACAACAATAGTTGTAAAAAAGTAATAATTAAAATAACAATATGAGTTACAATAATAATAATAATAAAAATAATAGAAAGAAATGTAGTAGTAATAATATGCATAAGTAAATGCTAAAAATTTTGGATTACATTTGATAAAAAACGGGTCAAGTACACGTGCCTGTATTTAGTGATTCATGGATACCATGAGTCGGATATTAGTGTGGTGAAAGGAAAACACAAGGGTTATTTGTCCTTCTAGATACTTCTCTCACCTACCCCTTTATCTCTCATGATGTTACGATCTAGGGTTTCTTTTCTTCATACTATTTTAGCGGCAATTCGATGGATTTTGTTTCTCATTTGAGTTTTTGCAAATATATACTTCAGTTTTTTGCAAACAATATGCTTACGTTTCACTTCCTAATAACACTATATTTTTAAAATATATTAAAGAAAAGATACTACCTCATCACTGATTTCACGATGAATTTGGGATTTGTAGGGGCTGAAGTTCCACCCATATGCGATAAACTCTACTCTATCACCTATCTTGCTGAATAGGTTCATAAAGTTAGGAATTAAAAATTAAAATTAATATCAAAATCAGAAGAAAAAAAACTTAACAGTTTAACTTATTTAAACAAAATTTTTCAGTAACATTATTCATTAGGCTTGACTTCTTATTCCTCTGCCTCTCCTAACTGATCGGGCAAACCTTCTTATCCATCTGAACAAAAGAACAAAAAAAATATATATAATTACATATGAACACACATCATTAACCTGAATTTAGAAAATATGTGGTTATAAAATACCTCATAAATGTGTTTGCATCTTTCTTGAACCCGCAAGTCTTCTTACACGCCATGTTTAAGAATTATGAAGTGTCGAAACAAAGAAAGTATCTTCCCTGTAAACTATATTTATAAGCATTTAAAGGTGGACAAACTCACTACTATCTCCGAAATTTACGAATAGCAGAACTTCCCACTAACTTGTTAAAAGTTTCTGGTTAAAAACAATTACAGATATATATTATAACCATTTTTATTTTTATATTTTATTAATAATTTGTTCCTGCTTATCAATAAAAAAAACGTAAAATTATATATTTCTATTTACATATTTTCATAAATTTTGAGTGTTTAAATATCCCACTTCCTATTTTCTAACATTTTTATTCTCTTTTATTTTTATAATAGTTTATTACTCAGTAAAAAAACTTAAAAATTTTATATTTCTATTTACATATTATCATAAATTTTTAGTGGTTAATTACCCTACTTGCTATTTTCGGACCAGGTATGTTTGAGTTACCATTTTTTTTGTTGTAAAATGCTGTGATAACTGTTTTGAAATGTTGTGATAACCTTAAAAAAATTTATACAATATTTTTTTAAATATTTTATTTTATAAATAAAAGATTTAAATTTATAAAATATTGTGCTAGGCCAGCGACGGGTTTACATATTTTGTTTACAATATATTATTATTTTTATAAAACATGTCGGCATGCACATCTTACTTTTAAAAATATCTTAAACTGAACGATTTTTTTATTACTATTACTGAAGTATAATACAACTTCAATAATATTAGTCTGTCTCCATTTCAATGTGATTTAACTGGTTTTTAATCTGGGCATGGATTATTTACAAAAGTATAATATTTTTTATTTATATTTTATTTGTAGATCTAATTCAAAGATAATATTTTTTATTTATAATTTATTTGTTGATTGCTTTTTAGAAAGGCAATTTATTTTTCGATAATAAAATGTAAATTTAAGAAAAAAAATCAACTTCCCAATATAAATATTAAATCTTCCATTAAATGAAAAAGATACAGCTACCTAAATTTATTCTCTACACTCTTCTTCGCACCAAATCGATGATTTCACAAACATCAAAACCCTAAATTTCTTATCTAGACTCACCCATCCCCAAATCCAAAGAAGTCGTTTTGAAGATTGCCTATACATCCGGCCAATCTCTGGCTGTTGAGCTCGCATCTTGGTTGAATCTAGGGATTGATCTCTAACTCCTTCCGACCTGTTGCAATCTTCAAAACATCATCGATTTCTTTTTCTTCGCTTAAGAACTTAAAATCGCGTTAATTAGATCTTTGATTGTGCCTACCTCAAGGTATTCTACCTGGTCTTCTTTTAGGTATAACTTAATTTTGGTGGACGTAACACCACTAGCCGGAAAAAGCAACCGGCTGACTTAACACTCTCAAATTCGTTTCCGATGTAAGGTATGCTCTGTTCATACAGTTTGCTGAAATTGTCATATGTATTATTTTTTTCCTTCTGACTATTATTTATTTAAGTTTTATAGTGAGTATTATGCAATTTACAATAAGAATGCTTAATCAGTTACTTAATTTATGTCTGAAAAGCTTTTTAGGGTTTATTTGGGGACGAAGTCGATTGATATTTTTTGTTAAAACATCCTAATACCTGTCTATAATGTTATTATATGTTATTCGTTTTCGATTAACTTGATGAATTCAACATGTTGATTTTTTTACTTGTAACAGATATTAGGTTATCAGTTGTTTGGTTTTCTAATTCATTGTTGTTTTGGGGTATTTCCGTATACCTCGTTACGGTTTGTTCGTTTTTCTAATACTTAAATATATGTTATTAATCCATTCAATTTTGATTAGAGCTGTAAACTTATTGCAAACCGCATATGTTGCTGTACTTGGTAAAAAAAATTAATCTTATATTTATTTTTGTTTTTTAAAAATTTATGTGGACGCCTGTTTTTTGGCAACAGGTTAAAATACAACGTTGTTTGTCAGCTGCTGAAGTACATCTTTCTTACATTTTACAAGAAATTGTTGTACGGCCCAATGATTCACAACATACTCTGCAAGGCTCTCTTTTTCTTATCATAAAACACCATTCTACTTGATGGACGTACTATGTAAGGATCTCAACCTCTTGCATACCTTACAGTTTAACATTCTGAATTTTTTTTTAACTTCTCATACAAAATAATATGAACTCAATTACAATTTATTTTTAAAACAATTCCAAATATTAGGAAACAAACGTCCAATTTATATAAAGCAATAAGTGAAACAAAAGAGCACATGTATAAAAACACATATTTAACATGAACACGGACTGTAAGATCGACCCATCAGTTTAATAGCACTCGACTCGGGCATGTTTGGTTCATAGACAATTGAAGTTAAATCCGTAGACTTCAAAATATTCACTGAAAAAAAAATGGATAGTATTACTCAGGTTATATGACGCAATGAGCGTAATATTAAGTTAAAAAAACACTTAACTAAATTAAAACATACTCTCAGGTAAATGAACCAACTTCACCCGAGATGCATACACAATATATTTCCTCGAGATAGCTCGATACATTTTCCACATGTCAATATGCCTCGAGTCGAATAACAAAAACTGTATTATATGACCACTAATACAAATTACATCTTGTTAGTAAACAAACGAACATGATACAAGTTTATGTAGTAATGACATTGGATACATTTTAATAATTTAAAGTAATAACTACTTACGACGCATCTTAAGAAATATAACAAAATGCTTCCGACCCAAAATTCTCTCACCCATGATAATTCTGCCAACAACATCTACAAAAAACCATAAGTCTTTATATTATATTCAACTAAAAAAATCTCTATAAAATCAACAAAGTAAATGTATGTATATAAATATAGATACGGATATAAGTAAACATACATATAATTAGGTTCTGGGGTCTCCTATCATGCATTAGTGTTTTGATAGAAGGGACTAATGGATACAAACAAAAGCCGTCTGGCACCTTACTTAAAAACGGAATCAGTTTAGAGTCTTCCTTAATAACGATCTTGTAATCACCACAAATGAGATTGTAGTTTTCGTATTTTGGATAGTCTTGATATCTAAAATTCTCAATTTGAAATCGATGCAACACAAATACATTGCCCACCAAATTCATGTCATTGTAAAGGTGGATTAAAGGTGCTGGGACGAAAGCAACTATTTTTTGCCGCTACAAACAAAAAATACTTTAATTTCAAATCTATAAAGAAGATATTATTTAACAAATTATCACAACTTTTTAAAGTTTTATAAAAACTTATTTACTTTGTATAACTTTGAAAACCAATTTTACTTAAGCTCCACATAAACCAACTAATTTTAAATAAGCAACCAAGAAAACATCAAAAGTAGTATGTATTTATTTGTGAACGGGTTATTTAGTTTATAAGCCTTTTCTGAAACAATGTTATAACTTTTTTGTGGATTAAAAAAAAATGTTACTCAAAAGATAAAAAAAATTATACATTTATCATTAGCATAAAGTCAATAATTGAACAATAAAATATTAAATAAAAACAATTGACAGAACCGAGGTACACAAAACTTGATAACATAAGACAATACCAGAAAACATTAGTTTGACAAAACTAAAAACACATCAAGTTCGCATAACAAAGCACAAATACTAAACATAAATACTAAACAGAAAGCTGAAAAGACTAAAACCAATCCATCATTTAGAATTACATTCTAGGGATTTTTAAAGACATCATTGAAACTGGTAACTGAATCAGCAGTATCGTTACTGTCAGATTCATAGCGAGCAGACTCAGACAACGATTGTGTCATATCAATCAACTCAACTTCATCATCAGAGCTACTTACATCAACCACATCATCCCATTTCCAATTCATCAAGGCTCGCTTTCGTTTTCTATGCTTCTCAAAATGCCGCATCTAAAGAAGATGAAAATTATAATTTCGTGTGTTAAAAACATACAAAAATAATCTATCAATTATGCCAGGCTTAAATAAACATTACCTCCTCAATGAACTCACGTTCAAATTGAGATTTATACGGACTAAAATTAGCTCCGAATGATATTATCTCTACACTATCACTGCCTCCCTAACATACATCATACGTTATAATAAAAAACATATATGTAGACTGAAAAACTGCTATAACCAGAATTTAAATTAAAGATTTATGAAACATATAGAATTTGTAGATTTCTCATATTTTAGCGCAATTGGTTTCAAATTATCATGCTGTTAGTTGATACACCTACGGATGGTTTCTTTGGACTGTCCACCGATATCACCTTCTCTTGACAAATTTCCTGATTTTCCTTCATCTTAAAAAAAACCAATTATTATATTTGAACAATGATAATAGTCGAATATAAAGACAACAAATATATGCAACTATTGAGAATCATTAACAATTACCTTGGCTTTACGGAATTAACATGAAAGTTTTATGATAAAGTTCTAACAAAAAAGAGATTAAGGTGGTATTTATAATAGAAATAAATTGTATAACCCACTCTTCCAATTACCAAATTGTCAGGAGGTGGTTTTAACCTGAATACGATTGGCAGTTTTTTTTCTCTTGTAGGTTATGTGTTTGTTTTTTATATTTATAAACATGTCAACTGTTTAGATAAAAGCTTGGATATAATGTGGCAACCGGAACTGAACTATATATATTAATAGAAAAAAAATATTTAATCTAAATATATTTTTTTATATATATTTTTTATTACATCTTATGTAGAAAACATTGATTTACTCTAATTGTTTATTTTTAAGAGATTATTCATTAATTTTATATTCTAAGTTTTACTACGAATTTAAATTTTGGTTTTTTCTTTTTTTGCGGGTCGTTCAGGAGCATATTTTTTATATGCCATATTTGTGGGCAAGGTTTATACTCTTTGTTTGCTGCTAGTAAAACAAAGACATGTTATTTTATAAACTCCAACGTAGTTGAGTATTTTTTTTAACTGTTTTTTAATACCGGTCAATACTGGTGGTTATGACTTTTTATCCCTTGTATTATATAATAATTTTTTTCATTTTATTGCTACAAACATCTTACATTTTAATAATCGTTAAATTGGTTTACGCAATACAAACAGGTCAACTGTTTATATAAAAACATGAAGATAATGAGGCAACCTGAACTGAAATGCTTATATTAATATAAACAAAAGATTTACTATAAATATATTTTTTGTCTTTTTATATATTTCTTTATTTAATCTTATGTATCAAAAATTGATTTATTATAATTGTTTACGTTTTACACATTCTTTATTAATTTTATATTTCATGTTTTACTGCTAACTTAAAATTTGGGTTTTGCTTTTTGCAGGTAGTTTAGGAGCATATTTTTTATATGGCAGATTTGTGGGTCAGGTATATACCCCCTCTGTTTGCTGCTAGTAAAACAAAGTCATGTTTTTTTATAAACTACAATGAAGTTGAGTATTTTTTTTTACTGTTTTTTAAATCGAGTTAATACTGGAGGTTGGTTGCTGAAAAATCGCAGCATTTATCAGTTTTTTGTGGGAAAAAAACGTGGGAATGGTATTTACCTAAACTAACTGGGGCAGCAATCTGCTGTAATTTAGTGGCTAATAAATGTTTATAATTAAACGTTCATGATTCTTGAATGTTTTGATCTAAAGGTTGACATGTTCAGGCGAGAGAAACCGCTATAAAGCAGTTGGAATTAAGACGGACAGGATTGATCCCGAGTTGATCGAACGGCTGATGGTTATAGTTGGAGCAGTTATCATTCGGCGTCAATAATAAGAGGTAATGTTCACATTTGTTGACAAATCAATCGAGAGTTCCGTAGCAAGTGTTCCGTTCATTTAATTTCAATCCTGTGTCCCAAATTGTGTCCCGTCCAAATTAAGGAGACTTCGAACAGCGAGTCTTCCATTCGTTTAATTCCAGCCTAGATAATTATGTGTGTGGAAGAATAGACAAACTAGGCACATCTTTCCCTTTTAAAAGCAATCAATATAAATTAGGCAAAGAAACTTACTCGTAGACACCCATAAACACAAAGCATGGCACATCTTTCCCTTTCAATCATCTTTCTTGCTACATGTACAGTTTTCTGTAGCCTAAATGTTGCAGGTTCTTCAGAAGAAGTTGATGCTCTCCTAAAATGGAAAGCAACCCTCCAAACCCAAAATACCAGCATCCTTCTACCCTCATGGACATATGATCCTAATCTCAATTTTTCTGCTCAAAAAACAGTCTCTCCATGCCACTGGTCTGGCCTTTCATGTAATGAAAATGGCAGCATAATGAGATTGAATCTTTCCTCATCCGGTTTAAACGGTACGCTTGATCACTTGTCCTTTTCTTTGTTCCCCAATCTAGAGTATATTGATCTTAGTTCAAACAACTTTTCTGGGATCATCCCATCTGAAATCCGTCTCCTACCAAACCTTCTTCTTCTTGATCTCTCTTTTAATCAGTTCACAGGACTAATCCCACTAGAGATTGGCCAACTGAGAAATCTTGCCACTCTTTATTTGGCTCAAAATCAGTTCAATGGTTCTATTCCGCAAAGCATATGTCAAATGAGATTCCTTTCTAATCTTGGGTTGGATCATAACAATCTTCATGGTTCGATCCCCACCTGTTTTGGTCAGTTATCGTATTTGATTACTCTTTTTGTGAATAGTAACAATATTTCTGGTCCAATTCCTAATGAACTGGGAAATCTTTACCATCTAGAAAAGCTTTATATGAACAGTAACTATCTAACTGGATTAATCCCAGAAACTTTGGGTAATCTGAAGAATCTAACCGTCTTAAGTTTATACCAAAATAATATGATTGGATCAATCCCTCGGGAAATAGGTAACTTGACTTCACTTAAAATAATGGAGCTACAATTGAACAATCTCAATGGTCCGATTCCTCAGTCTCTAGGTGAACTCAAATCCCTTTCTGTTCTTAGCCTCCACTCTAACCAACTGTCTGGTCCCATCCCCCAAGAGTTAGGAAACTTGACATCCCTTTCTGAACTGCAATTAGGAGGAAACCAACTCAGCGGTTCCATCCCAAGTTCATTTAGTAACCTACACACCTTGAACACACTGTCTCTTACCGACAATCATATTTCGGGTTCTATTCCACAGGAATTAGGAGAGCTTAGTCTGGTTTTATTTGAAATCAGCAAGAATAGTATTTCGGGTAGTTTGCCTGATGAAATATGCAACAGTAGGAAGCTTCAATATCTCGGTGTTCTTAATAATAAACTAAAAGGGGCAATTCCTAAGAGCTTGTACAACTGCTCAAGCTTGATCCGAGTCCGTTTGGATGGAAACCAGTTTACCGGAGATATTTCGGAGAGCTTTGGTATCTATCCGAACCTCAATTACATCAGTCTCAACGATAACCAGGTTTACGGGAAAATTTCTGACAACTGGAGTAAGTGCACCAACTTAGCCACGATACAGATGGGAAGGAATCGAATCCAAGGTAATATACCTCCTTCCCTGGGAAACTTAATTCAGTTGGGAGTTCTTAATCTCTCTTTCAATGATATGGTTGGTGAGATACCGAAGGAATTTGGGAAGATGGCTCGCATGGAGACACTTGTTTTAAATAATAATAGACTTTCTGGCGTCGTGCCACAAGATCTAGGATCGCTAGGAGAACTCTCATATCTTGATCTGTCCATCAATAAGTTGAATGGGACCATTCCATTTTCCCTCGGGGATTGCTCAAAACTACATTTCTTTAACTTGAGCAACAATGGATTTACGGGAGAAATCCCGGTACAATTAGGTAGATTGGTTCAGTTATCGGATCTGGATTTGAGTCATAATTCACTCATCAAAGAGATACCTTCTGGGCTTTCGAGTTTGAGAAGCTTGGAGACTCTAAATCTCTCTCACAACAAACTTTCTGGTAATATTCCCAACAGTTTTGATACAATGAATGCATTGTGGAAGATTGATCTTTCTTATAACCACTTACGAGGTCCCCTTCCAAAAAGCAAAGGCTTTCTGAATCTTACAATAGAAGCATTGCAAGGGAACGAAGATTTGTGTGGAAATGTTACTGGATTGAAACAATGTGCGTCATCAGAAAGCCATACCCCAAATCGAAAACAAAAACTCACACTAGTGATTTCCCTCCCACTTCTTGGAGCTCTTTTACTTGGCGCCCTCATGGGAATATTCACCTTTTATAGTTGCAGATCCATGAGTCAGAGAGTGAAGACTCTGCCATCAACACAGCTTGTGAAAGGACATAATTTCTTTTCGGTTTCGACTTTCAATGGAAGAGAAACTTATGACGAAATTCTAGCTCACACAGAGGAGTTTAATGAAGCATATTGCATCGGAATGGGAGGATGTGGAAGTGTTTACAAAGTGAAGTTGTCATCAGGTGATATAGTTGCGGTAAAGAGACTTCACTCGTCTTCTGAGGTGATCAATCAAAATGATTTTGTAAACGAGATTAGGGCGTTGACAAGAATACGACATAGAAATATCGTCAAGCTACTTGGCTACTGTTCACATTCTCAAAACTCGTTTTTGGTTTACGAGTATCACGAAGGGGGTAGTCTAGCGAATATTTTGAGCAATAAAAATGCTCAAAATTTGGATTGGATGAAGAGGGTCAACATAATCAAAGGTGTTGCATACGCTTTATCGTATATGCATCATGATTGTTCGCCGCCTATCATTCATCGTGACATATCAAGCAAAAACATTTTGCTTGATTCGGATTACGAAGCTTGTGTTTCAGATTTTGGAACTTCCAAAATTTTGAACCCAAATTCTTCGAATTGGAGTAACGTTGCAGGAACATTGGGATACCTTGCACCAGGTAATTTATTTTCCAGTCGTTCATCTATTTTTTAGAACGGAATTGATCATGTTAATTATTTTTTTTTGGCAGAACTCGCTTATACCATGAAGGTAACTGAAAAGTGTGATGTTTATAGTTTCGGGATTCTAGTGTTAGAAATCATCAAAGGAGAGCATCCGGGTGATACCATTACTTCTCTAGCTTCATCACCAACTGAAATGGTCAAGTTCACAGATATGGTGGATCACCGTCTTCTTGTCCCACTCCCGGAAATCAAAGAAGTTCTAACGTCAATATTGATTCTAGCCATTATATGTGTTAATTCGAACCCTGAAATAAGGCCTACAATGAACGAAGTTTCGCAAACAATTGCATGTATTATTCACGACATAAGAAAGGGCGATGCTGTTGTCTAGTGTCATCAGTTTCATATTTGGTGTTCGTTTATGGTGTATACGTTTTAGTCCATTGGTTCCCGTGGTACGTGATCAGATGGTGGGTTTCATTTCATTTTAATTTGTTGAAATATGCACTTATGTTATCAAATAAGTATTTTAGTCTCTAAAGATTGTAATGATGTATCTGATATCTTTTGTCATATACATGTAATACGTGTTATAACGATATAAAGCCAGGGGTTTATAGCTTCAGATTCTTGTTTTATATTAGGAAAAGAAATAGGTCCGAACTATACAGGTTTGCAGGTGGTTGATGAAAAAGAGAAAAGTACCAAAATAGATATTTGATCAAAAAAGTTATCTGAAATAAACATTCAAATTTAGTCAGCTCAGACATGGACATTATTCACATTAGCCGGCTAAGCCAGTTAAGCTTAGCCGGCTTGAAATTCCGTGCCGAATTCCTTTTTGCAGCGTACGAACTAAACGGATTGCGACACGTGGCGGGCTAAGCGTTAAAAAAGCGCCGGATAACCCTGGCTAATAGCTTAATATAGCCGTCTGGTGCTTTTTTAAGGCTTATAAGCCGGCAAACTTAAAAGACTTAGCCGTCGAAAGTAAATACTTACCCAACAAAAACCATGGTCTTAAAAAACAATATTTTAAGGTTTAGTCGGCAAACTCTCACAAAAGTGGGCACTCTCGACACACATGTAAAATCCCTCTTCGTTCACATATATCATCGAAATCGAAATCAAAAAGAGAAGAATCATCTACTCGTTCTGAGCCTACATATGAGTCAACAAGTTTGCCAGTTAAACCTTCTAAGTTTTGTGACACCTTCTAAGTTTGCCGGCTAAACCTTAAAATATTGTCTTTCAAGACCATGATTTTTGCTAGGTAAGCATTTACTTTTGTCGGCTAAGTGTTTTTAGTTTGCCTGCTAAGCCTTAGAAAAACGCCAGACAGCTATTAGCCGGCGCTTTTTTAAGGCTTAACCAGCCACATGTCGCAATCCGTTTGGTTCGTACACTGCAAAAATAAATTTGGCACGGAATTTCAAGCCGGCTAATGTGAGTAATGTCCATGTCTGAGCCAACTAATTTTGGATGTACCTTTTGTTTTTTTTGAAAAGCAGAATGCATTAGAAACCGATCTAGAATAAACTAGCAAACAAACCCAAAGATACAAGGAGAAAAAAAACAACAACAGAAACCTACAAAGTAAGGAAAATTAACTGCCAAACAACACCTCACAGATTGAATGAACACCATCTTTCCCATTCGAGCACTCCAATCGCACTTCTGTTTTTAGCCCAGAGATAACTAGAACATTTGAAGTTGTCGCACAGCCCCCAGAGAGAGGCCCGCTTGCCCCTAAAAACCACTATGTTCCTTAATTTCCAGATGCACCACAACGCCGTTAGGATTACAACTTGAAAAGCTTGCTGTTTATGAGCGGCCACCAGATTAGAGTTACCAAGATCCAAAATATCTTGAATAGAAAAGACATAAATGGGTTGGGTTTTGCACCATGTGCTAATGTAACCCCAAAGCATTGTGGCATAGTAGCAAGATGTGAACAAGTGTTCCGCGGACACCACATCTTGCAAGCAAAGGGGGCAACAATCAGATTGAATATTCACTTTCCTCCGGGTAAGAGCTTGTGTAGTTGGAACCTGATCAAGCTCCGCGCGCCAAGCCAAAATATTAACTTTCAACAGGATTGATCTGCACCAATTAAACACATACACTTAAGGAGGTTTCGAGGTTGGACCAAGAATATTGCGCATGGACCGGACCGAGAAAATTCCATCATCGATATGTCTCCAAGACCATGCTCCATCCTTTCCTCGACCAAATCTTTGAAGTTTATATTCCGGTTACTGAATACTACTTCCAGCTTTTTGATGTTATTCGACACTCCTGCCAAGTTCTTCCGCCCAGATATGCATGAGGATCCTCTCAATTGCCCATGAATGCAACAAATCACTTCCTTCCATAGAGGTTTCCTTCCGCTATAAACCGCCACCACCATTTTAATAATAAGCTAAGATTAAATACCTTGAGAGACCCCAGCTCCAGCCCCCCATAGGCAATCGAAGAACAAACCGTGTCCCATTTAACCCAATTAATTCCTTTAGAGTTCCCGGACCCGTCCCAAAGAAAATTCCTCCTAATTTTCTCAAGCTTGTTAATTACCATATCCAGAGCTTTGTAAAGGGAAAAATTATAGACCAACAAGCTATCGAGGACTGATTTTAGCAAGACCACTTGCCCCCCTATTGAAAGGTGCTTTGCCTTCCAAGCCGACAACTTTGCTTCAAATACCTCTACAATCAGTTGCCAATTTTTTGATAAATTCATATTCACACCCACTTTTAGGCCTAGATATGAGAATGGGAGTCGCCCAACTTGGCAATTAACTATCCCAGCAAACTCAGTTATGCTGTTGATCCCAATTTTTATTCCCAATAGAGTGCACTTTTTCAGATTTATGACCTACCCTGAAGCGAGATAAAAGCACCTTAGTAGCCGAATTAATTTTTAGAGATTTGATCTTGACCATTCACCAAGAATTATGATATCGTCTGCAAATATAAAGTGGGATAAGATAGGCCCGTTATTACGCATTTTAATACCCCTAAAGACCCCGAGTAACCCAGCCCTTTCGATCATCCAATTGAGTGACTCCATGGCGATAAGGAAGAGGAAAGAGGATAGGGGTCCCCCTGTCTGACCCCACGTGAACAAGAAAACTCTTTAGAGGGAGAACCGTTGATCAGAACCGATGTTTTTGCAGAACCCAAAATTCCTTTAACCCAAAGGCGCCATTTATCTTGGAAATTCATTTGCTTCAACGCCAAGTCAATAAATTCCCAAGATATTGAATCAAAAGCTTTATTAAAAACGACTTTGAAGATCAAACCACTTTGATTAGATTTTTTCAGCCACGAAAAAACCTCGTTAACCACAAGTGGCCCTTCAAGAATGTGTTCTCTTAGAAAGAAAAGCCGTTTGAGAATCCGAAATAACTGATCCAATAATAGATTTAATACGATTAGCGAGGTTTTTTGAGATCACCTTACTAATACATCCGATTAGAGAGATGGGCCTAAACTCATTGAATGTGTCCGGGTTTTTGGATTTAGGAATAAGGACGATAAAGGAGGAACTACATGCTCCGCTAATCACCCCGTCTTCATATAAATCACAAAGGATTCTTTGAAAATCCTCTTCAAGAAGCTCCCAGAAGTGTTTGATAAACGTAAAATTAAACCCGTCCGGGCCCGGTGCTTTATCACCCCCGCAATCCCAAACCGCAGTTCTAATCTCGTCATTGGAAAATGGCCTGGAGATAATTGATGCCTCCCCCTCCGATAAACATTTTAAGCCAAGACTTATCAGCACCGGTCTAGATGGCATGGTTTCCCGAAACCTTTATTATGTTTGTGATTTTCCTAGTGTTGTATAGCCCATGGAAGTAAGAAGAGTTCTCGTCCCCCTGTATTGCCCATTTAATCCTTGATTTCTGTCTTATGTCTTCCGCTTTTCTTTTCTCTAACTCCAATAGTTTCCCTTTGGCAACCACTCTATCTTCACTTTCTTCTATGGTTAACCCAACTAATTCTGCAATGGTGTCTAAAGCGTTCAACCGAACCCTAATAGTTCTGGCTTGTTCCTCTTCGTGGGCACAAAGAGCAGAATACCATTTTTTCAGGGCAATTTTAACATTTTTGAGTTTGGCGGCTAGCATAGCATCCGTTCTTGCTCTGTGCACCTGAGTCCAAAGAGCCCCTTCGACTATATCTTGTAGACCGTTTCTCCCCAGCCAGGAATTATAAAATCGAAAAGGCTTAGGCCCAAAATCCATGCTAGTACAGTTAAGGGTGATAGGACTATGATCCGAAATTACCCGGAGCCATGTAGTGAGTGAAGCGCCTAGCCAATTGTTCATAAATTCACTGCACACAATAACCCTGTCGATTTTGCTAGCCTTGAGCCCATTGTCGCTCATGTATGTGAACTTATAAACCCCCCTATGTTGTATTCATTCAAATTCGCTTTGTAAATGAAATCATTAAAAATTTATGCCCCCACAGCATTAAACTCTGAATTTAACTGTTTCGAAGCAAACCTGACTTCGTTTAAGTCGCCAAGCATGATCCACGGCCCGGGTATGCCATCCTTAGTAGCCTTCAAATAATCCCAGAGTGAATTTTTTGATAGTTGGTCCTACGGGGCATAGACATTTGCGATAGAAAGTCCAACATTTGATCCTTTCAGGAGCCCCACAATAATCATGGCATGTCGGTGCTTGATGGTGTGGGTTTTTTCGAAAACCCCAGGGTCCCAAATGCTGATCAAGCCCCCATATCTCCCCTCTGATGCAACACATTCAAAATCCATATCTCCATCTCCCGACAAGCTTCTGGGATTAACTTTATCCAATTCCCATATGTGTGTTTCCTGAATGCAACTGAACCTAACTTTGTTTTTTATTTGGAAATCCTTGATCCATGGCCTCTTTTCTGGACCACATAACCCCCTCGAATTTAAGGATGAAAAATCCATTACATAAAATTTGCGCCACCTCACCCATAATTAATTCCCGAACCTGCTCCTTAAAGTTTGAAACATCAATTCCAACACAAAGCCCTACCTCAATTGTGTTTCGAATCTCCTGCTCAAGATACCCGTACATCGGATCCGCCACCCCTCTTACTTGGCCCGAGCTAGCAGAAGCATCAGGCAAAACATTAAGGTCCACCTGTGTTAGGTTGTGGGTAGAGAAGTCTTGCCCTTCTTTGTGACCTTTACCCCCCAATCTCTTCAACCCCCAACTCCGATTCCATTTCCGGCGAGTCGCTCCCCCCGATTTGGTCTCTGTTTAAAGGGTCAAAACCCTCCCCGCCCCCGTCGTTTGGATCTGGAACAGAATCACCATCCCCACGGTTGCAAGCTTCACTTCTACTTTCCCCCAAAATTTGCTCTTGACTAGCCGGCAAGTTCCTTTTCTTTATTTTTAACCTTTTTCTGGATATTGATAATGAGCCAGCAGCTTATCTTTTGCCGGGGGGAGATTTAGCCGTCGTTTTTCTTTTTTTCTTGGGCTGAGCCCCCAATCTGAAGATAATGTCATTAAGCCCAAATGGATTAGAGCCCAAAACATCATCACCACCAACACTTACGTTACTATTTTCTTATAGTGGGGTCATCCCCTCTTTACTCGAGATAACCCCAAGCATATTAATGTTAGTACAGAGAATGTTCCCCCCATCATTATGATTGTTGGAAGTAGAAAGGATAATGAATCGTTGAAGTTCCCCATGCTAACCCGCGGACTCCCGCCCGAATTCGAAGGTTGGCTTGCTGATTCAGATGCCAACGTGCAGACCATGGCAGGAAAACAACTTCCCCTCCTACCAAAAAATGATCCCGAGAAAGAATTTGAAGTGGATTCTGGCATGGCGAGGAAGCCGAGATCCCAACATCTTATTGATTCCTCCAATCTCACCAGATAGGACTTTCCTCCTCATTCTAGATTCATGCTGGTGGAAATTCGTAAGGGGTTGCATACAAGGATGCTAATCTCTTCAAAAGAAAGGTTTCTAGTTTTGATAGATGCAGGAGAGAATTTCACAACTTTACCCAGAAGTTGGCTAATCCGATCAAAGGTGTTCCCTTCCCACAGCTGTAGTGGAACCCCATGGACTTGAACCCAAGATATCCGATCGAAAGGGACATCTTGGCCTTCCCAAATCGTTAACTCTTTGAAGATTAGCTCATTATCCACCCTCCTATCATTAAGGAACTTCCTAGCCCCCACTGTAGAGCTGAAAGTAAGCAAGACCTTCATTCCCCCTATGTACCGAAGATCTGTCCCGGACTCGACTAAACCGTTAAGACGGTTCTTAAGGTCACTTAAAATCCCCATGTCCAGAACCTCCCCTATCAATGAAAGTTGTTTCCAGCCTGCTACTGATTTAGACTTCTCATGAAACTTAATGGAGAGGTCAGGCTTTTTTTCGACCAAAGCATCCCGGTATGAATTCCCCCCCCCCCCCAACGGGCTTGGTGCGTCCTCCCGGCGCCGGGGTACAGCAAACTTGAACTTGTTTGTGTATGGATTATCTTTGGTAATGTACCTCATACAGCATTGACTACCCTCCCAACCCTTTGGCCGGCCTTATCATATTTAGCGACATTAGCACACACCTTCATCCCACCGATCCAAAACCCGTTCAGTGCTTCTTCAAGCCGATCAACATCGATTACATTAGCGTACCTAACGAACCCGAACTTACCTTTTAATTTGTCCTTCTTCCTAGGGATGAAAGCGTCGACGATGTGACCAAGATTACGGCATTCCATCCATAGCTCCTTCCCTGAAAGGAAATCAGGTAGATTTGTAAGAAAGAAAGAAATAGCCTTTTGCCTCCTCCGTTTGCTTCCCACTGGAATCCATCTTTCTTGCTGCAGGCTATTATGCTCTCCCTCCATTTGTTGTTCATGGCCCGCTGGTCTTTCTTCTTTCGGTAGTCTCCCATCTCCCGGTGGTCTTTCGTCTCCCATCCCTCCCCTCGATATATGCACTTCTGAGAAGATTCTTGAAGAAAGTACACTTCATGGATGGAGGATGGATGTACCTTTTGGATAAATTTTCTGATCAAATGTTCATTTTGATATTTTTCACAATGAAAAAACATGACATGATGAACATCACTAGGGGTGGATTATTAGCTGTAAATAATATTTTGTATAATAGTTGTAGATAGCTGTAGAGTTTATTCCCTTCCTACTTTATCTTAACGTATCCTCTATACCATCTTTAACTTAAAAAACTAGTGGTATACCCGTACCAGTCCGGGTTTCCAAAATTTATAACATTCAAACTCAACAAAGACATTTTAATAATATCTGCACTCAACACCGTTTGTCTTTTTTTTTTCAAAACTGTAGTAGCTAGCAACTCAGTTAAAGCGGGGCCATGAACACTCCTACTTGCTTTCCCACTTTATAGTGTAACTCTTGTAATTTGTAGTAGATTTCTTGTAATAAAAACTCGTCTATGTAAAACATATCAACGTAAATTATGTTGCCACAATACACTCTAAAACTACATGTCCTAGTCCGGGTTTTTTCAAAATAATAAAATTAAAAAGTTACCAAAATGTTCACCCTAAAAAACTTACTAAAGGAAAACACCATAATTGTTTTATAGGAGCTTATGGTAGTTATAATTGTTAAAAGAAAAAAAACAACCAATAATAAACATTGTTGCACATGTTCTTTTAATTACTTGATTGATATCCAAACAGGATCCAGCCAAGACAAACCAAGAAGTGAGGGCTTGTCGAATGCATGACTATGAGCAAAAAGCAATCTCAATTCCTTCACGCGAATCATTCAATCTCTCATCCCTTACGCTGTGTTCCCGAGTCTCATTTAAGGAGAGAAAAGAAAGAAAGGGGAAAGAAACACTTGTTCCAGAGTTTTTTTTAAGAAGTGAAAAGAAAGTAAATAAGAGGAAGAGTGTTCGAAAGATTTTTTTAAGTAGGAAAATGGAGGGAAAATAAGGCTTATCTCCATCCTCCCAAATTGAAGAGATTTGAAGAGAAAGGAAAAGAAAAGAAAAGGAGAGAAAAGAAAAGAAGGGAAAGGAATCCTTTCCTTTCTTTTCTTTCCTTTAGTAAACTCGGGAACAATGCATTAGCGCCTCAAGAATCACTTGTCAAAACCATGACATAACTGCCATAATGCTTGGTTAGTATATATTACAAATAAAAAGAATAATTAACTATCTTGTTTAATATGTATTTTTGACTCCATGTTACCTCAACTGAAAGAAGCAAAAATGTTTTGCATCTAACCAAGCTGATCATTATACACAAAACCAAGTAACATAATCATTTGGACAAATGTTAGAAATTTAGAATACATAGCATGCCCGATGATATTCCACTACATATTTACATAGCAGAGGTGATGCAATAATAATTGTCACTTGCACACATAAAAAAACTACCTACTATCCAGATCACCACCAGTAACACTAATTATGACAATCGTCTTCATACCTTGCATCTTCAATATTCCATTGGTTTGCTCAATTATGATTTCACCATTTGGCTTAGAGTTATCTTTAATGCCTTCTCGTGCAGCTAAAATGGTAGCAATTGCAGCAGACCTTCCATTTTGAGCCTTGTTTCTGTTAGAGTTAATCTTGATAGGTATGGATCCAAGTAGGGTCAAACGGGTACGGGTACGGGTCGTGGAGCTAACCGTTTTGTTTGGATGAGTCACATCTAATCAGTGCTGAGTCATTAAATAGGTCATAAAAAACATGTGTTTGTTTCCATCTTTGATTGGGTCATGCAGAAAATTTGGGTCCTCCTATTTAATCGAAGGTTTAGGGGGAGTAGTGGTTCTCTTTCTTGTTTTTCTTTTACGTATGAATAATGTATGTTGGCTATTTATAAAGCCTAGTAGCATGAATGAAAACAACAGCTTTCAGCAGTTTGTTAACTTCTTTATTTTCTTGTTTCTTTATTAACAAATAAAAGGGTTGATCCAATAGTTTCCACCACCACCATAAATTATACTATAATTTTTTAAATAAATTGATTACCATATAGCCAGACTGCTGCTGCCAATCAACTACATCACTAACACTCCTGACACCAGGTCTATGGCCATGAATAGAAGAAAAAGCAGTTACAAGTTTATGTTTGCCCCTGGAAATGTAATCTTTCCATATTCGCACATTGACAATCACCTGCATTAATAAACCAAATAAATTCAATTAAACCACTAAAAAATAAAAGAAAATACGAGTTAGCATGCATATAGAGATGGGAAACTTACTTGAGGCTACAAGCAGCAAGCTTTTTATAGAGCTCATTCACCAAACAAAGTTTTGATATCCCTTTATCAGGATATTCATGATTATCGAAACTGTTTAATAATGTTGCTTCCTCATAGTTCCATATTCTGGAAAGAAATAAAAACATGAAATCAGTGAATATTACTTGGAAAAAGAAAATAAATGAATTAACAAACTTAAAAGAGAATAATGCAATACACACTGCTAGAGAATGATGTAAAATTCTCATTTCCTATGTTATTTGGCACACTGTAAAGCTGCAGCAGTTTCCATACAGTTTTCTAAATGCTAGGAGAGCAGCAGTTCGCATCAAAACAATAAGGTCTTCTTACTCATTTAACTATCAAAACAAACCAATCCCAGTGAAAATATGGTAATAAATTACCATATCTAAGCAACCATAGTGGCAACTTAATGGAAATGCACCAACTCTTCAAATAACTTTAACAGAACCACAGGAATAATTTAAAGATTTCTTGGTCAGGGAAGGCTAAGACGGCGCCTCGCATATGGGTAGCAAGAGGGCGCATTGACTCTATTTATTATCAAGATGTCTGAGACAGTTCCTATCCTTTACATCAAAAATTGAAATAAAAATAATGTATAATAAATTTGTTGTAATAGCCAAATACTGAAGAGTGAACAGGTTACAGGCTTACAACACCAGAAGAGACCATGTTTCATTGAACCAAAATTTTACATCCTTGTAAAAAAAATTATTCATTTACAACTTCCATTATCTTAACCTTTTAAAGTTTATGTTGTTTTGATGTCACAAGTTGCTTAACACAAAATGACCAAAGATATAGGGCACTGACAACACAAGTGATGCAGCAGAAAGTAGGCAATCCCTTAGTCACAGACTTGAGTAATCTAGTAATTTAGATTCCCTTCTTAAGGATTTAGCCTTGTTTTGTTTGCAGTGGTGTTGATTTTGTATTCTCCCTTTTGTTCATAGGAATGTAAAGTAGCAGCCACATTATCAAGAAACATTTGAAATAAACAAACAAAAAAACATTTATAATCGTCATACCAGAAGAAGAAGAAGAGCATCATCGAAATGTGGAGGAGGGCAGGCAGAGCAGCAGCGCGTGGAACTCCGGCCACCAATCACCGTCGGCGGCCATCCTATCACTCGTTCCCTATAATTTCATCTAATTAGTTCGATTCACCGGCTAATTTGAATTTCATCGGATCAAAAAATTACAGATGATCTATCGAATTGAACAGATTAACCTACTTTGACGCGGGTAGCGGACGAAATATGATGATCTGTTTAAAGCTTTGATTAACCTTAGCCTCTCGATTGCACCTCAAATCCTCATATAAGGACGATGGTTTCTATGGATGAGTGAACCACGAATGAATCTATCTTCTTGATTCTTATCTGAAATTGAAAGTAAAAAATTACAGCAAACCACACAAATTTGATGTGGAGATCAAGAGTATGAGAGAGAGAGAGAGAGAGCGGAGGTTTTGATAAAGGGGAGTGGGGAGTTACAACTCCCATGGAACTTGGATCCGTGTGATTTGATGAGCAATCCGTGTGACTTGATGAGCAAAAGAAAGTAACCGTCAAAAAATTGGAATTTAAGTGGTCAGAATTTACTAAAAATGTGGTTATGGGTATTTTAAATAACTGAGATTAAATTTAAAAAAACACAAATGACACTTGATGTTCTTGATTTATATATTTATAATATTTATAATGATTATATACTTGAACACTTGGCCTATTTTTTCCGCTAAACAATTTATCCATATTACTAAGACACGCGGATCCTAACCCGCTTCATTGCCCGTTTCTTAACCCTAATTGGCATCTCCATCGTCTCCACGCTGATTTTCACTTCTCCTACATCATTCTCTATGAAAACCTTAATATCGTTCGCCACTCTGTTCTTCGTTCGATTCTTCAACTTCTGGCCAATCATCAATCAAACCAGTTCACAATCTATACATATTTACTTGTTCTTATCTGCCAATTTACAGGCCATATGTTTTGAGTCTGAACCTTTGAGAAGAATCATAGGGAAAGGGAGCCGTCAGATCTAGGGCACTAGCAAACAAGTAAGAATTTAACTTCTTCGACGCAAATAAACTCACCAAGATCGGTGCAAGCTCGCAATACCAAATTTTGTAGACAAAAGTGGCCCAAATTCTGACATCAACTCCTGTATAGAAACCATCTTCTGCTTCATCCCAATCCGATCCTAAACAGGTTTTAATTCAATTTCGTGTGGATTCCATTCCGTTTAGGGTTCCCTTTTTAACAGTTTTCATCACGGAGTGCTTTGATTGATTTTAACTTTTGTGTGTATGTAGCTGCATTGCTTGATTTTAACAGCCCAAATTATGTATCTTTGGTTTTGATTGCCACATGTTATGACTTGACTAGATTATGGGAATCAAATAATTTATTTATTTTTCCTTCGTGACAATTTTAATATGTAAATAATAACCTAGGCATTGTGGTACCTTTGTTGTTCTGTGATGCATTGTCTAAACATTCTGTCATATTTTGCTGTTATTTCTTGTGCTTCTTTTGTCATGGTTACTTTTGAGACATTATTTGAAGTTATCTTTCCTAAATGCTTTTAGTTGCACTCTAATAAATTAGAACCTCGAACAGCAGAAAGGCTATTATTTAACAACTTTAGTCAAAATCCATCTAACTTCGTTGCAGTTGCCTCCATTCTACGGCTTCACAACACCAAATGGTGAACTCTCAATGTTTCCAATCATGTACCCAGTGCTTGCTCCTGCAGTATTCCCTACACAGCAGGGTCAGGAACGCCCTCATCATGGAGCTGCATATATGCAGTTCCCAGTTTTCCAAATTCATTTGTGGGACCCATTCCATCCAATACTTTAATCCTTTTTACTTACAATGTTCTTGTGTAAGTCATTCATCTTTCCGTAACTTTCATATTGTTTCTGATTCTTAGATTTTGTGTTCATCATATTCTTGCTAATATCTCTTTTGCTATAAGTGAATATTTCTCAAGTTTAGACTTCAGATATATTTTTCAAATGTTTACGAGGGAAGTTCTTACAATTTATTAATGTAACATAATTCACTTCCAAGCTTATGGAGTTAAATTGATTTTGAGGATTGAAGTTGTGGTATGCACAATAGATGTATTCCTTCCCCCCCTCCACTGTAGGCTGATAAATATGATAAGAAATATAAATATGCCAATAGAAGTTTCTTCTCTAGAAATTCTTATAAAATGATCCACATTTTCATAAGCATTGTTCCTTAGAATTTGAAAATATATTTCATATATATAGTTGATCATTTTATCGGCCTAAGTGGAGTACAAAGTTGAGTTGGAGGTTTTGTTGATATTATTTAGCTTGGGGGTAGATGAAAAACAGATAATTTGATTTTATTGACAAATCTAATATTATTAAGTAGCGGGCCAAGTCGTTCTGAAGCTGGAACAGGAGGTGAGGAGCAAGGACAGGCAGGACAGCAACAACAGCAACAACAAGCTGGATAACAAGAGACAAGTTGTGGTTAGGAGATTCAAAATTGCAATTCATCTTGATTTGACGCTCATACTAAAGTTGTGGTAAGGGTTCAGTGTTTACTATTTAAATTTGAGATGGTCACATAAATACAGGGTAAGATGAATACACGGTGTTACTAAAATCTTATGTTTTACTTTTGAAATGTGATTAGGAATGAGAGTGGTTATGATAATTCTCATGATACTGAAAGTCTAAGATACAGTGTTCTTGGTTATGAATTCTTTTTCTTTATAGGGCTCTTAGAATAATGCACACAAGCGTTTCGGGTCAACCTTACCCGGCATTTTTTACCCACACAAAGTTTAATGTTTTGAGTCGGTTACCCAAACTACCCGACCCATGGATTTACTTAATATTTAGGGTTGAATGGCGGGCCCATCGTCTATCCCCAAGGTAAGACCCTGATGAAAAAAACATACATTCGAAGGCGATAAGGAATTACTCTAAGATTAGGTGTTTGTTTACATGGTGATTATGGATTCTACCGTATGCATTCACTTGTAACTCTACCCGTATGTTGTTTACGGTACTTTCTTGGTCTATCTACCCACACTGTTAACATGATTTATGATAATAAGTTAGGTTATGCTTTTATGGGAAGTAGGTATAGAGATGCATTTGAAAATAAAAGGATGACACTTTTACAAACAGAATTCATCTCAACTTGAACTGAAGCATGTCAATCTTAATGAAACATATATATTTGAATATTATTCTTCTGATTTGACAGGTATGCATAGTTGGACTCATTTTTTGCTTTAAGCAACTCACATGGGGCTCCAGCTTTTCCCCTACATTTTATAATTATATTATTTTTATTATTTAAAACCGTGTAATACACGCTAGCCTAGTTCATTTGAATATGGAATGACAAATCTTCCTTGATGTATCCTGTATATATTCTAGCGATTCTAGCGATTAAATGTGTTAATTTGAACCCTAAAATAAGGCCTACAATGCACGAAGTTTTGGATTAAATGTTCATTTAAACCTAAAGTGTTTTATGAGATCACTGTGTAATAATGAAACTAAGGGTCTATATGATGTCCTTAGGTGATGTGGACTATGGGTTAGGATGATAAGTGTGTGGGTCGTACTATGAATTAGTCGAGATGAGTCGAGAAATGGGTTAAACGTATATGAGTATATCTAGGTGGTGCTGTCATGAGAATATGTACGGGGGTTCGTGCATCGTTAACGAGTCATATAAACAGTAGTATGTTGTTATGTTGTACATGCTCCGTGTTGTGTGTTGGGTTGTTGTCCTTGTGACATGACGGGTAATGATGTGAAGGACGATTTCCTTCTGGAATTCACCAAGAGTGTCAATGCCTTTGGGGGCAGTGATGAACTCGGAGTATGATGAAAGCACGGTAACCCTAACGAGGGCGGTTGTGACAAGGTAATTGTTGTCGGGTATCACACGAATCAAACACGTAAACGGGAAAAACACGAACACGAGATTTATAGTGGTTCGGTCTAAACTGACCTACATCCACTTGCAACTAGGTTTATATTATTTATGTGCTCAAGGAATTATAAGTACATATGATGTATATATAAAGATAAATAATCTAGGGTTAGTAACTTAATATCCAAGTCAGGCCTAACCCGCGTATAGCCCATTAGGGCCGGCTGCCCCAATAGAGACTCCACACCCAACAATCTTCCACTTTGAGGCTCGAACTGCGCTCCATCGTCTTTCTTCATCTTGTACCTCTTGTAATCTTCCTTACCACTAGTTGCATCAGCCTTCTTTTCAGTTAACCTGAAGGCACATTGAAGCTGCCTCGAGCTTCAACTCATCAGTCATGATCAGTGACTCATTCTCTCTCCCTGCCTGCTCCCACTGTAACGAACCCGTTACTCTGATGGCCTTTGAGATAACTTGAGAACTCGCACTCTCCATTATAAGCAAGTAATCCACTGGATAGACTTTCCAGTCGGAATGTTGGTCTTCTTTACCCATTGTAGCACTGGAGCTGTAACTGAAACACGACCTGTGCTCCCACTGTCACGATGCCCTCTATCAGGTTTAACCTCCCGAACACGTTCATCCTAAATCTTCACTTTGATTTTGGGTTGCTCACTTGCAAAGCAAACCCTTTTCTGCCTATGAGATTCTGTGAACCAGACTTTGTTTTCTTTCTGAACCGGGATAACCTCTCCGTCAGATGGTATACTGACCATATAAAGCGAACCTCTCTTTCTTCCTCGAGCCTTGACAAGATTACCCTGACGTCCTTCAAAGTCCATGAACCGGTTGAAGTCTTCAGATCTATGTCACCTATGCCCGTAACCTCAACAACATCATCGTTCGTCAGTCTTACCTTCCCAAAATCCCCTTCTTTCAAATTCTGCAATGCTTCACTATTGTGGGTAGCATGGAATGAAGCACCAGAATCCATCACCCATGAATCTATAGAATCCTCTACGCAACAAATCAACACGTCATCTTCTCCTTCAACCTGATTCACTTCTTTTTTTGCGTTCGGATACTGATTCCTAAAGTGTCTCGCTTCCTTACAGTTCCAACATATCACATCTTTATGAATCTTTGACTGAATCCTCCTCCTACTCCCACTGCCCCGATCTTTCCCTCTACCTCTACCGTCAGTAACCAACAAAGTGTTTGATGATTCACCTGAAGTTCCGCGTCTGACATCGTCTCCCATAAGTGGAACTACTAATCACTGTAACTGTTCCTGACCAACTATCATGTAGTAAGCATAGCAACAAAAGGGCTTGAACTTCATCGTCGAATTTAATGTCAACTGACACTAAACGAGACAAAATTGTATTGAGGCGAGCGGCTTTGGAAGGTGGATAGTACTTTTTGGTCCCTAAGGCGAGCGGCCTTGGAAGGTGGATAATACTTTTTATAGAACTTGGCTTCGAGATCCTCCCAAGTAGTGATCGAGTTGTCTGGGAGATTGTCGAGCCAAGTGGAAGCACGCCCAGAAAGCGAGAAAGGGAGAGACGCAAGTAGATAGCGTCCTTAAATACACCTGTGATATTGAAAGTATCACATATATGCGCGAAACGAGACACGTGTCCGGGTGCATCCTCCTCCTCGAGGCCATGAAATTGGGTAGCATGCGTGATAGTGTTAATGACATGTGCTGGGATTTGCCATGTATTGTTATTAGGGATGGCGGGATTAGTGATCGAAGATCTCACTCCCGTAACCCCAGCACTGGCTCTCTGGTGCACGGTACGTCGCGTTGGTGGATCAGCGTCGCCCATGGTAAGAAATGGAATAGGGCTAGTCGAACGTACCTGAGATTTGCACAACTCTATCAAACGCTCCTGGAAGTCGCGTGTGCGCTCGTGGAGCTCACGTTCGGGCTCTAAGAAAGCAGAATATGGAGGTGATCCCTGCGAACGAGTATGGTGCATAAACAGAAAAACACTAAATAGAAGGAAACAAAAAGACTCAGAACAGAAAGACTCTATCCTAGATTAGACACACACGTAGCACAAAGAAGACAAGCACACAAGACGGACTCAAAGAACACAAAATAAACCAAAAATCAAACAAAGAACTAGTCAAAGCTAATATTGCTATTGCCAAGTGTCCCCGGCGACGGCGCTAAAAACTTGATGTTGTCTAGACGGTCTATAAAAATAACTATAAAAACCTAACCTAGACTGCTAAATAATAAATGGAATACCCTCTAACTAAACCGCACTGACAGACAAGTGAACCTATCGAGTGTAGCACAAATTAATGGTAAACCGGATTATCGAACCCTAGAGACACTATGTAACAATACTAGACTCTGACTCGGACTAAAGAATGATGGGGGGGTTTACTACACTTCTTATTACTCTAATAAATGCAGTAAACAAGATTGAATCAACTATCAAGACAAAGAACTAAGGATGAAATCAAGAATATGAAGAATACTACCTAGGTCGGAATCCTACTTGTAAAGCACAACTTCTACCGGTTCTGGAACTATGATGGATCTGGGTTTCTAAAGATGACAACTAAAGACTACCCAGTGGATCCCTAATCATTCTCAGGGTGTCACCAACTAAGGAACCTAAAGGTGTAAAAACTCACCAGATGATTGGATCACCTCTCGAGTATTTCCAACTATGACAATGTACCCGAATAGACAGTTCACCTCTCAGTCTCACTGGCCACGATACATTCAAGGAATGCACGGGGTAATCTTAAGATAACTGCTATGACTTGACCTAGCAACGATCACTAGACACCTAATACTAACGTCATCTCAGACTGTTAACACTTGGATTCCTAATAATGAAGACTAGACAACTAATTCTCACCTTTCGGGTATTGAACTAGGATGAACACTCATGTCTAACTACTCCCAATCACAGCTCCTATGGGATGCTACGTCTAGCAAACCACACAAACAATCACAAACGCACAGTATACGATCTAGATACGCTATTCAAACTGAAGGACATTCACAAATAGCATATGGAGCCATAACCAATCATAATCAGATCTAAACATGCATATTCATCATAATAATCAACATGAGATTGTTTACAAAATTCATTAAACCACATACGAATCCAAAAACCGATAAAAATCAAAGTTTTAACAAAGTAATCATCAAAAGACCTAGATCAATGTTTTAGCCTAGATTCATGTTTAGAACATTCAAACATAAGTAAATAAGTATAAACATGGGTTTAAACATAGAAAACAATGATAAAGATTGAATCTTGAAACCGAAAACGCTAAGTAAACGAACCCGAGGATCAAAGGCTTCAACTTTACGCTTGATCTCACTTCCTTGGCCCCAAAATCGCCACTTTTCTCTCTTGAAACGGCTGGAAATCGATTAGAATAGGAATGGGAGAGTCCTCAACTTTTAAACCCTAAATATGTTAAAATTCCCGTAACTAGGGTCCCTCGCGTACCGCGAGGGCCTGGGCCTATCTCTCGCGTACCGCCTGGCCAAGAAAACCTGATTTTTGAACTCTCGTCGAGCTACCCCAAGTCGACATAAAATGGGCCCCGTAACTCATTTTCTAGCTCGAGACATGCCCGTTTTAAGTTTTGACTATTTTCCGACTTTTTTCGTTTTTCATCTCGGGTTCTCGTGCTCGTTTCTTTCCCGGTTCTTGTTCGTTTAAGCCCAAAAGTGACTCGATCACCTACAAAACCACGTATGAATCAATACTAACTAAAAACGACTCAATACGACTCTAAAACTATATAAAAACGACACGAAACATGACGGAAATGCATGTGTGCTTTGCAACGCATCAAACATCCCCACACTTAACCTTTTTTCGTTCTCGAAAAAGTCTGCAATGGAATCATAACTGAAATCTAACTTTATAAACATCAATTACCAATTAGCACAAATATACTCACGCGTTAAAAAGCAATAATCAGTATTTCTGTCCGATTAAACCCAAGCACCAGCTATCTAGCCCCCGTGATGTGTTCTAATTCCAATTTATACAACAGTCAATCTATCTATTTGACTCACACTTAGAAGCTACAATTCTACCTAATCCTGTCTCACTGTCATGTCTAGGCACGGGTTAAATCTTTTAGATTTCCCACTACGTTAAACTAAGACTTACAGATTTTCAGAAATCAATGGAATATGGAATGAATGGATGGAAATGAGCGTTAATTAAAACATAAGAACTTTCGTCTAGAGGCGTCTCAACCAAGTCATTATCCCGGAAGCTAACACATAGACTAGATTCTACACATTTAAGCACATAAATCTCACTTAGGGGTGTATTCTCCAAGTCGTCATCCTAGAGGGAAACACATAAGCAAGACTCAGTTTTCAAATTAATTAAGCTCATATTTATGGAAATTATGGATTTATGGAATGGGCGCCACCGAAACTCGGATTTATTCTCGTAAAAAGAGAGTGGTGTGCAATGAAAGTTTTCAAAAACCTCTAAATTTTAACTTAACGTGGTACCTATCACCATATGTTGACAGTTTCAGTATTACCGTTACCCTAAGATGAGTACCCACAAGATTTCATGATTTTATTACGTGATTAATCCTAAGTAACACTCACAGGCTATTTAAGCGATTCAAGTCGGCTGGGTCTACCAAAACATCACTAATTAGACGCGTTTTCTATTATTTATTCATTTAAACAAACCCGCAGCATTAAACTGACTCAAATAAATAAGTCACTGACTCAAACTGACTCTGGATAGATATGCAAGGATACGTACCTGATGGGTGGCAAACACAGCCATGAATGCCACGACAAGGTGGATCATCGGTTACGAACGGTTCCCGAGTTTCCCATGGTCATGGTCAGTGAATGAGTGATGATCATAGATGAGAGATGATGATGGTGGATGGACGTGGTGAGTAATATGGGAGTGATAGGTGATGATAATGGATAATGATGGTGGATTGTGTTGGCGATAATGTTAAACCATGGGAAACAAAGGAACAAGGCAAGTCCAGACGTCCTCCGTGTACCGCGAAAAGGCAAGCCCCGTCCCTCGCGTACCGCGAGAGGATGAAAAACAAGTCCAACCGAGACTTTTGTCTCTCGCGTACCGCGAGAGAATTGGGATCATTCTTCGCGTACCGCGAGGATGCCTCTTTCACAGAAAGTTTAGAAATTTTTTTAGTTTTATACTTCGAATATTTTTGGCCTCTTAAAAAAAATTTTCACCCACAATTTCCAAAACTCGTTCCCATGATAGAAACCAATGTAAAACATACTTGGAACTTTGTTCCTGATGATTTCCCATGCCAAATCAAGCGCGAATCCCTGCAAGACATGACACACACAGAACACAGTACCGAAAAAACACAGAAACTGACACGGACCACGTAAGCATACAAACTCTACATCCCGGGCACTTGGCCGAGAATCAAACAAGCCTATCAGGAGGTTTCTCATTGATCCTAACCGGAACTGCCTTCATCCTCCGCGGTCTCCCAGTTCTCCAAATCAGTAACGAACTCCTAATCCTATCAAACCTCAAATGTATATCATATGCACCAATCTAGTCTTTCCACCACAATTTAAACCTACCAGGTCCGAAGGTAACATTGTTCAAATATCCTAGCAGACTGTCACCCTTAAACATCCCCACACTTGGGGTTTGAACTCTCTAACTCACCGACGTCTCTCAACACACGGATTCTCTCACGGGGTGGCCTAGACCTAGGAGTAGTGGAACTAATGGTCGAGTCAACACTCACCCTCTCAGAAGGCACGGCGCTGCTTAGCAACGGTGCAGGAATGAAATTAACTATAGATATGATCTTTATACCTCCACCGGGATCATCGGGATCCTCAACTCTCTCCGTTAACTTCCCCACACTTGGGGATTTGCCTATAATCGCATCCAATTCTGCCATCATCCCCAGCAGATCATCAGGCATCTCATCGCCGTATTCATCCGGCTCATCCAACAACTTCTCCAACTCTACCGCCCAATCGGATGGTTCTTCTAACCTAGGGGCGGGTTCACCGACTTCTAACAGTGGATCAGAGTCCTGATGATAGTCCATGAAGGCATCAAGCATGCACACGGAGTGGCTATGCTCGCCAACAACCTCCACAAACTGTGTGGCATCAAATATTAACGACTCATCCCCCACATGAAGTGTGAGTTTACCGTCAAAGACATCGATTACTGCCTTGGCGGTGCGCAGGAATGGACGCCCTAAGATGAGTGGGACTCCATCATCCACTTCCATATCTAGAATGACAAAATCCACGGGGAAGACAAATTTGCCTACTTTCACTAGAAGATTCTCCACAATTCCCCGTGGATACTTGACTGAACGGTCAGCCAAGGCTAGGCTCATGCACATCGACTGAGGTTCGCCTAGGTCTAGCTACTTATAAAGAGAGTATTGCATCATATTTATGCTAGCACCTAAGTCGGCCAACGCGTGGTACAAAGGCAAACTGCCTAGGTGACATGGGATCGTGAAACGACCCGAGTCTCCCATTTTCTCTGGCAGTTTGTTCTGTACCACCACAGAACATTACTCACTAAGTGAGACTTTAGAGACCTCCTCTAGCTTTTTCTTGTTGGAAAGAAGATCTTTAAGAAACTTTCCATACTTTGGCATGCGCTGGAGAGTCTCTATCAGTGGAAGATTGACCTTTAGTTGTTTAAACAAGTCAAGGAAGTGACTGTGCTCCCTTGCTTGCTTGAATGGCAGCAAACGTGCTGGATAGGGAACACGAGTCAGGTCAATCTCGGGGGGTCTTCATCTCCACCTCCTTCTTCTTCTCCTCTACCTTCTCCCAGGCCATGTGATAGGGCTCGTCATGATCCATCCGGAAGGAGTGGATTTGGTCCCTTGGGAGGATCTCGAAGCCAAGTTCTATAAAAAGTACTATCCACCTTCCAAGGCTGTGTAAAAACTCACCAGATGATTGGATCACCTCTCGGGTATTTCCAACTATGACAATGTACCCGAATAGACAGTTCTCCTCTCAGTCTCATTGTCCACGATACATTCAAGGAATGCACGGGGTAATCTCAAGATAACTACTATGACTTGACCTAGCAAGGATCACTAGACACCTAATACTAACGTCCTCTCAGACTGTTAACACTTGGATTGACCAAATAAAGGCACGCTTAAAGGCGGCTCAAAATCGCCAAAGGTCCTATGCGGATAATAGAAAGCGGTCGATTGAGCTTCAAGTGGGGGACTTTGTGCTTTTGAAAGTCTCACCTTGGAAAGGGGTGATACGGTTTAGAAACGGGGGAAGTTAAGTCCACGTTTAATCGGACCGTTTAAAGTGATAGCAAGGGTGGGTGCGGTAGCTTACCGTTTGGAGCTACCAGAGGGACTAAGTAGACTTCATAACACATTTCATGTGTCTCATGTGCGAAAATGTTTGGCGGATGAATCTACTTTTGTTCCATTGGATGATATTGAATTGGATGAAAAATTGAATTATGTTGAGGAACCGGTGGCAATCTTGGATAGAAAGGTGAAGCAATTACACAATAAATAGATTAGCCAAGTTTGGTGAGGTTGAAACATAAGAAGGGAGCGGAAATGACCTGGGAAACCGAGGAAGAAATGCTCAAATATTATCCGAACCTTTTTATGTGAAGTCGGGTTTCGAGGACGAAACCCAAATAAGGGGAGGTGATTTGTAACGAACCAAAATCCGGGTTTCGTTTTCAAATAAATAAATATTTCTAAATAATATTATGGTGAAAATAATATTTTAGAAATAAGTTGAAACAAATGGGTTTCAAGTTAGTAATTGGGTTATACTAGTTTTTAACTAGTTTTGGAATGAAATGGGTGTTATGAAAGTTGAGGGGCCAAAAGTGTAAATGGCAAAATCTGCCATTTTGACTAGTGAAAGTCAAAATTGAACTCATTTTGGGTGTTGAGGTCGTTCATTCCAAGAGGAGAAAAGGAGAAAACGGGTTCGAAGCTTAAATCTTGCATTTGAATATTGGATTGTGAAGGTTTTTGACTCACACAACACCTTTACTAACAATTGGCAAATCCCATCACATGTCATGAGTACCATAACCCACTCTACTCAATTTCATGGCCTTGAGGATGAGGATGCAACAGGACATCTGTCCCGCTTCGTAAAAATATGTGATACCTTCAATATCACGTGTGTATCTGGGAACGCAATCTACTTGCGTCTCTTTCCATTCTTGCTCTCTGAGCATGCTACCACTTGGCTTGATACCCTCCCTGATGATTCTATTACCACTTGGGAGGATTCACAAGCCAAGGTTCTTAAAAAGTTCTATCCATATTCCACGACCGATCGCCTTAGGGACCAGATCCATTCGTTTCGTATGGACCCTGACGAGCCTTATCATATGGCCTGGGAGCGGTTCAACACGCTGTTGAGCCGATGTCTCCAACATAGTCTTTCTGACTGATCGATAGTGGAGAAGTTCTACAATGGTCTCACCATCTAAAAGAAGCAATGTTCAACACTGCTGCAGAAGGCCATATCATGGATAAGAAGGAGCCTGTTGAATGTGAGGAAATGTTCGAGAGAATTTCTCTTGCTGAGAAACATCGGCCATCTACTAGGACTTCCATTCCTAGTGCTAGAGCACCCTCCTCTTCCCCTAGAGGTGTGCATCAGGTCACCCCTGATACTAGCGTGGCGGCTGCACTCGCAGCAATGACAAATAAGATCAAAAAGCTGAAGCTGAGTGCTTAAAGGTGTGAGGTGTGTAGAGGAGGCCACGACACTAGGGACTGCCCCGTCGGTCAGCAGGATCAGGTTAACTTTGCGGACAACCAGAACTGAGGGTTCAATAACTATAGCAAATTGTATGGTTCGGGATGGAGATCTGGAAACAGCCCCCGGGGTTTAATGGCCGCCCTAATCAGCAAGCTAGAGGTGAAAGAGGACCAAGTGGGGAGGAGAAGTGTGAACACAAAGAGGATTGAGAAGATGCTGGAGACTCAAACCTAGATGCTTGCCCACATAGTAGTGAAGGATAAGGAGACTCAGCAGAGATTGGATGCACACGATACTTACTGAAGAATCAGCAATCTGCATTCCAGGATCTGCAGCACACGGTGGGAGACACCGTGAAGAGTCTGAAGGACTGACAGGGAGGTCCGTCTACAGGCTCCAATGCATCAATGATGGTCGTGTCTACTAGGAGTCGAAGGGAAGAAGAGATAGTAGAGCCACCGATAGGAGAGGAAGAGCCGGTGGATGAAGAGATAGAGATGGAGAAGCCTCCCAAGAAGGCTGAAGAGAAGAAAGGTGGCGAGATGAAGACCCCCCGAGATTGACCTTAGCCGTGTTCCCTACCCAACGCACTTGTTACCTCATAAGTATGCTAGGGAATACAGTAACGTCCTGAACATGTTTAAACAACTCAAAGTCAATCTCCCATTCATTGAGGTCCTACAGCATATGCCTAAATATGCTAAGTTCTTGAAAGATCTGCTTTCAAACAAAAAGAAGCTAGAGGATGTTTCTAAAGTCTTAGTGAGTGAGCGTTGCTCTACGGTGGTGCAGAACAAACTTCCAGAGAAATTGGCATATCCGGGTCACTTCACGATCTCGTGTCTGCTTGGCGTTTTGCCTATGAACCACACATTTGCTGACCTAGCTGCCAGCATCAATCTGATGCCGAATTCTATATACAAGCAGCTGTACCTAGGAGAACCTAAGCCGACGTGTATGAGCATATCCTTGGCTGATCGCTCAGTCAAGTATCCACATGGAATATTGGAGAACCTTTCAGTGAAATTAGACAAATTCATCATCCCCGTGGATTTTGTCATTCTGGATATGGAGGTGGATGACATAGTCCCACTCATCCTAGGCCTCCCGTTCCTGCGCACCGCCAAAGAAGTAATCGATGTCTTTGACGGAAAGCTCACACTTCGGCTGGGTGATGAATTTGTTACTTTTGATGATGCCAAGTCCGTGAAGGAGGCTAGTGAGGAAAGCCATTCTATTTGTTTGATTGACACCTTCATGGACGATCATTGGGACTCTGATCCAGTAGAGATATATATTAGTGAGCCCGCCTCACAAATGTAATATCCAGTATTTTTCAGACATAACTTTTCCTAAATCCTTACACGTGTTATAAATGTAAATCTTTGGAAACCTATTAAAAGCTTATATTAAGCTAATTTATGAATAATCATACAAGGGATATATATATATATATATATATATATATATATATATATATATATATATTATGTGTGTACCTTATAGATGAAACGTATTAAATTCTTAAAACTTTATAATTATATAAATACTACAATTAATAAACTTATTATCTTAAATAATTAAACTTGTAAACTATAAAACTTGTTAAAAGTTTAAAGTAATAAAACTTATAAAACTTAATTAATTTTGCTATAAAAATAAATAAAACATATTATTGTTTTATAAAGTCCCGGGACTGAACATGTCACTTTTTGAAACTTATTTTAAACTGAATTCTAAGTTTAACATAAAATGATAAAAGCTAGAAACTTCAGGGACTAAAGTTGTAATTCGTCCCAACTTCCAGTTTTGAAATCGGTCTCAGGTTCGAAACCCCCAAGCCCGATTTCACCCTCTTTATCTCGAAAATGCGTTTCCAGGCCAAAATCAATGAACCTCGAACTCCTACTCGAGCGTGCGACCATAACCCGATGCCATTCAATGCTTAAATTCGAGTTTAACGATCACGTAATCCAAAATTTAACTCGTTTTGTTCATCCGTAATCTCCCCAACGGTACCGACATTAAATGATAAAATTGGCTATAAAAACCAGTTGGAACACCTCAACGGCACCTCACCCAAACGTCCTAAACACTCAATTCAGTCATACAACACCTGCATTCGCCGATTTGTTCCGGTAACAGCCATTCTGAAGCTTGAACCCGTTCGTCCTCATTTCGAAATCAATCCAGGTAATTCTTATGGCCATTCCCTTCGTTTTCATCCAAGGATCAATAGCCTTCTGTCAATTTGCATTAACAGAGGGTTAATCGATTCGTATTAAGAGGATTTTGATTCTAGGGTTCATAAGGGAATTAGGATCAATTTGAGCAGATGTTTATCACTTTCTTTTTCCATATAACACACCAGCGAACCCGTAGCCGGGTGGTTAGTTTGTGTGTGTGTTGACTTGGGTGGCCCGGGTTCGAATCCGGCCAGCCCAAGTTTTGTTGTGTTATTTTTTTAATGCCTTTTTATTCAGTTTTAAAACTTCCAGTAAATTTTATAAAATCTGTTAAACTTTTATAAACTTAAATATGACTTTTGTTTACACTTTTTACATTCTGAGACATTTTAATTAATTAAAACTTAGTTAAAGCTTATAATAATTAAATCTTTAAAAATAGTTTTAACACTTAAACTATAAAAATACTTTTTAATCTTATAAAACTTATACATACAATGGAAATTACTTTATAAACTCAGAAACTTTAATTTATTAATTATTCCTAAAATAAATAAATTTACTTTAAACTTTAAATTAATTTATAAACTTTTATTTAAACAGAAAACTTATAAAAATTTTATAAACTCAGAAAAGTCTATAAAACTTATCTATTAATTTGAGAAACATAAACTATTAGACTTATACATTTTTATGAAATTTATATTTACTTAACTTGAAGCTTACTTATTTATTTAAATAAAACAAGAAAATAAATATACATTGTCTAGTTAAGAATTTAAATTTATAAACTTATGAATTTATAAACCTTATAAAAAAACAGAAACTTATTTATTTATATAAATTGAAAACATGTGAAATAAATATGCTTTAATTATTTTCTAACTTTTGTAAACTTATAAACTTTATAAAAGTTAAATGAAAACTTTAAAACATTTATAAACTTATATTTTAAAACATAAACTTTAATTAAATACTTATAAGCTTGCAAATTGAAAGAAACTTTATAAACTTATAAGAAACTTATTTAAAACATTTATAAAAACTTATAGTTTTGTCTACACATTGAAAACATTTATAAACTTATAATTAAAACATAAACTTTATATGAAATTCTATTTTATATACTTATAGGCACTCGATATTCATTTAAACTTATAAACATTATTTGTTTACAAGTTAAATTGCAAAATAAATGTTCAATGCTTGAAACTTTAATAAAAATCAAAATGATTTATATTGTTTATTCTTATAGATAGTTATTTATCCTTAATGATTATACACTCTTTAAATAATTATTAGTAATCCTTAATCACTATGTAGTTTTTAAATACTTTATACTTAACAATTATTTTACTCTTGAAATAATTATTATTCTAAACAATAATTATTTTAAACTATGAACTTATTAAACTTTGAAATCCAAGCCTTGTATGATTCATTCAAAATCATACTTTAAACTTTATAAACAAAATCATTCCCGTCCACTTTTTGGAACCCTAGTTAAACTCAGAATCCTAGATCATTTGCCATAGACTAATAGAATCAAAACTTGAAACTCTAGACTTGTATTCTTAGGTAGTTGTGAGGATATTCTCCCTCCAAACTTTGCTATTCTTAATCTTTGTTGGACACTCTTCATCATCCATGTGAGTATACTTAGCCCCTTTTCGTTTTACATTCTTTATAAACTTGGGGTGAAACATGTATCAAAACTTATACAATTCTTGTACAACTATGCCTATATACTTATTCTTGTATTCTGCTTGAGACTTGCATGGTTAAATTAGACTTAATACTAGCATATCCATTAACTTTGATAAAGCCTATGGTAACAATGATAGATCTATTGTATTTGACCAATCCACTTGGATTGATTGACCCTTCGGGGGAGCTCATGGTGATTGTTACTAAAAATTAAACTATAAACTTTTAAGGGTAACCTTCGGGTTATGCCTAAACTTGGTTGGACGATTGATATGCACAATGTTTAACATGTTTGTTCTCACACTTATAATATAGAATGCATGACATAGTGAACTGTAAAACTTTTCAAAGACTTTACTAAACTATGATAAAATCTTCGTATCTCACCAACTATTTTTAGTTGACAGGTTACTCAACATGTTTCAGGTACACTAGCATGAGGCTTGTTTGTGAATCACATAGGATGCTTTGGACTTAGATTACTTATTAAATTAAACTTGTATTCTTGTTATGCTCAGTGTTGTAAAAATCGCGCCTAGGCGCCGATTAATCGCTAGGCGCTCGGCTAAGGAGGAATTTTGGGCCTAGGCGGTCCTAGGCGGCCTAGGCGGGCCTAGGCGGCCAGATTCCGGCGAACATTCCGGCGAAAACCTGAAATTTCCGGCCAATTTTCGGCGAAAACCTGAACTTTCCGGCCAAATTCCGGCGAAAACCTTTGGTGTGGTTTAAAAATGAACATTTTTATGAAAATTACATATAAAAATGTGTGTATATATATAAAAATGACCATTTTTATAAAAATTACATGTAAAAATGTGTGTATATATATAAAAAACTGAAATTTACATATAAAAATTCCAATCCGATTAATCCCGCCTAGGCCCCGATTAATCCCGCCTAGGCCTAGGCCCCACCCCACCGCCCAACTAGCGCCTAGCGATTTTTACAACACTGGTTATGCTTTATTTTCATTTCTTGTATTGAACATTTGAAAGTTATTAATGAAATATTTAAACTTTAATAGTCAACCTTGTGCTTTTGAACAACCGCGTCCGTCCCGACGTATAATCCGTCATCGGTTGGGGTGTGACAACAAATAGGAGAGCCATTTGCTTGGGCGTTAGAGTTAGAAGAGTTGTTGAATGAGCTGAATGAATACGACGATGAAGTGCCCGGTGCTTTGCAGGAGATGAGGGCAGAACTGGAGGATATGATTTGGTAGACCCTAAGTGTGGGGAAGTTAGAGAACGTGGAGGATCCTGAAGATCCTGGTGAGAGTCTAGAGGCCATTCCATTAGAAACACCTGTTATGAAACCCTTGCTCATCCCTGGTGTTCATTCTGAGGGAGTAAATACTAAGCCGACTGTAATCTCCAAGAAATTCCGGCCTATATTTTTACTTTTTCGGCACTTGTAATTTCATTTTCATGTAACTGGCATCAATTCATCTCAATAAATTATCCTAGTTATCCATTCCATTTCATGAGTATACATACATACATATATTTGATACAATTATTTCAAATTCAAAAATAATAAATTTTTATATAAGGGATTATATAATCGTTATTATTTTCTTAAATAAATATATATACATGCTAAGTTATATTATAAACCTCTCTCTCTATGTATATATATATATGTATATAACTATATACATACAAACCTATAAAATCTAAATTATAAATTTTATAAATATAGGGTTTATAAAATTACATATTTTTAAAGTAAATGATTTTTAATAAAACTACTTTAATTTGTAAAAATTATATAAATATAATTGCAACATTTAAATATAACATTTACATTTCTTAAATTTTATAGCTTTAACGAATTACATTTTTATAAAAGTTCAGGGTTCATTTGGCCATTTTTAAAACCCTAATTTCATTTAAATCGAAGATTGTTCATGAAATAACAAAAGCTTGAAATCCCAGGGGCCTTTGTGAAAATTCTAGTTCATCCCTTTCCCCTTCGATTTTAACTTTTACAAAGCCAACAAGGAGCCAAATCGACCTCCATGACCCAAATTCGTGGGTGTTATCTTGCAATAATCATACATATACGTTACCATAACAGTTATGAATGATATTGATGATCCAATTTACTCGAATTCAAAGGTTGGAACTCGAATCATCCCGAAACCGTTTTATGCCATAAACTGAATTAATACCCGAAGTTCTGGACGTAACTAAAGCTTATAACTAAGTCTAACAGTTCACGATACCCTCCTTTCGTACCCCCTAATATTGCAGATCGTTTCCCCGTTGAAATCGAACAACAAATCGTCCTTTCTCTCTCTCGGGTTCGTGACAAAGAGGGAGAGATTAAACATCTTCTATTTCGGAAATTGGAGCTCGATTCTAGGTAATCCTCACTTCCTCATTCTCGATTTACCTCCCTGTTGCAAAACCCCTTTGATTCGGACTCGAATTGATGTGGAATTTGAGATTAGGGTTTCGTTTTAGCCATTTGGGGAAGAAGGGTTCACGCAATTATCTTGTCAAAAACCAAACATTCCTAATTTTTAGCAAGGCCCATATCAGCCGTTTAAAAACGGTGACTCCTAAACCCAAGGTCACGGGTTCAAGACTCGACCCCTGCATTCTTTTCTTTGTTTTTGAAAATACCTCCTTGGTTGCTTGTACTCTCACCCCCACACACACATCTATATACATATTCATATATATATATACTAGGTTAAAATCCCGTGTATTACACGGGTTGAATAAATAAAATATTATATACTTAATTAGTAGTAAAAAAATTATATTTTTAAAAACCTGTACAATACACGGGGTTGAATAAACCAATGTATTACATTGGTTTATTAAAATATAATGTAATTTTTTAACACACACTCGTCAAAATATGTCTTTAAAAAATATAATTTGTCGTGACAATCATAATATTTGTTAATTCATATTAAATTCATTTGATTGATAATACAATAACTATTTATAATGAAATAATAAATATATGTAATTAGATTTATATTAAACATCTAAAGATAAATTCTTTTGATATCATTATTTAATAGGAGATAGGGAGGTAAAAAAATGATAAAAATTTAATCACAAAGTGACACGTGTACATATGATTTTTATTTATTACTATAAAGATTATTATTTAATAGGAGAGAGAAGCAAAATAATTAATAATTAATAGGAGAGAGACGATAAAATAAGAATGAAAAGTAACCAGATATTAACATGTGGAACAAAATATTTTTATTTATTATGTTAGTAAGATTTGAACCATTTTATACTTTTATATAGATAAAAGATAATATATTTCCTTATATAACAAAACTTAAACCAAGTGATTATAACATATATATATATATATATATATATATATATATATATATATATATTATTTCTTTTGGATATATAAAATCTATATCTATACTAAGGGTAAGGGGTATACCCATGTGATTATGGTGTCATGTGATCATAAAGTGCACGCCACGTGGCGCCACGTCAGATTCTGGAAAAATCACACCATAATCACATGGCAAGGGGTATACCTATGTGATTGTGGTGGTGTGATAATTTAATGTTTATTTTTGAATTTTTATTTAAATAAAATTAAACATAATAAAATAATATTCATTAATAAAATAAAATTACATTAATAAAAAAAAATTACATTAATTAAAAAAAAACATAACCAAAACCTACGGGATACCATGACGTTCTTTGATCTCCTTTTGTTTTTTTTCAATCAAAAAACGTTGGGCGGTTGTTAGTGACTCAAGATCGATACCAAGAATTTCGATCTCTTGTTTTGTTCGTTTCCAATCCATCCTCTCGTCTTGGGCGTTGTTAAATCTTGTCATTTGTTCGACCATTTTCTCGCCGATTTCGTCGTGTCTTGAAACCGATCCCGAGCCTGAGCCCGAGCCCGATTCTTGGGCTTTTGCTTTTTTCTTCCCAATCGGACGGGGTATTTCCACGTCTTCCGATGCATCTATGTTTAGGTCGTACTTAGATCTACCATCGGAATCGCCCGGACTAGCGTCGATGTCGGTTGATGTTCTTTTTTTGGACGAGCCGGTTCGAGTGGGGGCAATGTATAGTGTTTGCCACTTTGGCGAATTCCTACAAATCTCCCAATATTGAATTGGTGTTTCGCCACCATGGTCGTCTTTAAACCGGACCGTTGCTCTCGTCAAAATATCGGCATCGCTCTCACCGCTTCTTCGATCCCGCAAAACTTCTTGATAGATCCCGTGAAACTTTACCACCTTCTCATTTATATGAGTCCATTTTGAACTCAATTGGTCCAAACTTCGGTAACCGGGCGGTACACCCATAAAAGATTCATATTTTTCTTGAACCCTTGTCCATAATATTTTTTTGTTTTGGGCGTTGCCTACAAAAAACAAATATTCAAATTAATAATCATAAAAATAAAAAATGGAAAATTTTAAAAAATACAAAACCAAAATTATTGTTACCAATTATTGGATCCTTCGAGACGTCTATAAACGCCTTAACCAAGAATAGTGGCTCGTCTTTTTCCCACTTTTTTTTTTGTATTCGTCCGGCTAGAAGTCTCTTGCGAAACCTTCTTCTTTCCTTTTTTTCGTGAGACATTTAGATTTTCGTCCACGGTTTCTTGTGGCATTTCTTGAGTTTCGGGTACAAATTCTAGTGGTGTACCCGGTTAAGACATTTGGGGTTGGTAGTTAAACATTTGAAAGTTCGGGTTTGGTACGAAGTTTGGGTTGGATAGGAAGTTTGGGTTGGGTTGGAAGTTTGGGTTGGGTTGAAAGTTGGGGTTGGCCCCAAACGCGTTATCACGAGCCGCGTATTGAGCCTAAAAGTGTTGGTTTTGGTTCGGGTCGTTACTCATTTTTGAGTTGGGGATATTAGAAATGAGTATAGAAGATTAGTAAGTTTTGGTAGAAAATGAGTGTAAATATTATGGAGTAAAATTGAGTATTTATAGTGAGTAAAAATAAAAATTATTAATATTATTATTTTAATTTAAATTCTAACGGATATATTACCGTTGAACGGCTAAAAAAGTCGAATACTCGCGTGAGAAATATCACGTATGAAAATGACGGCGTGATTTTTTTTTTGAGGGGGCGGTGTGCCTTGGGTATCACGGCGTGATTCCTATTGTCACATAGGATCACGCCACCCATCATGTGGGTATACCGGATAGCCTAATAAATAAAAATGTTTGAGGACACATGGGCATCTTCTGGTGCCTTCTCAGGATTGTTTTCCCGCCTAAAACCCGTTTACCCATTTGATAGAAACACGCGGATCTAATCAGTCTATTCGGGTCCTCATGCTCCATCGCCGTTTCTGAGGACTAGGATTTCATTCCATTTTTTTACTCATCCATCAGCCCCTTTCGTGATTTGGAGTTCAACATCTCTATGTTAGGGCTTGATTCGTCGATATGCGTTCAAATATCCATCCGGTTCCTTCAAATTTCTCATCTGCAGGCGAACTTCCTGCTTCCGGTGAGCCTGCATCGGCTAGGGTTCTGTAATGTTATGAGTTGTGCTATGAAGTGTTGTGTACTAGAAATGCTCCAGAATCAATGAAGTTTGTTATTGGTTTTTGGTTTAGGTTAAGTTTGCGTTTCTATGGTTCTTGATTTAACGTGAATTTGGGGTTATGGTGGATGGTACTTCAGCTTCAATTTCCTTCCCGCGGGTTCTTTATGTGATTTATTTCCCTTTGTTTGTTGTTTGGCCCACTTGCATCATTCTAGGGTTTTCAGTTTCCAACCGTGATTTTGGTTTTCAATTCCGTAAATTTTTCCTTGCTTTTGCAGAATTTGCTCGATTTTGGTGCATCGACTTCAATAGGATTCTACATCCATGCTGACTTCGGTCTCATTACACATTTTCTGTATGGTACAGATTGATGGTTTCGCCTCACTTCTTTGAACATAGCTTTGATTTAGTTGATTAACTTGCTTTTTGTTATCTGATAAAAAACTGTGGCATACTAATAATTGAGGATTTTGGTTCATTCTTAGCATTGGCATTGGAATTATGGTATTAGAATTGTTGATAGTTAATACTTCATACTTTCCAATGTTCTCATAATCTTTGTCTTAAGATGATATATATTATAGGAAGTAGCTTTTTTGGTGTCTGGCAGCAAAATCTTTGAACAACTTTAATCACAAAAAGATCTATTAATGGTGTTTTATCTTTTCTTGATGTCATCAAATCCATAGGTGTTACTCAGCTCTTTTTAATCACTTATATGGTTAGTTCCTAACTTTATTCATATGGTTCTTTGTTAAAGATTATGATTATGAACCTGTTCATTAATTTTTTAGTGTCCGGATAAAAGAACTCTGATTATGTTTTTTTTGGTTATTTAGGGTGAAATAATGTATAATAAGCAATCCCAAACACTCCCGTAGTTAAAATAATCATATTCTTATGATCAAGTAAGAAGTTAATGTAATTTGATTTGAATTTTTTTGTGTGATTTTCACATTTATATCACATGTTAATCATAAATGAGTTCTTAATCAACTTTTTTTGCTCAGGTAAATAAAATTGAATGTTAATTTTATGCTCATGTGACTATGATTGGTTATTTGAATCCAAGTTTTAAAATAGGTATTTTAAGGCAACATATCTCCAGTATTGTTGAGTCTAGGATCCGTTGTGTGTATATCTCCAAGTTCTTATACCTTTTAGACCAAAGAAGTTGTGTTTGGTGCTGTGAATTACATGGCAATGGTTATTGCAGTTGGTTAGGAATGTCTTTAGCTTTACTTTTATTAATCCTAAAGATGAATTACATACATGGCAATGGTTATTGTTGATAAGTTAATATTTACATAATTCTCATTTTCTTTGATCAGGTTAGAGCATGCTTTGGGATATCTACCACTTACAGTAAAGCAGGTGGTAACTCGAACCGGTAACCTTCTACGTTGATTAATGTATTGCATTACAGTAATGGCTTTTCATATGAAATCTCTCATCCTTTTGAATTTGGCGTTATTAACGAGTGAAATTCATAGCATGATTCGTTTAATAACCGTTGCCTCATATGCATTTAGTTTTACAGATTGTATTTGTACACTCTGTGTTGCAAAGCGATGAAATTGCGAAGGGTTAAAAAACAACCTAGATTTAGTAATGTGTGCAACAATATGTACTTTTTCTTTTAATATGATGTGGTTTTCGTTATGCGAGTTGGTAAACGTTTTGATTTGAGTTGTAAAAACTGAAACATGCTAAACGGGTCAAACAAGTTAAGTTGTTTAACCTGCATGACTTTAATTTGTTTCATAAATTGTAAAGAAATTAATACTTATTTTAACCCTATATATAAGTGAGTCATTTTGTAGCTTCTAAACAAATTCATTTATTTAATTGCTGTAATAACAATACTCTTAAATAACAGATGAGAAGCTTGATTCTCCATCACCTTTTCATACTAAATACAGAGGTCGCCGAACCGTAAGGTCAGCGTATCAATTTCTTTTGTATTATACCTATAGATACGTCTATTCATTTCTCTGATGTTTTTTTTTCCTTTTTCTTTTTGCATGGAAAAAATTTAAGGAATGATTTACGTTAATCAACGAGTTTGATTTGTGAAAGTTCTTAGGTAAATGGTTTTATTTCAATTCTAATTTGCCTCTAACAATACATATGGAGCTAATTTTAAAGTTAGCTAAAACTGATACATGGTAAATGGGTCAAACAGTTTAAACCGTTTAATATGTATGACTTAACCAGTTTCATGACTACCATTTCTTTCTTAAGCATTCATGATTTATTATTTATGTCTTTGTTTTGAAGTTTATAATGACTCTAATTTATATCCAAAATTGTTGAATATGTAGCTGGTAATCTGCAATGTCTATTTAATTTTCTAATTTGTTTTGTTGTACTATCTTTTTGGTCTTTTGTAATATTAATATTTTTAAACAACAGGTTTTTTTCATTTTAATGTAGTCAAAATAGATCAACAGATGAATTATTACATAGGTTTCATGAGAAAAACAAAATTCAAATCAATCATTTTAATATGGTCAATCCTTGAATTTTTTATATGAACTTATATATTCACTTCTTACTTTTTAACGCTTTTCTTGCAGGTAACTTACAAAAACAAAAGCAGCAAGAGTTTTGAAATTGGTTATAGTGAATGTTTACTTTTAAGTTTTAAGATATATCTCATGTCTAAAGTGTCAATGGATTTGGAGGTATGAGGTTTTTTGTTTTAGTAGTCTATTTGTTCAATTGATGTAACAAGTCTAACTTATAAAGAAAAGATTAACTGCCTAAAGAAAGAGATTTCATCACTAAAACATGAACAAACCAATCTTGAAACTCAGATTGATGATCTACTGGTTAGATTAAAAGCTACCAGAGCAGAATTGGCAGAACAGAAAGTTTATGTTGACAAATATGAATTTGCATCCAAAAAGCTACAAAGACTGTTAGATGCTCAGATTCATGACAAAGTCAAAACTGGTCTAGGGTATCATGCTGACCAGTACAATACCGTTGCACCACCTACTTACTACGTTGCCATCCATGAACCAAGCTTCAATCTTGCAAATCTTGACACGGCAAACCGAAATCTTGATCCTTCAACGGATGAACCTTTCGTGAAAGATTGCACTACGTCATCAGAATCTGAGTCAACCTGCTCAGACCATTGTGAAACTAATGCAGTCCCATCTGATCCTGTCTCTAAAGCTGTTCTGAACAAAGCTGAAGTTCCTATTGTTATTCCAGCCATTCCAGCCTCTGTCCCATTCAAACAGATCAAGATTAGCTATCCTCTCAGATGGAAGAAAGCTAAATATTGAAAAGGGAGAGACATCAGGCTGCATCAACCCAAAGCCTCTTTCAAAGCCGATCACAAAAAGAAAGGTGTTTGATATTTTTCATGCACCTGGGGAAAAAGTTCCGTATGTTCAAAAGACCCTAGAAGAAGCCACTTTTGAACATAACAAAGCTCATCCAAGGAACCTCAAAGATCTGTTCCAGAGAAAAGACAATGTGTACTTTCAAAGGGACAAAACAGCTCTGTCTTGCTTTGTATGTGGAAGATACAATCACACTGCCAGCACCTGCTTTCATTACCTGGAATATTAAAGAAATTCAATGCAGCATGCCTTTGAAAATACCAACAGAAACAAGAAGGTAAGAAGCTACGAGGCCAAAGCAACTAAGTTCAGGGAGTCTCTATCTCCCCCAAGAGTGAAGGTGTCAAGACCTCAATAAACCTGTATCATTTGTCTGCCAAATGCAGATTTAATCCCTTCAACCAAATTGCAAACTGTTCATCTGGATCTACACCGTCAGCAGTGAACAAAACAGCTGCTGACCTTGAAAAGGCTGGAAAAACAAAAGTTAAGCCTTTAGCAGCAAAGATGTCTACTGCTTATAAAGAGAAATCAAAGGCAAAGCTATCGGCAGCAAAAGTGTCTACTGCTGATAAAGCAAAATCCAAGGCAAAGCCTTCAGCAGCCAAAAATGCTGCTGCTCAAAGAAAACCATCATTAGCAGCAACAAAGTCAGCTGCTGCTCAAGGAAAACCATCCACTGCAGATAAGCCAAAATCAGCAGTCACCAATCTTGTTGCTGCTCCAGTAAAGCCATCAACAGCAAAATCTATTGCTGGTAAGTCCGAATCTTCAAAAATTGTTGCTGATAGAATAAAGAAAACTGGAAAACCACTAACTCAGCAATGGAAAGCCAAAACCTCTCAAATCATTATTATTGGTTCCATTGACTGCAAGCATGCTGACAAAGACAACATGACAACCATCTTTTCAAAGTATGCATGCTCTTGGGTTCCTTCCACTAATTAAATATCTCTCATGTGCAGGGACAGCCGGGTCAAAAGAACAACACCTGGGTGGTAGATAGCGGTTGTTCCAGGCACATTACAGGCAACAGGTCCATCCTCTCAAACTTCAGACACTTCAATGGAGGATATATTGCCTTTGGGAGTGACTCAAAGGGTGGTTCAATCACTGGACAGGGAACTGTGTCCAATGAGAGAATGAGTATTGAAAGAGTCAACTATGTTAAGGAACTAGACTTCAATCTCATGAGTGTTTCCCAAATATGTGATCAAAAGCATCGGATGCTCTTCACTGACAAAGAATGTTTTGTGTTATCCTCTGGCTTAACTAAACCTCATCCAGAGAAGATCTTATTAACTGCTAAAAGAAAAGAAAATCTGTATGTGCTCGACATGAATAAGGTCACTCCATCTGGTAGTGTTTCCTGTTTTCTGTCAAAAGCCTCAGTTGATGAATCTGCTCTCTGGCACAGGAGATTGAGCCATGTTAACATCAAAACAATCAACAACATAGTGAAGGAAAATCTTGTCAGAGGGCTTCCTAACAAAGAATTTCAGCTAGAAGACCATTGCATTTCTTGTTTGAAGGGGAAGCAACACAAGAGTTCTCACAAGCCCAAGACCTTGAATACAAATGACACTCCACTACAGCTGTTGCACATGGATCTCTTTGGTCCTACTAATGTCATGTCAATGGGCAAGAAGTCATACTGTCTGGTGATAACTGATGACTACACCAGATTCTCATGGGTATACTTCTTGAGAACAAAAGATGAAACTGCTGAGATTCTCAAATCCTACATTATTATGGTAGAAAATCAAAGCAATCAGAAGGTCAAAATCATAAGGTGTGATCAAGGAACATAATTTAAAAATCACACCTTGAACTGTTTCTGTGAGAGCAAGGGCATTGAAAGGCAATACAGTGCTTCAAGAACTCCTTAACAAAATGGGGTTGCTGAAAGAAGAAATAGAACTCTAATTGAATCAGCAAGATCTATGCTGGCTGACTCAAAACTGCCCCTCACTTTTTGGGAAGAAGCAGTTAACACAGCTTGTTATGTGCAGAATAGAGTTCTTATTGTTAAGCCTCTAAACAAAACACCTTATGAACTTTGGTTCAAAAGAGTTCCCTACATTGGATTTCTAAAACCCTTTGGATGTCCATGCACCATTCTAATTACACATGGGGTTCTTTCTAAATTCGATGCAAAGTCAGATGAAGGATATTTTATGGGATATTCTTCTCAATCAAAATCTTACAGAGTTTTCAACGCTAGAACACGAATTGTGGAAGAATCAGCAAATGTAGAGTGTAGGGAACATATTGCCTGTGAACAAGGAAAATGCCCGAACTAGCTCTTTGATATAGACTCCCTCACCCAAATATTTGAGCCGCTCATCTTCTCAAATATGGAATTTACTTCTTCAAAGTCACCAGCTTCTACTTCATCTGCTGACTACAGACTGGAGTTTCCTAGTCCCTATGTCAGAATGAAAAGGCCATCCATTGATCCTCCATCAGTGGTTGAAGCTATTGAAGCCAGTACAGCTGGTACCAGACCTTCAAATGCCACCAGCAGCAATCTCTCTGATCAAGAAATGCTAAATGAAGCCTCCTCAGTCCATGATGAAGAGGCATCTGATACAGATGCTGCTGACGATGTGGTTGAAAATGCTCAAAACTCTCAAGATCCTCTCAACATCACTGAAGACTCTCCTGATTTGAACCAGAGTAATCTTGAGGAAGGGATACTGCTGGAGGTGATACCAGCATAGAGAATAAACAAGGAGCATCCTCTGGAGAACATCATTGGCCAAGTCCACAAAAGTATCTAGACAAGAAGTAAATCTCATGAGGCAAATATTTGTTTGTTTTCTTGCTTTCTATCTCAGGTGAAACCCAAGAAGATAGATGAAGCTCTCAAGCACAACAGTTGGATTGAAGCAATGCAGGAAGAGTTGCTGCAATTCAAAAGGCAAGATGTCTGGAAGCTTGTTGATCTTCCACCTGGCCAAACTACTATTGGCACAAGATGGGTATTCAGAAACAAGCAAGATGAAAGAGGCATCGTCGTCAAGAACAAAGCCAGACTTGTAGCTCAAGGCTACACTCAGGAAGAGGGTATTGACTACGATGAAGTCTTTGCTCCTGTTGCAAGACTGGAGGCCATCAGAATCTTCCTGGCATATGCTGCATCCAAGAACTTCATGGTCTATCAAATGGATGTCAAGAGTGCATTTCTATATGGGAAGATTGGTGAAGAAGTCTATGTCAAACAGCCCCCAGGCATTGTGGATCCTGCACATCCTAATAAAGTTTTAAAACTAGACAAAGCTTTCTATGGCTTACATCAAGCCCCAAGAGCCTGGTATGAAACTTTATCTGGATATCTGCTAAGCAACAACTTTAGAAGAGGGGCCATTGACCAAACTTTGTTCATCAAAGATGAAGGGGGAGAAATTCTACTGGTACAAATTTATGTTGATGATATCATCTTTGGATCAACAAGAAAGAAGCTGTGCAAAGACTTTGAAGTCCTGATGTATTCAAAGTTTGAAATGAGTTCAATGGGTGAACTAAATTTCTTCTTGGGTCTTCAAGTCAAACAAGTACCAAATGGAATCTTCATAAGCCAATCCAAGTATGTCAAAAGCATCTTGGAAAGGTTCAAGTTGGCTGACTGCTCTGCTGCAAGAACTCCTATGCAAGTACACCATCAACTATCTCCTGATAAAGATGGCCAAGACACTGATCAACATCAGTACCGAGCAATGATAGGATCTCTCATGTATCTCACTGCCTCAAGGCCAGATATCATGTTTGCAGTATGTCTCTGTGCAAGATTCCAAGCAGCTGCAAAAGTCTTACATCTACAAGCTGTCAAGAGGATTTTTAGATACCTAAAGGGAGCTCCAAAACTTGGGCTATGGTATCCAAAAAATGAAAGCTTCAACTTATATGCCTACACTGACAGCGATTATGGAGGCTATAACTTGGACAAAAAGTCCACATCTGATGGATGTTAATTTCTAGGGGGAAGACTCATCTTTTGGCAATGCAAGAAGCAAACGTGTGTATCAACTTCTACAGCAGAAGCAGAATACATTTAAGCTTCAAGTTGTTGTGCACAGGTCATCTGGATTCAAAATCAAATGCTTGACTATGGAATGACCTTCATGCAGACTCCTATCCACATTGGCAACATGAGTGCAATTTCAATCACGAACAATCCGGTGCAGCACTCAAAGACAAAGCACATTGACATCAGGTATCACTTCATAAGAGATCAAGCTGAAAAAAGGAGAATTATTTTAACCAAAGTTCATACCAATGAGCAATATGCTGATTTGTTTACAAAACCTTTTGATGAAGCTAGATTTAGTTGAATCTATTGGTATGATGAATTTTGATTAAAATCTGTCTCTAAAATATTTGTTATGTAAATGTGTCTGTATCTTGCTGTAAATAAAAGTTATAAGTCAGCAGCATCCATTTGGCTGCTAACAGGTCTAATCTTAAGCAGCAAAGAATTTGCCACTGATTGCTTTAAGTTATCAACAGGAACAAGTTTCCTGCGGATAGCTTTAAGGCTGTTAGCAGCAACATCCTTGCTGCAGATCATTGCATCCATCAGCAGCATTTTAGTTTGCTGCTGACAGACTTAACCATCCGCTGCAACCAAGTTTGCAGCGGATAGGCTTAACCATCTGCAGCAACCAAGTTTGCTGCTGATGGGTAAAACCAAGTCTAAATTAACTTTTACCCGCTGTAAAAATTCCTTTCAGTCTTTACCATGACTGCCAGAGTGCTTTACAGCTGTAACAATGAAAAGTGAAAAGGGTTGTACTGTACAAGTACGGTTGCTTTTTCTTTCTTCTGCCGTTATAACACAAATCAAATTTCTTCACCACCTCTTCACATTTAATTTCAACCTAACACCCATCACTTTCTCTCAAGTCCCCACAGCATTCAAAGCCTTCCATACTTAACCACCATTCAAATACCTTCCCTTTTCCCTCCAACTACAACAAAAATGGCAGAAGCAGACATAAACAACCCCAATGATAAGTTCTCCCCATATCACAACCTAACAGCGTATTTAGTTAAAGGCAAGAAATCTGAAGGATTCGATGACATGATCGACTTCCTTTGTCGATCAAAAATACACTATGCCTTAACCATAAACCCGACTATCTACATTCCTCACATGGAGGATTTTTGGAGCACAGCCGTTACTCTACCGAACAGGGCACTCCCCAAATCAAAGCCACGGTAGACGGCAAAGAAGTTATCATCACTGAAGCCAAACTCCGCAAACACCTAAAGCTTCATGATGAAGGAGACGCCACCTCATACCCGAGAGATGTGTACATGAGGACCTTTGTATCCATATGGTACACTGGAAATCAAACAGAGTACACCATAGTGAAGGCGCTCATGGGTCCCCAATGGAAGTACCTCTGCCACACTCTTCTCCAATGCATATCTCAAAAGAGGAGTGACTGGAATCAACTCAGTTCCGGTATTGCATCTGCATTTCACGGTATGGTAACTGGGTCCGGTTTCAATTTTTCCTACCTCATTCTTGAAGGTTTGAGATATAACCTTCAAGAAGGGGTAAAATCACAATTTTTTATGTACCCACGATTCCTGCAGGAGGTTTTTAACAATGAGCACCAAGATCTTTCAAAACCTGCTCGAATCTACATTGTGCTGGGACATAAAAACAATATTTTTCAAAGTATGAGGACTGTTTCCACAAAGTTCTCAGGGATCAATGTTCCATTGTTATCTACAATGATGAACATGCAAATCACCCAGGGTGACAGTTCAGCAAACACAGCTGGTACTGATCTCACACCCTCCACCTCACTGCCTGAAACACAAACATCTGCTTCCCTTGATCGAACCCCTGTGCATTCTACTGAGGATGCACAGGCACATAAACTACTTACATCTGTTTTGGATGTTATTGCTCAACCGGAACACAGGGCCCCGGTTGCAGCCAAGTATACTAGGAAAAGGGGCAAGAGAACTCCTTCTCTTGCCTTAAAGGCCCAAGCCCAAACCCAACCCAACAGCCCTCACTCAGAATCACAACATTCTGGTGAGAATATCATAAGGGACAACCACACTTTTAGGGAGACTCCTTCGGATGTCTCTCTATTAGGATCAGGATCATTTCCCGGATCCATAGAGCAACCCGCTGAGCCATACCTTTATATGTCTTCTCTGAACTTAAGTGTAGAGGAACCTGGTCAAGATGATGTACCTTCTCCCACTGCCACTATCTCGGAGGTACTGATTGACCTTGCTTCCAACACACCTAACCCAAGTTCTTCACCACTGAAGGTCCACTCTAGGAGTTATGACAGAGTGCACGTGGAAGAGGTTGTCACTACTGCTGGTCCATCAAATGACCAGGAGGAAAGTGACAACATCGCTAAGACCTCGACCACGGCAACTCATGGTGAGGGTGTTTCCTTGGAAACTCCCCCCACTGAGAGGAATCACAGGCGCCAAGAAACCATGGGTGATGGGGATGCTGAGGCTAGGACTACAGCCCCATCTGGGTCCAAGGATTCCACAAATGTGGATGAGGACAGTATGCAACTTCAAAATCAGGAATTGACGGCCAGGGTGGATATGCTTGAGGCTGAGGTGTCAAAACTACGACACCAAGTCCTTCTGCATGAAGTCCATCAATGCCTATCCATGGCTTCTCCTTCCCTTGTCTTAGTGGGCACCCAAACTGATGCCTATCTGTCCACTGATGCAACCAAAAAGAGGGAGATAGTCCCAATGGAAGAAGACTCAGACAGTCTTGACAACTGGATTTAAGAGCAGACTGCATTTCAAAGCAAACTATTCAAGCCAGCCTTTGTACAAGTTCATGTCTTGCCATCTTCAGATGATGAAGAAGAAGATGCTTCTGAAGACTGGAAGTTAGTCGTCAGGGCTATTGATGAGGTACTGATTGATGCTGAAGACAAAGAACAAACACATACATCTTTCAGCATCATCCCTGAAGCAGCAGCCATCATAAGTCAATCCACTACCCCTAATTTCCACTGACTTCAACACAGCTAGAGATTGACACCATACTAGCTTGGGGGTATGATGGAAAATCTGAGAGGTTCTGGATTGGATGAGAGTTTAGCGGAGTGGAAGAGCTAAACTGGGAATCCCTCAACAGCATCCAAGTCCTTCACTTTTACCATCTACAATGCATCAACAACTCAACGGACCTCTCAGCAGAACTTGCTATTGGCAGGTTCTACGACTTGATGGAGGATAATCTACCCGAGTTCGAAAGCTTAATACAAGAAGTAAAGAGGGTAGCCTATCCTGAATCTTCAACAGCAGCAGAAAGAAGACTGACTCCTAGAATACTTGAAATAATAAGGAGCAGTCTTCTCACTGAAGAAGAAGTTTTGTGCTTAAGAATATTTCTGTACAACTCAATTGTCAAGGAATTAGATGTGCTAGGATGGGTGAGCACTAAGTCCTTTGACCACACCTTTCTGCTAAGCAATGACTCCTCTCTCACCATCAACACCAGGAACATCCTGCTATTGCCTACAGAATTCCTTTACAAGATCTTTCAGCTCAGGACAAATATCTGCAATGTCAACTCCCTTGAAAGCCAGGCAATGATAGCTACTGTCAAAGCCCATTTTAAACAAGAAGAAAGGATTGATGAGGAAGTATATGTGTCAAATTCTGATACTGATTCCGACTCAGCTTCCCCTCGAGTAGACATCTTTGCTGCAGCATATGCATCAAGATCCACTGTCAGAGAAATGCTGACAGCAATAACAGGTCCTGAGTGCAAACCAGATGAAGCTAATGACCTTCCCTTGTCAACCTCTAACCTTGCCAATGAAGCTGAGGCTGAGATCTCAACAGCACCACAATCATCTGCTGTTGTGATCAGTGAAGCTAAAGCAGAGGCATCCAGTGTAAACAAAGGGAAGGGACTAATGACCAAAGAAGATGAAGAGAGGTTGCTCAGAGAGAAGAGAGAGAAGGAAGAAAGAAGGAGGAAGAAAGAAGAATAGGAGATGGCTCACCTGAAAAAGCATCAAGAAAGAAAAGCAGCCATGCTCATCAGAGAACAAACAATCCAGCTGTATGCCAAATAGCTGGATGAAATGAAAGTCAAACTCCATGCAGTGTCTCAAGTTGATGAAGATGAAGAACTTGCTAGACAGCTGCAGGAACAACTCAACAAGGAAGAAGAGGAGAATGAAAAGAAGAAGAAGGAAGATGCTAAATTTAGGAATACTGATTCTGAATTAGCAAAAGAAATGAGGGGAAGTGTATTGAAGCTCTGATCTCTCAAGGTGAGGATACTGACTACCTTGAAAAACATTCAAACAAAGAGATCTACAGAGCTGTCATGGGCCAGCAGGGGCAATTGGCAAAGAAGAAGAGAGCTGAAGAGGAAGAAAAGGCTCGTCAAAAATCCAAGAAGGCCATTGCATTGAATAAGAGAACTCATGAAGAAAGGAAGGTCATGATTGACTTCCTAAAGGCAAGGGGGGAAAGTGGAAAGAGGCTAGGTCCCATGACATTCATAAACCTACAAGCCTTGTACAGAAACGTCAAGCGGGAAGAAGAAGAAAGACTAGGAAAGGAAGTTTTCAAGACAAAGGTCACAGAAAAGGAAGACAAGAGACCAGTCAAGAAACAAAAGACTTCTGCCCCAGACACTACTTCTAATTTCCAAAAACCTTCCACAAATATCCCCAAACCTTCCTCTCATCCACCCAAAAAGTCCAAACCATCTCACCCAGCTCCCTCTCATCAACAGCCTCTCCTGAAGAAATCCAAACCCACACCTCAACCAGCCAGAGAAATAGTTGACTGGTTCTACAGTTCACAGGATCAGTGGTTCGAAGTCTTCAGGGGGAGAACTGAAAGAAGATCTGTTTACAAGTCTGTTGATGAAGTTCTACAATTGCCAGATTCAGATCTTTGAAGAATTCTGGAGCTGGGTGAAGCTCTCATACCTGCAAATGAGGGTGGGAAACGTCTTATGCTAGGGATCAAACACCACTTCAACCCTAGCAAAGATGTGATCATAGATGTCAAACCCCTTCAGTCCCACTCTCCATTTGTAAGTTGATCCTATAATGCTGAGAAAGATGAGTTCACCTTGACAGACGTCAAAGATTATCAGATGAGATGTTCAAGCAAGACAATTTTTAAAATGTCAAGTAAAGACATCAAGACTCTGTCTGAGCTTTCACTGCAAAATCCCAGCAAGGATCAAAGAGGGTATGAAATAGCAAGGATAGTTTGCCACATGCAAAAGCTTCAGCAACAAAAGGATTAGAAGAGTTTTGGTAGCATCAGTCTAGGGGGAGTTTGTAGAACCAAAGACTGATTGCAACAAAATTCTTCTAAGTACAAATGCTGCGCGTTCAACACTTGTTGCTGCTGATAGGCTTATCAGCAGCGTTCAACACTTGTTGCTGCTAATAGGCTTATCAGCAGAGTTCAACACTTGTTGCTGCTGATAGCCTTATCAGCAGCAGCTTTGGACAAATCAGTCCTGCTGCTGATCCTCAACTTTGATGCTGACAGCCTTATGCTTGAAGATAAATCGTTGCAGCTGACTATCCATGCCAAGCGCCACTGAAAACTTTCTGCAAAAGCAACTGACACCTTTGTGCAAAAGCAACTGCAACACTCCAAGCAGAAGGAACCTCAATGGTGCAACCAATGACGGACAACAATGCTCTTCTCCAAGCATGTAAGTAATGATGCATAAAGAAGACGCTTCAATAAAGTTAGCTAGTTTAGACTAAACGTGTATTATAAGTCTTGTACAAAAGATCAACGGTCTGTGTTAGATCTGATCCTTAGAATCAAGGGTCTGTCTTGATTCTAAGTTAGTATAAATACTGTGTAACCACTTCATTGTAAGTGTGCTTTTCAATAGAGTTTTCACTTGTAATCGTTTATTCACAAAAGCTTAATACAACAGTGTTCTTAATAGTATTCTTTCTGTTTACTCGATTATACTTGTGTAGTTGTTATTGTTTTCGCCAACTTCAACTAAGAACAGAACCATCTCGTACTTTCACGATCCTACAGACAGTAATAATAATATAGTAAACGTACGGTAGTACTTCCAACCGATATGTAGTTATCTGACAAACGGAATGTTCTGTTTAAGGAAAGAGTGGTGTATGAATCTCTCCTAAACCCGTCACTCTTTCCTGAGAACATCTTTGTTGGAGATACTACTCTAAAAGGATAATTATCCTAGTTTACAATATATGACGAGTATGAATATATAATGAAAATACATGAGTACATGAAGATATCATGCATGACAAATGTGAATACATGAAATACATGATGAATATGAATACGTGAAATGCATGATGAATATGAATACGTGAATGCATGATGATACGTGCAAAATATGAATGAGTATGATGGAATGAGTCTAAGCCCTAAAATGGAATAACGGAGTACTCACGAAGTGTTAAAGGGGTGGTGGATACGTCGCTGGTACTTCCTATATATATATATACCTTTTTAATGCATCGTGGAGAAACTGTTACAAAGTTTTAAGTTGAGGACCGGTTGGGAAGTAAATCAAGCATATACATGAAATGAAAATAAATGATTGATACATTTGGGAGGCTGTGTGTCAAAGATACTCAAGGTTCAAAATGAAATGAGATACCCGGTCTGTAAGGTGGTTCTCAATAATAAAGAAGAAAATTAAAAGGGACTCCAAGCCTACGGGGCTGAGGAGAAAGATTCCGAGCCTACGCGGTTAAGGAAAAAGGGACTCTAAGCCTACATGGCCGAGGAGGAAAAGATTCCAAGCCTATGGGCCTGAGGAATGAATAAGTCTTCATGACAAATGCAAGGGGTCTATACTGACGAGTATAAGAACCTTGCCAACACTCGGACCAGAGGTACATCCTAAGATGGTCGCGAGGGGGTCTAGCACACCCATTAAAAATATACGAATGACGTGACCGGAGGTATGTCCGGAGATGGTCACGGGGGCTCCGAGAGCCTGGAAAACTTGAAAAATAATAAGAACCTAAAGGGTTCATAATAAAATGAACGATGCAGTGTACTTACTTAGCATAAGCTAATTCAAAAATGGTTTTCAACCACTATAGGAAAGAAGCATATAGAATGAAGCTTCCTGAGGACGGAGCGGTCGGAATGAAAGAATCTTTATGTAGTATGATGTAATTATATCATCCTATGTAAAACAATATTATAATAAAAAGTTACCTTAGCCATTTATGACAAGGTTTTATTAAACTAGGATCGTTTTTCGCTATAAAATACTCTGATAAAAGAAGAGATAAGTAGAGTGTTTCAAGGCTGGACAATCTGGTTCGGGAAAAGGGTAGGAACTACAACAACCCAAGGCTAGGACCCGAGCCTATGATTTAACATAGGAAGAGGCCAGAGGGAACCCTGATGTCGCGTCATGTACGTTCCTAGTTAATGATGAATATGCTGCAATTTTGTTTGATTCTGGTGCAAGTAAAAGCTTTATATCGATCTACTACCTTTAGTCGCATACTTGATTGCACAATTAGCATCATTATAAAGGCCTTTAATGTAGAAACTGCAGTTGGTAGAAACTCGGTAGTAATTCAGATGACATACGATTACATAATAGAAATAGTGGGCCATAGGTTTACTGCTTGGTTTTTTCTCCCGAGTTTAAAAGAATTGGATATAGTATTGGACATCGATTAGCTAGCTGCCAACGAAGCACAAATTGTATATAAACGAAAGATGATCCATCTAAAAGCTATTGATGGTAGCCCGGTCACAGTTTAAAGGGGTTAGAGATGCACGATGCCAAATGCCATCTCGATGATGAAGGCTGAAAGTTACATTAGGTGTGGTTGCGAAGCTTATGTGGCATATGTTATTTCGAATTGATTTAATGCTAGGAGCTTAGCCCGTCACCGAAGCACCCTACGGATTGGCCCTGGCAGAAATGAAAGAATTGAAGTCTCAACCGGAAGAACTTGATGAAAAGAGATTTATTAGGCCGAGCATCTCACCATGGGGCGCTCATGTACTCTTTGTAAAGAAGAAGGATGATAGCATGCGCATGTGCATCAACTACCGGGAATTGAACAAAAAAAGGTTAAGAACAACTACCTGCTACCAAGGATAGACGATATCTTTGATTAATTACAAGGCACAAGTTGGGTTTCAAAGATCGATCTTAGGTCGGGGTACCATCAATTGAAAGTAAGGGAGGAAGACATAATGAAAACCTTCATTCGCACATGCTACGGACATTTCAAATTTCTTATGATGTCATTCGAACAAACCAACGTCCCTTCAGCGTTCATGGATTTAATGAACCATGTGTGCCAACCAATGTTGGATAGGCCGGTGATAGTCTTCATAGATGATATTCTCATATATTCGAGGAAAAAAGGTGATCATCACTGTCATCTAAGGGAAGTATTGGAGATTATGAAGCAGGAAAAGTTGTATGTAAAGTTCTCCAAGTGCGCATTCTAGCTTAGGAAAGTCCAATTCCTAGGTCACATCATAAACCCGAACGGAATTGTGGTAGACCCTGCAGAGATCGTAAGAGTAAAGGAATGGAACGTCCCAAAAACACCAACATAGATACAAAGTTTTCTCGCATTGGCGGGGTACTATTGAATATTCATTCAGGGTTTCTCGAGAATAGCCTCACCACTGACAAAGCTAACACGTAAAGAGGTGAAATTTGAATGGGTCCAACCTAAGGTAACACGTTTGAAGAACTAAAGACAAGACTAACCCAGCTTCAGTCTTGACCTTGCCCGAGGGAAATGAAGACTTGGTAGTTTACTCTGACGCTTCGGGTCAGGGATTGGGTTGCCTACTTATGCAACGAGGAAAGGTAATCATTTATGCATCACGTCAGTTAAAGATTCACGAAGTTAACTACCCGACTCACGATTTAGAGTTGGCGTCGGTAGTTTTCGCGTTAACGATTTGGATGCACTACCTGTACCGAGTCAAGTGTACTATTTACACCGATCACAAGAGCCTGAAATATTTCTTCGAATAGAAGGAATTGAACATGATACAAAGAAGGTGGTTGGAACTGCTAAAGGATTATGATTGTGAAATACTATACCACCCGGGAAAGGCAAACATGGTGGCTGACGCCTTAAGTCGAAAGGAAGAGCCAACTCCTATCCGGGTTAAGGCATGTCAGTTAATTATAACACCGGACCTGATGGGTGAGATAGCAAAAGAATAAGGAGAGACTTTGTTAGAAGGGAACTTGAAAAGGGAAAGAATGGTTGGTCAACAAGAAAAGGTGGGTACTAATGCGTACAGGGTACGAACTCAGTTTGACAAGATGCGGATACCCAAGATTGGTGAGGTTAGGACAAAATATGTTGGGATAGTTCCTGTGATTGAAGTTATAGTTCTCTAGGTGAAACTAAAGGTAGCTTCGCTGAGACTAGTTAGTTCTCTAGTCAGTTTCGCTTTATCATGTCAAGCAAAACTATATGGTTAGTTTCATTAGGACATACTTATATGCAACTATAAATAGACGTTTTCATATCATTTGTACTTAAGCAAAAAAAAACTCGATCCAGATAATAGCTTAATTATGGTGAACACTATGGTACTATTATATTATATATTTTTTCACGTCCTGACAAGGTTTTTGGAACTCGGGTTAGGAGTGTTCAAACGAATCGAATCGGTTTATTCGAATTTGGAATTTTTTTTAGGATGTGAGTTCGAATAAGAATCACTTAAACCGATTCGAATAATTTCGAATTCGAATAAACCGAATTATTAGTTTTATTTTTTTGAAAAAAAATCAAAAAATCACAAATATTCATTCGTGTCAACTATACCATAATAGTAGTCAAGATGGTTCAAAACAACCCCATCAACATTACAAATATTCAGTTATGTCAACTATACTAAAAAAACACATTTTTTAACAATATAAAAATTGTCCCAAATGAACATTGAAGCCCATAAAAAAACTTTTAAAAAAAGCCGACAAATAATTTGAAGTTACAAGTCCAAACCAAACCTATTTTTATAAGATAATATAATATATTAAAAAAATTATAACTTATTCAATATATAAACTCCTATGACCCACGAAGCATACGTGTGCAAATAACTCCGAAATAAAATAGGAAATTGACTAATACTAATTCCAAACTTTGACTCCACGTGCAGCTACACGTCACCAATCCCAACAGTAACATGAAGCTTGGATTATTTTCAACACCTCCCAATAATTCAAGTTGGAAATATATAGCATTCGATAATATTGCTAATGATGATCCCAAAGGGTCACACACTAAGCAATTATCAATGATACGTTTAAACGTATTTAAACGTCTTAACCCGATCAAGATATATTTTAGTAATTGTCATTTGTAACAATTACTTAAGATCACATATTTATCATTGTGTATGTATTTATATTTACTTGTATGTGAATATATATATATATATACACTCACGTTTAATACTCCATTACAATTTACATATGTATAAATTAGGTGTTCCTTCACTCAAAGTAGTTATTTTCGTTTACTACAAAGTTGTTCATTCATGTATATGCATATATTAGATATAAGATGACAATTTTGTAGGTAACCAAATTGGTTTGGATGAAACTAATAAGTCCTAATATAACTACACATGAGTATGGTGTTTTATGAATTGTTTAATGCCTAGTCCATGCTTTGTCCTTGTTTCAATGAAGATGTCGAGATTTTGGACAGCCAAAAGGGGGCCCTTTTGATTTCCTTTTCATGCACCATTCCATGCCATAATAACTAGGTAAGGTGCTTGGGATAAGGCGTTGTACATATACCATGAATTGTATCATTTTCAAGGGTGTGCAAGACCTTACTTCACCTCCATTCTTCATTGCTGCTGTCGCAACTTTTGGGCAGAAAAGAATGGTCTTTTGACCACTCAAACACACTTTATTATGTGATATAATAAGTGGGTATGGTGTCTAGGATATAGTAAAAGATATGCTCCAAGTTGATGCCTATTTAAGAGAGTTAAAACACATCTTTTGTAAGGTTTTTTTCTCTCTCAATTTCCTGCTGAAACATGCTGTTTTGGACAGCAACTTTCGAGAGTTTAAAGGCTGAAAAAATGGCCATTTGATCATCATATAAACTAACCAAAGTGTTGGGTTAGTTGGTTGATTATTCAAGAAGGTTCTTGAGTGTTAATTGACGCTTTTCTACACATATTTGAAGGCAAAACAAAAAGGTGTTCTTGGAGTTTTGCAAGTTATATCTTGACGAGTTCTTGGGTTTATTTGGCTAGCACCACCTTGAAGGAAGCTTGCTTGGTGTGGATATACTTTGGAGGATTTCTACCTTGAGGTCTACATCCATAAAGACTAAATGTTTAGGCAACCACCTCTCTACAAAGTTCGTATTCTAAACCCACTATGGTTGTTTGTTTTAGTTTCATCATTTTGCAACTGGATCCTTGGTGGGAATCTATAAATGTTTTAAAAGATCGCGTGTAAAATGCTTCCGTTGCTAAAAAGTTTTAAACCCTATGCGTGCACAATTCCTTTCATCCACAACTCCAATTTTACGCCTCAAGTAACTGAACTATTCCACTCCGAGTGCTTTCGTAAAGATGTCAGCACTTTGTTCTTGCGTCCGGCACTCTTTAACCACAATTTGACTGTCCTCGACTAGCTCCATGATGTAGTGATATTTTATGTTGATGTGTTTGGTCTTGCTATGGTGACCTTGATTCTTGGTTAAAAAAATCGTTGACTTGTTGTCACATTGAATAACAGTTGCATTCTCTTGCTTGTGATCAAGTTCCTTTAGCATTTTCCTTAACCAGACCGCCTGACAAGATGCTGCACACACCGAGATGTACTCCGCTTCGGTGGTCGAAAGTGCAACAATGGGCTGCTTCTTCGAGCTCCAGGTTATAGCTGCTGATCCGATGCTAAACACATGCGCAGAAATACTTCTGCAGTCTTCAGATGACCCAGCCCAATTCCTTCAAGCTCCATGATGTGTTTGTTTTAATATAAAAATATAAATAAATATCTTTTTTAGGATGATTTCACAAGATCAGGTTTTAAATTTATAAAATAATAATTACTTAACATACACAATAGGCAAGTGTACCTATCGCAACGTAATATAGTGTAGGTAAGAATCAAGTATCAAACCAATGGACACGGTCGAGTTTCAATACTCAACTTTTGTTATCGTTTAGCCAGCTTAATTAGTGAGTTGGTTTTGTGTGCTTGTGAAGCAGAAAAGTAAATGACGGTAAATTAAATAACATAAAAGTAAAAACGTGTGTGAAGTGTGTAACAGACTAGCAGAATAGTAAATAGCAGAAAAATAAATAAGGCGGAAAATGATCAGATTACGGATAGTATTGCTTCGGGTTTCGAATCAGCTTGGTATTTGATAATGTTAAGTTGACTAATTCAGTGGTATGACTACTACAAACTTGTGACCCGGGTCACCGCTAGAGCCTCGTCCTCACTACATTTGATTCATGAATTATAATCTTTAAATTAAAATGGTAGTGCCTCCCGTTAGGACAACAGTTACTCTCAACACATTGAATGGTCATATCCGGGTTGGTTTAAGACATCGGACTTAAAATGCTTCATATTAAAGTTAAATAGGTGATTATATTTTGCTCACCGGAAGGCGGTGTAACAATGTGACCACGTATAAATATGTAACGTTCCCAACATGAATTCACCAATTCTTGGTCGCATAATAAGCTCGTATAAAAACGTACGATCTTAGAATTATAGACCAAGCCTTGGCTTATCAATCTCTGCGTATAAAGACGTTCGAGTTTCAATGGAAGTTTGATTAAAAAGGGTTTTACGATCTTACTCTTTAAAATCAAGACACTCACAAATATAAAGACGAATTTAGACAATAATAAAAGCCCACTAAAAGATGGGTTTTAAGAACGAATTAGTTAAAGACATAAACAAACCACTAAATTAATACGTTAAATATTAAATGCACCGAACATCATCTTCACCCTAGCAATACAAAGAAGTTCTAGCCATGAATGGCTATAACGACTAACGTAACGATGAGTTTCGTAGGCTCCCCTATTGTGAAACAATGAGGAAAAGCCTGTTTACTCTCTACTCTCTCCTCTAACTACGAGAATGATCTCTTCTTGAGGTGTAGAGTGCTATATCAAAGTGTGTGGAATGAAGAACTCAAGCCTCCTATTTATAGGCCTCAAAATGTGCAATGCATGACCGTGCATTGGGTTGCACGGCCGTGCAAAGGCCTAGGGAATCAAACAGGGTACAGAGGACACTGTACTGGGCCGTGGAGGAGAAGGAAGGGCATTGCACGACCGTTCACCGGGATGCACGACCGTGTATCCCCCCCCCTTTTCCTCCAGGTTTGTCTTTTAGCTCTTTGGTTGACTTTTGTTGACCAATTTTGACTTCTTGGGGGTCAATGCTCGGGAATGAATCTTCTAGAAGCTTGAATTCTTGGTGTTTTTGATAGAATTTGGCTTGATTTATATTTTCAATACCGAATAACCTGCAATTACAAAATATAAGTGTTTTAAGCATAAATTACAAATTTATTATTCAATTAGTACCATAATGTGAGGATTATTATGTAGGTAAAATATGTATAAATGATGACATATCACTCCACTTTTCCAGACCTTTCATACCATAAACCAAAGCCTACAGTTCCTGCTAGATAGCGAAGAATCCTTTTTGCAACCCCAAAGTGAATCACCGAAGACCTAGTCATGAACCGGGACACTAACCCAACTGCAAACGCAACATCAGGTCGTGTGTGTGTGACGTAAATTAACCCACCAAACAAGCTCCTAAAGTTTTGTTCGTCAGCTAAAGCACTTCCATCATCTACATACAATTTTTCACCAAAATTCATAGTGGTCCCACTTGACTTACAATTAGACATCCCAAATTTGCTCAGTAGGTTTTTTGCATATTTAGACTGCGACACAAAGATGCCATCCTTCTTCTGCTTAACTTACAGCCTAAGAAAATAGTTAAGCTCTCCGATGTCATTCATATCAAATTCACTTATCATGCTCATCTTGAACTCCTGCAACAAAAGACTTGAAGTTCTGTAAATAATGTCATCAACATATAAACAAATGATGATGAGTTCATTATCTTTCTTCTTCATTATCTTTCTTCTTCATATAGACTGTAGGCTCATTCTTTGTTCTTTTATACCCATAAACCTGAAAGTAAGTGTCAATACGGATGTACGAGGCTCTAGGTGCCTGCTTTAAACCGTACAATGCCTTGTGCAACCGGTAAACTTTATGGTCTTCTTTTTCTTTCTCGAAACCTAGGGGCTGAACTACATAAACCTCTTCATGTAAAGGACTGTTGAGGATGGCAGACTTCACATCAAACTGATACACAGTTCATCTTTTCTGTGCAACAAGAGATAATACCAACCTAATTGTTTCGAACCGAGCCACGAGTGAGAAGACCTCCTCGAAATCAATGTCATGTTCTTGCACGTATCCCTTGGCCACCAAATGTGCTTTATGCTTTACAACTTCACCATTCGCTCCCTGTTTGGTTTTATAAACCCATTTAAGCCTAATCGGCTTCTTTCCATCCCGCAACTCTGTCAAGCTCCAAGTTTTACATTTTTCAAATGATGCCAGCTCATCCTTCATAGCATTAACCCATACTTGTTGCTCGAATGCTTCTTTAAATGTGGTTGGCTCAATCACAAATAATGCAAGTTGACAAGAAGCATAAATATCATTAAGGGAACGTGATTTGTGAACCAACCTGCTCGAGACATCTAAATTTGACCCGATTTCTTCGACCTGGTCTGTTTGAATCGAATGACCATGGTGAGGTGTACTTGAAGCGCTACTGTTCGATCCGCTCACAGATGTGGGCCCCTGCCACACCCTGCACCGCGTGCGGAATCCACGGTGCGTGACCTCGTGATTTAATCAATGAACCATTGGAATAAAGAAATTTACTATTAATTGGATGATTGAATTTACAATGTTAATTCCACATAAAACAAATAAACAGATTGTTCAAACAAAAATAAATGACTAAATTCTAATCTTGATATCTAGGCCATCTTATGTCATCTTGGATCCTGATTTTAAATCTTGATTACCTGAAACATGTAAGAAAACGGGTCAACTAAAAGTTGGTGAGAGACATAGGTTTAGATAAAAACATAATAAAAGATTTTATACAATTCATTAACAAGGTTCAAATAAACACATTATCAAGCAAGCACGTATGTAGATAATAAAATCAATCAAAGAATAACAATGTGGCACAACCCCATGGTTGTCTTAGATAGATGGCATAATCCTCAAGATTACCTATAAAGTTTATAGCTCTCTCGTGTTTGAACAAGAATATGTCAAACCCCAAGTAGTTCAAAAGTGTATAGCTTCCTCGTGTTTGAACAAAAATACGTCAAACCCCGAGTAGTTCAAAAGTGTGTAGCTTCCTCGTGTTTGAACAAGAATACGTCGAAACCCCGAGTAGTTCAATGTTTATGAAAGATTATGATTATCATGTTTGTAGGTCCTGAGCAGAACTGTAGACACAGATCCGCGGAGAAATTCTTCAAACAGTCCGGATCGAGAGGCGGAATCTCTGGATCCGGTATCACTCTCGAATCAGAAATGGGTAGAGACGGGTGCGGGAATCACATACACGAACATAAACATATAAAAGTGAAAAGAACAGATAATTGGAGCATAAAACGTATAATTCTTTGATTGATATGAAAATTAAAAGGCTCCTCACACACTCTACAATTATCTCACCCCAGGGTGAGCTCCCCCTGGGGTTGTGATTCCCTCTACAGACACACACTCACTCCTAGGACATAATCTGCTATATATAGGAGGCCAAGCACATGCGCCTTGTTTTCCAAGCCACCGCCCAATGAGCCTGAAAAACAGGTATCGAAATAGTTTCGATTGAACAAATGTTCAACCGAAACTAGTAGTTTCGATTGAACAAAAGTTCAACCGAAACTAGTAGTTTCGATACTGTAATTTCGATTGACAGCATCAGTCTCAAAATTATACCCAACAATGTTGAACTTATAAGTTTAGTTGAATGACATGTTATGTTTTAATTGTATTTGATGGAAAACAAGTTTTGATATGTTGGCATGTTCCACCCCATAATAATTAAAGGAAAATGTAGGGGCTATGTTCTCACCTTGAGAGTTTGATGAAGACTGATGATTACTTGAGAATTGATGCCCTAACGATTCAATAGAGTCATGATTAGAATTGATCTAGGGTTAGATTGCAAGTTTTGAAAGTTGAGGGTTCATTTGGTAACATTGAAAAGTATTGGGACTAAAAGTGTAAATATAAAACTTTGAGGGACGGATAGATAACATATGATATTAGAAGGGTTATAAATGGAAAATGATAAGAGTTTGATTATAATTATGATTCTAGATTAGATTTTATATGTTAATAGTTGAAAAGATTTAGTTTCCATAAATATTAGATTTGACAGATTTGTTGCTGTTGAGAAAACGATTTTTTAAAAATATCAAACGGATTTGAAACGACATGAAACTTGGTATGGACCTATTTTGGACTGTGAACTAAAACTTTAATGAAGGGACTTTGTTTTGGTTCGGACTTTACGATGGTGAAAAAGGTGATACAAAACAGAAGGTCCAGATCTGCGCACCGGTTTTGTTTTTGTTATTGTAAAGCCATACGAAAGAGTTCGAAGATCTATTTGGTATAGTTAGAAAGAGGATTCAACGAAATTAATCGTGGAATGTGAGTTTGTCTAAAAATACTTTGTTATGAAAAAGATACAGGCCGAGGAAGTCGACCTTTATTTCTGTCCAGAAAATCAGACCTGACATTTGATTTTGTTTTTGAGATTTGAATGACTTCTACTTATCGAAAAATTACATGGTTGGATTCTTTGGAAAGTAGACTCTTTAAAATTAAACTTTGACTCAAATGACGTGGATTTTGGTTTAGTTATGACCGAGATATGACCGGTTAAATATGGAGGACATAATTAAAGATTGAAAGGAACTTAACTAGATCTTGGATACTTACTTGAAAGCTTGAAAACTTCAAAGAGAGGGGGGGAGGGGACATCCACGACTTCTAGGCTCCAAGGAAGGGTTTCTATTGCTTTGATTTGATGTGAAGATTATGGGAGATGAATGAATCTATTTATACTAGTTGATTAGGGTTTTATTTAAGGAAAGGGGATCTTTTCTGATTTTTCTTGGAGTGGAGAACAAGACAAGAACATTCTAGACATGGGGAGGGATTTCTAGCACAAATTTTCAGCCAAGGGGGCTGTGTTGGGTCGCAAAAAATCCATGGGTCATGGCTCATGGGGCCCATGCCATGGCTCGATAGTGCGTATATGCGTTTTCTAAGCGTTTTTAGCAAATCTTTTCTTCATGAAAGTTGTTCCTTATATTAAAACGCCTCTAAATAGTATATGTATGCAAGGCTTAAGTTAAGTTATACGTGTTTAATTAACGGTTGTCGGTATGATCAAAACGAGTCGTTAGTAGGGGCTTCGTGTTATAAAAGGCCTAACTCATGAAACCATGAGTCTTGTAAAGTGTTTTTACATGTTTTAAGATAGGATAAAATTTTTTTTTGTGATATTGGACTCTCTCTTGGTCTTTATCTGCTTTGGTTGGCCCATTAGGCCCATATATGGCCTAATAATGAAATTTGGCCCTTTTTTTATGAAATGTATTTTTCTATGGGCTACCAAGTATCAATTGACTATGATGGCATCATGTTAAATAAGGTTTAATGCGCTGGGTACCTGATATGTCTGGCCCGAAATGGCACATATGTTACAGTCTCCCCTAGTTAAAGAAATTTCGTCCTGGAAATTCAATTAGTACGGATTAGATTGTTGATTGATTGTATTGATGAGTTTTAGGATTTGTGTCTTGAAAGGATATTTGTTATCTAGGACTAGCTCTTGATCCGGTTCCTGGACCCACCACCAATGTACCATTAGTGCTTATATATAGGGTGTATCGTAGCTAACCCACCACACTACTAGCATTTTGAAGGTGTTCCAGTCACTTACCAAAACTAATCCTTGACTTGACTAAAGCGGGGAATCTTGAATCGAGAGTAAGATTTGTTTGGGTCTGTTGTTCAAATGACTAAAATGAAGAATTTCTGAAGATTAATGTTACTTAGGTGTAGATTGAGATTCTGCTAGGATTTGCATGCACTACAAATTACTATTACGTGTGCCCCCGTAATTACTATTTGCATTATACATTCATCCTAGTTTGCTTTTATTCAGTTACGTGGTTTAAACGTTCACATTGATGATGATAACCATGATGATGACAATGATAATGATAACGATGATGATGGTGACGATGATGATGAAGATGATGATGAAGATGGTGATGATTCCTAGAAATTGAAAATTTGTGCATTCATAGAAACATCTTACAAGATTTGATAGATTCTAAATTATGCCAAGTATAACTGAAAAATAGATAAAGGATTAAATAAACTTCTAGATTTGAAATAAGCAGTTTCTTCAGGTGAATCGTAGCAGATCGTGGTTTGAAGTAGTTTCTATTGATGAGACGCGAACTGGGTCAAGGCTTGAATTTCTAAGTTGTTACTGAGGTGGTGCAATGTATGGATCTTGGAGTGGTGGTGCTGCTGGAGCTTGGGCCCTTAGTCCCGTAGTTCGAATGAATTTGGCCCGATTGAATAAAAGGGTTAGGGATGGAATGAGCAGGTATGGATGGAGGTATGTTTGCTTGACGGAGAGGTTCGTTGATTACGTCATCTTCTGATTCGAAGTCAGATTCATGGTGATGTACTTGAAAGTTAATAGGTTGGCCTTCCATGTTTGCAACGTCACACATTGATGAGGAGGCAAATTTTGAATTTAGGGCAGCACTACCCGAGCAGGTGCTTGTTACAAACGATTTGAGAAAATATTGACTAATCAAAATTTCAGGCCTGAACAAGTAGTACCAGCGAGACATGTTTTCCTAGAAGTAGTAACCCACCTTAAAGACGTCGCGGGAGAAGTGCCCATGTACGTCACATCACATCACACTTTCCTTATGAGTTCTTGAAGGTACAAGCACTACCCTTCCAGTCCGCTTGTGTCACTAGTACTACCGATGGGCCTATGATTTTGAAGGGAGTTTAAGAATTGGGTTACGTAGTCTCAAAAGCACGCATTCTTCGATCCTTCGGGTCTTCTTCCTTTCCTTGGTTGGTTGTTGGGCCTTGCTTCCTTCGTTACATGCTTATGGACGGGGCTTGAGATTTCAAGCCATCATGGATTAAGAGTGTGTGTGTGTGTGAGAGAGAGAGAGAGAATGTTAAAGTAAGGAGACGTACTAGAAAAGGAAGGAGTTATTGCAAGAAAATATTTAAACAAATAATTTCCTAAAGTGCGTACAGGGTTATAGTCTAGGCTTAATCTAGGGATTAATCCTAATTCTCTATAACCAAGTCTCTGATACCAATCTGTCACACCCTGCACAGAGTGCGGAATCCACGGTGCGTGACCTCGTGATTTAATCAAAGAACCATTGGAATAAAGAAATTTACTATTAATTGAATAATTGAATTTACAAAGTTAATTCCATATCAAACAAATAAACAAATTGTTCAAACAAAAATAAATGACTAAATTCTAATCTTGATATCTAGGCCATCTATGTCATCTTGAATCCTGATTTTAAATCTTGATTACCTAAAACATGTAAGAAACTGGGTCAACTAAAAGTTGGTGAGAGACATAGGTTTAGATAAAAAATATAATAAAAGATTTTATACAATTCATTAACAAAATTCAAATAAACACATTATCAAGCAAGCACGTATGTAGATAATAAAATCAATCAAACAATAACAATGTGGCACAACCCCATGGTTGTCCTAGATAGATGGAATAATCCTCAAGATTACCCATAAAGTTTATAGATCCCTCGTGTTTGAACAAGAATACGTCAAACCCCGAGTATTTCAAAAGTGTATAGCTTCCTCGTGTTTGAACAAGAATACGTCAAACCCCGTGTAGTTCAAAAGTGTGTAGCTTCCCCGTGTTTGAACAAGAATACGTCAAAAGCCCGAGTAGTTCAATGTTTACGAAATATTATGATTATCATGTTGAACTTATAAGTTTAGTTGAATGACATGTTATGTTTCAATTGTATTTGATGGAAAACGAGTTTTGATATGTTGGCATGTTCCACCCCAAAATAATTAAAGGAAAATGTAGGGGCTATGTTCTCACCTTGAGAGTTTGATGAACACTGATGATTACTTGAGAGTTGATTCCCTAACGATTCAATAGAGTCATGATTAGAATTGATCTAGGGTTATATTGCAAGTTTTGAAAGTTGAGGGTTCATTTGGTAACATTGAAAAGTATTGGGACTAAAAGTGTAAATATAAAACTTTGAGGGACAGATAGATAACATATGATATTAGAAGGGTTATAAATGGAAAATGATAAGAGTTTGATTATAAATGTGATTCTAGATTAGAGTTTATATGTTAATAGTTGAAAAGATTCAGTTTCCATAAATATTAGATTTGACAGATTTGTTGCTGTTGAGAAAACGAATTTTTAAAAATATCAAACGGATTTGAAATGAAATGAAACTTGGTATGGACCTATTTTGGACTGTGAAATACAACTTTCATAAAGGGACATTGTTTTGGTTCGGACTTTACGATGGTGAAAAACGTGACACAAAACAGAAGGTCCAGATCTGCGCACCGGTTTTGTTTTGGTTATTGTAAAGCCATACGAAAGAGTTCGAAGATCTATTTGGTATATTTAGAAAGAGGATTCGACGAAATTAATCGTGGAATGTGAGTTTGTCTCAAAATACTTTGTTATGATAAAGATACAGGCCGAGGAAGTCGACCTTTATTTCTGTCCAGAAAATCAGACCTGACCTTTGATTTTGTTTTTGAGATTTGAATGACTTCTACTTATTGAAAAATTACATGGTCAGATTCTTTGGAAAGTAGAATCTTTAAACTTAATCTTTGACTCAAATGACGTGGATTTTGGTTTAGTTATGACCGAGATATGACCGGTTAAATATGGAGGATAGAATTAAAGATTGAAAGGAACTTAACTAGATCTTGGATACTTACTTGAAAGCTTGAAAACTTCAAGGAGAGGGGGGGAGGAGACATCCACGACTTCTAGGCTCCAAGGAAGGGTTTATATTGCTTTGATGTGAAGATTATGGGAGATGAATGCATCTATTTATACTAGATGATTAGGGTTTGTTTTAAGGAAAGGGGATATTTTCTGATTTTTCTTGGAGTGGGGAACAAGATAAGAACATTATAGACATGGGGAGGGATTTCTAGCACAAATTTGCAGCCAAGGAGGCTGGGTTGGGTCGCAACAATCCATAGGTCATTGTTCATGGGTCATTTTGGCCCATGCAATGGCCCGATAGTGCGTATATGCGTTTTCTCATCGTTTTAAGCGTTTTTAGCAAATCTTTTCTTCATGAAAGTTGTTCCTTATATTAAAACGCCTCTAAATAGTATATGTATGCAAGGCTTAAGTTAAGTTATACGTGTTTAATTAACGGTTTTCGGTATGATCAAAACGAGTCGTTAATAGGGGCTGCGTGTTATAAAAGGTCTAACTCATGAAACCATGAGTCTTGTAAATTGTTTTTACATTTTTTAAGATAGGATAACTTTGTTTTGTGTTATTGGAGTCTCTCTTGGTCTTTATCGGATTTGGTTGGCCCATTAGGTCCATATATGGCCCAATAATGAAATTGGGCCCTTTTTATGTAATGTATTTTTCTATGGGCTACCAAGTATCAATTGACTATGACGACATCATGTTAAATAAGGTTTAATGGGCCGGGTACCTGATATGTCTGGCCCGAAAAGGCACAGTTGTTACAGCCCCTCACTCAAACTGCTTCCTCATTCATGTGATAGTGATGAACTACTCGAGTCACCCCCTTGACTACTACCTTTTGGCTCGTTCTGAATAAGATCATCACTATCACTCTCTTGCCTGGAAATGGAGTAGGTTTGTTTCCCCTTTCCTACTTCATCTTTCCAAGTAGTTGTATCGTCAAAAGTTTCATTTCTTGTGATAGTAATAGACTTTGTACTTGGATCAAAAAGTTTATAAGCTTTGGACTTTGTACAATACCCAATGAAAATGCACTTAATGGACTTGGAATCAAGCTTTCTTTTGCGTTGTGTATCTACTAACCCTTAGGCCACACACCCAAAAATTCTCATATTATTAACACCTGGTTAGTTACCAAACCAAGCTTCAAATGGTGTATACCCATTCAAGGCTTTGGTTGGTGACACATTAAGTGTATAAGCAGCAGTAGCTATTGCGTCCCCCCAAACCATGTTGCTCAAATTCTTATCTTTCAACATACACCGTGCCATCTCCACCACGGTTTTTTTTTGCGCTCGGTTACTCCGTTTTGTTCCGGAGTATACGGAGCTGTTAGTTCACGGGTTATTCCATAGATTTCAAAAAAGTTTATTAAACACTTTAGAACAGAACTCTCCGCCACGATCGGTCTGGAGTTTGATAATTCGTTTTCCTGGTTCGTTTTCTACTCTTGTTTTAAATATTTTAAATCTTTCAAACACCTCATATTTTTGTTTCAAGAAATAGACCTAACTCATTCTCATGTAGTCATCCGTAAACATAAGAATGAAACGATTACCTCCGAGTGACAACGTTTGCATTGGTCCAACATCGGCATGAATGAGTTGTAGACCATCAGTGGCTCTAGAGGCATGATCAGGAAAGGGGCGTTTGGTTTGCTTCCCAAAAGCACAACCTTCATATACCGAGAGTGAACCGATGGCAGGTAACCCATCCACCATTTTCTTGTTGCTAAGTGTTTACTATGCTGGGGTATAAATCTAATTAGACTAAGGATTAGTCACATGATAAGGTAATATTGTCAAATGAAATTTATCCTTGGAGTGTAAGAAATAACGTGTTAGCTTAGAAAGAATTTCTCGAATTCCACTTCCATGATCACGTTTGGATGAGAGGCTTAAGTTAACTAAGACTCTTACATGAGTGAGATATAATGATGGATCCTATTGATGATTGTTCAGTGTGTCAGTAAACCTTTTTAACCAGATAGTCGCGTTTATCAACTGTTGAACAGGTTTAACGATACCAACTAGTCGTTGAGCGGGTTACGAGAATTTCTACAGACAGTGGAAACATAAGTATGTAATTCACAGATTCGGACCATTCATTCACACACTAGGTTTCACCAGGAATTACATGCATCTCAAATTACTATTACGTGTGCACCCGTAATGATAATTTGCTTTGCATGCTCACCCTAGTTCTCCCTGTCGTATGTCATAATGTCTTTTAGCATGTATTGCTGAGTACAAAGTGTTGTCAGATATGATAAGTTATTGAGAAGCTTAGTCATCAACCATAAGTTGATCAACTAGGACTCATATCAGGATGAGCAGTCAGGAATAGTTTGATCCGAGTATTCACTCGAGTTGATACACAATACGAGAGTCCAATCCAGCGGATTGTAGATGAGAACATGCACATGAAACAAATATGCACCTGAAATATGACTTAGAGAAATGAAACTAGTTCATGGATACGAGTCACAGGAAGCAACAAAGTAGTCATCCTTTTAACTAAATCAGGATAGGGTCTGAGTATGCAATGAGCAATGCGTTCTCAACTTTTTGGTCAATCTATCTTCAAAAGAATATCGACCAAAGACGCGAGCCCATGACTCGGGAAAGTGATGACATCTATGTGCCAATCGATCTTGTAATAATGCGTGCAACGGTCTGCCTTCGCTCGACGTATTGTTGCTAGATTACAGTAGGGACTCGCCTACGACGATCCCAACTCCCAAAGAGATATGTGCTAGCTGAGTGTCGTCCATAACATGGACCTGAGAAAGCTCACCATACCCGACAAATGCCGGTGGTGTTAGTGACTCCTCCGAAGTCTCCGTCTCGTTGCCCTCGAACGAGAGTGGATGTTGTTATGATGATTCCTCGAGTGTCGCCACCGGGAATGATGATGCAATGCAAATGATGTGTCCCTCGTCAACAGAGGGTGATATGGATGGTGTTAACATGTCTGCAATGCAATGTATATATATGTACTATATGTATCAGGTATGAGTGTCTGTGCTGTGTAACTAATGCATGTGTGCGGTTATAGTCTAGTATACAACCCTAGTTCTCTATAACCAATGACTATGATACCAGTCTGTCACACCCCCAAATTCCACTAACGGAGTTTTACCGTTTGGTGCGTGACAAACCAGGATCTCAGTCATTAGTTACATCAAACGACACTACATGGGACATAAAAGTAATATCATAAAAGTTCAGAGTTAATGCGGAAGCGTTTAAATAAGAAAATAAATGCGCAAAACGAATGCGCTCAAGTATAATAAGACAAGTAAATTGTTTTAAATGTTTGCATAAGGATGAAATGATAGTAGGATTCCATGCATGTCCTAAATGTGCAACATGTGCCTTAATGACCTGAGAAACATGTAAGAAAAAGTGTCAACACAAGGTTAGTGAGTTCATAGGTTTACAAGTGAATAAACTGTTTAAGTGTTTGCAGGATCCACATACGTAAGTCACACCTATTGCTAGCTAGACAATGTACAAGTTACTCTAAGCGTTCGCAACCGAAGCTGACTGTTTATGTTTGGGTGCCTTCCGTCGTTGCTAACATCAACAATGGCAAGTGTTTAGGACAATTTACACCCGTTCGACCTCCAATCAAGTTAGCGCGACTAACCCGGGTGGGGTTTGTCAAACCCAGTATAACTACTCAAATTTCCTCGCTATACTCCATATATTAACGGTCCGAGTGTGTAAGAACTTTGCATGTTATGTTTGGACTTAGGTAAACAGGTGGTAATGAAATACTATGTGATCCATGTCCGTTCATGTGTATATCTCTCCCCGGCGGGAAGATAAGTAAACGGATGTCTGTTCGTATGCATGTTTCTTCCCAACGGGAAACAAGTAAAATGATGTTTGTGTACATGCATGTTTCTCCCCGATGGGAAAACAAGTAAAATGATGTTTGTGTATATGCATGTTTCTCCCCCAATAGGAAAACAAGTAAAATGGGGCCGTGAAACTCACCTGAGTTGCGTAGTAGTATCACACAAGTATGAGATTTGAATTTCAAGCGTTAGCCTGACACGGCTCACGAATGCCCTAGAATTATAACATAATCATTAGGGATAAAATGGGAATTGTGACGACGAAACGGAATGTTGAACGTCATAAAACGCTCTAATAATCAAAGAGTAGACGAACATGTCAACAGGAATAAGGGTTTCTTAATACGACTCTTAAGGTAATGAATTTCGTGTCGAACGTTTCAAAGTATTGGTGGTAATATATAATAAATATATCCGTACGTTTGTACCATCTAAAATGGTATAGGAAAATAATATAACTTTATATATTAATTTAAACTTTGAGAAATGATACGTTAATTAACTAGGTGTCAAAAATAATAAAACTATTATTTTTATTCAGATCATAACAACGTGAGTAATAATATAAATAAATATATTATTTATTAGCTTGGAACGTTAACATAACGCTTATGAATGTGGTGAAAATAATATATATACATATATTATTTTAATAGGAGTTTAGGGTTGAAAATAATATAAATATATTATTTTGAAAGTGAGGAAATAATACAAATTTGGGTTATAAAACTAAACCCGAGTCTACGGGTATTTTCAGGTATCAAGATACATTAAAATATTATTAAGATAATATGGGGGAAGTTTTTATATAAAAGTATAGTGTAAAAAGTTGCTCAGAAAAAAGAATAGGGTTGGAGAGACCCGAAGCACAACACCTTAACCACTCAAGCCCGCTAGAGTATCACATTCAAGGTCGGATCTGATATGGTTTTGATCATTCGCACTTCTATGTTCATCCCCACCCGATCTCAACACCCTCCAAATCCCTCGATTTGGATATCGATTGATCCAGAAAACACAGGGGTTTCGTTAATCGGGTGCTTGCGAACCTGGGGTGAGATTTAATTGTGAAAACAACAAGTTTTCAATAATTTCTGGTTTCAAGAACCGAAAAAAAAACTTAGGTTTGATCAAGAATTAAATTGAGCAAATTTGATAACTAAATATGTTGGAATCGTAGGGCTTTCAACAAATGAGTCATTGCGACTCTAGCCTTGTGATTTAATTTGATTAGGTGGTGATTTGATTGGGGTTCGATCAAACCGAAAATCCGAAGAACCCTAGAATCGGTTTGAGTGGAACTCGACAATGTACGCCCCCATTAGCATAGGGCTTTTATTCTAGAAACTGAAACGAAACTAATGGTATAGGTAATTACCAGTATGGATATTGGATTGATAGTATCCGACTAGAACAGGTTCTGATGGTGACGAGTTTGGTCCTTGGTGTCTCCGGCCACTCCTCCGACCAAATTGGTATATGCACAAGCTTCTGGGAGGCTCGTCTAACGTGTGCAGATGCTCGATTGAGAGAATGGTAGACGAATTAATCGAATTGGTGAGAAATGGTGATGAACTCGACGGTTTTGATTTAAAGCTCATAATTGGGATTAATTCGTGTCTAATAATGATGTTAAACTACTCAATGACGGTCGTTTATTGCAATTTAAGATGGTTAAGTTACAAATTTGAGTGATTAGCGAATTATGAGTTCGAATTCAAGCCAAGAATTATGAGTGATTAGCGGGTTTGACTTTTAAAAGTCAACAGAGACAAAATTCCTCAATTTTGACTTTTCTGAGTCAACATATTGAGTTTAGGTTAATTACATAACTAATCCCTAGTTAATAAATTATAATTCAATTTGTTTCTTGTCTATATTTAACTTAATAATTTATTAAAAGTTTACTCATCAATAGTTAATAAAAAAGAATTATAGTAATAATATTGTTTTACTGTTGAAAATTTTGGTTATTACAATGAAAGCATGAAAGAACTAAGATGAAACCATCACCACAACAAAAACCACACCTTCATAGATAGACAAACAAACTACAACAGAATATTATTTAAAAAATCGGAACTAACATAAAGTCCAAAAACTCACCACAAACACAAACACAAACAGATTCATATTTATTTAACATGAACATAATTGTAATTAATCTTCGCTTCTGATGAAAACTAGTTACTCGGTGGAGGAGACCAATATACGGTTTGAGAAGTGGTAGGAACTTCATTTGGTAGTACAGGCAGGGGCGGATGTAATAGTGAAGCGGGGGGTGCACAGGAACCCCCCGAGTTTCGAAATTTTAGTGTAACGGTAGGTAAAAAAACTGGGGTGAACCCCCTAAAATATTATAGGGTGAACCCCCTGACGACGCTGCCCACCCCACGGCCCACTGCAGCTCGCTTGATCCGGTTGTGAAGCTATAAAACTAAGAACTCTTTCTTAAACTAAATGTGTGTTCTTGAGCATTCATATGATTAGAGGTAAAAAATTGATAGAAACAAATGAGTAGATGACTCTTAAATACAAATTAGTTGATTTTGTGAACATTTTAAGCATAATTTTCATGTTTTTTTCTTCGTTTTAGGCCTCCAAAAATGGTTGAGCCGCCCCTGCCCGACCCGACCCGACCCGACCAATCGAACCGAACCGAAAAATTTTATGTCCGGCCCTATGAAATTGGATCATCTAAAAACAGTGAACCCCCTGAAAAAAATTCCTGGATCCGCCACTGAGTACAGGAGGGGCTCCAATTGGTGTTCCAGGAATTCCAATTGGTGGTCCACTACCTTGAATTGGTGGTTTACGAGCTTTAATTGGCGATTCATAGAAAAGTTTAGTTCAGTGAATGAAGTCTAGCATGACAAGTTAGTGTGCAAAAAGATATATCAGTACAAACCTGGAAACTTTCTGAATGTCATGCTTGTAGTTTCCTTGGCCACCCTTGCTGAAACAGTTGAAATCAACAAGATGCAACATACAACAACATCAAGTTTGTGTTCCATTTCAATTCGAGTTATTCTTGTGTTTAGTTTGATAATTTTGGTCAGTTTTTGGATGATATATATATGCTTACGACGGGGGCTAAAGAAATTTTTTATATTTTATCGATTAAACTAAATATAGGGGCCCACTTCGGTTAGTTTTGTTATGTGGATGAGAAAACACAATCAAACGGGCTACATAAGCAACCATACTAGATTTCCAAATCAGCATCTACTTTTACATTACATTTACTAGGTTATATACCCATGTATTAATGAGGTTGTTAAGGATTGTAAAATTTTATATACTCTAGAATCATAAAATTTTATACGCTTGTAAAATTTTATATTTTGTTAATGTTTCCTTAATTATGTAATAATTAGAATTCAAATTTTATATTATTTTTTCTGAAAAAAAAACATTAACATAATTAGATTTCAAAATTCATAATTGCTTAAAATAGGAAAAATTATAAGATTTTGATGAGAAAAATATGGTGATAACACGTGGCATTTTTTTTAAATAATTTATTAGAATATGGATTTTATAATCATTTAACGGTTAATTTGACTAACATCAATTACAAGGGCCAAAGGTGTTACGTTTGTGGAATAGAGACCATAGTTATCATAGCTTTATCAGATCGGATACTATTATTTTCAAACTTCAATCATTTTTAATTTCCTTCATGTCTTTTTAAACATTATTTTATACACAGAAGACATAATTATAAATTATAGTTCAAATTTGTTTCTTGTATATATTTAACGTAATAATTTAATAAAAGTTTACTCAGCAATAGTTAATAAAAAAGAATTATAGTAATAATATTGTTTTACATTTTGGTTATTTCAATGAAAGTATGAAAGAACTAAGTTGAAACCATCACCATAACCAAAACCACACCTTCATAGATAGACAAACAAACTACAACAGAATATTATTTAGAAAATCGGAACACATGAACATAAAGTCCAAAAACTCATTACAAACACAAACAGATTCATATTTATTTAACATGATCATAATTGTAATTAATCTTCGCTTCTGATGAAAACTAGTTACTCGGTGGAGGAGGCCAATATACGGTTTGAGAAGTGGTACGAATTCCATTTGATTGTCCAGGAGGAACTCCAATTGGTGTTCCAGGACGTTCAACTGGTGGTCCACGACCTTCAATTGGTGATACATAGAAAAGTTTAGTTCATTGAATGAGGTCTAGCAAGAACAAGTTAGTGTGCAAAAATATATATCAGTACAAACCTGGAGACCTTCTGAATATCATGCTTGAAGATTCCTTGATCACCGTTGCTAAAACAGTTGAAATCAACAAGATGCAACATACAACAATAGCAAGTTTGTGTTCCATTTCAATTGGAGTAATTTTTGTGTTTGGTTTGATAATTTTGGTCAGTTTTTGGATGATATATATGCGTAGGACGGGGGCTAAAGAATTTTTTTATATTTTATAATTTAAAATAAATATAGGGGCCCACTATAAATTTTATATTAACACGTGTAATATGAACCCGGGAGCAATCACTTTTCTTATAATCACGTTAAATTAAATTAAAGTTTGTTGATTTAGCAATTGTTTTACAAATCAGCATTCAAAGTTTAGTAGTTATTGCATTTTTATTAAGTAAAAGTTAAATAGCATTCTTCATGGATTTCTTTTGGGTTAGATAACTTTACTTTCCGTACTACAGTCTAAAGTAGCTAAGGATCAGTTTTCAATTATATTTTTTTATTAGCATTCAACACACGATCACTATTGCTAACCATTAGCCACGCCATGGTAACCTTTGTCTATTTTTCTGTGACCGAATGAGAGCAAATATCATAGGCAAACAAGATATGTGTGGCATAATGATAACAAATGTCATAGGCAATAAAATTATGTGTGATCAAACTAATGACAATAGTCACTATTAGAATTACAAAATATCATGTGACTTTACATAAACATTAGTCACACCATGACACTTTGTTTTTTGTTTTCTGTGACTGGAAAATACCAAATGTCATGTGAAAAAAAATGATGGGACAAAGGTTTGACACTTTCTAGAAATAATTTATAGCCACACTTAGGGGGGACAAAATGCATGATCAATACAACCCTTTTATCATAGTGGTTTTAATTAGTTGTGGCTAAAACAAGCTTTCTGTGACTATATAATAGAAACGACCACACTTAATAGGACATCTTTTCACTGTTGCTACCCTTTAGCCACACCTAATGGACGGTAGGATTGATTCCAGCAAGAAATACCGATACCGTTTAGCAAACCTTTTTATGTTCTATGACCACTAAACTTTAATATGGCCGTATGATACCTATAATGACTCGAGTTATGGTCACATTTGAGCTGAAAAAATACGTGTGGTAAAAGGCATATGATCACACTTTTTTTTCTGTGACCGTAGCCCAAATTTGACGTAGTGTAATACTTTTTTTTGCCAATTGTTGATTATTTTTTTAAAAGGTAATTGAAAATTCTTATTTAATCATGTTATAACAAGTTATATTTTATGAATTAATTATATTAATTTGTGGGACATAAAACATAAATATAAAAGCTTTAATGTTTTGAATTTATAGTTAAAAACATTCATGTTTCTAAGCGGTGAACAAAATCGCATGAGAGCATGTTGGCAATGAAAAATCTAAGGTTGGGAAGAGGAGACGGTCTTTGTTGTTTTCCTTATATTGTTTTGCTTCTTTTGCCTTTTGATCTTTGTCTTTGTTCTAATTATTGAGCCATTTTTTCCTGATTGAACAGTAAACGACAAAGACCAGTTTGATTGTTTAAAAAACATATATAACTTTGTTAAATCTTTCTAAGTTATTTTCTCTTAGTTATTCTTTTATGTTTCATCTTTTAATTATTTGATGTTATCATGGGTCACCATTTCATTTATTTATTTAATTTTAAAAGGTAAGATTTAGGAGGATCAACAAGGAGATATATAGCATTAGTTATATTTCATGTTATAACAAGTTATACCAATTGATGATTATTTTTTTAAAAGGTAATTGAAAAATCTTATTTAATCATGTTATAAACAAGTTATATTATCCTTATTATTTAAAACCTTAGGAATTAAAAATAGTTTTGTTTCATTTTTTTTTCTTTTGACCACTATACTTTGTGAGTTTCAAAAAACCACATAATCCATCCATTTGACACAACAATTTTTTTTTCTTTTTTTTTTTACATTTTCATTTTCTACCCTTCTATTATATATAATATACGTTTTTAACCCGCTTCATTTTCTGTTAACTTCGTTTTTCTTTAATAGTTTTTGTTTTGTTAAATTCTTTCAAAATACGAATTGTGCGGTGGTTTTTAGTTTTTTTTCAACGTTCCGATATAAATTTTTTTGTATCGTTGTCTATAGCGAGTGTCGTTACCGTTATGTTTCCGTAACGAGCCGAACCTTTTGATCTTTGTCTTTGTTCTAATTATTGTGCCATTTTGTCCTGATTGAACAGTAAAGAAGGACAAAGACCAGTTAACTTTGTTAAATCTTTCTAAATTATTTTCTCTTGGTTATTCTTTTATATTTCATCTTTTAATTATTTGATGTTATCATGGGTCCCCATTTCATTTATTTATTTATTTAATTTTAAAAGGTAAGATTTAGGAAGATTAACAAGGAGATATAGCTTTAGTTATTTTTCATGTTATAACAAGTTATACCAATTGATGATTATTTTTTAAAAGGTAATTGAAAAAACTTATTTAATCAAGTTATAACAAGTTATATTTTATGAATTAGGAGGATCAACAAGGAGATATAGCATTAGTTATATTTCACCTTCTAATTATGTAGGTATTAAAGTAGAAAATGTTGTATGGTTTTAGTTTTGGAAATTTTGATCTCTTGCGTCGCAGGTGCGTCGTGTTTCGAGCACAACGTGCCGGGGCGAAAATCCTAGTTTAAAAAATTTTAAATCTTGATTACTATTCATCCTTCATTTTCTGAGTTGACAAATTCAATTCCGAATCGAGAAGCACCATTTTCGTTATCCAAAATGATATCTATTTCGAGATCAAAATTGCGACCGTATGTGATACGATCAAATCGGTCCCTATGAGTGTTTGGATAACTGACGGTGGTCTACGAAGGGTTCGACGTGGTTGAGAAATAACCACCATATTTGAAGTTTAGGTTGTGGGCTTAAGCGACCGATAACGATTGGAACGACCAGTTTGTGTTTTTGGGAGAAGAAAGTCGATTGTAATAAAGGTATTTGTTTTTATTTTCTAAAAGAAGTTAAAGAAAATTTTAATCTCAGAATAAAAAAGCCGTAAAGTATGGTAAATCCTTATCAATGTAATCAGTGAAGATTAAGGATGAGAATTACAAAGAGTACGAAAAATGTAATTATCTAGTATTTTCACCCCGCGCTTCGCGGCGGAGTACGGTCGTTTTTTCTCTGCATCGTGTGTGGCGGGAGTCTGGTCGTCAGCGGTCAGTTCAACTCGTAAAAAACCATAAAAGTGAACACCAATACAGGATACGATGAAACACAACACCGCTAACAATGTTATTCGCTTATAAACGGGTGGGTTTGTCACGGCACCAACACGGTTAGGTCGCTCGATATAGCTTACAAGACAAATAAAATACACTCAATTTTTAATAAAAACACGTTTAAAAAAATTATTACGAAATGTTGACGAAAAAAATCCAAAAACAGACGCGCATTCCAATTTTTTTTAAAAGGTAACAAACAAAAGTTAACACAGAAAAATAAAAATATTAAAAAATAAAACGTGTTAAAAATGTAAACTCACGCGTTACAGTGAGAGCATTGATAATATTGAAGACCTTATAAAAAAATCGCTTAAAAAGTTATCACACGTGTTACAGAACCAAAAAAACTAAATGTAAAAACTCTTAAAAAAAAGAAAAATAAAAGCTAAACAAAAAAAAGCTTAAGATATCAAAAAAAAATAGTAGAAAAGAGGGGGGAAGCAACTTCGAACTCGGGTCAAATGGTTCACAAAGTAGTTGTTTACCACTGGGAGAAAGAATCTTGAATGTATTAATTGCCATCCTTTATATATTTGAAGTAAAAGGAAGGTCGGGTGGGCCACTGACATTCTTTTTTAAGCTTTAGTAATAAGAGGAAGACTTTAACTTACACTAGAAAATATAATTAATTATTTAGGGGGGGTGGGTGTTTGATGGAAATTTCATCACTCATCTTTATTTTGTAAATTAAAAAAAAACATTTGTTGTTGTTAAACCATTAATTGATTTTGGTCATTAATATCCTTCAAAAGGAACACGGAACTAGAGATGGACAAAAAAACCGGTTTGAAAAACTAAACCGGTTTCAAACCGAAAACCAAACCGGTTTCAAACCGAAAACCGAACCGGTCGTGAACCGGTTTATACCAAACCGGTTTCAAACTGGTTTAAACCGTCGGTTTGAAACCTATACATTTAAACCGGTTTGAAACCGGTTTAACCCGAACCGAACCGATTAAAAACTGGTTTCAAATGGTTTTTTAAACCGGTCAAACCCGGTCAACGGACCATCTCAAACCTGTTTCAAACCGGTCCGGTTTGAACTCAAACCGGTCCGGTTTGAACTCAAACCGGTTTTGACTTTTTGTTGACCAAACCGGTTCGGTTCGGTTTTGAACCGGTTCGGGTTAAAAAACCGTTTTGTGCACCTCTGCACGGAACAACCAAGTCTTCGATTAACAGTCGTATTTATCATTGGGGTTGATGCTCTAATTAAATGAGAAAAATCCTTTAAAAACACTTAAGGTTTGGAGGTCATAGGTTCAAGTCTCACAAATTACAGAATTAAAAGAAATTTGCCGTTCTAAAAAAATAAAAAAACAATCGTATTTGGCTAGTTGGCCGGAAAGCGAAGACCTATACAGTTGCGCTCATCAACCAGGCAACCACCTTCCACATTCACCCATAAGGCCATTTGTGGCATTATAAGTCACTAGAAAATTAATTAGTATGAATCTTGTGGACACGGCTCGTACGCTCCAAATGAGTCATATGAGAGGAGGGGAGGTGAAAGGTTGGGTAGAAAACCCTCCGCCGGAGGCAGTCCAAGAAGACAGGAGGAATGAACGTTGGTTCATCGCAGGGAGCAAGAGAAGGAGGAGGGCACCCAACAGAGTGACACCTTCTTCCTATCAAACCTTCCGGAAGCAATAACTGGGATGGCTTTGTGGGAAGAATGTCGTAGTTTTGGGCGCATCGTGAACGCTTTTATTCCGAAGAAGAAAGACAGCTCCAAAGGTAAGTTTGGGTTCGTAAGGTTTGCCAACGTCTATGACATTGGAAACCTGGAGAGAGATCTGAACGGTCTTCGGATCGGCAATTTGAAAGTGAATGCAAATGTGGCCATATACGATAAAGTTGGACAAAAGGTTGGAAGGAGAGTTAACATGGATGCAGGTCTAAAGGTTAAGCATAAAACTTTCGAAAGCAGGCAACAGCAGGAAGAGGAATTTTTTGCTAAAATATAGGAGATTGTGTAATCACATTTGGGGCTGTTCTCTCTAAGTTTATATATTTGGTGTTGTCGCCATTCAGAAGGGCGACAGCTTTCTTAATTTCTCACCCCAGTCATTTGATGTGTTTGGTCAGTCAGTGAACCCAAAGTTGTTGCCCTTTGGAATGGCGACAGCTTCCAGTCACACCTCCATCTCAGCTTCAAGATCCTGGTCACTATCCTAGTCAAAGCTGTCGTCATTTGGAATGGCAACAGGTTTCTTAATTGAATACAAAAGTTGTCGCCATTCCAAATGGCAGCAGCTTTTGGTGTGTTGTCTAGTCAAACAGTACAAGCAGGTACAATCTTTAATAAATAAGTGTAATATATGATTCCATGCATTCCCTACTACGATGAAGCTCTTTTAATGAAGAACCCACTTTATAACTTGTCTAGTCAACATCCTCTTTAATATGACATAATCCACTCAACAACCACCACCCTCTTTAATAGTACAGAAATTCAACACCCTACTGCGATGAAACTCTTTTAATGAAGAACCCACTTTATAACTTGTCTAGTCAACATCCTCTTTAATATGGCATAATCCACTCAACAACCACCACCCTCTTTAATAGTATAGAAATTAAAACTTGTCGCCATTTGGAATAGCGAGGCTTTAATTTTCTACAGACATCACTCAACCACTCAACCACCCAACCACCCTTCTTACACCCGGTAGGATTGTACAAAAAAATTCAAACCCGTCGCCCTTTGGAATGGCGAGAGGTTTAGGTAAAAAAAAAGGTGGATTTAAATGAGACTAGTGTTATAGTGTTTTATATATTCTCTTTTTTACCCATCCTTTCATGAAATATCATAGCAAACCAAACCATATATTTTATTTTTCCTTTCAATCATCTATTCAACAATTATAATATGGATGCTGGTTTTACATCATGTCCATTGATCGGTGACTTATTAATTTTAAGTGGTAATCATAGGGCAGATCACTATTTTCAAGATCCTGCAAACAACAACGCGGTTCTAAGAATTAGACGCGGTGACGAGAAGTTCTGGGCACATATCCAACATAATCCCATCCCCGAGAATGTTATGCGTTACATAAACAAGGCAGGTTTTGCGGGTGTAATACTTTGTGGTAGTCACCGACTTGACCGTCACCTCATTTCCTCGCTTGTTGAAAGGTGGCGTCCTGAAACACACACTTTTCATTTCCCAGTTGAAGAAGTCACGGTAACTCTACAAGACGTACAAGTTTTGTGGGGTTTACCAATTAATGGTAATGTTGTTAGTGGTGTAGATAAAAGTTCACAACATGCAGACGTCATATTAAAAATTCGGAATTTTGATGGGTTTTACACCGGATGAGGGTTTTTTCAAATACCAAAAAATTAGTCTACCGCGTCTTCTTGAGCAAATCAAAATTGACCTACCTGTCAACGCAACCGATCTACAATGTATGCAACGAGCAAGACTAATAATTTATTACTTGATCGGTGCAACGTTATTTCCTGATTCTAGTAGCAACTGGGTTAATATTTCTCTCTTAAAGCACATCGAAGACCTGACTGAATGTGCCGGTTTTATTTAGGGAAGTGCAGTATTGGCTTGTTTGTATCGACATTTATGCAGAGCCACCGACATTAATATTCAAGAGTTAGGTGGTCCTTTATTTTTGTTGCAGTTATGGTGTTGGGAGAGACTGCCAGGGTTCGCCCCACAAATTTACCATGATATTGATTATACAAAACCATATGAAGCTAGGTATGTGAATTATGTTGTGTAATTATACCTCTTTATTTTAATTTAAGTATAATCATTTTTTTCTTAAATTACATGTGTTGAACTGACTGAGTTTATTTTTTTAAAGATGGCGCCTGCCTTTAGATTTTCAAGACAATTTCATCCATTGTTTGGCCGCATATCGGTCTATTTTACATTCTTTAACTAAGGACCAGGTAATTGATATTATCAAAAGTATCTTTAATGATACTAATCCTAACCACATAATATTTTAAATAATAATATATTTTATTTTAACTAAATTACTTTTTTTATTAGTTTATCCGGACGCCATACGATTCCATTTCTCATTTACTACCCCAAATGTGTAAAGACGGTGAAGACATTTGGAGGAGCGAGACATATCTAATATTTTGGGAAATTGTCGAACCCCATTTACCAAGCAGTATGACGGGATGAGCCAAATTATGTAGCAATATGGTGAAGCTCAAATAAGGGGTATGGCTGACCAATTATTGAATTTTGCAAATTCACAACATCATATGAACTATCATCCGACGTATGCGACACAAGGTGGTAACCCTACCGTGGGGAATTATCAAGTTCCTCCGGTAACTCAGGACTTGCGGAGATAAAATAGAAGACAACGTCGACATGGTGGCAACACCAACATGGATTATACTTCACCGGTGCAACAAGAGCATTTTTCACCAAATGCGTTTTCAGAACATTTGTTTACCTCAAGTTACCACCTTATTCCTAATTTGGGTGATGATATGTATTCCCCACATATGACCGAACCACCTTTTAGCCAAAATTATGAGCGTGACGACGGGTCATCATCATTTGGTCTATTTAATCAGTCACCCAATTATGATGAGGGGTGTTCGTCAAACTATTACCAACAAAATGATTAAATTTTGGTGAGTCCACAATATCAGTTACCCGCTTTTGGTCAACATGCCAATACATCCCCAATACTTGGTTTCTCCGAGTTTGCAAATCCAACACCATTTAATTTGCAACCGTTTACAGATTCACCTGTTGACATAAACGTCCGACTAAACGAGGCGGGCGAGGCTGACGAGATGGATGAGGTACAATTCCATGGTGAAATGCATGAATATAATATAGCTACCGGTAGACCCAGACGTGAAAATATTCTCCCACCATTATGTGGTACAGGCGGAAGACACGGTGGAGGACGAGGCCGACGAAGAAGAAATGGTTAATTTATGTGTTATTATAATGTTTGGGGTTTTTTCACAATCTAATGTTTTATTTTAAAAAGTGAACTATTTATATTTCATTGTTACGTTTTTTTTAATGTAATGTTTTATATTAAAAAGTGGTTATTTCCTAACTTTGACCGTGATTAATACTAGTAGAACATGTTTTTCATTACTTTTTGTTTCTGCGTTCGTGATCTCTTACGTGAGGGCTTCGCAACGAAACAAACAACATACGAAACAAATCTCATACGAGAGAGATATAACTGCTCTAAGTCCAGGTTTTAGAGTTTTTTTAGGCTGTCAATTAAAAAAAGAGCCAAAAAAGTGATTATTTCCTAACTTTGACCGTGACTAATACTAGTAGAACACGTTTTTCATTACATTTTTTTTCTGCGTTCGTGATCTCTTACATGAGGGCTTCGCAACGAAACAAAAAAATATCGGAAACAAAGCTCATACGAGAGAGATATAACTGGTCTAAGTTGGGGTTTCGGACTTTTTTTAAAGGGTCAATTAGAAAAAGAAAAAAGTGATTTTTCTCTTTCATGAATCCTAACCCTATAAATGCACCATTAAAATACTTCTCTCTTGAGCCATGGAAAACCACCATGAAATAGGAAATGATCAAGATCAATACCACTCATAACCAATACACAAATCATCAAATTGGATGTCACAACCTTGGAGACGTCTTCGTCTACCAAAGGGACAACCAAAAGATGTTGGGGCATCATCTTCGCCTGTCCAAGAGAATCAACCGGTTAACCAAGAACATAACCCTCCTAAAAAACCAAAATGGGCGACTCCGTGTGAGGAGTCGAAAAACTGGTCTAAAAATGTTATCCAGTTTTATAAACACGGAGATGCAGAGGTCTGTTATTTACGTTTATTTGATCATGCTGTAGCGCTTGATAAAGTATTTTGGGGTACTCTTTTAGGGTGCCAAAACTTTGGTCGTTTATCCTCAACGGTAAAATTTAATAGTTTTGTATCTTTTAAATTATGTTTTCCTCTAAAATAATATGTCTTTGTTTTTTTACAGCATATCGAAGCGTGGGTGGAAAGACTAATGATTTGGAGACATACCAAACTAATTAAAAATAGTCCTTTAAATATGCGTTGGGCTATATTAAAACCACAGTTTTACAATCACCTTTTACTATAACTAGAAGATACATTTGCAATTTCAATTGCAACTGGAACAAAAAAATTTTCCCCTCCACTTTGGGAGGTTGATTATATTTTTCTTCCACTTTTAATTAGTGCAAGTGAATGGTTATTTATCGGAGTTGATCTCAATAGTATGAATTTAACACAATACAATTATGATGGTTTTAGCCGCCCAAAATATAAAGAAGTTGTTTATCCGGTGTTGACAAATTTATTGTCTATTTTGGTGCGTTGTTGGTCAACATCAGGTACCGGAGGAAGTCTGGGAGGGAAGAAAAGATAATCCACATTTACGATAACGATGATTATAAGCTGCGACACATTGGTTGGCAACATCAAAATTCAGGGGTACATGCTTGTATGGCAATGGAACATATGGTTATGGGTAAACAACTGATGGATTTTCAAGAGACAGCTATGAAGTATCGACATTCCATGGCTGAGAAATTGTATTATTTTCGATGTCCAACATATGTTAATCCTGAGTCTTAGACTTGGTATTTCAATATTTTTGTTTTATGTCAGTGTAGTCTTTATTTTTATTTATAAAATTAGCATGTAATTTATGTTTATGTTAGTATGTTTAATTTATGTTTACTTTTATTTATGTTGACAAGAGAAATTAAAATACAACTAAAATAAAACAACAAAGACGCTAATGAAACAACAAAACACTCTAGAACATCGACCAAACAAAACAACAAAAGACACTAATAATATAACAAAACAAGCTACTAATCACTCTTGCGCGTTTGTACAATTATTCCTTCTATGACCCGATTGTTTACATATTCCACAACTAGTAATACGAGCTTGATCGGGATTACGAACATCCATCTCGTTGTATATTCTTCCGGCACGCCTTCTACCCCTTGAGGTGGTAATTTTTGATGAATCTGCTTTAATCTTCCAACCCGAGGCTGTCCAATAATCAATGTGAGGTAGCGGGAAAAATTCACCATCGTATTGCGATTTATACGCAGCAACGGTGTGTAATTTATTGATAATGTTGTTAGTTGAATCACCTCTTTGATGACAAACTGCAATAGCATGTGAGCAAGGAAATCTATCAATTTGCCATTTCCCGCAGGTGCATGTTCCTTTTAGGTACTCGGCAGTATACTCGTTTCCACCAGTTTCGTTTGTTTGTAGTTTCGTCTGTACCCTGTACCTCCCACTTATATAACCGAACTCAGTTTCATTTGTTTGTAGTTTCCTTTTAGGTACTCGACAGTATACTTCCTTTGTTGTGTTGTGGAACCTATAGCCCAACACAACTGCTTCAATTGAGACACCTTAAATTTCTGCATTAAGTTGCTTCTGACGTGTCTTAGACAAAATCGGTGAAAACCATTAGCTTTCCATTCTGGAAGAGTTTTCATCGCATTAATAATGCCTTTGTGTCTATCAGAGATAACATACAACTTTTGATCTCGTTACATGGCGATCTGGAGCCAGAATTGTTGCAAAAACCAACACAAGTTGTCCACCGTCTCCTCATCGACAATCGCGTAAGCTACCAGTAATACGTAGTTGTTTGCATTTTTTGTAAGTGCGACTAACAACTTCCCGCGATAGTCTCCCCTCAAGTGGGTGTCGTCAACATATATTACAGGCTGACAAAACTGAAATGCTTTTATTGCCGGCCCAAATACCCAAAACACATACTTAAAGGTATGGCATTGGGAAGAATCGGAGGGACTGTGTAACCATTCAACAACAGTAGTAGGGTTCGAGGTTTGTAATGCTGAAATGTACTTAGGTAACTCTTGAAAGTTAGTCACCCAACTACCGTAAATCCTCTCTATAGTAGCCTTCCTAACTCGCCACGCCTTACTATAAGAAACGTCAACTCTAAGCTGGTTTTTTATATGTGTCTTGATTTGTTTCACGGTGTATGAAATGTCTTGACAAATTAAATGGATGATGTGTCTTGAAATATCTTTGGTTGTCAAACTTCTGTTGTTGTTTTCCACAACTGTCCCGTAGCAGTTGTGCCTATCCACCCATTTAACAATTCTAAACATGTCGTCATTGCTCTTTTTGGAAGCGTAGACAAACCATTTACATAGGTGGGCGTCTAGATGATTAGTTTTGCACTTAGGGTTTCTTGTGTAGCATTTTGCCCTCCATTTATTATCTTTGGATTCAGCAACATATAATTCACGGTTACAATCTATATTCCATCGCCTAACTGCACCCATCAACTCTTCTTTATCTCTGAAGTACAAACCAAGACGAATTTGTCCAAACTGATCGTTCCATATATCCATGTCTTCCTCATCATCAAAATCAGCAGCTTCATACTCTCTCAATTCTTCGGGATCTTGAGAGTAGTTGGTGACTATATGTGAGGGTTCAAGGTTAGCAGTATAATTATACTGCTCAGGAATTTCAACTTGGACTGCATCATCATCAGAGGATTCTTCATTTGATGGAACGGATTCTTCAGTGCTTGGTGGAGTGGTATCCGGCTCGAAGTCGTCATCAATATTGGTATTAGTAGACGGATCGGCTTCAAATTAAAGTGAATTAGAATTCTCTTGATTAGAATAAATCATTTGTTGAGGAGCCTCGTATATAGAAAAACCACGTAGAAGATCCATACAACTAGAATTTTGTACAAACGTTATTGGCTCAATACCAGCATATACGTTAGGACGAAAACTTGGATTTGTTGTGGCTAAATAATACAACACGTCAAGGCTAGGATCATTGAAAATATCAGATGATTGGGAAAACCCTTGAAAAGTGTAATATAGTTTCATACTCAACGTATAAAACTCCTTTTGAATTTGAAGATGAAGATAAATCATATCAACGAATTCTTCGTATGATATTTTCTGTTGAACAATAATCGTACAACTTTTAGTCGAATTATCACATGAAATAATCTCATTTTCGTAGAAAACACTACCACCCCAATACAATTGAACAAATATGGGAGCAAACATATTTGATGAATATTGAAATTTTTACCAATTAAGATTGTCATAGTGTACATTTATAAACTTCAAGCATATTGATCATTTAATTTTTTTTTTAAATTATGTGTACTTAAATGTATTTTTTATTATATTTGAGAATGACTCGTACTCTTTGCGTATTAGAGAATAGCAATGGCCTACCTAATCCTGTCGCCATTCCCATTGGCGACATCTTTGTACCTGCTTGTACTGTTTGACTAGACAACACACCAAAAGTTGCTGCCATTTGGAATGTCGACAACTTTTGTATTCAATTAAGAAAGCTGTTGCCATTCCAAATGGCGACAGCTTTGACTAGGATAGTGACCAAGATCTTGAAGCTGAGATGGAGGTGTGACCGGAAGCTGTCTCCATTCCAAAGGGCGACAGCTTTGGGTTCACTGACTGACCAGACACATCAAATGATTGGGGTGAGAAATTAAGAAAGCTGTCGCCCTTCTGAATGTAAGGTGAGAAATTAAGAAAGCGATTTAAAGTGTCGTATAAAGGACCTGCTTATCTCTGGGGCAGATCTTAGATACTTGGGTGGTTTGAAGGTAATGCTCACTTTCAGTTCTTCGGTGGAGGCCAGGAAATTTTTGTATGATAAAAAGAAGGATCATGAACTAATTTTCAAGGAACTATTGATTTGGGATGGTCGAGATGTTCCTTTTGATAGAATCGCTTTGGTGCAAATTTACGGGGTTCCACAGCATCTGTGGGTAGGTGGCACATTTGAACGGATCAGGCAAACTATTGGAAAAGTTGTGGAGTGCTCAGTCGCTTCCTCTGAGTCGGGTAATCTTGCCTTCGAGGAGATCGGCATCTTGTTTGATAGTCCCCTAAGGGTATCCAGAAGTATTAATTTAGAATGGAATGGGAGAAACTAGCCGGTGTGGATTCAGGAGATGTCTAGGTGTTGGGACCATGATTCATAAAAAAGCCGGTAATTTATGTTGCTTCGTCGTCGGCAACATCCCCGGGTGACGCCAGGGAACCTCTCCGGTGAAAATTTGCAGCACCTCAAGAAAGTCGGATGGAGAAGGGTCGCATTCAAGGGGGATTACAAACAGTTGCATGGGGGCACCAAAGTGTTTTCGTTGAACGAGGTATCATTAAATGATGGTAAAAAAAGGCAAGAATATTTCTTGTGTTAGGATATCCCAATCTGGGGGCGTGGTCCCACCTGGTTGTCAAAATAATACGGATATGGATTTTATGGGGAATTTGGGCTCCGACCCTTTTGGGCTACATGAACTCATATTTAATATGGTGGCCCATTCTAAAAAAAAAGAGAAAAGCCCATTCGCGATCTCCTCAACAAAAAAATAAAGTTAGCTGATCTTCCGTCAGATCCCAGGAAGAAAGTTAAGATTAAAACAACGAATCCCTCGGAGCGCGCCGATCACCCTCAGTCGATGTGTAGCAGTTCAAGTTTCAGGAGTGGAGATGGGAAGCACACCCCAATACACTCTCTGGACGGTGGGGGGGCAGGGGGTCCTATTTCGGCCGATCACAGCACCCCGAACCAGGTTGGGGAAAACGAAGGGGAAGTAGGCTCGGGGGGCTCTAGGTCTAGGGATGGTAAAGGAGCTCAAAATTATGCCTCCATTCCGGTGGACCTTAACGAACCCCCAGGGCTTCCACTAGTATGGGGCGTGAAGGGGACTCTGATGATTACAGGTGTACGGACATGGAAATGGAGGTTCAGGACACAATTGAGATTGGGCAATGTGTGGGAATTGATGTTTCCAGCTTCAAGGACCAGGTAAGGGAATTTATCTTGGGGGAGGGGGGTGAAAAATTGGTTTGATGGATTTTATGAGCATAAAATCTAGGGGGCTCAGTGGTCCAGAAAAGAGGGCCTGGATAAAAGGTTTTAGAATCAAAAACAAAATTCATTCACATTTGGGAGTTGGAAAAGGTTAATCCCCGAAGTCCGTGTGGGGCAGGGAAGTTGAGTTCGAATGGGTAGAATCAAATGGGAGGTCCGGGAGGCTAATCTGCCTTTGGGATCCAGGGTTTTTGGTATCTCATACTCCATCAAACATCGTAATGCTCTGATTATTTTTGGCCGGCTTAAGGGTTCCAATGGGGGGATGGCAATTGCAAATGCGTACGCTCCACAGAAATTGAATTCCAAAACAATCTCTGGTTTCCTGAAGACGACTAAAGAGAACAATCCTGGTCCATGGATTATGCTTGGGGATTTCAACGAGGTTTGATATGCTTCGGAGCGGCTTAATTCGGATTTTAATTTAACTGGGGCAGGTAACTTTAATGATTTTATATACGAGGCGGATCTTCTAGAATACAACATGGGGGGGGGGGTTTAAGTTCACATACATGAGTGATAATGGGCTCAAGGCAAGTAAACTTGATAGGGCCTTAGTGTGTAGGGAGTTTATGGATAAATGGTCGGATACATCTCTAACGGTCTGGCTCCGGGTAATTTCCGATCATTGTCCCATTACTCTAAAATGCTCAAGTGTGGATTTCGGGCCCAAGCCTTTTCGGTTTTTCAATTCTTGGATTGGGAGAGAGGGGGTCTTGGGTATAATTGAAGGGGCCCTAAAATTACCCGTACCATCGGCAAGACCTGACGCTGTCCTTGCCGCCAAGCTGAAAAATGTTAAATTCGCTCTTAAAAAATGGATTGTGGTACATCGCAATAGAGAATAGGAACAAGCTGACTCATTAAGGGTGCATCTGAATAATTTAGAAACTATGGCAGAACTTATTGGGTTGAACTCAAATGAGAGTGAGGAAAGAATGGCTACAAAGGCAAAACTATTGGAGTTGGAAAAGATGAAAGCGGAGGATTTAAGGCAAAAGGCGAGGATCAAATGGGCAATCGAGGGGGATGAAAACACTTCTTTTTTTCATGGTTTGTATAACTCGAGGAAGGCCTCCAACAGAATTCACGGGATCCGAGTTAATGGGGTGTGGTCTTCTTGCCCTTCGGCTATAAAGGCTGGGGCATGCAGTTTTTTTTAGTCCCAATTCCAGGAAAAAATGGCCACTTGGCCCCCCTGTTATGCCAAGGAATAAAAAGGCTATCCGAAGACGAGGCGGCTTCTATCTCTTCGCCATTTTCATTAGACGAGATCCGAATGGCTGTTTGGGACTGCGGGGTGGACAAAGCTCCAGGCCTGGATGGTTTCAACTTTACATTTATAAAACAATATTGGGAGTTCCTGAAGGTAGATTTTCAAAAAATATTAGGTGCGTTCTATGAAGATGGGGTGATTAGTGGGGTTTGTAGTTCCTCGTTCATTTCCCTCATTCCAAAATCAAATGATCTGGATTCCTTTAATGATTATGGGCCCATTTCACTAATCGGGTGTATTTGCAAAGTGATATCCAAAGTGCTTGTCAATCAAAATTGTTATTGGGTATGTCATCTCGGAATCTCAAACTGCTTTCCTTGCAAAAAGAAACATCCTTGATGGGCCGTTGGTGGTGAATGAAATATTATCCTGGTTGAAAAAATCTAAGTTGAGCGGGTTGGTGTTTAAAATTGATTTCAACCATGGTTGTAAAAATCGCTAAGCGCTAGTCGGGCGGTTGGGTGGGGCCTAGGCGGGATTAATCGGATTGGAATTTTTATATGTAATTTTCAGTTTTTTATATATATACACATATTTTTATATGTAATTTTCAAAATTATATATATACACACACACATTTTTTAAAGAAGCTGGAAATTACAAGAACTAAACTGAAAATCGCAGGAAATTTGCCTGAAAGTCGCTGGAATCTCGCCGGAACCTGCCTGAATCTCACCGGAACCCTACCGGAATATCACCGGAAAAACGGGAAGTGGCCGATTTTTGGCCGACTAGGTCCGATTAGGCCCGCCTAGGCCCGATTTTGACCCAATTTTTCCGATTAGCGATTTTTAGTCCGATTTGGCCAAAATTAATCCTCGACCCGCCGCCTAGCGACTAATCGGCGCCTAGGCGCGATTTTTACAACCATGATTTCAACAAGGCGTTTGACTCAATTTCATGGGAGTTCATCGATTCCATATTGCACCAAATGAACTTTCCTCATAAATGGAGAATGTGGGTTAAAGGAGTGCTGGGCTCGGCTAAAGCTTCTGTTTTAATTAATGGGTCCCATCCAAAGAATTTACTTGCTCTCGAGGGGTCCGGCAAGGGGATCCTTTATCTCCGTTTTTATTCCTTATAGCAATGGAATCGCTTAACTGGATGTTAGAAAGGGTTGGGGTTCTTGGGGTCTTTAGGGGCATTAAATTGCCTAAGAATGGGCCGATAATATCTCACCTCCTCTTTGCGGATGATGTTAAAATTATGGGCGAATGGTCAAAAGCAAACTTCAAGAATCTCTTAAGGGTAATGAGGTGTTTCTATCTTGCTTCAGGATTGGTTATTAACTTGTGTAAATGCAGTCTTCTAGGCATTAACGTAGCGGATAATAGTGTGGCGGAAATGGCTGAAATTGCTAAATGTCAGGTGGGGCGGTTACCTTTTTCGTACCTTGGAATGAAGGTCGGAGCGAACATGAATAAGTATAAAAATTGGAGGCCAATTATAGATGTTTTCGAGGCAAGGCTCTCGGTATGGAAGGCTAAGAACTTATCCATCGGGGGTAGGGTGGTGTTGCTTAGATCTGTACTAGATAGTCTTTCGGTCTATTACTTCTCCTTATTCAAAGCTCCGGATAAGGTGATCAACAAGCTTGAAAAAATTAGAAGAAAATTCTTGTGGGGAGGTGATGGGATCAACAGAAGGATTCACTGGGTAAAGTGGGACACGGTTTGCGCTCCAAAATCAATCGGGGGTCTCGGCCTGGGGTCACTTAAAACGGCTAACTTGAGTTTGCTAGCAAAATGGTGGTGGAGGTTCATCTCGGAAGGAAACCCTTTATGGAAGAAGGTGATTCTCAGCATTCAAGGATCCTTGAGGGGTTCAGCCTGCATACCAGGGAGAAGGGATACTGCTGGGGTTTGGGGAAATATTAAAAAATGGAGCTTGTGTTTAGCAAACGAAATCTGATCTTTAAGGAAATGGTGGTAGAGAAGGAAGGAAACTGGATGTGGAGACATGAGGAGCAGGGGGGTTTTTCTGTCCGTTAAATGCGGGGCCTGCTTTGCCCGGCCCAAACCGCAGCAGGCGCTTTTGTGTTAAATTGGTGCAGTGCTGTCCCGTTAAAAGTTAACATCTTAGCTTGGCGTGTAGAACTCGATAGGATCCCCACTCGGCAAGCTTTATCAAAGAGCATGGTCAATATAATGTCTGATAGTTGTCCTCTCTGTTGAATATTGAAAACTGAATTGTCGACCTCTCATTAACAATAAACATAATATATACAAAAAGCAGCCTCAACCAAAAGGGAGACAAAACAAGAAACCGAAAATCAAATCCTATCAATGTAATAAATACATAATTGACTATACATATATAAACGATTTTGACAGCTGTAAATTAGGGGCAGAATGTGACAGCCAAGAGTCCCCCGCAGTTGGAGCAGTAGATGGTCGGATGCTCAAGCTGGATTTGAACCGAAGAAATAGGTGTCGCGGGAGACCTTTAGTGAAAATGTCCGCGTATTGATAGTCGGCAGGAACGTGCAGAACGCGAACAGCCCCAATGCGGACTTTTTCCCCCCAAAATGAATGTCAATCTCTACGTGCTTTGTTTGTTGATGATGAACCGGGTTTTCAGTTAGGTAGACGGCTGAAATGTTGCCACAATACACAATGGTAGCCTGTCGGGTCGGAAGATGGAGCTCAAGAAGGAGACTGCGAAGCCAACTTGTTTCTGCAACAACGTTAGCGACTCCCCGGTATTCTGCCTCAGCACTGGAGCGAGAGATTATAGGTTGACGTTTTGAGGACCACGAGACTAGAGTATCACCAAGGAAAACGTAATACCCGGATGTGGAGCGTCTCATGTTAGGGCAACCCCCCCAATCTGCATCAGAATAAGCTATGATTTTCAAGAGTTTGGAGGGGGTTATGTGCAGGCCATGATTGAGAGTGCCTTTAAGATACCGTAGAATTCTCTTTAAGAAGTTGAAGTGCGGTTATCTAGGGGCATGCATGTAGAGGCAGACTTGGTGTACGGCATACGCAATGTCGGGCCTGGTGAATGTTAAGTACTTCAAAGCACCGGCTAGGCTGCGGTACAATGTGCCATCAGGTAATAAAGCACCGCTCGGCCCGCTGAGTTTGTTGATAGTGTCAGTTGGTGTAGAAGCAGGTTTGCATAAAGTCATATTGGCACGAGCGAGAATATCCTTAGCGTACGATTCCTGAGAGAGAAAAAGGCCACAATCTTTCGATTCAACTTTGATGCCAAGGAAATGATGGAGGCAACAGAGATTGGTCATAGCGAACTCTCGGTTTAAAGAAGACATAATCTTATGCAAAAGTGTGTCATTCGAGGCAGTGAGGATTATGTCGTCCACGTATAACACAAGGTATGCCATATGGTTTCCTTGTTTGTAAACAAATAATGAAGTGTCACTGGTAGTGCTTCGGAAACCGCACTGTGTGATGTAGGTATCAAACCTGTGGTACCATGCTCGCGGGGCCTGTTTGAGGCCATATAAGGACTTGCGAAGATGACATACGTGGTCCGGGTTAGAGGAGTCACGAAATCCAGGTGGTTGAAACATGTATACTGTTTCATGGAGGTCTCCATGTAAAAATGCGTTCTTGACGTCCAATTGGTGGATAGGCCAAGAACGGGAGACGGCAAGGGTAAGCACGGTCCGTATGGTGGTTGGTTTGACCACCGGACTAAATGTCTCATCACAATCAATTCCAATTTGTTGGCTTTTTCCATTAACCACCAAGCGTGCTTTATACCGTTGAAGGGAACCATTTTCATTGAATTTGTGCCGGAACAGCCACATACACCTGATTACATTTGCATTAGTAGGTCTAGGGACCAATTCCCAAGTGTGATTTTCCATTAGGGCCCTATATTCATCGTTCATAGCCGCATGCGAGTTTGAATCGTGGAGAGCAATGAGGTGGGATTTGGCAGGGGGGAGATAGAGGGATTGGTTGTTATGTGAAAGGTGTATGGAGTACGGGTTTTCATTGTACCATCTTTAGACCGTGTGGTCATGGGATGTGTAGGTGGAGCTGGGGGCTGTGGTTGAGTGGCGGGGGCGCGGTGGGTGATGGCTGATGGGTAGATGTGGGCTGAAGTGTTGGCGTAGGCTGAGATATTGGTGTAGGATCAGGTGTAGGGGTAGGTTGGACGATGGCAGGATGGACAGGGTTGGATGTAGTGTGCTGGTTGGGTGGTGGCATTGGCTGGTTGGATGTATTAGGTTGGTTGGGTTGTGGCGGGGGCTGGTTGGGTGGTGGCGGGGCCTGCTGATCAGGTTGAGGGGAAAGGGGGGCTGTCTTGGTCGTCTAGAGTAAGTGAGAGGGTAGGTTGTATGGTGGATGTAGGAGGCTGAGTATGTGTAGGAGAGGTGGGTTGAGAGGATGTAGCGGAAGGTGGTTGTTGAAAAGTGATGGGTGAGGGGTCGGTATCAAGGAAGTTGGTAGTCATGAGGGGTCGTGGTGGTAGAAGCAAAAGGGAAAGTGGATTCATCAAATGTTACGTGTCGAGATAGAATCACTTTTCCCGTGGTGACATCCAAACACCGATAGCCTCGGTAATCAGAGGGGTATCCGAGAAAAACACAACAGTTGGACCTGGGGGCGAGTTTGTGGGGACAGGTGGAGGACATGTTAGGGTAGCATGCACATCCAAAAATCCTAAGATGAGAATAGGAAGGGTGAAGATGATAGAGAGTGGATGTGGGTGTTTTAAAGTTTAATAGCTTGGTGGGGAGAATGGTGTGAAGATACACGGACGTGTGCAAAGCTTCCACCCAAAGGTTAGGTGGGAAGGATGCACGGGTGAGTAATGATAGCATGATTTCGTTTAGGTGACGAATCATGCGTTCGGTTTTCCCGTTTTGTTGGGATGTATGGGGCACGAAAAACGAAATTGTAATCCGTTAGAGGTGAAAAAGCTTTTAAAGTTATGGTTATCAAATTCGCCTCCCATGTCACATTGGAAAGATTTTATGGGAAGATGGAATTGAGTTTTTATAAACTTAAAAAATTGTGTGAATTTAGTAAAGGTTTCAGATTTAAATTTTAATGGGTATGTCCAAGTGTGGTGGTGAAATCATCAATTAGGATCATGTAATATTTATATCCTGTTTTGCTTGGGATTGGGGAGGTCCACAAATCACAATGTATAATATCGAAAGGTAAAACAGTACATGATGTGGAAGAAGTAAACGGCAATCTTTTATTTTTAGCAATATTGCAAGAGGAACAAAATGAAGACATACTAGTTTTATTACATGAAATGAAATTACGGGAAGATAAAAATTCCATGACAGGAGTTCCCGGGTGGCAGAGACGATCGTGCCAAGGATTTGGTGATGATGACGCTATGAAGACAGATGCCGTCGGGTGACTGGTGAAAGGGTAGAGATGGCTAGAGCTATTCTGTCTGCTCAGGATCTTCCCATCCTGAAAATTCTTCACAGAAAAACTGAATGGGTCAAATTCAACAGAGACCCAATTATCAGTGCTGAAGCGAACTGAAATAAGGTTTTTAATAACATGTGGTGTGTAAAGAATGTTTTTAAGTTCAAGGGGCTTGGATGGGGTTTTAAGTGTGGTGTGACCCGATCCAAGAACTGGCATGCGATTACCATTACCAACAAATATAGAGTAAATGGAATTAACTTGAGATGGAACCAAGATCATACCTTGGTCTGCAGTCAAGTGATTAGAAGCCCATGTGTCCATATACCACTGATTTGCATCGTTGTTAGGCTCCATAGTCATGGCCTGAAAAGCCTCTCCAATATCAGTGGGCTCAAGAGTGTTGTACTCCGTGAGGTGGGCCTGTGCAGTGGACTGTTTTTGTGGAGCAGAACTGGGCCGAGAGCAGTTGGTGGGCCGGGGTTACCATGGAGCAGCCCAACCAGGCTGGGTTGGGTAAGGACAGGGAGGTGGAGCAGTCCAATAAGGTGGAATAGTGGGCCAAAACTGTGGTCGTGGATAGGCCCACTGGTTTCTCTGTGGGCCGGCAGAATTTCCACGGGCTGAATCTGGGCTGCGACTGTTATAGTCTGGGCTGCGATTGGGCCGGTTGTTACTGGGCCTAGTGGGCTGGCGTCTGAACCTGCGAGGATTTTGACCTGGTCCAGTTTTAGTTGCAGGATCACGGTGTCAGTCACAGGGGTTATCAAGGGCTGCAGCGGCAATGGCAGGAGAAGGTTCACGTTCCTCCTGGGTCGACTGTCGCAGTTGTTCAAGCTGCAACATGGAGCAAGCAGTGTCCCATGTGGGAGTACTTTGATTGATGAAGGAGGCTGTGACATCAAATTCTCTTGGTAACCCTCGAACAAGTTGTAGAACCAGACGCTTGTCAGAGACCGGGTTATCAACATCGGACAACTGATCGACTAGTTCTTTGAGTCGTTGGCAGTAGGAATCAAGAGAAGGCATGGAGCTGAGTGTAAGATTGGCAAACTCTTGCTCTAGGGCAGCAGCCCCGGAGCCCTTGTTGTTGAGGAAAATATTATTAATGCGGGTCCAAGCTTCATAAGCAGTGGACTCACTCTTTAAGACATGAGCCAACAATTCGTCCGATAGTGTTCTGTAGATCCACTGTAGAACGATGGCGCCAATTTTGGACCAAGATCCATATTTACCTCAATTTTTTTTGAAAAATTGCATAAATAAACATTTAACCAAATCAATTCAGTCAATGTGGGACTAACTCACTTGGTAGAGGCTCTTGCCTTTTAGATTGGAGGTCCTGGGTTCAAATCCAGATATGGGGTGAAATATTTGGTGTAATTTAGGAGTAGGAGTAGGATAGATCTATCGTTCAAAAAAAAATCACAATTATTACCATTGACTCAAATTGTTTTTTTAATCATCACTAAAAGTGAATATTTAAAAAAAATCAAGAACTAAAAAATAGAAGATAGTTTTAAAGTTTTATTATTAAAAAAACGAGTTTTTAAAATTTTATTATTAAAAAACAAGATTTTTTTAATTTTACATATAAAATTTGAAAATACGACTTTTGTATTTGAAAGAAATATGTGTTAAAATAAAGTTTACTAATATTTAATTAGTAGTTTTTTTAATTAAGTTTGATATTTATAAATAATTTTTTTATTTTGATTTTGAAATTTTAATAGTTAGTTTTTTAATTAAAATTAAGAAATGTATAAACATTTATTTTTAAAAGTGTATTATATTGTAAATTTTTTTTTTAAACGACGAGTTTTTTTTTTAAATATGTTTGGTTTCAATTATAATTAATTAGTTTTAATTTTTTTTCACATTTAATTTTGGAATTTTAAATTTAAATTGTGTCGATATATTAAGGAGTGCGATTTTTAAATTTGGAGTTTTAGACACTACTAGAAAATGAGGCTAGTGCAACCTTTTTCAATTATGTTTCATTTGACTCTAATGCAACTTTGTTCCATATAAAGATTGCATTAAAAGATATAATGCAACTTTTTTCCTAAAAAGTTGCAAATTTGTATTGAAATTGCAACCTTTTTATTTAAAAGTTACGAATTTTACTAAAAGTTACAACCTTTTTCTAAAAAGGTTGCAAATTTTAACCTATTTCTAAAAAGGTTGCAAATTTATTAAAATTTACAACTTTTGTTAGAAATGTTCATTGCTAAAACTTAGATGCAACTCTTATTGTAAAAGTTGCGTAATTCAATGAAAACTACAAAAAAAGTTTAGAAAGTTAGTAATTTGTAAACCGTAAAAAACTTTTATTATTGTTTTGATGATATAATATTTAAATAATATATTTTATAATAAAATAATTGATAGGATTAATGTAGGAATACCTGAATTTGGAAAATAAAGGATGGGCTGCTGCTGATATTAAAAAAAATACTACCACTTTTGATCAGCAAAACTTGAACCCAGCGTTTTAGGAGATACTAGTATTTTTACCCCACGCGTTGCGGCCGAAAAAAATGTTAGCGAACAACCAACCCGTTTTGCAGGAAGTTTCGAAATACTTTTATGGGTGTACAACATAATACAATATAGCAAATAACCCACTTTACACACATGGAATTTATTATAAATTGTAGGTGAAGTAGAATGTATACATTAATTACACTACTATATATTTAGAAGGACAATAAATAGCATTACCAAGTGTGTGTTGGACATATGAATGAAAATGTGGTTCAGTACGGAATAAAATAATAACTTTTCTTTGAAGGCTTTTTGTCTTGATTGATGATGAAACACGTTAATTCTTGGTCTTTCTCTTTGCCGGTTCCTGATTTGTAGTACCTGAAGTTGAGGCTGACATAAGATCATATTATAAGTCTAATGAAAGTGTTAAATTTGCACACAAAAAATTGCTTATATGATGATTCAACAACATGCAATGAATGAATTATCGAGATACAAATAACCTCTAATTTAAGATATGGAAAATGGATCAATGCTTTCCTAAAAGAATAAAAGATGAAGGGAAAATATTTGATTCACAATGATGAATATACATGAGAAATTATCACTATTTTACCAACTTATTGACATGAATTCAAAAAACAATGTGTTACAGCAACTCCATGATAAAAGGCATATTAACTACTCAATTGCTTTTTATGAAATAAAATTAAATTGCTTTATATAATTTGCTGTCAAGATCATGAATGGTGCAAATGTTATGATACAATTTGTGTTGTTAGTGTCAAAATTCAACAGATTGTCAAAACAGTTTAAAAGCAGTCACAACAGTTTAAAAGCAATAAATATAGAAGTTAAAATTTTTGAATAAATAGAATAAACACTTGATATCTGATATTTTTGTATCTGATATGAGATTTCATAAGTCAAACCAGTGTCAATGTAGTAAAATATATCTTCAACAGTTTAGCAGCTTAAGCAGTTGATTTGTAATCTAAGCAAAAAGTATCTTAGTACCAATGTAATCATGAAACATTGACCTATATCAACAGTTGGCCTAAGCAATTTAGTGAAAGTGTTGAATTGTCAACGATAAAAAGGTTAATGTAGGCAAACTGAATTATTATTCTTAGTGTAAATTATAAAATATCGTAAATTTAATAATGTAACTTGTGGTAGGTACGGTCTCTTTTTCGCTTGTTTTGTAAAAGGTGGTGTAGGTTGAGACGCAGTTCCTTTCTGAGAGGATGTTGTATCGGCAATGTCGTTGTCCTCAAAGACACGATTGATAGCAATGGTACCGTCGGGTTTTATAGTGATTTGCATTAATTTTGGGATTCCTTTGATTGAAAGCATTGGAGGAGGCAGAACTTTTGGGTTTTTGTGCCCATGATTGATGACCATGTCGTGGCAGTCAATGTTTAGAATGGTACTCATTGCGTCATTGAAGAATACGACATTGGCGCTTGATGTGTTGTCGGCTATTGTTGCCTTTACATAGTACCTGTAAATTTCATATTAGATTGCTGAAATGATGAGAGCGCATTTGATTCATGTTAAAATTATGTGATTGCAAAAGCAATCTAGCAAATAAGTGTAATATAATTAATATTAAACATTAATGATGCTTTAAGTTAGTTTATAGTGCCATGGTCTTCGCACACCAGATCTTCTAATAGATGTCGTGTGTGACACAACGGCAAGTCCTTGAGGGAATTGATAAGTAGCATGTTAAAATATAACATGATTGAATTTTAATTATCGAGTCGAAGTACTCCTCTTCATTTGAATCAGCAACTGCCTCAATTGCATCACCCTGAGAAGATAATTGAAATATATTATATTTAGTACAATGTGTGTTTGACACCATCAAAGGTATAAGTAAATAATATTACATGAATATCCACTAATAGATAACACAAATCAGCCTTTTTGGAGTGTGGCTTCCACTTTTTAATAACTCTGACTTCAAGTGGGCTAGGCTTGTCTTCGAGGTTAATATCGAAGATCCTTTTGCAAGACATAGGTTGATGATGTATGCTGACAAAGAAAGACAATGAAAGTGAAAAGTAATTAATAGTGTGAAGAAATCATGTGCTGAAGCACTGTATGTAGAAAAATCAATATCAAGTGTGGTAGTAAAAGAACATGTTCTTAAAGATTGATTTCATTTAGGAAGTCTGAGTACACGATATTTTTTGTTACGTTGTGCTCTTCGTTTTCTAATGGGACCGTTAGAATTTTTAGTGCATTAGGTGAGGTTGCTCTTGAAAAGGCCACATATAGTTGTCTGTGACCGAAAACCGGCTCTGGTAGGTAAACCTCTATTTTGTTTAATGATTGCCCTTAGCTTTTGTTGATTGTCACTGCATAACATAACTTTACTGGGAATTGTTTTCTTTTGAAGGAGAAAGGCAATTCTTTATCGTTATGCGTAACATTAAATCGTGGTATGTATACACGATGGCCAATTGAAGTTCCTGTCATTATTTGTGCCTCAATAATTCTTGGTAATAGTTGTGTAATTGTTAATCGTGTGCCGTTACATAAACCAACTGTTTGATTTAAATCACGTAGTAGTATGATTGGAGCATTAACCTTTAATTCAAGACAATGAGGTGGAAGTCCATTAAAATTTAGTAAATTTAGGTAGTCTGTAGGATATAGCATTTCTGTGTTTCCATTGGCTCCTCCATGAGGAATTATGGAATCCGAGCTTAAGTAATTAGTGGTTGTACCCGGGGTCATATTAAGAATCATAAGATTGATTTCATCCACTGTGTTGTCTTTTGGGCATACAATTGCCTTTGTATAAAGCGTTGTAGTAGAAGGGTTTTCCATAGTGTGGTTTTCATAGATGAACCTAATTAGCTCTAATAGTGCGTTCTCGTGGAAAGGTATTATGTAAGTCGGCGGTATATGGATACGGTTAGTGTTATGTGGATCGTCTTTATCAGGTGTACCAAGAGTACCGTCTCCCACGTTAAGTAGCCAAGATGAGAAATTTGCAATATCAGCCTTTTGTTCTGGAGCAAGATTTGGTCTATGGAGCCGCATGTTTTCAGTTAATTTGTAGATTTTGAAATATTTCCATTAGTATGACCGTGGGAGCGATGAAGCTAAGATCGTTGTCTTTGACGCTTTAGGTTTAATTGGGAGCGTTTGTCTAAAATCACCGCCAAGTAATACTGACTTACCTCCAAATGGTTGATTTTGGTTATTAAAAAGGTCTTTAAGGCTTTTGTCTAATGATTCAAAGCATTTTCGATGTGGGAGCGATGAAACTAAGATCGTTGTCTTTGACGCTTTAGGTTTAATTGGGAGCGTTTGTCTAAAATCACCGCCAAGTAATACTGACTTACCTCCAAATGGTTGATTTTGGTTATTAAAAAGGTCTTTAAGGCTTTTGTCTAATGATTCAAAGCATTTTCGATCGTTCATTGGAGCTTCGTCCAAATCATTAATGTAGTTTCGGTTAATAGTTGTGCAAGATGTGTGCCATTTTTTATGTGACATATGGAATCGTCTATTGAGTCTAAAGGAATTTTAAATCGAGAATGAGCGGTTCTTCCCGAAGGTAACAATAACGAAGCTATGCCCGAAGCCGCGACATCTAAAACAATATTACCTTTTGAACATAATGCTGAAATAATTGTTGACCAGAGATATGTTTTCCCTACACAAAAAGTAGAACTTGTGCATTAGATGCTAATGTAGTTGTGACATCCTCATAAATGGTTTTTTGTTGTGTGTGCAAATGTGAGCGTAGTGACTCATGTTCCATAGCAAGTTTTTGTATGTCGTAGTTTTTTTCTTCCATGAGTAATTTATTTCTTAAACATTCAAGAAGGTTTGCACGTGGCATTGGAAGGCCATAATCAATTAATGATGTCGTCGAAGGTCCTGTTCTAAGGAGGAATTCAATTTCATAAAGCACGTAGTGTTGTATGTCTTCATTGTTCATAGGTCCGTATTTTTGTATTGCATCATCACTCATTTTATGCCATTGTTTGTCCCATAGTTGTTTAGGATTTGATATATCATAGTATAAAAGCATGTGAGTGAAAAGAGAGCGTAATTCAGAGGCAGTTGCCCATCTAGCAGCCTCCTCAAATGTGTGAGACCACTCTGTATCGTCATCAAGTAACCCTAGTTTCTCACATGCATTGCGAAATGTGGGACATGTTTTGCCTGAGATTGTTCTAATGTCCTCAAAGGTTTGGCAGCCTCTCTGGTGAGATAACAACATTCGTAAGTAGAAAGTTTCACCACAACTTGGATGTATGTATATAAGTCTTCCTATTGCTGGTGTTCTATTTGTTGATCTTCTTATCCAACATCTAGTGCTATTATCCCAACGGAATTCCAAAAGGTAATCAATGTAACGAAGATGACGACCATTCTCTTGTAATTGATTATTACGAAGCCACTTGGTTAAAGTAGTTCGCTTTATGAATTGGTTTGTTACAATCGTGTAAAGATTTTCAGTATCCTTGAAACTTATATTCTGCATGTTTTCTAAATGTACAGATAATACTTGAACTAGAGGAGTTCTATCATGAATCTGAAAATCAAATATTCTCCAAGAAGCCTCATGTGGACAAATGAAGCGTCCATCAATAAAGTTACTGATTTCATCAATATCGCAATTGGAGTTGATTTGTGCATCAACTGAAGTCGTAGGCTCCTTTGTAATTTTATAATGTATGCGATCCGCGCCTTTTGATATGTATTTAAATAGGTACTTGATGAGCATGCTCCAGCCGCAATACTCAACATTAATATGAGCTTGGTAATGTAGGCATAGAACCTTATTATATGGTACAACATAGGAATTGTCTAATGTAATCCCCTTCTTTAGAACGGAGTTTTTATTTGATCGTCTTCGGTGATGCATTGTTGACTCGTAATCCCTCGGAAATTTCTTTGAGCACGAACCTGTGGTCATACATGGTGCGTTAGGTTTAACGATTCCACATGGGCCATGCATCATCAATTCCGTTACAACTTTGTACAACTGAGGTTCCAATATGGGGTCTGGAATGAAGTTATCAATTTCTTGAGCATAACTTATTCTATGTGATTGAGTTACCCATAATAACAAATGGCAGTGAGGTAGGCCTCTTTTCTGAAACTCTATTGTATATAAATCTACACGAATAAATGTGTAGAGTTAGAAGAATAATAGATTTAGAAAGCGAATTTGTAACGTAGATATACATGATTTAAACGAATTACCTGCAGCTACCTGACCAAAGGGTTTTGAAGTCTTTAGGAAATTGATCAATGAATTTACTTTAATTTTAAATACTCGGGCAATTATATCCGGCCGCTCTTGCGCTTTTAGTGAAGGAAATTGAGCTAGATATCTTTCAATTTCAGGCCATTTGACATTACACGTGAAGGTAATAAAGTATTGTGGATTACCGTGCACTCGACATATTGCTAGTGCATCTTGGTAGTGCTTGTACATATATCGTGGAACTCCTGTAAAAGATGATGGTAAGATTGTTCGCTTTGCAATGGAACGACCCTCAGTGTCACCTCGACTAACAGCGTCATGAATGCCTTGAAGAATTTCCGTTCCGAGTATATTCTAATTCATTCTAATATAGTCAAGGCGGTTTTGTTCAATGCAAACGTAAGCGTCAACCAGATATTGTTGGAATAGAACACAGATTTGTAGGCATTTTTATCAAACACATATTTAACAGTTTGACCATTCTTTTGTGTAACAATCCAATGGTATTCAAGTAACATCTTATGTGCATGAAAAATCAGAAGGATAATTTATGAAAGAAACAAAACAGATTTATCATACATAAACAACATGGTATACTGTATAGGAAGAAAACACAGTAGATTTGTAACTGAATGGAAAAACAGATATATAAACCCAGAGATTGAAATTTAAGAAATCAGAAGGGCTTTTTAAATTAGTTTCAAATTCAGGGAAAGTCGTTGTATGGGGAGATTCTAAAGGGGATTTCAATAATCATAAGGGGACATCGAAATGAGTTAAAAATTTAGGGGAAAACATTAAAATCGAAGGAACGAACATACCTGAAGAGAAACCAATCCAAATCGGAAAAGTTAATGAAGATGGGTTGGCGAGAGCGACAGAGATTCTGAAGAAATCAATAGGGAATTTCAATAATCAGAAGGAAAAAGATTCAAATCAAGAAACGGCATACCTGAAGTGAACCAATCGGAAATCTGAACAGTCAATGAAGAAAGGTGGGTGAGGGCGACGGAGATTGGGGTAGAAAATTTTGAAAAGAAAAGATGGAGAAGAGTATGGGATGGCAGACGGTTATCATACGATTTGGTAACGGCATGGTCGTTGATGACGGTTGACGGCAGCGTTTGATGGATGGTGGGAGGTGACGGAGGAGATAAACGGCGGAGTAGGCATCGTGCAAATAGGACGGAGAGGAGACGGAAATTTTAATGTGCAACGGAAAAAAGAAAAAGACGCTTTTTAAGGTTTCTTAGAGGTAAGAATTTCATACTCTTTTTATGGTTTTTTAAACTACACTCAGCACTTTGAACTTGAAAAAGAAAACGCAAATCAGTCCTTTTCTTACTTGTACAAACTGCTGATAAAACTTGTACATACACATATTAAGCCTAGTTTCTAAAAATCTAGCCGCGTAAATTAGTTGCATCGAACAGAATTAAGGAAAACAAATATAAGCAAGCTTATCCTGTTTAGTGTGGGTGGTGTCTGAGAGGATATTAAGGTTGTCAACCCTGATGTTGATATTGGAATGTAATCTAGACTTAGATTATTTTGATTATGTATTTAGATTAGATATTGGTCATGAGGCAGAAAACAAAAGTCAAAGACTGTTTATTGACGGTTAATGACAGTTTTGTGGTACTCCAAACGAAGCGGTATAACCTTGTTAGTACCGTTTCATAGGCTATATATATACCCAAAATTGTAAATAATTGTTGATCAATTTCATCATAAAAACCGGTCTGCTTTGACCTTCGCTGGCAGACCAGATTCATCATAATTGATCACATGTTCTTATTCTATATCGATGATTGATTCTTGATTATTTTTCTTGATATACATCAGTTGAGTGGTCAAATCTGGTTTGGTTCAGTCAAAATATCCCTTGTCGTGTGTTTATTTCATCATGGCATGCTATTAGGCATATGTTGCCTACTCAAGATATGCTTAACAGGAGGGATATTAGTGTCCAAAGGGTTTATATTTTCTGCAAAGTCCAGGCCGATATGCATTCACATCCTTTCTTTTCTTTGAGTGCAAGTACCCTATAGCTGTTTGGTTAACAATGTTAAAATGCTGAGTCAGATTGACACCCACCTGATATCATGGCCTCATCTGATTGATTACATGCAAGGTTTACCTAATAATAATTCAATTTGGTCTATAGTTAATAGACTAGTGTTTGGAGCTACTATTTTATTTCATTTGGCAGGATAGACAAAAAAATGGATGTGGGTCGAGTAGGGTGGCAAGTCAGATGGGTTCGGGTCAAACATATGCTTTCTTACAATGGTTTACATCAGTTTTTGAATTTCAATTGTTGTTCGAATGCCTTTTGAGATCGTCAGTAACTAAACAACAGCTGATCAATGACCATATTTGGCTCTGAAAGTCAAAGTTTGGCAGTACACATATTTGGTCGACAAGTCATGTTAATTTTAATGCATTAAAGCTGCTAATAGTAAACGGGTTAGATTAATGCAATAAAATTGACAGTTCACATATTTGGTCAACATATCATGGTAATTTTAATGCATGAAATCTGCTAATGGATCAACGGGTCATATTAATGCACTAAAATTTGCAGTTATATTTAGTCCACATGTTATAGTAATTTTAATGCATGAAAGCTGCTATGGGGCAACGGGTCGATTAATGCAATAAAACTGGCAATTCACATATTTGATAAACAGATCATGGTAATTTTAATGCTTAAAAACTGCTAATGGGTCAACGGGTCATATTTTAACAAAGTGACCACCAATAACCTTATCTGACCATCAATAGCCCTAATTGGCTGTTAATGACCTTAAACAACCTCCAATAACCTCAATTGACTATTGTTTACTCTATAATATCAATAAATGACCTAAGTTGACCCTAACAGAACCAAAATGAACTTCAATTAGTCAATATTGTCCAAATTAATCAATTACCTCAATTAACCATTATTTACCCTATAACAACAATCAGTGACCTTCTGGTTGATCCTAATTGACCTAAATTAGCTTTAATTGGTCATGAATGACCAAATTATCTGTAACTGAGCATCAATGACCCTATCTGACTATGAATAACACTAATTAGTCATCGATGGCCGAATTCACCATCAAGAACCATAATAGAGCATCAATAACCCTAACTAACAAGTGACCTCAAATGACCATTATTTACCCTAAAACAATAATCAATGAACAATCAATATCCCTTATCGACCCTATCTGACCATCAAACACGATTGATCATACTTAAACATGGTTTATAATTGACTGAACTCTACTTGGTCATTAATGACCTAATTAACCCTATTTGAACGACAATAATCATAAGTGACCATGGATAACCCTATATGACCAACAATGACCATAATTTACCATCAATCACCCTAATATGCTATTAATGACCCTAAGCGATGAGTGTTAACCTTAATTAATCGTCATTGACCCCAAATGGCCATATTTACTATACTTCGTCGTAGTTCGATGTATTAACCTCAAATGACCATTAGTATTGATTAATTACAATCAAATAGTGGCAAAGGGGAAATTAGCACAAATTAGTGTTAGTTTGGATCAATTTGGGACCATTAGGGTCAATTAAGGTCCATACTGGTAAGCTAAAGGCGTTTAGGGTTAACTAGGACCAATATTGGTCGATGGTCGTAAATAATATTAAAGGATGGTCAATTATGAGTAGTTAGTGTCAATATTGGTTAATGATGATCAACTAGTGTCAGTTAGTGCTAACTTAGGTTAATAAGAGCAATCATAAGCAGTTAGCGCCCACTACGATGTCCAATAGTGGTAACAAGGGTTGATATGTTTCATTACGAACTATTAGAACTAATTACAACCCAATTTAATATTAAAATCCGACATAACCAATTAAGATCCAATACGAACCTTCTAAACCTATCATAACCCATTAGAACCTAATTTGAATTTATTTTTAGCTATTTAATTTTTTTATTAATATTTTTTGTAATGTTATTGTAAAAAAACTTGTGTATATTTCATTTCAAAACTAGAATATAATATGCCAACAACTATTTTTTTTTTTAAGTACTTTCACTAAATACCTTAATTATTTCCCTTTAATTTTCATTTTCGTAATATTTCCCACCTAAATCTTCCCCCTACCAAATTCTATTTCCCTCCCATGCTGAAATAAAATTTAAATTGGCGGCCAGAAGAGAAACAACTTTTGAAAATTCTAAAAGGCCGATTCTAACCACACACGGAATATTGCTAATTGGACACGCCGTCGCGCGATACGCCCTCGTATAGGTCAATACGAGGGCGTATAGGGTTTAGTCTCTGACACCAGAATGACACGTGTCATTCTCTGTGTCCCATATGATTCGTATTGCCCTATACGCCTCGTATGAGGCAGGGCTCAATATTTTTCTTCAAAAGTTGGAAGATTTGGTGTTAAATAATCTTATACGTGGCGTATAGACCTATACGCCACGTATAGGATTATTTATTTAATTATATTTTTTTTATAATAATATATTATTTTGTATTTTAATTTATATAATTTTGTTAATATAAGTTTGTTATCTATTTATAAATTTTATAAATTTTATATATTTTATATTTTTTTTAAACATTTATTATATTTTTACAGTATAATCAAACAAAATATTAAACATTACAAACCAAACAAAATATTAAACATTACAAACCAAACAAAATATTAAACATTACAACCAAACAAGTAAACTAAACATTATATACATTACATCATAAAATTAAATATATACATCAAAATGTTTTACATACATAACAACGAAATAAACAAAATACAAATAAAAGAACTAAACTTAATCGGCTTCGGCGTCACCCTGACCTGCCCCGCCCTCACCCTGAACGGGGTCGTCCGGATAATGACTTGGCGGTGGTAGTGGGGGTGGCTCGATGCCGGCGGCTCGTGACTGATTCACGAGCTGTCCAACCACCCACGTCATCAGGTCCTCCATGCGATCGAGTTGACGACCCTGTCGCCGTGAGTCGGCAACAAGGCCATCAAGCAATGCCTGGGTAGCCCAATCCAACCTAACAGACCGACGTACGTGTCGGGGATGCTGTGGCGGATGCTCGTGGACCTGCTCGACGTGTGGCGGCTCGTCCTCAATCGCCATACCCTGCAACGGCTGAGGCATAGGCGGGTCCCCCTGTCCAGGCATCTGCGGCAACGGCACCGGGACCCAAACCTGGTCCTGGACGGCCCCTACGAACTGAAGGCCCTGCGGGAATCGGTGCGTGATGCGCATGCCGCTCGCCGTGCGACGATCTAATCGGACAGGGGGAATGGCCGGTAACATCTGAGGCTCATGGTGGCCAAATGGTATGACCGACCGCATGATATGCGTGATGAATGCACCGCCATATAAAAGTCCGCGCCTCTGTCGCATATAGGCTGAAATAAAATAAAGCGCCATGCTCGTGGACAGGTCGCACCGCCTCCCAGTAAGCAGGCAAAAAAGGAAGAAAAGATCTCTATCAGTGCACCACTCACGGCTTTTCAGACGCGGTGCGATCGACGTCGAAATAAGCCGGTGCAGATATCTATACAAAGGGTCTCTAATACCCGAGACCCTCCCCTTGGTACCCAACCAAGGACTATCTGAAATCAAGCCCCAAAAAACAAGGAGTTCCTCCTTGTCAACCTCCGTCACCGCCTCGGTGAATAGCGGCGAGACCGTCTCAGGCTCGTAGTACAAGCCCGTCGTGACAGCCCACTGACGGAGGGTCTGACGGTAAACGACCCCAAAAATAGAAAAAGAAATACGATCCAGATCCTCAATATCCGGCGCCTCCCCGGGTAGAGGCTGCAGCCCAGTCTCTGAATAGATGAACGTCGAAAGAAACTCGACGACAAGCTCTCGGTATGTCTCCTCAAAAGAAAGGTCAAAAAGACGCGACCATGGCGTGTCCTCACCGATGATGGCCCTAGCTCGCTCGGCCTCATGCACCTCCTCGAGGAGGGCCCAATCCACCGCCGTACCCTGACCCATCTGCACCTCCCGGAGCTTCTGGCACCGGGAATAAGCCTCTGTATCGGGCGGAAAATCTAGAAAATGATAGTGCGCGAAATCGTCTAGCTGATCCATCTGAATATCATCATCATAATCCGCCATATCTGATAATAATTAATTGTTTTTAATATTTTAATTTAAATAATAAATAATAATAATATATTGTTTAAATTTTAAATAATAAATAATAATAATATTTTTTTTAAATAATAATAAATAATAATAATATATTGTATTTATTTTAAATAATAAATAATAATAATAATAATAATATTAATATATTGTTTTTATTATATTTTCTTTAATTGAATTAATTTATATAATTAAAAAAATTTTTAAATTAAAAACCTATACGCCATGTATAGGCTTATACGTGGCGTATAGGCGGTTGCCGATTAAACAAAGCTATACGCAGGCCAAATAGGCCATACGCGGGCGAGTTGCCGGGTAAACCAAGCCATACGCGACCAAACTAGGCCATACGCAGGCATGCGACCGGGTAAATTGAGCCATACGCAGCGTATAGGCTTATACGTGGCGTATGGCTTCATCTTCTTCCTTAGATCAATCCAGAAGAACTATACGCCACGTATGGTCCTGTACGTGGCGTATAGTTCTTAATTTCAAACCTAAAAATCGCTAATCTACCTAGTTTTACCGGCTAATATTCAATAAAAACCTAACATTAATGATCGTGGGTTAAGACACGTACCTTTTCAAAGTTTTTTTGATGGCACAATCCAAATCAACGAGCGTTTTATAAGCGGGTCGCGTATGGCTTTGTGTTTGTTTTTTTGGTTCGTTTGGTACAATACGGGGCCAAAACCAGATAAATCAAATGTATATACGCCACGTATAGGGCAATACGTGGCGTATAGAATACCAAAGGTTAGGGAAGATACGCCACGTATTGATCTATACGTGGCGTATAGAAATTTGAATTTTGAAAAAATTTGAATTTTGAAACATTTGAATTAAAATTAATTATTATTATATTTAATTAACATTATAATTAGTTATAATTAAATAAAAATATTTAAAATGACAATAAAATTAATTTAAAAAGAATTACAATACAATTTTAAACAAATATCATCCGAGATTCGTGAAATATTGTTGAAAACTAGATCTATTAGTGGCCATTATTTTCTTAAATCGTTCTATACGATCATTGTATATATTTTCCCATTTTGCTGCATCATTATTTCGGTGCAAATTCCAAAGTGCATTCGGCGTAGGAATCGGAAATTCTCCGTCTAACTTGACGTGGATGAAATGAGCATTTTTGACGTCAACTAACGATAAGACTTGATGTTGAACGTGAACGTTAGGACCAAACCACAATGGAAAAAATGTTTGATTACCGTTGATGCTTAAAAGATGAACAATCACCCCAAATCTTTGAGCAATTAGGAGTCCTGTGTATGGCATCGACATCCAACGACTAACTGGTGCGGCTTTCACATCCTGCCAATCTATTGTGTGACGTAGCTTATCATACTCTTGAAAGGCGACTCTGTCAAAATAGTTCTCCACCATTCCTCTTTATTGTCCATCTCATGTAGAAGTTGTTGTCGGACAAAGAGCCACCGGTTTTCATTTAACCCTAAGCCCAAAGCTACCGATCGAAAACCACAGTTACCGTCGGGTTTTACATCCTGTATATGTGAAATGTACGGATAAAATAAAGAGGGTATCGAATCCTTAAAACATTTTATATTGTTAACCGCATCATTCCCCGTAATCAATGGAAACCCAAGATGGGCGTTATCATCTTGCGGTTGCTTTCCTTTACTCTTAGTTGAACGACTGTGTTGAAAGACCGAACTCACTTGTATAGAGTCTTGTGACGCAATATACGAGCTGTGTCTCGCAGGGTCACATTTGCTTTGTTGGGATCCTATGAATGAGTTGTTTCTCGCGACATCCTGTTTCCTTTGTTGTTGCTTTTTCAAAGTTGGACGACCGCGAGTATCTTCTTGTACCATAGGCGCTTTCTTGTTACTTTTGCTCGGAAAGACAACCCCTGCAATTCTCGACAGCATACTTCTTTTGACCTGATCGGGTTGTGACATAATTTTGTTTCTCACTTGACCCAGTACCTTATCCACGTCTACATTTTCATCATCGACAAACGACGGTTTTAAATCAAGTTTCCTCCAGAAGACGTCCACTGCATCTAGAGGGATTATGCCACCTATATAATAATAATAATAATAATATATTGTTTAAATTTTAAATAATAAATAATAATAATAATTTTTTTAAATAATAATAAATAATAATAATAATAATATATTGTATTTATTTTAATTAATAAATAATAATAATAATAATATTAATATATTGTTTTTATTATATTTTTTTTAATTGAATTAATTTATAATAATAATAATTAAATAGTCAGAACAGTTTACCTGTAGCTTCGATATTTGCTAGACGACAAGCACACGGCAACCCACAACTACTGAAAAGTTGGCACCCACACGTTGCATTTTGTTTTCGTATATTTGATAACTTGTACCACTCGTTTTCTATCAAATCTAGAGCTTTATGTGAAACTTTACCGTGCAGGATATCAAACAATTGAATAGCTATGTGGCTGTCTATTTTCCTTATGATGCTTGTTCCAAACCCAAACTGTAAGTGATAATACTGATCTGATACAATTTCATCAACAAACCCAACAAGTCTATCTAGCGAGCTGTTAGCGTTTCTAAGATAGCTCTTTAAGAGCGAATGCTGGCTCTCGACTCGGTTCGTTGTATGTTGACCAAAATTGAGGTTTTTGTTGGACCACGCGGATACAAACTTTTCTTTATACGGGTCCAGCCAATATTTAGTCACATAATCAATAACTCCTGGAAAAATATTTAAGTCCGGATAAATATTTAAATACTGAAAATATTAAATATTTAATATTTAAAACTTACTTCCTCGTTTGGCTGCGTACAGACGTTCGTAAAGTCGGTTGAAGTTGTACTCGTATATATCTGGCGTGGGAGACTCACATAATACCGACCATGAATACTTGAAATTTTTCTAGTCTTCGTCTGTAAATGATGCCCTGCAATGTTTTGCGATATTCTCGTGTATGTGCCACCGACATAGGTTCTTGGAACAGCTTGGAAATATTTTATCACACGCGTTCATAAGAGCTTTGTCCCTGTCTGTTACTATCACACGCGGCTCCATACACCTTTGCAACATTGCTTTTATTTGAAGCCAGACGTAGTTTTCCTCCCGTTCTTTTGATATAATTGCATGAGCGACGCAAAACGACCGGTGTGTGGAGGTCACACAGACCACTTGGACAAATGGAAGTTTGTACATGTTTGTTTTGTATGTCGCGTCGATCATCAACACGTGCGGGAATGCACGCTACATCTCGTACGATTTCGGATGAACAAAGAATATCTCCTCCACACTATTTGTGTCAGGATCTTCTCGAGTATAATAGACGTATTTTTTTGAAGAAAGCAGGTTTTCCAGAATCTGTATTGGAGTTTCACCGACTCTCGTTTCGTTTTTTATCTTTTGTATTGCATTATAAATGTCTTTTTTAATGCAACTACTCTCTGGGTTTTGTTCCCTTATAGTTGCTAGAATGTTTCGTGGCAACATGTTTTGCGAATACAACTTCCCCACCAAAAGTTGTTCCGTCTGAGACACTCTCCTTGCAAACGAGTGCGCCTCAAGATGTTGACTAGGATCGTGGTTATGACTGTCATCCTTCACCGTTAATTTCCAATCACCAGTATTTTCTTGGTACTCTCCTTCCAATTTAAAGGGACAACCAATTTTCTTGCTACCGGCACGTCTAACCGTGGCAGTAGACGCACGTTCGCCTTGACGGTCACACACAAGCCACACCTTGATAAACGGTTCCGTCGGATCGTCGCCTTTTCTCCTCGATCGTCGGGTGACAATGACGTAACCATTGTCACGTCCTCTCCGGATAGCCCAATCAACCAACTGTTCACGAGACTGAAATTCTGGTTAGTTTTATAAGACATATTTTGATTATTTTGTTCTTCGTCTTCGGAGTCATCGGTTTGTTGTGTCGGGTAAGAGACTTCATCGTATACGTATTCGTTCGTGGGTTGTGTAAGGTAAGACGGTTCACCGTATACGAACTCGGGATTGCTTAGTGGCTCGTTCAAATCTGGAAGCCTTACCCGTTGATGAGAATAAACGTTGGACGAGACCTCCTCCTGGTTCACCTCTTGAACGCCAAAACTTTGCGGATTGTTTTCCACCGACTCGTTATAATATACCTGAAAACCGTAGTTACCATCCCACCACCAAGACATGTTTACAATTTTTGAATTTTGAAAGCATACGTTCGGTTCGAATGAGAATTCTGCATGGTTAAATACACAAAATTTGGGCCCTATACGCATCGTATAGCCCAATACGATGCGTATAAGGTACGATGTGATGGGTTTAGTGGCAGAAGGAATCTCGTATCCTAAACTGCATCGTATTGACCTATACGATGCGTATACGAGGTTTGAATGACAGGTTGTAAGAGAATGTCGGGCACGGGAATTTGTGAAGGGCTATACGCATCGTATTGCCTTATACGATGCGTATATGGCCAAGTCCGATTAGCATTCTCCGTGTGTGGTTAGTAGTCCCCTTCTAAAATTCATATCAGCAGCATCGCTTTTCTCCAAGATCGCGACCTTCATCATTTTGTTTGAATCGATGCTACCGTGGTTCAGATTTCTCTACTCTTCGCGTTATATCCACTCACCTATCGTCACGCCCGGCTTCACCAGGTTAAAGAATAGGATGTTTTCTTTTTAGATTAGTGTTTGCAATTCATCCGTTCAATTCATATCCCCTGTCATTTTCAATTCTGTATCCATTGTTATCTTTGTTTATTTGCAGAATGTTCTATTACGATGGTAAAATTTGCTCTTCATTCTTCAAAGTAAATAAACCCTAATGTTTTGGATTCTTAATCCGAGATTAGATGCGTGTTCTCATGTACTGTTTAGTGCTTGCTCTATATATGCTTTTTGAATGTGGCATGGGAAATTCATCCAGGTGCCATGACAATTGTTGAAAATATCAAATTTCATGATAGTTTTTTAGTTTGTGTTGTGATGTATCATATGAAAACTTTTTCCTTACTCTCTGGTAATTCTTCCAATTCTTTCCCCTTCTCCATATGGTAATGCCTTCAATTTGAATCTTGACTTTTTTGTATATGTGTTTGTAGATCTGATGATAAACCAAACACAAGAAAAGAACTGATGTGAATCTCTTTGTCAAAAGGAAAGAGGTATACCATACCATGTTGGATCTCCATCAAATCTATCATTTTGTTGAGTACTTTATTGTTATGAATCAGTTTTTGATGACATGTGACTCTGAATAAATTGAAAGGTCTTGATTATTATTAATTGAAATTCTTCTTGTTTTATTTAGCAATTAAATCTGTTTTGTTCTTGACTGTTTTACTGAGTTATTATCAATTGAATCTGCCTGCTTTTCTGAATAACATATGAATCTGTTTTGTTCTTGACTGTTAATTGTTATCAACTGAATCTGCTTGATTTTCTGGTTAGCATCTGAATCTGTTTTGTTCTTGACTATTTTGTTTGATTTTTTAACAATTTAATCTGCTTGCTGTTTTGATTAGCATATGAATCTGTTTTGTTCTTGACTATTTTGCTAAATTATACCAAAAGAAATTGCTTCAAATCAAGAGGGAACTTATAATCCTATTTCTTTAGTTATTTTCTTAATACTATTTGGTCAGACATAAGCTAGGTAGACATAAAAACATGGAACACATAAAACCAAAGATTTTGTTGGCATCCCTTCTTGGTAGAATATGAAAATGATATACAACTCTTGTCACATGGTAAATGGGGATAGAAAATAAAAACCAATTTAAACAGTCACATAAATCTTTAGTTTTGGAAATAGCAACAGATAAAGTTTTATGGTCATAGTTATTCTTAGTAATGTACAAATGCAGATCACATAGACCCTTACACTTCATTATGAAGAGATGAAACAGAACATGAGTTCCAAACATCAGTTGGATTTTAATGATGTAACAAATGGCAGACATAATTTGTTATGCATGTATTTGTGTTGTCAAGATGGCTTCCTTGGTCTTTGTTAATCAATGGCTTTTAGCTCCATTTATCATCATTTTCAAATACAAGTTTGAAGCACTTGTTCTTGATCATTTCCATACCGAATAGTGTTAAATTCTTGCTCCATATCTGTCAATGAATGATTGTTTTTTTTTCTTTTTTCTAATAGTTTCTTTTTTTAGTTCAGGCCCACAAGGAACTTCATGTTAGGTCTTCCTTTGCCAAGAACTACAAAATTCAAAAGATGTGGTTCACATTTGACTGAAGTGGTACATTTTCTAATGAAACATAATTTTAGAAACACTTTTTCTTTTAAGTACAATAATATTGGAGCATGATGATCCTAATAGTTGTTCTGCCATGTCAGGTTAAATCAATATTATCCAAAGCATTGAGTTGTTCTTTAACTGACACCAGCTCAATTAAAAAGGTGTTGGATATCACACGGATCGTATACTTAGAAATCTATTTGACCAATATATAGACAATGAAAATCTCTTTGGCCAATATATAGACAATGAAACCAACGTTATGTTAGTAATGAACCACATCTGAAATTGTAAGTCCTTTACTCCTTTTACTTTTAACCTTATGTAAAGACCTGTATTTTTTAACATTCACCCTAGCTTGATTTCAAGTATATAGAATTGTTTTGATATTATTTTTTTAAATATTTTTGGACAATATTACAGGAACAAATGAAGAATTACGAACCTATTTTTTAACAATGAAATCAATGTTTTGATGGCAACGCTATGGTAGATCTTTTTCTAGTTGTAATGAACAAAGAGAACTACATATATCGCCAACTTTATGGTAGAGGCGTTATAAATACATTGATAAAAAGAGTAGATGGTGCTTACACATCATACATGATTTTGGAGGGGCTGATGGAATTATTCAAAGCAAACGTTCAAGTTGAGAAAAACCAGTTGCTGGAAATGCGCAAAGATATTGACAGCCAATGACAAAACTTGGAAGCTATGGTGCGTAAGGTTATAAAACAATTATTAGTTGTAGATCAAGATGAGTAGAATGTTTTCATTTCTCTTTATTGTAACTGACACTTTGTATTGACTGTATTGTTATTCAAGTTTGACAAGCATGTTAAAGTACATCATTTGACTATCAATGTTATTATTGTTTTAGCGTAATTGCGATTAAATGCATATTAAATAATAGTAATTGAATTTATGTTACAAAGTTGCATTTGAGAGTAAAAATGTTGCATTTGTTGTAAGTAAGATTTGTAATAATGTTGCATTTACTGTAACAAAAGGTTGCATTTTTTTCATTAAAAAGATAATAATGGTTGCATTAAATCTAGAAAAATGTTGCATTTTTGTAACTAAACTATAATAAAAGTTGCATTTTAATATAAAAAAAGTTGTGTTAAAATGTAAAAAAGTTGCATAAAAAATGTTGCATTTAAATAGTATATGCAACACTTTAGAAAAAGGTTACATTAGCCTTTGAAAAAGTTGCATTAGGTCTAATGCAACTGTTTCTAATACAGCCCTCGATAAAAGGTTGCATTAGGCCTAATACAACATTTTCAAGGCCTAAAGCAACATTTTACTAAGGTTGCATTAGCTTCATTTTCTTGTAGTGAAATTTTGAATTTAAAAGACGATATATTCTTGAAATTTAAATTTAAATTTTTATTTGTATTTTTTATTTTATTTTAAATGAGATATTAAATATTAAAAGTTTAGCAAGATTTTCCGTAAAAAATGCGAGATTAAAAAAAAGTAATTTTGATACGTAAATTTAATTACAACTTAAATATTTATAAATATGTTACAACATCAATATTAAACTCTACAAAAAATCTGATAGAGTTTCAACAATCTAATAAAATGGAGAAACAACGCATGAAAGGAAATTGTTGACCAATTTAAATATCTTCGATTTTTTTAACTCCCTACGGCTTCAATCAGGTTCGCACCTTTTGTGACTTTTTTTTAAAACAGTTTTGACTATTTTTTGTTTTCAATCATTGATGAAATAAACTATATTCTTGGTTGCATTTAGTGGGTGTTAAACATATAAAAGTCACCAATACCACGTCAAATATTGTATACAATGAAGTATTTTCAAATTTGTAAATTATTGTTATAAGGTTTCATATTTTATATGTAATTTAATGTATTGCAAAAATTACACCACTTATGAAATGTATTTTCATGTATTTTTTTGATGTTTTAATTACTCTAATCCATATAATCTTAACATTTAACAAAATAAAAAATTTATCAATACGATCTTAACGTTTTCACCCCATGTATCACATAGGGTTAATGTAACATCCCAAAAATAATAAAACGAATAAATATAGCGAGACCGGTGATTTAGTTGGATTATTTAAACAAAAAGGGAGCGGGCCTGGGCCCGGCTTCAATGGGCCGAGGGAAGCCCATGCACATAAGAGGCAAGGCAGCCCTCTTCCCTGCTCATTTCCCCATCTCACGCAGCTTTTAGAGAGAGAAAGGAGAGCTCGGGTCTAGAGAGAGAAAGTGACGGATCAACTCGGGAATTTAGGAGAACGTTGCTGCTGTTCTCGTGATCATATCCTCTGAATCAGAAATCTAATCCAGGTAACGATTCGATCACATTATGAGTTTTTGTTCGTTTTAGGAAGTTTCAGGTTTTGGCTAAAAGATAACGATTTTGCGGATGAAACTTGAAAGTGAATTTAGGTATAGCATCTAGAATGAAAAATGAACGTTTTGATCAAAGAAAATTTAGATATCGACCTGATCAGATTCACATGCAGAACATTCGGATTTTTGGGGAAGGCGATAAGTGCAGACCCATCGAAACTACTTAGTTTCGATATGTGCAGACCTATCGAAACTACCCAGTTTCGATATATGCAGACCCAATCAAAACTACCATAGTTTCGATATGAGCCCCCGATCCGAAGCTAAGATAATACATAAGTTACTATCGAAACTACCTATCGAAACTACCAAGTTTCGACAGAAACAACCTATCGAAACTACCAAGTTTCGATATAAGCTAATCAATCGAAACTACTATGTTCAAGCATAGTAATGTCTAGTGTCATCTAGGAGCACCACCTTATGTGTATGACTTTATTATACAGATCGTGAGTGACATTAGCGAAGCTCAGTAGCCAGCTTAGTGTATTACAGAAACTACTCATCAGGTGAGTTCTATGTGCCATCTTCTATGTTATATGCAAATGATTTATAAATGTTTTAGGGCTGAAGTGTATACACTAAATGAATAAATGTTATAAATGTCAATGTGATCATACGTATATATATATATATATATATATATATATATATATATAAATATTTATATATGAAAATGAATTATGAATAAAGAATCAAGCGTATGACTATAAAGAATGAATGAAAGAAGGACATAACGTAAAAGAATGAAATCTTGCTTTATATCACATATATATTGCATGATATGAATGAATGTAAACGTTATAAACCCTTCTGTGACAACGGCTACTTCGGTAGACGGACGACCACGTGACTATTTTGTAACCGGGACAAAAACGTTCCTTCGCAAGCTAGGACGTATGAAAAGGTATTAATGGACAGTCGAAACAAGCCTTAACTAATGTAGAACGGTTGCATACATAATGGTCACGTGGGAAACGGATGCCCTTGGGCAGAAGGACAAAAATGACGGACTACGACGGTAGGACGGTAAAGAGCGGACGGACAAAGGTTGCCGGACGGATTTAATGATATAACGGACGGTTTTCTAGAGCCGGACGGTAATGAAACGGACTACGACGGTAGTTCTGACTGCGATGTCTTCGTGACATTCGCGACAAGTATGATGAGTTGATCTCCCTTAAGATTATGGCCAATAAGTGTTCTCTCAAAGAATATATGTATGTACATATGTATATACCCTCAATGAATGTTATGTGAGAACAGCAAAGTAAAGAATATTTAAAAGTACGAATATACATATAAACATTATATTCATGATAAGATAAATTTTATGTATGATTGTCTTTAAACTAGAACTCACCAGCGTTAGCTGACTTTTAGTATACATTTCAGGTAACAAAGGAAAGGGTCGTGCGAAGGCGTGAAGGTTACCCGACACAAGACTGACATCCCACTTTAATATATGTGTTAAGACTTCCGCTGTTATGTTATGTAATTGAACGACGAATGATTTGTAATTGAATGATGAATATTTTTAATTTAAGTTCAGTATTTATGACTATGTTTATGAGTAAATCCAACAAGTGAGGTCACCCGGTTTAGGGGCCTTACAGTTAAAGCTAGTTTTTAATATATATATATATATAGGGGAGGGATCAAGAGAAAAACACAAAGTTAGGCGAAAACCGAGAAAACCACATCATTTCAGACAATTTTTTTTATTTACGTATACGTATCCAAAAACAATTTTTTTGATTTACGTATATGTAACCGCAATTTATTTGTTTTATGTTTACGTATACATAACACTATGTGTAAAAATGTTTAATATTACATTCATACTCTTATAAATAAATAAAAATAAAATAAAAAATAAATATTATTATATGATTGAGTAAAATTGGTTTTTAGTGGTTTTCTAGGTTTTCGCCTAACTTGTGGTTTTCTCTGGAATCCTCCCCTATATATATATATATATATATATATATATATATATATATATATATATATATATATATATATACTAGGTTAGAATCCCGTGTATTACACGGGCTGAATAAATATAATGTTATATACTTAGTAATAAAAAAATTATGTTTTTAAAAGCCCGTGTATTACACGAGTTGAATAAAACTTTACGTGACAATTATAAATGATGTTAAGTTAATTTTTAAAACATTTTTTAGCTGTGTATTAATTTTTTTATGTAACTGATAAATGTTAATTCATACTAAACTTTAAAAACCCGGTGTATTATATGTGTTAAATAAATACAATGTTATATATACTTAGTAATAAAGATTTACATATTACATATTCATGAAAAACGTTTTATAAAAAGAATTATAAAAGTCATTATTATTTAATAGGAGAGAGAGGCGGGAAACAAAAAACTATAAAAAACAATTAAAGAAACTTGTATAATTAATAGGAGAGAGAGGCGGAGAAAAAACTTGAGAATGCATGAGAGAGTGACAAGTGGCAAATCAAAACCTTTATTTATTATATAGTATAGATATATATACTAGGAGGTAACCCACGCGTTGCGGCGGCGACACTTGCAACACGGTGCTCGTTTTCTGTTATTTATTTTAACAAATGTGTCAACGGGTCAGAATTCATCCGAAGTTTACTTCAATGAAAAGAAAAAAAAAACAAAATCGCTTGAACATGAAGTTGGTTGTCTAATATTAAAAAGATTTAACATAGGATGAATATGTGCCTTTTTAAATTGGAAATTATGTCACTCAATGACTTCATTGTTAATTTTTTGTTGTGGCGCCATCAAGATATACTAAAACTTTTGGTCAAAAGTTATAAGCTTCCTATCATGCCAAGATATTCTCAAAATACTTAACAGGAACAACACCATTAAAACCTTCTGTTAGGATCACCTTGTTCTCTAATATGTTCATGCCCCTACAGAAAACCACAAACATGTCATGAATCCTTGTTAACTATGTACTTAACTGATGAAAGGGTATATGGGTAATTTTATCTTCATAGATAAGTAGATAACTGAAAAAAAAGCAAAAAAAAACTTTATTGACCATAATCCCAAACTAAGTGCAATACTAAGCCTAATTTCCAGATGTCAAGAGTGTACCTTGAAGAGCTTTTCTCATATCAAGAAAAATCAAGATGTTGACATCTCTCCTTATATAGTTATATCTGCAATAATAAGTTATCAAAATTCATCACAAAAAATTATAAAATAAGCAACACTAAAAAAAAAAAAAAATTAAAAATATGCAAAGTCCCTTATATTGTAGCCTATGTGTCGTGTAAATGTACACGAATAGTGAAATTACCACTATTTACTTCACCATCAGTTGGTAATCCACAAGCGAAATGGACGTGTAACCTTTGCATGCGTTTGAGACCACTCTCCAATATTGAGTTTAAGTTCTTTTTGTAGGTCCCATGTGCACAAACTGAACATTAACAAAAGAAATAAACAAAACATAACTCGAAATTAAACTGTAAAATGTGTTAACTAATGTATTATTACCAAAAAATTCTTCAGCTGAAATGATCGGCTTTTAGTGACTAACAGTCTTACACAGCGAAAAAAGAAAAAATAACCCATGAAATCATATGTAGTAAAATCCCTCCCTTTTCTTGATGAAAATTACAAACTTCATTTTTTTAGTATGTTTAAATATTTAAGTTACGTATTTAGCCCTTGTCATCTAATACATTTTAAGAGAAACTATTGTAAAATACTAAAAAAATAAAATAGAGTGCATAAAAGTACCTTCAATTTGAAAATTGGTCCTGAGACAAAAAAAAAGGTCTGCTGCATTTTATCTTTTCATAGGGCTGTTGTGTTGCAGAAGTAGGTCTGCTGCTCCTTTTCATTTAGACAACAACAGAACTGATTTGAGCTTTCATTTTTGTAAGAGGGCTGCAGTAACAAACTAGATATGATTAGAACCATTATCAAATACCTAAAATTAGATATGATTGGAACCGTTATCAAAATGCACCAATAAACAATTAGATATGATTGGAACCATTATCAAATACCTAAAATTGCAGAAGTAACAAACGTTTTAATTTTTTATTTAATCTGCTTTTGATTTTTTTTGTTTATTGAAGTTTTTTTATTTCAGGCTAAGAACACCCTATCGTCTCCTTCTTAAGATCGACGCCACCATCGATTCCATTTCCTTTTGGGGGTAATTGTTTTCTTTTTTCTGTTATTTTTTATGGTTTAGATGAAGTCCTCTTGGCCTAAGAAACCAAAATATATTTTTTTTATGGTTTTTCATTTCTGCAGTTTTTAATGTTTACTCTTGAACACAGTGACATGAAATTCAATAGTTCATATAGCAATTAAGGTATTTATTACTCAAATGGTTAGAATTTTCTCCTCTTTTTTAGGATGTTAATGTTCATATACATTTTTCTCTGACAAAATTTAGCATCAGATTTTTGGTTCTTTGATAGCTGGTCACTTGAACATGAAGTATTTCTATTAATTAATGACAAACCAGAAGTTATGGGTGAAATTAGTTTTGTTTTGGATTTCCATTTGGTCTTTGGCTTTCTGCATTTTTTGGAAAGAGTTAGTGTTATTTTCTCTTCCTGAAACTATGATTGCTTAGGGTTTTGTGTTTGAAACTGCCGACCTTGGATTCGGTCATTCCGTTTTGATTAACCTATCTACTTAAATGAAACTAACCTATCTACTTACTGATGTAAAACTTTACCTCTAAAGGTATTGGTTAAAATTGCTTTAATGATATCATCAGTATTTGTAAACGATGATGATCAGGAGCAGTGGATTCCAGCTTACTTTCTTTGGGGATCCATCAATGTAAGTGTTTGCGCTTCTTAATTTGTATTCGCCGTTGTCTTTTGATCACTGAATATTAATGGTTTATGATTGTCTAAAATGTTTTGGCAATACCTTGAGGTTGAAAGGATTACCTCGGAATTAAGATTAAAAAATGTTGCCTTGCTTTGAAGGAATGATATTTTTAACTGTTTTAAAAACACATAAACCCTATCAGTTTTAAAAAAGTTTTCATAGGGTATTTAGTATAATTCACGTTTAATCTGCTGAAATGAAAGACAAAAAAAACAGTTTTACAGTTGCAAAGCTTATTAAACAAAGGTTTGTTGTAAACTGTAAATATTCATGTGGAACCAAAAGTTTATAGTTTATTAGTTTTATTATTTTTTTGGCATATATGAACCAGGGAAAAAAAATAAGATTCATGAACATCTAGCCATCCAGATTTTATTGATATAGATTTTTATGAAAAAAATCCTTAAATATGCAGTCTCTATGTATGTGAAATATAGAGCAATCTACGTGTGGCAGAGGTTTGTATTATGGCCAGACACCTTATTTGTCACCCAAAAACTAAATACTAATTAATTATCTTTCCATTTGGTAGAGATGCTAAAGGTACAAAAGAACATCAAATATTGTATACAAAGAATTTTTTTAAAGATTTATGAATTATGCACTTATTTATTTATTGAAGTTTTGTATTCCATCTCTTGTAATACACGGGTTATTAACCTAGTTTGTTAATAGAACACAAAAGATTAACATTACTTACTTCCAATGCAATACAAAATGGGGTAACCATAACAAATTAAAACTTTTTATCAAAAGAAAGAAAGGAATTAAAAAAAACTTTGATTTAGGACCATGCTGCATGATGCCATTCCTTGCATAAATGGTGCTAACTTTTGTCTCTTTGTGCGCAATTATGCCAAATATCTGTTTGTCCCAACTCCTAAGCACACAAATAAAAATCAGAATCGAGAACATAAAACAAAAAAAAATGAACTTCATTTTATGGGTCAGTCTCTTTCTCTTCACATCAAGTAAATGCAATCCAAAATCAATTCTTTATATCTCATGCAACCCACAAAATGAAAATGTTAATGTTCAGCTAGCTAAAGAAAAACTGTTCACCCAAATAAATAACTTAAGCCATAATAAGAAACTTTACCTTCTTACAATTGTCAACAACCCAAGGGAATTGTGATCAAATGTTAATTTGCAACATGCAACTAAATACCAGAAACTTAATCAATTCAAAAAGCAATTACCAAGTAAATAGCTGGTCCAATTCAACTCAACAATAAGATTAGTAGATTACCTTATGGAATGTGGATGAATTCAGCAACTGAATCATAAACCAATTTAGCAAGACAGCAAATTCATCATACAATAAGGCAATTCAACAACTAAACAAAACCGAATAAGATAGTCCAATTCCGTCTCATGTCAATCAGTTGGAAGGGCCTTGATGACTTTTTTTAATCCAGTCTGCAGTTAACGAAATTCAGCAACTGAAGTCAATTCAGTTCTCATTGCAGATGATCAACTGAGGTAACACAAAGTTATGATATGTCATCTGACATGAATAACTGTCATTGAAGTACTTACTGTTCCGTAAATGGGATTAGCATCTTGTTAGCTGTATATAGTATACCATGCCCGCCACTGCAGAATTATCTCTTTGCAAACACCAGGATGCAACATATAGACCCCAAATGACTTCTGCGTTGGTAATGACCTTGTTCCTCTGCTAACAAAATTTAGCTCTATTGATATTCCAATGCGCATGAGAGTGAAACAAACATGAAGATGAAATTGGAAACCCTATAACATTTATCTTAGAACCTGAAAGTTTGTAACTATGCTTTGCAATTTTAGTGCAATCACAGTAAGCCTCTAAATTCAAAAGGTACTAACACCTAATGTCAAGTAAAAAAGGCCAGTAATAAACACTTTTGCTCAAGTAAAATTTGCTTAAAGGGAAATACACAAAACCCAGATAGATTGAGTATCATATACATCCCAAAAAGTAAACTTTGCTTGAAAACTCCAAAAATCTAAGCAATCAAAAAAGTCACATAAAAAGTTACCAAATCAACTAATAACAAATCTTTATTACCTCAAAGATGCACTTAGTTCTTGAAAGAAGTCTATTTTTACAAGTATATTATTCCGAACTATGACATAATTTACAAGATAAACAACTTAATTTAAATTGGGCCATGCTTCATTAGGAAGAATTTATAACTTGGAAAAGTGTCGTTTATAGTTCATATTAAATAAAATCCTAATGTTACAAATATATACATCATTTTCGTTATCATAATCGAAATCAAAGCAATTATCTCAAAAATAAAAAGTAATAATAAACATTTACCGGCTCCATCTCTCTTGGATTTCAACATCTTTGCAGAATCCTTTTAAGTTGTAAATCACAACTGCTTGTGTAGACGTTGGCCTATTCTCGTCTTCTTTTTTTGAACAGCAACAGAAGAACTAAACCCTCGATATTTAGATGTTTTGAGTTGCTATGGTTTATGATGAGGATCGTCCGACGATGGCGATGGCGGTGGGTGTGGAGTTTTGAGATTGAGAGAGAGGAATGAAGCTGAAGAGTGGAGATGGTTTTTGTGGATGGCGAGAGCCAGATTTTATTGGAATGGTCGGTTACGAAGATGAACCGTCGCCCGCGAAGCATGTCATTGAAGATGAAGCAGCAAGGGGAACGACGGTACAAGCCTCCAAAACGTTTTTAATTTATATGTTACAGCAAGTGGTCGGATTTGAAAATTACAATTTTCAAAACTTAAAAATTAATTTATATGTTACATTTTATTTATGAAAAAACATTTTTATGTATCAAAACGTTTTTAATTTATTTTATAATATTTTTGATAGAAAGTGTTTTGTTTGGTTAAAAAAATAAGATTTGTTTGTTTTGAAGTATCAAATTATTTTTTGTTTTTCAAAAACATTTATTTTAACTTTTTATAAAATGTTTTCCTTTTATTTTTAAGTTTTTAAAACTACAATTTTCGAAACTCATAAATTTAAATTTAAACGTTTTTAATTGAGAAACATTTTAAATTTATTTTAGTTTTGATTAAGTGAATTATAAATGATTGATTAAGTGAATTTATTTGAATTGTTAAAAGACATGTATGCCCATTAAAAATGTTTTAGTTAAGGTTTAAGGGAATGGGTTAAAAGGTAATTAATAAGTTTTGATTATAAATAGGGGTTAGAAGGTAATTATACTCATTTTAGGCTTTATGAATGTGTATCTCATGCAATAACAATGGTACAAGGTGTCTTAAAATTTTTATAAAATTACATTGCTATCCTCCTAATCCCTATTATATAGTAGTATAGATTAACACCATACTTCCAAATGGTATTAAATCGGTACTTCGGGACCTATAAGGTAAACTGATGCTACTGGATCAGTTACATCGCCTCGTTAAAAACCTTACTAAGAAAAACCCAATGAGAGAAAAACTTAGTGAAGGGAAAAAGAGTGCAATGTGTTGGATTAGACAATCGTATTTCAGTAGCACATATACTGAAACCTAATATCATATCTTATGATATACATGAGATGCATTAATGCACCGATTACGCTTGAGTACGGTACTTCTAGATCAAGTACTTCTTCACCCTCTTCTTGTGGGAAGTAATGATATTTGTGTATATTTAGAGACCAAACAATTATGGGTTTGCTTTGCGGATAAACTTTGTCCATATTAGAATATGCCAACATTTTCTGGATGTGATTTGATTTATGGACAAACATATACTCGAACATCAGGTCGATGAATAATTTAGTCATGTCAAGATCTTACATGGCTGATTTTTTCACACTTATACCCCATATTTTCAAAATATATACTGAGCCGATTGTACCATATATGGCTAATTTTCTTGAGACTATATTAAAACCTCTTGAGATTTATAACACACATCTCGGGGTACTAAATATAATTCTTCAGACATTTCTAACCCTTTAGAGGTTTCTAGATAGTTGTTATTTTCAAGTTTTCCACACAAGTATGTAGTAACAACATCCATAAGTTTTCTGAAGTCTTCTGAGACTGCGAGGCTGATTAAACATGTAAAGGTTATGGCATCCATTACACGGGAACAGGTTTCCTTATAATCAACTTCTGGGATTTGGGAAAAACCTTAGTGTTACTGATTATAGTAGCGATATACAGAATAGCTAATTATAGTAACTTCTGGGATTTGGGAAAAACCTTAGTGTTACTGATTATAGTAACTTCTTGGATTTGGGAAAAACCTTAGGATTTGGGAAGTATTTGATCAACATTTGGTTTTAAACTGATTATAGTAGCGATATGCAGAATAGCATGCCCTCACATAATAATTCATATATCTTCGGGAGCGATCTAGTGATTAACTTTAATCATTTACTCAATGATTCAACTAAACCATTTTTATATGTGAACATAAGCTTTTGGTGTTCAACATTTATCCCGATAGATATACAATAAGCGGGTAAATGCTACATATAAGGTAGCTAAAAGACTCACACGTGACCATATAGAGATGTATCATGTATCTCTTACGATTTTAAAATACTAAAAATGGTCCACATAGAGATTAACATACCCGCATATATCCTCTTGAATTCTTCCTAAATATAAGAGGGATTCTTTATAGGAGTTTGTATGCAGAGAGCTTAAAGATTTATTTGCTGAAAGAATTCACTGCACATGTTGGTCACCTCAACATGATGCTACCTCGATGACCTATTTGGTCATGCTATATGATGAAAAATATCTTTGCCTATGTGATCCCCTCTGATCTGCTGATATCCAAGAACAAACACGTCAAACAGTCTCTGGAATGGCGGAATTAATCCAGAAATTTAACAACACCGAGAAGATCGAATCAAACACGAACTAGAATGGAAGAAATCACACACATAAGATGTACAATCAAACTAGTAATCTTCATTGATAATCTTTGTGAATTACAAGATGAAAACAACAATCTACAATCTCCGATTTCTTTAGAACACTTCTGATCAAAATAATACAAATGGGAAATCTACTTAGAAAATACAAAAGACAACATATATATACTAGAGAGAATTCGATTGAAAACTTTGTGATCGAAAAATGTTTTCGACTGAAAACACTTTTCGATCGAAAACTTAGTTTTCGACCGAAAACTCTAGAGTTGTATACTTTTAGCACATAATTGATTTCTATGGACTACTAGGTTCCAACAATCTCCCCCTAGTCCACAGAACATCAATTCTTCACTTTTTGTCTTTATCAGGCTTGGCTTTGGCTTTAATATCCACCTTCTTAGCATCCAGTGCAGCAATCTTTTCTTAATCACCTCTGCTTCATGTCTTCTTGATAAACATCGAGCAACGACTCTCATATACAACTTTTCTTCAGCTTTCATCTTCGTGCTCATGTCACACTTAATCGGATTCTGGTAAAGAGTCTTCAGGTCTTCATCAAAAAGGCTGAACAAATCTACTAGATCGAAGACTCTGACCTCTGGTGAATCATGTTGCATGATTACAACTTCATGTGTTCTGCTTTCATACATCCATTTATTGAAGCTTTTGATAAATGTTTCTTTACATGCTGGGATGTATACAGTTGAAACTGTATCAGCTGGCTTCACTCTGTATCTGAACCTTCTCTTGCCATCTTTATCATTTCTTTTCAGCTTTCTGCACTCAGGAATCTGTGGCTTGAAGTTCTCAAACTTGTCTTTAGCACATTCTTTCTTCAGATATTCTTCAAAGTTTTCAGCAAATGAATTCTTTGATGGATTGATCAACTCCAGGTGACTTAGCTCCCGAATATCTCAGCACGGTAACGTCTTTAACTTTGAGCTTCTATCAAAGTACCGGCTATTCCCTTCACCTCTTTTTATCACGTACATTTTCTTTTCATCATCGTACATCCATCCTAAGATTTCTCCCGTCAAAGCTTGTTCTAGATTTCTAATCTTCTGTGTAATTCTTTCAACAATTGATAGCTTCTCTGTAACAGTCCACCAATCATCCCTTATGGTCTTTGGACACTCAGATGGTTTTTCAATATCTTCAGGAACATTGAATGGTTCTCTTTCATCTACTAGCTTGTCCATCTTTCCAATCACCGATCCATCTTCTTCAACATATGTCTATTGTTGCTCATATTCATATTTCTTGTACTCAGTGTTGGTTTCAGCATCTTTATCAGATTTGTCTGCTGTTTTTTCACTTCCACCAACAACTCCAGCCCCACTACTATCACTGTAATCATCAGAAGAATGGTCATCACCTTTCTTTTCCCCAGTTATAACCACCTCTTCATCATCTTCTTCCTTCTCTGTTTCATCTTTATTCTCATCTGTCATCTCCAATCATTCACCTTCATCATTCAAAAGCATATCTACATCAAACAAAGTGTTTTCTTCATACATACTAGCATCATAAATTAGAGTATGAACAAGTTCAGTTGCAGAAGGAATTGGTTCTGTAGTGGCTAGACTTTGTAAATCTTCAACATTGGCTTCTTGATTGACATTAGTTGGAGCACTAATGTGAGCTATCAAATCTTGCACCATCCTCTGAAGCTGATCAATCTGTTGCTGTTGTTGTGTAATAACACCCTTTTATCTATTACTTTCAGTTCTCTTATCTCTCTAGATTTAACAGCTTCTCTGATTTATAAGTTAGAGATCTGAGTCTTTAGCTGGCTAACCACATATGTTGTCTCTCTGGTTGCATAGTTCAAAAAATCTTCATCAACCAGACCATAACCTTTTGATTTCTTTGACTTGTGCCTTTCTGGAATTTCCTTAGCCTTGCCTTTTCCTTTGTCAAGATTTGTAGTTGTTTTCTTTTTCTTCTTCAGTTTTGGATCAGTAAACACGATACCCTTAAACGGAGGAAGTCTAGAAGGAACGGTCTTTGTCACTTCAGGCTCTTTTCTTTTCTTAGATGTGGTTGTTGTAGTTGCTTGGACTTCAGGAACTTCAATAACTTCTATTTTAACACTTAAAGTATCTTCGTTTTCAGCAACAAACTCTTCTGTATGACTCAATAATGGTTCAGTAACTTCAGTGTTAATTTCTAGAACTCTGTTCTCTTCAAAATGTATATCAGCAGCTTCATATTCACCAATATGAGCATCAGTCCTTGGTTCTTCCTCTTGTAATTGAACTTCAGGTTGTACTTCATGTATGACATTGCCTTGATCACCATCATTACCTTGATCATCATCATTCCCTTAATCATTATCATTCCCTTGATCATTACCATCACTATCACTATCACTGTCAACACCATCTTCAATGTCTTCTGCCATAAGATCATCTATTTCATCTTCTAAATTGAAGTCTGGATCAGTATTTTCACCCAACATATTTGGAAATAACGGTGTCACAGTACCGCTAAACCTACTTGTCTTCCTGACATTGTTCATGCTGCTAAAGATGACTTCTTGCATGGAATCCAAAGGTAACTCTACTCCATCATTCTGAAGATTTGGCAGCAAGGTGTTGATTATCATCTGTACAAACCTTGGGTACATCAAGAACTTGTAGTTTTGCCTTGGTCCCACAAAGTTACTTATCATAGCTTCAAAGATCATTCGTGAGAAATTAAACCGTCTGTGTGTTGCTAGACAAACTAAGGCTCTGCTGAATACTTCTCCAATTTGGTCAAATGCAGATGTTTTGGGACTCATGCAATGTATCAATACATGAACCAAGTATCTCCACTGCTTCCCAAACATCGTCTTTGTATCTTGTCTTCTTAAGAAGTTTCCCTCATATCCCATAGTCATTATAATTCCTGAGACTGTAGTGTGATTGATTTTGTATGGGAAATCTGTTGCATCTCTGAAATTCAATACTTCCCGAATGACTTGTTCAGTGACCTTGATTGTATTCCCACCCTCTGTACTTTCAATCCATATCTATTTGTTTACGTGTTTGTACTCAACATTGTCCCAAAACTCTCTAACATGTTTTTCAAAAACTCTGACTTGTGTAGAAATTGCTGTGTGAATCCTAGAGTTTATTAAGAACCGGACAATCTCTTCATAACCACGTGCTTTCTTGGTGTTGGTGGTTAAACACGCACAAATGTTGTGATTGGGTTCAAACTTCAAACGATTCATATCTTTATAGAACAAAACATAAAGTTAGAAAATTTCTGAAAAATCCTTAACTCTAGACATTTCGACCGAAAACTTTGTAAACTAACACCCCTTTTCGATCGAAAACTCCTTTAATCCTTATGACCAAAAATTGAAATTTCACACAACTTTGAGCTTTTCGATCGAAACCTCTTCAATAGAATACCCACATTTTGATCGAAAACTCTGAGTTAACATATTTGATCAAAAACATAGAATTTTAGTTTTCAACTTTTCGATCGAAAACTTTTCTGATTACACTTAACACAAAACATGATTTTCGATCGAAAACTCTGATTTTTCAAAATAATTTTCAACCTTTAACTTTTCGATCGAAAACACATTTCAGACGAGTCAGAATTGACTATTCATTTCCATCCGAAACACTTTTCGATCCATTCATAGAACTTTTCGATCCATTCTTCCTAGTTTTCGGGCAATTCAAATGTTCAAAAATTCAAACTAAACTAAGGATTTGGATCTATCCTATACACCTCTACGAATCACGAGAACGTACCTTGAAGATCGAAAATGTATGAGAAGCACAATGACGTCACAACCTAACGATTTTTCGCACTAATTCTTCACACTTGTAAAACTCGATTGAATTGAAACCGGTAACAGTGGTAGTCGGAAAAAGATAATAGTGAGAAAAGGTTTTCAATTGAAAAATCTAGTATTTATAGATTTTTCAAATTCGATCGAAAACTTTAATAGACTTTTCCATCGAAAACTCTTTTCGGACGATCTTTTTCAGTCAAGGAGATTTCGACCGAAAACTATGAACTTTATTAAATTTGAACAATTTCAAAATAACCCTTTTCAAGTCCATTTTGACGTCATTAAGACCTGTTCCAAAATGTTTTTCAATATTTTTCACATTCACAAACATAACCAGAGACAAACACAAACTTGCACACTGATTTTTATCTAAATGATTTATTACAAACCTTCAATAAAAGAAAATACTAAACACATAACAAACTTCATATTTATTCATTTATAAACGGACTAATCTCTTTTTGACTTTTTCTCAAACATATTTCAACACTTTATTTTATTTTTATTTTCTTTTGGTGAACTGAACTGACATAGGATCATAAATGTATACCGTCTTAACTACACTGCATATCAACTCAGGATCTAAACAGTTCAACCTTGATTGCGAGTATATTTTTCAGCTTAAACTCAAACATCATATTTCAGCAGATAATGTGTGATATTTAAGGTAATATTTATCAATACAAAGTGTATCCAAGCATCGAGATGGATTGAACTAATACGCAGCACAAAATTTCACCAAAACATAATCCAATCACCAGCATGAGGGTAGCGTTCTTAGCACAGAAAAATAATCCAAATGGATTTGATGTGAATCTTTTTGATTCTATATATCTTGGTTTCTGATGGAACGAACACTGAATCATGTTGATTCATATGAGATGAAATATGATGTGTAATGATGAAATTTTGGAATCAGATTTGATTTGGGTATGCGGATATCCATAGAGTATTGTACATGTCAATTGAAATCACGAATGATTCAAAGGGCTAAACAGACTGACTTTCTGGTTTCCATCCGAGATTTTCACCAGAACCATCAGCTGTATAAAAATGTTTAACTCTAAATCGTATATTTGACGGGTATAGTCAATAGAGTAAAAAAATTGTGCTAAAAACCCATCAAGATCCTCGTCTCATGGTATGAATGGATTCACTTTGCATTCGAAGAATGAAAGTACCGATATTCGATGAGGATAACACTAGGATTGCAATTTAGTTAATCACACAAATATCGCTTAATTTACATATGCAGAGTCTACCAGCACATAAAAAATTGTAACCGATGTCATCATCATATCCAATTAATGCATAAGCTCAGCATACACTTGTACTACCATTTCCTATATATATGTCAAACAGACACAAATTTTTTATTTATTTATTTTCAGACTTTTTCTTACTTTCAAATTTATTCACATAACTTTATTCACATAGTCACATACTTCATCATTTTTATCAGGAGAATTATTTCAAACACTTAGAATCAAATAAACTCAGCATATTTTTCTTTTTCTTTTATTTTCCCCCTAAAATTGTGATGTAACTTTATTTACTACGTATATCACTATGAGAACAAACACGTACTATACTAATTGTGGCACAAACACTTATTAAACTAACACACTTATAAAGCACAAATAACAACACAATTTTAAACATTTAAAAGAAAATCTTTTTGAGGAACAGATTTATGTGGTCTTTCAGTTCAAATATGGACTGTTTATTATTTTGAAAACTTATTAGTTTTTTTTATTTTAAAATGAGATCATCCCCAACATCTCAACCAAAGAGTTACACCGATCAGTTGAAAATGCTTTTGTAAAAATATCGACTTTTTGCTCTAGGGTATCGAAGTGGACCACTTTAATAAGACCGTTCTCAAAACAATCACGGATGAAATGTAACCTGATTGCAATGTGCTTTGTTTTTGAATGCTGAATTGGGTTCTTAACTATTCCGAGCACTGCCTCATTGTCACAAAAGATCAGAGTTTCCAAGAAATTTACTCCAAAGTCTAACATTTGATGTTGAATCCAGATGACTTGTGAGCAACAGCTCGAGGCAGCTGTATACTCTGCTTCAGCAGTTGATGTGGATACATTCGTTTGTTTCTTACACTGCTAAGAAACCGGTCTCTCCCCCAAAAATTGACACCCGCCTGATGTAGATTTCCCATCCAAATTACATCCACCATAATCGCTGTCAGTATAAGCATAAAAGTTAAATTCAGAATCAGAAAGATACCATAAACCTAGATTTACGCGACCCTTAAGATAACGAAAAATTCGTTTTATAGTCGATTCATGAGATTCCTTTGGAGCTTCGTGATATCTAGCACATGAGCAAACAACAAACATGATATCAGGTCTACTTACGGTTAGATACATTAAGGAGCCGATCATTGACCGATACATCTTTTGATTAACTTCAACTCCAGATAAATCCACAGTGAGAGGTTCATGGGGAGCAATTGGTGTAGATGCTGATTTACATTAATTCATTTTGAACTTTGTTGAATGTCTTTCACATACTTAGCCTGATGGATAAGAATCCTAGCATCAGACTGTTCTACTTGTAACCCCATAAAGAACTGCATTTTTCCCATTAAGCTCACTTTGAATTTCAGTTTCATGACAGCTTCAAAATCTTTGTAAAGAGTTTCATTTGTTGAACCGTAGATGATGTCACCAACATAAACTTGTACGATTAACAAATCAGCACCAAATTTCTTCAGAAACAAAGTCTTGTCTATTATTCCACGAACAAAGCCATTTGATGTAAGATGTGTCGACAAGGTTTCATACCACGCACGAGGCACTTGATGTAACCCATACAATGCCTTATCGAGCTTATACACCTGAAATGGATGAGCAGGATCTTCAAAACCAGGTGGTTGATTTACATAAACCTCTTCCTTTACCACTCCATAAAGAAAATCTGTCTTCACATCCATTTGGTATACTTTGAACTTCTTGTAGGAGGCATAAGCCAAAAATATACGTATGGCTTCAATACGTGCAACAGGAGCAAAGACATTATTATAGTCCAATCCTTCCTCTTGATAAAAACCTTGGACAACAAGACGTGCTTTGTTGCGAACTACAATCCCACGATCATCTCTTTTGTTTCGAAAAACCCATTTTGTTCCAATTGGATATTTTCCCTTAGGTAAATCAACAAGATGCCACACATTAAGCTTTTTGAACTAAAGGAGTTCCTCTTGCATGGCTTCAATCCAACTTTGATCTTGTAATGAAACTGTAACATTCTTGGGTTATTCTTGGGATAAAAAGAAGGAGTATAAACATACATTAATGTTCCCAGCTTGACTTCTTGTTTTAACTCTATCCTCAAGAGATCCAATTATATTCTCAACTGGATGGGCAGAATGAATTCTATAAATTGGGATAGTATCAACTTGCACATATTCTTGCATATTTGAAACATTCAAATCTGGTGACTGATCACTTGAATCTTCAACACTTGAAGAACTTGTTTGAATAACATCTTCAGTCTGATCATTTACAGGATCCAACTAAACTTCACTAACTGCTGGTTCATCATTAGTAATTTGAACTTCTTGTACTTTAGAATCAACATTAGTAACTGAATTGTGAACATGATCTTCTTGTGTTTGAGTCGATGAAGTAACATTGTCAGAAATCTCATTTTGAACAATCACATGTTGTGGACCAACGATAAACCTTTCAACAGATTGATCACTGCTTGTAGGAGACTCAGTTACAGTACCCGAAGTACTTGCTCCATCAGAATCCATTTGAAGTTGCTGATCAAAAGTCTTGAAAATTAATTCAGCATCAAAGAACCAGTTAGGTCCATTTTGCTCTAGAGGAACATTCAATTCTTGCCATTCCACATAATAGGACTCTTGAACAATTTTGGTTCTCTTATTGTATACTCTGTAAGCCTTCTGATATGAAGAGTACCCCAGGAAATAGCATTCATCACCAATAGCTGGAAATTTTGGCACTGAATCTTATGTGTTTAAAAGTGTACAAGAACAACCAAATGCCCTGAAGAACTTGATGTATGACTTTCGTTTAAAAAATAGTTCATAGGAAGTCTTTGTAAGTTTCTTCACCATAAGAACTCTGTTCAAAACATAGCTTGCCGTGTTGACTGATTCAGCCCAGAAAATAATGGGCAACTTTGAATCTAGAAGCAGTGTGCGAGCATCTTCTATTAAAGTTATGTTCTTCCTTTCAGCCACTCCATTCTGTTGTGGTGTTCTAGCAGCACTATACTGATGTGTTATTCCTTTTTCTGCACAAAAAGAATTTATCAGTTGATTTTTAAACTTTTTTCCATTTTCACTGCGAATGATTGATACTTTGCTATCACAGATGTTTTCAATCCTTTTGACAAATTCAATGATTGTTTCACGTGTCTCATCCTTTGTTGCAAGGAAAAACACCCATGAAAATCTTGAAAAGTCATATGTGATAACAAGACAATATGATTTCTTCGCAATGCTTTTGACTCGAACTCGACCAAACAAATCCATATGAATCAGAAATAAAGGTCTAGTAAAAGTTGTCATGGTTTTTCTTAGATGGGACTTTTTGTGTTGTTTTCCCTTTGGACATGACATACAACTCTCTTCAATTATGAATTCTTTCTTTGGTAATCCTCGCACCAAATATTTACGAACCAAATTATTCATGTTTTTCAAATTCACATGACCCATTCGACGATGCCACAAATAAGATTCTGAACCAGTCGCTTTTGATAACAAACATGAAACGTTTACCGGTGTAGTATGATCATTCATATCAACCACATATGTGTTGAATTTTCTTAGAGCACACATCAGAATCATATCTTCTAGAATAACCAGTCCAGGCTTTAAGGATAAACACTCCTTTGCTGTAAAATGGACTGGTATGTCTTTATCGCACACTTGAGAAACACTAAGTAGATTAAATTCCAACTGGGACACGAAATTAACTTTCTCTAGTGTGATAAGATCATTTGACACTGTTCCCTAACCAGTAATTTTCCCTCCCTTTTTGTCTCCAGCAAAAGCAACAAAACCACCATCAAAAGACCGAAAATTTTCCAGAATCTCTCTTTGTCGAGTCAAATGCCTTGATCAACCACTATCAACATGCCAAGCATTATTAATAGTCCTCCCGGTTAAACTCTGCACATTCAAGACAAACTCAATGAGAAACAGGTACCCAGATCATCTTTGACCCAGGTTGACTTTGACTTTTTACAGTCTTAGTCACAACGACTTGTTCCTTCAAGTTTACATCATTCTTTGTTCCAACCATATGTGAAGATTGTTGATTTTTAATTTTCCAAAAACAACCAACATTTTCCCATATCTCTTAGTCATTTTTTCTTTAGCAAAATAGATTGGTTGGTTAATTTTCTTCACATACTTTGAACTCTTTCGGACCTTTGTGTCCACAAATTTAGGTAACACTTAATCACAACAAGCATTTGAATAAAAATCATGATAATTTCGAGAAAGCAAATAATCACGAGTGTAACGTTTTTCACTCCGGAATCGGACACACTATCATTCTCAGACGCTCTCCTGAAATGCTTTGTGATTTTGCTTTTAACTCTCTCTTTGTGCCTTTTGAACACAGTGTCACTCGAGTTTTGTTTGCAATTTCTCGCAAAATGCCCAACTTGACCACACACATAGCAATTGTAGCTTTTAATCTTTAACTTTGACCCTGACTTTGAACACTCGCATACTTCACTCTTTGATCCACAAACATTCTTTCTTAACTGTCCTTTGCCATGAACAGGCTTATCTTTGACATCAATGAACTCGTCTTTGACATCAACGGATTTGCCTTTGACACACCAAGACTTTCTTTGGACGTTTGTTGGTACACTGACTTTAACTTTGACAACTTTCTTACTCTCTTGCTCACTGGTAAGTATATGTTTCTCTGGTGCTATGAAATCATTTTTCTTAGGCCTTTCAATTGACAAATCATACTCTTGAATTAATGGATTTCCAAACTCATCTAAGACAACATCATCATCTAGACTTGAGACTTTGTGGAGCGGTACATAATCTCTAGCTGTATGCACCACTTTATCAAAGAAAGTGTAGGTTGATGACACTTCAGACACACAATCAGAATCATCACAAACATTAGTAGAACATGCAGAAACATACGAACTATCAGAATCTGAGAAATTGTTTACATCAACATCAAATTTTCTACTAACGGCAACAAATCTATTGAGATTACAGTCAACATCGAGATATTGCTTGCAATCTCTTATGAATTCTCTAGTGCATTGTCTATTAAACGTAGAGAAACTTTTAACTCCATCAAGTTCAACATCATCATCAACATAACCTGTGTCTACATCTGCACGTATATACATGTCATGAAAGTTAGAATTACTCGTATTTATCAACTCATTTGATTCATGCGGTTCAGGAAATGGCACAAAATTATCAAGATGAGGCACTTTGTTATAACCCAAACCGTCTTTGATATAAACATTTCTCTGTTTACTCACACACTCATCAAACACATTTTTTTGCAATTTCCACTTTGCATCAATTACCCGTTCTTTTATTAACTCTGTTTCTGATGCAACAAGTTTTTCTGAACGATCTTTTATTAAAACATCCTTTTTATCCGGATATTCTTTAAAAGTTACATTATCTTTCAAAAGTGCTTTGATTTTTCTTGTAAAAGTAACCTCATTTTGTTTCAATTCTTTATTTACCCTCTTCAGTTTATCATTCTCAGTGAGTAAGAAAGTGTTTGCTGCATGATAATTCTGCATTTTTTCTATACAAACATAGGAACAGATATTAAATTCATTGTCAGAATTTACCTCACTCTCAGACGAAATCTCATCAGAATCTTCAACAACTTTGTCCTTTCCCTTATCATCAGTTTTGAGCGCACAGACACTGGCAATTTCAGTTGTTTATTTTGAGACTTCAATCTCAGCCATCAGGGCCTCATCAAATTCATCCTCATCATCCTTAATTTCATCTTCCACTCACAATTACTGAGTTGCTTTGATATAAGAGCAGTTGAAGCTTTCTTAGACTTATCAGTTTCATCAATCATCTCCACAAGCTTCACTCCGCTTCCTTCAACTTTCTTCTTCTTGTCTTTGGTACACTCACGAGCAAAGAGACCGAGTTGTTGACAATTGTAGCATCTGAGCTTAGCTTTATCAAAACCAACTTTATTTCCGAACTGCAATTTGTCTTTCCCGACCTTTTGAAGGTACTTTTTGGCCCTCACAACTATCATGGCCATCTGCCATTGCAAATCCATGTACTCTAAATCATCAGGATTAATTTGCACAAGGTCATCGACATCATGCACAGCAGGTTGAAGCTTTCCCGTTACCAAAGCATCGTAACTGCTCATAAAAGCTCCAAACAGGGCAATCTGATCTTTAGGAATCTGACCAGAAGTCTTAACTTTCTCTCCAGAAGAATGTTCACAGCAACCCTTACTCTTCTCAGACTTAGACCCACTGATTCCATCACTACTCCCCGAAAACAAAGCTGCATTAGCCAAACCTGAAACATTTTTCTTATCTTGATTGTTACGCTCACTTTTCTTTGCATCTAACTCATATAACTCAAGCAGGCAGATTATATCATCAAATGATTTACTCTTCAGATTTGGGGTTGTATTCTTTATTAGCATACATGGTATGCTCCAGCAATCCGGTAGAGAATCCAACAGCTTATTTCCCAAATCATATTCTTCGAACTTCACTCCCATCTTTCTCAGCCTGTTGATCATAGTTGTGAATCTTATCACTTGTTCGCTAAGAGTCTCATTCTTCTTATAACTGAACATATTATACTGTTTCAACAAAAGATCAATTCTGCTTTCTTGAAGTGCTGCATTTCCTTCAAACGTTAAACATAATGCATTCCACGGTCCCTTAACTGTCTCATGCTGCTCAAAATTCAGATACAATTCAGTCGGAAGTGCTAAGATAATAGATCCCAAAGCTCTGTTATCTCTCTCAATCAATTTCTTGTCTTCCTCTGAATACAAATCAAGATCTGCAATAGGGACTAACCCATCAGCATTTGCAGTCTTCGGTATATGAGGACCCTTCACAATTGATTCCCATAAAGTGTGCTCAGTAAACTTGAAATAAGCTTTCATCATAATTTTCTAGTTGGAAAACTCTGATATTGACTTTAGAATCAGTGGTGACTTCCCCACATCTCTCTCAGTATCGTAAACCTTTCCAACTATCTTACACTTGTACTTTGAAACACAGTCAAAATCTGAAAAACTTCCAACTCAGGACTTTTTGGTCGAAAAACTGATTGATCGAAAACTCTTTTCGGACAAGACTTTTCGGTTGAAAAGTATAAGATTTCGAAAACAGGAGAATTTGATCCTTGAGATTTTGGGCAATACTTTTCGATCGAAAACTACACACTTTTCGGTCGAAAAGGAGTTTTCGATTCATTCAAGCTGACTTTTCGAGCGATTCTTATGATGAACACTTGAATCGACCAAAAACTCTCTACAACAATCAGAATCCAAAATCAAGCCCCCAAACCTATTGTAGACTTCATCTCCATTACTTTTAGCTTCAAAAATACAACAATGGCACACAAACTACTCCGGTTCGATCGATTTTTTTATGAAAATACTTCTTGAATACCAAGAGCTTTAACCAATAGCTCTAATATGACTTGTGATCCCCTCTGATCTGCTGATATCCAAGAACAAACACCTCAAATAGTCTCTGGAATGGCGGAATCAATCCAGAAATTTAACAATATCGAGAAGATCAAATCAAACACAAACTAGAATGGAAGAAATCACACACATAAGATGAACAATCAAACTAGTAATCTTCATTGATAATCTCTGTGAATTACAAGATGAAAACGACAATCTATAATCTCTGATTTCTCTAGAACACTTCTTATCAAAACAATACAAATGAGAAATCTACATAGAAAATACAAAAGACAACATATATATACTAGAGAGAATTCGATCGTAAACTTTGTGATCGAAAAATGTTTTCGATCGAAAAATCTAGAGTTGTATACTTTCAGCACATAATTGATTTCTATGGACTACTAGGTTCCAACAGCCTAGTAACTTTTGGTCACTCATCACATTTGAATTTTATTAGATATATTTTCTACAATATATATTGTTGATGATAAAATCTCTAGTTTTGCAATATGGTCTTCCTGTCATATTTATCATGTGTAATTGGAGATATTTGGTATTATTTTATGTCATCTTCATTGTAATATCCGTCTAGCCGAATATATTTGAAAAACTTGGTAAGTTTCTTCAGGATTTACTAGAATATAAGACATATATAGTACACGTATGTAAAGGTGACACATACTCTTCTGGAGCATTCCATAAAGTTACCAACACTTGGAATACTACTAATAAGTGTCAGTTGTGTCGCTATATGTCAGACATTCATCATTAATGGTTGCAATAATTCTACTAGAGTATTATGACATAATTTTGGCACTTGGTTAATAAGATAACCATGCTCTTTCGAAACATTCGATATATATATATATATATATATATATATATATATATATATATATATATATATATATATATATAGTGGAGGGTTCTAGAGAAAACCACTAAAAACCAATTTTAACCAATAATATTTATTTTTTATTTTATTTTATTTTTTTATAAGAGTATCAATGTAATATTACACATTTTTACCAAAAATTCATTTAAATATTGGCTTACGTATACGTAACCCATAGTGTTACGTGTACGTAAACAGAAAACCAAAAAAATTACGGTTACGTATACGTAACTCATAGTGTTACACATTGTTTTAGTGATTTTTTTGGTTTTTGCCTAACTTTGTGGTTTTCTCTTGATCCCTTCCTTATATATATATCAGGTTTTCATAGGTGATGTCTAAACAACAATATCCAAATGAAGGGGCGATAATGGGGTTATAAGGTTACCCTCGATGAGGGTTATTTAAATCTCTTTTCCCTTACATGTCTTTAATTTGTGATAGAGCTCAACGAGACGACAACATGGTTGATCATTCCATATTTGTAGCGACGGTTTTCTCGCCCCCTTCTAAGGTCTCCCCCTTAGTAGAAGACCCATCTTTTATCGGTTTAACTATTGATGTAGGGTTTGTGATAATGAACGTCACACATTCATTAATTTTTTAGTCTATGCATATAGCCTCTGCTGGGGCCGCACACACTTTTTCACCCCATTAGCATTGAATAGTGGCCGTATTCGCTCCGGGGAATGAGTTAGCACCGGTTGGTCTTAATTAGGAGACATGATACGAGCTCCGAGTATTTCATGAGAACACATTCTCTTTACTACCACGACAAGGGCAAGTTATGAGTGTGAGATATGGATAACATCTTGTCGAACATGCCAAAATATGATGTCTTTGCATAGTTTCAAATCTAGGGTAATGTGGATAAGAGCAAAGTGGTACTCAGTAACCAACTTACATTTTTATAATCATAGGTGGAGAAAATTAAAGCGAGCTTTTGAAAGGAGGACCCGCTTATGGTGGTCAAGCATGTCTTTAAAGTTCCTCCACACGTCAAGACTTCTTCCTTAGTTGTGTAAGGAATTTCCTTTCTATGTCTTTGAAGATTTAGCAGAGGAGAAAGATCATGAATTTAGCATTGGATCGGAGAAAAATCATATATTCATTAAAATTTGTCACTCCTATGGTATTTGCTGTCAAGTAGATAGTGGCATCTAAGTTCTTATAGATCAGGAACTCAAGATTCTCTTTAACTTAAAAAGGGGTTAAAATGTGTTTAACCTCCTCATCTCAATACTAAAAAAAACAATGATTTCAATACTTAATACACATTTTTATCAAAAATTATTTAAATATTGGCTTACATATACGTAACCTATAGTGTTACGTATATGTAAACAGAAAACAAAAAAAATGTTGTTGCGTATACGTAACCCATAGTATTACACATTGTTTTAGTGGTTTCTCGGTTTTCGCCTAACTTTGTGGTTTTTCTTGATCCCTCCCCCATATATAAGGATCAAGAGAAAACCAAAAAGTTAGGCGAAAACCGAGAAACCGTTAAAATAATATGTAATACTATGGGTTACGTATACGCAAAAACATTTTTTTGTTTTATGTTTACGTATACGTAACACTATGGGTTACGTATATGTAAGCCAATATTTAAATTAGTTTTTCTTAAAAATGTGTAATATTACATCGATACTCTTACAAAAAAAATTAAAATAAAAAAAAATAAAATATTATTACGTTATTGGTTAAAATTGGTTTTTTGTGGTTTTCTCGGTTTTCGCATAACTATGTGGTTTTCTCTGGACCCTCCCCTATATATATATATACATATATATATATACATATATATATATACATATATATATACATATATATACATATACATATATATACATATATATATATATATGAAAAGGGTAGAAAAGAAACCCTCTTTAGATTAAGAAACCCACTAAACCCTTTGAAAACAATTAGAATTTTTTTTTTAAAAAAATGGGATTGATTATTTATATAAAAAAAGCCTCGGTCGTAAAAAAAAATTAAAAAAGCGCTGAATAAAAAATAAAAAAAATCAGCGTTTTTTTTTTTCTTACGTATGCTTACGTCAGCAATTACATATGTAAAAAACGTCAGATTTAAAAAAAATTAAAAAACCACTCGGCGCTTTTTTTCACCAAAAGTGATTAAATTGAATGTAGAATTCATTTCAAAAATAAAAAAAGTTTTTTTTTACATATTTAAAACAGGGTTTAGTGGGTTTGCATTATAACCATACCCTATGTGTGTGTGTGTGTGTGTGTGTATATATATATATATATAGGGGAAAGATCAAGAGAAAACCACAAAGTTAGGCAAAAACCGAGAAAACCACTAAAACAATGTGTAATACTGTGGGTTACGTATAAGTAACCGTAATTTTTTTGTTTTCTGTTTACGTATACGGAACACTATGGGTTACGTATACGTAAGCCAACATTCAAATGATTTTTTAGTAAAAATGTGTAATATTACATTGATACTCTTATAAAAAAATCCAAATAAAAAAAATATATCATTATTTTATTAGTTAAAATTGATTTTTTAGTGGTTTTCTCGGTTTTCGCCTAACTATGTGGTTTTCTCTTGAATATATATATATATATATATATATAGTCAGTTTAGCTTTAGGGTTTAGTTTTTGGGTTTAGCTTAGCTTTAGGTTAGGTTTTTGGATGGGGGGTTTAGGTTTTTTGGGGGTGGGTGGGGTGTTTAGGTTTTTGGGGGTGGGGTTAGGTTTTTGGGTGAGGGTGTGGTGAGGGCTTTAGGTTTTTGGGGGTGGGTTAGGTTTTTAGGTTGATATTACACATATGCAGTATTACGTTTAGGGTTAGGTTTTTGAGGGTAGGGGGTGGGTGCAGTGGGTTTAGGTTTTAGGTTTTTGGGTGGGGGTGGGGTGGGATGGATGGGTTTAGGTTTTTGGGTGGGGGGGGGTTTAGGTTTTATGGGGGGTGTGGGGGGGGTTTAGGTTTTTGGTGGGGGTGGGTGTAGTGGGTTTAGGTTTTTGGGTAGGGGTGGGGTGGGGGTTTAGATTTTTTAGGTTGTGTTAGGTTTATGGGGTGATACTACACATATGCAATATTGAAAATAATAAGAAAAAAAAAACGACATTTTTTATAACGTTATTTATACTCAAATGGAAGATAAAGAAATTTTTGATTCAATGGTGCAATTTTAAAAAAAATAATGTATGCAAAAGATAGAAATGTTTAAAGATTTATATATTTTAAGTTCCAATTTTACCCTTCTTTTTTAAAATTCCACCTCTTCTTTTCTTAATGGTTCTCTAGTTATCTCATTAAAGTGATTTCTCTCATGAACTCAACCCTAGATATATATATATATATATATATATATATATATATATATATATATATATATATATATGTATAAAGTAAGAATCAATTGTTAACTCTTAAACAAAAAAATCAAATTTTGACCACACATTTATTTTCATCTTATTTTAATTCATTCCCTAAAAGACAAACACCTAATTAATTATAATAAACATGTGGCCATGATTTGGTTTTTTGTTTTCCCTTTTAAATGTGGTTTATATTTGATTCTTTTTCTATATATATATATATATATATATATATATATATATATAATATGATAGTTACTGATTTATGTGCTATTTTATTCGTTTCGTGATGTTCACTGTGTAAACATTGAAGAAATATGGCAATGTCAAACATTGAAGAAATGTGATACGATATGTTACGTATAAAATGAACACCACTAATTCTAGTAAAATTAGATATAAGTTTTACTAGTCATACATATATGCAAGTGACCAATCTACTTCTATAGTAAGGACTTAAACTCGAGAGGCCTCACTTATTGAATTTACTTATAAACATAGTTATCAAATAATGAATTAGTTAAAACATTCAAACATAGCGGAATCAAACATCATTCAATTACATAAACAGCGGAAGTCACAATCACTTAAAACATTGTCTAGTCATCCAAACAATAACATAGCCTAATCCTGATGTTAGTTTCGTGCGAGCTAGCCTTCATGCCTTCGCCCTATCCTTTCTTTTGCTACTTGAATTGCATACTAAAAGTCAACAGTTGATGAGTTCTAGTTTTAATAAATTAGGCATAAATATCATTTTATTATAGTAGGTTAAAATCACGTGTATTACACGGGTTGAATAAATATAATATTATATATTAAGTAATAAAAAATTATGTTTTAAAAACTCGTGTTTTACACGGGTTGAATAAACTCGCGGAATACAATACAATCTGTTAACAAATACACTCGTCAAAATATGTCAGGAGATTTATTAATAAAGATTAGTATTTTATTTAAAAATATATTATTATTAAAAGATATAGGTGTATTTAATAAGAGAGAGAGACGAAAAAAATGATGAGATTGAATATAGAGGCGACACGTGGCATCTTAAAACCTTTATTTATTATATAATATAGATATATATACTATATTATAATATATATTGGTAGGGCAAAATGGTTTTTTACCCAAATGTCTTCAATTTAAGAGTTTTACAAGTACTTAAGCATAATGTACAATTGTAACATCCCAAAAATTTACAATAAATGCATAAGACGGGTTACGAGATAAAGAAACAAAAGAATGAATAAAAGGATAGCGGGCTCGAGCGGGATCTAGCCTTGGGCCGGGCAATGGAAGCCCAAGGGAAGGGAGTAGGGAAAAGGCCTAGTCACCCTCTCTACCTTCCTCATTCCTCATCATCATCTTCAAAGTATAGAGAGAGAAAGAGCGAGAAAGCTCAAAGATACATTTAGAAAACCCTCTTCTGCAATCTCATTAACCATCCTCGTAACGCGTTCAAAATACCTTCTCCCCGTATCCAGAATCTAAGCGTAAAAATGGCCCGATCCTTTTCAAATTGCAGGGTGGTGCAGTAAGCGCCGCCCCTACAATTACGAAGAAAGGAAGTGAAGAATCGTCGAAATCGATACCTAGGGTTTCAGAACTCCAATCGAACCAGGTTTTATTCGTTTCTGTTAACCTCCACCCGTTCTCTTCTCAAGGTAACGTTTACAAGTCGCAGTTCCGTTTCCTGACATCTTTTTCTAGTAAATTCTCAACGGCTGCAGCTTCATCTGTTGTGAGTCCGACAGCTAGTCATGCTCGTCCGTTATCTCAGCATCTTTCCATCTACAAAGCTACTTCGTTTCTATCCGGTGTCGCTTTGTTGTTCTATTTTCTCTACATGAAAACATGTTTGATTTGCTTCACCTATGTTAGCTTCTTGTAAATCTTCTTTGGAGTTAGTTGACTGACCTAGTTGATATGCTATTCGTCACTTCCTCTCATTCTACTCCATCTCATCCATTCAGTGAAGCATTAATTTTACAAAATTAAGTGAATCCCCAAATTCAAGGGCTATAAGTGGTGGCGACGGCGGTGGCGGCGGTGGCGGTGGAATAAATAACGTTTTTAACCATTTGAGTCGGTATTTTGTTCATTTAAGAAAAAGTTAACTGTTAAATTTAACGACGTCAATTTTGCGATAGAATTTATTTTTTTCGTCAACTTTGCGATAGAATTTATTTATCTTTTTTACTAGATTAAAATGAGGCCAGTTTTTGAACTAGTTTTATTTTATTTTTTTATTTTTTCAATATAATTTACTACTAGATTATGCATTTTAGTTTCTTTTAGTATATTTAGTGACCGAATGTAACATCCCAAAATTTGCGAGAAAATAATAAAAGACTACGGGAATGAATAAACGGAAGTATGAAAAGAATAACGGGCTCTTGGGTTACGGACTTGGGCCGAGTTTTGGGGAAAACGTAAGGGGGAGGAAGGGGAGTAAAACCGAAGTCACCCTCCATACTTGCACATTCACCATCTTTCCATCTTAAACCTAGAGAGAAAGCTCTAAGAATCCACACTGAGGCCTTCGTGTTGCTTTGGATCACTGGTGGAACATCCCCGGAGGTTGGAGAAGGAGACATCAAGCGGAAACAGATAACAAAACGTTCTCAGATTCGAGTTTTAGATTTGAAAATGAGTTTTAGGGTTTCAAAGTGGGTTTTCAATCAAAGACTAGATTTTTACGTTGGAATTGCTCTAAAAAGTAGATATCTAGCTTCATGGGAGCTAGATATAAGTTTTGGACGTAAAAAGATCGAATCTTGGATAAAAATGAAGAAATCAGCCAAGAGCAAATGAATCGTCCGAAAACTCTGAACCATCCGAAAGGTATTTCGAACGAGACATTTCAATCAGAAAGTATTTCGGACAGGACATTTCGATCGAAATGTATGTTCGACAGAAAGAGATTTTGAACAGGAGTTTTCGAACGAAAGCCATGAAATAGAAAATAGATCCAACACAGAAGTTTTCGGTCAAAATAGATTTCGATCGAATAAGATTTCAGACAGATAATTTCGGATGAAACATATAGGTTGTAACCTTGTTTCATTTGTGAACCTTGACAGATTTGTTAACATCCCACCTAGCTCGAAGTTTCCTAGCTAAGCGAGATAAGTTCCATAGAAGTCAGGTGAGTTCTTATTTCCCTTTTTCCTAAACAGTTTTGGGGTGGCATGCATACTTTTAAAGAGATAGCTATCAAAGTTTACATAATATTTTATAAGAATTATATACTTTTATAAAATCAAGGATAAAAAGTTAAAGAGTATAGTATTATCTTTAAATACATTTTTGAAAGATAACAACGAGTTAAAGTAAAAAACGATAAATGAGCAATACTTCGGTAAAGCTCGACAGTGACAATGACAGTAACAAATACCACGCTATATGTTTAAGTGTTAATACGTGTTATTTGTCTAAAGTAGAAGAACGATAAAGTCTCACCTTGAGGTGTGAGCAATGCTAAAGTAGAAGTCTTACACTTTGGTGTAAGCAATGCTAAAGGAGCCTTCACTTCGGTGTAAGCGAGAAAGTCTCACCCTGAGGTGTGAGCAATGCTAAAGGAGTCTTCACTTCGATGTAAGCGAGAAAGTCCTACCCTGTGGTGTGGGCAGTGCTAAAGTAAAAGTCTTACCCTGAGGCGTAAGCGAAAAAGGATTTGGTCCTTGGGCCATAATCCATATGTGGTAGTTAAAGTATGATAAAGTCACTTGTCCTGTGCAATGAAGCAATAGACAGACAGAGTATATGAGGACACCCTGATGGGTATCCTCAAAGATAAAGTTTAATAACATATAGAACGCAACAATTTTATAATTGTAACGTTGTAAAACTTTAAAGTAAAGATAAGGTGTTTTTAAAGAAAGTGAAAGTAAAAGCTTATTTTTATTTTTTATAAAATTAAGCTACCAAAAGATAGTTGTACAGTTTAAAGTAAAGATAGAACTCAACAGCGTTAGCTGACCTTTAGTATGCATGACAGGTAAGAAAGGTAAAGAGAAAGTAAAGTAGAGTAAAGTAAAGGAGCCATGAGGGCTGATAGTATGGACATCGGGTTGTTGTGCTGAAGACTTTCATTTCCTGTTCCTGATAGTTTATGTTCAAACAATGCTTTATTTAGTTTGAGTGCATTAAGGATTTAAGTTAAAGACTTCCACTGTAATAGATTCTGATTTCCAGTTTAAGAACTATGTTTATTATGTTTTGTGTCAACTATGAGATGTACCCAGTTTGGGGCGTTTCACCGAATATTTCTTTTAATATACTCTTAAACCAAACAAACTTAATATATTCTTAGGCCTTCGCGGAACGATGGTAATTGTAATATACTTTTCTCACTTTAACCAAACAAACTGAATATATTCTTAGGCCTTCCCGAAACGGTGGTAATTGTAATATACTTTTCTCACTTTAACCAAACAAACTGAATATATTCGTTTCGTTCGTTTAACTTTAACTATACAAACGATCGAACACGAACAAATAATAAGATTTTAAGGAAATGAAAATAAAGAAAATTAAATAAAAAATATATATCTTTATAAAATAAATAAGTTGGTTAATTAATTAATAAAAAGTGATTAAAAAAATAAATGAAATATAAAAGAAAGAAAAACAAAAAATAGAAAAAAAATGCGTAAAGTAATCTTTACATTACAAAAATTATCATTTAAGACTAAATGACAATAATGGCCTTCACTTAACAGAAATATTAAACTCCAGTTAGTTAATTAAAAAAGAAATGAGAGAACGTTTTAAATAAAGGACATTGTGTGAAGCTAAAAGTTTTAAAGAACTCATTCTATAATTTTAAAAAAGATAGAGGAGCTAAAGAAGTTTATTATATTTTATAACTTATACTAAATATAGAGGGGCCACTGCACTTAGTTTTGGTATGAGAGCAAACGTGATACATCCGCTATTAGATTTTTTCATTCTCTTTTAAAAACATCAATTTTTATAATATTCTTATTTTTTATATTTTGTAAAATAATATAATATAATTTAAAATAAAAATAAAAATTCAAATATATGTGATTTAAATTAAATCATTAAAAAAGAATTTTAATTTTATTTTTTTTAAAATGACATCAACTAAAAGTTAAAAGTTACATGACCTAAGAATTAAAAATCACAAAACCTAAAATAAAAATACATTTTCAAGTGTGAAGCTAGCATAATAAACCTACTGCTCTCGGTGTGAAATCTTCAAAATTCTTCTTTTTTAAGTATAATAAACATGAATATCGTCATATTTGAATTTGTGTAATTATTTATTTTAGTGTTTTAAGTGATTATTTTATTTTTTATTCTGTTATTTATTTAAGTATTTATTAAAGTTAAAATGATTATTGAAATAACTTGTCATGTTTTATATTCTTTTTTAATAAAGTACATTTTCAAGTTCAAATGAATCGTGTAATAATATTTGTCATGATTTATTATTTTCTTTGACCTACATATTTTTGACCCGACCCATTCTCTCGGGAGAATTCTTGTGTTTGGTTTGCTTATTTTCTTCAATTTGAATGGTATAGATGTGTATTCTTTGATATGATCAATATCTAATTCCAAACCAATTTTCAAGTTGATTATTAGCAAGTATTAAAAAATTGTTTTTTGTGTAAAGGACAAAACGGTTGTTTTGATGACTTTTCTTTTTAGAAAAAAATAAGGAATATAACTTAGTCAGGGGGTGGGAGTGGATGGCGGGTAAGGAGGCGGGTAAGGGTTCACCGCCGCACCCTTGGCGGGTTCAACGGGTACCTTCAGCGGGTTTCTATACCCGCTAAAACCTTCAAACTTAGCCGCTGAAATTTGGAAATCAAGGAGTAAAAGACGGCTATTTCATGTTGGTGAAAGATGTTTATCTATTTTATGTAAATTTAAATCAATATATTTATCTTTAGCTACCTTTTGTAATTAAGCATTTATTTTATTTTCATAAAATTTACATAAAGTCATATGACTCGTATTAGTTATTAATTTTTAAATTTATATTATTTTATATCAATTATTTTATATTATTATTATATTTATTATACGATAGAATTTGAGTTATTAGTTTTTAAATTTTTATTATTTTTTCAATTTTTAAATTTGGTCATTAATTTGTTTTAATTTTAAAAATGGGAGGGTTGGAGGGTACTTGGAGAGTACCACTCCCACCATGGAGGGTACTTGGAGAGTACCACTCCCACCATAAAGTGGTCCGCTTGTGTTCCCTTTTTCTCTAGATCATGGTTACTCGTGACCCTCCGTTCCGCACGCACGAAAGCTCGCGCGATAGTCATCAATTCATTCATGGTCTTGGGTAAACCATCCCTGTCATGAATGCGTCTGATAAGCTCATTGTCCCGGATTCCTTGAATAAACCCTGCCCACTATTTGCAAACTTTCCTTGTTATAGCGTATGGTGAAATCTTCCACACACTCATGATCTCTTTGCCGGATCTGTAGGATCTCTATTTTTTCTTTTGTGTGCATTTTCTGTTAACTGAATTGTTGCATGAAATTTGCTTGGGGTTCGTCAAAAATTGTCTGTCCGTGCAGTGGCCAAACTGTCATACCATAGTCGTGCCGGGCCGACTGAGGTTTTCATAAACATGTGACACCACTCATGGAGGGCCCAACGCTCTACTCCCCCGGCGCTGACGAAAACATTGTCGTGGTCATCTAAATCTATGGTGTCATCATATTTACCAACTCTAGAGGGAATTTTTAGCTTTCGGGGCTTGAATTTAGACTGAGCTAGCAAGATTGTTGGACAGTATGGTCGATGCAGATCATCCGTCCTCCTACCGATGTTACGATTGCCGGTGCATACTTTTGCATCGGGATGTAACTTGCCAGAGGACCGTGGGGTAGTCCAGAACTGATTATGAGCCTAAGTGCAGGCCGAGGCCCGTGTCTTTGAAACATCTGGACCAGGGGTAGTTACAGGCATCGCTGTGGGCCCGGGTAAATGTGTTGAAGGACGTGTTCGGGACCTACAGTGGTGACTAGGTTTCCCAATTGTCCTATGGTGTAAGTGATGGAATTGGATTGTTTGGTACATGGAATTGAGGCTACGGGACTGTATGTCGTGGTGGTAAGGTAATAGGAACAGTTTGGCTCTTGATGCGAGCAGTGGCGAAGCTAAGAAAAACGCAGCGGAGGCCGCGACGGAATCCTATACTTTTTTTTCCTATCAGGGGCCCGGATCTTAATACCTATAAAGTTTTCGGCCGAATACGTATAAATTAACACTTCTGAGTAAAAAATCAAGAGGGGCCGGGGCCTCCCCGGGCCCTCACTAAGCTTCCCCCATGGATGCGAGGCACTAGTAAAAAATTCTTCATTACGATGCCTCAGGTCTTCCGGGTGTTCTTCTAAAGTTACTTCTATTGGAGCTGTGGGAATGATTCTTTGTTGACCATGTCTCGCCAGGGGTGGTGGTGGTGTTTCAAACTCAATTTCTTCGATCTCGTTACCGGATTCATCATAATGGTGTAATCTTTCCATCGTAGGGGTGAGTAGTGAGTTACCGTTGCAGCTTGTTCGACAGCAAATGACGCCAATGAAATGTACTCAAAACTCACCAGGAAGAAATATTAAGGAGAATCACTACTTTGCATTTATTGGTTATTGAATTACACCATTGATGATACAAATCTATCTAGTACAAGGGTTTCTCTCTATATTGTGCATACCAAGGTCATTGGTTTTTATAGGCTATGAAGGAAATATTCTTTCATAACTAAATGATTTTGACATCTTTTTTCATATTTGCGGAAGTCCTTCATACTTTCTTTGTGCCAGGATCACGTCACCATTCTAGGTCCCGCTCTTGCATCGAGATTTTTTTAGAAGCTTAGTCGGGCGAGGATCGTGTGTTACAAAACTATCATACGTCTGCAATAATAATAATAATAATATATCGTGTGGGTAGAAAATTGATAAGTTAAGGATTATAAAATTCTTAAAATAATAATAGTAATAATTTAAATAAAGTATGCAATTTAATACGTAATTATTTAAAAATTTCGTTTGCTGATATTAATTTGGCTCATGATTCCTATTCATCCTTGACTTTCTGAGTTGACTGGAAAGCGAGACCTGTACACTTGTGTTCATCAACCACCTTCCACATTCACTCATAAGGCCATATACGGCATTATAAGTCGCTAGAAAATTAATTAGCATGAATCTTGTGTACGAACTAATAGGTTGGGATAAAAACAGGTTGGCCGGTTGGGTGAGACTAGGTTCTGAGCGAAGTATGTTCGGGTCAAAATGGATCGTTTTAAAAAAGTATCCATTTGACTCGGGCCAAAACGGGTTCGGACCGACTTGGACCTAAGTTGAAATAAGTTGTTTAAGAAAAAAAAAAGTATCAAAGTGAATTCACCTACTATGTTTTTTTATGGTTGTTGCTTATGGCAATGGATGGAGATGGCAGAGACGGTGGAGGACGATGAGCAGAAAACCGAATAATCGAACCAGAATCGGTTTAACTGAACAAAACAAAAAACATATAGTTGGGTTAAGTTTATTTCTGAAAACTGCCTTTTATGGTTCAGTTTTTTGGCTATACGTGTTGAAAACCGACTTAACCGAACTGACACACAAAACAGTTCCTCCATTTACGATTTCTTCTTAAGGGGTTCTTACTTAAACTTTCAGTTTTTACTTTATTTCATCAGTGAATACTTTGTGCAGCCGTGCTTGTATCTCTTCCCATATTTCATTTTTAATATATATCGTTTCCAGGGGCGGATCTACTTGTTCTTCAGCGGGGGGCAAGGCACCCACTGAGATTCATCCGAGTAGTAGAAAATTTTCAATTTTTTTAAAAAGGCACCTTTACAAATACTAGATAGGCCCCCGTAACATCAACAAAAAGTGAGAAAAACTGAAAAAAATGTTCACCGGAATTATTTTCCGGCTGGTGTAGTGGGTGCAAAAGCGAGCAAGAGATTGAGGACGAAGGGCTATTTTTGATTTTGGGTCCTTGTTTTTACTGATGTGATTGAGGGTATTTTAAGTTGATTTTTTTACTTATTGTTTATCAGCTTTTTTCCTGTCATTAATCTGCACACTTTAACATTTCTTTTCTTGTCATTTCATAGTTTTATTTTCTTTTTAAATTAGGAGTCTAAAATATTTGTCGTTAAATAAAAAGAGTATAAAATATTTACTAATGATAAGGAAACGTAAAATTAATTTTTACATATTATTTATTTGTAATTTTGTTAGTTTATTTAATATAGCTTATTTTTATTTCATTTATTTTTAACTCAGTAAAAAGCTGTTATTCAGTAACAAATATAAAAAAATATACTGTGACCCTGATCAAAAGTTTCTGATTCTAGCCCTAGAATACTTAACTAAAAAATATTGAGAACCAAGAATAAAGGAAGGGAAATTTGGGAACCAAGAATAAAAAAAACAAGAGTGGATTTAGCGGAGAAGGTGAATAGTGAAAAGATAAATTAGAGAGTAGATGAAGCTAATAATAGTTTGGAGACCAAGAATAAAGGAAGGGAAATTTGTCAGCTAAAATACTTAACTAAAAAATATTAGGTATTAATCATAACAAATTAAATTGGTTTAGGTTGTGATTAATTTTACCATTTTATTCTAATAAATTTTCATCATTTGACCTGTTTTTACCAAGCCATTTTTCTGATATTTGATCCGTTTTAATCAGTCCATTTTTCCCATATTTGACCCGTTTTGATCGTCAACTTTTTCCCCCGCTGACCAAAAATCCTGGATCTGCCACCGATCGTTTCTGTAGTTTGATCGTTTCTTCCCGGTTCGCAGTTCTTGCCCTTTCCCAGAAAATCGACTCATGCATAGCCCTAGTGCAGGTGATGACAACGGTCGCGGTAGTGTCACAACGTCGATAGTGGTGTCCATAGTGGCGGTGGACGTGGTGTCGGCAACGACAGTGGTGTATGTGGTGGAGGTAGTGGTGTTAGCGATGATGAGTTAATCGTGTTAGACCCTTTTTAAGTTAACAAACGTGTCCCTTTTAGGGTGGAGGGGGCACCCATGCCATGAAGCCTCACACCCTACAATGAGAGTCTGACACCTCACTTTAAGCCCCACGAAGCCAGGTTGGTGGTGGCACCCAAACTCTGAAGCCACAAACCCACAAACCTATCTTTCATCCTTTTCAAACAGCGAAGTGACTACGTTCCAAAGTCGTATCTTGAATCCGTGAGTGGGCGTAGTGGGTGTGGCGGTGGTGTCTCCGTTGAAGCCGTTGGCAGACGCACGTCGGCGACGAGGGTGCCCCTCCACCCTTATCATGTTGTATAATTTAATTAAACATAATTTGACCTGTTATATAATTTAACAACCCATCACTGGGACATAACCCTAAGTATATCAAGTACCCTAATGACTCTAACCAATAAGGAAGTGTCACCTCATTTTTATCAAAATCAAACCAAGGTACCATAAGTGGTGGGGACATGATCGCGGTGTCAAGGTCAATCAAAAACATTTATAAAAACTACTACTTATCTACCTTAGACTGTAAACATGGAAGTAGGGTTGTCGAATCCATAAGGAATCAGTGGAAAGAAGAATTGCTTAGTTCAGTAAATTATAATTAAAACACATAGATCAAATAAAGATGTAACTTCCCCCAAACTTCAGGTTCTAGGTTTCACATACAATCCAGTCATTCAGTTTAGACACCACATAGACATAGCGTTGGTAAATCAATTGAATTAGTAATTAAAGACAGATTCTTTGTCAGAAAACCCATACAACTAGTTTGTCATAACCAGTATAATTAAATCACTTAATTTATCAGTGTCAAGTTACCCACTTTAGTCACCCAACCCTACTATTAAGTTTTGTCATCAACCAAACAAGATTGTAAAGAAAACAACTCAGAACAAATAGATAAAATTGTCTAATTTATTCAATACATCAATCAATCAGTCATTGTCAGAAACTGATCAATCTAAAACATGCAAACAACTGAATCAAATACGAAAACCTAAACGAACCATCCACCGGGAGGAAGCGACACGCAGCTTAGCCACGCATGCTTGTCAGACACGCGAGCATAGCCACAATACTTGATTCGGAACTGATCTTGCATCTGAAAATCGCCCTCAAAACACCCAAAAATGGCTGGGAATTGATTATTTTCGTAACCCTTAAGGTATACTTCAAATAGGGCTAAAATCCCTAAAAATCCGCATGTAACCGACTCCCGACCGTACGGTACGGTGGGCCCACCGTACGGTACGCCGGATCCGCTCCCCGTACGCTTAACCTTCTGTTAACGACCTTTCTATTCGATGCTTTAGTACGCCTGACCGTACCGTACGCCCAATTGACAGTATGGTACGCCCAAATCCAGAATTCAGCTTAATTTTCACATCCGGCTCGTCGAGCTACCCCAAATCGATATATTATGGGCCCCGTAACTCATTTTATAGCTCGAGATATGCCCTTTCCAAGTTCTGGACTCTGGAACATCCTATTTTTGGGCTCCATCTTTTGCATAGTTTCACCTTTAGCTCCTCCTACTTTCTCCCAGATGCCTTCAAAATATGCGTTTAAGTTCTAAAAACCTGTGATAGACACAAATACAAATATCAACGTAAAACTGACTCGATATACAAAGTAACACCCATAAAACTGTACGAACTAGACTCTTAAACGACGTCAATTTTGCGATAGAATTTTTTTTTTCCTCAACTTTGCGATAGAATTTATTTATCTTTTTTACTAGATTAATGTGAGGCCAGTTTTCGAACTAGTTATATTTTATTTTTTTGTTTTTTTAATGTAAATTACTACTATATTATGCATTTTAGTTTCTTTTAGTATATTTAGTGACCGAATGTAAAATCCCAAAATTTGCGAGAAAAAAATAAAAGACTACGGGAACGAATAAACAGAAGTATGAAAAGAATAACGGGCATTGGGTTACGGACTTGGGCCGAGTTTTGGGGAAACGCAAGGGGGAGGAAGGGGAGTAAAACCGTAGTCACCCTCCATACTTGCACATTCACCATCTTTCCATCTTGAACCTAGAGAGAAAAAGCTCTAAGAATCCACACCGAGGCCTTCGTGTTTCTTTGGATCACTGCTGGAACATCCCTGGAGGTTGTAGAAGGAGACATCAAACGGAAACAGGTAACAAAACGTTCTCAGATTTGAGTTTTAGATTTGAAAATGAGTTTTAGGGTTTCAAAGTGGGTTTTCAATCAAAGACTAGATTTTTACGTTGGAATTGCTCTAAAAAGTAGATATCTAGCTTCATGAAAGCTAGATATAAGTTTTGAACGTAAAAAGATCGAATCTTGGATAAAAATGAAGAAATCAGCCAAGAGCATATGAATCGTCCGAAAACTCTTAACTATCCGAAAAGTATTTCGGACGGGACATTTCGATCAGAAAGTATTTCGGACACCGTAGATTTCGGACAGGACATTTCAATCGAAATGTATGTTGGACAGAAAGAGATTTTGAACAGAAGTTTTCGAACGAAAGCCATGAAATAGAAAATAGATCCAACACAGAAGTTTTCGGTCGAAAGAGATTTCGACGGAAATAGATTTCGATCGAATAAGATTTCAGACAGATAATTTCGGATGAAACATATAGGTTGTAACCTTGTTTCATTTGTGAACCTTGACAGATTTGTTAACATCCCACCTAGCTCGAAGTTTCCTAGCTAAGCGAGATAAGTTCCATAGAAGTCAGGTGAGTTCTTATTGCTCTTTTTCCTAAACAGTTTTGGGGTGGCATGCATAATTTTAAAGAGATAGTTATCAAAGTTTACATAATATTTTATAAGAATTATATACTTTTATAAAATCAAGGATAAAGAGTTAAAGAGTATAGTATTATCTTTAAACACATTTTTGAAAGATAACAACGAGTTAAAGTAAAGAACGATAAAGGAGCAATACTTCGGTAAAGCTCGACAGTGACAATGACAGTAACAAATACCACGTTATATGCTTACGTGTTAATACGTGTTATTTGTCTAAATGAAAGTTTGTGTTATTACATTTCTACTTGTGTAATAGTGTAATTGCATTGCATAGTAGTTGTATTGTAGAATGTCCTGCAGGCATGCTAAAGTAGAAGTCTCACCTTGAGGTGTGAGCAATGCTAAAGTAGAAGTCTTACACTTCGGTGTAAGCAATGCTAAAGGAGCCTTCACTTCGGTGTAAGCGAGAAAGTCTCACCCTGAGGTGTGAGCAATGCTAAAGGAGTCTTCACTTCGATGTAAGCGAGAAAGTCCTACCTTGTGGTGTGGGCAACGCTAAAGTAAAAGTCTTACCCTGAGGCGTAAGCAAGAAAGGATTTGGTCCTTGGGCCATAATCCATATGTGGTAGTTAAAGTATGATAAAGTCACTTGTCCTGTGCAACGAAGCAATAGACAGACAGAGTATAGGAGGACACCCTGATGGGTATCCTCAAAGATAAAGTTTAATAACAGATAGAACGTAATAGTTTTATAATTGTAACGTTGTAAAACTTTAAAGTAAAGATAAAGTGTTTTCAAAGAAAGTGAAAGTAAAAGCTTATTTTTATTTTTTATAAAATTAAGCTACCAAAAGATAGTTGTACAATTTAAAGTAAAAATAGAACTTAACAGCGTTAGCTGACCTTTAGTATGCATGACAGTTAAGAAAGGTAAAGAGAAAGTAAAGTAAAGTAAAGTAAAGCAGCCGTGAGCGCTGATAGTATGGACATCGGGTTGTTGTGCTGAAGACTTTCATTTCCTGTTCCCGATAGTTTATGTTCAAACAATGCTTTATTTAGTTTGAGTGCATTAAGGATTTAAGTTAAAGACTTCCGTTGTAATATATTCTGATTTCTAGTTTAAGAACTATGTTTATTATGTTTTGTGTCAACTATGAGATGTACCTAGTTTGTGGTGTTTCACCGAATATTTCTTTTAATATACTCTTAAACCAAACAAACTGAATATATTCTTAGGCCTTCCCTGAACGATGGTAATTGTAATATACTTTTCTCACTTTAACCAAACAAACTGAATATATTCTTAGGCCTTCCCGGAACGGTGGTAATTGTAATATACTTTTCTCACTTTAACCGAACAAACTGAACATATTCGTTTCGTTCGTTTAACTTTAACTATACAAACGATCGAACATGAACAAATAAAAAGATTTTAAGGAAATGAAAATAAAGAAAATTAAATAAAAAATATATATCTTTATAAAATAAATAAGTTGGTTAATTAATTAATAAAAAGTGATTAAAAAAATAAATGAAATATAAAAGAAAGAAAAGAAAAAAAAAAGAGTAAAGTAATCTTTACATTACAAAAATTGTCATTTAAGACTGAATGACAATAACTTAGCAGAAATATTAAACTCTAGTTAGTTAATTGGACAAGAAATGAGAGAAATTTTTAAATAAAGGACATTGTGTGAAGGTAAAAGTTTTAAATGACCCATTCCATAATTTTAAAAAAGATAGACGACAAAAATTATAATTTAGTCTAAACTTTAAAACTAAACATGATGCTATATGAGTTGATTTGGGTTATTATGGTCGAATCAAATCTCCTCAGTTTACAACCCTCTAACATTTATCTTTGCTTTATTTTTCTTGAAATTTAACTAAAAATGAGTTGATTTGGGTTATTATGGTTGAATCAAATCTCCTCAGTTTACAACCCTCTAACATTTATCCTTGCTTTATTTTTCTTGAAATTTAACTAAAAATTTTGTGTTCTCTTATGGAGACATCATGCAACCCTTTTAATTAAAAATATAATTATATTTTTCAAATTAGGTTTCTTTTTAATATTTTAATTTATTTAATTTTTCTTAGGGTTTTAAGGTTAATTTTTTCACGGGGTTAATATAGTGTCCGGGTCGTTCAAAACCAAGCCTTAAAAAACTCTAACCCTCTTGCAATAACGTGCGGGTTAAAAACCTAGTTACAATGAAAGTATGAAAAAACTAAGTTGAAACCATCACCATAACCAAAACCACGCCTTCATAGATAGATAAACGAACTACAACAGAATATTTTTAGAAAAACAACCTGAAAATCGAAACACATGAACAGCTCCCTGTAAACTTAAAGTACAAAAACAGACCACAAACACCAACAGATTCATATTTATTTAACATGAACATAATTGTAATTAATCTTCGCTTCTGATGAAAACTAGTTATTCGGTGGAGGAGACCCATATAAGTACTCAGAAGTGGTAGGAACTTCATTATGTTGTCTGGGAACTCCAATTGGTCGTCCAGGAACTTCAATTGGAGGACCTTCAATTGGTGATACATAGAAAAGTTTAGTTCAATGAATGAAGTCTAGCAAGAACAAGTTAGTGTGCAAAACATCTATCACTACAAACCTGGAGGGTTTTCGAATGTGGTGCTTGTAGGTTCCTTGGTCATGGTTGTTGAAACAGTTGAAATCAACAAGATGCAAAATACAACAACAGCAAGTTTGTGTTCCATTTCCATTCGAGCTAAAAAAGAACTATATTAATAATATTGTTTTACTGTTGAAAATTTACTCATCAATAGTTAATAAAAAAAGAACTATACAAAAACTAGTTATTCGGTGAAGGAGACCCATATAAGTACTCAGAAGTGGTAATTGGTGGTGGAGGGACAAAATAAGGTCCGAAAATAGGTCTAGGATCTTCAATTGGTGGTCCTTGGGTAATAGATAGAAAAGTTTAGTTCAGTTAATCAAGTCTAGCATGGACATTTGGTGTGCAAAAAGATATATTAATACAAACCTTGAGAATTTCCGATTGTCATGCTTGTAGATTCTTTGGTCACATCTGCTGAAACAGATGAAATCAACAAGATGCAATATACCACAGTACCAAGTTTGTTTTCCACTTCAATTTGAGTAATTCTTGTGTTTGGTTTGATAACTTTCTGTCAGTTTGAATGATATATATATATATATATATATATATATATATATATATAGGGGAACGATCAAGAGAAAACCACAAAGTTAGGCGAAAAACAAGAAAACCACTAAAACAATGTGTAATAGTATGAGTTCACGGCCTCTCGTACCAACAATATTGTCCGATTTGCCCCCTAAGAGCTCACGGATTTGTTTTTGGTTGCTCAGGTGAAAACTTCCCAATGGATCACCCATCACTGGATTACTCCCACCTGAGCTCGCTTAACTGTGGAGTTCTCCTCTCATCCACTACATTAAGTCCCAAAATGCGTTGTGGTATTTGAGGCGGGGCATTCCTTATGAACCTAGCATCACTTCCGTGTACAGAACAGAACAGAACGATATGAGATTTGCCTAAGGTGTTACAAACACCCCCGGGACTCATCGTCCTCTGATACCATTTTTAACATCCGGCCTCTCGTACCAACAATATTGTCCATTGTGCCCCCTATTTGTAACATCCGGCCTTTCGTACCAACAATATTGTCCGCTTTGCCCCCTAAGAGCTCACGGATTTGTTTTTGGTTGCCCGGGTGAAAACTTCTTAGGAGGTCACCTATCCCTAGATTACTCCCACCCCAGAACGCTTAACTGTGGAGTTCTCCTCTCATCCACTACATTAAGCCCCAAAACGCATTATGGTATTTAAGGCGGGGCATTCCTTATGAACCCAACATCTTTCCCGTGGACATAACAGAACGATATGGGATTTGCCTAAGGTGTTACAAATACGTAACACTATTGGTTACGTATACGTAAGCCAATATTTAAATGATTTTTTGGTAAAAATGTTTAATATTACATTGATACTCTTATAAAAAAATAAAAATAAAATAAAATAATAAATAAATATTATTATATTATTGGTTAAAATTGATAAAATGTAACACTATATATATATATATATATATATATATATATATATATATACTAGCTTAGACCCCGTGTAATACACACAGCGTGAAAAATATCAATACATAAATTTCTCAAATTTTATTTATGTATTTAACAGTTGTTAAAATGTATTACTATACATATATTAAAGATATAAAACAAAATTTAAAATATGTAAAAAATAATATATAATTTGGTTTCGAAAATACGTCAATTACTATTTAATGTAATTTGACTTTCATTTACTATTTGATTAAAAATAAAAATTACATAATTAGGTTTCAAAGTTTTTTAAATAAAGGATAATTTAAAATAAATGTGTTTTATTAGTATAATTAGTAATTTATTAAAAAATATAAATATTTTAGAATATGGACTTGTAAAAAATTCTTCATTACGATGCCTCAGGTCTTCCGGGCGTTCTTCTAAAGTTACTTCTATTGGAGCTGTTGGAATGATTCTTTGTTGACCATGTCTCGCCGGGGGTGGTGGTGGTGTTTCAAACTCAATTTCTTCGATCTCGTCGCCGGATTCATCATAATGGTGTAATCTTTCCATCGTAGGGGTGAGTAGTGAGTTACCGTTGCAGCTTGTTCGACAGCAAATGACGCCAATGAAAAGTACTCAAAACTCACCAGGAAGAATTATTAAGGAGAATCACTACTTGGCATTTATTGGTTATTGAATTACACCATTGATGATACAAATCTATCTTGTACATGGGTTTCTCTCTATATTGTGCATACCAAGGTTATTGGTATTTATAGGCTATGAAGGAAATATTCTCTAATAACTGAATGATTTTGACATCTCTTTTCATATTTGCGGAAGTCCTTCTTACTTTCTTTGTGCCAGGACCACGTCACTATTTTGTGTCCCGCTCTTGCGTCCAGATTTTTTCTAGAAGCTTAGTCGGCGAGGATCGTGTGTTACAAAACTATCATACGTCTGCAATAATAATAATAATAATAATAATAATAATAATAATAATATATCGTGTGGGTAGAAAATTGATAAGTTAAGGATTATAAAATTCTTAAAATAATAATAGTAATAATTTAAATAAAGTATGCAATTTAATATGTAATTATTTAAAAATTTCGTTTGCTGATATTAATTTGGCTCATGATTCCTATTCATCCTTGACTTTCTGAGTTGACTGGAAAGCGAGACCTGTACACTTGTGTTCATCAACCACCTTCCACATTCACTCATAAGGCCATATACGGCATTATAAGTCGCTAGAAAATTAATTAGCATGAATCTTGTGTACGAACTAATAGGTTGGGATAAAAACAGGTTGGCCGGTTGGGTGAGACTGGGTTCTGAGCGAAGTATGTTCGGGTCAAAATGGATCATTTTAAAAAAGTATCCATTTGACTCGGGCCAAAACGGGTTCGGACCGACATGGACCTAAGTTGAAATAAGTTGTTTAAGAAAAAAAAAGTATCAAAGTGAATTCACCTACTATGTTTTTTTATGGTTGTTGCTTATGGCAATGTGTGGAGATGGCGGATGTTAAAATATGATTCAACATAAGATAATAAAATAATAAATGTCATGCTCAGTGGCATGCACGTTGCAAGTTCTAGAAGATGGGATCAAGTCTTTGCGATCGTTGAAGTGCTGATTTCTCGCATTTCTAGTTTGATTTTATTTGAATAAGTTTGTTTATGATTTCCTAGTCTTTTGGTTGCCGTTAGTTAGCCGTTTGTTCGATTAGTATTTAAGGAGGCTTTGCCCTTCGTTATTTGTATGCTTCCAATTTTATTGAATAATCACAAAAGCATTTGAGTGTTCATTAGTTTTTACCAACAATCGTGGTATCAGAGCCAGATTGGCTCTTTGCATTCATAAAACTTCAGAAGAAGCAAGTGTGATGGCGGAATCCTCAAACCCTCTGCAGATGACACCTACACCAATTCCAGTTTTTAAAGGAGACGGATACGAATACTGGAGTATTCGAATCAAGACAATTCTCAGATCTCGTGATCTGTGGGACTTGGTGGAATCCGGTGTAGACGAGTCTGAAACTGATGCTGCAAAACTGCGAAATGCCCACAAGAAGGATGCGTATGCAATGGCGATTATCCAACAGGCAGTTCATGATCAACTCTTTTCAAGAATCTCTTCTGCAACCTCGTCCAAAGAAACCTGGGAAATTCTTAAAATGGAGTTCCAGGGCGATACACAAGTGCAGTCTGTCAAACTCCAAGGGCTTAGGCGTGATTTCGAAAACTTGTTTATGAAAGAAGGAGAGCTGATCGGAGACTATTTCTCCAGGGTCATGGCAATTGTAAGTCAACAGCGTTCATATGGGGAAAAGATAGCAGATCAAATCATTGTTGAGAAGGTGTTGCGCAGTCTTACTGCAAAGTTCGACTATGTTGTACCTTCAATTGAAGTCTCAAATGATCTGACTACCTTGTCCCCTATCAAGTTGATGGGTTCACTGCAATCTTAAGAGGAAAGGATCAACAGTCGTGAGGCCAACAAAGTTGAAAGAGTAGATGAGCAAGCTCTTCAAGTTTTTCAAGACACCGGAAAGCAGACTTATGGGAGTCCAACCAGTGGATCTAGAGGCCGGGGGCGAGGTGCTACTAGAGGAAGAGGTCGTGGTCGTGGTATCGACAAAGGCAGAGGTCCACAATGTTACTTATGTAATAGATTTGGGCATGTTAAGCGTGACTGCTGGTACAATGAGGAGCAACAGGCTAATGTTGCTGTTAATTCAGAAGAACAAGATGGTGGTGAGGAAGAGCAGCAACCACACTTGTTTTTGGCCTTTACTCCAACGGACTCTCTTGCACTCATGGCCCATGTTACTAAGTCCGGGCATGTAAGTTTTCTGTGGTTCTTGGACTCAGGGTGTTCTAATCACATGACAGGTAACAAGGCAAGTTTTGTTTCCTTAGATGAATCATTTAAAATTAATGTCCGGCTAGGAGATAAAAATGATTTAAATGTTGAAGGAAAGGGCACAGTCAAGATTGTTTTGGATAATGGGAATTATAGACTGTTAGATGATGTTTATTATGCACCCAAACTTGAATACAATTTGCTTAGTGTGGGCCAATTAATGAGAAAAGGCTACTCCTTGTTCTTTGATGATGGTAAATGTGTCATTAAGAACAAGAGCTCAGGAGTAATTATGATGATAGTTGAAGTGGCCTCTAATAACATGTTCCCACTGGATGCCTCATTAATTGAGGCTACTACAAGCCATGTTACAGAACCAGCTGCTGGATCGGTTGAGAAGCAGTCCAGGTTATGGCACCAGCGATATGGTCACTTTCACTTTCAAGGCCTTAAACATTTGCATGATAAAAGAATGGTGTTAGATCTACCATTCATTCGGACCTTGGATGCTTGTGAAGGGTGTGTGGTTGGCAAGCAAACTCAACAACCATTTCAGTCTAAGTCATGGAGAGCTAAGCAGAAATTGGAACTAATTCATGCTGATGTTTGTGGCCCCATGCAAGTCCAAAGTTTAGGTGGCAGCAGGTATTATTTATTATTCATAGATGACTATACACGCATGAGTTGGGTGTATTTTATTGCAAACAAAAGTGAAGTGTTTGCTAAATTTAAATTGTTCAAAATTCTGGTCGAAAAAGAAGCTGAAAGACCAATTAAAGTGCTCAGATCTGATAGGGGGGGGTGAGTTCTGCTCTATTCAATTTAATAATTTCTGTGAGTCACATGGAATTAAGAGAGAACTCACAGTCCCCTACACTCCACAGCATAATGGAGTGGTGGAAAGAAAAAATAGAACAATTATGGGCCTTACCATAAGCATGCTAAAACACAAGGAACTGCCTAATTCATTTTGGGCAGAAGCTGTGGCAGTTGCTGTTTATTTGATTAACATGGCAGGTACAAAGGCTGTGCAAAACAAGACTCCTATTCATGCCTGGTCTAATGTCAAACCATCAGTCAAACACTTAAGAACATTTGGGTGTTTAGCTTATGGTTTAGAGCCATCACAAAAAGTCAAGAAGTTGGATGACAGATCTGAGGCTTGTATCTTTATTGGATATACAACTGATCGGTATAGATTGTATAGTCCAACAACCAAAAAGTTCTCTACCAGGAGAGATGTGGATTGGAGTTATGAAAAGAACAAGTGGGAATGGAAAGAAAGAACATCAGCTTATGTGTATGTGGATCCCTTGTTAGGTGTGTAGTCTCGTTTAGAGGTGGCCGGCCCTAACTAGGGTTAGCCGGCCCTAATGGGCCTATCTATACGGTTTGGGCCTAACTTGGAGAACAAGTTAGGAACCCTAGTTTTAATCTATAAATACTCTATGTTGTAATTGTAATCTGTGTGCCCTTGAGCTTAATGAAATAACCTAGTTGCAGCCCGTGGATGTAGGTCCCCCACTGGGACCGAACCACGTAAAATTCTTGTGTCGTTTATTTTTCTGTACCGCATGATTATCGTTTGTGCATGTGTGTGTGTTGATTCCGCTGCGCCACGTTGTTCCTAACAAGTGGTATCAGAGCTTTGGCTCGTTGTTTACACACGGTTTTCGATCGAGAAAAAAGGGTAGAGGCTGATCGAGGGTTGATTCAGATCTGCTGCTACAGTACCGTCGCCGCCGCTACAGTACCGTCGCCGTCGTGAACATTGTTTCCGGCGTGAACAGTGTTTTCCGGAATGAACAGTGTTTTTCCGGCATGAACAGTGTTTTCGAAAAAAAAAAAAAATTTCTTTTTTCTGCTGCTGTTCCAGGGCTGATTCGCAGCCTGGTTTCTTGTTTTTTGGGCCGCCGGAATTAGGGTTTTTTCAAATCCTAGGTTGCGCAAAAGGGGAAAGAAAACGGGGCTGTTTTGGAGGAAAACGGGGCTGTTTTGGGAGAAAACAGGGCTGTTCGGGACTGATTTGGAGTGATTTTGCAATTAGAGTTTCTGTTGTGGATCTCTTGGAGTTGCTGGTTTCACTCGGGTTTGAGGTGAAGCGTCAGGTTGGGTGTTTCGGGTTAACGGTTTGATTGTTTCGGGTACCGGGTTAAACTCTTTGAAGCCGCCGATTAGGGTTTGGTTATAAAGCTCTTGGATTCGTCTGGTAAAGGTTAGAGTTTTGTTTAGTTCTGTTTGACTGTTTATTATCAACTATTTGGAACCGGGTTATGTGAAATTCAGTATTCGGGTTTAGATTTGTCTGCGAGGTTTATTGCAGGAGCAGATCGGTTTATTGACAGTGTTTGGTAGAACAACTGTCAAGTTCAGGCCCGTGACATTACTGTGTTTATTTCACTGTTTCGATATGTTTTCTGTTTGCTATTGTTATGGCTGAAGACGGGATGGTTATTATCCAAAGGTTTGACGGTTTGGAGGTTGGTTGGTTTTGTCAAAAGAACTTGAGTGTGGTACTGTGGGATAAAACCGGTGAAAGTGGAACCAGCAGGTTTGGAATGCTTTGGGTTTTAAGTATTCCGGTTCTGGTGTGCTGGTGACGACATAAGTGAAAATAAAAAAGAAGTCAGGTGATATTGCTCGGTTGAAAGATTTTTCGGTTAGGGTTAGCCGATCGGGTGTACGGTCGCAGAATCCTTGGTACCGTTTGCTTTCATGAAAGCTCTGCTGCTGTTATAACTGTTTGCCGGTTAGCTGGTCTAGAACTGTGAAGTTGTTTCTTGTTCGGTGGTGATCAGTGGTACGACATTTGGCATGGGTTGGGATAACAGGGACAGTGGGAGCTGAGCATAGTTGAGTTGGTGGAGCTGCATGAAGGTGTGGGACATTCTTTAGAGTCGATGTCAAAGATAGTAAATTCTGCTTCTGAGAATGTCTCTGGGTTGATGAATTGGGACTCAGTGAAGGCAGTGGAGACTCTTGGGTTCAAGATTCTGGTATGCTTCATTACTCACCTCTGTGAAGCATTGGTGAATCTATTGTTTGAAGACTTTGGAAAGATACAGGTTTATGTATCGCTGGAAGAAGGGAACCAACTTCCGAGTATTAAAGTCTTGGCTCGCTGCATCGGGTAGAGCTAAGTGGATTCATTTTGCAAGTGTGAATCCTGGAGCTACGGAGATGTTAGTTGAGTGCATTCGGAGGTTTAAACCAGGTTAGGGGTTTTGGGAACAGTGGGAGCATGGGACGTGTTCTGTGTACAGTTCAAAACACCGTTGGGTTTTGAAGACCGGAATTCCGAATGGGAAAATCTCTCCATGGTACTTGCAGGTTTTGAAGAGTGATGTTTCCTCTGGAAGTCTCTGGAGTCGGTAGTTCGAGTGAGTAGGTGCCGGTTGAGATTGAGGATGAGTCAATGGCGGGTTTTGCCATGGCTGGGTCAGTGATGACTGCTGGGTTGGAGCTAGGGGGAGCTTCAACGGGCCCTTCTGGTAATTGAGGAGTGGGCTGCTGCAACTAGGAGGATTGGATTGAAGTCTTAGCTTGTTTATGGGAACTGAAGGTTTGGAGGACTTCTGTTATTTGAAATCTTAGCTTGTTCTTGGGAGCTGGAGGCTTGGAAACTTCTAATAGTGAAGTGTTAGCTTGTTCTTAGAACTAGAGGCTTGGAGGATTTCTGTTATTGAAGATTACTGGAGTTACTGGTATAGGGTCTGCTTGGATGGTGGATTGAGGATTGCTCGAGCCTCCAAGTGGGAGATTGTTAGGTGTGTAGTCTCGTTTAGAGGCGGCCGGCCCTAACTAGGGTTAGCCGGCCCTAATGGGCCTATCTATACGGTTTGGGCCTAACTTGGAGAACAAGTTAGGAACCCTAGTTTTAATCTATAAATACTCTATGTTGTAATTGTAATCTGTGTGCCCTTGAGCTTAATGAAATAACCTAGTTGCAGCCCGTGGATGTAGGTCCCCCACTGGGACCGAACCACGTAAAATTCTTGTGTCGTTTATTTTTCTGTACCGCATGATTATCGTTTGTGCATGTGTGTGTGTTGATTCCGCTGCGCCACGTTGTTCCTAACATCCCTTTCCTAGGGAAGAAGAGTATGCTGATAAGCAGATGCAAGAGAATAACCAGGCTGCTACTAATGCTAGTCATGCAGGTGTTGGGCCATCCAACACTTCAAATGGTGGGCCGTCCAACACTTCAGGAGCTGGGCCATCTAACACTACAAGTGATCATCAAACAGAAGATGTGGCTGCTGATTCAGATACTCCTCCTCTGCAAATCAAGTCTCTTAGTGAAGTGTATCGAAATGTTGCTGTGGTGGAACCAAACTATGAAGAATATACATGTCAATTTGCCTTGAATATTACTGATCCCACTACTTATGATGAGGCTGCAAGTAAAAAGGAGTGGCAAGTAGCTATGGTAGAAGAGTTAAAGTCTATAGAGAAAAATGAGACTTGGGAATTGGTGTCACTTCCAGAAGGAAAAAATGTTGTGGGGTTGAAGTGGTTGTTTAAAACCAAAGTGGGAGCAAAAGGTGAATTATTGAAGCACAAAGCACGTCTAGTGGCCAAGGGATATTCACAGCAATATGGCATTGATTACCAAGAAACTTTTGCACTTGTGGCTAGATTTGAGACCATCAGAGTAGTGTTATCTGTTGCAGCTCAGATGGGCTGGAATATTCACCAGCTTGATGTAAAGTCGGCTTTCCTAAATGGTGAACTTACTGAGGAGATTTATGTACAGCAGCCGCAAGGGTATGAAGTTAAAGGCCATGAAGAGAAAGTCTACAAGCTTAAAAAGGCCTTGTATGGCCTAAAGCAAGCTCCGAGAGCTCGGTACTCCAAAATTGATAAGTACTTTATCAATAATGGGTACATAAGAAGTGAAAATGAACCCACACTTTATGTGAAGAAAACTGTGAGCAGTAAGATGATCTATGTATGCTTATATGTAGATGATATAATTTGTGCAAGTTCTTGCAGCAAATTAATTGAAGAATTCAAGAATGGAATGAAGAGAACCTTTGAGATGACTGATATGGGTTTGCTGAAGTACTTTCTTGGGTTGGAAGTGAGGCAGACAAAGGTTGGTATTTTTATAACTCAAGAGAAGTATGCAAGAAATCTATTAAAGAAATTTGGTGTTGATGAAAGTAGCTGTGAAATCACTCCCATGAATATGAATGAAAAACTGCAAACAGAAGACAATGCAAAAAAGGCCAATGAAGGAGTATATAGAAGCCTAGTTGGTGGTTTAATTTATTTGACCCATACTAGACCCGACTTAGCATATTCAGTGGGATTGGTATCAAGATTTATGCAAGCACCATCAAAGCTGCACTGGGGAGCTGCTAAAAGGATCTTAAAGTATGTTGCTGGTACTATTACCTTTGGTATTTGGTATGAAAAAGGCAAGAAAATTGAGCTGGTAGGGTTCAGTGACAGCGATTGGGCCAGTAGTATGGATGACAGAAAAAGCATTTCGGCTAATGTTTTTACTCTTGGCAGTGGCATAGTTACATGGGCATCTAAAAAGCAAAACACAGTGGCTTTATCCAGTACTGAAGCAGAATACATTGCATCTACAGCAGCAACATGTCAAGCCATTTGGTTAAGAAGAATTCTTGAAAATCTGGGCATGATTCAAGAGCGGGCAACTACTATTTTCTGTGATAACAGGTCGACAATTAATCTGAGCAAAAATCCAATCATGCATAGCCGTTCCAAGCACATTGATTTAAAGTACCATTTTATTAGAGAAATGGTTAATCAAAAGCAAGTGTTTTTAGAGTTTTGCAACACAAATGATCAATTGGCAGATTTACTGACTAAGGCTTTGAGAAGAGAAAAGTTCGTGTACTTCAGACTGATGATTGGAGTAGGAGATGTTGAATCAAGGGGAGGTGTTAAAATATGATTCAACATAAGATAATAAAATAATAAATGTCATGCTCAGTGGCATGCACGTTGCAAGTTCTAGAAGATGGGATCAAGTCTTTGCGATCGTTGAAGAGCTGATTTCTCGCATTTCTAGTTTGATTTTATTTGAATAAGTTTGTTTATGATTTCCTAGTCTTTTGGTTGCCGTTAGTTAGCCGTTTGTTCGATTAGTATTTAAGGAGGCTTTGCCCTTCGTTATTTGTATGCTTCCAGTTTTATTGAATAATCACAAAAGCATTTGAGTGTTCATTAGTTTTTACCAACAGCGGAGACGGTGGAGGACGATGAGCAGAAAACCGAATAATCGAACCAGAATCGGTTTAACTGAACAAAACAAAAAACATATAACACATGGGGGGGCGGGATTATTTTTTCCTATCAAGGGGGGGACTATAAAACTTTTGGCCGAATACATAAAAATTAACACTACTTAGCGAAAAAACGGGGGGGGGGGGCTCGGGCCCTCACTATACTTCGCCCTTGACTCTAACCTAGCGCCACATTGAACAGGAGGTCACATTAAATACTAACAAAACATCTTAAGTCCAAAAAAGATACTTAAACTTACAAAGTACGAAAGCAAAATAACTCTTCAGTTGGAAAGTCTTAAGTAACAAAATAAATACCAACTCAAAACTTCAAAACTCAGCGCAAAACTTCAAAACCAGCGAAATAAAAATAAACAAAATCTCCAATGCATACGTCCCAACTCCTATAGCTCCCATACACATATTTGATAGAATCAAAAACTTAGTTCTTTTGAGACTTTGATATTACCATATGAGCGAACAAGTGTTCATATAGTGGGTGTTTTCAGTTGATGACCAAAAGGTTAGGAAACAGAAACTTGATCCAACAGAGTTATTTGTTTATTTAAATCCTTTGACCCATTTAATCAACATCCAATATGAAATCATACTAATCAACCAACATAATTATGTATAACTTGGCTTTGGTGGCTAACTATTTGAGGGATTTAGAATTTAGATCTTGTGGGACGCAATGATTTTTCCTAAACAGCCAAGTTTCTAACTAGAGTGGTTACGCATCACTAAGGATCAATCAATAGCAAATAGTACTAATAGGTTACAGGACAGCAGATTAATTTAATTAGAATAACCGGTTATTATTGGCACTAATCTTGTTCTGGATCGCCTGCAAAGTAGCTATTTGAAAGAACATGCTCGGAAAAGCAGATGCTTTTTCTTTAGGAATTAATTCATAAACAAAGATTAAAACAAATTAACCCTGTAATAATGAATGATTGGATTTGTTTTGTGAAAAAATTGCTATGGAGAGTTATTGTCATTTGAAAAAGACATGTTTAATTGTTACTAGGGCTGTAAATGAACCGGACGTTCAGCGAACGGTTCGTGAACCGTTCGGCGGGAAGTTCGTTTATGAGCGTTCGTTTAATAAATAAACGAACATGAACAAGGAACTTCGTCCGATTAACTAAATGAACGAACATGAACATAGGTCTCGTTCGTTCAATTGTGTTCGTGAACGTTCGTTTGCGTTCGTGTTAGTTCATGTGTTGTTTTTTATGTCTTTCATTAAAGATTTTTGTATATTTCTATTATATTTTATTTAAACTTTTTATATTCTTTAATTTTTATTTTATTTTTTACCCTAAAATTAACTAAGTAAAGTAAGTTCGATACAAGTACAAAAAAACTTGATATTAAAATGATCTTATTAAATGTTCATTTTGGAAGACATTACAGTTGACATCAAAAGTCTATTTCCTTAATGAAAGAACACGAACATGAAATTTCGTTCGGTTAGTGTTCGTGAACCGTTCATGAACAAGTTAAATGCTTAACGAACGAACACGAACAAGGCTTCGTTCGGTTCGGTTCGGTTCGTTAACAGCCCAAATTGTTACAGGAGATGGTTCTTTAGATAGAGCTAAACAGAACTGCTAAACGAACTGCACTCGTCTCTAAGAAGAAATCAAGTTCATTTTTAGTGGCATATCTGAAATTTTAACAGAAACATAAATTCAAAATTATAACAGAGAAAACAAAGCAAATTTAGCCGTTTGATTCTCTAACACATTGCTATATAAACCAACCAGAGGAATCGACTCTTATTGGTTTTGGTTTATCAGCAGTAAAGTCAATTTAGTAAGAGTTCGTATTTATTTAAGCGTAATCGTACGTACCTGTAATCGTCTTTTGGGTCGTTATGCAATGGAGGAAGCTCATCAATAATGCTCAGGGTCTTTTCCAATATCATTGGAAGGAAAATTTTCAGGACGTAGACGGCCAGGGATGTTTGCACGCAATGATCCTACATAGAAAACTTGGATCAGGTCGGGGAATCGTATCTAGCATGATTGATTAAATAAGTGTACTGCAAAATAATATATCTATACAAACCTTGAAGTGGCCTTGCATAGGCTTCTGTGACATATGCTACAACAATTAAAATTAGCAAGATCCAGCGTACAACAGCGTACAACATTTGATCGCCGCTAACCTCCAACTTCTAACAACATCGTCGTTCTCAGATTGGTTCATCCCCAATCGGTCAGATCTGTGCAGTCAAAATCCAGAAGGTCCATTGCAGTGTGCCAGCCAGAGCAAACAAACCAGATAGCGGCGGTCTAAACCCTCAACCCTAATATCATCGTCTCCCAAAGGCTCGTTTTAAACAATCAAATTAACATAAACAAACAATTAATGATGATAAAAAATCACTGTTGTCAAAGGTGGCAGTCCTGTGAAACTGCCTAACTAGCCCTAAAGAAACCTAAACGGAGTTGCAATCATCCAATGAGTTAAATAAAAATATGAACTCACAAAGGAAACACTCCAGCGATGGAAGGAGGAGGCAGCAAGTGGGGGCCGGTGACGGGACTGCAGCCGCTGCGATGAAAGTGGGTCAGGAGCAGGGTACTTCCGATTCGTTTAGGTTATCTTTATGGGGAAAAAGCCAAAACCGAATCTAATGATTAGTTCCACATCAAAGTCAGAGAAGTCATAAATCAAAAGCTTCGATTTTTTTTTTTTTCAGAATAATATATGGGCCGCACGTATCTGGGTGCCTTTACGGTGTTGATAGTCAAAGCGATTCAAAGCATGGCTAATTTACTTCACTCCAAGACCGGAGCCTTTCCTTTCAATATCTTGGCTTGCAAGTCGGTACAGACATGAACCTATCAAAGAGTTTGAAGCCGATCGTTAAAATGTTTAAAAAACGGATTTCGATTTGGAAAGCAAATCATCTTTCTTACGGGGTAGAATAATTTTAATAAAATATGTTTTAAACTCCTTACCTACCTTTTATTTCTATTTTTACAAGGCTCCCATTCAGGTTATTGAAAGCTTGGAGTGGATGCGTAGAGAGTTTCTATGGGGTGGTGGTGCCGATAAAGCAAAGATAAATTGGGTCGCGTGGAGAAAGGTCATTGCTCCAAAGGATCAAGGTGGGTTAGCTCTTGGCTCACTTCGGGAAGCTAACATTGCTATGCTCTCAAAATGGTGGTTACGATTTAAACAAGAAAAACATGGGCTATGGAGAAACTGTATTTGAGTTATCCATTTTAATTCGAGATAATGGAATTCCATCCCGGCCAAAGTTGCTAGCCCAGACCCATGGAAGCAAATATATAATTCATGGGTGTAAATAGCTAGGTTTGGCTAGTCTTATCAATATATTGGGTTTTTGTTGGTCGTTCAAAAAAATATACATGGGCCGCACATGGGAAGCATTAGACACTTTACCAGTAAATGCATACAATTGTTTAATATCATATTTAACAAAAAATGGTGGGATGGGGTTGGGTCCAATAACAAAGCCATTTGGAGTTAAGTGGTGAAGCTTCCTTTGAGGTCAAGGGTCATATACGGATTGATCTAAATTATTAGAAGAAGCCCCAAAAATAAGGTATTTGTTGTTAAAAAATATTAACAAAAGTAAAGTCGCCCCAAAAATAGGGTATTTGGAATCCTCTCACACGATCTTATGTGAATTTCATGTATGCACAAAACATAAAATAGTATTCATAATAATATTGACCAAACAAAAAATAAAATAATTTATAAACATAAAGTTGCGACTTACAAAGTTCCATTGCGTCATGGTACCGTTTTGATACGGGTAGTGAAAAAATATCAAAAAATACCAACCGAATCATATCGAAATCTAAAACCATAAAAATTAATGCCAGTACCGATGTTGTTCATGAAGTATCAGTTCATTTTGTTACGGTATCGGTACAGTACTTGCACTCAATAATGTTTATGATATTATTTACAATGGTTTCATTACACAAAATTTGTCTGATGTAAAAAAACCATGTTTTATATCGATCGAAAACCATAAAAACAAATATCAGTACTAGTTTCGATAATACTGATACAGGTAGAAAGTTGACTATACCATTGGGAGGTATCAAAAATTTCTCTCCCCTACACTCTCCTTTTTAAACCCTGACTATACCATTGGGAGGTATCAAAAAAGGTATTAACGGCTATATTAATGTTAGAAACCGGTTACACTATACGAAACCGACTCGGGTCAGGTTCCAAACCGGGGTCCCAAAAAATTTACAGACCTATGCTAAACCGAGTCGGGTCGGTTCGGGTCGGGTGCCAGATTGGTTTAAGTTAAACCGGTTTCGTCCTACACCCGGACCAGGTTTTGGTTTTTTTTACACATACCAGCTTTATTTGCTCTCTGCTACAACTTTAGTCTCTCAAGAGTTGTGGCATGCTGAGATAATAAAAACTAGTGGGCGTTAATCCACGCATTGCGATGGGGAATGCATTAAATCGGCTACGTATATAATTTTCTTTTCTAAAATTGGGGGCCCTATTTTTTTGGTGGCCTCAAGCCCACTATAACCATTGGGCCGGCCATGGGTTCTTGTTCACTTGTTGTCAGCGATAACTAGAGAGAAGGAAGAAAGAAAATTTCGGGTTCGTATGTTGCTGCGATTCTTGAAAGAGATGAAATTTCATGCGGCTGTAAAATGGATATTAGGGTTTATGGTTCAATGCGATTTTGGTAGATGGAAAAAAGAAAGATATGAAGAAAAGTAAGACCAGTGTGGGACTAGCCCACTTAGTAGAGGTTGTTGTCTCATAAAAGGAACTATGAAGGTCATGGATTCAAACCCAAGAATAAAGTGAACTATTTGATTTAATTTAGGAGTACAAAACACCATTTTTTAATTCGTTTGGAGTCCACTGGACTTAGTCATTTGCTATTTTATAAAGGAATCGATAAAGGAACTGAGCCAAGGTCTTTTGTAACTCATTAATTGGAGCGAAATTTCAAGTCAATGGGACCGTTACTTGGGCTGTAAGATTCTTTTAACAAGTAATTGTTAGGGTCGGTTTTGAATTTCAATTTGGGCCAGCGTAAAATTTCTTTTGAAGTTGCCACAAGAATTATAAGGTATAAAGATTGGGCAGAAATTTTCAATAATTTGGACTAAATTTTCTTAAACAAGTAAATGATTTGGACCTGTTAAATAGTTTGGGTTGCCGGTTTTGTGAACAAGTTAAAAGGGTTTCGGATTGGAATTTGAAGGTTATCAATTTATTAATCTCCAACCCCACGAAATAAATTCTTGAGTCCGTCACTGTGTGTGAGAATTGTTGCTCTTTTAAATTTAGTCTTGCATGCCACCTAACACTAATCTTGTTAGTGAATTGCATACCACCTTGTAAGAATCTGACCTACAAAATAACTTCACATTACAGAAACTCAAAGTGGCACGATAACACTCAGCGCAACATAGAACAGGAGGTCACATTAAATACTAACAAAACATCTTAAGTCCAAAGAAGATACTTAAATTATCGAAGTAGGAAAGCAAAATAAATCTTCAGCTTATAAAGTCTTATGTTCAAAATAAATACCAACTCAAAAGTTCAAAACTCGACGAGATAAAAATAAACAAAATTTCCAATGCATACGTCCCAATTCCTTGTGGCTCCTGTCATACAACCTGTCGTGAAAACAATAAATGCGACTGAGCTGATTGAACAATACACATAATATCTCGAATAATAATGAAAACGAGACACAAAAAAATCAAAATTTCAATTTATAATTTCCCCATAGAGTAGCCACATACACCAAAATTAAAGTAAAGAAATATGGGTTGTTTTGTTACTTTCATACACATATTTAATAGAATAAAAAACTTAGTTCTTTTGAGACTTTGATATTACCATATGAGAGAACGTGTGTTCATATAGTGGGTGTTTTCAGTTGATGACCAAAAGGTTAGGAAACAGAAACTTGATCCAACAGGGTTATTTGTTTATTTAAATCCTTTGACCCATTTAAACAACATCCAATATGAAATCATACTAATCAACCAACATAATTATGTATAACTTGGCTTTGGTGGCTAACTATTTGAGGGATTTAGATCATGTGGGACGCAAGGATTTTTCCTAAACAACCAAGTTTCTAACTAGAGTCGTTGCGCATCACTAAGGATCAATCAATAGCAAATAGTACTAATAGGTTACAGGACAGCAGATTAGATTAACTAGAATAACCGGTTATTATAGGCACTAATCTTGTTCTGGATCGCCTGCAAAGTAGCTATTTGAAAGAACATGCAGATAAAAGCAGATGTTTTTTCTTTTTGAATTATTTCATAAACAAAGATTAAAACAAGTATCATGATTTAATATCCCTACGCCCCACAAATTAACCCTGTAATAATGAATGATTGGGTTTGTTTTGGTAAAGGTTTTGTGAAAAAATTGCTATAGAATAGAAGGTTATTGTCATTCGAAATAACATGTTTAATTGTTACAGCAGATGGTTTTTTGGATAGAGCTAAACACAACTGCTAAACGAACTGCATTCGTCTCTAAGATGAAATCAAGTTCATTTTTAGTGGCATATATGAAATTTTAACAGAAATATAAATTCAAAATTATAACAGAGAAAACAAAGCAAATTTAGCCATTTGATTCTCTAAAACCAAGCAGAGGAATTGACTCTTATTGGTTTAGGGTTTATCAATCCAGTGAAGTCAATTTAGTAAGAGTTCATATTTATTTAAGCGTAATCGTACGTATGTGTAATCGTATTTTGGGTCGTTATGCAATGGTGGAAGCTCATCAATAATGCTTAGGGTCTTTTCCAATATCACTGGGAGGAAAATTTTCAGGATGTAGACGGCCAGAGATGTTTGGACGCATTGATCCTACATAGAAAACTTGGATCACGTCGGGGAATCATATCTAGCATGAATGATTAATTAAATGTACTGCAAAAAGATATGTTGATGCAAACCTTGATGTGTTCTGAATGTTGTACTTGCAGATGGTTCTGTCCCTTTTTCGGGAACAGTTGATTTCATACGAACGGCCCGTGAAAGGGGAATTCTAACCAGACACGGAATATTGCTAATTGGACACGCCGCCAAGTCTATACGCCTCGTATAGGCCAATACGGGGCGTATAGCCCCTAACCTTAAAAAACAGACCTGCAGGTGTCAGTTCTGGTCTGGCGGCTGACCCTATACGCCCCATATAGGCCTATACGACCCCGTATAGACTTATACGACCCATATAGGTCTATACGCCACCTCTTTTTTTCAAACTTGAGCAAATTTTGATTTGTATATGCCGAGTATAGCCCTATACGAAGAAGCCTATACGCCCCATATAGCTTAGTATAGCTTAGTATAGGATAGTATAGCTTAATATAGCTTAGTATAGCTTAATATAGCTTAGTATAGCATAGGATAGTATAGCTTTGTATAAGATAGTATAGCTTAATATAGCTTAGTATAGCATAGGATAGTATAGCTTAGTATAGCTTAGTATAGGATAGTATAGCTTAGTATAGGATAGTATAGTATAGTATAGCTTAGTATAGTATAGTATAGCTTAGTATAATATAGTATAGCTTAGTATAGGATAGTATAGCTTAGCTTAGTATAAGTATCGGGGGTCCGGGGGCAGCGCCCCTGGAAGCGGGGTCCAAGGGGCGGCAGCCCCTGGCGGGGTCCAAGGGGCAGAGCCCCTGGCTGGGATCGAGCCCGAAAATTATTTTTACACTTATTGCTTTATAAAAAATGCATTAGAAATTAATTTTATATAATTTGTTAGAAAAAAAATACCTATACGCCACGTATAGCACTATACGCGGCGTATAGGCTGTTACCGAGTAACACGAGTCATACGCAGCCAAAGGGGCCATACGCGGCCCTTGTTACCGGGTAAAACAAGTCATACGCAGCCAAGTGGGCCATACGCAGCCCTTGTTACCGAGAACACGAGCCATACGCAGCGTATAGAACTATACGATGCGTATAGGGGTTGGAATGGCCAGGTGTACGATGTTGTCGGGCTTAGGAAATTGTGAAGGCTATACGCATCGTATTGTCCTATACGATGCGTATAGGCCGGTCCAAATAGCAATTCCCGTGTCCCATTAGTAGGCCCCGTGGTGAAATCAGCAAAATGCAATACAGACAAACCAAAAGTTTGTAAGCCATTCCTGCAATTTGGTGGGTCAGTTTGATCATCATTGCGGTCACTGAGTGAGTTCTAAAGCCAGTTTGTTAGTCTTTTTTCTCCTACCAAATTCAAACTTTAATTCCTAGTTAATATTAATAAAATATTAACAAGGAAGCAAACAGTGAGCAAATGGATTAAATGTGTAAGAACAGGAAGTGAATATTCCTACCTATATCTATACTTCAAACTTCAATTCCTAGTTAATCTATATCTATATCTATACTACCTGATAATTAAAAATCTTAGTAGACACATGTCATGATTCTAGGCCTCCTCAACTTATGTTTTCCCGCCTCTCTCCTATTAAATATATAAATTTATTTAATTGTTTATATAATTTTTTGTTTCTCTCCTGTCTACACATGGCAGTAGAGGGAGTATTAAGCAATATGTATGTAAATGAGAATCAAACAGGGCTGGAAGTCGAACCTCTAAATTTCATTTTTCCCGATTTCAATAACCGGATCCTGCGATTTCAGTGACCGGATCGTGCAATTCAGTGACAGGGACCTGCGATTTCAAGAAATAGAATGATCTTTGATGATGGCACTTTGGTAACAACGTATCGTCGCATGAACTGAAAGCTGACGGAGGACGGAACGATTGAGGAGAAAATTCCAAAAATAAACAAATTATATTTTGTTTTTGCAGAATACAAACACTTTTCAACTTTCCCTACATTAAAATGTCAAATTCGTTTTTTTTCCACAATACCGATATACGTGTCTCAAGGTTCGGGTCGGTTATTAGCCTTAACTGAAACTGAAACCAAAGTCATCGGTTATTCTATTTTATTAACCGATCGTTTTTCGGTTAATCGGTTCGGTTTATTCGGTTATTTTGTCGGTTCTTGGTTCGGTTCGGTTAATTTTGGTTAATAACTAAAATCAATCTTCAGCTATAATTTTTGCTTAGAAATACATGAAATGGAGGTATAAATACATGAAATGGATATATAAATACATGAAATAGATGTATAAATACATGAAATGAAGGTATAAAACATGAAATACATGAAATGGAGGTGTAAAAGGTAGAAATATATGAAAATATGGATGGTTCGGTTCGGTTAATCGAGGGTACAAAAAATAACCTATAACCGATCTTCGGTTTTTGGTTAATCTGTTTTCGGTTTTCGATTAATTTCGGTTTCGTCGGTTTTCGGTTCGGTTAACGGTTCGGTTATTATTCACCCCTAGTCTCTCTCTCTCTCTCTCGCTCTATATATATATATATATATATATATATATATATATATATATATATATATATATATATATTAGAGCATTCACAACATCTTCCTTATATGCTTGTAAGTGAGTTTCCTATATTTTAAGGGATGGTTTAAAGTGGTTGTCAGTGTAAAAGAGAAAATGCATAAATTTTCTGTATATTTGGGGGAAACACTGTTCACATGCATAAATTTTTTAATGATTTTTGAAAGTGGTTGTGAGTAGAGGAAAGAGAAAAATGTAATGATAAAGGTACAAAAAGGTATTATTTAATTGAAAATGAGAGAAAAAATATAGTGATTTTAGTGTAAATATAGGGATGGGAATATGAAAGTTGTTGTGAATGCTCTTACACGTATGCCTTTTAATACCTTTTCATCAAAAATATTTAAAAAGTCGGTGAATTCGTTGGTACCCTTTTAGCCGAATTTGTTTAAAAACTTGGCTTTTCGCGGACTTTGTTTAAAAACTTGGCGTTTAGCCGGAAAAGTGTTTCGGAGAATTTGCAGATTTTTTAAATGTTTCAGCGAAAAAGTATTAAAATGTCACATGTTAGATGTATGTAGGGACATGTATGTCAACGAATACTCCGGATTTGAGGTATGTTCTATTGAATTTAGAATGTTTAATATTGGGAAGTTTCAATCTGTCTAGAATTTTTTCTAGATTGAGATTAAGATTGGGCTTGATAAATAGAAAGTCAAACGCCCAATAAAATATGGTCTACTTTTGTGGGTTTAAATTGTGCCGTTTGGGCCATTGGTGCCTTCCTCCGCATTGGAATAGTAATCATCGGGTTTGGTGATCTAGTTACGAAGGCAAAATCTTTTAAAACATAAATATTTAAAAAGGTTACGAGTTGAAGTTTTACTCTCACCTAACTAAAGAAATTTGTAATGTAATTCAAAAAAATATGATAAACTAAATAACAATAAAATATTATATCTAGAATTTTATTCTGAATATTGAACTTCAAGATACTATCCTGGAATACTAATAAGAGGTGCATAAATCGGTTTTTTCTAACCGAACCGGTTTGAACTGACCTAAACCGGGTTGGTCAACGATTGGTCAAAACCGGTTTGACCCTAAACCGGTTCGGGTTAAACCGGTTTTCAAACGAGAAAACCCCAACCCTATCAAACCAGTTAGGGTAGGGTTTGAACCGGTTTGAATGGTAAACCGGTTTAAACCGGTTTTTTAATTAAAAATTTGATTTAATTAAATAAAATTAAATCGGGGGTATTTATAATTACTATGTTTTTTAAAATTCATTTTAATGTTTTTAATTAAATCCTTTCCAATTTTAGATATATATGTTTGTAAACCCCTAATAAGGAATGTAAAATTACTTAATTCTTAATTTATGTATTATTTTTAGGATGCTATTTAATCCTTTTCAATTCTTAATTTAATTAAATACTTTCCAATTTTTAATTATATCCTTTCCAATTTTGTATATATCCGTATATGGAAATAAACCCAAATAAGGTATGTCATAATATTAAATTCTTTAATTAATTTTGTATTATTTTAATAAATGCTATTTAATCCTTTCTAATTCTTAATTTAATTAAATCCTTTCTAATTTTTAATTAAATCCTTTCCAATTTTAGATATATCCGTAGATGAAAATGAACCCAAATAAGGTATTTCATAATATTTAATTAATTATTTATTATATTTTAATAAATGCTAGTTAATCCTTTCTAATTTTATAATATACGTTTAAATTCAACCCCAAAATTGAAAACCGGTTTGGATAAACCGGTCTTCAACCCGATGGACCCCTGAATGCTTTAAACCGGTTATAAACCGGCTGTTTATACGTAACCCGAACCGGTTTGCCTTGAACCGGTTAGCGCTTAACCGGTTTGCCGGTTTGAAAAACCAAACCGGTTTTTTTGTGCACCACTAATACTAACTGGTAAAGATGAATAATTAATCATATGTTAAACTAGAAATCTTGGTATTATGCTTCCTAAACTTAAATAATTTCTCTCCCTACACTCTCCTTTTTAAACCCCGACTATACCATCCTCTGTATCAAAAGGGGTATTAATGGCTATATTAACGTTAGAAACTGGTTACACTATACGAACAGACTCGGGTCAACAGGGGCGGACTTACTTACATCCGGAGGCTTTACCGGAACCCCTCGAGTTTTAAAATTTTAATAGAACGGTATGTAAAAAAACTGGGATAAACCCCTAAATAGAGTATAGGGTGAACCATTATACAAAGTTCAACAAATGGTGTAATGGTTTAAGCTTTTGTTTATAACCTATAGGTAGTATAGATATATACTTCGTGTAAAATAAGACATTACAAAAAAAAATTTATTTACAAAAAAGCGTATATATTTATATTATTTGTTTATGTAACATTATTTTGTTTTTTTATTTAGATATATCAACTTTCTATCGGTATCAGTATTATCGAAACTAGTACCGATATTTGATTTTATGGTTTTTGATCAATATAAAACCCCGTTTTTTTTACATCGAACAATTGTATAATGAAACCATTGTAAATAGTATTTTTTTTGTATCATAAACATTATTGAGTACAAATACTGTATCGATACCGTAACGAAATGAACTGACACTGCATGAACAACAGCAGTACTGGTGTTAATTTTTATGGTTTTAGATTTCGATATGACTCGTTTTCGGTATTTTTCAATATTTTTTCACTACTCGTATCAAAATCGTACCATGACGCAACATAACTTTGTAACTCATTACTTTATGTTTGTAAATCGTTTTATTATGTCAATATTATTATGAATATTATTTTATGTTTTGTGTATACACGATGTTCACGTAAGATCACGTGAGAGGATTCCAAATACCCTATTTTTGGGCCTATTTTACTTTTGTTAATATTTTTTAACAGCAAATACTCTATTTTTGAGGTTTCTTCTAATAGTTTATATCAATCCGTCTATGACGGGACTCGGACCATTGCCCTCATAGGGAGCTTCACCACCAACTCCAAATGACTTTGTTATCGGACCCAACCCCACTTTTTTTTGTTAAATATGATATTAACAAAAAAAAAATCAAAATTGTAAATGGCATAACTTTTTCATACGTTACTATTTTTTTTAAATTACATCATAAAAATGAGCATTTTATTCTTTTTAATTTGAGTATGATATTGCTATAATTTTTTTCAATTATAAAAACATGTTACGTGATTACCAGTATATGTGTTCTCCGCCACATTGTGGGCACCCTCTATGTATATATTGAAACACTAGTAAACATTGATACGACACGACCATGGTTCAAACCAACTCGCCCCCCCGAGCCCCGACTGACATTAACTGACTCAATGTTCATAAACGATAATAACGAGGTCTTTTTCTTGAGTACTTTAGCTCAAGTCAACATTTCCAACTTAAATTAAGTTTTTTTTGCCTAAGTTAAAATTTTGGTTATTAATCGAAAACCGAACCGACCCAATGTTCATAACCTATTAACCAAAATTGAAATAATCGAAACTGATCGGTTTTTGAAAATTTGGGTTATGGTTGTGGCTCAAAACCGAACCGCTCTATGCACGCCCCTAAAATCACCAACCTAAGTGTTGTGTTCTCTGGTTTTGCACGGATGGTCCCTCTGGTTTTGCCAAATTACGGTTTTTGTCCCTAAGTTTGAAAAATTACGGGTTTGGTCCATTATATTTCATTTTGTTACACTAACGGTCACTAAAATGGATGGTGATTAACTTTTTCAGTTAATTGGGTGTAAAATGACAAAACTACCCTTTATCTTTAAAAATTAAAAATAAAATTAATAAAATACATGTAGACCCCACTACATTTTCAATAAAAAAAATATATATAATATCAAGAATAAGAGGTAGGTTAGGTACACAAATCATCACCGCCTTCTGGCATATAATCACCGCCGGCGACCATCACCGGTGACTACTTCATCTTCACGACCACCACCTTAACCCTCCTCCACCATTCTCAATCGCCACCTTGTAGCCCACCCCACCCGATTCTACACAAACCCGGCATTTGACCCACATCAACCACCGGGCCTGAAGGCGCCACCACCCCGATCACCTGAAAACACATCGCCTTCTCACCAGAAACCCACCCCTTTACTTGAAACCTGCAATTGGGGCTGAATGTGTACCAGTCACCGGAGAGCGAGTTTTAGGAGAGGTCGAGCAACCGACGGCTCACCAGTCGCGTGGAGCCGACGGAGTGGAGCGGTTCCAGCCGGTGATTGCTTGATTACAGGAACTCAAAATTTGATTATGATGTGATCAATGTTGTGCCATGAGATGCTTTGCCCGGAGGGCAACAAGGCCAATGCCTTGTGCAGAGGTGGAGCTCTAATTTATGTTGCTGCACTATTTGCTTGTGATTATTCTAATTTTAGCTTTGAATTTGTATACAGTTTGTTCTAAATGCACATTCATACTACTGCTTATTGGAAAAATTAGTATTTGCTTGGATGTAACTGACAATTCTTTCCAGTTAAATTTTGATGAATACGGAAAAAACGGTGGTGTTTGGTGCGGTGGTGATGGTCGCCGAAGAGGAGGGTGAGAGGAGGGGTTTAAGGTTGGGGAAGAAGAAAGAGTGGGGCCCTTCACGCACACCGGATGCACATGCATCCCACCCAACTCACATAAAACCATACAATAATCAATCAAGTTCTCATAATAATCACAGTTACACACCACATATGATTACACACAAATTTATTTAACCATGCTAACAATCACATAGCTACGATTAATGCAACTCCACAATACCCAACTCACAAAACATAATCTCACTTAATCATACCACATAACTCCACGTAGTGTTACTCTACTCATTTAATACTCTAGTAATTAATGTATAACTCAAAAGACGTACCTCTTGGCTCACGGTTACTCGTGGTGACATTCGTTTCACCCTCGTCCCATTTTCAATTTAAGTTAAGGTATTTTATTTTAGTAAAAACACCGATTTTCTCTTAAACCACGACTCTGATACCAACTTGTAAGACTCCAACCCGGGCATCCTACAGTTGGTTCTCATAAAGAGTCATTCTCTTTAAAAGCTCATTTATTATTAATCAAACTACAGCGGAAGTTTTTCAAAAATCATTTATTGCTATTTAATGTTATTACATTTACCTCACATATGCCTGCGCACCAATCCGAGTAGCACCGCTCCCAAACCAAGATACGTCAACACAAGCTCACCTGCAAAACAATCTAACGTACACACAAAGTCAGCTACGTTGAATGAGTTCTAATAGTTTAATTTATTTTAAAAACCAACCCACGGTCCTTCCAAAGTAGTTTACCCGTTTGCTAACAAATGCCTCGCCCCTACATCACCCGGTATCACATTATTATGCATTACCCAAGACTCACCCCCTAATAATAATAATAATAGTCCTGCATTCCCATCGACATAGATCGACTCGCTACACTAATAACTCCTACTCTAATACACGTATTAACTCCACACTCAATCAATTCAACAAAACCCTAGACATCAACTTACCCGACCTTAATCGAGGCCCTTACATTCAACTGACACGACAATTGTACACGTCACGTCACAATCCTGACATCACGGTCAGTCTATCTCTATATACCACAATATTAACATTCATAAGTCACATTAGCATTACCACCTTAATAACATCACATGCATAATAAATATAACTCAACGTTTGCATGTAATTCCACACATATGTAAATATATACATAAACACATACCTCATCACTGCACCTTCGTCAGGGCGTTCGACGCAACCTGAGCTCAACATTAACCTGTTATATAAATGTCACCGTTGGTGACTTTCCGAAGGACCTCGTACTTCAAAATTCCTGTTTGTCGTGTCATAAGAATGACTATGCAAACACGTCATTTGTCGTGCCAGCGTGCCACAAGGACCACGACACAAAACACGCAACACCAATAGTGACCTAGAATATAACACTACACGTATATGACTCGTTTACTACACATACACCTCGCCATAACCCTAGAACAATATATATATATATATATACATATATATATATATATATATCCCACATGAAATCATAAGCATTTAGATTAGGCCCGACTCTTCCCGATCCACCCTTATCACATCACATATTAATAACTTATACATTTAGCTCACACATTTCTATGGACACACCATAGACCCTACGACTCCTTAATAGTCATTTTATATTCAAAACGCATCTGGTTAGAACTCGAAACCCTTAACACGACTAATTATGTTAACACTTCCCGACAGTATGTACGATAGCCCCAAAACAGTAAAACATTTAAAAGTAGGGGATTAGAAACTCACCGGATACTGAGTCCGAATCCTTGCTCTGCAAACCTGCTCGTCTACACTTGAACCCAACCTGTCAAACGTTCGATCACGGGATTAGACACGTTCTAAGCATGCATTGCATACTCAAGAATAATTATAAATAAATCCCGACATCCGTCTTATAACCCTGAACGGGGTTCTATGCATGCATCTATGCACGTGGCAACACTATTCGAGCCCTAATCGCCAGAGAGCTTATGTACGCAAGCCGAGCTTCTCATGTACGTCCATCCCACTCCATGCAAGCCCTCGGCTCTCCCAACCCAATCGGGTGTGTCCCGACTCCGTCCTTTTCTTCATTCATCATCGTGAACCAGCCCCGTACATCACCGAGTTGTTCCATCGCGTTTTTCGTCGGGCAATACCTTAGCCGAGCATCACCACTAATGTCCTCCGCCATCGCACCTCCACACCATGGCCATGCTACTCCTACTATCACCGTCGAGCCACCATCACCATTTCCCAACACACGAGCCGTCCCAGCCTCACGTCGCCGCAGCGCACCTCCCGTCACAACAACCTTCATCCTTGTCCTCGTCGGCCATCATCATCATTGTCGAGCACCTCCCTAGTTCGGCCCCCCCTCTCCTTCTCTCCTTCTCAGCCGTCCACACTCCAACTGGGTCACCACTGTGACCATGCGTGCCGCCGGTTATCACCACCATCCCACCTAGCCACTGTCGCTTCTTGCTTCCTTTGTAACCAACACCTCAGCCAACTACCGTCCCCACTGTTCCTTTGATCGCCGCAAATAACCATTCAAACCCTAATCGGGTTTCTTACTACACAAACACGATAGAAAGCATAACATGAGGATTACCTGTCTTTGACTAGAAGTTCCCGATTGAAACCACCGTTGAACTCACCCCGTCTCCAGCCTCCTCTCTCTCCCTACGTTCTCCCGGTCGTCGCACACCTAGGGTCATCAAGTGGCCCTAAGGTTTGTGTCACAACCCCGAACTTTGAATCAGTTACTTTTGACGATTAATTCACAATAGACGGGCTCGGTCCATATAAGGCCCAGTTGTATGCCCCAATAAGTGAACTTTATATGTGACATTGTTTGATGAATCATTTAAAGATTTGAGATAACATATATTAAATACATAAAAATATAAATTCTGGAATTTTAGGCATAACATGGATTCGAGTGGACACACAATACTGGTAAAGAACATACAATAATAATAAAAGTTGGGTGGCTTGGATAGTCTCAATTTGGAGTCTATAAACTATGACGTTCGAACAAGAAATCTTGAACGAATGATTAATATTTAATAATAACATTAAAATATATTATTTTAAACCTACTCCGTTTCTGATGAAGAGGTCGAAATGTATAGAAAAATGAGCACGTTTCGCCGACGTGTTCAAAATTTTATACAACGTTATACATAAACCGTTATAAAAGTAAAATAAAATATGAGCTAAATTAATTATAATAATTATAATATCTATACCACTTAATAAACAAGTAAAAAGTGAAACACGTGTCAACACCACATTTCACCTCAGAACCTTTTTCCCCACGTAAATCACTATCACCCATTTAACTAGCACGCGGATCCTATTTCTGATCCATACCCGTTTCTAGGTTAGGCAATTTCCTTTTGAGTACAAACCCTAATCTTCATCTCCTTCAATCTCTTACGACTCCTTCTCCCTTACGACTCTGTGAAACCCTAGAACAGATGCATACTTTGTTGTTCAGCCACATGCGATCTCGATCGAAGCTAGGGCTGGTGGTGGTACAAAGGTGATTAGGATCGAGAGTAACAATGGTACAGCCATTGATCGGCAATATCAACGTCTCAACCCTCTTTCCCCTTTCTATATCTGCAAAATCGATTCAATTAATCGGATTTGCTGCTAGAGATTTGCAATTATCAACGAATCTCTATAAGTACGCATTCTCTTTCATCAGTTTACTGTTTTTTGTAGTCTTTTGCATTTGATTTTCAAATCCATCTGTTTGCTCGAGTTTAGTTCTAAATCATCCGCATTGTTCTCCCGTCTAGGTTTTTTTACGGGTATTTAGCTTTATTCAAGTTCAGATCACTGAAAAGGATAATTTACTCGGCTTTACGATCTTGATCCTTGCTTTGAAACGATTCATATAAGTTGTGGGTCCTCAATTATATTTTTATGGATTATTTTGATTTACATTTGATTATCATAATTTACTGATTTTGATTCCATTGCAGAACAAGGGTACAATGTTGCCCTACCAGAAAAATTGAAGACAAGTGGGATGTTTACAGGTACCTATTGCTATTTAGTTCATAGTCAAAGATTTCATTGCATAACATTTGAGAACTGGGCAGAGGGCTCCCTATGATGTTTATTAAATGAATATGAAGGTGTACACATGTTTATAATTTATTAGGTTGCTTTGTATTTTAATCGGGCATTAATCACTTACATATATTTGATCATGTGTAGTACCCACATGGGTTTGTGGTTATAGAATCACTTGTACTTTAGTAGATATTTTATTGAGAGCCTAAGTCATCAAGTTTCTTACTTTCTTTGCAGAGTATGGAATAGACAGTGGTTTCACAAAAAAAAAGTACTTGATCAAAAGTCAGATAGATTTTATTGAGAGCCGTATTGTTGGAGTAGTCAATAGCTTTTGGAATGATCAAAAGGGATATATTGTTCTCAAACCAATTATGCAACTAACTAATTTCTTTGATGAACATACATATTTTAATTGGTGTAGCCACAGAAGAAGCAAGTACATCTGATGATGAAGAGCCACAAAAGAAAAAAAGTTGAAGGTAGTGCATCCATCTGAGACAAAACCAGCTACTAAAGTTGAAGAGACAGCAGTGATTCTGATGAGAGTTCTGATGACGAGCCAGCAAAGCCGAAAGCTGTACAAAAGGTAGGTGGATTTTTTACTTTACCTTGTGCTGACTGTTTATTTCAGAAACTTTATTTATTTGATTGATATTATGTTTATTAATGGAATTGCCAAAATATTTCAGCCATGTGACAAAACCAACTCCTAAAGTAGAGGCCCCCATTTTCAACTCATTTATATGCAATTGGGTTGTATTTTCCTGATAACTCTTTGAATATTAAAATTAAGCAACACTAAACATGTCAAAAGTCACCTAATGTGTATTCACATTCTTATAATGTCCTAATACATTTTAATAAAAGTTCTCTTATTATATAAAAAACTTATAGATGTTTTTGTTTATTTTAGGCATAAACATTGATTGAGCTTCACGGATTGAAGTAAAGAACCATACATCAATAAGGGAAATGAGTGAAGGTGCTAAAATCGTAAACACAAAAGTTGAAGACAAGAAGCCTATAAGTTTAAATGAGACAAGTTTTAGGCAGCTAAAGTAGCAGTTGAAAGCCTTATCTATAAAAAATAACATGATTACCAACAAAGATGAAATATTTAAAAGTAAAATCTGATTAATTTTTTTTTATCTAACTCTCTGGTGTTATATTTTTGGTAAAAAAAATGAGCAGGTGGCTGAAACAAGACCTGCTTTATGAAATTTATTTTCTTTAATTTATTTTTTCCTTAATTATCACCGAACATGCTGTTTTATCTTGAGGGAGATTCAAGCTATCACGAGATACCCATGTATTACATTGAATTTGCTTTTTGTAATTTTCACTGCTACATTGAATTTTCCCTATTTCTCCAAAATTGTGGATTAAAATGCTTTATTGTTTGTTTGAATTGATTTGAATTCATGTGTATGGAGTTGATTTTCTTTGTTATGTATAACTATTTAATTATTTAATGTGGGTATAAATTTATGATGCAAGTTCTATGGAATAAGATCAGTTTGAGAGAGATAGAGCTGTTTAGAAACCAATTCTTGGTGAAACACCTCAATGAAAAAATGGATACAAAATGTTGGATTTAAGCACTTAATGACCAGAACGAGAAGGATATTAAGCAGCATGATATTAATTCTTGCTTAAAATATTGCATTATAGTTTTCCACCTTATTGTATTAATAAAGTTGGGAAACGAACTGGCTTGCACCGCCACGTAAATCGTAATTAGACACGATGAGTAGAGTTTTTCATTATTTGTATATTTATTTTATAAGCAATTTTCATTAGTTATTATGAAAATGACTCTTTTTTATATTTTGTAAGCAATTTGGTCGATTGATTGATGACCCATTCGACCCATTTAATTTATGTAAATGATTTGATTCCTTATGCAATTGACTATCTAGAAAGAAATTGTGTGCTCAACAAACTAGAAAGAAAGATTGAGGTTTGCCTAGAATAATTGTCTTTCTTTTCATTCAAGTTATAATCATTTAATATACGTTATTTCAAGAATTAAAAGTAGAGACGGGTTAAAACTTTTAATCTTAGAAAGGGATGAAAAAATTACAAATAAAACATTCAACGTTATATATTAAGAAAAATTTACAGAGTTGTTAATTATATTCATTAAATCCTTTTCATTTTACATTGTATCGTTTATTCAGCCCCCGTGTAATACACGGGTTCTAACACTAGTGAATAATAAATAACAATCTTTGTATTAATAAATATAAATCATATGGACACATGTCACTTTCCGTTCATTTTTGTCATTTTGTTTCCGCTTCTCTCTTCTATTGAATAATGATATTAAAAAAATTAAATTTCAGATTTTTAATACAAATCTAATTACGAATACTTAATATTTAATTATAAATCGTTATTATATCATCAATAAAATGAATTTAATATGAATTAACATTTATCAATTAAATAAAAAAATTAATATTCAGTTGAAAAAAAGTGTTTTAGAAACTAAGTTAACATAGCTTATAACTATCACGATAAATTACATTTTTAAAGATATATTTTGACTATTGTGTGTTAACAAATTACATTATATTTTTTTCCAAACGATGTAATACACCGGTTTTTTAAAAATATAAAATTTTTATTAGTAAGTATATATCATTTTATTTATTCAACCCGTGTAATACATGAGATTTTAACCTAGTAATAATAATAAAATAAAATAAAAACAATCTACAAAGATCTGATTCTTTATTCTTAACGGCAAAATAAAAAAAAATAAAATTAATAAAAAAATAAACATATACATGTCATCTTTTATTTCTGTTACCTTCCAAACAAATCCACACAAAAACACGTGTGCGTACACGAGAGAGAAAGAGCAGGAAGAAGGAGGCAGTAACGCCATCTCCGGCAACTCGTGCCGGCGTCGGTAGCATCCAAGACCGATCCCTTTCTCCTCTTACTTTTTCCCTACATCCAACAACACAGACGGTGAATATTTAAGGCGGTGGTGGTGCTGAAAGTTGAGGCGGCGACTAGGGTTTCATCTAGCGGAGATGAAGATGGTGATTTCCTCTTGAATAGATGACGGAGATGGTGGTGATTCCTAGAACCAGAGATGGTAACGGTGGAACCACCGTGGATGATGGTGGCAGCGGAGGAGGAGACCGCCTCAGGCGTCTGATGTTGCTATTCCGGCCAAGAACCCGATTTCCGATCAAATCTCTAGTTTAGAGGTAAAACCTGAGATTAATTTGTATTCTGACAAGGTAGATTTATCTTATTGTTGAATTAGATGAAATTGGTGGCCGGGTTTCATTCCGGTGTATTATTTGGTTGATTTGAAACAGAAAATATAAATATATAAGAATTTTCCGGCGAGATTATGCAACTCCGGCGAGGTTCTGTTTTGGGGCTTTTCCACATAAATCATATTTTTGGGCTCCTAACGACACGTATAATCCATACGAAAGAGTTTGGTCGCGAAACGGAAATATTTTTCGGACACGTTTCGGATTCCGGCCAGTGCCGTGGCGGCAGACGGCGGCGGCGGCATCGGACAAAGGTGGTGACAAATATCTAGCAACCGATGAGACGATACGAGACCATAGGCTTTTGAATCACCCGATTGGAGTCCGTTTGGTCCAAATACGAATCAAATTAAAAAGATTAGTTGGTTTGAGTAGCTTTGGATGTTGGTCAACAAAGGTCAAAGACGATCCAATTTGGCTATTGTGTAAAATGGTGTGGTTTAGGACGTATCGGTTCATAAGCAGAGTATGAAAAGGTACATACGTGATAAATACTTTGTATTTAATCATTTAAATTAGGCGCGTGTGCGATTATAAGACTTGAGCTCTAGACGATACGTGTACATAAAAGTAATTATTAACATACATTGAAACCAAAACCTTTATGTAATTAATGTTTGATATGTACGTATTATTTGTATTATATTATGAGATAAAAGTCGTCAGATACGAACATGTATATGTATATATATTTGGGACATTTTGGATAACGGACATATTTGGTAAAAATATATCATGGACATAAGCACATTTGGATCTTTATTAAAATAATACCGACTAAAAACTTTGATAATTAACATTGGTATGTATTTTGTATAAATGAATTCGTATAAAAATATATGAATATAAATATTCATATTTTGAATTAAATCAAAAGGATTTTTATATTACATTTGAATTCGAATATATATATATATATATATATATATATATATATATATATATATACTAGTTTAGATCCCGTGTCTACACACGAGATGAAAAATACCAATACATAAATTTTTTAAATCTTTGTGTATATATTTTAAAGGTGTAAATATATATTACATATACTAATGATATAAATCAAATTCCAAAATATGTAAAAGTTAATATATAATTGGGTTTCAAAAATACGTTAATTACTATTTAATATAATTTGATTTTCATTTACTCTTTGATTGAAAATAAAAGTGGCATAATTAAATTTTAAAGTTTATTATAATAAGTGATAATTTAAAATAAATGTGTTTATTAGTATAATTCGTATTTTCTTTAGAATATAATATCATTAAAAGATAGAAGGGCATTAAATAAAAAATAAAGTGCATTAAATAAGAGAGAGATGCGGAAAAAAAATGGTGAGAATGAATATGAAGACGACACGTGGCATGAAAAAATTTTTATTTATTATATAGTATATATATATATATATATATATATATATGCTCATTATATGGAAGTAGACGGTTAAATGAGAAACACAATATTCATATAAATAAATGTACATTAGTTGGAAATCTCTACCCGAGATAGGTAATCATTACCTAATAAACAAATGGTAATCCGTTAACGAACATCAAATTAGTGTAACAGCTTAACGAATCTATAGAGCTCAAGCATATATGAATTAGGTTAATCTTAATAACAAAAGTTGTTACTATAATTGCATTTAGGGATTTCAATGAAGATTACTTGCATACAAAGTGATTGCATTTTGTTGATACATTTAACTCGACATCAATGTGAGTCTCATAGCCCATCTATTTTTACATACTTCAATCTTTTGGGGAAAAGCATACATTCAAACATTTTTATGAACATGATATGAATATTGTGAGTTTCATAGCCCCACTCTTTTTACATACTTTAATCTTTTGGGGCAAAGCATACGTTCAAACATTTTTATGAACATGATATGAATATTGTGAGTTTCATAGCCCCACTCTTTTTACATACTTCAATCATTTTGGGGGAAAGTATACATACAAACATTTTTATAAACATGATACAAGCATTTTACATGAAACATTCAAACATTGTTGTAAACATGATATGAACATTGTGAGTTTCGCAGTCCCCTTTTTATTCAAGCACTTTTTTGGGAAAAATATATTATTAAACGTTTTCTATTAACATATAAACGTTTTGTTAAACATGAACATTTTTGTTATACAAGAACAATATCAGATCAGTTTCATTTTATATGAAACTTCTAATCATTTTTATGAACTTCTAAACATTTTTGTGATCATTGTACATTTTATCATGAACATAGAATGAACATCTTTGTATATATACGAGTAAGACAGAATTGATGAACATAGCCCACTTGTTTACATAACAATTAACTCTTTTGAGCCGACGGATGTATGGGTAGTACTACTTGGGGAAATCCCCACGCACAGTTGGGAAACCCCACTACGATTTATGAGTTCTCTAGAGGCTTGTAAATCATTACGCCATATTATCTGCATATGTTTGTTGATAAACATAATATTAATATATTTGTTCATTTAGCATGTGTGGCTTTAATTGGCTTTAATTATTAATACTCAGGGACTCGATAAGCGTGTTGGGTACTGAGTACAGGGTTGGTTATGAACTTACTTATTATACAAACTTTGGTACATTACTCTTGGCACATTATAATGTGGATATTGAATATGAACATGTTTGGTTCGTTGTAATAGTACATAAAAAATAAACATGCTTTAGTACAATATAAATGAACATGTTTTTACAAAAACTCAACCTATGAACTCACCAACATTATTGTTGACATTTTTAAGTATGCTTTTGTTTCAGGTTAAAGAAAATGACTACCTACGTGAATTTCAGTTTTACTTGCTTGATGGTCCTTAACTGCATGAAGTGAACGTTTATGTGCTACCTGGATGAAACATGTTGATGCCACCTTCATGTATAAGTATTAGGCTTCTATAAGGGAAAAGTTTTGTTAAAAGCACTACGCTTCAAATTCCGCTGCATAATCAATGTGTCTTGATATTGATGTCTCGCCCGACTCCCTCGGAACATTTAGTAGGAATCCGGGTCGTTCCCTGATCTGACCCGTTAGCTTACGAATTATCGGGATGTTACAGTTAGATAGCCAATACCATAATTAAAAAAAGGGACTACTAATGGCACACGAGAATTGCTATTTGGACTTAGCCATATACGCATCGTATATGGCAATACAATGCGTATAGCCCTTCACAATTTCCCATACCGGACATTCTCTTACAACATGGTCATTCCAATCCTATACGCACCGTAAAGGACAATACGAGGACGTATAGCGTACGAGGTACTTTCTGCAACTAGTCATCCATCACCTCGCTATACGCCTCGTATTGACCTATACGCGGCGTATAGAGATGTGATGGATGACTAGTTGCAGAAAGTACCTCGTATCCTATACGCACCGTATTGCCCTATACGATGCGTATAGGGCCCAAAATTTGTGTATTTAACCATAAAGAATTCTCATTCGAACGTATCATTTCTTACAAAAAATTCAAACAATCTCCCAAAAATTATAAAAATGTCTTGGTGGTGGGATGGTAACTACGGTTTTCAGGTAGATTCTAACGAGTCGCTGGAAAACAACATGCAAAGTTCTGGCGTTCAAGAGGTGAACTGGGAGGAGGTCTCGTCCGACGTTTATTCTAATCAACGGGTAAGGCTTCTAGATTTGAACGAGCCACTGAGCAATCCCGAGTTCGTACACGGTGAACCATCTTACCTTACACAACCCATGAACGACTACGTATACGGTGAAGTCTCTTACCCGACACAACAAACCGACGACTCCGAAGACGAAGAACAAAACAATCAAAATGTGTCTTATAAAACTGACCAGAATTTTCAGTCTCGTGAACAGTTGGTTGATTGGGCTATCCGGAGAGGACGTGAGAATGGTTACGTCCTTGTCACCCGACGATCGAGGAGAAAAGGCGACGATCCGACGGAACCGTTTATCAAGGTGTGGCTTGTGTGTGACCGTCACGGCGAACGTGCGTCTACTGCAACGGTTAGACGTGCCGGTAGCAAGAAAATAGGTTATCCCTTTAAATTGGAAGGAGAGTACCAAGAAAATACTAGTGATTGGAAATTAATGGTGAAGGATGATAGTCATAACCACGATCCTAGTCAACATATTGTAGCGCACTCGTTTGCAAGGAGACTGTCTCAGTCGGAACAACTTTTGGTGGGGAAGTTGTATTCGCAAAACATGTTACCACGAAACATTCTGGCAACTATAAGGGAACAAAACCCAGAGAGTAGTTGCATTAAAAAGGACATTTATAATGCGATACAAAAGATAAAAAACGAAACGAGAGTCGGTGAAACTCCAATACAGATTCTGGAAAACCTGCTTTCTTCTAAAAAATACGTCTACTATACTCGAGAAGATCCTGTCACAAATAGTGTGGAGGAGATATTCTTTGTTCATCCGAAATCGTACGAGATGTGGCGTGCATTCCCGCACGTGTTGATGATTGACGCGACCTACAAAACAAACATGTATAAACTTCCATTTGTCCAAGTGGTCGGTGTGACCTCCACACACCGGTCGTTTTGCGTCGCTCATGCATTTATATCAAAAGAACGGGAGGAAAACTTTGTTTGGGTGTTACTTCAAATAAAAGCAATGTTGCAAAAGTGTATGGAGCCGCGTGTGATAGTAACAGACAGGGACAAAGCTCTTATGAACGCGTGTGATAAAATATTTCCGGGCTGTTCCAAGAACCTATGTCGGTGGCACATACACGAGAATATCGCAAAACATTGCAGGACATCATTTACAGACGAAGACTGGAAAAATTTCAAGTATTCATGGTCGGTATTATGTGAGTCTCCCACGCCAGATATATACCAATACAACTTCAACCGGCTTTACGAACGTCTGTATGCAGCCAAACTAGGAAGTAAGTTTTAAATGTTAAATATTTAATATTTTCAGTATTTAAATATTTATTCAATATTAAATATTTTTCCAGGAGTTATAGATTATGTGACTAAAAATTGGCTGGACCCGTATAAAGAAAAGTTTGTATCCGCGTGGTCCAACAGAAACCTCAATTTTGGTCAACATACAACGAACCGAGTCGAGAGCCAGCATTCGCTCTTAAAGAGCTATCTTAGAAACGCTAACAGCTCGCTAGATAGACTTGTTGGGTTTGTTGATGAAATTGTATCAGATCAGTATTATCAGTTACAGTTTGGGTTTGGAACAAGCCTCATAAGGAAAATGGACAGCCACATAGCTATTGAATTGTTTGATAACCTGCACGGTAAAGTTTCACATAAAGCTCTAGATTTGATAGAAAACGAGTGGTACAAGTAATCAAATATACGGAAACAAAATGCAACGTGTGGGTGCCAACTTTTTAGTAGTTGTGGGTTGCCGTGTGCTTGTCGTCTGGCAAATATCGAAGCTACAGGTAAACTGTTCTGACTATTTAGTAGTTGTGGGTTGCCGTGTGCTTTTCAAAATGTTCTGACTATTTAAAATACATGTGGCATAATCCCTCTAGATGCGGTGGACGTCTTCCGGAGGAAACTTGATTTAAAACCGTCGTTTGTCGATGATGAAAATGTAGACGTGGATAAGGTATTGGGTCAAGTGAGAAACAAAATTATGTCACAACCCGATCAGGTAAAAAGAAGTATGCTATCGAGAATCGCAGGGGTTGTCTTTCCGAGCAAAAGTAACAAGAAAGCGCCTATGGTACAAGAAGATACTCGCGGTCATCCAACTTTGAAAAAGCAACAACAAAGGAAACAGGATGTCGCGAGAAACAGCTCATTCACAGGATCACAACAAAGCAAATGTGACCATGCGAGACACAGCTCGTATATTGCGTTACAAAAGTCTATACAAGCGAGTTCGGTCTTTCAACACCGTCGTTCAACGAAGGGTAAAGGAAAGCAACCGCAAGATGATAACGCCCATCTTGGGTTTCCATTGATTACGGGGAAAGATGCGGTTAACAATATAAAATGTTTTAAGGATTTGATACCGTTATTATTTTATCCATACATTTCATATATACGGGATGTAAATCCCAACGGTAACTGTGGTTTTCGATCGGTAGCTTTGGGCTTAGGGTTAAATGAAAACCGGTGGCTCTTTATCCGACAACAACTTCTAAATGAGATGGACAATAAAGAGGAATGGTGGAGAACTGTTTTTGACATAGTCGCCTTTCAAGAGTATGATAGGCTACGTCACACAATAGATTGGCAGGATGTGAAAGCCGCACCAGTTAGTCGTTGGATGTCGATGCCATACACAGGACTCCTAATTGCTCAAAGATTTGGGGTGATTGTTCATCTTTTAAGCATCAACGGTAATCAAACATTTTTTCCATTGTGGTTTGGTCCTAACGTTCACGCTCAACATCAAGTCGTATCGTTAGTTCACGTCAAAAATGCTCATTTCATCCACGTCAAGTTAGACGGAGAATTTCCGATTCCTACGCCGAATGCACTTTGGAATTTGCACCGAAATAATGATGCAGCAAAATGGGAAAATATATACAATGATCGTATTGAATGATTTAAGAAAATAATGGCTACTAATAGATCTAGATTTCCACAATATTTCACGAATCTCGGATGATATTTGTTTAAAATTGTATTGTAACTATTTTTGAATTAATTTTATGGTCATTTTAAATATTTTTATTTAATTATAACTAATTATAATTAAACTACTAATACGTGTAATTAATTTTAATTAAATATAATTATAATTAATTTTTATTCAATATCCTATACGCCACGTATAGTCCAATACGTGGCGTATAGATATAAATCAGAGGGAATTCAAAATTTTCAAATATATTTAAAGGCTATACGACACGTATTGATCAATACGTGGCGTATAGAATACCAAAGGTTGGGGGAGATACGACACGTATTGATCTATACGTGGCGTATAGACTTTTGTTATATCAGTTTTTACCTCCGTACTGTACCAAACGAACCAAATAAACAAACACAAAGCCATACGCGACCCGCTTATAAAACGCTCGTTGATTTGGATTGTGGCCTCAAAAAAACTTTGTAAAGGTACGTGTCTCAACCCACGATCATTAATGTTAGGTTTGTATTGAATATTAGCGGGTAAAACTGGGTAGATTAGCGATTTTTAGGTTTGAACTTAAGAACTATACGCCACGTATAGGGCCATACGTGGCGTATAGTTCGTCTTAGGAAGACGATGAAGCCATACGCCACGTATACGTCTATACGCTGCGTATGGTTTGGTTTAACCGGTCACTTGCCTGCGTATGGCCTGGTTTGGGTCGCGTATGGCTTGGTTTGGGTCGCGTATGGCTTGGTTTACCCGGCAACTCGTCCGCGTATAGCTTAATTGGCCTGCGTATGGCTTATTTTGCCCGGCAACCGCCTATACGCCACGTATAAGCCTATACGTGGCGTATAGGTTTTTAAAAAATTAATAATAATTATTATTATTTATTAATTCAATTAAAAACAATATATTAATATTATTATTTAATATTTAAAATAAAAAATATTAATTATTATTATTATTTATTATTTAAAATTTAAACAATATATTATTATTATTATTTATTATTTAAATTAAAAACAATATATTATTATTATTTATTATTTAAATTAAAAACAATATATTATTATTATTTATTATTTAAAATTTAAAAAATATTATATTATTATTTATTATTTAAAATTTAAACGATATATTATTATTATTATTTATTATTTAAATTAAAAAATTAAAAATAATTAATTATTATCAGATATGGCGGATCATGATGATGATATTCAGATGGATTAGCTAGACGATCTTGCGCACTACCCTTTTCTGGATTTTCCGCTCGATACGGAGGCTTATTCCCGTTGCCAGAAGCTCCGGGAGGTGCAGATGGGTCCAGGTACGGCGGTGGATTGGGCCCTCCTCGAGGAGGTGCAAGAGGCCGAGCGAGCTAGGGCCATCATCGGTCAGGACACGCCATGGTCGCGTCTTTTTGGCCTTTCTTTTGCGGAGACATACCGAGAGCCGGTCGTCGAGTTTCTTTCGACATTCATCTACTCAGAGACTGGGCTGCAGCCTCTACCCGGGGAGGCGCCGAATATTGATCTGGATCGTATTTCTTTTTCTATTTTTGGGGTCGTTTACCGTCATACCCTCCGTCAGTGGGCCGTCACGACGGGCTTATACTACGAACCTGAGACGGTCACGCCGCTTTTCACCGAGGCGGTGACGGAGGTGGACAAGGAGGAACTCCTTGTTTTTTGGGGCTTGATTTCAGATAGTCCTTGGTTGGGTACCAAGGGGAGGGTCTCGGGTATTAGAGACCCTTTGTATAGATATCTGCACCGACTTATTTCGACGTCGATCGCACCGTGTCTGAAAAGCCAGGAGTGGTGCACTGATAGAGATCTTTTCTTCGTTTTCTGCCTGCTTACTGGGAGGCGGTGCGACCTGTCCATGAGCATGGCGCTTTATTTTGCTTCTACCTATATGCGACAGAAGCGCGGACTTTTATATGGCGGTGCTTTCATCACGCATATCATGCGGTCGGTCATACCATTTGACCACCATGAGCCTGCAATGTTACCGCTCATTCCCCCTGTCCGATTAGACCGTCGAACGGTGAGCGGCATGCGCATCACGCACCGATTCCCGCAGGGCCTTCGGTTCGTAGGGGCCGCCCAGGACCAGGTTTGGGTCCCGGTGCCGTTGCCGCAGATGCCTGGACAGGGGGACTCGCCTATGCCTCAGCCGCCACAGGGTATGGCGATTGAGGACGAGCCGCCACACGTCGAGCGAGTCCACGAGCATCCTCCACAGCATCCCCGACACGTACGTCGGTTCGTTAGGCTGGATAGGGCTACCCAGGCATTGCTTGATGGCCTTGTTGCCGACTCACAGCGACAGGGTCGTCAACTCGATCGCATGGAGGACCTAATGATGTGGGCGGTTGGACAGCTCGTGAATCAGTCACGAGCCACCGGCATCGAGCCACCCCCACTACCACCGCCACGTCATTATCCGGACGACCCCGTTCAGGGTGAGGGCGGAGCCGGTTAGGGTGAGGGCGGAGCCGGTTAGGTTTAGTTCTTTTATTTGTATTTTGTTTCTTTCGTTGTTATGTATGTAAAACATTTTGATGTATATATTTAATTTTTTGATGTAATGTATATAATTTTAGTTTATTTGTTTGGTTGTAATGTTTAATATTTTGTTTGGTTTGTAATGTTTAATATTTTGTTTGGTTTGTCATGTTTAATATTTTGTTTGATTAACAAACTTATATTAACAAAATTATATAAATAAAAATAAAAATAAACAAAATATAAATAAAATAAAAAAGTTATAATTAAATAAAAAACACCTATACGTGGCGTATAGGTCAATACGCCACGTATAGGATTCTTTAACACCAAATCTTCCAACTTTTGAGGAAAATTATTGTGCCCTGCCACATACGCTGCGTATAGGGCAATACGAATCGTATGAGACATATGTCAGAGAGTGAACCCTATACGCCCTCGTATTGATCTATACGAGGGCGTATAGCGCGACGGCGGGTCCAATTAGCAATATTCCGTGTGTGGTTAGAATTTCCCTTAAAAAAAGATTAAGTCAAATAATCTATACTATATAATAAATAAAGGTTTTCTCATGACACGTGTCGTCTCCATATTCATTATAATCATTTTTTTTCGTCACTCTCTCTTATTAAATACACCTAAATTTTTTAATAATATTATATTTTTAAAGAAAATCCTAATCTTTATATTAATAAATCTTCTGACATATTTTGAAGAGTGTATGTGTTAACAAATTATATTGTATTCCACGGGTTTATTCAAATCGTGTAAAACACGAGTTTTTAAAAAATAATTTTTTTATTACTTAATATATAATATTATATTTATTCAACTCGTGTAATACACGGGAGTCTAACCTAGTTATTTAATGAAATTGAGTTATCCAATAAGATTAGGAGAGAGAAACAATTAAGTTTTCAAAAACACTTTTTTGGTAAATATTTTTAAAGCAACACTATTTTGGTAAATAAGTTTTTTATAAACACTATTTTAGAAAAAAAAACTCGATTTAACTAGACGTGATACCCGCTCTACACGGCGGGGTAGTAAAATAAAACATTAAAATGAACCAAAAAAGTAAAATAAATAAAAAGCTTACTAACGAAAAAGTAAAAAAATGTTCAACTCCGAGGAATCGAACCCGGGCTAGTGGCTTTTAAACGGCTACCCTGTGTTATTTTTATGAAACATTATTCTTTTAAAGTAAACATATTTTGTTTAAAAGAAAAATAATCAGCCAATCAGTTAAGTATTATCTGTCAACAACCAATAAAAAGCAAGCACTGTACATAGTATTTTGTTTTAGTATAGTTATATATAATATTTAAATGTTGAAAATATGTTGAAAAGCCGAGAACCATCCGAGTCTGCGTACATATTGATTGAATGGCTGTAACTAAGTTTAAAAAAAGTAAATAAAATAAAATTTAAAAATAAATAAATAATGTTAAATAAGTATTTTACCCAACCCTATCTATCCTTTCCACTTTACCCGTCTCTAACCTATAATTTCTCATTTATACCACTTTCTTATCTTGCTCAACTTTAATCTTGAATTTTGATAGAGAGATCTGCTAAATATAAGTGTGATTTAAAAATCTAGAGTTTTTGATGTGTAAAATGAGTTTTAAGTGTTGGTAAAAGAAGGTTTTTTTAATAGAGGGGTGATAAATTTTTTAAAATGAGAACAAGAAGTTTACGATTGTTTCATAGTTAAAAATGAATCAGCCGTGCTCCTGCATGGAGCATCTTTGTCAAACAAAGTCCTAGCCGTTATGTTTAATCAAAATCTGATTGTAGCTTTTGTGAAGGCTTGAAACACGAAGGGTGGTGGGGGCGCCACAGCTTGCTGCAACGGCGTCGTGCGGCTCTCACGGCAACACCGTCACCTCCCCCACTACGTCGACGTGCGGCTTCCCAACATAGCTTGAAAAATACGAACGTTAAAAATGAATTGTTACCAACGGCGATTTTGGAATAAAAAAATCAATATAAATACAAACATTTAAACGAAAATCCAAAATCTACTCCAATCCAAAATATACTCCAAATTTAAAATTTACTCCAAATGTATAGAAGGAAAAACACAAATCCCGCAAAAACATTTAAGCCGAATATTCGCTCAGGTCCTAGTGAACCGACTCCTCCAACTCATTCGTTTCAAACCACGGCTCCGTACCACCAAAGTCCTCATCAAAACGCCCGTAGCTCCCGGTCATTTCATACTCAAAGAACCGCAACAATTTGCATACTACCAACACATTCCCAATCTGTTTCAAACCCACCCCATCCTGACCAACTACAATTTCAACCCGAGGAAGAACAACAATGTGAAGATGATGAAGAACTACAAGTTGAGGATAGTGAAGATGAAGAAGAAGATGAAGATACGACCCAAAAGAAAGGGAGATTAAAAAACCGGGCCATAGCTATGCCTCGGGATAATGATGAGGAAGTAGCCTTGGCTAAGGCTTGGATTCACATATCCGAGGACCCTAAAGTTGACAATCAACAAAAAAATGGTTCGTTTTAGAAACGAGTGCTTAGACATTTTGACATTGCTCTTGGTGAAACGAGTCGAACCAAAGACCAAGTTACTTCAAAATGGGGAAGTTTGAATTTGAATATGAGTCGTTTCAACGGACTCTACATGCAAACGTCATATTTATTTAATTTTTACTTGTATATTTATTAAATATTTAGTAGCTAAGTTTAATTTTAAAACATATGTAAAGACATCGTTTGGCAAACGGAAGCAGCGATTCGGATGTCACACCCCGTCTAAGGCGGAAACACGGGTTATGACAGTTGTATGGAAATCAAGAACACATTGTTTAATAAGAGAAACTTACTACGCATTCGACATTTCCAAAATAATAGTTTACATGACATATTGTTTCAAAATACAAATTGAGATTTTCTAACAAAAGCCATCCTAACAAAAGATTGTTTTTCTTAAAATCTCCATGTATTTGTATTAGGGGTGTTCTTCGGATTATTCGGTTCGGGTTATTCGGGTTTTTTTTATAAGAATCCAACCCGTTTACCGACCCAAATAAGATTCGGGTTAATCAGTTTCGGGTTATTCGGTTTCGGGTTTATTCGGGTCCGGTTAATCGGTATTCGGGTTTCTAAGTATAAGTTGCAAAGCATACTTTACAATTAAACTTAACATTATATTTATCAAATAATAAACACAAATATATAAAATAAAACACTCTCAATATGATCTTTCATTCAAACTCATGCACTAAACACATATATTAACTAAAAAACATCAAATAAAATAAGCATAAAACCAAATCGTATCAACCAATCGTGTAAATTAAAAAAAAAGTGAAATCGAATAAACAAATATAATGTTCACTTTTCAAATTGTCACCTTCATATCCGCTCGTCCGTTTCTAGTCATATATTAAAAATTTTCAAATAAAATAAGCATTAAAAATGGTTACATGTATATTGAGCTTAGTTTATAAATAAATATTAAAATAATAAAAATACATTTTTATTAATATTCGGGTTAGCCCGATTAATTTTTTTTAACCCAATTACCAAACCGAATACTACCTTTGGGGTTCGGGTTCCATCTTAATCGGGTTCAGGTTAATTCGGGTCGGGTTCAGTTTTCGGGTAAAAAGGACACCCCTAATTTGTATGCCATGCACTTCTAATTCCTTCATGGATTACCTAAAAAATATGCTAAAAGTGGTCAGCTATAAAGCTGGTGAGTTCGTAGGTTTAAGTATAAAGAAATAGTATAGACATTTAGACAAAAAATTCACATGAATAGTTGTTATAATATGTTGAAGAATTATGCATGTGAATAAGAAAATATAAACATTGAGCCCGCAACTAAACCTGATGACGTAGTATGTTTGCCCCTGTTTAATGCCTTATCACGGAGCATTAATTCTTGTTTCTAGAATCGGAAATAAAATTGATTCTTGAGATTGCATTGGGATAACTTTGTAAGAAAAAGATGGGAGGTTGAGTGTTTAGGTTGGTTTTGTAAGTAAATGGAATGATGATGTGTTTGTGTAGGTGGTTCTTGTACAAGAGATTATAAATGGTAAGTTTTTATAAAAATGGAGGTGTTTTATAAATGTTGTAAGATTCTAGTCTTATATAAGTGTTTATATATATGAATGTTACATAAAATAGAAAGAAAATGTATATGCACATAGTCATATAAGAAAAGTTCATAAAATGATTTATATAAAAGTCTGTATATAAATATGACATGGAATTTTTACATAAAATATTAATGGACATAGTTTGGGTAATAATACCAAGTTTAACGAGATTAGTGTAGCAATTAGACATAGTTTAATTAATTATACCAAGATTAGGGTATAATTAGGTTACTTAGTATGGGGTAAGACCAAATTAAGTTAATTGCACTATGATTATTGTATAACTTAAGTAAATAGTGTAGGATTAGACATAGTTTAACCTATTATAGGTGGTTTTATGTCATAGATCATAGCTTAGTGTCTTGAACTCTCACGTTTTCACGAAGTTCGCATAGTATAGATGGTGGACATAGTTTGTTGAGCTAGTTTAATGTTAACTAAGTACTAATGGGTGCACATAGAATATTAAAGTATATGGATAGTGTACGGACTATGAACCTGAAAATTGTGCAGATGTCACAGTCTCCCCCAGTTAAGAGAATTTCGTCCCGAAATTCAACTGGTACTCTCTTTGATTGGTTCATCTTTGAACAAGTGCAGGTATTTAAACTTCATATTTTCTTCTCGTTCCCAAGTGTATTCTGGACCTTGCTTAGAGTTCCATCTTACCTTGACTATCGGAATTCGGCTTTGTTTGAGCTTCTTTACTTCTCGATCCATAATCTCCATTGGTTCTGCAATGAACTGTAACTTGTTATCAATCTGAACCTCATCCAAAGGTATGTGTAAAGACTCATCGGATAAGCATTTCTTGAGGTTTGATACGTGGAATATATTATGTACACCGTTGAGTCCTTGTGGTAGTTTAAGCTTGTAGGATACTCGGCCAATCCTATTGATGATTTCGAAGGGTCTAATATAACGTGGTGCAAGTTTGCCCTTTTTACCAAATCAGAACACTCCTTTCCATAGTGATACTTTCAACATGACCTTGTCACTTATATTAAACTCTAGAGGCTTTCGACAGTTGTCAGCATAGCTTTTCTGGCGGTCTCTGGCAGCTTTAATCCTTTCTTTTATCAGGGCGACCTTGTCAGTAGTCTCCTGTATAATTTCTGGTCCTGTTATCTGACTGTCACCAATTTCAGTCCAGCAGATAGGAGATCGACACTTTCGTCCATAAAGAGCTTCAAAAGGTGCACACTTGATACTCGTGTGGTAGCTATTGTTATATGAAAATTCGATTATAGGCAGGTGGGAGTCCTAACTTCCACCAAAGTCTACCATGCAAGCCCGAAGCATATCTTCCAGAGTTTGAATTGTTCTTTCGCTCTGACCGTCTGTTTGGGGGATGATATGCTGTGCTTAGATCAAGTCTAGTTCCGAGTGATTTTTGTAATGACTGCCAAAATCTTGAAGTGAACCGTCCATCTCTATCAGAAATAATGGAGACAGGCACTCCATGTCTCGTCACCACTTCATTGATATACAACTTGGCTAATTTCTCCATTTTGTAATCTTCACGGATGGCTAGGAAATGAGTTGATTTGGTTAGTCTATCTATAATGACCCAGATAGAATCATGACCACTGGATGTCCTTGGCAATTTTGTTATGAAGTCCATAGATATATGCTCCCACTTCCATTGAGGAATTTCTGTTTGAGTTAGTAACCCAGATGGTTTTTGATGTTCAACCTTGACTTTTAGGCAGGTTAGACATTTATTAACATACACAGCAATGTGTTTCTTCATACCTGGCAACCAATAGAATTCCTTGAGATCTTTATACATTTTGTCGGCTCCTGGGTGAATTAAGTATTTGGACTTATGAGCTTCATCCAATATTAATTTTATTAGCTCATCAGATTGTGGAATCCACATTCTATCCTTAAAGTAAAGAACTTCATCGGACATTGATTCCAAGTGTTTCTCGGCACCACAAAGTAGTTCGTTCTTTAGATAATCCATTTGTATAATCTCTTGTTGTGCCTCGAGGATTTGTGCTTTTAAGTTGGTTTGAACTATCATCCCTAGTGCTCGTACTCGGATAGGTTTCGCCCTTTCCTTGCGACATAGAGTGTCGGCCACAACGTTGGCCTTTCCCGGATGATATCGTATTTCACAGTTGTAGTCATTCAACAATTCTACCCATCTTCGCTGGCGCTTATTCAACTCCTTTTGATTAAATATATGTTGGAGACTCTTATGATGATGTAGATTAAACACTTCGTACCATAAAGGTAGGGTCTCCAAATTTTTAATGCAAAAACTACCGCTCCTAGTTCTAGGTCATGAGTGGTGTAGTTCTTTTCATGAACCTTGAGTTGTCGTGAATCATAAGCGATTACTTTATCTCACTGCATCAATACACACCCGAGGCCTTTATGGGATGCATCACAGTATACTATGAAATTTTCAGTACCTGCGTGTAAAGCTAGAATAGGTGCGTGGCACAGTTTCTGCTTTAGTAAAGTGAAGGATTCTTCTTGCTTTTGCCCCCAATCAAATTTTCTATCCTTTTAGGTTAGCATAGTTAAAGGTTGAGCGATTTTTGAGAAGTTCTTAATAAATCTCCGATAATACCCTGCTAAACCCAGAAATTGTCGGATCTCGGTGGGTGTCTTTGGAGCTTCTCATTGCTTCACTGCTTCAATTTTGCTTGGATCAACATGAATACCCTTCTCATTAATCATGTGACCAAGAAATTGTACTTCTCTTAATCAAAACTCACACTTTGAAAATTTTGCGTATAACTTTTCCTTAGTGAGTAGTTCTAAGATTTATTTGAGATGTTGCTCATGATCTTCTTGACTCCTTGAGTAGATTAGGATATAGTCGATGAACATAATCACAAACTTATCTAAATAGGGTTTGTAGACGCGATTCATCAGGTCCATGAATACTGCTGGTGCATTGGTTAATCTGAAGGGCATTACTAAGAACTCATAATGTCGATACCTAGTTCTGAAAGCAGTCTTTGGTACGTCATTCTCTTGAATCATTAGTGGATGATACCCAGACCTGAGATCAATTTTTGAGAAATAAGTAGACCCTTGTAGTTGGTCGAAAAGATCGTCAATTATCGATAGTGGATATCGATTTTTGACGGTTAGCTTATTAAGTTCTCGGTAGTCAATGCAAATTCGAAAAGATCCATCTTTCTTCTTGACGAATAGGACTGGTGCTCCCCATGGTGAGAAGCTTGGTTGAATAAATCCTTTCTCCAAAAGTTCCCGTAGTTGACTTGATAGTTCTTGCATCTCAGATATCGATTTGGAATTTGATTTGTCGTACCGGAGGAAGTCCTGGTAGATCTTCAGGGAATACATCCGGGTAATCCCTGACAACAGGAATGTCTTGGATGCGTTTCTCTTCCCTCTTCTTTTCTACTACGTGAGCTAGAAAGGCGTGGCACTGCTTCTTCAGACATTTCTGAGGCTTTATGCATGATATGATCCTTAATTCCTTCCCAGGTCGCTCTCCTTGGATGATAAGCATCTCGCCATTTGGTAAGGGAATTCGAATAGTTTTCTGGTGACATACTATCTCTGCTTGGTGATGTGCGAGCCAATACATACCGATAAAAATATAAAAACTTCCGAATTCGATAGGGAGTAAGTCTAAGACGAATGGGTGGTTCTCAAGAGTTAGGGTACAACCCTAGATTATATTCTTAGCTTCGAGTAGTTTGCCGTTAGCTAATTCTATGGTATAGGTATTTTGCAAGTCACTAGCAGGTATGTAACACCCGTGATTTTTCCGACCCTATTTTATCTTAGTTATATCAATAATTTACACCACATTTAAATTCAAAAAAAAGTTCAAGCACATTATGCCCTATGAATCATTCTTTTTCTTTCATTTCTAATTTAAACCTTGCTTACATATAAATATCTAAAACACATATTTGAGTATTTACTTATATCTTCATGGACACAAATTATACTCATGTATTGGAATATATCTATTTAAACCCCACTGGGATGTTTAATTTACAAGTATAAAATTTACATTATAAATTTAGAATTAGTATTTTGTTTATAAAGTATCAAAGAAAAATTTAAGATTTATAAAATCTAAAGTCAAGATAAATGCACGCATATATTTACAATTTGAATAAATCTAGTGTGAAATTTTCAATTGAACCCTCCTATTGTCTTTAAACCCTAAATCCTAAGCTTTGAACCCCCCACTCACAAACTTAACCTGTTTGACTTTTTAAAGTCAACATGGTCGAATTTGGGTAATCTAAACATTCAAAATGGAACCACTCGTTCGTTTTGAACTTTCCCTGAATGAGTAAACATCTATCGATCTCTCCTAACTCGTCAAGACCCTTCAATTTGACAGTGCACGCGGATAATTTCGGATTTAAAACAGGTTGACCTCACAAGGTCAAACTGCGCTCAAATTCGATCCTCAATCAAACAATCAGACGCGTTTTAAACCCGGAAATTTTGCATAATCAATCCTAGCATGAACACAGACCTAGTTCACGACCCAATTCGTTCTAAGTCAAGCAAATTAATGCGTAATCACAGCTGTCGGTCGCCCCCTCTAATCCCGAATAAAATTAAGCTTTTAAAACGAAATCAATCCAATTAATCAATCCACACACCTCCGCATAACCACTTACAAACTCTCTAAACCCGCAATAAACCTACATTTCACCTCCAGCACGCCGTCGAGCCTCAAGAACAGTCGGAATTACATTTCAGTCGTTCCCCCTCAATCCCTCATCAAACCACGTAAGTGTTATACCATTTGTTTCGTTATTGAATGCTTGTCAATAGCCCTATATCACCTTGTAAGCACAAATTGTAATCGGGGTTAATTTGGAACTAGGGTTACGGGTTACGTTAATGGGGAAGATGTCGGGTTGGGACTGTTTTACAAATAAGTTAATATACAGATGCTTATCAAGGCTTGATGCCAGATCACTTGGTTAAAACCTTTTCCCTCATCCAGCTTAGGTCGCGGGTTCGAACCCGGCATACCCGTTTTTGCCCACTTTGTTTTACTTTGTTGCTATATTCTCTTTTACTCACCCACACACACCCATATTAAAGTTATAACTAATACTACTTTCATAAAAATCATGATTTTCTTCAATAAATTGATTTTATAAATAATAATGCGAGTAGCTAATTTAGTACCATATTACACATTACCATCATGAATTATCTTAATGATATAAGTATCCCTATTAAATTGCAATTAATAATTTATTGTTGACACCCGAAGCCCCTCTAATAAATAAAATATATAAAACATTTTGGGATATAAATGGAGTTATATTTTTATAAAACCCATTTTTTCCTTATAAAGTTTTACAAATTCCTTAGTTAATTTATATTTTTCATATATAAATCGTTTAAAGCAAGTTTTATACCTTTTATAATAATTCCTCTTGATTTACTTATTAACTAGTGAGACCATTAATTTTCACACTTAATTTTCATAGAATTTGAACTTTAAATAAGTAAATGGATTTATCTATTGATTCATTTATTTATGCACTTATTTATTTACTAAATCATTATTTATTTATTCAACTAATTATCACTATTCATTTATTTATTCATTTATTAATTTATACGTTTACAAACAAAAGAAAACTAGTTATTTACCCCTTTATATGTTTACTTACTTAATTACAAACAAATGAGATCGTTTACTCATTTGTCGTTTACTCAAATTGTAGTACAATTATATATCAAGAGTTACATAAAGTATTATTTGGAACTTAAATAAATATCTTCTTATTTAATTTAGAAAACCCACACCCAACCCCTTGTACGTTAAGACCTCCTTTAAGTCGTGAGAACCCATTATTGATACACTGACACTATTAACTCATAGGTTAATCTTGAGATTTGCCAAAATCAGTTGTACAACAACAACAAACATAGTTGTGTGACTTCCAAGCTACTTGTTTCAAGGTGAGTTTACATAGCCCCTTTTTATTTTTGTACATTTTGGGGGTGAAACATGATCTATTCTTTAAAACTTTTGCATAGACTTAAATACAATTCAATAATATGATATTATGTGTTACGTGCGTTATGTTTGAATGCTATGAGTTAAGACTACATATACATGACTTTAGTACAATCATTAACTACGTACAAGCCAACGGTTAACATTGATGGATCTATTGTGTCTGACAAACCCACCCGGTTAGGGTGTTTGTTACCGACTTTACATAAGGGTAACCTGCGTATTATGCCTCAGTCCAAGGTTTGATTGTACACACACAGTTTAACTATAGATTCTCCATAAATGCCTTATACACATGTATCGTATGAATTGTATAAAGCATCTTAAACTTGTTGTGTGTCAAAACCTATGTATGCTCACCAACTTTTTAGTTGACCTTATTTTCATCATGTTTAAGGTACCGATGCTTGAGAATAAGTACAAGTTGCTTCACTTAGGACCGAGGACCTAGAATGAAATTTAAAGAAACTATTTATGTATTTTCTATTCTTGTATTGTGTAATTTGATGTTTTAATGAAATTTGGTTGTTTAAATATTTCAACTTTAGTAAACCTTGAGCTTTTGAACAGTCTACATGTCCCGCCCCAACGTATTCTGCCGTCGGTTGGGGTGTGACAAGGTAGTTCAAGTAATGGTGCAAAATCAGTGGATACAAAAGATTTATCTGCTCCCGTGTTGAACAAAATAGATGCATATTGATGGTTAACAAGAAACATACCCGTTACGACGTTTGGGTCTTGTCAGGCCTCATTAGCTGCTAACACAAATGCTGGTCCTTGAGCTTGATTCCCAGTCTTCCCCTGTTTTTGTGTAAGCTTGGGGCAGGTGTTCCTCATGTGATTAGTGCTGCCACATTCGTAGCATGCCCTAGTACCGTTGAACTTACAGACATGAGCCAGATGACCAAACCTTTTGCACTTAGTGCATTGAATACAAGCTCCATTATGGTGTAGTGGACATCTGTTGCATTTGGGAAATTGTCCATTGTAAGGCTTTCTTTCAGGGATAATCGCCACAAAAGCTTTGGCAGTTTTAGGCTTTTTCTCAGCACCAACCTTCTTCTCAGCCCGGTCTCTCTTCTTCAAGGAACCTTTCCTGACCAGGATTCTAGATCTCACCATCTCATCAGTCAGTTGACCATCTAGAAGAATTGCAGCCTTCAAAGTGGTTTGTTCATTTGAGGTAAACATTCTACGTATCTAAGGAGCAAGACCCCAGATATAGAGGTCAATCTTCTTTTCTTTAGTTGGTACCATGTGAGGTACCATGCAGGTTAACTCATGGAACCTGTTAGTGTATGCTTGATGTTCCGCACCTTCCATGGTCAAGTTCAAGAATTCAGACTCCAATCGTTGCATCTCGTTTTTAGGACATTATTCCTCTAGCAGTAAGGCCTTAAATTCCACCCAAGACATTTGTCCAATTGCTTCAGTGCCCCGTGCTTGAACTTGGGTATTCCACCATGTTAGAGCTTTGCCATAGAGAGAACAAACAGCGTACTTTACTTTCTGGTTGTCAGCGCATTCACTGATGTTGATAACTGATTCCATCTTTTCAATCCGTTTAAGTATTCCGAGGGCTCCTTCATGTCCATGGAATTCCTTTGGCTTACAGGCACTAAAGGCTTTGTAGGAATATCCCCTTCTAGATCCATTTCCAGTACCTCCTGCTCCCTCGTTTCGATGGCTTCTTTCGCTATCAGTTCCGTTGGAGGAGTGTCCATTGCGTATGGCGTTGTTGACCTGCGTAACTATGTCGGGTAGTGCGTCGTTCAATTGTTGAGCAAATATTTGCGCCATGGTAGGATTTTCATTGTTGTTATCGGTGGTGTGGCATGTTTCTCGTCTTGGAGGCATTTTCTAGATACACATTTATGCATTTATTAGCATGCAAATATTATAATCATAAAGATGCTACGTAATTAGTTATCATAACATGTAATCATAAAAATATAATACATAGTCCTTGAAGCTACATGATTCTTGAAATACATAGTACATAATTCTTGAAACATAAAATTCTTGAAATACAAAGAGTCCTACTATAGACGAGAGCATATATGCTTATTGTTTAGTACATAGTTACTAGATAGGGTAGTAGTGGCAAATTGAAGATCCAGGATCCTCTAGATAAAGTAGTGTAGAATCAGGGAAATGAACACCATCAACGTCACGATTGTGCCGCATTTACGACTCTAGTCCGGTGCCTCATGTGCTTCTTCTTGTGCTGTCATGAGCTGATCCTTGTCAGCCATTCTGTCATGCTCTAATAGCTCCATAGACTCAGTGATACCAAAGATATAGTAGTCTTGTATAGTCTCGTGACTCCAAACAAACGCTATTTGATCAGACAACTTCCCACGCTCCTCCTCTTTTCTAGCCTTCCATTGCTGATAATCCTGCAAGTAGTCTGTAGGTGCCTCAACTCTACGCGAGGGTTCTCCAGTATCTCATAGGGACGATGGAAACACCAGACGACAATCTTCAAACTTCACTCTCTTCCCTAGCCAGGTAGTCTTTCGGGCCGTAGCCCTAGTGCCTCAGCGGGGTGTCTCCGGGTTTCGATTCCTCATGGGAGGTGGTGTCGGCTTCTCTTCGGATGGAGCATCGTCACATAGCTTAACAGGGTATCCAGTCATTGGGAGAGTGTTATTACTACTTGGCTCATAGCCTGACATCCGCACATGGCTCCTTCTTGAGTAAGAGATCTCTTGAATGCTAGGTGGCGACTCGGGGACCTCAGAGGGTTCTTCATCGTTGCTCTCTGCCGGTAGGAATACGTTCCCATACACAATGATGGTTGAGGTGGCTAAAATATGAGAAGAAATGTGAGTATGAATTATATATATACACTAAGTTCTTCGCGCAATGCATACTTATAGTCTAGAGCTTAAGGAGTCTAGGTTTTCTAACGACCAAATTCGCTATAACCAATGGCTCTGATACCAACTTCTGTCTCACCTCGTCTAAGGCGGAAACACGAGTTATGACAGTTGTATGGAAATCAAGAACACATTGTTTAATAAGAGAAACTTACTACGCATTCGTCATTTCCAAAATAATAGTTTACATGACATATTGTTTCAAAATACAAATTGAGATTTTTCTAACAAAATCCATCATAACAAAAGATTGTTTTTCTTAAAATCTCCATGTATTTGTAATAAAGCTGGTGAGTTCGTAGGTTTAAGTATAAAGAAAGAGTATAGACATTTGGACAAAAAATTCACATGAATAGTTGTTATAATATGTTGAAGAATTACGCATGTGAATAAGAAAATATAAACATTGAGCCCGCAACTAAACCTGATGACCTAGTATGTTTGCCCCTACTTAATGCCTTATCACGGAGCATTAATTCTTGTTTCTAGAATCGGAAATAAACATTCACCACGTTTTCTGCTATTTTAAACGCGCCAAACAGAAGGATGAATGGGGCGTCACCCCGATAGATCTATCAATATTTAACCGTCGGCTTAGCAAAGTTAACTAGTTACGTTTATGAAAAAAGGGAACTTGAGAAGTGATAATGATTCTAGTTCAACTCAAGTTATATAGTCAAATAGACAACTGAATAGTCAATAGTAAAAATAGTTAGAGCATATTTCCCCCCCAAAAGTTTAAGAGAAAAAGGGGCTATGAAGACTCACCTAGTGTTGGTGAATTCACATTCCTTCAGTTGAAGTACGTCCTACTCGGGTCCTACAACGATGGGATTCTATGAGTTTTATGGACTTAATGTCGGGTTAAGGTGTCGTTTTGTTCAAATGTTAGTTCTTGGTTTCTTGTAAACTATATAGGGACATGTTTAGATTTACGGCGGTAACCGTCAAGACGTTAGGAGATTGAATAAGATTGACTTGTAATGGTAATATGGTTTAGAAAATATGTCAAACTCTTGTTAGGGTTTAGAAAGATCGGATGGATGGAAATAAGTAGAAGCCACACATTCATTAAAAAGTCTTTTAAAAGCTTTGTTCTTGAAAGTACGCAATCCGTTTTAAGAATGGATGTAACGTTTTGTTGGTTAAACTTAGTAAACTCATACCTTATGATCAAAAGTATATGTGTTAAGTTTTAAAAGGTTTTGAACCCTTAAATAGTCTTGAAGAATGTTATTCTTAAAATTAGTCGTTTCACGACGGTTTTTGATGTATTAAACTTACTAAAAAAATAATATGGTCGTGATTCTTGATAAAGTAGTTGTTTGATGACTCGAATAGACTTATTTTATTTACAAGAAGAGTTCCAAAAGTTGGTCGAGTCAAGAATGTGAGTTTAAAGGCGTTTTATCGTTTGTTTTCGGTCGTAAATGCCCAAAATAAGTTATAATTTCGAAAGTATAGTTATCCAACTCCAATCCTTTTCAAATTTGGTTTGTAGGCTTGATAAATCATTAGGAATTTTTTGGAATTTTTGTACACTTATTTGAAATAGTCTGTTATATTTTCCAAAATCATTTTAGATAGACAATTTTTGAAAGGGTGAATAATTATGTAAAAAAAAAATAAGATTATTATTTTATAACATCCTTATGACCAGTAGGTCACTTGGTAAAAATTTAAGAATTTTATAAGGAATTTAGGTATAAAAACGACCTTTGTTTATGCATGATTTATTTTATTAACATAGCTATCTAACTCCAAAAATCATAAAATTTAATATGGAGGCTTTTTCTAGTAGGTCGAATTTATTCCCAAAATATGAGAATTTTTAGAAGTCAAGAAGTTAAAGTCATATCTTTGGGTTAAAAATCAGGTTTTTAAACGGTGTCCGTTGTTGTTTAAGTTGCATGTGACTATTTTAAACTTATTTAACTCATACAACCTTTTAAATATATGTTATACAATATAACAAAAGTAATTCTAACAAGGTTTTAAGTGTTTGATTTGTTAGTGAAAAAGTTACCACATGATGCATGGTTTCAAGTCAACACATGACATCTTGTGTTAATATTTTGTTATTATGACTTTAGAGACTTGATTTTTATGTTTACCCAAACCATCCTATATCCATATAAGTTTTTAATAGTGTAAGAATAAAGAACATGAAAAATAAAGTGCATATAAAGTAAGTACATGAATTTAAATGGACTAGTTCTTGAGTGTTGAAGGTATGTTTATGGTTTGGCTCTAGCCATAGATTATCACTTGTTTACACAAGTATGATGGTATCCTAACACCCATAAACCTTTTTGTTATCAAGATCAAGATCTAGAGAAATGTAAACCAAAACATAAAGTATATGGACTAGTTCTTTGATCTTTGAAGGTGTGTTTATGGTTTGACTTTAGTCATAGATTACCACTTGTTATCACAAGTATATGGTATCATAAAACCCATAAACCTTCTTGTTATCAAAGATCATGATCTAGAATGAAAGAAAGAAAGAAAGATTGAAACTAGATGAAAGGAATGCTTACAAGCTTGAAAGATTCAAGGCTTTTGGATTTGGTCTTGCACCTCCTCCTTTGGCCGAGATTTAGAGAGAAAGAAAGTGGAAAGTGTTGGTCAATTGGTGCAAATGAAAATGGGTGAATGAAGCCTTGTATTTATTGTGAAACGGTGGTATGGTTGGTTTAATATAAAATTGATTCTTGAGATTGCATTGGGATAACTTTGTAAGAAAAAGATGGGAGGTTGAGTGTTTAGGTTGGTTTTGTAAGTAAATGGAATGATGATGTTTTGTGTAGGTGGTTCTTGTACAAGAGATTATAAATGGTAGGTTTTTATAAAAATGGAGGTGTTTTATAAATGTTGTAAGATTCTAGTCTTATATAAGTGTTTATATATATGGATGTTACATAAAATAGAAAGAAAGTGTATATACACATAGTCATATAAGAAAAGTTCATAAAATGATTTATATAAAAGTCTGTATATAAATATGACATGAAATAGATGAATTTGGGTTTTTAAATCATGGACATATGATATGGTTTTACATAAAATATTAATGGACATAGTTTGGGTAATAATACCAAGTTTAACGAGATTAGTGTAGCAATTAGACATAGTTTAATTAACTATACCAAGATTAGGGTATAATTAGGTTACTTAGTATGGGGTAAGACCAAATTAAGTTAATTGCACTATGATTATTGTATAACTTAAGTAAATAGTGTAGGATTAGACATAGTTTAACCTATTATAGGTGGTTTTATGTCATAGATCATAGCTTAGTGTCTTGAACTCTCATGTTTTCATGAAGTTCGCATAGTATAGACGGTGGACATAGTTTGTTGACCTAGTTTATTGTTAACTAAGTACTAATGGGTGCACATAGAATATTAAAGTATATGGATAGTGTACGGACTATGAACCTGAAAATTGGGCAGATGTCACATCAGATGTAATCAAGAGAGCGTTGAGTGATTACCAAAAAGTGTATGATAAGAAAGGCTTCTCGAGTCCGCGCGCATTAGAGATTGTCAAAGACTATTCCAATGGGAACCGGTTGAGGTACTGGGTGTGGAGTTTAGATCTCAATCACAAAACTATTCCAATTAGCTATCCTATTCCAACCGAGCCTTAGCTAAGTGATACCTAAAAACATACTTGAAAGTGTCAACACAAATGTTGGTGAGTTCACAGGTCTAGTTGTCTCAATGTAAAGCGGTTTTCCTTGAAAATATAGGATATTGTGTTCGTGGCCATAGAATAAAACCATTTTCTTCGAAAACATGTGATGACTTTAGAGTCATATAGTAAAACCATTGAAAAGGTGTAAAACCAATGATGGTGTATGCGTGGCCAAAATATAAAACCGTTTCCCTCGAAAACATGTGATGACTTCATAGTCGTAAATGAGTAGTTTTCCTCATGAAAACATGTGATGACTTTATAGTCATAAAATAAAATTTTTTTTCTTGAAAACATTGGTATGTGTACATGGCCATAATATGAAACTGTTTTCCTTGAAACATTGATAAAAACAATTGCGCGTAAACAAATGACAAAACCATTTGTTTGTAAACGATTGGCAGATTTATCTGCACGAAAACGTTTCAATGTATATGATAAACAAAACAAGCAACGTGTGCCAATTTGTAAACTAGATAAGAATACAAATATATGTTCATACATGAGATATAACCAAACCCAAACACTTGTTCTTACCCCTTGCTCGTACCAAACGAACCCTTGTGTAGACACTATGCAGCCATTCGATCATGTGGATCGTCGGTTAGCATGACTAACCATGATCGGTGTGTGTCAATCCCAATAGTACTATTCATAGGGCCTCAGGCTAACCTATAGCTAATGGTTATCAATTATGTAATGTAGGGGACTTTACGAACTCTAGACGTGCCAACTCATGCAAACATAAGGGTCGAGCCTTGTTCTCTTGTTACCATATTAAAATATTTGTAAGTACGTTCCATGTTTTCTCAAGTGTATCAAGCAATGATTTTTCATGTTTTGAAATGTGTAAAGTAAGTATGTTTCTCCGCTAATGTTTCTTAAAACATTTAAAAGTAAAGAGGGGCCGTGAACTCACCTGGTAATGCGTTAGGAATGATAATGTCATTCGGCTAGTAATGGAAACCACTGTCCACATAATGTAATAGTCACAGATGTATGTCCTACTTCCTGTAGGTACCTTAAAAGCTTTATGAACTAACCCTAATGTTATAAAGTAAATCTAAACTCGCTCGGGTTATCACGTGTGCCGTTGAGTTCTGTTGATTCTTAACGGTATTACCGATTCGGTATACGATGTTGGTTTAATATTCGGTAATATTATTTGCTTAGTTAAAGTCGGGTTTCTCATCTCGAATTTGTTTCAATAGTTATATTCCAAAATATTACTTTTTCATGTATACTAACGTATTTAATTAAGTGCATGTATAATAAGTGTAAATCGAGTATAAATCTATGATGATTATGCTACTGGAACTGTCATTAACAACAAAAATGAAAGTTGAGATTATCACTAGCCAAACTGTTAGTTCGGATTATTATTTGCCAATGAGTCATAGTTTAGATTATTAAAAACCAATTTGCCTAAATAATAATAACAATAATGATAATATATATAATTATACGTATTTAATTATGTACATTCAAAACCTTGAATTATATTGGTACCGTATGGTATTTCGAAATCACACGTTCTTGTTTATGTAAAAGATACATGTATCATCTTAACATTACTATGTATACATGTATTATGTATATGTGATTGTAATAATTGTCATATTATACAAGATAAACATTTATAACTTTATATTTATATATAATTACAATTATATATATGTGATGAAGTATTTTGTTCAAGTTCATATATACGTTAAGGTCTATGTATTTATTCAAAACACAATTGTTCAAGTTTACAATTTGGTCGAGTCATACATCCTAACATCTTAATGGTGTATATATATGTATAGATATATTTATATGACACGTTTATATTTATGACACATGTAGTTGTATCGACCCTAGTCTAGTCCATTTGGACACCATTCAACAACGTATAAGGTAGATATATCATATATGTATTTATATTTATACAATCCATTTAAGATTAAAATCGTCCATTAGTATTTAATTTGTATGACACGTTTCATATTACAAATATAACATACTTGTTTTCACGTCCAAGTAATAATATTGAATACTATTACATATCGTTCATCAATCGTTTTCAAAGTTCTCGTTTATCCGATTATACGTTTACGAATATACTTTCACGTTTAATAATTTTAATTATATATTCGTCCCTGACGGTTCTTATATTACAGTCATAATGTAAGTAATCATTTATCACAAATATATATTATGTGTACGTTTGATTTATTGGTCGCATTAAAGTATTCGCGTTACCGATTACGCAGTCACGCTTATAGCTCTCATCTAATAAATATATATATATAAAGGATCACACGAAGTTCTCTTGCCGACAACACGCTAATAAGACTCGTTATTATTTTGTTAGCTTAATATTTATTTCTCGTTAACGAACCATTTATAGCTCAACGTTTTTAACCGCACACGCGTTTATTTTTGCGTAGATAAATACGATATTTTAGTGCGCGTTTTATACCTTTCAGGAGCCCCCGTTTACGAACCGACACGTCCTAAAGCTCCCATTTCACGTATCAACCATGTTTGACTTTCATTGACTAGTGTTGACTTTTGTTGACCGGGTTTGACTGTGTTTGACCGAGGCTCGATACCGATCAAAATTGCTAGATCCGTAGTGTATTTCAACGGATCTAAGGTTAGACGAGTTTACTCAATGTGAAATGGGTTCAGGTTCGTACTTTTACCTCGGATCATCATGACGACAAAAGGAACTCACAGATCTGGACCGGGGTTTCATCGAGATGGACGATCGGGTAACATGTATTTCGTCGGCACCCTAGCTCCGTCGCCTGAGCTCACCGGAGAGCCGGGTGTCATTGGACTTTAACAAAACAGAAAACAAATCCTTACAACGTGTATATCTAACCCGAATACACAAAAGATCGAGAAGGAAACTCACCGAGGAGCTCTTGAGTCTCGCTGGAACCCTAGCGCCGCCGCTAGGAATTGTCGGATTATCAGTTTCTGCCGGAAAAGGGGCTTGTTTGCCGAAAACGAAGACGGGCCTGCTTATAAACCTCTATAGTCGCCACCCGTACTCATCTGAACCGTCGTCGGAGGTCAGGGTCGTCACCGGAAATGCGGGAATCGTCAAAACCCATCGAAAACTCGTCTTTGGTGGCGGTACCCTAGCCACCGCCACCCTTTGGACCGGATTTCTCCCATTTCCGCCAGGAACTGGCGAGAACCACCACTATTATCGTATTGTGGAAGACGAGATCAATCGGAAGGTATAGGGCAATTGCCTCCACTTGCCACCGCCGTCAGCGGCGCCGCCGTGCCGCCCTGACTCTGTCGTTGTTCCAACGTGAGTTGGCCGGCCGGTGGCCTTGCACTCCCTTTTCTCTTAACACACCTTTATGTGTGTGTTTGTTGTTTGAAGGAATGAGAGGATTTGGGGGCATCCACTATATATAGCTGGGTTTTTAATGCGTATACGTTACGTAACTAACTCGTTCTCGTCCTGTTTCTGTGTTAATCTATCTTGAGTTCCCGAATAATTATTTTAGAATAACTAGAGTTATGAAACATTAATAATAATATCATTTAAGTATTTTAAATCATAAAATCTCTATTTCAATTTATGTACGAACCGGAATACGTCGGTAACGCGTTTATAACTCTTTCGTTCTTTTGATTGTTTCGTGCTCCGAGTTTAGGGTTTATTATCTTACCAATAATATTAAAATAAGTCTTTACATTATTTGTCATAACACTGTACGGATCGTTAATAATCGTACCGCTATCGTTAGTCTTACTAGCATTTGACGCGGTTTACGTTTGCATAAACGCACAATGCATGCTTTTATCCGAATAGTCTTTCCAAATGAATATTAATACTTATTATTAATAATTCATTATCTTAGTTAATCGGTTTGCCGAGTATCCGGTAATAAACCGATGTTTGACGCGTTTAACATTTAAAATATTAAATTATATAACGAGTCATTAGATGAAACCAGGTGACTAGTTTGATATTCGGATTATGAAATTTGGGCCTCAAACGAGCTTGAATTATTGTTGGGCCTAGTTGGGTTTAGCCCAATAATTAGGTTTTAGCTTCTGAAATTTTGCAGGTGTCACATAAAAGAGATCTAAAACTTAGGATTCGGATAACTACACAAACTCAAATGACCATATCACAAGCAAGCTCCCCGACCTAAACGAAGACTCGACACCGGCCGGGACGAGACGTAAAGAGAAGGAAGTGGCGGAGTCATCGAGCAAAAGCAAAGGAAGCTTGAGTGAGGCCATATCCGATTACAAAACGATGTGGGAGGACGAAAGAGAAGCAAGAAAACAACGAGAAGTTATCCGGTTAGAATTGGCCGAATCAAAATTGGCATTGGTAGAAGAATAACGAGAAGATATACAGCAAGAGACATTTGACAGGGACTTTAACAATTATCTCAAACCGCATGACGGTATTCCCGAACCGTTATTGTCAACCATCCTGGCACACAAACATGAAGTAGCCGCAAAATATGGATGGTCTAGTAATTTTTATTTCGTTATTTTTTAATTTTAATTTTTTGGGTTTTTGTGTATTTTTATTTTTGGTTTTAGTTTATTTTATTTTTATGAATTAGTTAATGAAATTGTGTTTTTTAATTTTCAATTAAAAAAATTATGTTTGTGGCTTCATGTTTGGGAGCCCCCACCTACGTGCAATGTTTTCAGAACTGGACCGGACGTCGAACCGATCTCCTTACCGGTCCACCGGTCGGACCGGTCCGACCGGATTTAAGAACCGGACGACGTCATAAATATTATAAAAATATATCAATCCAAACAACCATTAATCCTTTTAAAAACCACCAACAAGTCAATTTCAATAACTTTAAACTAACAATTACCTACGAAATACGAAGCCATGAGACTTAAAAATGATAAAAAAAAATAGTCAAGCGGTTCGCCTGGTCCGACCACCCGGTTTCCAGTCCGACCGCCGGTTCGTCCGGTCCGACCACCGGTTCGCTGCAGGACCGATTCAACATATGTAACCGGACCGGTCAGACTACCGGTTCCTAGTTCGACCGGTCCGACCGGCCAGTCCAGGTTTCAAAACATTGCCTACGTAGCTTCATGGGGCTTATTCTGGATTCAATAGACGTGTCACAGTTTCACCGGTGGGTGTGCGACTTCTTGGGGCTGCTTCATGGTTTGGGTGGCCCCTCCATCCTGACAAAAAAAGCTTCTGATATATGTCAAAGCGTATTGATTTGAAATAAGCTCTAGCGTATTGATTTGAAATAAGCTCTAGCGTAGTTTGCAAGCACTTCTAGCTATATGAAACTTGGTTAGAAACCCCGTGTATTACACGGGTTGAATAAATTCAATGTTATACACTTGGTAATTAAAATTTACATATTACATAGTTTTTTAATATAAATTTTAAAACGTTATATAGTTATTTTATAAAAAATTTTTATAAAAAGAATGAAAGAAATATTCAATTTCTAAATATGTTTTATAAACAAACCTATTTTTTTTAAATTAAAAAAGTTTTATAAAAATAAGAGTAAAGTACACGGATGGTCACTGTGGTTTACCAAAATTTTTGATTTGGCCCCTAGATTTCAAAAGTATATGGATGGTCCATTTTGTTTACACTTTGTAACGCATTTAGTCCCAGCCAACAAATCTAAAACTTTTAGAAGGGCCAAGTTAGAGACTAGATGCGCTACAAAGTGCAAACCACATGGACCATCCATGTACTTTTGGCAAAGTTTGGGGACTAAATGCGTTACAAAGTGCAAACCCATGGACCATTCATGTACTTTTGGAAAACTAGGGACCAAATTCAAAATTTTGGTAAACCACATGTGTACTTTACTCTAAAAATAATTATAGAAATCATTATTATTTAGTAGGAGAGAGAGGCGGTAAACAAAAAATTAAATAGTAAAAAAACAATTAAAAAAAATTTGTATATTTAATATGACAGAGAAGCGTGAAAAAATGATGAGAATGTATAGGAGAGTGACAAGTGTCCCACTCAAACCTTTATTTATTATACAGTATAGATATAGATATATCGATGGTGAAAAAGAATAGAATTCCACTGTTGGCACTACAAGAAATTTGACCTATCCCGACGCCTTTTTGCGATGACATGTCGTCGCAAAATGTCACAGCCCGCCGAAGGCGGAAACACAGAGTGAGACCAGTATATCGCATTGAACACAAGTACAAGAGAAAACTTAAAAGGAAAATGATGCATTACATTGAACCATACTACAAGCCTCTATCAAAAGTACAAATACATGGAAAATCCCTAATTAATACGAAGTGTCTAAAATGCCTGACTACAACTAAAGGTACCCAAAAATGATTCTTCATAAAAGTAAGCCCTTTAGAGCATGTTTCGAAAACGGGTCAACTATAAAAATAGTTGGCGAGCACGCAGTTTTTGCGACTCGATAAAAAGTAAGTAAATAAATTTCAAAATGTAATAGTAACCATAGTAACCATCTGCAGATGATCAAGTACACGTGTTAAAATATAATTACCCTGAGCTACAATCAAAACCTTCAGAGTAGTTGTTGCCCCTGTATCTAGGTGTCGAATGTGAACACCTACTATGGCTAATTATGCGCCCAAATTACCCTACAAGTCTGGTTGGCGCGACCAACCCTAGGCAGGGGTGTCAACCCAAATAGTACTAATCATAATTTCCATCGGCTATCCAAGCTAATTGATTGCATTAAAGTGGGGACTTAATACATTCATAAGTAAACACAAGAAACAACGTGTATTGTGTGAAATAGCTTTTCCCCTGTAAAACAGTAAAAATGAAAAGTGGGGCCGCGAAACTCACCTAGATAATGCGGCGACTGATGCGACACAGTCGGCAAAAATCGATAAAATCCGAGTCCTAACATGGTCCTACTAGTCAAGTGGACACAAAAGATTGTCTATGTAACCGGTTGCATACCCAAAACCGTGCATACGCGTACGAACTGTTAGAAATTGTAAAACCGACTTTTATATAAATCCGTGACCTTAAAACCTTAAATTTTAGATTTTAATAAAGAACATCAGTAGTTATAAAGTCATATATAATAAAATCTCAAGTCACGGTTTCGTTTGATCAAAAACGCGGTTACGAGCGTAAAGTCCGGTTTACGGTTTAAAATCCGATCCGTCCGAAATTAGGGTTTTAGTTTGATATCCCAATTTAAAAGTCCAAATTTATGTTTTAAATATGATCATACTTCTGTTCAAAATCCCGTAAAACTTTTTAAAAAAACAATTTATACAAGATTTTTCAAAAATAGTAAGTTTTCATAACGTTTTAATGGACCAAAATTTCAAAATCATACGTAGATATAAAGTTACTTCTTAAAACATTCACCAAATTATCATATACATAAATAAGAATTTCTGACCAATTTTTATAATTTATAAATATCCAGATTATTTATTATGAATATAATATTGTTAAAATTTAATAAATTCGGAAAATATAGTTAAACTTGTCAAAACTTTACCAAAGATTTACCAGATTAGATTTGCGTCCATATGGGATTCCATTCAAAATTTCAAGTCCAGAAGTTGTCGAGAAGTATATGATCCTAAATTCATTTGTTAAAACTTTATAAATACTAAACACCTACTTAAACAAATCCAATTTTAACGAAACTTGGACAGGAGTCATCATTTATAATATTCTAACCACTGTCCAAATTTCAGATTTTTCTAATACCTATATGTATTTTTCCAAATTTTCATGTATTAAACTTGTAGGAATTTTGATAAATACTCCATAAAGAGTTTGGTTATCAAAATTTCCATATTTTCATTTTAAAACATATCCTACTGATTAAAAACAATTTTGGACGCCAAATCAACAATTTAAAAAACAAATCCATCAAGAACAATCTTACTACTCTAATAAATGAAAATCTGTTCAGGACACGTGTCACTCTCTGGTTACTCCTCACCTTTATTTTCCCGCAACTCTCTCCTATTAAATATTATATTTTCTATTTCTCTCTGCTATTAAATAATAATCTTTATATTAATAAATCTAATTACGGATAGTTATTATTTAATTATAAATAGTTATTATATCATCAATCAAATGAACTTAATATGATCTAACATTTATCAATTAAATAAAAAAAATAATACTCAGTTGAAAAAAAATATTTTAAAAACTAACTTAATAGACTTTAAAACTGTCACGACAAATTATATTTTTTAAAAACATATTTTGAAAAATGTGTTTGTTAGGAAATCACATTATATTTTATTCAACCGATATAATATACTGGTTTATTCAACCCGTGTATTACACGGGTTTTTAAAAATATAAAATTTTTATTACTAAATATATAACATTTTATTTATTTAACCCGTGTAATACACGGGATTTTAACCTAGTTGTTGTATAAAAATAAATATATTAGTTCCATTATTTGTTCCACGTGAACCGAGGTTGGGTTTATAACCTAATAACCACTCAAAATATCTAAATACTAAATAATTTCAGGTTCAATTCACAACCAATTACTCATAAAACTATTCTAACATAAAATCAAAGTTTAACGGGTAAAGTTTATACCTTCCGTATAAATGGTTCGCGTATGCGAAACCTCCCGTATTTCACATGCAATACAAACCAAAATCACCATCAGGATCGTTTTTATCTCCCGAGCATTTCCATATGCTCAAAATCGACATGCAATGCCGTTTGGATGGTCATGCAACCCGATCAATTTCCCGTTTTCGCTCCTACAAACTGTTACAATTTGTTCGTATTCACAAAATATAGTTCCCAACATCGTCACAATCCAACGGTCGGAATTTCCTTCGGTGAAAATATTCATATATGTGTTAAGAAACGACAATACAAAAATCGTCACAATAACGGTCGAATCTCCGGGATCGACGTTTATTTGAGACCCAGTTTTTCAAATCCGAAAGTCCGATCAGTCGCATTCGAGGGTATGAAAAGCATAACTAGAGAGCTCTCATAAAAAATTCCTCTGGTAGGATTTTGCGTGGTGTTGGAAACATTATATCCAAAATTCATGCATTTCTAACGGTCAGATTTTCAGGGATCATCCGATCTTTGAGACTGTGCATGCAACACAATTCTGGACAGATTCATATTTAACCTTTTTAACGAATTTAAGAAAGGATCTAGACAAATCTGAGTATACCATTACGTTCGTAGCGTCGAGAAATGGTTCCAGATGAAAAACCACATCTCCGGTCGCCTCCAGCCACCACCAGACCACCGCGGACCACCGTCGGAATACCATCAGCTCCAGCCCTCTCTCTCTCTCTAACTTTTCTAAAAATTCTTTCAAATGAGCTAGTGGAGATGGAGTTGGGTATTTATAGCCCCCGTGGTCTCTGATCGCGTGCCGGTTTTTCGCTTAAACGAAGCCGATAAAAATACCGGCGTTATTTTACCCAAAAATAACTTGTTAAAATTTATTATTTTCCCTCGAGTCCTTGTGTCTCATAAATATATATCCTTTCAGATTTAAATTAAATTTTATGAAACCGCTCGACTCGGGTGTTAACGCGTATAAACCTGAACTTGATCAAATTTTTGACATAACAACACCCAAATAAATCTTGATATTATTTATCGTTCTTCAACGAGTTCCTTTCGTTTAAAAGTATATTTCATAATAATAATAATACAATTATTATTATTATTATTATTATTATTATTATTATTATGTGAACTCGTCGAACACAGGTGTTGATCGAAAAAGTCACGGTTGTCACACAAAAGGGTCTCTTCGAGACATCGGTAGGTAAATTTCTAACTTTTCTTCCTACCCGGATCCAACCACGCCTCTCACCAAGAGCACGTCGTAGAACCTCGCCTTCATCAGCCTCTTGTCCCTCACCCGCTTCCTGTTGCATCCTGGTTAACTCATTTTGAATCTTAATCTGTAATAAACATATGTTAAATTTTCCTAAAAAATCCGACAGCATGACTACTGTAAAATGGATAACCCACATTTTCAATGATACACAATAAACAAAATAATTTCTCAAATTACAACAAACTAACAATAATATCAACAAATAATAAATAATGAGCAAGTTCGAATTACTAACATATGCAAACGGGTCAAACGGTTCGTGTTGAAATTACTGACATATGCAAACGGGTCATAATTGTTTGTGTTCAAATTACTAACATATGCAAACGGGTCAAAAGGTTCTTGTTCGTATTACTAGCATACGCAAACGGGTCAAACGGTTCGTGTTAAAATTACTAACATATGCAAACGGGTCATAAATGTTCTTGTTCAAATTACTAACATATGCAAACGGGTTAAAAGCTTCTTGTTCGTATTGCTACATATATACATACATACACATATACAAATGCATATATATTTTTGTAAACATATAAATAATAAACAAACGGATAATAGCAAGGCTAACATATGCAAACGGGTCAAAACGAATAATACTAATATAAGTTTTCAAGTTCGAATTTCAAGGCTAACATATCCATCTTTTAGCGGATTTGATTCAAACGGGTCAAAAGCTTCTTGTTCGTATTGCTAATATGTATTTTTGCAAACCTATAATCCATCTTTTAGCGGATTTGAGTCAAACGGGTCAAAACAGATAAGAGTAATAGTTACCCAATCTTTTTGCGCGTCGTCGTTGACCCAAGTTCCCCTAGAAGTGTGCATTTCTCTCCATCCCCCAATAAGATTCATGCTCCCTTTTTCTTAAACCAATAAACAACATAAATACAATTACTAATATTTGAATGAATTGTGAATACAAATTTGGATAATAGTAATACTTTTTATTTCCTCCTCATTGCGCCTTTGAGCAAATTATTTGCTCCCATTAACATTTGAATATGGCATTTGTGCTCTATTTTTTGAATTTTTGATGGAGCGGGCCTTATATTCGAGATCTTGGAACATCCGATCAATAAGCATGGCCCAATCATGTGAAGCGACAGATGAATGAGGATGTTTTTTAGCTTCGTCCACATCATCATAACCACCACGTTTTTTAAAATGTCTGTTCAAGGTGTTTTTCCTGTCACGATATCTTTGGGCACAATCCTCATTAATGCCCATTCTTATCCCATCCCATTGGTGTCTCCGGCTTTCAAGACCAAAGAATTGCTACAAGAAACTATTAATTAGAAAACATCTAATAGTTATGAAATTAAAATACAAATAAAACATTACATTTTATACTTACATGAAGTGTGTGATATACAACAAGTTTATCGCTTTCGGGAACATTATCCCAACTTGGATAGTATGAAGGAACCCTCTCAATAGAAGTGGTGATTTGTCTTACAAAAAAACCTCCATTCTTCCCAACAAACTTGTAAGTTACCCCCGAGGGATCAAGCTCAAGGGTTAGTCGCTTGTTCCCATTCCTAGAAAAATGCCTTTAATAAGTTTAGATTTCCCCCACGCCCCCGCACTCTCTTTGGTGGTTGCACTATGTTGGTAAATACATACACATATACAAATATATACATAATACATTTAAATTAAAAATAATTACAAATCTATATATTCATACATACATATACATATGAAAATGTGTAATGGAAATATACAGACAAGTATTGAATATAAAGACAAGTATTTAACTAGAACAAGTAACTTACAAGACTGGCAATCGACGGGGATGTTATGTGAATGTACGTGGGGATCTTGACCTCCACCGTCGCCACCATGTGATGCAGCGTAGGTTGCCATACCTTCAAAAAACATTAAAGTAAATCAGAATCATCACTAATATACATTAAAAGTCAATCATAATTATCACTAATAAATGTATCCATACATTAAAAGTCATTAAGAATCATCACTAATATACCGTGCGTCTTCAAGATCATCGCTGTGGTCCTCGTCTGAAGTGTATGCGCCTTCATCTTCATCATCATCATCAATGAAACTTTCATCATCATCATTATCAATGAAACCTTCATCGTCCACAATCGGAGGGTTAAGACTTGAGTTACCACCTTCACCTAAAGCCGACACCATGGGCAAGTAGCCTAGGTCGATAAACAAGTTACTACTAAATGATTGAGTGTCATGTACGACTGGTACTTGGACGATCGGGGGGTTAAGACTTGGGTCATCACCTTCAATGCTCGAATTGACAACCAAGTTATAATCTGATGATCGAGTGTCGTGCAATACATCTACCTCATTAATACCGGTACTTAGATCTTTCCAAAGGTGTCGATGGTGAACGTCTTCCACAACCCTCCACTTGTCGGTGGGGCGAGAAGGATCTTCGAGATAGAATACTTGTTTAGCTTGTGTCGCTAAAATGTATTGTTGATCATCATACCATTCACTACCAACATAACTTTGACGGTTGTCATCGATAACAACAATATTGTTTTTCTTAGTTATCTGTCCGTTACCCAATGTGTTGAACCATTTACCATAGAATACTACAACTGATTAATCACCTAAATATTTTAACTCTATGATATCCTCAAGTTCACCATAATATGATGTATCATCTTCTCCAAATGAAACGATACCACTATTCCGGGTGGTGGGTCGAAGGTTACGACAATGTACCAAAAATCGAACACCATTGACTATGCAAGCAATTTTGATTTTCAAAAAAAGAAATGCAGAACTGAAACATATAATTAACAAGCATACAAATTAACTGAGTTTTCTTAATTTAAATATAAGATTCATCAATAAGAATATGCAAACCTATATACATACAATTTCTTTATACATACCTCTATATACAAACATACCTCTAAATATACAAACCTATACATACATATACAAATATAACATATATACATACATACACATATACAAATACATAAATACACATAAACAAATAAATTAACCTAAAAAACTATACATACATGTATAATCATACAAATTTCTTTAAAATAAAACAAATAACAAAAACCTAAAAAACCCTATACATAATACATACCCAAAGGAAAAACACAAAATTAACTAATTTGACGACATGTCGTCGGGAAACATTTAGAGGTCTAAAAAAGAGCCAAGAAAACTAGTATAACTTACTATTAGAAGAAGATGACACGCGGTGGCTCACGGGAAACGATTGTGATAGGGGTTACTCACGGGGAAGAAGGCTGAGGACTGTGATAGAGTGGCTCACGGGGACGACGGTTGCTCACAGGGAAGAAGGCTGAGAGTTGCGCTGGCTCACTGGGACGAAGGACGATGACAATCGCTAGTCTGGGAACCCTATGGCTGGAGAATGTTGAGAATGGGATTTGGGGAAGAATGAAAAGTATAAATCCTTTTTAAAGTCTGGGAACCCTAAAACCGACCAATTAATGATTCCTAGGTAAAGAAAAAATTCAAAATTCAAATTATTAAAACTTATTTACGACGACAGGTCGTTGTAATTAGTTGTTTTGATTGTTTTTTTATTTAATTTTTGCGCACCTTATTTTATCCGGAAAAAAAACAAAAAAAAACATGTTACGATGACGGGTCGTCGATATAGTGTTTTCACTCGGAGGCAAAGATTTCACTTAGCGCCATGTTGTCCCGCTCAACATGTAACAACGACACGTCGTCGTAAATAGGGTAGGGCTCTCTAAAAATCCGGGCAGGTTTTTACCGACGTCACGTCGTCTTAAAAAACCACCTGTTGTGACGACATTAGGTCGTCGGGATAGCCTCGACGTAGCAGGTACTTATTCTTGTAGTGTGGATTGTAATTTGAAATAACATAACTTCTAATTTCATTGTCATATCTTCTAATTTCATTGTCATACATATAATATAAACCAGAAGAATGTTCACGTATTGGTTAAACATTCTATTATTTCGAAGAAGTATCAGCAGGAATATGACATTAGCCAGATTTTCCTATTTATTTAATGTAAGCGTGATTCCTAATTATAATCATAATCACAATCCTAATCAACGTTATGCGGTGGAGGAAGTTTGAAGACTATTGAGCATGTGGATTTGGTGGAGGATCATTTCCATCATCATCTGGTGGATTATTTTGAAGATCTACATGGCCGGAGAGATTTCCGCGTAATGCAGGTCATAGAAAAGTAGAGGTCAGTGGATCAAGTCTAGCAAGAGAAATTAAATAAGTGCGAAAAAAGATATATATCAACACAAACCTTGAGATGTTCTGAGTTTCGTGCTTGCGGATGCATCTGTCACATTTGCTAAAACACATGAAATCAACAAGATACAACAAATAATCTTGGAGATGGTTTGGTTTGGTTTTATAATTTCCATCTATTTAAATGGTGTTTATATATTGTCCCAAACATGTGAATTCTTGGAGATGGTCATCAGTATGTAACACTATTCTAATTAGTGTAAAGGACAAGTAGGACGTGTTTTACCATTTGAAGTTTGAACGAATATACCAACTTCTCATTTTCTTTAGCAACTTCTCATTAAAAACTATCTTCACTGAAAACAATCAAAATATTCATGAGTGCTAGAGATCAAAATAAAGATTTGACTATATTCTAGCAATACAATATTTGACTTTTCAACAAGTTTATTGATACGGTAAATTCAGAAAATGTATTTATTATAAATCAAATTCCCCAATTTATATTTTTACTTTTAAACGTCCTCAAAGTATACTCGTACGATCCAGAGAAAATGCCTCCAAAAAGAACGAAAACGTTCGAAAACACCCCAAAATAATATGATGAAATGCCAGCCAATAAATAATTAAAAAACTAAAAACCCACTTTGAAAGTTCGTTTTTATTTAAAAAAAAAATTAAAACATGACATTGTAGTTTGCAACTACTATTTGTTAAAAAATGGAATCGGTTGGTTTACGACCTTTCCGCCGGCAGCTTCAAATAATTTAATTTGTCTAATTATTTTCTTATTAAAAATTAGTTTTAGAATAACTTTTATAATTTTTAAAATACAATATTTTATAAAATTTTGAGTAGAGTATTACTAGGTAGTTATTTTTGTTGAAATCTAATAATTCATTCAACTTAGGATAAAAGGCTTATTATAAATATTTTATTATTATTGTATAACATGGGTAATATTTCTGTAATTTGTACCTGTTTGAACTCCTATTGAATATTATGGTTAAGTTGGTGGTTATATGAAACGCCAATAACAAAGGGACATGTCTATAAATTGTTTCGTCGATTCAATAACGTCTGTTGATCATAAGGAATTCTTAGTCACTGGGACTGATTTTTAAACATGGGATCGTGTTCTTAATCACATCATATGGCTGGCAACGGGGCATTAAATTTTAAATCTAGTTTTGGTGTGGACACTAATGTGGAAGGAAATGACTTCAAATTCATAAAAGGAACGAGTAATATATGTTGAAGTGAATCTTGGTGAAACAAACACATGCATTAAGGGGGTATACAATGTTCCTAGTCTTTGATTTGAAACACCTTAAAAATTAGGGAAAATTCCTAAAATGAAAACTTTTAAAAAGTTTTTCACAAAAACAAGCATAGAAAAGTCAACTACCTCAAAATGAACATGAATTTTCGCCGAGATGCTACCTAAACTCGGCGACTTTGCCGAGGTCACGTGGCTTCACTCTTTAACTTACACGTGTCAATTTTGACTGAAAATTTTAAAAACTCAAGAAAATCGCACAAACATGCTTTCGGCAAGTTTTTAAAATTTTTCGGCGTTCAGAAGCTTGTAAGCCTCGCCGAGTTCAGTGTATCATTTCTAGGGCTTTCGCCTTGATTGCCTTACCCGGCGGCCTAAGATTAAAATAATTAGGCGTTTTGTTATAAGATTAAAATAATCAAGCGTTTTCTTCTAACATTAAAATAATGAGGCATTTTGTTCTAAAATAATAATAATCGGGCGTTTTGTTCTAAAATTAAAATAATCAGACGTTTTGTTCTAAGATTTAAAGAATCTGACATTTTGTTCTAAGATTAAAAAAAGATGGCGTTTTGTTCTAGTTTTTAAATAATCAGGCGTCTCGCCTACTTTTCTTCAAAAGTAGGTGTTTCGCCCGACTGTTCTTTAAACATCGGCGTCTCCGCCAACTTTACCTGTATATATATATATATATATACGTAACGTTCATTGTGTATTTTTAACTTAACTAAAAGAAAAATGAAACTAGTCACTCCGCAAAATCAGGGAAAATACCATCCGAGCTGTAATCGGTGAACTCGGAAAATATGCGTGTGTCCCAAGGGTGGGGGATGTATGAAGCCTTGTGTTCAAACATCCTCCAGGGTGACGGTGGGTTCTATAGGTAGGGATGATTGACTTGCTCCTATCTGAACACACATCGATAGTGATGTTGTCGTCTCTCCATTATCTTCAATATCTCATTTTTTCTTTACTTTTAATCACTCGTGTAATTTTATATTTATGTTCTGTTTTTTATTAATTAAGGCAAAAGTTTATGTAATGTGTATTGTAACTTTTATTTGTAATGTTTTATATTATAATGAATATTAGGTGGTTATTGGTTAACAACATCATTAATTCCATTAGAAAAGAATTTGAACATAAATAAATTTCAACTTGACATAATAAGCAAATTCAACTCAGTTTATTATGAAATATGTTAGAAATAATACCCAACTAATAACAAACATATTCTTAGTCTTTTAACTTGATTCCTCAAGCACCTCTCTTTTTCTTCTCTCTTTTTCTTCTTCCTTGTTGTTCGACCTTAGCAATCCATTAATGATGTCTGTAGCTCTTGGACTTAGAGGAGGATGAGCACAACTTACAAAACCACAATTTGATCCCTATTCATGTAATTAGGTCAACAAAATAGAAGAGAAGATTATAAAAAAAAATTGTCCTTACCATCCAAGCACAACAATGAAACCGGTGTCCTGGATTTTTTTACGTCCATGAAGGACGAATCGTGGTTCCAAACCCATATGAACAAACGGCCAGACTATTTGTGTTCATTATCAAAGAGATAGACGGATTATAAAGGTTCAAAAAAATCTTATATTATAAATAAAAAATAAATATTGTAATACAATGTTATAGTTTCAAAAAAAATTTACATTATAAATCTTACAATATAATCTTATAATTAAAAAAATTAAAAATAACCGGGTGAAACACCGAGTTTATATGAATAATTTGCCGAAATGCCGAGTGTTTTAAACTTCGGCGAGCAAGAAGAACCGGGCGAAACGCCGAGTCTTTTAAAAAACCGGGCGAAACCCCGACTCTTTTAAAAAACCGGGCGAAATGCCGAGTCTTTTAAAAAACCGAGCGAAAGGCCCACTACAAAAAATACACTCAATAGTGGCGACATTTGTCGCCGCTAATGCTGTCAAATGTCGCCACTAATACTCAATAGCGGCGACAGTCGCCGCTAATGAGTCGCCGCTAATGCCTCGCCGCTAATACCTAGTTTGTCGCCGCTAATGCCCAATGCGTCGCCGCTAATGCTAATCTGACCCGTTTTGTAGTTTTTTCGTATTTTCATTATTTCCAGTTTTCCTACATACATGCATCACAAAACCGCTATTTTTCATTTTTTTGGCCCAATATAACAAAAACATAACCTCAAATTCATTAATATATAAAGTTAGAACATCATGTTAAGATTTTTGACCCAATCAAGCTATTCCGAATCTTTAAACAACATAAAAACTAAACAATTAATCTCCATCCTCGTCTTCATCCTCCTCGTCGCCCTCGTCTTCATCCCTACTACTTTGTCCCATTTACGAAAGATTAAACTTATTAAGTTTATCTCTAAAACTCGGGTCGTTGAACAACATGTTCCTACATTTAAATTAGATTATAAGTTAAAACAAACATTTAACAAACTTCGGGTCTAAATGGTTCATTTTACATACATATATCTACTACATACATACAAGTTTCGGGTCAAAAGGTTCATTTTCGTGTCAGATTTCCCGAATCCCAAACAGGTCATAGTTTTTTTGGGCTTACCATCTTAAAATGGGTCATTGTAGGTGGTGACAGACAATTCACCTTGTTTTCATGTTCATAAAATAGTTTTGACCCGTTTATGAATAACTCTAAATTTACTTGACATGTTTATGAATAACTATAAATCTACTTGGTATTAGTGATACAACCAAACATATAAGGGTTACCGACCTTCTCAAACCCTTAACGGGTCACCACCCATTCAATACAAAACCACCCCATCCAAACCCTTCTGGGTTACCATCCATTTATCATAATGAGATTATACTCTTCCAAACCCATTCTAATGTTTATGTGAGTAGGAGGTTACCCACACGGTTCCTCATGGGTTTCATTATCCAAATTATAAGCAAAACTATACCAAAAATGTTTTTCATGAATGCAAGTTTTTAGTTGATATATTACTACAAACAACATTTAGCACTGATGTAGTTCAATACTTTACTAACAAAAGGAAACAACCACCTAAATATAACTAAATCCAACAATTCATACAAGTGATAAAACAATTAAAGAATGAGCTCAGGGTAAAACAACTCACCATTCAAGCCTTTGGGAGATAGTTCCTCGAGTATTAAGCCACATTCAGTAACAAAATCAACAGCAACCTCAACTCCATCATCAGGTGGATTTTCTAATAGGATTTTCTTATTTCTCAACACCTGCACATGTTAATAATGATCTAATCTTAATTGGTGTTGAAAACTATCAATAAGAACACATGATCAGTGAATATAATGAAAAAGATCTAAAAAATTGACCTTATTGTTGGTGTTAGAACTTAACTTACTATCAAAGAGGTAAAAAACAATAAATCTGCATATAAAAAAATAAGAATATCCAATCAGTTTGTAAGTTTATCTTTAGTAAAAGTATAGACAATTTCAGATATATAAAGAACAATATTGGAAGGAATTAATCTACTTCATAAAAAAATTAAAAATTGATTATAGGGTATAAAATTTCTCAACTGTCAAGCCACTGGCATGTTGAGTTGAAGCTGGAATAGAACGATTCCTGAAACGTCTTCTTTATCTGTTTCCATCTTGATCGATGAGTGTTCAATCAAATCATAATCACAACATAAATTAACAAAATACTTTTAAACCCAAATCTGTAGATAAATATACCTGACCATCAAAGACCGATTTTGTACTGCTTGTTTGATTTCACTATCGATTACAAACGAAATTCGCCAAAAAAGAAAACAGAAGAAAATAGCAAAAAGAAACCCATTTTTATATATAAACCGGAAGACTTATGTTCCATTATACAAGAAAATGATGAACGGTTTGAAAGGAAAGCCGGGGCTAAACCATTTGTACCCGATTCTCATCTGAAGTGAGATTTAAAACGAAAAGGGGGATGCAGTAGGGTGCAGTTGGTGGTGGGTTCAGGTGCTGGTGCGGCGAGGTGGTGGTGGTTGCAGGTGGTGGCGGTGTAAAAGGGGCAAAGCTCTTCGAGATAGAATACTTGTTTAGCTTGTGTCGCTAAAATGTATTGTTGATCATCATACCATTCACTACCAACATAACTTTGACGGTTGTCATCGATAACAACAATATTGTTTTTCTTAGTTATCTGTCCGTTACCCAATGTGTTGAACCATTTACCATAGAATACTACAACTGATTAATCACCTAAATATTTTAACTCTATGATATCCTCAAATTCACCATAATATGATGTATCATCTTCTCCAAATGAAACGATACCACTATTCCGGGTGGTGGGTCGAAGGTTACGACAATGTACCAAAAATCGAACACCATTGACTATGCAAGCAATTTTGATTTTCAAAAAAAGAAATGCAGAACTGAAACATATAATTAACAAGCATACAAATTAACTGAGTTTTCTTAATTTAAATATAAGATTCATCAATAAGAATATGCAAACCTATATACATACAATTTCTTTATACATACCTCTATATACAAACATACCTCTAAATATACAAACCTATACATACATATACAAATATAACATATATACATACATACACATATACAAATACATAAATACACATAAACAAATAAATTAACCTAAAAAACTATACATACATGTATAATCATACAAATTTCTTTAAAATAAAACAAATAACAAAAACCTAAAAAACCCTATACATAATACATACCCAAAGGAAAAACACAAAATTAACTAATTTGACGACATGTCGTCGGGAAACATTTAGAGGTCTAAAAAAGAGCCAAGAAAACTAGTATAACTTACTATTAGAAGAAGATGACACGCGATGGCTCACGGGAAACGATTGTGATAGGGGTTACTCACGGGGAAGAAGGCTGAGGACTGTGATAGAGTGGCTCACGGGGATGACGGTTGCTCACAGGGAAGAAGGCTGAGAGTTGCGCTGGCTCACTGGGACGAAGGACGATGACAATCGCTAGTCTGGGAACCCTATGGCTGGAGAATGTTGAGAATGGGATTTGGGGAAGAATGAAAAGTATAAATCCTTTTTAAAGTCTGGGAACCCTAAAACGACGACAGGTCGTCGCCATAGGGTGGGCCCGACCAATTAATGATTCCTAGGTAAAGAAAAAATTCAAAATTCAAATTATTAAAACTTATTTACGACGACAGGTCGTTGTAATTAGTTGTTTTGATTGTTTTTTTATTTAATTTTTGCGCACCTTATTTTATCCGGAAAAAAAACAAAAAAAAACATGTTACGATGACGGGTCGTCGATATAGTGTTTTCACTCGGAGGCAAAGATTTCACTTAGCGCCATGTTGTCCCGCTCAACATGTAACAACGACACGTCGTCGTAAATAGGGTAGGGCTCTCTAAAAATCCGGGCAGGTTTTTACCGACGTCACGTCGTCTTAAAAAACCACCTGTTGTGACGACATTAGGTCGTCGGGATAGCCTCGACGTAGCAGGTACTTATTCTTGTAGTGTGGATTGTAATTTGAAATAACATAACTTCTAATTTCATTGTCATATCTTCTAATTTCATTGTCATACATATAATATAAACCAGAAGAATGTTCACGTATTGGTTAAACATTCTATTATTTCGAAGAAGTATCAGCAGGAATATGACATTAGCCAGATTTTCCTATTTATTTAATGTAAGCGTGATTCCTAATTATAATCATAATCACAATCCTAATCAACGTTATGCGGTGGAGGAAGTTTGAAGACTATTGAGCATGTGGATTTGGTGGAGGATCATTTCCATCATCATCTGGTGGATTATTTTGAAGATCTACATGGCCGGAGAGATTTCCGCGTAATGCAGGTCATAGAAAAGTAGAGGTCAGTGGATCAAGTCTAGCAAGAGAAATTAAATAAGTGCGAAAAAAGATATATATCAACACAAACCTTGAGATGTTCTGAGTTTCGTGCTTGCGGATGCATCTGTCACATTTGCTAAAACACATGAAATCAACAAGATACAACAAATAATCTTGGAGATGGTTTGGTTTGGTTTTATAATTTCCATCTATTTAAATGGTGTTTATATATTGTCCCAAACATGTGAATTCTTGGAGATGGTCATCAGTATGTAACACTATTCTAATTAGTGTAAAGGACAAGTAGGACGTGTTTTACCATTTGAAGTTTGAACGAATATACCAACTTCTCATTTTCTTTAGCAACTTCTCATTAAAAACTATCTTCACTGAAAACAATCAAAATATTCATGAGTGCTAGAGATCAAAATAAAGATTTGACTATATTCTAGCAATACAATATTTGACTTTTCAACAAGTTTATTGATACGGTAAATTCAGAAAATGTATTTATTATAAATCAAATTCCCCAATTTATATTTTTACTTTTAAACGTCCTCAAAGTATACTCGTACGATCCAGAGAAAATGCCTCCAAAAAGAACGAAAACGTTCGAAAACACCCCAAAATAATATGATGAAATGCCAGCCAATAAATAATTAAAAAACTAAAAACCCACTTTGAAAGTTCGTTTTTATTTAAAAAAAAAATTAAAACATGACATTGTAGTTTGCAACTACTATTTGTTAAAAAATGGAATCGGTTGGTTTACGACCTTTCCGCCGGCAGCTTCAAATAATTTAATTTGTCTAATTATTTTCTTATTAAAAATTAGTTTTAGAATAACTTTTATAATTTTTAAAATACAATATTTTATAAAATTTTGAGTAGAGTATTACTAGGTAGTTATTTTTGTTGAAATCTAATAATTCATTCAACTTAGGATAAAAGGCTTATTATAAATATTTTATTATTATTGTATAACATGGGTAATATTTCTGTAATTTGTACCTGTTTGAACTCCTATTGAATATTATGGTTAAGTTGGTGGTTATATGAAACGCCAATAACAAAGGGACATGTCTATAAATTGTTTCGTCGATTCAATAACGTCTGTTGATCATAAGGAATTCTTAGTCACTGGGACTGATTTTTAAACATGGGATCGTGTTCTTAATCACATCATATGGCTGGCAACGGGGCATTAAATTTTAAATCTAGTTTTGGTGTGGACACTAATGTGGAAGGAAATGACTTCAAATTCATAAAAGGAACGAGTAATATATGTTGAAGTGAATCTTGGTGAAACAAACACATGCATTAAGGGGGTATACAATGTTCCTAGTCTTTGATTTGAAACACCTTAAAAATTAGGGAAAATTCCTAAAATGAAAACTTTTAAAAAGTTTTTCACAAAAACAAGCATAGAAAAGTTAACTACCTCAAAATGAACATGAATTTTCGCCGAGATGCTACCTAAACTCGGCGACTTTGCCGAGGTCACGTGGCTTCACTCTTTAACTTACACGTGTCAATTTTGACTGAAAATTTTAAAAACTCAAGAAAATCGCACAAACATGCTTTCGGCAAGTTTTTAAAATTTTTCGGCGTTCAGAAGCTTGTAAGCCTCGCCGAGTTTAGTGTATCATTTCTAGGGCTTTCGCCTTGATTGCCTTACCCGGCGGCCTAAGATTAAAATAATTAGGCGTTTTGTTATAAGATTAAAATAATCAAGCGTTTTCTTCTAACATTAAAATAATCAGGCATTTTGTTCTAAAATAATAATAATCGGGCGTTTTGTTCTAAAATTAAAATAATCAGACGTTTTGTTCTAAGATTTAAAGAATCTGACATTTTGTTCTAAGATTAAAAAAAGATGGCGTTTTGTTCTAGTTTTTAAATAATCAGGCGTCTCGCCTACTTTTCTTCAAAAGTAGGTGTTTCGCCCGACTGTTCTTTAAACATCGGCGTCTCCGCCAACTTTACCTGTATATATATATATATATATACGTAACGTTCATTGTGTATTTTTAACTTAACTAAAAGAAAAATGAAACTAGTCACTCCGCAAAATCAGGGAAAATACCATCCGAGCTGTAATCGGTGAACTCGGAAAATATGCGTGTGTCCCAAGGGTGGGGGATGTATGAAGCCTTGTGTTCAAACATCCTCCAGGGTGACGGTGGGTTCTATAGGTAGGGATGATTGACTTGCTCCTATCTGAACACACATCGCTAGTGATGTTGTCGTTTCTCCATTATCTTCAATATCTCATTTTTTCTTTACTTTTAATCACTCGTGTAATTTTATATTTATGTTCTGTTTTTTATTAATTAAGGCAAAAGTTTATGTAATGTGTATTGTAACTTTTATTTGTAATGTTTTATATTATATTGAATATTAGGTGGTCATTGGTTAACAACATCATTAATTCCATTAGAAAAGAATTTGAACATAAATAAATTTCAACTTGACATAATAAGCAAATTCAACTCAGTTTATTATGAAATATGTTAGAAATAATACCCAACTAATAACAAACATATTCTTAGTCTTTTAACTTGATTCCTCAAGCACCTCTCTTTTTCTTCTTCCTTGTTGTTCGACCTTAGCAATCCATTAATGATGTCTGTAGCTCTTGGACTTAGAGGAGGATGAGCACAACTTACAAAACCACAATTTGATCCCTATTCATGTAATTAGGTCAACAAAATAGAAGAGAAGATTATAAAAAAAAATTGTCCTTACCATCCAAGCACAACAATGAAACCGGTGTCCTGGATTTTTTTACGTCCATGAGGGACGAATCGTGGTTCCAAACCCATATGAACAAACGGCCAGACTATTTGTGTTCATTATCAAAGAGATAGACGGATTATAAAGGTTCAAAAAAATCTTATATTATAAATAAAAAATAAATATTGTAATACAATGTTATAGTTTCAAAAAAAATTTACATTATAAATCTTACAATATAATCTTATAATTAAAAAAATTAAAAATAACCGGGTGAAACACCGAGTTTATATGAATAATTTGCCGAAATGCCGAGTGTTTTAAACTTCGGCGAGCAAGAAGAACCGGGCGAAACGCCGAGTCTTTTAAAAAACCGGGCGAAACCCCGACTCTTTTAAAAAACCGGGCGAAATGCCGAGTCTTTTAAAAAACCGAGCGAAAGGCCCACTACAAAAAATACACTCAATAGTGGCGACATTTGTCGCCGCTAATGCTGTCAAATGTCGCCACTAATACTCAATAGCGGCGACAGTCGCCGCTAATGAGTCGCCGCTAATACCTAGTTTGTCGCCGCTAATGCCCAATGCGTCGCCGCTAATGCTAATCTGACCCGTTTTGTAGTTTTTTCGTATTTTCATTATTTCCAGTTTTCCTACATACATGCATCACAAAACCGCTATTTTTCATTTTTTTGGCCCAATATAACAAAAACATAACCTCAAATTCATTAATATATAAAGTTAGAACATCATGTTAAGATTTTTGACCCAATCAAGCTATTCCGAATCTTTAAACAACATAAAAACTAAACAATTAATCTCCATCCTCGTCTTCATCCTCCTCGTCGCCCTCGTCTTCATCCCTACTACTTTGTCCCATTTACGAAAGATTAAACTTATTAAGTTTATCTCTAAAACTCGGGTCGTTGAACAACATGTTCCTACATTTAAATTAGATTATAAGTTAAAACAAACATTTAACAAACTTCGGGTCTAAATGGTTCATTTTACATACATATATCTACTACATACATACAAGTTTCGGGTCAAAAGGTTCATTTTCGTGTCAGATTTCCCGAATCCCAAACAGGTCATAGTTTTTTTGGGCTTACCATCTTAAAATGGGTCATTGTAGGTGGTGACAGACAATTCACCTTGTTTTCATGTTCATAAAATAGTTTTGACCCGTTTATGAATAACTCTAAATTTACTTGACATGTTTATGAATAACTATAAATCTACTTGGTATTAGTGATACAACCAAACATATAAGGGTTACCGACCTTCTCAAACCCTTAACGGGTCACCACCCATTCAATACAAAACCAACCCATCCAAACCCTTCTGGGTTACCATCCATTTATCATAATGAGATTATACTCTTCCAAACCCATTCTAATGTTTATGTGAGTAGGAGGTTACCCACACGGTTCCTCATGGGTTTCATTATCCAAATTATAAGCAAAACTATACCAAAAATGTTTTTCATGAATGCAAGTTTTTAGTTGATATATTACTACAAACAACATTTAGCACTGATGTAGTTCAACACTTTACTAACAAAAGGAAACAACCACCTAAATATAACTAAATCCAACAATGCATACAAGTGATAAAACAATTAAAGAATGAGCTCAGGGTAAAACAACTCACCATTCAAGCCTTTGGGAGATAGTTCCTCGAGTATTAAGCCACATTCAGTAACAAAATCAACAGCAACCTCAACTCCATCATCAGGTGGATTTTCTAATAGGATTTTCTTATTTCTCAACACCTGCACATGTTAATAATGATCTAATCTTAATTGGTGTTGAAAACTATCAATAAGAACACATGATCAGTGAATATAATGAAAAAGATCTAAAAAATTGACCTTATTGTTGGTGTTAGAACTTAACTTACAATCAAAGAGGTAAAAAACAATAAATCTGCATATAAAAAAATAAGAATATCCAATCAGTTTGTAAGTTTATCTTTAGTAAAAGTATAGACAATTTCAGATATATAAAGAACAATATTGGAAGGAATTAATCTACTTCATAAAAAAATTAAAAATTGATTATAGGGTATAAAATTTCTCAACTGTCAAGCCACTGGCATGTTGAGTTGAAGCTGGAATAGAACGATTCCTGAAACGTCTTCTTTATCTGTTTCCATCTTGATCGATGAGTGTTCAATCAAATCATAATCACAACATAAATTAACAAAATACTTTTAAACCCAAATCTGTAGATAAATATACCTGACCATCAAAGACCGATTTTGTACTGCTTGTTTGATTTCACTATCGATTACAAACGAAATTCGCCAAAAAAGAAAACAGAAGAAAATAGCAAAAAGAAACCCATTTTTATATATAAACCGGAAGACTTATGTTCCATTATACAAGAAAATGATGAACGGTTTGAAAGGAAAGCCGGGGCTAAACCATTTGTACCCGATTCTCATCTGAAGTGAAATTTAAAACGAAAAGGGGGATGCAGTAGGGTGCAGTTGGTGGTGGGTTCAGGTGCTGGTGCGGCGAGGTGGTGGTGGTTGCAGGTGGTGGCGGTGTAAAAGGGGCAAAGCTCTTCGAATTTGGGAGAGTAAAAGTGAGTGATTTTGGGGGAAGGAGCAGAAGTGAGGTCGTCGATGGAGGGAAATACCCCGTCATATCTGTTTTTGGTATTAGCGGCGACATGTCGCCGCTAAAGGGCTTAAAACCACAACCGTCCCATTAACTTTCAATCAACCGTCAGATCTTTGATTAAGAAATGAAACACGGATCAAGAGCAATAGCGGCGACATTTCTGGTGTCGCCGCTGTTGCTCTGATTTCTTGTAGTGCGAGTTTTTTTGAAAAACCCGGCGTAACGCCGAGTTCTTTGAAAACAATGGGGCGAAACGCCGAGTCCTTTAATATGAACATATTCGAAATTTAAATTTCATAAACTAATGGTTAATATAAAAATACAATTATAAACATTTACTAATTCGAATCAAGGACTAATTAGAATTGGTGATTAACAATTAAGTAATTAACCGGTGTCAAGTATCCGGTTTTGATAATCGTTGCTCAATTCAGTCACTATCTTGTTTGTTAATAATTTTTCAAACTTAGTAAAACGGGTCATGTCTTTGTGACTTCTAATTAGTAAAATCAGTGATCACTAAACTTGCAATCTGAACCTGTAAGCAATATGTTTTCTCCTAATTGTTTTCAAGTAATTTAAAGTTTGTGCTTTTTAATATGATTTTCTAAATTAATTCAAGTTTCAAGTTTAAAGTAGTTTTCTTAATTGACACTATCTATGAATTCCTTATGGATACGACACTCTAAAACATTATACTACAATCTAAGTTAGCTAGGGATAAAGTTTTAAAATATATTTTTGATTTACCTTGACAGCGCGATCAAATATCCCTCAGGAACGGCGTGCTGCAACGGCGTCGTGCGGCTCCCACGGCAACACCGCCGCCTCCCCATTATGTCGACGAGCGGGTCCCAGCGTTGCATGAAAAATAGGAACATTAAAAATGAACCGTTAGAGAATCAACAGAAAAAATGGTTTGTTTTAGAAAGAGTGCTTAGATATTTTGACATTGATCTTGGTGAAACGCGTCGAACCAAAGACCAAGTTACTTCAAAATGGGGAAGATTGGATTTGAATATGAGTAATTTCAACGAACTCTACATGCAAGCGTCGTGTTTATTTAATTTTTTACTTATATATATATATATTTATTAAATATTTAGTAGCTAAGTTTAATTTTAAAACATATGTCGAGACATCGTTGGGCGAACGGAAGCAGCGATTCAGATGTAATCAAGAGAGCGTTGAGTGACTGCCAAAAAGTGTATGATAAGAAAGGCTTCTCGAGTCTACGTGGATGTATTTTTAGTTTTAGTTTATTTTATTTTTATGAGTTAAATGAATTAGTTAATTAAATTGTGCTTTTTAATTTTCAATTAAAAAAAAATTATGTTAGTGCCTTCATGGTTTGGGTGCCCCCACCTACGTGGATTCGTGCGGTTTTTGTGGATTCAAATGACGTGTCACAGTCTCATTGATGGATACGTGGCTTCTTGAGGCTTCATGGTTTGGGTGATCCGTCCACCCTAATAAAAAAACTTCTATATATATGTCAAACCGTATTGATTTGAAATAAGCTCTAGCGTAGTTTGCAAAAAAATCCAGATATATCAAATATAGCGACGGTGAAAAAGATCAGAATTCAACAGTTGGATGCAACTTTCAAATAACATATCTTCTAATTTCATTGTCATAACATATATTCTAATTTCATTGTCATACATATAATATAAACCAGAAGAATGCTCACGTATTGGTTAAACATTCTATTATTCCGAAGAAGTATCAGCACGAATATGACATTAGCCAGATTTTCCTATTTATTTAATGTAAGCGTGAATCCTTATTATAATCATAATCCTAATCACTGTTATGCGGCGGAGGAAGCTCGTAGACTATTGGGCATGTGGATTTCGTGGAGGATCATTTCCATCATCATCTGGTGGATTATTTTGAAGATCTACATGGCTGGAGAGATTTCCACGCAATGAGCCTACATGCAGGTCATAGAGAAGCAGAGGTTAGTGGATCAAGCTTAGCAAGAGAAATTAAATAAGTGCGAATAAATATATATATCAACACAAACCTTGAGATGTTCTGAGTTTCGTGCTTGCGGATGCATCTGTCACATTTGCTAAAACACATGAAATCAACAAGATACAACAAATAACAGCACCAAGTCTGTGCCCCATTTCTTCAACGAGAGTAATTCTTTTGTTTGGTTTTATAATTTCCATCTATTTCAATGGTGTTTATATATTGTCCCAAACATGTGAATTCTTGGAGATGGTCATCAGTATGTAACACTATTCTAATTAGTGTAAAGGACAAGTAGGACGTGTTTTACCATTTGAAGTTTGAACGAATATACCAACTTCTCATTTTCTTTAGCAACTTCTCATTAAAAACTATCTTCACTGAAAACAATCAAAATATTCATGAGTGCTAGAGATCAAAATAAAGATTTGACTATATTCTAGCAATACAATATTTGACATTTCAACAAGTTTATTGATACGGTAAATTCAGAAAATGTATTTATTATAAATCAAATTACCCGATTTATATTTTTACTTTTAAACGTCCTCAAAGTATACTCGTACGATCCAGAGAAAATGTCTCCAAAAAGAACGAAAACGTTCGAAAACACCCCAAAACAATATGATGAAATGCCAGCCAATAAATAATTAAAAAACTAAAAACCCACTTCGAAAGTTCGTTTTTATTTAAAAAAAAAATTAAAACATGACATTGTAGTTTGCAACTACTATTTGTTAAAAAATGGAATCGGTTGGTTTACGACCTTTCCGCCGGCAGCTTCAAATAATTTAGTTTGTCTAATTATTTTCTTATTAAAAATTAGTTTTAGAATAACTTTTATAATTTTTAAAATACAATATTTTATAAAATTTTGAGTAGAGTATTACTAGGTAGTTATTTTTGTTGAAATCTAATAATTCATTCAACTTAGGATAAAAGGCTTATTATAAATATTTTATTATTATTGTATAACATGGGTAATATTTCTGTAATTTGTACCTGTTTGAACTCCTATTGAATATTATGGTTAAGTTGGTGGTTATATGAAACGCCAATAACAAAGGGACCTGTCTATAAATTGTTTCGTCGATTCAATAACGTCTGTTGATCATAAGGAATTCTTAGTCACTGGGACTGATTTTTAAACATGGGATCGTGTTCTTAATCACATCATATGGCTGGCAACGGGGCATTAAATTTCAAATCTAGTTTTGGTGTGGACACTAATGTGGAAGGAAATGACTTCAAATTCATAAAAGGAACGAGTAATATATGTTGAAGTGAATCTTGGTGAAACAAACACATGCATTAAGGGGGTATACAATGTTCCTAGTCTTGATTTGAAACACCTTAAAAATTAGGGAAAATTCCTAAAATGAAAACTTTTAAAAAGTTTTTCACAAAAACAAGCATAGAAAAATCAACTACCTCAAAATGAACATGAATTTTCGCCGAGATGCTACCAAAACTCGGCGACTTTGCCGAGGTCACGTGGCTTCACTCTTTAACTTACACGTGTCAATTTCGACTGAAAATTTTAAAAACTCAAGAAAATCGCACAAACATGCTTTCGGCAGGTTTTTAAAATTTTTCGACGTTCAGAAGCTTGTAAGCCTCGCCGAGTTCAGTGTATCATTTCTAGGGCTTTCGCCTTGATTGCCTTACCCGGCGGCCTAAGATTAAAATAATTAGGCGTTTTGTTATAAGATTAAAATAATCAAGCGTTTTCTTCTAACATTAAAATAATCAGGCATTTTGTTCTAAAATAATAATAATCGGGCGTTTTGTTATAAAATTAAAATAATCAGACGTTTTGTTCTAAGATTTAAAGAATCTGACATTTTGTTCTAAGATTAAAAAAAGATGGCGTTTTGTTCTAGTTTTTAAATAATCAGGCGTCTCGCCTACTTTTCTTCAAAAGTAGGTGTTTCGCCCGACTGTTCTTTAAACATCGGCGTCTCCGCCGACTTTACCTGTATATATATATATATATATATACGTAACGTTCATTGTGTATTTTTAACTTAACTAAAAGAAAAATGAAACTAGTCACTCCGCAAAATCAGGGAAAATACCATCCGAGCTGTAATCGGTGAACTCGGAAAATATGCGTGTGTCCCAAGGGTGGGGGATGTATGAAGCCTTGTGTTCAAACATCCTCCAGGGTGACGGTGGGTTCTATAGGTAGGGATGATTGACTTGCTCCTATCTGAACACACATCGCTAGTGATGTTGTCGTTTCTCCATTATCTTCAATATCTCATTTTTTCTTTACTTTTAATCACTCGTGTAATTTTATATTTATGTTCTGTTTTTTATTAATTAAGGCAAAAGTTTATGTAATGTGTATTGTAACTTTTATTTGTAATGTTTTATATTATATTGAATATTAGGTGGTCATTGGTTAACAACATCATTAATTCCATTAGAAAAGAATTTGAACATAAATAAATTTCAACTTGACATAATAAGCAAATTCAACTCAGTTTATTATGAAATATGTTAGAAATAATACCCAACTAATAACAAACATATTCTTAGTCTTTTAACTTGATTCCTCAAGCACCTCTCTTTTTCTTCTTCCTTGTTGTTCGACCTTAGCAATCCATTAATGATGTCTGTAGCTCTTGGACTTAGAGGAGGATGAGCACAACTTACAAAACCACAATTTGATCCCTATTCATGTAATTAGGTCAACAAAATAGAAGAGAAGATTATAAAAAAAAATTGTCCTTACCATCCAAGCACAACAATGAAACCGGTGTCCTGGATTTTTTTACGTCCATGAGGGACGAATCGTGGTTCCAAACCCATATGAACAAACGGCCAGACTATTTGTGTTCATTATCAAAGAGATAGACGGATTATAAAGGTTCAAAAAAATCTTATATTATAAATAAAAAATAAATATTGTAATACAATGTTATAGTTTCAAAAAAAATTTACATTATAAATCTTACAATATAATCTTATAATTAAAAAAATTAAAAATAACCGGGTGAAACACCGAGTTTATATGAATAATTTGCCGAAATGCCGAGTGTTTTAAACTTCGGCGAGCAAGAAGAACCGGGCGAAACGCCGAGTCTTTTAAAAAACCGGGCGAAACCCCGACTCTTTTAAAAAACCGGGCGAAATGCCGAGTCTTTTAAAAAACCGAGCGAAAGGCCCACTACAAAAAATACACTCAATAGTGGCGACATTTGTCGCCGCTAATGCTGTCAAATGTCGCCACTAATACTCAATAGCGGCGACAGTCGCCGCTAATGAGTCGCCGCTAATGCCTCGCCGCTAATACCTAGTTTGTCGCCGCTAATGCCCAATGCGTCGCCGCTAATGCTAATCTGACCCGTTTTGTAGTTTTTTCGTATTTTCATTATTTCCAGTTTTCCTACATACATGCATCACAAAACCGCTATTTTTCATTTTTTTGGCCCAATATAACAAAAACATAACCTCAAATTCATTAATATATAAAGTTAGAACATCATGTTAAGATTTTTGACCCAATCAAGCTATTCCGAATCTTTAAACAACATAAAAACTAAACAATTAATCTCCATCCTCGTCTTCATCCTCCTCGTCGCCCTCGTCTTCATCCCTACTACTTTGTCCCATTTACGAAAGATTAAACTTATTAAGTTTATCTCTAAAACTCGGGTCGTTGAACAACATGTTCCTACATTTAAATTAGATTATAAGTTAAAACAAACATTTAACAAACTTCGGGTCTAAATGGTTCATTTTACATACATATATCTACTACATACATACAAGTTTCGGGTCAAAAGGTTCATTTTCGTGTCAGATTTCCCGAATCCCAAACAGGTCATAGTTTTTTTGGGCTTACCATCTTAAAATGGGTCATTGTAGGTGGTGACAGACAATTCACCTTGTTTTCATGTTCATAAAATAGTTTTGACCCGTTTATGAATAACTCTAAATTTACTTGACATGTTTATGAATAACTATAAATCTACTTGGTATTAGTGATACAACCAAACATATAAGGGTTACCGACCTTCTCAAACCCTTAACGGGTCACCACCCATTCAATACAAAACCAACCCATCCAAACCCTTCTGGGTTACCATCCATTTATCATAATGAGATTATACTCTTCCAAACCCATTCTAATGTTTATGTGAGTAGGAGGTTACCCACACGGTTCCTCATGGGTTTCATTATCCAAATTATAAGCAAAACTATACCAAAAATGTTTTTCATGAATGCAAGTTTTTAGTTGATATATTACTACAAACAACATTTTGCACTGATGTAGTTCAACACTTTACTAACAAAAGGAAACAACCACCTAAATATAACTAAATCCAACAATGCATACAAGTGATAAAACAATTAAAGAATGAGCTCAGGGTAAAACAACTCACCATTCAAGCCTTTGGGAGATAGTTCCTCGAGTATTAAGCCACATTCAGTAACAAAATCAACAGCAACCTCAACTCCATCATCAGGTGGATTTTCTAATAGGATTTTCTTATTTCTCAACACCTGCACATGTTAATAATGATCTAATCTTAATTGGTGTTGAAAACTATCAATAAGAACACATGATCAGTGAATATAATGAAAAAGATCTAAAAAATTGACCTTATTGTTGGTGTTAGAACTTAACTTACAATCAAAGAGGTAAAAAACAATAAATCTGCATATAAAAAAAAAAGAATATCCAATCAGTTTGTAAGTTTATCTTTAGTAAAAGTATAGACAATTTCAGATATATAAAGAACAATATTGGAAGGAATTAATCTACTTCATAAAAAAATTAAAAATTGATTATAGGGTATAAAATTTCTCAACTGTCAAGCCACTGGCATGTTGAGTTGAAGCTGGAATAGAACGATTCCTGAAACGTCTTCTTTATCTGTTTCCATCTTGATCGATGAGTGTTCAATCAAATCATAATCACAACATAAATTAACAAAATACTTTTAAACCCAAATCTGTAGATAAATATACCTGACCATCAAAGACCGATTTTGTACTGCTTGTTTGATTTCACTATCGATTACAAACGAAATTCGCCAAAAAAGAAAACAGAAGAAAATAGCAAAAAGAAACCCATTTTTATATATAAACCGGAAGACTTATGTTCCATTATACAAGAAAATGATGAACGGTTTGAAAGGAAAGCCGGGGCTAAACCATTTGTACCCGATTCTCATCTGAAGTGAAATTTAAAACGAAAAGGGGGATGCAGTAGGGTGCAGTTGGTGGTGGGTTCAGGTGCTGGTGCGGCGAGGTGGTGGTGGTTGCAGGTGGTGGCGGTGTAAAAGGGGCAAAGCTCTTCGAATTTGGGAGAGTAAAAGTGAGTGATTTTGGGGGAAGGAGCAGAAGTGAGGTCGTCGATGGAGGGAAATACCCCGTCATATCTGTTTTTGGTATTAGCGGCGACATGTCGCCGCTAAAGGGCTTAAAACCACAACCGTCCCATTAACTTTCAATCAACCGTCAGATCTTTGATTAAGAAATGAAACACGGATCAAGAGCAATAGCGGCGACATTTCTGGTGTCGCCGCTGTTGCTCTGATTTCTTGTAGTGCGAGTTTTTTTGAAAAACCCGGCGTAACGCCGAGTTCTTTGAAAACAATGGGGCGAAACGCCGAGTCCTTTAATATGAACATATTCGAAATTTAAATTTCATAAACTAATGGTTAATATAAAAATACAATTATAAACATTTACTAATTCGAATCAAGGACTAATTAGAATTGGTGATTAACAATTAAGTAATTAACCGGTGTCAAGTATCCGGTTTTGATAATCGTTGCTCAATTCAGTCACTATCTTGTTTGTTAATAATTTTTCAAACTTAGTAAAACGGGTCATGTCTTTGTGACTTCTAATTAGTAAAATCAGTGATCACTAAACTTGCAATCTGAACCTGTAAGCAATATGTTTTCTCCTAATTGTTTTCAAGTAATTTAAAGTTTGTGCTTTTTAATATGATTTTCTAAATTAATTCAAGTTTCAAGTTTAAAGTAGTTTTCTTAATTGACACTATCTATGAATTCCTTATGGATACGACACTCTAAAACATTATACTACAATCTAAGTTAGCTAGGGATAAAGTTTTAAAATATATTTTTGATTTACCTTGACAGCGCGATCAAATATCCCTCAGGAACGGCGTGCTGCAACGGCGTCGTGCGGCTCCCACGGCAACACCGCCGCCTCCCCATTATGTCGACGAGCGGGTCCCAGCGTTGCATGAAAAATAGGAACATTAAAAATGAACCGTTAGAGAATCAACAGAAAAAATGGTTTGTTTTAGAAAGAGTGCTTAGATATTTTGACATTGATCTTGGTGAAACGCGTCGAACCAAAGACCAAGTTACTTCAAAATGGGGAAGATTGGATTTGAATATGAGTAATTTCAACGAACTCTACATGCAAGCGTCGTGTTTATTTAATTTTTTACTTATATATATATATATTTATTAAATATTTAGTAGCTAAGTTTAATTTTAAAACATATGTCGAGACATCGTTGGGCGAACGGAAGCAGCGATTCAGATGTAATCAAGAGAGCGTTGAGTGACTGCCAAAAAGTGTATGATAAGAAAGGCTTCTCGAGTCTACGTGGATGTATTTTTAGTTTTAGTTTATTTTATTTTTATGAGTTAAATGAATTAGTTAATTAAATTGTGCTTTTTAATTTTCAATTAAAAAAAAATTATGTTAGTGCCTTCATGGTTTGGGTGCCCCCACCTACGTGGATTCGTGCGGTTTTTGTGGATTCAAATGACGTGTCACAGTCTCATTGATGGATACGTGGCTTCTTGAGGCTTCATGGTTTGGGTGATCCGTCCACCCTAATAAAAAAACTTCTATATATATGTCAAACCGTATTGATTTGAAATAAGCTCTAGCGTAGTTTGCAAAAAAATCCAGATATATCAAATATAGCGACGGTGAAAAAGATCAGAATTCAACAGTTGGATGCAACTTTCAAATAACATATCTTCTAATTTCATTGTCATAACATATATTCTAATTTCATTGTCATACATATAATATAAACCAGAAGAATGCTCACGTATTGGTTAAACATTCTATTATTCCGAAGAAGTATCAGCACGAATATGACATTAGCCAGATTTTCCTATTTATTTAATGTAAGCGTGAATCCTTATTATAATCATAATCCTAATCACTGTTATGCGGCGGAGGAAGCTCGTAGACTATTGGGCATGTGGATTTCGTGGAGGATCATTTCCATCATCATCTGGTGGATTATTTTGAAGATCTACATGGCTGGAGAGATTTCCACGCAATGAGCCTACATGCAGGTCATAGAGAAGCAGAGGTTAGTGGATCAAGCTTAGCAAGAGAAATTAAATAAGTGCGAAAAAATATATATATCAACACAAACCTTGAGATGTTCTGAGTTTCGTGCTTGCGGATGCATCTGTCACATTTGCTAAAACACATGAAATCAACAAGATACAACAAATAACAGCACCAAGTCTGTGCCCCATTTCTTCAACGAGAGTAATTCTTTTGTTTGGTTTTATAATTTCCATCTATTTCAATGGTGTTTATATATTGTCCCAAACATGTGAATTCTTGGAGATGGTCATCAGTATGTAACACTATTCTAATTAGTGTAAAGGACAAGTAGGACGTGTTTTACCATTTGAAGTTTGAACGAATATACCAACTTCTCATTTTCTTTAGCAACTTCTCATTAAAAACTATCTTCACTGAAAACAATCAAAATATTCATGAGTGCTAGAGATCAAAATAAAGATTTGACTATATTCTAGCAATACAATATTTGACATTTCAACAAGTTTATTGATACGGTAAATTCAGAAAATGTATTTATTATAAATCAAATTACCCGATTTATATTTTTACTTTTAAACGTCCTCAAAGTATACTCGTACGATCCAGAGAAAATGTCTCCAAAAAGAACGAAAACGTTCGAAAACACCCCAAAATAATATGATGAAATGCCAGCCAATAAATAATTAAAAAACTAAAAACCCACTTCGAAAGTTCGTTTTTATTTAAAAAAAAAATTAAAACATGACATTGTAGTTTGCAACTACTATTTGTTAAAAAATGGAATCGGTTGGTTTACGACCTTTCCGCCGGCAGCTTCAAATAATTTAGTTTGTCTAATTATTTTCTTATTAAAAATTAGTTTTAGAATAACTTTTATAATTTTTAAAATACAATATTTTATAAAATTTTGAGTAGAGTATTACTAGGTAGTTATTTTTGTTGAAATCTAATAATTCATTCAACTTAGGATAAAAGGCTTATTATAAATATTTTATTATTATTGTATAACATGGGTAATATTTCTGTAATTTGTACCTGTTTGAACTCCTATTGAATATTATGGTTAAGTTGGTGGTTATATGAAACGCCAATAACAAAGGGACCTGTCTATAAATTGTTTCGTCGATTCAATAACGTCTGTTGATCATAAGGAATTCTTAGTCACTGGGACTGATTTTTAAACATGGGATCGTGTTCTTAATCACATCATATGGCTGGCAACGGGGCATTAAATTTCAAATCTAGTTTTGGTGTGGACACTAATGTGGAAGGAAATGACTTCAAATTCATAAAAGGAACGAGTAATATATGTTGAAGTGAATCTTGGTGAAACAAACACATGCATTAAGGGGGTATACAATGTTCCTAGTCTTGATTTGAAACACCTTAAAAATTAGGGAAAATTCCTAAAATGAAAACTTTTAAAAAGTTTTTCACAAAAACAAGCATAGAAAAATCAACTACCTCAAAATGAACATGAATTTTCGCCGAGATGCTACCAAAACTCGGCGACTTTGCCGAGGTCACGTGGCTTCACTCTTTAACTTACACGTGTCAATTTCGACTGAAAATTTTAAAAACTCAAGAAAATCGCACAAACATGCTTTCGGCAGGTTTTTAAAATTTTTCGACGTTCAGAAGCTTGTCAGCCTCGCCGAGTTCAGTGTACCATTTCTAGGCGTTTCGCCAAGATTGCATTACCCGGCGGCCTAAGATTAAAATAATTAGGCGTTTTGTTATAAGATTAAAATAATCAAGCGTTTTCTTCTAACATTAAAATAATCAGGCATTTTGTTCTAAAATTTTAATAATGGGGCGTTTTGTTCTAAAATTAAAATAATTAGACGTTTTATTCTTAGATTTAAAGAATCTGACATTTTGTTCTAAGATTAAAAAAAGATGTCGTTTTGTTCTAGTTTTTAAATAATCAGGCGTCTTGCCTACTTTTCTTCAAAAGTAGGCGTTTCGCCGGACTGTTCTTTAAACATCGACGTCTCCGCCGACTTTACCTGTATATATATATATTATACGGAACGTTCATTGTGTATTTTTAACTTAACTAAAAGAAAAATGAAACTAGTCACTCCGCAAAATCAGGGAAAATACCATCCGAGCTGTAATCGGTGAACTCGGAAAATATGCGTGTGTCCCAAGGGTGGGGTATGTATGAAGCCTTGTGTTCAAACATCCTCCAGGGTGACGGTGGGTTCTATAGGTAGGGATGGTTGACTTGCTCCTATCTTAACACACATCGCTGGTGATGTTGTCGTCTCTCCATTATCTTCAATATCTCATTTTTTCTTTACTTTTAATCACTCGTGTAATTTTATATTTATGTTCTGTTTTTTATTAATTAAGGCAAAAGTTTATGTAATGTGTATTGTAACTTTTATTTGTAATGTTTTATATTATAATGAATATTAGGTGGTTATTGGTTAACAACATCATTAATTCCATTAGAAAAGAATTTGAACATAAATAATTTTCAACTTGACATAATAAGCAAATTCAACTCAGTTTATTATGAAATATGTTAGAAATAATACCCAACTAATAACAAACATGTTCTTAGTCTTTTAACTTGATTCCTCAAGCACCTCCCTTTTTCTTCTTCCTTGTTGTTCGACCTTAGCAATCCATTAATGATGTCTGTAGCTCTTGGACTTAGAGGAGGATGAGCACAACTTACAAAACCACAATTTGATCCCTATTCATGTAATTAGGTCAACAAAATAGAAGAGAAGATTATAAAAAAAAATTGTCCTTACCATCCAAGCACAACAATGAAACCGGTGTCCTGGATTTTTTTACGTCCATGAGGGACGAATCGTGGTTCCAAACCCATATGAACAAACGGCCAGACTATTTGTGTTCATTATCAAAGAGATAGACGGATTATAAAGGTTCAAAAAAATCTTATATTATAAATAAAAAATAAATATTGTAATACAATGTTATAGTTTCAAAAAAAATTTACATTATAAATCTTACAATATAATCTTATAATTAAAAAAATTAAAAATAACCGGGTGAAACACCGAGTTTATATGAATAATTTGCCGAAATGCCGAGTGTTTTAAAATTCGGCGAGCAAGAAGAACCGGGCGAAACGCCGAGACTTTTAAAAAACCGGGCGAAACGCCGACTCTTTTAAAAAACCGGGCGAAACGCCGAGTCTTTTAAAAAACCGAGAGAAAGGCCCACTACAAAAAATACACTCAAAATGCTGTCAAATGTCGCCACTAATACTCAATAGCGGCGACAGTCGCCGCTAATGAGTCGCCGCTAATACCTAGTTTGTCGCCGCTAATGCCCAATGCGTCGCCGCTAATGCTAATCTGACCCGTTTTGTAGTTTTTTCGTATTTTCATTATTTCCAGTTTTCCTACATACATGCATCACAAAACCGCTATTTTTCATTTTTTTGGCCCAATATAACAAAAACATAACCTCAAATTCATTAATATATAAAGTTAGAACATCATGTTAAGATTTTTGACCCAATCAAGCTATTCCGAATCTTTAAACAACATAAAAACTAAACAATTAATCTCCATCCTCGTCTTCATCCCTACTACTTTGTCCCATTTACGAAAGATTAAACTTATTAAGTTTATCTCTAAAACTCGGGTCGTTGAACAACATGTTCCTACATTTAAATTAGATTATAAGTTAAAACAAACATTTAACAAACTTCGGGTCTAAATGGTTCATTTTACATACATATATCTACTACATACATACAAGTTTCGGGTCAAAAGGTTCATTTTCGTGTCAGATTTCCCGAATCCCAAACAGGTCATAGTTTTTTTGGGCTTACCATCTTAAAATGGGTCATTGTAGGTGGTGACAGACAATTCACCTTGTTTTCATGTTCATAAAATAGTTTTGACCCGTTTATGAATAACTCTAAATTTACTTGACATGTTTATGAATAACTATAAAACTACTTGGTATTAGTGATACAACCAAACATATAAGGGTTACCGACCTTCTCATACCTTTAACGGGTCACCACCCATTCAATACAAAACCAACCCATCCAAACCCTTCTGGGTTACCATCCATTTATCATAATGAGATTATACTCTTCCAAACGCATTCTAATGTTTATGTGAGTAGGAGGTTACCCACACGGTTCCTCATGGGTTTCATTATCCGAATTATAAGCAAAACTATACCAAAAATGTTTTTCATGAATGCAAGTTTTTAGTTGATATATTACTACAAACAACATTTAGCACTGATGTAGTTCAACACTTTACTAACAAAAGGAAACAACCACCTAAATATAACTAAATCCAACAATGCATACAAGTGATAAAACAATTAAAGAATGAGCTCAGGGTAAAACAACTCACCATTCAAGCCTTTGGGAGATAGTTCCTCGAGTATTAAGCCACATTCAGTAACAAAATCAACAGCAACCTCAACTCCATCATCAGGTGGATTTTCTAATAGGATTTTCTTATTTCTCAACACCTGCACATGTTAATAAGGATCTAATCTTAATTGGTGTTGAAAACTATCAATAAGAACACATGATCAGTGAATATAATGAAAAAGATCTAAAAAAATTGACCTTATTGTTGGTGTTAGAACTTAACTTACAATCAAAGAGGTAAAAAACAATAAATCTGCATATAAAAAAATAAGAATATCCAATCAGTTTGTAAGTTTATCTTAAGTAAAAGTATAGACAATTTCAGATATATAAACAACAATATTGGAAGGAATTAATCTACTTCATAAAAAAATTAAAAATTGATTATAGGGTATAAAATTTCTCAACTGTCAAGCCACTGGCATGTTGAGTTGAAGCTGGAATAGAACGATTCCTGAAACGTCTTCTTTATCTGTTTCCATCTTGATCGATGGGTGTTCAATCAAATCATAATCACAACATAAATTAACAAAATACTTTTAAACCCAAATCTGTAGATAAATATACCTGACCATCAAAGACCGATTTTGTACTGCTTGTTTGATTTCACTATCGATTACAAACGAAATTCACCAAAAAAGAAAACAGAAGAAAATAGCAAAAAGAAACCCATTTTTATATATAAACCGGAAGACTTATGTTCCATTATACAAGAAAATGATGAACGGTTTGAAAGGAAAGCCAGGGCTAAACCATTTGTACCCGATTCTCATCTGATGTGAGATTTAAAAGGAAAAGGGGGATGCAGTAGGGAGCAGTTGGTGGTGGTTTCAGGTGCTGGTGCGGCGAGGTGGTGGTGGTTGCAGGTATTGGCGGTGTAAAAGGGGCAAAGCTCTTCGATTTTGGGAGAGTAAAAGTGAGTGATTGTGGGGGGAGGAGCAGAAGTGAGGTCGTCGATGGCCCCGCCATATCTGTTTTTGGGTATTAGCGGCGACATGTCGCCGCTAAAGGGCTTAAAACCACAACCGTCCCATTAACTTTCAATCAACCGTCAGATCTTTAATTAAGAAATGAAACACGGATCAAGAGCAATAGCGGCGACATTTCTGGTGTCGCCGCTGTTGCTCTGATTTCTTGTAGTGCGAGTTTTTTTGAAAAACCCGGCGTAACGCCGAGTTCTTTGAAAACAATGGGGCGAAACGCCGAGTCCTTTAATATGAACATATTCGAAATTTAAATTTCATAAACTAATGGTTAATATAAAAATACAATTATAAACATTTACTAATTCGAATCAAGGACTAATTAGAATTGGTGATTAACAATTAAGTAATTAACCGGTGTCAAGTATCCGGTTTTGATAATCGTTGCTCAATGCAGTCACTATCTTGTTTGTTAATAATTTTTCAAACTTAGTAAAACGGGTCATGTCTTTGTGACTTCTAATTAGTAAAATCAGTGATCACTAAACTTGCAATCTGAACCTGTAAGCAATATGTTTTCTCCTAATTGTTTTCAAGTAATTTAAAGTTTGTGCTTTTTAATATGATTTTCTAAATTAATTCAAGTTTCTAGTTTAAAGTAGTTTTCTTAATTGACACTATCCATGAATTCCATATGGATACGACACTCTATTTCATTATACTACAGTCTAAGTTAGCTAGGGATTAAGTTTTAAAATATATTTTTGATTTACCTTGACAGCGCGATCAAATATCCCTCAGGAACGACGTGCTGCAACGACGTCGTGCGGCTCTCACGGCAACATCGCCGCCTCCCCATTATGTCGACGAGCGGGTTCCCAACGTTGCATGAAAAATAGGAACATTAAAAATGAACCGTTAGAGAATCAACAGAAAAAATGGTTTGTTTTAGAAACAGTGCTTAGATATTTTGACATTGCTCTAGGTGAAACGCGTCGAACCAAAGACCAAGTTACTTCAAAATGGGGAAGATTGGATTTGAATATGAGTAATTTCAACGAACTCTACATGCAAACGTCGTGTTTATTTAATTTTGTACTTATATATATATACATATATTTATTAAATATTTAGTAGCTAAGTTTATCTTTAAAACATATGTCGAGACATCGTTGGGCGAACGGAAGCAGCGATTCAGATGTAATCAAGAGAGCGTTGAGTGACTGCAAAAAGTGTATGATAAGAAAGGCTTCTCGAGTCTACGTGGATGTATTTTTAGTTTTAGTTTATTTTATTTTTATGAGTTAAATGAATTAGTTAATTAAATTGTGCTTTTTAATTTTCAATTAAAAAAAAATTATGTTAGTGCCTTCATGGTTTGGGTGCCCCCACCTATGTGGATTCGTGCGGTTTTTGTGGATTCAAATGACGTGTCACAGTCTCATTGATGGATACGTGGCATCTTGAGGCTTCATGGTTTGGGTGACCCGTCCACCCTAATAAAAAAACTTCTAGATATATGTCAAACCGTATTGATTTGAAATAAGCTCTAGCGTAGTTTGCAAAAAAATCCAGATATATCAAATATAGCGACGGTGAAAAAGATCAGAATTCAACAGTTGGATGCAACTTTCAAATAACATATCTTCTAATTTCATTGTCATAACATATATTCTAATTTCATTGTCATACATATAATATAAACCAGAAGAATGCTCACGTATTGGTTAAACATTCTATTATTCCGAAGAAGTATCAGCACGAATATGACATTAGCCAGATTTTCCTATTTATTTAATGTAAGCGTGAATCCTAATTATAATCATAATCCTAATCACTGTTATGCGGCGGAGGAAGCTCGTAGACTATTGGGCATGTGGATTTCGTGGAGGATCATTTCCATCATCATCTGGTGGATTATTTTGAAGATCTACATGGCTGGAGAGATTTCCACGCAATGAGCCTACATGCAGGTCATAGAGAAGCAGAGGTTAGTGGATCAAGCTTAGCAAGAGAAATTAAATAAGTGCGAAAAAATATATATATCAACACAAACCTTGAGATGTTCTGAGTTTCGTGCTTGCGGATGCATCTGTCACATTTGCTAAAACACATGAAATCAACAAGATACAACAAATAACAGCACCAAGTCTGTGCCCCATTTCTTCAACGAGAGTAATTCTTTTGTTTGGTTTTATAATTTCCATCTATTTCAATGGTGTTTATATATTGTCCCAAACATGTGAATTCTTGGAGATGGTCATCAGTATGTAACACTATTCTAATTAGTGTAAAGGACAAGTAGGACGTGTTTTACCATTTGAAGTTTGAACGAATATACCAACTTCTCATTTTCTTTAGCAACTTCTCATTAAAAACTATCTTCACTGAAAACAATCAAAATATTCATGAGTGCTAGAGATCAAAATAAAGATTTGACTATATTCTAGCAATACAATATTTGACATTTCAACAAGTTTATTGATACGGTAAATTCAGAAAATGTATTTATTATAAATCAAATTACCCGATTTATATTTTTACTTTTAAACGTCCTCAAAGTATACTCGTACGATCCAGAGAAAATGTCTCCAAAAAGAACGAAAACGTTCGAAAACACCCCAAAATAATATGATGAAATGCCAGCCAATAAATAATTAAAAAACTAAAAACCCACTTCGAAAGTTCGTTTTTATTTAAAAAAAAAATTAAAACATGACATTGTAGTTTGCAACTACTATTTGTTAAAAAATGGAATCGGTTGGTTTACGACCTTTCCGCCGGCAGCTTCAAAAAATTTAGTTTGTCTAATTATTTTCTTATTAAAAATTAGTTTTAGAATAACTTTTATAATTTTTAAAATACAATATTTTATAAAATTTTGAGTAGAGTATTACTAGGTAGTTATTTTTGTTGAAATCTAATAATTCATTCAACTTAGGATAAAAGGCTTATTATAAATATTTTATTATTATTGTATAACATGGGTAATATTTCTGTAATTTGTACCTGTTTGAACTCCTATTGAATATTATGGTTAAGTTGGTGGTTATATGAAACGCCAATAACAAAGGGACCTGTCTATAAATTGTTTCGTCGATTCAATAACGTCTGTTGATCATAAGGAATTCTTAGTCACTGGGACTGATTTTTAAACATGGGATCGTGTTCTTAATCACATCATATGGCTGGCAACGGGGCATTAAATTTCAAATCTAGTTTTGGTGTGGACACTAATGTGGAAGGAAATGACTTCAAATTCATAAAAGGAACGAGTAATATATGTTGAAGTGAATCTTGGTGAAACAAACACATGCATTAAGGGGGTATACAATGTTCCTAGTCTTGATTTGAAACACCTTAAAAAATAGGGAAAATTCATAAAATGAAAACTTTTAAAAAGTTTTTCACAAAAACAAGCATAGAAAAGTCAACTACCTCAAAATGAACATGAATTTTCGCCGAGATGCTACCTAAACTCGGCGACTTTGCCGAGGTCACGTGGCTTTACTCTTTAACTTACACGTGTCAATTTCGACTGAAAATTTTAAAAACTCAAGAAAATCGCACAAACATGCTTTCGGCAGGTTTTTAAAAATTTTCGGCGTTCAGAAGCTTGTCAGCCTCTCCGAGTTCAGTGTATCATTTCTAGGCGTTTCGCCTAGATTGCATTACCCGGCGGCCTAAGATTAAAATAATTAGGCGTTTTGTTCTAACATTAAAACTATTAGGCGTTTTCTTCTAACATTAAAATAATAAGGCGCTTTGTTCTAAAATTATAATAATCGGGCGTTTTGTTCTAAAATTAATATAATCAGACGTTTTATTCTAAGATTTAAAGAATCTGACATTTTGTTCTAAGATTAAAAAAAGATGGCGTTTTGTTCTAGTTTTTAAATAACCAGGCGTCTCGCCTCCTATTCTTCAAAAGCAGGCGTCTCGCCTACTTTTCTTCAAAAGCAGGCGTCTCGCCTACTTTTCTTCAAAAGCAGGCGTTTCGCCGGACTGTTCTTTAACATCGGCGTGTGCGCCGACTTTACCTGTATATATATAAATATACACGTAACGTTCATTGTGTATTTTTAACTTAACTAAAAGAAAAATGAAACTAGTCACTTCGCAAAATCAGGGAAAATACCATCCGAGCTGTAATCGGTGAACTCGGAAAATATGCGTGTGTCCCAATGGTGGGGGATGTATGAAGCCTTGTGTTCAAACATCCTCCAGGGTGATGGTGGGTTCTGTAGGTAGGGATGATTGACTTGCTCCTATCTGAACACACATCGCTGGTGATGTTGTCGTCTCTCCATTATCTTCAATATCTCCTTTTTTCTTTACTTTTAATCACTCGTGTAATTTTTATATTTATGTTCTGTTTTTTATTAATTAAGGCAAAAGTTTATGTAATGTGTATTGTAACTTTTATTTGTAATGTTTTATATTATAATGAATATGAAACGCCCCAAAACGGGTACATCTCATAGTTGGCACACAACATAACAAACATAGTTCTTAAACCGGAAATCAGAATCTATTACAGCGGAAGTCTTTAATTCAAATCATTCATCAAACTATAACATGAAATATTGTCTATAACATGAACTATCAGGATTGGAAATGTCAGTCTTCAATACCGCAGCCCGATGTCCATGCTATCCAGCCCACATGGCTCTTTCACTTTTCTTTAGCTTTACCCTTTTTACCTGTCATGCATACTAAAAGTCAGCTAACGCTGGTGAGTTCTCCCTTTACTTTAAACTGTAAACTTTATCTTTGGTAGCTTAGTTTTATTAAAATAAAATAAGCTTTACTTTCACTTTCTTTGAAATAAACTTTTAACTATTACTTTAAAACTTTACAACGTTACAATTATAAATCTGTTACGTTACTATCTGTCATTAAAACTTTATCTTTAAGGAAACCCGTTAGGGTGTCCCACTGTACTCTGTCTATCATTTCACTTATACTTGACAAGTGACTTTATCATACTTTAACTATCACATATGGATCGTGGTCCGAGGACCAGATCCCTATCTTGCTTACACCTCAGGGTAAGACTTTTACTTTAGCGCTGCCCACACCTCAGGGTGGGACTTTCTTTCTCGCTTGCACGTTAGTGCAAGACTCCTTTAGCATTGCTCACACCTCAGGGTGAGACTTTCTCGCTTACACCGAAGTGAAGACTCCTTTAGCATTGCTTACACCGAAGTGTAAGGCTCCTTTAGCATTGCTTACACCGAAGTGTAAGGCTCCTTTAGCATTGCTCACACCTCAGGGTGAGACTTCTACTTTAGCATGCCTGCAGGACTTTCTACTATGCAACTACTATGCAATGCAATTACACTATCACACAGATAGAAATGCAATCACATAACTTTCATATAGACAAATAACACATATTAACACATAAGCATATAACATGGTATTTTGTCACTGTCACTGTCACTGTTACTGTCGAGCTGTACCGAAGTACGGCTCCTTTATCATTCTTTCTTTAGCTCATTATTATCTTTCAAAACTTGTTTAAAAGATAATACTATGCTCTTTTGTTCTTTATCTTTCATTTTATAAAAATAACATTTTTATAAAATACTATACTTTGCCTTTCATTTTATAAAAATAACATTTTTATAAAATACTATACTTTGCCTTTCATTTTATAAAAATAACATTTTTTATAAAATACTATACCAGTATGCATGCCAGCCCAAAACCATTAGGAAAAAGGGCAATAAGAACTCACCAGATGAATCGTTTCTGTTTACACCTAGCCGGTTCCTGAATGTCACTATGGTCACCCACAATCTGTATAATCAAGTCATAGGCGTAAGGCTGTGTTCCTAGGGGACACTTAGACATTACTAGGCTTGACTCAGATGTTTCGGGTCATGGTTTCATTATCGAAACTAGGTAGTTTCGAGTCCTGGCTCCTTATCGAAACTATGTAGTTTCGAGCCCTGGCTTCTTATCGAAACTAAGTAGTTTCGAGTCACTGCTTCTTATCGAAACTAAGTAGTTTCGAGTCATTGCTTCTTATCGAAACTAAGTAGTTTCGAGTCGTATGACTTATATAAATTCTTAGTTAAGGTCTTGGGTCTATATTGAAACTATGGTAGTTTCGATGGGTCTGCCCCTGTCGAAACTAGGTAGTTTCGATAGATGCGTCCATATCGAAACTAGTAGTTTCGACTGTGCAGTCTTCTTCCCCAAACAGAACCCTAGATCTGGTCCCTTTGTTCTAATCGATCAAGCTATGAACTTTTTACGTTCGAAATGTTCCATTTTCCCCCATGAACCCAAACCCGTGGTTTGTTTCCAGTTTCACACGTAAAAATCTAAATCTTTACTCGATTATTAACCCTAAACCCGAAAGTTACAAAAACTCAGATTTAGGCATAATAATTACCTGTTATAGCTTCCTTCTCGTTCCTTTATGCTCCAGAGATGTTGAGCAACAATCCTCGAGACTTTGAGCTTGATCCGAGCTTTCTCTCTCTAGACGATCTCTCTCTCTCTCTCTCTAAGGTTCTTGCGCAGGAAGAAAATGAATGACACAGGAGGAAATGGCTACTGATTAGAAGGGTTCTTCTCAGTTTTCGGCCCATGGGCCGGCCCCTAGCCAAGCCCACCTTCCTTTTTCTTTTATTTGGGTTTTTATTTATTTTGGGATGTTACAGAATATTAGGTGGTTATTGGTTAACAACATCATTAATTCCATTAGAAAAGAGTTTGAACATAAATAAATTTCAACTTGACATAATAAGCAAATTCAACTCAGTTTATTATGAAATATGTTAGAAATAATACCCAACTAATAACAAACATATTCTTAGTCTTTTAACTTGATTCCTCAAGCACCTCTCTTTTTCTTCTTCCTTGTTGTTCGACCTTAGCAATCCATTAATGATGTCTGTAACTCTTGGACTTAGAGGAGGATGAGCACAACTTACAAAACCACAATTTGATCCCTATTCATGTAATTAGGTCAACAAAATAGAAGAGAAGATTATAAAAAAAAATTGTCCTTACCATCCAACAACAACAATGAAACCGGTGTCCTGGATTTTTTTTACGTCCATGAGGGACGAATCGTGGTTCCAAACCCATATGAACAAACGACCAGACTATTTGTGTTCATTATCAAAGAGATAGACGGATTATAAAGTTTCAAAAAAATCTTATATTATAAATAAAAAATAAATATTGTAATACAATGTTATAGTTTAAAAAAAAATTTACATTATAAATCTTACAATATAATCTTACAATTAAAAAAATTAAAAAGAACCGGCTGAAACACCGAGTTTATATGAATAATTGGGCGAAATGCCGAGTGTTTTAAAATTCGGCGAGCAAGAAGAACCGGGCGAAACGCCGAGTCTTTTAAAAAACCGGGCGAAACGCGGAGTCTTTTAAGAAACCGAGCGAAAGGCCGAGTTTTTTTGAAAAACCCGGCGTAACACCGAGTTCTTTGATAGCAATGGGGCGAAACGCCGAGTCCTTTAATATGAACATATTCGAAAGTTAAATTTCATAAACTAATGGTTAATATAAAAATACAATTATAAAGATTTAGAAATTCGAATCAAGGACTAATTAGAATTGGTGATTAACAATTAAGTAATTAACTAGTGTCAAGTATCCGGTTTTGATAAGCGTTACGCAATGCAGTCACTATCTTGTTTGTTAATTATTTGTCAAACTTAGTAAAACGGGTCATGTCTATGTGAGTTCTAATTAGTAAAATCAGTGATCACTAAACTTGCAATCTAAACCTGTAAGCAATATGTTTTCTCCTAATTGTTTTCAAGTAATTTAAAGTTTGTGCTTTTTAATATGATTTTCTAAATGAATTCAAGTTTCAAGTAGTTTTCTTAATTGACACTATCCACGAATTCCATATGGATACGACACTCTATTTCATTATACTACAGTCTAAGTTAGTTAGGGATTAAGTTTTAAAATATAATTTTGATTTACCTTGACAGCGCGATCAAAAATCTCTCAGGAACGGCGTGCTGCAACGGCGTCGTGCGGCTCCCACGGCAACACCGCCGCTCCCCATTATGTCGACGAGCGGGTTCCGAGCGTTGCATGAAAAATAGGAACATTAAAAATGAACCGTTAGAGAATCAAGAGAAAAAATGGTTTGTTTTAGAAAGAGTGCTTAGATATTTTGACATTGCTCTTGGTGAAACGCGTTGAACCAAAGACCAAGTTACTTCAAAATGGGGAAGATTGGATTTGAATATGAGTCATTTCAACGGACTCTACATGCAAGCGTCATGTTTATTTAATTTTTTACTTATATATATATATTTATTAAATATTTAGTAGCTAAGTTTAATTTTAAAACATATGTCGAGACATCGTTGGGCGAACGGAAGCAGCGCTTCAGATGTAATCAAGAGAGCGTTGAGTGACTGCAAAAAAGTGTATGATAAGAAAGGCTTCTCGAGTCTACGTGGATGTATTTTTAGTTTTAGTTTATTTTATTTTTATGAGTTAAATGAATTAGTTAATTAAATTGTGCTTTTTAATTTTCAATTAAAAAAAAATTATGTTAGTGCCTATATGGTTTGGGTGCCCCCACCTACGTGGATTCGTGGGGTTTTTGTGGATTCAAATGACGTGTCACAGTCTCATTGATGGATTCGTGGGGTTTTTGTGGATTCAAATGACGTGTCACAGTCTCATTGATGGATACGTGGCTTCTTGAGGCTTCATGGTTTGGTTGACCCCTCCACCCTAATAAAAAAACTTCTAGATATATGTCAAACCGTATTGATTTGAAATAAGCTCTACCGTAGTTTGAAAAAAAATCCAGATATATCAAATATACCGACAGTGAAAAAGATCAGAATTCAACAGTTGGATGCTACTTTCAAATAACATATCTTCTAATTTCATTGTCATAACATATATTCTAATTTCATTGTCATACATATAATATAAACCAGAAGAATGTTCACGTATTGGTAAACATTAAATTATTTCGAAGAAGTATCAGCACGAATATGACATTAGCCAGATTTTCCTATTTATTTAATGTAAGCGTGAATCCTAATTATAATCATAATCCTAATCACTGTTATGCGGCGGAGGAAGCTCGTAGACTATTGGGCATGTGGATTTCGTGGAGGATCATTTCCATCATCATCTGGTGGATTATTTTGAAGATCTACATGGCTGGAGAGATTTCCACGCAATGAGCCTACATGCAGGTCATAGAGAAGCAGAGGTTAGTGGATCAAGCTTAGCAAGAGAAATTAAATAAGTGCGAAAAAAGATATATATCAACACAAACCTTGAGATGTTCTGAGTTTCGTGCTTGCGGATGCATCTGTCACATTTGCTAAAACACATGAAATCAACAAGATACAACAAATAACAGCACCAAGTCTGTGCCCCATTTCTTCAACGAGAGTAATTCTTTTGTTTGGTTTTATAATTCCCATCTATTTCAATGGTGTTTATATATTGTCCCAAACATGTGAATTCTTGGAGATGGTCATCAGTATGTAACACTATTCTAATTAGTGTAAAGGACAAGTAGGACGTGTTTTACCATTTGAAGTTTGAACGAATATACCAACTTCTCATTTTCTTTAGCAACTTCTCATTAAAAACTATCTTCACTGAAAACAATCAAAATATTCATGAGTGCTAGAGATCAAAATAAAGATTTGACTATATTCTAGCAATACAATATTTGACTTTTCAACAAGTTTATTGATACGGTAAATTCAGAAAATGTATTTATTATAAATCAAATTCCCCGATTTATATTTTTACTTTTAAACGTCCTCAAAGTATACTCGTACGATCCAGAGAAAATGTCTCCAAAAAGAACGAAAACGTTCGAAAACACCCCAAAATAATATGATGAAATGCCAGCCATTAAATAATTAAAAAACTAAAAACCCACTTCGAAAGTTCGTTTTTATATAAAAAAAAATTAAAACATGACATTGTAGTTTGCAACTACTATTTGTTAAAAAATGGAATCGGTTGGTTTACGACCTTTCCGCCGGCAGCTTCAAATAATTTAGTTTGTCTAATTATTTTCTTATTAAAAATTAGTTTTAGAATAACTTTTATAATTTTTAAAATACAATATTTTATAAAATTTTGAGTAGAGTATTACTAGGCAGTTATTTTTGTTGAAATCTAATAATTCATTCAACTTAGGATAAAAGGCTTATTATAAATATTTTATTATTATTGTATAACATGGGTAATATTTCTGTAATTTGTACCTCTTTGAACTCCTATTGAATATTATGGTTAAGTTGGTGGTTATATGAAACGAAAATAACAAAGGGAGTACATGTCTATAAATTGTTTCGTCGATTCAATAACGTCTGTTGATCATAAGGAATTCTTAGTCACTGGGACTGATTTTTAAACATGGGATCGTGTTCTTAATCACATCATATGGCTGGCAACGGGGCATTCCTAACAAATTTTAAATCTAGTTTTGGTGTGGACACTAATGTGGAAGGAAATGACTTCAAATTCATAAAAGGAACGAGTTATATATGTTGAAGTGAATCTTGGTGAAACAAACACATGCATTAAGGTGGTATACAATGTTCCTAGTCTTGATTTGAAACACCTTAAAAATTAGGGAATATTCCTAAAATGAAAACTTTTAAAACGTTTTTCACGAAAACAAGCATAGAAAAGTCAATTACCTCAAAATGCACATGAATTTTCGCCGAGATGCTACCTAAACTCGGCGACTTTGCCGAGGTCACGTGGCTTCACTCTTTAACTTACACGTGTCAATTTCGACTGAAAATTTTAAAAACTCAAGAAAATCGCACAAACAAGTTTTCGGCATGTTTTTAAAATTTTTCGGCGTTCATAAGCTTGTCAGCCTCGCCGAGTTCAGTGTATCATTTCTAGGCGTTTCGCCTAGATTGCATTACCCGGCAGCCTAAGATTAAAATAATTAGGATTTTTGTTCTAAGATTAAAATAATCAAGCGTTTTCTTCTAACATTAAAATAATGAGGCGTTTTATTCTAAAATTATAATAATCTGGCGTTTTGTTCTAAAATTAAAATAATCAGACGTTTTGTTATAAGATTTAAAGAATCTGACATTTTGTTCTAAGATTAAAAAAAGATGGCATTTTGTTCTAGTTTTTAAATAATCAGGCGTCTCGCCTACTTTTCTTCAAAAGTAGGGGTCTCGCCTACTTTTCTTCAAAAGTAGGCGTCTCGCCTACTTTTCTTCAAAAGTAGGCGTTTCGTCGGACTGTTCTTTAAACATCGGCGTCTCCGCCGTCTTTACCTGTATATATATATATATGTATATATACACGTAACGTTCATTGTGTATTTTTAACTTAACTAAAAGAAAAATGAAACTAGTCACTCCGCAAAATCAAGGAAAATACCATCCGAGCTGTAATCGGGTGTGTCCCAAGGGTGGGGGATGTATGAAGCCTTGTGTTCAAACATCCTCGAGGGTGACGGTGGGTTCTATAGGTAGGGATGATTGACTTGCTCCTATTTGAACTCACATCGCCGGTGATGTTGTCGTCTTTCCATTATCTTCAATATCTTATTTTTTCTTTACTTTTAATCACTCGTGTAATTTTTATATTTATGTTCTGTTTTTTATTAATTAAGGCAAAAGTTTATATAATGTGTATTGTAACTTTTATTTGTAATGTTTTATATTATAATTAATATTAGGTGGTTATTGGTTAACAACATCATTAATTCCATTAGAAAAGAATTTGAACATAAATAAATTTCAACTTGACATAACAAGCAAATTCAACTCAGTTTATTATGAAATATGTTAGAAATAATACCCAACTAATAACAAACATATTCTTAGTCTTTTAACTTGATTCCTCAAGCACCTCTCTTTTTCTTCTTCCTTGTTGTTCGACCTTAGCAATCCATTAATGATGTCTGTAGCTCTTAGACTTAGAGGATGATGAGCACAACTTACAAAACCACAATTTGATCCCTATTCATGTAATTAGGTCAACAAAATAGAAGAGAAGATTATAAAAAAAAATTGTCCTTACCATCCAAGCACAACAATGAAACCGGTGTCTTGGGTTTTTTTACGTCCATGAGGGACGAATCATGGTTCCAAACCCATATGAATAAACGACCAGACTATTTGTGTTCATTATCAAAGAGTTAGACGGATTATAAAGGTTCAAAAAAATCTTATATTATAAATAAAAAATAAATATTGTAATACAATGTTATAGTTTAAAAAAAAATTACATTATAAATCTTACAATATAATCTTATATTAAAAAATTAAAAATAACCGGGTGAAACACCGAGTTTATATGAATAATTGGGCGAAATGCCGAGTGTTTTAAAATTCGGCGAGCAAGAAGAATCGGGTGAAACGCCGAGTCTTTTAAAAAACCGGGCGAAACGCCGAGTCTTTTAAAAAACCGAGCGAAATGCCGAGTTTTTTTGAAAAACCCGGCGTAACGCCGAGTTCTTTGAATACAATGGGGCGAAACGCCGAGTCCTTTAATATGAACATATTCAAAATTTAAATTTCATAAACTAATGGTTAATATAAAAATACAATTATAAAGATTTAGTAATTCGAATCAAGGACTAATTAGAATTGGTGATTAACAATTAAGTAATTAACCGGTAAGTATCCGGTTTTGATAATCGTTGCTCAATGCAGTCACTATCTTGTTTGTTAATTATTTGTCAAACTTAGTAAAACGGGTCATGTCTTTGTGACTTCTAATTAGTAAAATCAGTGATCACTAAACTTGCAATCTGAACCTGTAAGCAATATGTTTACACCTAATTGTTTTCAAGTAATTTAAAGTTTGTGCTTTTTAATATGATTTTCTAAATTAATTCAAGTTTCCAGTTTAAAGTAGTTTTCTTAATTGACACTATTCACGGATTCCCTATGGATACGACACTCTATTTCATTATACTACAATCTAAGTTAGCTAGGGATTAAGTTTTAAAATATATTTTTGATTTACCTTGACAGCGCGATCAAATATCCCTCAGGAACGGCGTGCTGCAACGGCGTCGTGTGGCTCCCACGGCAACACCGCCGCCTCCCCATTATGTCGACGAGCGGGTTCCCAGCGTTGCATGAAAAATAGGAACATTAAAAATGAACCGTTAGAGAAGCAACAGAAAAAATGGTTTGTTTTAGAAAGATTGCTTAGATATTTTGACATTGCTCTTGGTGAAACGCGTCGAACCAAAGGCCAAGTTTATTTAATTTTTTACTTATGTATATATATATTTATTAAATATTTAGTAGCTAAGTTTAATTTTAAAACATATGTCGAGACATCGTTGGGCGAACGGAAGCAATGATTCAGATGTAATCAAGAGAGCGTTGAGTGACTGCCAAAAAGTGTATGATAAGAAAGGCTTCTCGAGTCTACGTGGATGTATTTTTAGTTTTAGTTTATTTTATTTTTATGAGTTAAATGAATTAGTTAATTAAATTGTGCTTTTTAATTTTCAATTAAAAAAAAATTATGTTAGTGCCTTCATGGTTTGGGTGCCCCCACCTACGTGGATTCGTGCGGTTTTTGTGGATTCAAATGACGTGTCACAGTCTCATTGATGGATTCGTGGCTTCTTGAGGCTTCATGGTTTGGGTGACCCCTCCACCCTAATAAAAAAACTTCTAGATATATGTCAAACCGTATTGATTTGAAAAAAGCTCTAGCGTAGTTTGCAAAAATATCCAGATATATCAAATATAGCGACGGTGAAAAAGATCAGAATTCAACAGTTGGATGCAACTTTCAAATAACATATCTTCTAATTTCATTGTCATAACATATATTCTAATTTCATTGTCATACATATAATATAAACCAGAAGAATGCTCACGTATTGGTTAAACATTCTATTATTCCGAAGAAGTATCAGCACGAATATGACATTAGCCAGATTCATATTTATTTAATGTAAGCGTGAGTCCTAATTATAATCATAATCCTAATCACTGTTATGCGGTGGAGGAAGCTCGTAGACGAGGATCATTTCCATCATCATCTGGTGGATTATTTTGAAGATCTACATGGCTGGAGAGATTTCCACGCAATGAGCCTACATGCAGGTAATAGAGAAGCAGAGGTTAGTGGATCAAGCTTAGCAAGAGAAATTAAATAAGTGCAAAAAAAGATATATATCAACACAAACCTTGAGATGTTCTGAGTTTCGTGGTTGCAGCTGCATCTGTCACATTTGTTAAAACACATGAAATCAACAAGATACAACAAATAACAGCACCAAGTCTATGCCCCATTTATTCAACAGAGTTATTCTTGTGTTTGGTTTTATTATTTCCATCTATTTCAATGGTGTTTATATATTGTCCCAAACATGTGCGTTCTTGGAGATGGTATTCTAATTAGTGTAAAGGACAAGCAGGACGTGTTTTACCATTTGAAGTTTGAACAAATCTAACAAGTTCTCATTTTCTTTAGTAACTTATCATTAGAAACAACCTTCACTGAAAACAATCAAAATATTCATGTTGATCAAGTGCTAGATCAAAATAAAGATTTGACTATATTTCTAGCAATACAATATTTGACTTTTCTAGAAGTTTATTGATACGCTAAATTCAGAAAATGTATTTATTAAAAATCAAATGCCCCGTTTTGTACTTTAACTTATCAACCTCCTTAAAATATACTCGTACAATCCCCCCGGGGGGGCTCACTAAGCTTCGCCCATGGATCAGTCGCTATCAAATTACATTGATGCATTAGATATGCAAGCAAACAAGGAATCAAGAAAGAAGAAAATATTCACCATAGTATAAGGTCTATTAATGAATGTTTTGAGTTCTTTGATTTGTTGCATGAGTACATTCGTGTGTACAAGTACTCCAACAACTTTAGAGAAACATTTTGGGAAATATTAGATTGGTATCAAACTATTTATCTTCGTCGATTTGTACACTCTTTATTTGATGGTTCTACTTAGTGGTGGATACACGGAAGCATCAGTTAGTAATGCTTGGAACAACATAGCATTTGAAATGGGAAATGAAGAAATCATGGGTTTGAACTGAAGACAATCTATGCAGTCTATTTGGAAGGAAGAGAATGGTGTCAGAACTTCATGAAATAAAAGAAACTAAGAGATGATGAAGGATATGGAAATGGAGGATCAGCCGGTTCACAGCACGGAAGGATGAAACGGAGACTCGCTATAAGAAAATTTGTGAATAGCTAACTAAGTTTAATCAATGATTAGGGGTGTCTTAAAATCTAATCATTCATTAAACATAGGATAAAAGGCTTGTTATAAGTATTTTATTATTCGGCTTAAGTAGGCGGTTATGTGAACGCTGTCGGTAGCACAGTCACAGGCCTTTGTATCCATGTTTTGATTCGATTCGTTTGTTGGATGTGTACATATATATCAAAAAAGGTTGCAAACTAAAGATAATACAAACAAGTATTGTCAAATCACTGTTGTTATTATGATCAATATATTCACTGAATTGAGACACGTATATATATATTCATGCAGAGATAATGAACAGGCTAAAGTTGCAAATTGGAATGCGAAGGGCTGTAATAACTGATTCATAAACGTGGTGTAATATCCCCCGCAAGCTAGACGGTGGTGGACCGAGACGGAGAAGATCCCGAAAGAATTCGAACTGCGGTCGTGGTAGGCTTTTTAGTGAATATGTCCGCCACTTGAAGCTTGGTAGGTATGAACCAAGTGTGCAGTTTCCGAGAAGCAACAAATTCCCGAATAAAGTGATAGTCCAGTTCAATGTGTTTTACACGCTTGTGTGCAATGGGGTTTTGAGTAAGGAATATAGCACTACGGTTATCACATAAAAGGGTTGGCTGATCCTGGGGTAAAGCATGCAGATCACAAAGAAGGTGAGTAATCCAAATTATCTCAGCGGCAGTGTTGGCCATAGCCCGATACTCAGATTCACAATTAGATCGGGAAATCGTAGGTTATTTCTTCACACTCCATGAAACCAGGTTACCTCCCAAAAAAATGAGTGACCATATGTGGAGCGGTGGGTTTCAAGACAGCGAGCCCAATAAACGCCAGAGTAGCCAAGGAGCGAGGTCTTGGAAGGTTTGGAAAAGGTAAGTCCAAAGGCTAACGTACCCTTGATGTAATGGAGAATTCTCTTGACTTCCTGATAGTGGACAACAGTGGGCGCATGCAAAATTTGTCTTACATGGTTTACGACATAGGAAATTTCTGGCCAAGTGATGGTTAAGTATTAGAGAGCATCAACAATGGAGAAATAGTGCGTGGGATCCGAATAAAGTTCACCCGTGGATGTGAAGGATATGTTTGTGGCAAGCGGAGTGTGGGCCGGCATTGCATCAAGCATCTTAGCTCGTTCCAGAATTTCCCAAGAATTTTTGGATTGGTTTAAAAATAATCGAGTTGAAGTGTTAATAACTTCAAGTATTTTAGCTCCCCTAAGTCTTTGATGGCAAACTCTTTGTTCAATCGATCAATGAAGGCAGATAGGATATGATCGTAATTGTCGGTAAGTATCAAGTCATCAACATAGACTAATAAATACATTACGCAAGAATCTTGTTTAAAGATAAATAGGGATGTATCTGCCCGACTTCAAGAAAACCCATTAGCAAGTAAGAACGTGCTTAATCGATGATACCAGGCACGTGGAGCCTATTTTAGCCCATATAACGCTTTGTTAAGTTTGCACACATGATTAGGAGATTGGGGATTGAGAAATCCCGACGGTTGTTCCATATAAACACATTTATTAAGATGGCCATGTAAAAAGCGTTATTAACATCTAGTTGGTGTAATCTTCAGATATTATGCGAACCGTGGAGGCTTTAACAATGGGGCTAAAGGTGTGAGAATAATCAATGCCGGGGGGGTGTTTGGCTAAATCCTTGTGCCACAAGACGAGCATTGTGACGCTCAATAGTCCCGTGAGAGTGAAACTTGGTGCGATAAAGCCATTTTGAACCAACAATGGGTCTGTTCGAAGGGCGAGGAACTAAAGACCAAGTATTATTTTTTCGAAGAGTATCAAGCTCACGGTGCATAGCGTCAATCCATTTAGGGTCCTTTACAACTATCTTGTATCCCTTTGGGTCATAAGAGGCAAATAGAGCATTCGACTTAGCATGACTAGTTGTATGAGATAAATCGACTTGGTGCCAAGGCTTAAAAATACCTGCGTGAGCACGGGTAGTCATGGGAAGAGTGGGAGAGGGGGTGGTGGTGGAGGGTTTGGGGTCGAATGGACGGTCGTGCTAGGGTTTGGATTATTGTCAATAGTGGGAGATGGGATTGGAGTTGAGGGTGAAGGAGGTGTGGGTGGAGTCTGAGGTGAGGGTGGTGAAGGTTGTAAGGGTTGCATGGGTAAAGGAGGGTTTGGGGAATCCATGCATAGAGGTCACGGTTTAGGTATGCTATGGGTGGTAGTTGGTTTAGGTGGGTCCATGGATGGGGCTATGGTGACATGAGTATTATCCATGAAGGTTACAAGTGGTAATGATGAAATAGGTGAGGTGTTAGTGGTGTGAATGGATGGAAAAGTTTCTTCATCAAATTGGGCATGACGAAAGACATACACTCGAGACGTAACTGGATCAAGGCAACGATATCCGTTGTATTAAGAGCTATAACCAATGGAAATGTAAGGCAAGATTCTTGGTGCAATTTTGTGCTCCGAATAATCTCATAGATATGGAAATACACGGCAACCGATTGCTCGAAACATGCTCTAGTTAGGTTGTTTTAAATAGAGAAGTTCAAATACGGATTTGCCATTCAATATAGTGGTAGGAAGGAGATTAATTATATACACTGCATACAAAAAAGCATCAACCCAATATGATGGTGGGAGGTGGGCATTAAATGAAATGGTTAGGCCGGTTTCGACAATATGTCGATGCTTACGTTCAATGCGTCCATTTTGTTGCGGCGTGTAAAGGCATGACAACCGATGAAAAGTGCCATTTCGCTCAAATAACAAACGTACTTTAGTATTTACAAATTCCGATTTAGGTATGCATAGAGGTCACGGTTTAGGTATGCTAAGGGTGGTAATTTTCCTTGAAAGTTGATTTTGAACAAACTTCATGAAGATGGTTAAAACATTGTAGAAGTCAGACTTAAGTTTGAGCCGGTAAAGCCAACAAAACCTTGAGTAGTCATCAATAAAGGCAACATAAAGCCCGTAGATCACAATGGACAAGGTCGAACGGGTATAAAGCATGTTTGGGGTTAATATCAAATGGCAACCGTTTACTTTTTGCAAGCTGACATTACAAGCATATACCCGGTTTAGGTAAGATAGCATTAGTAGATAATTGTCCCTATATTTTTAAATTAACAATAGTGTCAAAAGATGTATGTCCCAAACCGGAATGCCAAACTTCAAAAGATACTTTAGGGCATGTGGAGGAGGCAACAAAAGCATGATGACCCGGTTGAAGGACATAAAGTCCATTTTCACATTTTCCTTGAGCTAGGACCCGTTTTGTCTGCCGATCCTGAATATAAAAAGATGTGTAAACGTCCACATGATTATCTTGTGTTAACTTACTAATGTATAACAAATTCTTGGTGATGTTGGGCACAACCAAAACATCATATAGCTTAAGTTTATAAAAAATGGAACAATACCATGTATGTGTAATAGGTAGGGATCCATCATTTCCAAATAAAACTGAAATGCTACCAGCATTTGAGGAGGGATTGGTAACATTTATGGGTGATGCGGTCATATGATCAGTGGCACTTCAGTCGACATACCAGTCGCAATAGGAAGAGGAAACATGACATTGGGCCATAAACGGTCGGGCTAGTTCATCATTGGAGTTACCTACTGAAGATGCAAATGATGCAAGAGTTGGGCAAGTCTTTGCATAGTGACTGTTGTTTCTGCAGAGTTGACAAGGAGGCGATCGGCGTCCACGACCACAAAACGAGCCGTAACCTCTGAAAAAAGACCTCCATGACCGCTGTAGGAGGACGAAGGCCGAGGACTCTTGGCCAAGAAAGCAACCGGTGAAAGCGAAGAGCCGTGTAGGGCATGAACGAACAATTCAAGATTCTCGATACAGGCTAGCAGATCGGGAAATGTTGGGTGATGTAGGGTTTAATAACCCTAGTTTGTATCTCGTTGTGTGTGCGTTTTAGTAACCCAGGTTTATATCTCGTTGTGTGTGCATTTTAGTTGTTTTGAGTTGTATATTTGTTCGGTCTTATGTGTGTTTGTGCTTGTGTCTACCTCCGAGGTTTTATGTGCTAAAAGAGCGGATTACGGAAGTGAAACAATGAGACACGAAGCACGAGGATCAAAAGGTTAAAAAGTCAACACCTCTGGATTTTAGGTCCCTCGCGGTACGCGAGAACCTTTGAGACATCCCTCGCGGTACGCGAGGGATAAGAGGAGAATGCCCGGCTAGTTTGACCCTCGCGGTAGGCGAGCGACTTGTCCATGACTTTCACGGTACGCGAGGAAGCAAAGGGGCGCGCCCGACTAGTTTATTCCTCGCGGTACGTAAGGGACTTCTTTCAGATCTTCGCGGTACGCGGGGGAGAGTTTTCACTAGAAAATTAACCTAAATCAAGTTTTAATCCTTAGCAGCCCCCATTCCGACCCATCTTCGATTCTAACCTTTCCAGAGCTCCAAGAAGGCGATTTCTACCATATTTGAGTTGATTGTTCTTAATCTTTCATGTTTGTAAGTCCAAATACATTGAATTTGATTGTTGTTATGAGTATGAGTGGCTAAATCTCTTGTAGTCCTCTTTGGGTCTAGGGTTTTGTGAACACTTGTGAAATCTTGAATGATTAGCTTTGGTTTGTAATCCTGATTGGCATGTTAAGCCATATGATTTCATTTATTGATTGAATGCTTTAAACTTCATTGATTGATTTTGAATTTTTGAATGAATTGTGAATACAAATTTTGATAATAGTAATACTTTTTATTGCCTCCTCATTGCGCCTTTGAGCAAATGATTTTCTCCCACTAACATTTGAATAAGGCATTTGTGCTCAATTTTTTGAATTTTTGATGGAGCCGCCATATATTCGGGATCTTGGAACATCCGATCAATAAGCATGGCCCAATCATGTGAAGCGACAGATGAATGAGGATGTTTTTTAGCTTCGACCACATCATCATAACCACCACATTTTTTAAAATGTATGTTCAAGGTGTTTTTCCTGTCACGATATCTTCGGGCACAATCCTCCTTAATGCCCATTCTTATCCCATCCCATTGGTGTCTCCGGCTCTCAAGACCAAAGAAATGCTACAAGAAACCATTAATTAGAAAACATCTAATAGTTATGAAATTAAAAAACAAATAAAACATTACATTTTATACTTACATGAAGTGTGTGATATACAACAAGTTTATCGCTTTTGGGAACATTATCCCAACTTGGATAGTATGAAGGAACCCTCTCAATAAAAGTGGTGATTTATCTTACAAAAAAACCTCCATTCTTCCCAACAAACTTGTAAGTTTCCCCCGAGGGATCAAGCTTAAGGGTTTGTCGCTTGTTCCCATTCCTAGAAAATGCCTTTAATAAGTTTAGATTTCCCCCACGCCCCCGCACTCTCTTTGGTGGTTTCGCTACGTTGATAAATACATACACCTATACAAATATATACATAATACATTTAAATTAAAATAATTACAAATCTATATATTCATACATACATATACATATGAAAATGTGTATCGGAAATATACAGATAAGTATTTAACTAGAACAAGTAACTTACAAGACTCGTAATCGACGGGGATGTTATGTGAATGTCCGTGGGGATCTTGACCTCCACCGTCGCCACCATGTGATGCAGCGTAGGTCGCCATACCTTCAATAAACATTAAAGTAAATCAGAATCATCACTAATATACATTAAAAGTCAATCATAATTATCACTAATAAATGTATCCATACATTAAAAGTCATTCAGAATCATCACTAATATACCGTGCGTCTTCAAGATCATCGGTGTGGTCCTCGTCTGAAGTGTATGCGCCTTCATCTTCATCATCATCATCATCATCATCAATGAAACTTTCATCATCATCATTATCAATGAAACCTTCATCGTCCACAATCGGAGGGTTAAGACTTGAGTTACCACCTTCACCTATAGCCGACACCATGGGTAAGTAGCCTAGGTCGATAAACAAGTTACTATTAAATGATTGAGTGTCATGTACGACTGGTACTTGGATGACCGGGTGGTTAAGACTTGAGTCATCACCTTCAATGCTCGAATTGACAACCAATTTATAATCTGATGATCGAGTGTCATGCAATACATCTATCTCGTTTATACCGGTACTTAGATCTTCCCAAAGGTGTCGATGGTGAACGTCTTCCACAACCCTCCACTTGTCGGCGGAGCGAGAAGGATCTTCGAGATAGAATACTTGTTTAGCTTGTGTTGCTAAAATGTATTGTTGATCATCATACCATTCAGTACCAACATAACTTTGACGGCTGTCATCGATAACAACAATATTGTTTTTCTTAGTTATCTGTCGGTTACCCAACGTGTTAAACCATTTACCATAGAATACTACAACTGAGTAATCACCTAAATATTTTAACTCTATGATATCCTCAAGTTCACCATAATATGGTGTATCATTTTCTCCAAATGAAACGATACCACTATTCCGGGCGGTGGGTCGAAGGTCACGACAATGTACCAAAAATCGAACACAATTGACTATGCAAGCAATTTTGATTTTCAAAAAAAGAAATGCAGAACTGAAACATATAATTAACAAGGATACAAATTAACTGAGTTTTCTTAATTTATATATAAGATTCATCAATAAGAATATGCAAACCTATATACATACAATTTCTTTATACATACCTCTATATACAAACGTACCTCTAAATATACAAACCTATACATGCATATACAAATATAACATATATACATACATACACATATACAAATACATAAATACACATAAACAAATAAATTAACCTAAAAAAACTATACATACATGTATAATCATACAAATTTCTTTAAAATAAAACAAATAACAAAAACCTAAAAAACCCTATACATAATACATACCCAAAGGAAAAACACAAAATTAACAAATATGAAGACATGTCGTCGGGAAACATTTAGAGGTCCAAAAAAGAGACAAGAAAACTAGTATAACATACTATTAGAAGAAGATGACACGCGGTGGCTCACGGGAAACGATTGTGATAGGGGTTAGGACTGTGACAGAGTGGCTCACGGGGACGACGGTTGCTCACAGGGAAGAAGGCTGAGAGTTGCGCTAGCTCACTGGGATGAAGGACGATGACAATCGCTGGGCTGGGAACCCTATGGCCGGAGAATGTTGGATGAGAACGGGATTTGGGGAAGAAAGAAAAGTAGAAATCCTTTTTAAAGTCTGGGAACCCTAAAACGACGACAGGTCGTCGCCATTGGGTGGGCCCGACCAATTAATGATTCCTAGGTAAAGAAAAATATCAAAATTAAAAATATAAAAACTTATTTACGTCGACAGGTCGTTGTAATTAGTTGTTTTGATTGTTTTTTTATTTAATTTTTGCGCACCTTATTTTATCCAAAAAAAAAAAACATATTACGATGACGGGTCGTCGATATAGTGTTTTCACTCGGAGGCAAGATTTCACTTAGCGCCATGTTGTCCTGCTCAACATGTAACGGCGACACGTCGTCGTAAATTGGGTAGGGCTCTCTAAAAATCCGGGTAGGTTTTTACCGACGTCACGTCGTCTTAAAAAACCACCTGTTGCGACGACATTAGGTCGTCGGGATAGCCTCGACGTAGCAGGTACTTATTCTTGTAGTGTGAATTGTAATTTGAAATAACATAACTTCTAATTTCATTGTCATATCTTCTAATTTCATTGTCATACATATAATATAAACCAGAAGAATGTTCACGTATTGGTTAAACATTCTATTATTTCGAAGAAGTATCAGCAGGAATATGACATTAGCCAGATTTTCCTATTTATTTAATGTAAGCGTGAATCCTAATTATAATCATAATCACAATCCTAATCAACGTTATGCGGTGGAGAAAGTTTGAAGACTATTGAGCATGTGGATTTGGTGGAGGATCATTTCCATCATCATCTGGTGGATTATTTTGAAGATCTACATGGCCAGAGATATTTCCACGGAATGCGCCTACATGCAGGTCATAGAAAAGTAGAGGTCAGTGGATCAAGTCTAGCAAGAGAAATTAAATAAGTGCGAAAAAATATATATATCAACACAAACCTTGAGATGTTCTGATTTTCGTGCTTGCGGATGCATCTGTCACATTTGCTAAAACACATGAAATCAACAAGATACAACAAATAACAGCACCAAGTCTGTGCCCCATTTCTTCAACGAGAGTAATTCTTTTGTTTGGTTTTATAATTTCCATCTATTTCAATGGTGTTTATATATTGTCCCAAAATGTGAATTCTTGGAGATGGTCATCAGTATGTAACACTATTCTAATTAGTGTAAAGGACAAGTAGGACGTGTTTTACCATTTGAAGTTTGAACGAATATACCAACTTCTCATTTTCTTTAGCAACTTCTCATTAAAAACTATCTTCACTGAAAACAATCAAAATATTCATGAGTGCTAGAGATCAAAATAAAGATTTGACTATATTCTAGCAATACAATATTTGACTTTTCAACAAGTTTATTGATACGGTAAATTCAGAAAATGTATTTATTATAAATCAAGTTCCCCGATTTATACTTTTACTTTTAAACGTCCTCAAAGTATATTCGTACGATCCAGAGAAAATGTCTCCAAAAATAACGAAAACGTTCGAAAACACCCCAAAATAATATGATGAAATGCCAGCCAATAAATAATTAAAAAACTAAAAAACCCACTTCGAAAGTTCGTTTTTATTTAAAAAAAAAATTAAAACTTGACGTTGTAGTTTGCAACTACTATTTCTTAAAAAATGGAATCGGTTGGTTTACGACCTTTCCGCCGGCAACTTCAAATAATTTAGTTTGTCTAATTATTTTCTTATTAAAAATTAGTTTTAGAATAACTTTTATAATTTTTAAAATACAATATTTTATAAAATTTTGAGTAGAGTATTACTAGGTAGTTATTTTTGTTGAAATCTAATAATTCATTCAACTTAGGATAAAAGGCTTATTATAAATATTTTATTATTATTGTATAACAAGGGTAATATTTCGGTAATTTGTACCTGTTTGAACTCCTATTGAATATTATGGTTAAGTTGGTGGTTATATGAAACGCCAATAACAAAGGGACATGTCTATAAATTGTTTCGTCGATTCAATAACGTCTGTTGATCATAAGGAATTCTTAGTCACTGGGACTGATTTTTAAACACGGGATCGTGTTCTTAATATGTCTGGCAACGGGGCATTGCTAACAAATTTTAAATCTAGTTTTGGTGTGGACACTAATGTGGAAAGAAATGACTTAAAATTCATAAAAGGAACGAGTAATATATGTTGAAGTGAATCTTGGTGAAACAGTATACAATGTTCCTAGTCTTGATTTGAAACACCTTAAAAATTAGGGAAAATTCCTAAAATGTAAACTTTTAAAAAGTTTTTCACAAAAACAAGCATAGAAAAGTTAACTACCTCAAAATGAACATGAATTTTCTCCGAGATGCTACCTAAACTCGGCGACTTTGCCGAGGTCACGTGGCTTCACTCTTTAACTTACACGTGTCAATTTCAACTGAAAATTTTAAAAACTAAAGAAAATCGCACAAACATGTTTTCGGCAAGTTTTTAAAAATTTCCGGGGTTCAGAAAGTTGTCAGCCTCGCCGAGTTCAGTGTATCATTTCTAGGCGTTTGCCTAGATTGCATTACCCGGCGGCCTAAGATTAAAATAATTAGGCGTTTTGTTTTAAGATTAAAATAATCAAGCATTTTCTTCTAACATTAAAATAATTAGGCGTTTTATTCTAAAATTATAATAATCGGGCGTTTTGTTCTAAATTTAAAATAATCAGACGTTTTGTTCTAAGATTTAAAGAATCTGACATTTTGTTTTAAGATTAAAAAAAGATGACGTTTTGTTCTAGTTTTTAAATAATCAGGCGTCTCGCCTACCTTTCTTCAAAAGTAGGCGTCTCGCCTTCCTTTCTTCAAAAGTAGGCGTCTCGCCGGACTTTTCTTTAAACATCGGTGTCTCCGCCGACTTTACCTATATATATACAGGTAACGTTCATTGTGTATTTTTAACTTAACTAAAAGAAAAATGAAATTAGTCACTCCGCAAAATCAGGGAAAATACCATCCGAGCTGTAATTGGTAAACTCGAAAAATATGCGTGTGTCCCAAGGGTGGGGGATGTATGAAGCCTTGTGTTCAAACATCCTCCAGGGTGACGGTGGGTTCTATAGGTAGGGATGATTGACTTGGTCCTATCTGAACACACATCGCTGGTGATATTGTCGTCTCTCCATTATCTTCAATATCTCCTTTTTTCTTTACCGTTAATCACTCGTGTAATTTTTATATTTATGTTCTGTTTTTTATTAATTAACGCAAAAGTTTATGTAATGTGTATTGTAACTTTTATTTGTAATGTTTTATATTATAATGAATATTAGGTGGTTATTGGTTAACAACATCAATTCCATTAGAAAAGAATTTGAACATAAATAAATTTCAACTTGACATAATAAGCAAATTCAACTCAGTTTATTATGAAATATGTTAGAAATAATACCCAACTAATAACAAACATGTTCTTAGTCTTTTAACTTGATTCCTCAAGCACCTCCCTTTTTCTTCTTTCTTGTTGTTCGACCTTAGCAATCCATTAATGATGTATGTAGCTCTTGGACTTAGAGGAGGATGAGCACAACTTACAAAACCACAATTTGATCCCTATTCATGTAATTAGGTCAACAAAATAGAAGAGAAGATTATAAAAAAAATTGTCCTTACCATCCAAGCACAACAATGAAAACGGTGTCCTGGATTTTTTTACGTCCATGAGGGACGAATCGTGGTTCCAAACCCATATGAACAAACGACTAGACTATTTGTGTTCATTATCAAAGAGATAGACGGATTATAAAGGTTCAAAAAAATCTTATATTATAAATAGAAAATAAATATTGTAATACAATGTTATAGTTTCAAAAAAAATTTACATTATAAATCTTACAATATAATCTTATAATTAAAAAATTAAAAATAACCGGGTGAAACACCGAGTTTATATGAATAATTGGGCGAAATGCCAAGTGTTTTAAAATTCGGCGAGCAAGAAGAACCGGGCGAAACGCCGAGTCTTTTAAAAAACCGGGCGAAACGCCGACTCTTTTAAAAAACCGGGCGAAACATCAAGCCTTTTAAAAAACCGAGCGAAAGGCCGAGTTTTTTTGAAAAACCCGGCGTAACGCCGAGTTCTTTGAAAACAATGGGGCGAAACGCCGAGTCCTTTAATATGAACATATTCAAAATTTAAATTTCATAAACTAATGGTTAATATAAAAATACAATTATAAAGATTTAGTAATTCGTTTCAAGGACTAATTAGAATTGGTGATTAACAATTAAGTAATTAACCAGTGTCAAGTATCCGGTTTTGATAATCGTTGCTCAATGCAGTCACTATGTTTGTTAATTATTTGTCAAACTTAGTAAACGGGTCATGTCTATGTGACTTTCAATTAGTAAAATCAGTGATCACTAAACTTGCAATCTGAACCTGGAAGCAATATGTTTTCTCCTAATTGTTTTCAAGTAATTTAAAGTTTGTGCTTTTTAATATGATTTTCTAAATTAATTCAGTTTCAAGTTTAAAGTAGTTTTCTTAATTGACACTATCCACGAATTCTCTGTGGATACGACACTCTATTTCATTATACTATAGTCTAAGTTAGCTAGGGATTAAGTTTTAAAATATATTTTTGATTTACCTTGACATCGCGATCAAATATCCATCGGGAACGGTGTGCTGCAACGGCGTCGTGCGGCTCCCACGGCAACACCGCCGCCTCCCCATTTTGTCGACGAGCGGGTTCCCAGCGTTGCATGAAAAATAGGAACATTAAAAATGAACCATTAGAGAATCAACATAAAAAAAGGTTTGTTTCAGAAAGAGAGCTTAGACATTTTGACATTGCTCTTGGTGAAACGCGTCGAACCAAAGACCAAGTTACTTCAAAATGAGGAAGATTGGATTTGAATATGAGTCATTTCAACGGACTCTACATGCAAGCGTCGTGTTTATTTAATTTTTAGTTATATATATATATATATATATATATATATATTTATTTTAAATATTTAGTAGCTAAGTTTAATTTTAAAACATATGTAGAGACATCGTTGGGCGAACGGAAGCAGCGATTCAGATGTAATCAAGAGAGCGTTGAGTGACTGCCAAAAAGTGTATGATAAGAAAGGCTTCTCGAGTCTACGTGGATGTATTTTTAATTTTAGTTTATTTTATTTTTATGAGTTAAATGAATTAGTTTATTAAATTGTGCCTTTTAATTTTCAATTAAAAAAAATTATGTTAGTGCCTTCATGGTTTGGGTGCACCCACCTACGTGGATTCGTGGGGTTTTTGAGGATTCAAATGACGTGTCACAGTCTCATTAATGGATACGTGGTTTCTTGAGGCTTCATGGTTTGGGTGACCCCTCCACCCTAATAAAAAAACTTCTAGATATATGTCAAACCGTATTGATTTGAAATAAGCTCTAGCGTAGTTTGCAAAAAAAATCCAGATATATCAAATATAGCGACGGTGAAAAAGATTAGAATTCAACTGTTGATGCTACTTTCAAATAACATATCTTCTAATTTCATTGTCATAACATATATTCTAATTTCATTGTCATACATATAATATAAACCAGAAGAATGCTCACGTATTGGTTAAACATTCTATTATTCCGAAGAAGTATCAGCACGAATATGACATTAGCCAGATTCATATTTATTTAATGTAAGCGTGAGTCCTAATTATAATCATAATCCTAATCACTGTTATGCGGTGGAGGAAGCTCGTAGACTATTGGGCATGTGGATTTCGTGGAGGATCATTTCCATCATCATCTGGTGGATTATTTTGAAGATCTACATGGCTGGAGAGATTTCCACGCAATGAGCCTACATGCAGGTCATAGAGAAGCAGAGGTTAGTGGATCAAGCTTAGCAAGAGAAATTAAATAAGTGCGAAAAAAGATATATATCAACACAAACCTTGAGATGTTCTGAGTTTCGTGGTTGCAGATGCATCTGTCACATTTGTTAAAACACATGAAATCAACAAGATACAACAAATAACAGCACCAAGTCTATGCCCCATTTCTTCAACAGAGTTATTCTTGTGTTTGGTTTTATTATTTCCATCTATTTCAATGGTGTTTATATATTGTCCCAAACATGTGCGTTCTTGGAGATGGTATTCTAATTAGTGTAAAGGACAAGCAGGACGTGTTTTACCATTTGAAGTTTGAACAAATCTAACAAGTTCTCATTTTCTTTTGTAACTTCTCATTAGAAACAACCTTCACTGAAAACAATCAAAATATTCATGTTGATCAAGTGCTAGATCAAAATAAAGATTTGACTATTGTAACGAACCAAAATCCGGGTCTCGTTATAAATAAATATATTTCTAAATAAATATTATGTTGAAAATAATATTTTGAAATAAATTGAAACAAGCGGGTTTCAAGTTAGTAATGGGGTTAGGCTAGTTTTTAACTAGTTTTGGAAAGGAAATGGTGAAATGGAAGTTGAAGGACTAATTGTGTAAATGGGCAAAATCTGCCATATTGACTTGGAGAAGTCAAAATTGGTCATTTTGCATGCTTGGGTCGTTCTTGAGCAAGAGAGGAGAAAAAGGAGAAAATCCAATTTGAAGCCAAATCTTGCGTTTTAGGCTCGTTTTGAGAAGGTGTTGGCTTGCACATCAACCTTCTAACATCAAGTAAGTGTTAAACATCCTTTTGATTTCACTTTTGATGTGTTCTTGGTGAGTGTTGGGTGAAATCCGAAAATTTGGATGCATGTGGTAAATTGGTGTTAGATTGTTGATAATCTAACTTAACTAAAGTTAAAAAGTGATGATTAACATCCTAGAACCCTTGATTTTGATTATGAGAAGTTAGGGTTCATATGAGAAAAATTGGGGGTTTTTGTAAAATGAAGATAGAATGGTGATCTAGTGATGAGTAAGTGTTTTTGGGATGTTAGACACTTGAACAAACACCAAATTAACTTTATAATAATTTTTGAAAGAAAGATTAGTGTTAAGGTTAAGATAATGAAACTCAAGTAGGTGAGTTTGTGGTGAAAGAGGGTGTTTGGTTATGAGGATAACCCAAAACGGGTCAATTTGGGTTGGAAATGGGAAATTGGGTTGTGAACCCAATTGTAATATGATTTTGGTGTATGTTAGATTACTAAACTAGGTGAATGTGTTTAGGTAATCAAGTTGCAAAGCTAAAAGCCGGTGCGGGACCTTCTAACCCGAAAGGTAAGTGCTTTAGCACTTACTTAGTTTTGATGATATGGTGTTTGTATGCAATGTTGTATGTATGATGTATATAGTTGCATAATTTGATATGTGGTATGAACGTATATGGAAGTGTGTAAATGATAGAATGTATGTAGTTATAGTATGTGTACTATAATGGATATGTGAATATGGAGTTATGGTCTAAGTACCATAATGGATAGAATGGATATGGAGTTATGGTCTACGAACCATAATGGATAGAATGGATATGGAGTTATGGTCTATGAACCATAATGGATAGAATGGATATGGAGTTATGGTCTAAGTACCATAATGGATAGAACGGTTATGGAGTTATGATCTCGTATCCTAAATGGATATGAAGTTATGGCCTACGTGCCATAATGGAAATGATAATGTGATAATGAAACCCTTAATTGACTTATTGTGTGTAAACGGGTCAAATGGGTGAAAGTGGTGAAAACAAGTTTTATATACTTGTTTGTTTTGGTTATTTCATTACTAATGGTGTTATGTTAATGTGGTTATGTAGGGAAAGCTCCGAAGTAGGTCAAGGTCAAGTTCATTGGCGAAAAGAGGATTCTCGTATGCTTTATGGTGATTGTGGGTTTTTGATTGAAATCCGTTTTTTTTTACGTGTATTTTGGTTCATAAACAATGTTGTTTATGTTAAAATATGTAGTATGAATGCTTTTTGTCAAAACCCAAGTGATATGGGAATTTTTGGTTGTCAAGTGAAGTGAAAAAGTTGGAAAAAATGGTTAAGTATGAAAACCTGCAGGAAACTGAAACTCTCTGAGTTTTGAGTCCCTCGCGGTACGCGAGAGCCCTTAGAGGATTCTCTCGCGGTACGCGAGAGACCGGGTTTCCGGGTTTGCGTTTCTGAGACTCCCTCGCGGTACGCGAGGGAGGTGGCTAGTTTGTCTCGCGGTACGCGAGGAGTAAAAAAAAAAAAAAAAAATTTTGGGATTTAGTCTTCCGCGCGTTAAACTTTTGTTATTGAAAGTGGTGTGTTACAACTTGGTATCAGAGCAATGGTTTGAGGGATTTGGTGTGCGAGACACTAAACTCAAACCGGATGCTCTTGATATGGGGGGATGATACGAGAATCCAAGTAGGACTTGACTAAGACTCGGAGCTTGCTGAAATGAAAGGTTAGTAATGATTTGATAAAATGATAATATATATATATATGGTGTATGTATATATGTATGATGAATGTTGTTAAGGTGTTATGTGTGCCGAAACTTGTTTTGTGACTTGTTATATGGAGATGGTAATTACAATTGGGCATGGCGTACTATTAAACATGTCTGGCCAATATGTTTAATAAGATGAAATGTGCAAGAGACTTTATGATAACCATATAACAATGAACATTTGCAAGGATTAGGTGAAGGTGGTTATATATGTATGTATGTATATAGGTAGGTATATATATACTTAATACATATAATAGTGAATGTGTAATGGATACCTAGGGTATTGAAAGTGAAAGGGTATTAAAGTGTTTGTGGTTCATTTTCTCAGTTTAGAGATGGCAGAAGATGCAAGTAATGAACCATTGGATCCAAGAATCCAAGATATGATAAAAGAGGAAGTGGCTAAGGCCTTCGAGCAAGCCACAACCTTGTTAATGGAAGAAATGAGAGGGGCTATCAAGCTTACCCTCGAAGACGTGTTAAAGGAGAAGGAAAGGGTGCCACAGGGTTGTACTCTAAAGGAGTTTATGGTAATTAAACCCAAGGAGTATAACGGGCAAGTGGACCCGATTCTGAGCCACAGGTGGGTGGTGGATATGGAGTCTAATTTCGAGACTACTAAATGTAAGCCTGAGGATAGGGTGATGTTCAGTGTGCCTTTATTGACTGGAAGGGCGAAAGAGTGGTTGTTGAATCTCCGCAAGGAGAGAGGTGATTTGGGTGTGACCTCCATGACTTGGGAGGAGTTTAAGGCGGCTTTTCTGAAGTATCATTGCCCGCAAGCCGCAGTTGATAGAATGACTGAGGAGTTTCTCCTCATGAGGCAAAAGAATGAGTCAATAGATGAATTGGCTGGAGCTTTCTTTGATCGCGCCAAGTTCTGTCCGGACGTGGTGTCGACCGAGAAGGCGAAGATTGACAGATTTTATGCTATGTTGACTGTGGAATTCAGAGATAGCATATCTCCATCTTCTTTCACCACACTTGTGGATTTAATAAACAGGTGTCGGGAAAGGGAAGTGGAGTTGAGGAGACAAGAGGCTAGGGGAGAGAAGAGAAAAAGGGAAATTGTGGATCAAGTGGTGAGCAAGATAAAGGGCGGGAGCCCTAGTAAGAAGCCTTTTACCAAGTTCTCTTCTCAAGGATGCAAAGTTTGTGGGAAGGAGCACTATGGGGATTGTAAGAAGGGAACGTCAAATTGTTACAAGTGTGGAAAGCCGGGGCATATGGCAAATCAGTGTCCAAGCCAGATTCGTATATGCTATAATTGTTACAAGCCAGGACACCTTAGGGCGGATTGCCCGGATTTGAAGCAAGGTGGAAGCGAAAGAAAAGTTGAGATACCCAGGCCTAAGGGTAGAGCCTTCCACATATCTGCGGAGGAAGCAAAGAACGACTCGGAGGTGGTGTCAGGTACATTCAGGATTAACTCTTTACCTGCACTAGTTCTTTTCGATTCGGGGGCTAGTCGTTCGTTTGTGTCTTTGAAATTTGTTAAGCATTCTTCTTTTATAAGTAGCAAGTTAGGCGAACCCTTAGAAATTGAGGCGGCAAACGATAAGAGCTTCCTAGTGTTTGATGTTTATAGGAATTGCAAATTAAAGGCGGGGGGTGAAACGTTCCATATTGATTTAATTCCTATGTCTATGGGGGATTTTGATGTTATTGTGGGGATGGATTGGTTGTCAAAGAATAAGGCGAGTATATTATGTGGACCAAAGGCGATCCAACTTGATTCCCCGTCGGGAGAGTCCATCTACATTGAAGGTGATAAGAAAGGTAAGGTGAGGTTGTGCTCCTTTGTGAAGGCAACCAAGTACATGGCGCGTGGGTGCAAGGCGTTCATGGCATGTGTTACGGATGTGGATGGAAAGGTAAAAGAGATTCACGACGTGCCGGTCGTGAATCAGTTTGCGGATGTGTTTCCTGACGAGTTACCGGGGGTTCCGCCTGATAGGGAGATTGAGTTTGGGATCGACTTGATGCCGGGTGCTAAACCGGTAGCTAAAGCGCCTTATAGATTGGCACCGCCAGAAATGAAAGAGTTGATGGAGCAATTACAAGAATTGCTTGATAAAGGTTTCATACGCCCAAGTGTCTCACCTTGGGGTGCGCCCATTCTCTTCGTTAAAAGGAAGGATGGGAGCATGAGGATGTGTATGGATTATCGGGAGTTGAATAAGTTGACGGTGAAGAATAGGTACCCTTTACCTAGGATTGATGATCTTTTCGATCAATTACAAGGGGCGTCGTGGTTCTCTAAGATTGATTTGAAATCCGGGTACCATCAACTGAAAGTGAAAGAAGATGACATTCCTAAAACCGCTTTTCGCACTCGTTACGGTCACTATGAATTTACAGTTATGCCTTTCGGCTTAACCAACGCACCCGCGGTTTTCATGGATCTTATGAACCGGGTGTGTAGACCGTTCCTCGACCGCTCGGTCATTGTTTTCATTGACGATCTTCTCATCTATTCAAGGAGCGAAGGTGATCACGCTTGCCATTTGCGTGAAATTCTCAAAGTCTTGCAAAAGGAGAAACTTTATGCTAAATTCTCCAAGTGTGCCTTTTGGTTACGCGAAATTCAATTCTTGGGTCATGTGATTAATGATAAAGGGATTACTGTCGACCCATCCAAGATAGTGGCGGTTAAAGATTGGTTTCCACCGAAGACGCCTTCGGAGATTAGAAGTTTCTTGGGGTTGGCGGGTTATTACCGGCGGTTTATTGAAAACTTCTCTCGGATTGCCTTACCGATGACGAAGTTGACCCGTAAAGAGACTAAGTTTGTTTGGGGTTCCGAGCAAGAATCTGCCTTTCAACTCTTGAAAGAAAAGTTGACAAAGGCGCCTGTTTTATCCTTGCCGGACGGGACCGAAGATTTTGTTGTGTATTCGGATGCCTCGCATTCGGGGTTGGGGTGTGTTTTGATGCAAAGGGGGAAAGTAATTGCCTACGCGTCTAGGCAATTGAAGGTTCACGAGGTGAATTACCCTACCCATGATCTAGAGCTTGCGGCCGTGGTTTTCGCACTCAAGATTTGGAGGCATTATTTGTATGGGGTTAAGTGTACGATCTACACGGATCACAAAAGTCTCAAGTACTTCTTTGACCAAAAGGACCTCAACATGAGGCAAAGGCGGTGGCTTGAATTGGTCAAGGATTATGATTGTGACATACTTTATCATCCGGGTAAAGCGAATGTTGTGGCGGATGCGCTTAGTAGGAAGTCAAGTCATGCACCTATCAAGGTGAAGTCATTCAAGATGACAATTTCATCATCCCTAATTGATGAAATCCGAGAGGCTCAAGTGTTAGCACTTGGTGGTGACTTGAAGAAAGAGCGGATGGTTGCTTATGTTGATAAACTTGGTGAAAATAGCATGGGCTTGAAGACATGCTTTGGTAGGATTTGGATTCCTAGGTTGTCAAGTATTTTGACAACTATTTTAGATGAGGCGCATAAATCCAAATATTCTATCCATCCGGGGGCCACAAAGATGTTTTACGATTTGAGGTGTCATTTTTGGTGGCCGGGTATGAGGCGTGATGTTGTTAAGTATGTTGAGAGGTGTCTCACATGCTTAAGGGTGAAGGCGGAACACCAAAAGCCGTATGGAAAGCTCCAACCGCTTGAAATACCGCTTTGGAAATGGGAGAATATAGCTATGGATTTGATCACTAAACTACCAAAGACTCGAAAGGGTTATGATGCGATATGGGTAGTAGTGGATCGGTTGACGAAGAGTGCACATTTCCTACCTATAAAGGAAACATACTCTTCGGATAGATTGGCGGAAATGTATGTGAAGGAAATTGTGTCACGTCATGGTGTGCCGGTGTCGATTATATCGGATCGTGATACGAGATTTACTTCTCGATTTTGGAAGAAATTCCATGAGGATATGGGGACTAGATTGAATCTTAGCACTGCTTATCATCCACAAACGGATGGTCAAAGCGAGCGAACGATTCAAACGCTCGAAGATATGTTGCGAGCGTGTGCTTTAGATTTTGGTGGTAGTTGGGATGACCATTTACCGTTGGCGGAATTTTCGTATAACAATAGTTATCATTCTAGTATTGGTATGCCGCCTTTTGAGGCATTGTACGGGAGAAAGTGTCGAACACCCGTGTGTTGGGGTGAAATCGGTCAACGGGAACTAGGTAGTAAAGAGGTGGTCTTGGAAACTAATGATAGTATTGACCAAATTAGAGCACGCTTGAAGGCGGCTCAAGATCGCCAAAAGTCCTATGCGGATAATAGGAAGCGGGCGATTGAGTTTCAAGTGGGGGACTTTGTACTTTTGAAAGTCTCTCCTTGGAAAGGTGTGATACGGTTTAGAAAACGGGGGAAGTTAAGTCCTCGTTTCATCGGGCCGTTTGAGGTGATAGCAAAGGTGGGTACGGTAGCTTATCGCTTGGAGCTACCGGAGGAGTTAAGTAGACTTCATAACACGTTTCACGTGTCACATTTGCGAAAATGTTTAGCGGACGAGTCTACTTTTGTTCCATTAGATGATATCGAATTGGATGAAAAGTTGAATTATGTTGAAGAACCGGTGGCAATCTTGGATAGAAAAGTGAAGCGTTTACGTAATAAAGAGATTAGACAAGTATTGGTGAAGTGGAAACATAGAAAGGGAGCGGAAATGACTTGGGAAACCGAGGAAGAAATGCTCAAGTTTTACCCAAACCTTTTTATGTGAGGACGGGTTTCGGGGACGAAACCCAAATAAGGGGAGGTGATTTGTAACGAACCAAAATCCGGGTCTCGTTATAAATAAATATATTTCTAAATAAATATTATGTTGAAAATAATATTTTGAAATAAATTGAAACAAGCGGGTTTCAAGTTAGTAATGGGGTTAGGCTAGTTTTTAACTAGTTTTGGAAAGGAAATGGTGAAATGGAAGTTGAAGGACTAATTGTGTAAATGGGCAAAATCTGCCATATTGACTTGGAGAAGTCAAAATTGGTCATTTTGCATGCTTGGGTCGTTCTTGAGCAAGAGAGGAGAAAAAGGAGAAAATCCAATTTGAAGCCAAATCTTGCGTTTTAGGCTCGTTTTGAGAAGGTGTTGGCTTGCACATCAACCTTCTAACATCAAGTAAGTGTTAAACATCCTTTTGATTTCACTTTTGATGTGTTCTTGGTGGGTGTTGGGTGAAATCCGAAAATTTGGATGCATGTGGTAAATTGGTGTTAGATTGTTGATAATCTAACTTAACTAAAGTTAAAAAGTGATGATTAACATCCTAGAACCCTTGATTTTGATTATGAGAAGTTAGGGTTCATATGAGAAAAATTGGGGGTTTTTGTAAAATGAAGATAGAATGGTGATCTAGTGATGAGTAAGTGTTTTTGGGATGTTAGACACTTGAACAAACACCAAATTAACTTTATAATAATTTTTGAAAGAAAGATTAGTGTTAAGGTTAAGATAATGAAACTCAAGTAGGTGAGTTTGTGGTGAAAGAGGGTGTTTGGTTATGAGGATAACCCAAAACGGGTCAATTTGGGTTGGAAATGGGAAATTGGGTTGTGAACCCAATTGTAATATGATTTTGGTGTATGTTAGATTACTAAACTAGGTGAATGTGTTTAGGTAATCAAGTTGCAAAGCTAAAAGCCGGTGCGGGACCTTCTAACCCGAAAGGTAAGTGCTTTAGCACTTACTTAGTTTTGATGATATGGTGTTTGTATGCAATGTTGTATGTATGATGTATATAGTTGCATAATTTGATATGTGGTATGAACGTATATGGAAGTGTGTAAATGATAGAATGTATGTAGTTATAGTATGTGTACTATAATGGATATGTGAATATGGAGTTATGGTCTAAGTACCATAATGGATAGAATGGATATGGAGTTATGGTCTACGAACCATAATGGATAGAATGGATATGGAGTTATGGTCTATGAACCATAATGGATAGAATGGATATGGAGTTATGGTCTAAGTACCATAATGGATAGAACGGTTATGGAGTTATGATCTCGTATCCTAAATGGATATGAAGTTATGGCCTACGTGCCATAATGGAAATGATAATGTGATAATGAAACCCTTAATTGACTTATTGTGTGTAAACGGGTCAAATGGGTGAAAGTGGTGAAAACAAGTTTTATATACTTGTTTGTTTTGGTTATTTCATTACTAATGGTGTTATGTTAATGTGGTTATGTAGGGAAAGCTCCGAAGTAGGTCAAGGTCAAGTTCATTGGCGAAAAGAGGATTCTCGTATGCTTTATGGTGATTGTGGGTTTTTGATTGAAATCCGTTTTTTTTTACGTGTATTTTGGTTCATAAACAATGTTGTTTATGTTAAAATATGTAGTATGAATGCTTTTTGTCAAAACCCAAGTGATATGGGAATTTTTGGTTGTCAAGTGAAGTGAAAAAGTTGGAAAAAATGGTTAAGTATGAAAACCTGCAGGAAACTGAAACTCTCTGAGTTTTGAGTCCCTCGCGGTACGCGAGAGCCCTTAGAGGATTCTCTCGCGGTACGCGAGAGACCGGGTTTCCGGGTTTGCGTTTCTGAGACTCCCTCGCGGTACGCGAGGGAGGTGGCTAGTTTGTCTCGCGGTACGCGAGGAGTAAAAAAAAAAAAAAAAAATTTTGGGATTTAGTCTTCCGCGCGTTAAACTTTTGTTATTGAAAGTGGTGTGTTACAACTATATTTCAAGCAATACAATATTTGACTTTTCTAGAAGTTTATTGATACGCTAAATTCAGAAAATGTATTTATTATAAATCAAATGCCCCGTTTTGTACTTTAACTTCTCAACCTCCTTAAAATATACTCGTACAATCGGGGGGGGGGGGGGGATGGATCCGTCGCTATCAAATTACTTTGATGCATTAGATATGCAAGCAAACAAGGAATCAAGAAAGAAGAAAATATTCACCATAGTATAAGGTCTATTAATGAATGTTTTGAGTTCTTTGATATGTTGCATGAGTACATTCGTGTGTACAAGTACTCCAACAACTTCAGAGAAACATTTTGGGAAATATTATATTGGTATCAAACTATTTATCTTCGTCGATTTGTACACTCTTTATTTGATGGTTCTACTTAGTCGTGGATACACGGAAGCATCAGTTAGTAATTTGTGAATAAAAGAAACGGAGGATATGGAAATGGAGGATCACCCGGTTCACAGCACGGAAGGATGAAACGGAGACTCACTATAAGAAAAATTGTGAATACCTAACTAAGTTTAATCAATGATTAGGGGTGTCTTAAAATCTAATAATTCATTAAACATAGGATAAAAGGCTTATTATAAGTATTTTATTATCCGGCTTAAGTTGGTGGTTATGTGAACGCTGTCGGTAGCACAGTCACAGGTGTTTGTATCCATGTTTCGATTCGATAGCGTTTGTTGGATGTGTATATATATATATCGAAAAAGGTTGCAAACTAATGATAATACAAACAAGTATTGTCAAATCACTGTTGTTATTATGATCAATATATTCACTGAATTAAGACACGTATATATAGATTCATGCAAAGATAATGAACATGCTAAAGTTGCAAATTGGAATGCGAAGGGCTGTAATAACTGATACATAAACGTGGTGTAATATCCCCCGCAAGCTAGACGGTGGTGGACCGAGACGGAGAAGATCCCGAAAGAATTCGAACTGCGGTCGTGGTAGGCTTTTTAGTGAATATGTCTGCCACTTGAAGCTTGGTAGGTATGAACCAAGTGTGCAGTTTCCGAGAAGCAACAAGTTCCCGAATAAAGTGATAGTCCAGTTCAATGTGTTTTACACGCTTGTGTGCAATGGGGTTTTGAGTAAGGATTATAGCAGTACGGTTATCACATAAAAGGGTTGGCCGATCCGGGGGTAAAGCATGCAGATCACAAAGAAGGTAAGTAATCCAAATTTTCTCAGCGGCAGTGTTGGCCATAGCCCGATACTCAGATTCACAATTAGATCAGGAAATCGTAGGTTATTTCTTCGCACTCCATGAAACCAGGTTTCTCCCAAAAAATGAGTGACCATATGTGGAGCGGCGGGTTTCAAGACAGCGAGCCTAATCAACGTCAGAGTAGCCAAGGAGCGAGGTCTTGGAAGGTTTGGAAAAAGTAAGTCCAAAGGCTAACGTACCCTTGATGTAATGGAGAATTCTCTTTGACTTCCTGATAGTGGACAACAATGGGCGCATGCAAAATTTGTCTTACATGGTTTACGACATAGGAAATATCAAGGAGAGTGATGGTTAAGTATTAGAGAGCACCAACAATTGAGAAATAGTGCGTGGGATCCGAATAAAGTTCACCCGTGGATGTGAAGGATATGTTTGTGGCAAGCGGAGTGTGGGACGGCTTTGCATCAAGCATCTTAGCTCGTTCCAGAATTTCCCGAGAATATTTGGATTGGTTTAAAAATAATCCAGTTGAAGTGTTAATAACTTCAAGTATTTTAGCTCCCCTAAGTCTTTGATGGCAAACTCTTTGTTCAATCGATCAATGAGGCAGATAGGATCTGATCGTAATTGTCGGTAAGTATCAAGTCATCAACATAGACCAATAAATACATTACGCAAGAATCTTGTTTAAAGATAAATAAGGATGTATCTGCCCGACTTCAAGAAAACTCATTATCAAGTAAGAACATGCTTAATCGATGAAACCAGGCACGTGGAGCCTATTTGAGCCCATATAACGCTTTGTTAAGTTTGCACACATGATTAGGAAATTGGGGATTGAGAAATCCCGACGGTTGTTCCATATAAACACATTCATTAAGATGGCCATGTAAAAAGCATTATTAACATCTGGTTGGTGTAATCTTCAGATATTATGCGAACCGTGGAGGCTTTAACAATGGGGCTAAAGGTGTTAGAATAATCAATGCCGGGGGGGTGTTTGGCTAAATCCTTGAGCCACAAGACGAGCTTTGTGACGTTCAATAGTCCCGTGAGAGTGAAACTTGGTGCGATAAAGCCATTTTGAACCAACAATGGGTCTGTTCGAAGGGCGAGGAACTGAAGACCAAGTATTATTTTGTCGAAGAGTATCAAGCTCACGGTGCATAGCATCAATCCATTTAGGGTCCTTTACAGCTGTCTTGTATCCCTTTGGGTCATAAGAGGCAAATAGAGCATTAGACTTAGCATGACTAGTTATATGAGATAAATCGACTTGGTGCCAAGGCTTAAAAATGCCGGCGCGAGCACGGGTAGTCATGGGAAGAGTGGGAGAGGGGGTGGTGGTGGAGGGTTTGGGGTCGAATGGACGGTCGTGCTAGGGTTGGGATTATTGTCAATAGTGGGAGATGGGATTGGAGTTGAGGGTGAAGGAGGTGTGGGTGGAGTCTGAGGTGAGGGTGGTGAAGGTTGTAAGTGTTGCATGGGTAAAGGAGGGTTTGGGGAATCCATGCATAGAGGTCACGGTTTAGGTAGGCTAAGGGTGGTACTTGGTTTAGGTGGGTCCATGGATGGGGCTATGGTGACAGGAGTATTATCCATGAAGGTTACAAGTGGTAATGATGAAATAGGTGAGGTGTTAGTGGTGTGAATGGATGGAAAAGTTTCTTCATCAAATTGGGCATGACGAAAGACATACACTCGAGACGTAACTGGATCAAGGCAACGATATCCGTTGTATTAATAGCTATAACCAATGGAAATGCAAGGCAAGATTCTTGGTGCAATTTTGTGCTCCGAATAATCTCATAGATATGGAAATACACGGCAACCGATTGCTCGAAACATGCTCTAGTTAGGTTGTTTTAAATAGAGAAGTTCAAATACGGATTTGCCATTCAATATAGTGGTAGGAAGGAGATTAATTATATACAATGCATACAAAAAAGCATCAACCCAATATGATGGTGGGAGGTGGGCATTAAATAAAATGGTTAGGGCGGTTTCGACAATATGTCGATGCTTACGTTCAATGCGTCCATTTTTTTGCGGCGTATAAGGGCATGACAACCGATGAAAAGTGCCATTTTGCTCAAATAACAAACGTACTTTAGTATTTACAAATTTCGATCCCCCATCACTTTGAAAAACTTTAATTTTCCTTGAAAGTTGATTTTGAACAAACTTCATGAAGATGGTTAAAACATTGTAGAAGTCAGACTTAAGTTTGAGCCGGTAAAGCCAACAAAACCTTGAGTAGTCATCAATAAAGGCAACATAAAGCCCGTAGATCACAATGGACAAGGTCTAACGGGTATAAAACCCGTTTGGGGTTAATATCAAATGGGAACCGTTTACTTTTTGCAATCTGACATTACAAGCATATACCCGGTTTATGTAAGATAGAATTAGTAGATAATTGTCCCTATATTTTTAAATTAACAATAGTGTCAAAAGATGTATGTCCCAAACCGGAATGCCAAACTTCAAAAGATACTTTAGGGCATGTGGAGGAGGCAACAAAAGCATGATGACCCGGTTGAAGGACATAAAGTCCATTTTCACATTTTCCTTGAGTTATGACCCGTTTTGTCTGCCGATCCTGAATATAAAAAGATGGGTAAAGGCCCACATGATTATCTTGTGTTAACTTACTAATGGATAACAAATTCTTGGTGATGTTGGGCACAACCATAACATCCTATAGCTTAAGTTTATAAAAAATGGAACAATACCCTGTATGTGTGATAGGTAGGGATCCACCATTTCCAAATAAAACTGAAATGTTACCAGCATTTGAGGAGGGATTGGTAACATTTGTGGGTGATGCGGTCATATGATCAGTGGCACCTGAGTCGACATACCAGTCGCAACAGGAAGAGGAAACATGACATTGGGCCATAAACGGTCAGGCTAGTTCATCATTGGAGTTACCTGCTGAAGATGCAAATGATGCAAGAGTTGGGCAAGTCTTTGCATAGTACTGTTGTTTCTGCAGAGTTGACAGGGAGGCGATCGGCTTCCACGACCACGAAACGAGTCGGAACCTCTGAAAAAAGACCTCCACGACCCCTGTAGGAGGACTAAGGCCGAGGACTCTTGGCCAAGAAAGCAACCGGTGAAGGCGAGGAGCCGTGTGGGGCATGAATGAACAATTCAAGATTCTCGATACGGGCTAGCAGATCTGGAAATGTTGGGTGATGTAGGGTTTAATAACCCAGATTTATATCTCGTTGTGTGTGCGTTTTAGTAACCCAGGTTTATATCTCGTTGTGTGTGCATTTTAGGTTTTTTGAGTTCTATATTTGTTCGGTTTTATGTGTGTTTGTACTTGTGTCTACCTCCAAGGTTTTATGTGCTAAAAGAGCAGATTACGAAAGTGAAACAATGAGACACGAAGCACGAGGATCAAAAGGTCAAAAAGTCAACACCTCTGGATTTTAGGTCCCTCGCGGTACGCGAGAACCTTTGAGACATCCCTCCCGGTACGCGAGGGATAAGAGGAGAATGTCCGACTAGTTTGTCCCTCGCGGTAGGCGAGGCACTTGTCCATGACTTTCGCGGTACGCGAGGAAGCACAGGGGCGTGCCCGACTTGTTTGTTCCTCGCGGTACGCGAGGGACTTGCTTCAGATCTTCACGGTACGCGGGGGAGAGTTTTCACAAGAAAATTAACCTAAATCAGGTTTTAATCCTTAGCAGTCCCCATTCCGACCCATCTTCGATTCTAACCTTTCTAGAGCTCCAAGAAGGCGATTTATTACATAGATGAGTTGATTGTTCTTAATCTTTCATGTTTGTAAGTCTAAATACATTGAATTTGATTGTTGTTATGAGTATGAGTGGCTAAATCTCTTGTAGTCCTCTTTGGGTCTAGGTTTTTGTGAACACTTGTGAACTCTTGAATGATTAGCTTTGGTTTGTAATCTTGAATGGCATGTTAAGCCATATGATTTCATTTATTAATTGAATGCTTTAAACTTCATTGATTGGTTTCGAATTTTGAATGAATTGTGAATACAAATTTAGATAATAGTAATACTTTTTATTGCCTCCTCATTGCGCCTTTGAGCAAATGATTTTCTCCCACTAACATTTGAATAAGTCATTTGTGCTCTATTTTTTGAATTTTTGATGAAGCGGGCCTTATATTCGGGATCTTGGAACATCCGATCAATAAGCATGGCCCAATCATGTGAAGCGACAGATGAATGAGGATGTTTTTTTAGCTTCGTCCACATCATCATAACCACCACATTTTTTAAAATGTCTGTTCAAGGTGTTTTTCCTGTCACGATATCTTCGGGCACAATCCTCATTAATGCCCATTCTTATCCCATCCCATTGGTGTCTCCGGCTCTAAAGACCAAAGAAATGCTACAAGAAACCATTAATTAGAAAACATCTAATAGTTATGAAATTAAAATACAAATAAAACATTACATTTTATACTTACATGAAGTGTGTGATATACAACAAGTTTATCGCTTTCGGGGATATTTTCCCAACTTGGATAGTATGAAGGAACCCTCTCAATAGAAGTGGTGATTTGTCTTACAAAAAAACCTCCATTCTTCCCAAAAAACTTGTAAGTTTCCCCTGAGGGATCAAGCTCAAGGGTTAGTCGCTTGTTCCCATTCCTAGAAAATGCCTTTAATAAGTTTAGATTTCCCCCACGCCCCGCACTCTCTTTGGTGGTTGCACTACGTTGAAAAATACATACACATATACAAATATATACATAATACATTTAAATTAAAATAATTACAAATCTATATATTCATACATACATATACATATGAAAATGTGTATTGGAAATATACAGACAAGTATTGAATATAAAGTCAAGTATTTAACTAGAACAAGTAACTTACAAGACTCGCAATCGACGGGGATGTTATGTGAATGTCCGTGGGGATCTTGACCTCCACCGTCGCCACCATGTGATGCAGCGTAGGTCGCCATACCTTCAACAAACGTTAAAGTAAATCAGAATCATCACTAATATACATAAAAAGTAAATCATAATTATCACTAATAAATGTATCCAGACATTAAAAGTCATTCACATTCATCACTAATATACCGTGCGTCTTCAAGATCATCGGTGTGGTCCTCGTCTGAAGTGTATGCGCCTTCATCATCATCATCATCAATGAAACTTTCATCATCATCATTATCAATGAAACCTTCATCGTCCACAATCGGAGGGTTAAGACTTGAGTTACCACCTTCACCTAAAGCCGACACCTTGGGCAAGTCGCCTAGGTCGATAAACAAGTTACTACTAAATGATTGAGTGTCATGTACGACTGGTACTTGGACGATCGTGGGGTTAAGACTTGAGTTATCACCTTCAATGCTCGAAATGACAACCAAGTTATAATCTGATGATCGAGTGTCGTGCAATACATCTATCTCGTTAATATTGGTACTTAGATCTTCCCAAAGGTGTCGATGGTGAACGTCTTCCACAACCCTCCACTTGTCGGCGGAGCGGGAAGGATCTTCGAGATAGAATACTTGTTTAGCTTGTGTCGCTAAAATGTATTGTTGATCATCATACCATTCACTACCAACATAAATTTGACGGCTGTCATCGATAACAACAATATTGTTTTTCTTAGTTATCTGTCTGTTACCCAACGTGTTGAACCATTTACCATAGAATACTACAACTGAGTAATCACCTAAATATTTTAACTCTATGATATCCTCAAGTTCACCATAATATGGTGTATCATCTTCTCCAAATGAAACGATACCACTATTCCGGGCGGTGGGTCGAAGGTCACGACAATGTACCAAAAATCAAACACCATTGACTATGTAAGCAATTTTGATTTTCAAAAAAAGAAATGCAGAACTGAAACATATAATTAACAAGGATACAAATTAACCGAGTTTTCTTAATTTATATATAAGATTCATCAATAAGAATATGCAAACCTATATACATACAATTTCTTTATAATTAAAAATAACCGGGTGAAACACCGAGTTTATATAAATAATTGGGCGAAATGCCGAGTGTTTTAAAATTCGGCGAGCAAGAAGAACCGGACGAAACGCCGAGTCTTTTAAAAAACCAGACGAAACGCCGTGTCATTTAAAAAACCGGACGAAACGCCGAGTTATTTAAAAAACGGAGCGAAAGGCCGAATATTTTTGAAAAACCCGGCGTAACGCCGAGTTCTTTGAAAACAATGGGTAGAAACGCCGAGTCCTTTAATATGAACATATTCGAAATTTAAATTTCTTAAACTAATGGTTAATATAAAAATAAAATTAGAAAAATTTAGTAATTCGAATCAAGGACTAATTAGAATTGGTGATTAACAATTAAGTAATTAACCAGTGTCAAGTATCCGGTTTTGATAATCGTTGCTCAATGCAGTCACTATGTTGTTTGTTAATTGATTGTCAAACTTAGTAAAACGGGTCATGTATATGTGACTTCCAATTAGTAAAATCAGTGATCACTAAACTTGCAATCTGAACCTGGAAGCAATATGTTTTCTCCTAATTGTTTATCAATTAAATAGTAAAAAAAATAATTAAAGAAAATTTGTATTTTTAATATGAGAGAGAGGCGTGAAAAAATGATGAGAATGCATAGGAGAGTGACAAGTGTCCCACTCAAACCTTTATTTATTATACAGTATAGATATAGATATATCGACGGTGAAAAAGAATAGAATTCCACTGTTGGCACTACAAGAAATTTGACCTATCCCGACGCCTTTTTGCGATGACATGTCGTCGCAAAATGTCACAGCCCGCCGAAGGCGGAAACACGAAGTGGGACCAGTATATCGCATTGAACACAAGTACAAGAGAAAACTTAAAAGGAAAATGATGGATTACATTGAACCATACTACAAGCCTCTATCAAAAGTACAAATACATGGAAAATCCCTAATTAATACAAAGTGTCTAAAATGCCTGACTACAACTAAAGGTACCCAAAAATGATTCTTCATAAAAGCAAGCCCTTTAGAGCATGTTTCGAAAACGGGTCAACTATAAAAATAGTTGGTGAGCACGCAGTTTTTGCGACTCGATAAAAAGTAAGTAAATAAATTTCAAAATGTAATAGTAACCATCTGCAGATTATCAAGTACACGTGGTAAAATATAATTACCCTGAGCTACAATCAAAACCGTCAGAGTAGTTGTTGCCCCTGTATCCAGGTGTTGAATGTGAACACCTACTATGGCTAATTATGCGCCCAAATTACCCTACAAGTCTGGTTGGCGTGACCAACCCTGGACGGGGGTGTCAACCCAAATAGTACTAATCATAATTTCCATAGGCTATCCAAGCTAATTGATTGCGTTAAAGTGGGGACTTAATACATTCATAAGTAAACCCAAGAAACAACGTGTATTGTGTGAAACAGCTTTTCCCCTATAAAATAGTAAAAATGAAAAGTGGGGCCGCGAAACTCACCTGGATAATGCGGCGACTGATGCGACACAGTCGGCAAAAATCGATAAAATCCGAGTCCTAACAGGGTCCTACTAGTCAAGTGGACACAAAAGATACATTTAGGACTCCTAAAGGTTGTGATCAAGTCAACAAAACAAAAAGTGTCTATGTAACCGGTTGCATACCCAAAACCGTGCATACGCGTACGAACTGTTAGAAATTGTAAAACCGACTTTTATATAAATCCGTGACCTTAAAACCTTAAGTTTTAGATTTTAATAAAGAACATCAGTAGTTATAAAGTCATATATAATAAAATCTCAAGTCACGGTTTCGTTTGATCAAAAACGCGGTTACGAGCGTAAAGTCCGCTTTACGGTTTAAAATCCGATCCGTCCGAAATTAAGGTTTTAGTTTGATATCCCAATTTAAAAGTCCAAATTTATGTTTTAAATATGATCATACTTCTGTTCAAAATCCCGTAAAACTTAAAAAAAAAGCAATTTATACAAGATTTTTCAAAAATAGTAAGTTTTCATAACGTTTTAATGGACCAAAATTTCAAAACCATACGTAGATATAAAGTTACTGCTTAAAACATTCACCAAATTATCATATATATAAATAAGAATTTCTGACCAATTTTTATAATTTATAAATATCCAGATTATTTATTATGAATATAATATTGTTAAAATTTAACAAATTCGGAAAATATAGTTAAACTTGTCAAAACTTTACCAAAGATTTACCAGATTAGATTTGCGTCCATATGAGATTCCATTCAAAATTTCAAGTCCAGAAGTTGTCCAGAAGTATATGATCCTAAATTCATTTTTTAAAACTTTATAAATACTAAACACCTACTTAAACAAATCCAATTTTCACGAAATTTGGACAGGAGTCATCATTTATAATATTTTAACCATTGTCCAAATTTCAGATTTTTCTAATACCTATATGTATTTTTCCCAATTTTCATGTATTAAACTTGTAGGAATTTTGATAAATAATCCATAAAGAGTTTGGTTATCAAAATTTCCATATTTTCATTTTAAAACATATCCTACTGATTAAAAACAATTTTGGACGCCAAATCAATAATTTAAAAAACAAATCCATCAAGAACAATCTTACTACTCTAATAAATGAAAATCTGTTCAGGACACGTGTCACTCTCCGGTTACTCCTCACCTTTATTTTCCTGTAACCTCTCCTATTAAATATTAGATTTTCTATTTCTCTCTGCTATTAAATAATAATCTTTATATTAATAAATCTAATTACGGATAGTTATTATTTAATTATAAATAGTTATTATATCATCAATCAAATGAACTTAATATGAACTAACATTTATCAATTAAATAAAAAAATTAATACTCAGTTGAAAAAAATTATTTTAAAAACTAACTTAATAGACTTTAAAACTGTGACGACAAATTATATTTTTTAAAAACATATTTTGACAAATGTGTTTGTTAGGAAATCACATTATATTTTATTCAACCGATATAATATACTGGTTTATTCAACCCGTGTATTACACGGGTTTTTAAAAATATAAAATTTTTATTACTAAATATATAACATTTTATTTATTTAACCCCTGTAATACACGGGATTTTAACCTAGTTGTTGTATAAAAATAAATATATTAGTTCCATTATTTGTTCCACGTGAACCGAGGTTGGTTTTATAACCTAATAACCACTCAAAATATCTAAATACTAAATAATTTCAGGTTCAATTCACAACCAATTACTCATAAAACTATTCTAACATAAAATCAAAGTTTAACGGGTAAAGTTTATACCTTCCGTATAAATGGTTCGCGTATGCGGAACCTCCCGTATTTCACATGCAATACAAACCAAAATCATCATCAGGATCGTTTTTATCTCCCGAGCATTTCCATATGCTCAAAATCGACATGCAATGCCGTTTGGATGGTCATGCAACCCGATCAATTTCCCGTTTTTGCTCCTACAAACTGTTACAATTTGTTCGTATTCACAAAATATAGTTCCCAACATCGTCACAATCCAACGGTCGGAATTTCCTTCGGTGAAAATATTCATATATGTGTTAAGAAACGACAATACAAAAATCGTCACAATAACGGTCGAATCTCCGGGATCGACGTTTATTTGAGACCCAGTTTTTCAAATCCGAAAGTCCGATCAGTCGCATTCGAGGGTATGAAAAGCATAACTAGAGAGCTCTCATAAAAAATTCCTCTGGTAGGATTTTGCGTGGTGTTGGAAACATTATATCCAAAATTCATGCATTTCTAACGGTCAGATTTTCAGGGATCATCCGATCTTTGAGACTGTGCATGCAACACAATTTTGGACAGATTCATATTTAACCTTTTTAACGAATTTAAGAAAGGATCTAGACAAATCTGAGCATACCATTACGTTCGTAGCGTCGAGAAATGGTTCCAGGTGAAAAACCACATCTCCGGCCGCCTCCAGCCACCACCGGACCACCGCGGACCACCGTCGGAATACCATCAGCTCCATCCCTCTCTCTCTCTAACTTTTCTAAAAATTCTTTCAAATGAGCTAGTGGAGATGGAGTTGGGTATTTATAGCCCCCGTGGTCTCTGATCGCGTGCCGGTTTTTCGCTTAAACGAACCCGATAAAAATACCGGCGTTATTTTACCCAAAAATAACTTGTTAAAATTTATTATTTTCCCTCGAGTCCTTGTGTCACATAAATATATATCATTTCAGATTTAAATTAAATTTTATGAAACCGCTCGACTCGGGTGTTAACGCGTATAAACCTGAACTTGATCAAATTTTTGACATAACAACACCCAAATAAATCTTGATATTATTTATCGTTCTTCAACGAGTTCCTTTCGTTTAAAAGTATATTTCATAATAATAATAATACAATTATTATTATTATTATTATTATTATTATTATTATTATGTGAACTCGTCGAACACAGGTGTTGATCGAAAAAGTCACGGTTGTCACACAAAAGGGTCTCTTTGAGACATCGGTAGGTAAATTTGTAACTTTTCTTCCTACCCGGATCCAACCACGCCTCTCACCAAGAGCACGTCGTAGAACCTCGCCTTCATCAACCTCTTGTCCTTCACCCGCTTCCTGTTGCATCCTGGTTAACTCATTTTGAATCTTAATCTGTAATAAACATTACAATAAACATATGTTAAATTTTCCTAAAAATTCCGGTAGCATGACTACTGTAAAATGGATAACCCACATTTTCAATGATACACAATAAACAAAATAATTTCTCAAATTACAACAAACTAACAATAATATCAACAAAAAATAAATAATGAGCAAGTTCGAATTACTAACATATGCAAACGGGTCAAACGGTTCGTGTTGAAATTACTGACATATGCAAACGGGTCATAATTGTTTGTGTTCAAATTACTAACATATGCAAACGGGTCATAATTGTTTGTGTTCAAATTACTAACATATGCAAACGGGTCAAAAGCTTCTTGTTCGTATTACTAACATACGCAAACGGGTCAAACGGTTCGTGTTAAAATTACTAACATATGCAAACGGGTCATAAATGTTCTTGTTCAAATTACTAACATATGCAAACGGGTTAAAAGCTTCTTGTTCGTATTGCTACATATATACATACATACACATATACAAATGCATATATTATTTTGTAAACATATAAATAATAAACAAACGGATAATAGTAAGGCTAACATATGCAAACGGGTCAAAACGGATAATACTAATATAAGTTTTCAAGTTCGAATTTTAAGGTTAACATATCCATCTTTTAGCGGATTTGATTCAAACGGGTCAAAAGCTTCTTGTTCGTATTGCTAATATATGTATTTTTGCAAACATATAATCCATCTTTTAGCGGATTTGAGTCAAACGGGTCAAAACAGATAATAGTAATAGTTACCCAATCTTTTTGCGCGTCGTCGTTGACCCAAGTTCCCCTAGAAGTGTGCATTTCTCTCCATCCCCCAATAAGATTCATGCTCCCTTTTTCTTAAACCTATAAACAACATAAATACAATTACTAATATTTGAATGAATTGTGAATACAAATTTGGATAATAGTAATACTTTTTTATTTCCTCCTCATTGTGCCTTTGAGCAAATTATTTGCTCCCACTAACATTTGAATATGGCATTTGTGCTCTATTTTTTGAATTTTTGATGGAGCGGGCCTTATATTCGAGATCTTGGAACATCCGATCAATAAGCATGGCCCAATCATGTGAAGTGACAGATGAATGAGGATGTTTTTTAGCTTCGTCCACATCATCATAACCACCACGTTTTTTAAAATGTCTGTTCAAGGTGTTTTTCCTGTCACGATATCTTTGGGCACAATCCTCATTAATGCCCATTCTTATCCCATCCCATTGGTGTCTCCGGCTCTCAAGACCAAAGAATTGCTACAAGAAACTATTAATTAGAAAACATCTAATAGTTATGAAATTAAAATAAAAATAAAACATTACATTTTATACTTACATGAAGTGTGTGATATACAACAAGTTTATCGCTTTCGGGAACATTATCCCAACTTGGATAGTATGAAGGAACCCTCTCAATAGAAGTGGTGATTTGTCTTACAAAAAAACCTCCATTCTTCCCAGCAAACTTGTAAGTTACCCCCGAGGGATCAAGCTCAAGGGTTAGTCGCTTGTTCCCATTCCTAGAAAAATGCCTTTAATAAGTTTAGATTTCCCCCACGCCCCCGCACTCTCTTTGGTGGTTGCACTACGGTGATAAATACATACACATATACAAATATATACATAATACATTTAAATTAAAATAATCACAAATCTATATATTCATACATATGAAAATGTGTAATGGAAATATACAGACAAGTATTTAACTAGAACAAGTAACTTACAAGACTCGCAATCGACGGGGATGTTATGTGAATGTCCGTGGGGATCTTGACCTCCACCGTCGCCACCATGTGATGCAGCGTAGGTTGCCATACCTTCAAAAAACATTAAAGTAAATCAGAATCATCACTAATATACATTAAAAGTCAATCATAATTATCACTAATAAATGTATCCATACATTAAAAGTCATTAAGAATCATCACTAATATACTGTGCGTCTTCAAGATCATCGCTGTGGTCCTCGTCTGAAGTGTATGCGCCTTCATCTTCATCATCATCATCATCAATGAAACTTTCATCATCATCATTATTAATGAAACCTTCATCGTCCATAATCAGAGGGTTAAGACTTGAGTTACCACCTTCACCTAAAGCCGACACCATGGGCAAGTATCCTAGGTCGATAAACAAGTTACTACTAAATGATTGAGTGTCATGTACGATTGGTACTTGGACGATCGGGGGGTTAAGACTTGGGTCATCACCTTCAATGCTCGAATTGACAACCAAGTTATAATCTGATGATCGAGTGCCGTGCAATACATTTATCTCATTAATACCGGTACTTAGATCTTTCCAAAGGTGTCGATGGTGAACGTCTTCCACAACCCTCCACTTGTCGGCGGGGCGAGAAGGATCTTAGACATAGAATACTTGTTTAGCTTGTGTCGCTAAAATGTATTGTTGATCATCATACCATTCACTACCAACATAACTTTGACGGCTGTCATCGATAACAACAATATTGTTTTTCTTAGTTATCTGTCCGTTACCCAATGTGTTGAACCATTTACCATAGAATACTACAACTGATTAATCACCTAAATATTTTAACTCTATGATATCCTCAAGTTCACCATAATATGGTGTATCATCTTCTCCAAATGAAACGATACCACTATTCCGGGTGGTGGGTCGAAGGTCACGAATCGAACACCATTGACTATGCAAGCAATTTTGATTTTCAAAAAAAGAAATGCAGAACTGAAACATATAATTAACAAGCATACAAATTAACTGAGTTTTCTTAATTTATATATAAGATTCATCAATAAGAATATGCAAACCTATATACATACAATTTCTTTATACATACCTCTATATACAAACATACCTCTAAATATACAAACCTATACATACATATACAAATATAACATATATACATACGTACACATATACAAATACATAAATACACATAAACAAATAAATTAACCTAAAAAAACTATACATACATGTATAATCATACAAATTTCTTTAAAATAAAACAAATAACAAAAACCTAAAAAACCCTATACATAATACATACCCAAAGGAAAAACACAAAATTAACTAATATGACGACATGTCGTCGTGAAACATTTATAGGTCTAAAAAAGAGCCAAGAAAACTAGTATAACTTACTATCAGAAGAAGATGACACGCGGTGGCTCACGGGAAACGATTGTGATAGGGGTTACTCACGGGGAAGAAGGCTGAGGATTGTGATAGAGTGGCTCACGGGGACGACGATTGCTCACAGTGAAGAAGGCTGAGAGTTGCGCTGGCTCACTGGGACGAAGGACGATGAAAATCGCTAGTCTGGGAACCCTATGGCTGGAGAATGTTGGATGAGAATGGGATTTGGGGAAGAATGAAAAGTAGAAATCCTTTTTAAAGTCTGGGAACCCTAAAACGATGACAGGTCGTCGCCATAGGGTGGGCCCGACTAATTAATGATTCCTAGGTAAAGAAAAAATTCAAAATTCAAATTATAAAAACTTATTTACGACGACAGGTCGTTGTAATTAGTTGTTTTGATTGTTTTTTATTTAATTTTTGCGCACCTTATTTTATCCGGAAAAAAAACAAAAAAAAACATATTACGATGACGGGTCGTCGATATAGTGTTTTCACTCGGAGGCAAAGATTTCACTTAGCGCCATGTTGTCCCGCTCAACGTGTAACAACGACACGTCGTCGTAAATAGGGTAGGGCTCTCTAAAAATCCGGGCAGGTTTTTACCGACGTCACGTCGTCTTAAAAAACCAGCAGTTGCGACGATATTAGGTCGTCGGGATAGCCTCGACGTAGCAGGTACTTATTCTTGTAGTGTGGATTGTAATTTGAAATAACATAACTTCTAATTTCAGTGTCATATCTTCTAATTTCATTGTCATACATATAATATAAACCAGAAGAATGTTCACGTATTGGTTAAACATTCTATTATTTCGAAGAAGTATCAGCAGGAATATGACATTAGCCAGATTTTCCTATTTATTTAATGTAAGCGTGAATCCTAATTATAATCATAATCACAATCCTAATCAACGTTATGCGGTGGAGGAAGTTTGAAGACTATTGAGCATGTGGATTTGGTGGAGGATCATTTCCATCATCATCTGGTGGATTATTTTGAAGATCTACATGGCCGGAGAGATTTCCACGTAATGCGCCTACATGCAGGTCATAGAAAAGTAGAGGTCAGTGGATCAAGTCTAGCAAGAGAAATTAAATAAGTGCGAAAAAAGATATATATCAACACAAACCTTGAGATGTTCTGAGTTTCGTGCTTGCGGATGCATCTGTCACATTTGCTAAAACACATGAAATCAACAAGATACAACAAATAATCTTGGAGATGGTTTGGTTTGGTTTTATAATTTCCATATATATTGTCCCAAACATGTGAATTCTTGGAGATGGTCATCAGTATGTAACACTATTCTAATTAGTGTAAAGGACAAGTAGGACGTGTTTTACCATTTGAAGTTTGAACGAATATACCAACTTCTCATTTTCTTTAGCAACTTCTCATTAAAAACTATCTTCACGGAAAACAATTGTAAGGCCCCTTTCCCGGGTAACCTCACTTGTTGGATTTACTTATAAACATAGTCATAAATACTGAACTTAAATTAAAAACATTCATCATTCAATTACAAATCATTCGTCATTCAATTACATAATATAACATAACTTGACAGCGGAAGTCTTAACACATATATTAAAGTGGGATGTCAGTCTTGTGTCGGGTAACCTTCACGCCATCGCATGACCCTTTCTTCCTTTACCTGAAATGTATATTAAAAGTCAGCTAACGCCGGTGAGTTCTAGTTTAAAAACAATCATACATATTATTTATCTTATCATGAATATAATGTATATATGCATATTCGTACTTTTAAATATTCTTACTTTACTGTTCTCACATAACATTCATTGAGGGTATATACATATGTACATACATACTTTCTTTGAGAGAACACATATTGGCCATAATCTTAAGGGAGATCAACCCGTCATACTTGTCGCGAATGTCACGAAGACATCGCTGTCAGAACTACCGTCGTAGCCCATTTCATTACCGTCCGGCTCTAGAAAACCGTCTGTCATTCATTAATCCGTTCGACAACCTTTGTCCGTCCGCTCTTAAACCGTCCTACCGTCGTAGTCCGTCATTTTGTCCGTCTGCCCTAGGGCATCCGTTTCCCACGCGACCATTATGTGTGCAACCGTTCTTCCTTAGTTAAGGCATTTGCTTCGACCGTCCATTAATACCTTTTCATACGTCCTAGCTTGCGAAGGAACGTTTTTGTCCCGGTTGCAAAATAGTCACGTGGTCGTCCGTCTACCGAAGTAGCCGTTGTCATAGAAGGGTTTATAACGTTTACATTCATTCATAACATGCAATATATATGTAATATAAAGCAAGATTTCATTCTTTTACGGTATGTCCTTCTTTCATTCATTCTTTAAAATCATACGCTTCTTTCTTTATTCATAATTCATTTTCATATATAAGTATTTATATATATATGTATGATCACATTGACATTTATAACATTTATCATTTAGTGTATACACTTCAGCCCCAAAACATTTAAAATGATTTGCACATAACATAGAAGGGGGCACATAGAACTCACCTGATGAGTAGTTTCTGAAATACACTTAGCTAGCTACTGAGCACCACTAATGTTACTCACGATCTGTATAATAAAGTCATACACGTAAGGTAGTGCTCCTAGATGACACTAGACATTACTATGCTTGAATTCTAGTAGTTTTGATGGATTCGTTTATATCGAAACTTGGTAGTTTCGATAGGTTGCTTAAGTCGAAACTTGGTAGTTTCGATAGGTAACTTAGGTGTAATCTTAGCTTCAGATCGTGGGCATATCGAAACTATGGTAGTTTCGATAGGTCTGCATATATATATATATATATATATATATGTATATATATAAACTATGGTAGTTTCGATCGGTCTGTATATATATCGAAACTACGTAGTTTCGATGGGTCTGCACATATCGAAACTAAGTAGTTTCGATGGGTCTGCACAAACCATCTTCCCCAAAAATCTGAAGTTTCTGCATACGAATCTGATCGTGCCAATATCTCGATTTTTCTTAGATCAAAACGTTCGGTTTTCATTCTAGATGCTATACCTAAGCTCATTTTAAAGTTTCATCCGCAAAATCGTCATCTATTGGGCTAAAACCGAAAATCCTAAAAAAATCATAAAAACTCAGATTATGATTGAATGCTTACCTGGATTGGATTTCTGATTCGGAGAAGATGGTCATGAGCACAGCAGCAACGTTCTCCTGAATTCCCGAGTTGATTCGTCACTTTCTCTCTCTAGACCCGAGCTCTCTTCTCTCTCTCTAGAACTTGCGTGAGTGGGGAAATGAGCAGAGAAGAGGGCTGCCTTGCCTCTTATATGCCTGGGCTTCCGTCGGCCCATTGAAGCCGAGCCCAAGCCCGCTCCCTTTTGTTTAAATATTCCGACTAAGTCACCGGTCTCGCTATATTTATTCGTTTTATTATTTTTGGGATGTCACAAGTCTACCCTCCTTAGAAAGGTTTCGTCCTCGAAATCTGCTAATCGATAAACAACTAGGGATATAGTCCTCTCATTTCGTCTTCTTTTTCCCAAGTAGCTTCTGAACCCTTTCTGTGTTTCCATTGTACTTTTATTAATGGGATTGACTTATTGCGTAGTCGTTTCTCAGCTCGGTCAATAATGGCTATCGGTTCCTCTATATAATTTAGACTGTTATCCACTTCGATCTCGTCGTAAGGTATGTGAGCTGTGTCGTCAGCTAGGCACTTGCGTAGGTGCGACACGTGGAACGTAGGGTGTATTCTGCTAAGCTCGACGGGTAGGTCGAGTCTGTAAGCAACTTGACCCACTCTCGCCAAAATTTTGAAAGGTCCGACAAACCTTGGACTTAGTTTGCCACGTTTTCTGAACCGAATGATTCCTTTCCACGGTGATACTTTCAACAGTACCATGTCCCCTACTTGAAACTCTAAATCCCTCCTTCTCTTATCCGCGTATGATTTCTGTCTGTCTTTTGCGGCTTTCATTCGAGCCTTGATTTGATCAAATTTCTCGGAAGTAGCTTTGACCACTTCGAGACTTGCAAAATCCTTCTATCCAATTTCCCCCCAACAAACCGGGGTCCTACATTTCCTCCCATACAACATTTCAAACGACGGCATGCCAATAGTTGTGTGATAGCTGTTATATGAAAATTCTGCCAATGGTAGATGGCTGTCCCAACTCCCACCGAAGTCAATGATACAGGCCCGGAGCATGTCCTCCAAGGTCTGAATGGTCCTTTCCGATTGTCCATCGGTTTGGGGGTGGTAAGCGGTGCTGATGTTCAGTCTAGTGCCCATTGCTTCATTGAATTTCTTCCAAAACCTTGATGTGAATCTAGTATCCCTGTCGGACACAATTGACAGCGGCATACCATGTCTGCTCACAATTTCCTTGATAAATACTTCTGCTAGTCTTTCTGACGAAGAAGTCTCACGTATTGGCAAGAAGTGAGCACTTTTCGTCAAACAGTTGACGATCACCCAAATGGTATCATTGCCTTTAGCTGTTCACGGTAGCTTGGTAATGAAGTCCATTGTGATCTCTTCCCACTTCCATTCCGGTATAGGTAAAGGTTGCATTTTACCGCATGGTTTCTGGTGCTCGACCTTAACTAGTGAACACGTTAAGCACTTGTTCACGTATTCAGTCACATCACTCTTCATGCCAGGCCACCAGTATTCTTTCTTCAAGTCTTGATACATTTTGTTTGTCCCGGGGTGGATAGAATAACGAGACTTATGGGCCTCATCGAGTATTTTGGCTCTAAGCTCGCCAATCTTAGGTATCCACATCCGGCCAAACCTAGTTCGTACTCCGTATGCATTTGCATCTAAGTTCCCTTGTTGTCCTACTATTCTTTCCCGTTTCACATTTCTTTCTAACAGTGCTTCATCTTGTGCCTTTGATATTTCAACCATCAAGTCTGGTGTTATAATCAGCTGACACGCTTTGATCCGGATAGGTGCCGATTCTTCCTTTCTACTTAAAGCGTCAGCCACTATGTTTGCCTTGCCTGGATGGTACAATATCTCACAGTCATAGTCTTTCAGTAGCTCTAACCATCTTCTTTGTCTCATGTTTAATTCCTTTTGTTCGAAAAAGTACTTCTGGCTTTTGTGATCGGAGTAAATAGTGCATTTAACTCCATACAGATAGTGTCTCCATATTTTCAACGCGAAAACTACTGCTGCTAATTCTAGATCGTGTGTTGGGTAGTTAACCTCGGGAATCTTTAGTTGCCGCGATGCATAAGCAATTATCTTTCCTCGTTGCATGAGTACGCACCCTAAACCCTGCCCTGAAGCGTCAGAGTAGACTACCAAGTCTTCATTTCCCTCTGGTAGTGTTAAGACTGGAGCTTGGGTTAATCGTGCCTTAAGTTCCTCAAACGCGTTGTTTTGGGTTTGACCCCATTCATATTTCACTTCCTTCCGTGTCAGTTTAGTTAGTGGCGAGACTATCCTTGAGAAATTCTGAATGAACCTTCGATAGTAGCCTGCCAATCTCAGAAAACTTCGTATCTCTGTTGGTGTCTTTGGGACGTTCCATTCCTTTACTGTCTCGATCTTTGATGGATCTACCATGATTCCGTTTGGATTTATTACGTGACCTAGGAATTGGACTTCCCTAAGCCAGAACGCGCATTTGGAGAACTTTGCGTATAACTTTTCCTGCTTTAACACCTCCAGAACCTCTCTTAGGTGACAGTGGTGATCACCCTCGCTTTTTGAATACACCAGTATGTCATGTATAAAAACTTTCACCGATCGATCCAACATTGGTCGACATACTCTATTCATCAAATCCATGAATGCTACTGGTGCGCTGGTCAATCCGAAGGACATCACGAGAAACTCATAATTCCCATAACGCGTGCGAAACGCGGTCTTTGGTACGTCCTCTTCTCTTACTTTCAACTGATGGTAACCCGACCTAAGATCGATCTTTGAGAACCAACTCGCACCTTGCAGTTGATCAAAAAGGTCGTCTATTCTAGGTAGTGGGTATTTGTTCTTTACTGTTCTCTTGTTCAATTCGCGGTAGTCGATGCACATGCGCATACTGCCGTCCTTCTTCTTTACAAATAGTACCGGAGCTCCCCATGGTGAGATGTTCGGTCTAATAAATCCTTTCTCGGTTAGTTCCTCTAGTTGAGACATTAATTCTTTCATTTCTGACGGAGCCAATCGGTAGGGGGCTTTGGCAAAGGGCTCAGCTCCTGGCAGTAAGTCAATCTGAAATTCTATTTCTCGATCGGGTGGTAACCTCGATAGATCCTCAGGGAATACTTCCGGAAAGTTGCACACCACGGGTACATTCTTGAGTTCATTCATTTTCGTTCTGTCATCAATAACATATGCCAGATAAGCTTCGCAACCGCGCCTCATGTAACTTTCGGCCTTGATCATCGAGATGATGTTCGGCATCGTGCAATTCCAATCCCCATAAACCGTAATTGGGCTGCCGCTTGGAGCCTTGAGGTGTATCCTCTTACGTTTACATATGATTTGAGCTTCATTGGCAGCTAGCCAATCCATACCCAATACTATATCGAATCCTCCCAAGGTGAGAAGGAATAATCTAGAAGGAAACTTATGTCCCTCTATTTCTATGATGCAATCCTCTGTTACTTGGAATACTGCCGAATTTTTACCAACGGCAGTTTGTACGCTAAAGGCCTTTACTATGGTGTTGATAGTGCAATCCAGTTTACGACTAAATGCATTTGATATGAAGCTTTTACTAGCACAAGAATCAAATAAAATAGCAGCACGTTCATCATTAACTAGAAACGTACCTGACACGACATCAGGATTTCCCCTTGCTTCTTCCTCAGTTAAGGCATAGGCCCGAGTCCTTGCCTTTTGTTGTTCCTGCTCCCTCTCCTTTCCCGAACCAGATTGGCTGGCCTTCGTGCAGTTCTTTGTCAGATGTCCAAACAATCCACATACTTGACATTTGACGTCCTTCAAACAATCTCGGGAGTAGTGCCCCGGCCTCCCGCACTTATAACACACGGTGGTGCCGATTCGACACTCGCCCAGATGTTGCCTTCCACATCTCTTGCGTGTTTCATATCCGTCCAACCTTGGTTTCTTAATTTTAGCTGTTTCTTTCCCTTTTCCGGTGCCTCTAGACGGGTTCTCCCACTTTCTCTTTTGTGTCTCAGGTGCCGGGTCCTCATTGGCATAATCGTCGTAGACGATTCCAGACAGGTTGACTACCGACTCGAAGGTCGAGGGTAGGTTAACTTTTACATGAACACGGACCCGCTGTGGCAATCCCTTAACATAGTACTTGATCAAACGATCTTTAGTTTCCACCAGGTGTGGTACTAGTTGAGCTAGTTCATTGAATCTTGATGTATACTGGCGATGAGTCTTGCTGCCAGCCTTGAAGTTTAGGAACTCATTCTCCACACGATCAATCTCGTTCTGTGGGCAGAACTTTTGAATTATGAGCTTTTTCAAGTCTTCCCAAGTCATGTTGTTGATAGCATTGGGAGACTTAGTTCTTTGAATGTTCCTCCACCAGCTTAGTGCTTCGTTGGTGAAAGAATGAGTAACGTACTTAACAGCTTGATCTGGTCGACACTCGCTGATGTTGATGACAGCGTTCATCCTCTCGACCCACTCGAACGTGGCCACCGAATCCTTGGTTCCATCAAACTTAGGTGGGTCTCTGTCCTTGAATCCTTTGTAAGTACACCCACGATTGCTTGATGCCACTTTTACTTCATCCCCGTCACTGTCATAAATTTTCTCTTCATTGTTCCCTTCATCCTCTTCTTTACTTTTCTTTAGTGCCTCAGATAGTGGTCAGGCAATATGTTCTTCAGAGTAAGTACGACCTCGCGGGCAATAGCATCTCTGACTTCGGGTTCTAACTGTATAGGCCCTGGACTATCGTTCCCAGTTGGTGTCACATCTGTTTCGTGCACGCTCTCAGTGTGTTCTGCGTGTACACTCTCTTCCTCTTCATGTCTTTGCTTCAATGGAGGTCTACCTACTCGGCCAGTGCGACCGCCTCGTCGTCCTATTCTTCCTCCACCAGCCATAAATTCTTAATTTCCTGATAGTTATAAAGGGAATACATCAATGTCATTTTCTTCAGATCATAGTTTGGAACAGTACGAGCAAGGTAAATTATTAATTATAGTGACCGGTTTGTGATTACTAATTTACATTGCTTTTCGGGTTCAAAACTCTTCAAATGAGTTGTGACATTGACATCTATTTGTTTAAGTTAAGGTATCTATTCTTATCCAAGAGCATTAACCTTAGTACTTACTTACCGTGCTGCGTTGGCGTTGGTTACCCATACTGACATCCATGCATTGGTCCCATAATCAGTTTGAGTCCAGACATTTAGGGATGTCTGAATCTCTCAAACTATTGCTCTGATACCAACTTGTAAGGCCCCTTTCCCGGGTAACCTCACTTGTTGGATTTACTCATAAACATAGTCATAAATACTGAACTTAAATTAAAAACATTCATCATTCAATTACAAATCATTCGTCATTCAATTACATAATATAACATAACTTGACAGCGGAAGTCTTAACACATATATTAAAGTGGAATGTCAGTCTTGTGTCGGGTAACCTTCACGCCATCGCACGACCCTTTCTTCCTTTACCTGAAATGTATACTAAAAGTCAGCTAACGCTGGTGAGTTCTAGTTTAAAGACAATCATACATAATATTTATCTTATCATGAATATAATGTATATATGTATATTCGTACTTTTAAATATTCTTTACTTTACTGTTCTCACATAACATTCATTGAGGGTATATACATATGTACATACATACTTTCTTTGAGAGAACACATATTGGCCATAATCTTAAGGGAGATCAACCCGTCATACTTGTCGCGAATGTCACAAAGACATCGCTGTCAGAACTATCGTCGTAGCCCATTTCATTACCGTCCGGCTCTAGAAAACCATCCGTCATTCATTAATCCGTCCGGCAACCTTTGTCCGTCCGCTCTTAAACCGTCCTACCGTCGTAGTCCGTCATTTTGTCCGTCTGCCCTAGGGCATCCGTTTCCCACGCGACCATTATGTGTGCAACCGTTCTTCCTTAGTTAAGGCATTTGCTTCGACCGTCCATTAATACCTTTTCATACGTCCTAGCTTGCGAAGGAACGTTTTTGTCCCGGTTGCAAAATAGTCACGTGGTCGTCCGTCTACCGAAGTAGCCGTTGTCATAGAAGGGTTTATAACGTTTACATTCATTCATAACATGCAATATATATGTAATATAAAGCAAGATTTCATTCTTTTACGTTATGTCCTTCTTTCATTCATTCTTTAAATCATACGCTTCTTTCTTTATTCATAATTCATTTTCATATATAAGTATTTATATATATATATCTATGATCACATTTACATGTATAACATTTATCATTTAGTGTATACACTTCAGCCCCAAAACATTTAAAATGATTTGCACATAACATAGAAGGGGGCACATAGAACTCACCTTATGAGTAGTTTCTGAAATACACTTAGCTAGCTACTGAGCGCCACTAATGTTACTCACGATCTGTATAATAAAGTCATACACGTAAGGTAGTGCTCCTAGATGACACTAGACATTACTATGCTTGAATTCTAGTAGTTTTGATGGATTCGTTTATATCGAAACTTGGTAATTTCGATAGGTTGCTTAAGTCGAAACTTGGTAGTTTCGATAGGTAACTTACGTGTAATCTTAGCTTCAGATCGTGGGCATATCGAAACTATGGTAGTTTCGATAGGTCTGCATATATATATATATATATGTATATATATAAACTATGGTAGTTTCGATCGGTATGTATATATATCGAAACTATGTAGTTTCGATGGGTCTGCACAAACCATCTTCCCCAAAAATCTGAAGTTTCTGCATGCGAATCTGATCGTGCCAATATCTCGATTTTTCTTAGATCAAAACGTTCGGTTTTCATTCTAGATGCTATACCTAAGCTCATTTTAAAGTTTCATCCGCAAAATCGTCATCTATTGGGCTAAAACCGAAAATCCTAAAAAAATCATAAAAACTCAGATTATGATCGAACGCTTACCCGGATTGGATTTCTGATTCGGAGAAGATGGTCACGAGCACAACAGCAACGTTCTCCTGAATTCTCGAGTTGATCCGTCACTTTCTCTCTCTAGACCCGAGCTCTCTTCTCTCTCTCTAGAACTTGCGTGAGTGGGGAAATGAGCAGAGAAGAGGGCTGCCTTGCCTCTTATATGCCTGGGCTTCCCTCGGCCCATTGAAGCCGAGCCCAAGCCCGCTCCTTTTTGTTTAAATATTCCGACTAAGTCACCGGTCTCGCTATATTTATTCGTTTTATTATTTTTGGGATGTCACAACAATCAAAATATTCATGAGTGCTAGAGATCAAAATAAAGATTTGACTATATTCTAGCAATACAATATTTGACTTTTCAACAAGTTTATTGATACGGTAAATTCAGAAAATGTATTTATTATAAATCAAATTCCCCGATTTATATTTTTACTTTTAAACGTCCTCAAGTATACTCGGACGATCCCGAGAAAATGTCTTCAAAAAGAACGAAAACTTCGAAAACACCCCAAAATAATATGATGAAATGCCAGCCAATAAATAATTAAAAAACTAAAAACCCACTTCGAAAGTTAGTTTTTATTTAAAAAAAAAATTAAAACATGACATTGTAGTTTGCAACTACTATTTGTTAAAAAATGGAATCGGTTGGTTTACGACCTTTCCGCCGGCAGCTTCAAATAATTTAGTTTGTCTAATTATTTTCTTATTAAAAATTAGTTTTAGAATAACTTTTATAATTTTTAAAATACAATATTTTATAAAATTTTGAGTAGAGTATTACTAGGTAGTTATTTTTGTTGAAATCTAATAATTCATTCAACTTAGGATAAAAGGCTTATTATAAATATTTTATTATTATTGTATAACATGGGTAATATTTCTGTAATTTGTACCTGTTTGAACTCCTATTGAATATTATGGTTAAGTTGGTGGTTATATGAAACGCCAATAACAAAAGGACATGTCTATAAATTGTTTCGTCGATTCAATAACGTCTGTTGATCGTAAGGAATTCTTAGTCACTGGGACTGATTTTTAAACATGGGATCGTGTTCTTAATCACATCGTATGGCTGGCAACGGGGCATTGCTAACAAATTTTAAATCTAGTTTTGGTGTGGACACTAATGTGGAAGGAAACGACTTCAAATTCATAAAAGGAACGAGTAATATATGTTGAAGTGAATCTTGGTGAAACAAACACATGCATTAAGGGGGTATACAATGTTCCTAGTCTTGATTTGAAACACCTTAAAAATTAGGGAAAATTCCTAAAATGAAAACTTTTAAAAAGTTTTTCACAAAAACAAGCATAGAAAAGGCAACTACCTCAAAATGAAATGAATTTTCGTCGAGATGCTACCTAAATTCGGCGACTTTGCCGAGGTCACGTGGCTTCACTCTTTAACTTACACGTGTCAATTTCGACTGAAAATTTTAAAAACTCAAGAAAATCGCACAAACATGTTTTCGGCAAATTTTTAAAAATTTTCGGCGTTCAGAAGCTAGTCAGCCTCGCCGAGTTCAGTGTATCATTTCTAGGCGTTTCGCCTAGATTGCATTACCCGGCGGCCTAAGATTAAAATAATTAGGCGTTTTGTTCTAAGATTAAAATAATCAAACGTTTTCTTCTAACATTAAAATAATCAGGCGTTTTGTTCTAAAATTATAATAATCGGGCGTTTTGTCCTAAAATTAAAATAATCAGACGTTTTGTTCTAAGATTTAAAAAATCTGACATTTTGTTCTAAGATTAAAAAAAGATGGCGTTTTGTTCTAGTTTTTAAATAATCAGGCGTCTCGCCTACTTTTCTTCAAAAGTAGGCGTCTCGCCGGACTGTTCTTTAAACATCGGCGTCCGCGCCGACTTTACGTGTATATATATAAATATACACGTAACGTTCATTGTGTATTTTTAACTTAACTAAAAGAAAAATGAAATTAGTCACTCCGCAAAATCAGGGAAAATACCATCCAAGCTGTAATCGGTGAACTCGGAAAATATGTGTGTGTCCCAAGGGTGGGGGATGTATGAAGCCTTGTGTTCAAACATCCTCCAGGGTGACGGTGGGTTCTATAGGTAGGGATGATTGACTAGCTCCTATTTGAACACGCATCGCTCGTGATGTTGTCGTCTCTCCATTATCTTCAATATCTCCTTTTTTCTTTACTTTTAATCACTCGTGTAATTTTATATTTATGTTCTGTTTTTTATTAATTAAGGCAAAAGTTTATGTAATGTGTATTGTAACTTTTATTTGTAATGTTTTATATTATAATGAATATTAGGTGGTTATTGGTTAACAACATCATTAATTCCATTAGAAAAGAATTTGAACATAAATAAATTTCAACTTGACATAATAAGCAAATTCAAATCAGTTTATTACGAAATATGTTAGAAATTATACCCAACTAATAACAAACATATTCTTAGTCTTTTAACTTGATTCTTCAAGCACCTCTCTTTTTCTTCTTCCTTGTTGTTCGACCTTAGCAGGATGAGCACAACTTACAAAACCACAATTTGATCCCTATTCATGTAATTAGGTCAACAAAATAGAAGAGAAGATTATAAAAAAAAATTGTCCTTACCATCCAACAACAACAATGAAACCGGTGTCCTGGATTTTTTTACGTCCATGAGGGACGAATCGTGGTTCCAAACCCATATGAACAAACGACCAGACTATTTGTGTTCATTATCAAAGAGATAGACGGATTATAAAGGTTCAAAAAAATCTTATATTATAAATAAAAAATAAATATTGTAATACAATGTTATAGTTTCAAAAAAAATTTACATTATAAATCTTACAATGTAATCTTAAAATTAAAAAAATTAAAAATAACCGGGTGAAACACCGAGTTTATATGAATAATTGGGCGAAATGCCGAGTGTTTTAAAATTCGGCGAGCAAGAAGAACCGGGCGAAACGCCGAGTCTTTTAAAAAACCGGGCGAAACGCCGAGTCTTTTAAGAAACCGAGCGAAAGGCCGAGTTTTTTTGAAAAACCCGGCGTAACGCCAAGTTCTTTGAAAACAATGGGGCGAAATGCCGAGTCCTTTAATATGAACATATTCGAAAGTTAAATTTCATAAACTAATGGTTAATATAAAAATACAATTATAAAAATTTAGTAATTCGAATCAAGGACTAATTAGAATTGGTGATTAACAATTAAGTAATTAACCAGTGTCAAGTATCCGGTTTTGATAACCGTTGCTCAATGCAGTCACTATCTTGTTTGTTAATAATTTGTCAAACTTAGTAAAACGGGTCATGTCTTTGTGACTTCTTATTAGTAAAATCAGTGATCACTAAACTTGCAATCTGAACCTTTAAGCAATATGTTTTCTCCGAATTGTTTTCAAGTAATTTAAAGATTGTGCTTTTTAATATGATTTTCTAAATTAATTCAAGTTTCAAGTAGTTTTCTTAATTGACACTATCCACGAATTCCCTATGGATACGACACTCTATTTCATTATACTACAGTCAAAGTTAGCTAGGGATTAAGTTTTAATATATATTTTTGATTTACCTTGCCAGCGCGATCAAATATCCCTCAGGAACGGCGTGCTGCAACGGCGTCGTGCGGCTCCCACGGCAACACCGCCGCCTCCCCATTATGTCGACGAGCGGGTTCCCAGCGTTGCATGAAAAATAGGAACATTAAAAATGAACCGTTAGAGAATCAACAGAAAAAATGGTTTGTTTTAGAAAGAGTGCTTAGATATTTTGACATTGCTCTTGGTGAAACGCGTCGAACCAAAGACCAAGTTACTTCAAAATGGGGAAGATTGGATTTGAATATGAGTAATTTCAACAAACTCTACATGCAAGCGTCGTGTTTATTTAATTTTTTACTTATATATATATACATATATATATATTTATTAAATATTTAGTAGCTAAGTTTAATTTTAAAACATATGTCGAGACATCGTTGGGCGAACGGAAGCAGCGATTCAGATGTAATCAAGAGAGCGTTGAGTGACTGCCAAAAAGTGTATGATAAGAAAGGCTTCTCGAGTCTATGTGGATGTATTTTTAGTTTTAGTTTATTTTATTTTTATGAGTTAAATGAATTAGTTACTTAAATTGTGCTTTTTAATTTTCAATTAAAAAAAATTATGTTAGTGCCTTCATGGTTTGGGTGCCCCCACCTACGTGGATTCGTGCGGTTTTTGTGGATTCAAATGACGTGTCACAGTCTCATTGATGGATACGTGGCTTCTTGAGGCTTCATGGTTTGGGTGACCCGTCCACCCTAATAAAAAAACTTCTAGATATATGTCAAACCGTATTGATTTGAAATAAGCTCTAGCGTAGTTTGCAAAAAAATCCAGATATATCAAATATAGCGACGGTGAAAAAGATCAGAATTCAACAGTTGGATGCAACTTTCAAATAACATATCTTCTAATTTCATTGTCATAACATATATTCTAATTTCATTGTCATACATATAATATAAACCAGAAGAATGCTCACGTATTGGTTAAACATTCTATTATTCCGAAGAAGTATCAGCACGAATATGACATTAGCCAGATTTTCCTATTTATTTAATGTAAGCGTGAATCCTAATTATAATCATAATCCTAATCACTGTTATGCGGTGGAGGAAGCTCGTAGACTATTGGGCATGTGGATTTCGTGGAGGATCATTTCCATCATCATCTGGTGGATTATTTTGAAGATCTACATGGCTGGAGAGATTTCCACGCAATGAGCCTACATGCAGGTCATAGAGAAGCAGAGGTTAGTGGATCAAGCTTAGCAAGAGAAATTAAATAAGTGCGAAAAAATATATATATCAACACAAACCTTGAGATGTTCTGAGTTTCGTGCTTGCGGATGCATCTGTCACATTTGCTAAAACACATGAAATCAACAAGATACAACAAATAACAGCACCAAGTCTGTGCCCCATTTCTTCAACGAGAGTAATTCTTTTGTTTGGTTTTATAATTTCCATCTATTTCAATGGTGTTTATATATTGTCCCAAACATGTGAATTCTTGGAGATGGTCATCAGTATGTAACACTATTCTAATTAGTGTAAAGGACAAGTAGGACGTGTTTTACCATTTGAAGTTTGAACGAATATACCAACTTCTCATTTTCTTTAGCAACTTCTCATTAAAAACTATCTTCACTGAAAACAATCAAAATATTCATGAGTGCTAGAGATCAAAATAAAGATTTGAGTATATTCTAGCAATACAATATTTGACTTTTCAACAAGTTTATTGATACGGTAAATTCAGAAAATGTATTTATTATAAATCAAATTCCCCGATTTATATTTTTACTTTTAAACGTCCTCAAAGTATACTCGTATGATCAAGAGAAAATGTCTCCAAAAAGAACGAAAACGTTCGAAAACACCCCAAAATAATATGATGAAATGCCAGCCAATAAATAATTAAAAAACTAAAAACCCACTTCGAAAGTTCGTTTTTATTTAAAAAAAAAATTAAAACATGACATTGTAGTTTGCAACTACTATTTGTTAAAAAATGGAATCGGTTGGTTTACGACCTTTCCGCCGGCAGCTTCAAATAATTTAGTTTGTCTAATTATTTTCTTATTAAAAATTAGTTTTAGAATAACTTTTATAATTTTTAAAATACAATATTTTATAAAATTTTGAGTAGAGTATTACTAGGTAGTTATTTTTGTTGAAATCTAATAATTCATTCAACTTAGGATAAAAGGCTTATTATAAATATTTTATTATTATTGTATAACATGGGTAATATTTGTGTAATTTGTACCTGTTTGAACTCCTATTGAATATTATGGTTAAGTTGGTGGTTATATGAAACGCCAATAACAAAGGGACATGTCTATAAATTGTTTCGTCGATTCAATAACGTCTTTTGATCATAAGGAATTCTTAGTCACTGGGACTGATTTTTAAACATGGGATCGTGTTCTTAATCACATCATATGGCTGGCAACGGGGCATTGCTAACAAATTTTAAATCTAGTTTTGGTGTGGACACTAATGTGGAAGGAAATGACTTCAAATTCATAAAAGGAACGAGTAATATATGTTGAAGTGAATCTTGGTGAAACAAACACATGCATTAAGGGGCTATACAATGTTCCTAGTCTTGATTTGAAACACCTTAAAAATTAGGGAATATTCCTAAAATGAAAACTTTTAAAAAGTTTTTCACAAAAACAAGCATAGAAAAGTCAACTACCTCAAAATGAAATTAATTTTCGTCGAGATGCTACCTAAACTCGGCGACTTTGCCGAGGTCACGTGGCTTCACTCTTTAACTTACACGTGTCAATTTCGACTGAAAATTTTAAAAACTCAAGAAAATCGCACAAACATGTTTTCTGCAAGTTTTTAAAAATTTTCGGCGTTCAGAAGCTTGTCAGCCTAGCCGAGTTCAGTGTATCATTTCTAGGCGTTTCGCCTAGATTGCATTACCCGGCGGCCTAAGATTAAAATAATTAGGCGTTTTGTTCTAAGATTAAAATAATCAAGCGTTTTCTTCTAACATTAAAATAATCAGGCGTTTTGTTCTAAAATTATAATAATCGGACGTTTTGTTCTAAAATTAAAATAATCAGACATTTTGTTCTAAGATTTAAAGAATCTAACATTTTGTTCTAAGATTAAAAAAAGATGGCGTTTTGTTCTAGTTTTTAAATAATCAGGCGTCTCGCCAACTTTTCTTCAAAAGTAGGCGTCTCGCCTACTTTTCTTCAAAAGTAGGCGTTTCACCGGACTGTTCTTAAAACATCGGCGTCTGCGCCGACTTTACCTGTATATATATAAATATACACGTAACGTTCATTGTGTATTTTTAACTTAACTAAAAGAAAAATGAAATTAGTCACTCCAAAAAATCAGGGAAAATACCATCCGAGCTGTAATCGGTGAACTCGGAAAATATGCGTGTGTCCCAAGGGTGGGGGAAGTATGAAGCCTTGTGTTCAAACATCCTCCAGGGTGACGGTGGGTTCTATAGGTATGGATGATTGACTTGCTCCTATCTGAACACACATCGCTGGTGATGTTGTCGTCTCTCCATTATCTTCAATATCTCCTTTTTTCTTTACTTTTAATCACTCGTGTAATTTTTATATTTATGTTCTGTTTTTTATTAATTAAGGCAAAAGTTTATGTAATGTGTATTGTAACTTTTATTTGTAATGTTTTATATTATAATGAATATTAGGTGGTTATTGGTTAACAACATCATTAATTCCATTAGAAAAGAATTTGAACATAAATAAATTTCAAGTTGACATAATAAGCAAATTCAACTCAGTTTATTATGAAATATGTTAGAAATAAAACCCAACTAATAACAAACATATTCATTGTCTTTTAACTTGATTCCTCAAGCACCTCTCTTTTTCTTCTTCCTTGTTGTTCGACCTTAGCAATCCATTAATGATGTCTGTAGCTCTTGGACTTAGAGGAGGATGAGCACAACTTACAAAACCACAATTTGATCCCTATTCATGTAATTAGTTCAACAAAATAGAAGAGAAGATTATAAAAAAAAATTGTCCTTATCATCCAACAACAACAATGAAACCGGTGTCCTGGATTTTTTTAAGTCCATGAGGGACGAATCGTGGTTCCAAACCCATATGAACAAACGACCAGACTATTTGTGTTCATTATCAAAGAGATAGACGGATTATAAAGGTTCAAAAAAATCTTATATTATAAATAAAAAATAAATATTGTAATACAATGTTATAGTTTCAAAAAAAATTTACATTATAAATCTTACAATATAATCTTAAAATTAAAAAAATTAAAAATAACCGGGTGAAACACCGAGTTTATATGAATAATTGGGCGAAATGCCGAGTGTTTTAAAATTCGGCGAGCAAGAAGAACCGGGCGAAACGCCGAGTCTTTTAAAAAACCGGGTGAAACGCCGAGTCTTTTAAGAAACCGAGCGAAAGGCCGAGTTTTTTTGAAAAACCCAGCGAAACGCCGAGTTCTTTGAAAACAATGGGGCGAAACGCCGAGTCCTTTAATATGAACATATTCGAAAGTTAAATTTCATAAACTAATGGTTAATATAAAAATACAATTATAAAGATTTAGTAATTCGAATCAAGGACTAATTAGAATTGGTGATTAACAATTAAGTAATTAACCAGTGTCAAGTATCCGGTTTTGATAACCGTTGCTCAATGCAGTCACTATCTTATTTGTTAATAATTTGTCAAACTTAGTAAAACGGGTCATGTCTTTGTGACTTCTAATTAGTAAAATCAGTGATCATTAAACTTGCAATCTGAACCTGTAAGCAATATGTTTTCTCCGAATTGTTTTCAAGTAATTTAAAGATTGTGCTTTTTAATATGATTTTCTAAATTAATTCAAGTTTCAAGTAGTTTTCTTAATTGACAATATCCACGAATTCCCTATGGATACTACACTCTATTTCATTATACTACAGTCTAAGTTAGCTAGGGATTAAGTTTTAATATATATTTTTGATTTACCTTGCCGGCGCGATCAAATATCCCTCAGGAACGGTGTGTTGCAACGGCGTCGTGCGGCTCCCACGGCAACACCGCCGCCTCCCCATTATGTCGACGAGCGGGTTCCCAGCGTTGCATGAAAAATAGGAACATTAAAAATGAACCGTTAGAGAATCAACAGAAAAAATGGTTTGTTTTAGAAAGAGTGCTTAGATATTTTGACATTGCTCTTGGTGAAACGCGTCGAACCAAAGACCAAGTTACTTCAAAATGGGGAAGATTGGATTTGAATATGAGTAAATTCAACAAACTCTACATGCAAGCGTCGTGTTTATTTAATTTTTTACTTATATATATATATATATATATTTATTAAATATTTAGTAGCTAAGTTTAATTTTAAAACATATGTCGAGACATCGTTGGGCGAACGGAAGCAGCGATTCAGATGTAATCAAGAGAGCGTTGAGTGACTGCCAAAAAGTGTATGATAAGAAAGGCTTCTCGAGTCTACGTGGATGTATTTTTAGTTTTAGTTTATATTATTTTTTATGAGTTAAATGAATTAGTTAATTAAATTGTGCTTTTTAATTTTCAATTAAAAAAAAATTATGTTAGTGCCTTCATGGTTTGGGTGCCCCCACCTACGTGGATTCGTGCGGTTTTTGTGGATTCAAATGACGTGTCACAGTCTCATTGATGGATACGTGGCTTCTTGAGGCTTCATGGTTTGGGCGACCCGTCCACCCTAATAAAAAAACTTCTAGATATATGTCAAACCGTATTGATTTGAACTAAGCTCTAGCGTAGTTTGCAAAAAAATCCAGATATATCAAATATAGCGACGGTGAAAAAGATCAGATTTCAACAGTTGGATGCTACTTTCAAATAACATATCTTCTAATTTCATTGTCATAACATATATTGTAATTTCATTGTCATACATATAATATAAACCAGAAGAATGTTCACGTATTGGTAAACATTCAATTATTTCGAAGAAGTATCAGCAGGAATATGATATTAGCCAGATTTTCCTATTTATTTAATGTAAGCGTGAATCCTAATTATAATCATAATCACAATCCTAATCACTGTTATGCGGCGGAGGAAGCTCGTAGACTATTGGGCATGCGGATTTCGTGGAGGATCATTTCCATCATCATCTGGTGGATTATTTTGAAGATCTACCTGGCCGGAGAGATTTCCACGTAATGCGCCTACATGCAGGTCATAGAGAAGCAGAGGTTAGTGGATCAAGCTTAGCAAGAGAAATTAAATAAGTGCGAAAAAATATATATATCAACACAAACCTTGAGATGTTCTGAGTTTCGTGCTTGCGGATGCATCTGTCACATTTGCTAAAACACATGAAATCAACAAGATACAACAAATAACAGCACCAAGTCTGTGCCCCATTTCTTCAACGAGAGTAATTCTTTTGTTTGGTTTTATAATTCCCATCTATTTCAATGGTGTTTATATATTGTCCCAAACATGTGAATTCTTGGAGATGGTCATCAGTATGTAACACTATTCTAATTAGTGTAAAGGACAAGTAGGACGTGTTTTACCATTTGAAGTTTGAACGAATATACCAACTTCTCATTTTCTTTAGCAACTTCTCATTAAAAACTATCTTCACTGAAAACAATCAAAATATTCATGAGTGCTAGAGATCAAAATAAAGATTTGACTATATTCTAGCAATACAGTATTTGACTTTTCAACAAGTTTATTGATACGGTAAATTCAGAAAATGTATTTATTATAAATCAAATTCCCCGATTTATATTTTTACTTTTAAACGTCCTCAAAGTATACTCGTACGATCCAGAGAAAATGTCTCCAAAAAGAACGAAAACGTTCGAAAACACCCCAAAATAATATGATGAAATGCCAGATATTAAATAATTAAAAAACTAAAAACCCACTTTGAAAGTTCGTTTTTATTTTTTATTTTTTATATATATTTTTTTTAATTCTAGATTTCTCATTCCAAACAACAAGGCAAATTACATAAGGATAGCACGTAGACGCGCAACAAACTGCGCCGCCATCCCCTTCTGAATAGAAAACCCTAATCTACTAAAAACAAAGCCTCGCCCCTGAGGAGTCGTAAAGTTGCTGTGGACCACACGCTGAACTCTAGCCAAGAACCGAACCGCCACCGGCGCCAAGGAGCCGAACGTGTCAAACGCCAGGGGGACAAAGGCATGCTGATTATCCTCACAAGCTTTCCCGTGCTTTTCCACCTTCTTTGACTCTGCTTTCATAACCGCTTGCCCCGTCACAAACCCAGTTTCCCGCAACCCAGCAAGGGGGGATACACCTGTGAGATCGACACAAGCATGTTTCCCGCCCTCCCAACCAAAAACTAGCACGTCCGTCGGGCGTAGGGTGGACCTCCCTTCCGCCGGGTCCGTAAGAAAATTAACCGGTGCCTCTTTCTTTGCCGAGATCCCTGCTCGTCTGAGAATATCTATTAACGCGTCTCGAACAAAGTCATGGCGATACTTAAACCCCGGCAGCTCTCTACAGTGTAACGCATGCTCCCCGTATTTATCTAGGCATGCTTTACGGCAGACTGGGCAAGTTTCATCATTCGGGAACATGGGGATCATCAGACGGTACTTAAGGATTGACCGGTACTCCACCGCTGACATACGTTGACCCAGACCTTCAATAGGAATAACAGTTAAGAAATCCTGAGCGTGAGGCCTCTGTAAGCATTCAATGACGGCTTTCTGGCGGGGGGACAAATGGAAATCTTCTCCCAAACTTTGTGCGATTCGACAACAAAGGGCATTCGCCAAAGTTTTCTGTGGTTTTTTGGGGGCGGTGTCCTTGTTAGAGAAACCGCCGAGATCAAAATCAGGGAGAGATTCATGCAATCGATCCAAGGCGCTGGCATAATCCGGGTCAGTGGTAGCAACCCCACTGTTACGTAAGATGTGGTCCTGCAACTCCCAAGATTGAGACCTGGAAGCCATAAAGGCATAGGCAGCCACATCCCGTGCCGACAGAAGGCCCAACCCACCAAGCCGCATCGGCAAGGTCGCGATCCGCCACTGTAGTTCACCAAAAAAAGGGCCCCCACATACGACAATGTCTTCTAATGCCTCTCGAAGACCTTTATCAAAACATGAAACCGCATCATCCACAAAGGGGGGTTGGCAAGTTCGCAAACCAAATAGCAACTTTGCAACCCCCATACAAGATCTAAGCAAGAGGAGTTCGCTTTGAGGATCCCGCAACAAGGGAAGGTGTCCCATGATGCCAACAGCTCGGGTTGCCCTCTTAGCCGTTAGACCACTAATAAAACTGGCATCACAGCTGACTGCCCCTCCTAGCAGTTTGACACCTCTCTCCGGCCTCCCAATCTCACTGGGGAAAAGCCCTGGTCGGACCTTCACCCCGTTGCATGTCGGCCAAAATACCTCAGTTTTTCTAATATTAAGCCGTAGCCCCAAGGCCGGACCCTCCGAACCGATGATGTCAAGAGCTTTAGCAACCTGAACAGCGTCCCCGATAACCGTCCCGTCATCCAAGTACCAAGCATGGAAGGGGAGTTTGCAGTTTTCCTGCACCTGGAGCACTAAGGGGTGTAAGGCTAGGGCAAAAAGCAAAGGTCCCAATGGATCCCCCTACTGGACCCCCGTGAATGCCCCTATGCGGTCATTCCCCACGTATAGCCTAGCAGGCTGGGCATACAGAAATTGAACCCACGGGAATATGGAGGGGCATTGGCGATGGACCTCGCGAAGCAAAACCGAACGGTCAACTAAGTTGAAAGCGTTGGAAAAATCAACCGTAAGCATGGCCAGCGAGCCATCTGAATGAAAAGAATTAAGGAACTTGTTAGCGCTGTGCAGCACCGCCTCCGCCCCATTGGGGACCCCCACCCCAAATTGATAGTCCCCCAAGTACTTAACAGCTTCTTTCCCAACTTTCTTCATGGCTACTTTGGAGACCAATCTTCTCCAAATTGCACCCACAGCAATGGGGCGAATTCCATTATCAGGCTTCAACAAAGGGGTTAGGGGGGCCGAAGCAACAAAATCCGCGAGCACCCTAGGACATAGCCCCCCTAGCCAAAGGTTTACCACTTCAGTGATGGCAGTAAGCAGTCCCGAGGTAGTCGCCGACCCCTCTCCGCTAAGAGCGTCCAACAGGTGTTGGGCCCGGAGACCATCACGCCCACAAGATGTCCCTTTCGAGAAAGATTTCACACACCTGTGGACGCAGTCTTCATCCACGGATAACGCAGGTTGGGAAAGAGGAGTTGAAGGGAGGTTCGGGGGCGGCGCGAAGGGATGTTTGTCGATAAGGGCTTGCATGGTAGATTCCCCCCAGGGAGCAACCCCACTGGAACACAACACCTTAACTGCAGCAGTGAAGTGACCATCACTCACTTTCCTGAGACATTGCTTGATGTTGGGGCTAACCTCCTCAGGTATCTCCCGGTGTGCCTCCCCCCCACGCACGACCCCTTCTCCAGTATCGGCGAGGAAGGAATTGACCAAAACCTCAAAACCAGAGCCCTCCTTCCACATAGCTAAGGCCCGCAAAATACTATCACAGTGCAAGGACTTTCGATTACCCGACCTTCGCTCCTGCCTGGCCGACGGCTTAACCACCTTAAGGGTACAACGGGGTAAGAGCAAGAGTTTGACCCAGCTTTCAACAGTCCCAGGGGAAGCTACTACTTTACGGATGGCACCTGTCAAGGCTTGTGCAAATGCCAAACGACAGCTTGGGGGGATGCTCTTAACAGTTCGAACCGGAAGGGAGAAAACACGTTCAAGGAGAGCGACATCTCCCATCACTCCCTGCGGGGTCCTAATCTCAAATACCATCCCAGGATCTTGGGGCCTTGGGATCCCCACGACAAAATCCTCATCAGACCCGGATTTCTTAGAGAACGTGAAAACACCATCTGGATGATGACACCCCCTACTAAGTGCGTGTGTCTTCATGCACCTCCCACACAACCAATATCCAAAAACCCACAGGGTTTCCCCAACATTCGAAAATAAGTCTAAATCTTTGGATAGTGCATCCTGAAGGGATTCTTTACGATCATCTTTAAAATGAAATTGTTGAAAATGTGCGACCAATCTGTTATACTCAAAGGACCCAGGCTTGTCGTCTTTACACTCGTGGAAATTCCTAAAGGGGCATAGCCACACTCCATTGGACAAGGTGGAGCCAACATCCCCTTCAGAGGCACTGGATGCCATGCTCCTACCCTTGGCAGAGCCCATTGGAAACTAACAAAAACAAGAAGTGATAACAAGTCCGCCGTCTCGAGGTGAGTAGGAGGTCAGGTATCAACCCACCCAAGAAACGAAGGAGAGGTAAGCAACCTACAGTTGCTCACCCTCCCAGACACCCCACCAAGAAAGAGCTACGTCATGAGTGTGCTAACTGCGGCACATCCCAATTGTGACTAGAACAAGAAATGAATTCCTCAAGAGCCCTAAAAAGTTCCCCTATTGCTCCAACCAATTGCACCCCAAATTATCCCCCAAATTTCAAGATTTCTCCGACCCTTACAAAATTGAATTCCAAAAATGATTTACCGCAATCTGCGATTCGATTGAAATTCTCCGACAACAAACAAACCCATAACGGATACCTGAACTGATTTTGAACACTTGGAGTGACCAGCAAGAGCGATTGGATGTGGATGCGGAGCGGCGATGACGAGATGAGCGAGACCGACGAACTGATTCGTCGAAGCAGTGACCGGCGATGAGCTGTGAGCAAGACGAAGACTTGAGCGGAGGCTGAAATGAAGAGACCGGAAGCAGTGACCGGCGATGAGCTGTGAGCGGACTTGAGCGGAAGCAGTGACCGGCGACCGGCGATGAGTATTTGAACGCGTAAATCGCATTCAAATCACGTAATTTCAATGGATTGAAGTGTGTAACGCATGTATTAACCGTACCCTGAAGTCCCTATACCATTCGACAACTTGAATCCACCTAAAACCTGAATTTCCCCTTCCACGTCTCCCTCTCGGTCGCGTTTTGCAGCAGGCAGCAAGACCCCAATTTTTTGTCGATTCAAGGACCAATCTCAGGTGATTATCACTTCTCCATGCTCGATTTTACTCTCCTTTCTAAAAGCCCTTTGATTCAGGGTCGTATTGGTAAGGACCAATCTCAGGTTATTTTTATTTAAAAAAAAAATTAAAACATGACATTGTAGTTTGCAACTACTATTTGTTAAAAAATGGAATCGGTTAGTTTACGACCTTTCCGCCGGCAGCTTCAAATAATTTAGTTTGTCTAATTATTTTCTTATTAAAAATTAGTTTTAGAATAACTTTTATAATTTTTAAAATACAATATTTTATAAAATTTTGAGTAAAGTATTACTAGGTAGTTATTTTTGTAGAAATCTAATAATTCATTCAACTTAGGATAAAAGGCTTATTATAAATATTTTATTATTATTGTATAACATGGGTAATATTTCTGTAATTTGTACCTGTTTGAACTTCTATTGAATATTATGGTTAAGTTGGTGGTTATATGAAACGCCAATAACAAAGGGACATGTCTATAAATTGTTTCGTCGATTCAATAACGTCTGTTGATCATAAGGAATTCTTAGTCACTGGGACTGATTTTTAAACATGGGATCGTGTTCTTAATCACATCATATGGCTGGCAATGGGGCATTGCTAACAAATTTTAAATCTAGTTTTGGTGTGGACACTAATGTGGAAGGAAATGACTTCAAATTCATAAAAGGAAAGAGTAATATATGTTGAAGTGAATCTTGGTGAAACAAACACATGCATTAAGGTGGTATACAATGTTCCTAGTCTTGATTTGAAACACCTTAAAATTAGGGAAAATTCCTAAAATGAAAACTTTTAAAAAGTTTTTCACAAAAACAATCATAGAAAAGTCAACTACCTCAAAATGAACATGAATTTTCGCCGAGATGCTACCTAAACTTGGCGACTTTGCCGAGGTCACGTGGCTTCACTCTTTAACTTACACGTGTCAATTTCGACCGAAAATTTTAAAAACTCAAGAAAATCGCACAAACAAGTTTTCGGCAAGTTTTTAAAATTTTTCGGCGTTCAGAAGCTTGTCAGCCTCGCCGAGTTCAGTGTATCATTTCTAGGCGTTTCGCCTAGATTGCATTACCCGACAGCCTATGATTAAAATAATTAGGCGTTTTGTTCTAAGATTAAAATAATCAAGCGTTTTCTTCTAACATTAAAATAATAAGGCGTTTTGTTCTAAAATTATAATAATCTGGCTTTTTGTTCTAAAATTAAAATAATCAGACGTTTTGTTCTAAGATTTAAAGAATCTGACATTTTGTTGTAAGATTAAAAAAAAGATGGCGTTTTGTTCTAGTTTTTAAATAAGCAGGCGTCTCGCCTACTTTTCTTCAAAAGTAGGCGTCTCGCCAGACTGTTCTTTAAACATCGGCGTCTCCGCCGACTTTACCTGTATATATATATATATACACGTAACGTTCATTGTGTATTTTTAACTTAACTAAAAGAAAAATGAAACTAGTCACTCCGCAAAATCAGGGAAAATACCATCCGAGCTGTAATCAGTGAACTCGGAAAATATGTGTGTGTCCCAAGGGTGGGGGATGTATGAAGCCTTGTGTTCAAACATCCTCCAGGGTGACGGTGGGTTCTATAGGTAGGGATGATTCACTTGCTCCTATCTGAACACACATCGCGGGTGATTTTGTCGTCTCTCCATTATCTTCAATATCTCATTTTTTCTTTACTTTTAATCACTCGTGTAATTTTTATATTTATGTTCTGTTTTTTATTAATTAAGGCAAAAGTTTATGTAATGTGTATTGTAACTATTATTTGTAATGTTTTATATTATAATTAATATTAGGTGGTTATTGGTTAACAACATCATTAATTCCATTAGAAAAGAATTTGAACATAATTAAATTTCAACTTGACATAATAAGCAAATTCAACTCAGTTTATTATGAAATATGTTAGAAATAATACCCAACTAATAACAAACATATTCTTAGTCTTTTAACTTGATTCCTCAAGCACCTCTCTTTTTCTTCTTCCTTGTTGTTCGACTTTAGCAATCCATTAATGATGTCTGTAGCTCTTAGACTTAGAGGAGGATGAGCACAACTTACAAAACCACAATTTGATCCCTATTCATGTAATTAGGTCAACAAAATAGAAGAGAAGATTATAAAAAAAAATTGTCCTTACCATCCAAGCACAACAATGAAACCGGTGTCCTGGATTTTTTTACGTCCATGAGGGACGAATCGTGGTTCCATACCCATATGAACAAACGACCAGAATATTTGTGTTCATTATCAAAGAGATAGACGGATTATAAAGGTTGAAAAAAATCTTATATTATAAATAAAAAATAAATATTGTAATACAATGTTATAGTTTCAAAAAAAATTACATTATAAATCTTACAATATAATCTTATAATTAAAAAAATTAAAAATAACCGGGTGAAACACCGAGTTTATATGAATAATTGGGCGAAATGCCGAGTGTTTTAAAATTCGGCGAGCAAGAAGAACCGGGCGAAACGCCGAGTCTTTTAAAAAACCGGGCGAAACGCCGAGTCTTTTAAAAAACCGAGCGAAATGCCGAGTTTTTTTGAAAAACCCGGCGTAACGCCGAGTTCTTTGAAAACAATTGGGCGAAACGCCGAGTCCTTTAATATGAACATATTCAAAATTTAAATTTCATAAACTCATGGTTAATATAAAAATACAATTATAAAGATTTAGTAATTCGAATCAAGGACTAATTAGAATTGGTGATTAACAATTAAGTAATTAACTAGTAAGTATCCGGTTTTGATAATCGTTGCTCAATGCAGTCACTATCTTGTTTGTTAATTATTTGTTAAACTTAGTAAAACGGGTCATGTCTTTGTGAGTTCTAATTAGTAAAATCAGTGATCACTAAACTTGCAATCTGAACCTGTAAGCAATATGTTTTCTCCTAATTGTTTTCAAGTAATTTAAAGTTTGTGCTTTTTAATATGATTTTCTAAATTAATTCAAGTTTCTAGTTTAAAGTAGTTTTCTTAATTGACACTATCTACGAATTCTCTATGGATACGCCACTCTATTTCATTATACTACAGTTTAAGTTAGCTAGGGATTAAGTTTTAAAATATATTTTTGATTTACTTTGACAGCGCGATCAAATATCCCTCTAGAACGGCGTGCTGCAACGGCGTCGTGCGGCTCTCACGGCAACACCGCCGCCTCCCCATTATGTCGACGCGCGGGTTCCCAGCGTTGCATGAAAAATAGGAACATTAAAAATGAACCATTAGAGAATCAACAGAAAAAATGGTTTGTTTTAGAAAGATTGCTTAGATATTTTGACATTGCTCTTGGTGAAACGCGTCGAACCAAAGACCAAGTTTATTTAATTTTTTACTTATATATATATATATATTTATTAAATATTTAGTAGCTAAGTTTAATTTTAAAACATATGTCGAAACATCGTTGGGCGAACGGAAGCAGCGATTCAGATGTAATCAAGAGAGCGTTGAGTGACTGCCAAAAAGTATATGACAAGAAAGGCTTCTCGAGTCTACGTGGATGTATTTTTAGTTTTAGTTTATTTTATTTTTATGAGTTAAATGAATTAGTTAATTAAATTGTGCTTTTTAATTTTCAATTAAAAAAAATTTATGTTAGTGTCTTCATGGTTTGGGTGCCCCCACCTACGTGGATTCGTGCGGTTTTTGTGGATTCAAATGACGTGTCACAGTCTCATTGATGGATACGTGGCTTCTTGAGGCTTCATGGTTTGGGTGACCCCTCCACCCTAATAAAAAAACTTCTAGATATATGTCAAACCGTATTGATTTGAAAAAAGCTCTAGCGTAGTTTGCAAAAAAATCCAGATATATCAAATATAGCGACGGTGAAAAAGATCAGAATTCAACAGTTGGATGCAACTTTCAAATAACATATCTTCTAATTTCATTGTCATAACATATATTCTAATTTCATTGTCATACATATAATATAAACCAGAAGAATGCTCACGTATTGGTTAAACATTCTATTATTCCGAAGAAGTATCAGCACGAATATGACATTAGCCAGATTCATATTTATTTAATGTAAGCGTGAGTCCTAATTATAATCATAATCCTAATCACTGTTATGCGGTGGAGGAAGCTCGTAGACTATTGGGCATGTGGATTTCGTGGAGGATCATTTCCATCATCATCTGGTGGATTATTTTGAAGATCTACATGGCTGGAGAGATTTCCACGCAATGAGCCTACATGCAGGTCATAGAGAAGCAGAGGTTAGTGGATCAAGCTTAGAAAGAGAAATTAAATAAGTGCAAAAAAAGATATATATCAACACAAACCTTGAGATGTTCTGAGTTTCGTGGTTGCAGCTGCATCCGTCACATTTGTTAAAACACATGAAATCAACAAGATACAACAAATAACAGCACCAAGTCTATGCCCCATTTATTCAACAGAGTTATTCTTGTGTTTGGTTTTATTATTTCCATCTATTTCAATGGTGTTTATATATTGTCCCAAACATGTGCGTTCTTGGAGATGGTATTCTAATTAGTGTAAAGGACAAGCAGGACGTGTTTTACCATTTGAAGTTTGAACAAATCTAACAAGTTCTCATTTTCTTTAGTAACTTATCATTAGAAACAACCTTCACTGAAAACAATCAAAATATTCATGTTGATCAAGTGCTAGATCAAAATAAAGATTTGACTATATTTCTAGCAATACAATATTTGACTTTTCTAGAAGTTTATTGATATGCTAAATTCAGAAAATGTATTTATTAAAAATCAAATGCCCCGTTTTGTACTTTAACTTATCAACCTCCTTAAAATATACTCGTACAATCCCCCCGGGGGGGTTCACTAAGCTTCGCCCATGGATCAGTCGCTATCAAATTACTTTGATGCATTAGATATGCAAGCAAACAAGGAATCAAAAAAGAAGAAAATATTCACCATAGTATAAGGTCTATTAACGAATGTTTTGAGTTCTTTGATATGTTGCATGAGTACATTCGTGTGTACAAGTACTCCAACAACTTTAGAGAAACATTTTGGGAAATATTAGATTGGTATCAAACTATTTATCTTCGTCGATTTGTACACTCTTTATTTGATGGTTCTACTTAGTGGTGGATACACGGAAGCATCAGTTAGTAATGCTTGGAACAACATAGCATTTGAAATGGGAAATGAAGAAATCATGGGTTTGAACTGAAGACAATCTATGCAGTCTATTTGGAAGGAAGAGAATGGTGTCAGAACTTCATGAAATAAAAGAAACTAAGAGGTGATGAGGGATATGGAAATGGAGGATCACCCGGTTCACAGCACGGAAGTATGAAACGGAGACTCGCTATAAGAAAATTTGTGAATAGCAAACTAAGTTTAATCAATGATTAGGGGTGTCTTAAAATCTAATCATTCATTAAACATAGGATAAAAGGCTTGTTATAAGTATTTTATTATTCGGCTTAAGTTGGCGGTTATGTGAACGCTGTCGGTAGCACAGTCACAGGCCTTTGTATCCTTGTTTCGATTCGATAGCGTTTGTTGGATGTGTATATATATATCAAAAAAGGTTGCAAACTAAAGATAATACAAACAAGTATTGTCAAATCACTGTTGTTATTATGATCAATATATTCACTGAATTGAGACACGTATATATATATTCATGCAGAGATAATGAACAGGCTTAAGTTGCAAATTGGAATGCGAAGGGCTGTAATAACTGATTCATAAACGTGGTGTAATATCCCCCGCAAGCTAGACGGTGGTGGACCGAGACGGAGAAGATCCCGAAAGAATTCGAACTGCGGTCGTGGTAGGCTTTTTAGTGAATATGTCCGCCACTTGAAGCTTGGTAGGTATGAACCAAGTGTGCAGTTTCCGAGAAGCAACAAGTTCCCGAATAAAGTGATAGTCCAGTTCAATGTGTTTTACACGCTTGTGTGCAATGGGGTTTTGAGTAAGGAATATAGCACTGCGGTTATCACATAAAAGGGTTGGCTGATCCTGGGGTAAAGCATGCATATCACAAAGAAGGTGAGTAATATAAATTATCTCAGCGGCAGTGTTGGCCATAGCCCGATACTCAGATTCACAATTAGATCGGGAAAACGTAAGTTATTTCTTCACACTCCATGAAACCAGGTTACCTCCCAAAAAAATGAGTGACCATATGTGGAGCGGTGGGTTTCAAGACAGCGAGCCCAATAAACGCCAAGGAGCGAGGTCTTGGAAGGTTTGGAAAAAGTAAGTCCAAAGGCTAACGTACCCTTGATGTAATGGAGAATTCTCTTGACTTCCTGATAGTGGACAACAGTGGGCGCATGCAAAATTTGTCTTACATGGTTTACGACATAGGAAATTTCTGGCCGAGTGATGGTTAAGTATTTGAGAGCACCAACAATGGAGAAATAGTGCATGGGATCCGAATAAAGTTCACCCGTGGATGTGAAGGATATGTTTGTGGCAAGCGGAGTGTGGGCCGGCATTGCATCAAGCATCTTAGCTCGTTCCAGAATTTCCCGAGAATATTTGGATTGGTTTAAAAATAATCGAGTTGAAGTGTTAATAACTTCAAGTATTTTAGCTCCCCTAAGTCTTTGATGGCAAACTCTTTTTTCAATCGATCAATGAAGGCAGATAGGATATGATCGTAATTGCCGGTAAGTATCAAGTTATCAACATAGACTAATAAATACATTACTCAAGAATCTTGTTTAAAGATAAATAGGGATGTATCTGCCCGACTTCAAGAAAACCCATTAGCAAGTAAGAACGTGCTTAATCGATGATACCAGACACGTGGAGCCTATTTGAGCCCATATAATGCTTTGTTAAGTTTGCACACATGATTAGGAGATTGGGGATTGAGAAATCCCGACGGTTGTTCCATATAAACACATTCATTAATATGGCCATGTAAAAAGCGTTATTAACATCTAGTTGGTGTAATCTTCAGATATTATGCGAACCGTGGAGGCTTTAACAATGGGGCTAAAGGTGTGAGAATAATCAATGCCGGGGGGTGTTTGGCTAAATCCTTGAGCCACAAGACGAGCTTTGTGACGCTCAATAGTCCCGTGAGAGTGAAACTTGGTGCAATAAAGCCATTTTGAACCAACAATGGGTCTGTTCGAAGGGCGAGGAACTAAAGACCAAGTATTATTTTGTCGAAGAGTATCAAGCTCACGGTGCATAGCGTCAATCCATTTAGGGTCCTTTACAGCTGTCTTGTATCCCTTTGGGTCATAAGAGGCAAATAGAGCATTAGACTTAGCATGACTAGTTGTATGAGATAAATCGAATTGGTGCCAAGGCTTAAAAATACCGGCGTGAGCACGGGTAGTCATGGGAAGAGTGGGAGAGGGGGTGGTGGTGGAGGGTTTGGGGTCGAATGGACGGTCGTGCTAGGGTTGGGATTATTGTCAATAGTGGGAGATGGGATTGGAGTTGAGGGTGAAGGAGGTGTAGGTGGAGTTTGAGGTGAGGGCGGTGAAGGTTGTAAGGGTTGCATGGGTAAAGGAGGGTTTGGGGAATCCATGCATAGAGGTCACGGTTTAGGTAGGCTAAGGGTGGTAGTTGGTTTAGGTGGGTCCATGGATGGGGCTATGGTGACATGAGTATTATCCATGAAGTTTACAAGTGGTAATGATGAAATAGGTGAGGTGTTAGTGGTGTGAATGGATGGAAAAGTTTCTTCATCAAATTGGGCATGACGAGAGAATACACTCTAGACGTAACTGGATCAAGGCAGCGATATCAGTTGTATTAAGAGCTATAACCAATGGAAATGCAAGGCAATATTCTTGGTGCAAGTTTGTGCTCCGAATAATCTCGTAGATATGGAAATACACGGCAACCGATTTCTCGAAACATGCTCTAGTTAGGTTGTTTTAAATAGAGAAGTTCAAATACGGATTTGCCATTCAATATAGTGGTAGGAAGGAGATTAATTATATACACTGCAAACAAAAAAGCATCAACCCAATATGATGGTGGGAGGTGGGCATTAAATGAAATGGTTAGGCCGGTTTCGACAATATGTCGATGCTTACGTTCAATGCGTCCATTTTGTTGCGGCGTATAATGGCATGGCAACCGATGAAAAGTGCCATTTCGCTCAAATAACAAACGTACTTTAGTATTTACAAATTCCGATCCCCCATCACTTTGAAAAACTTTAATTTTCCTTGAAAGTTGATTTTGAACAAACTTCATGAAGATGGTTAAAACATTGTAGAAGTCAGACTTAAATTTGAGCCGGTAAAGCCAACAAAACCTTGAGTAGTCATCAATAAAGGCAACATAAAGCCCGTAGATCACAATGGACAAGGTCGAACGAGTATAAAGCCTATTTGGGGTTAATATTAAATGGCAACCGTTTACTTTTTGCAAGCTGACATTACAAGCATATACCCGGTTTAGGTAAGATAGCATTAGTAGATAATTGTCCCTATATTTTTAAATTAACAATAGTGTCAAAAGATGTATGTCCCAAACCGGAATGCCAAACTTCAAAAGATACTTTAAGGCATGTGGAGGAGGCAACAAAAGCATGATGACCCGGTTGAAGGACATAAAGTCCATTTTCACATTTTCCTTGAGCTAGGACCCGTTTTGTCTGCCGATCCTGAATATAAAAAGATGGGTAAACGTCCACATGATTATCTTGTGTTAACTTACTAATGTATAACAAATTCTTGGTGATGTTGGGCACAACCAAAACATCATATAGCTTAAGTTTATAAAAAATGGAACAATACCCTGTATGTGTGATAGGTAGGGATCCATCATTTCCAAATAAAACTGAATGCTACCGGCATTTGAGGAGGGATTGGTAACATTTATGGGTGATGCGGTCATATGATCAGTGGCACTTCAGTCGACATACCAGTCGCAACAGGAAGAGGAAACATGACATTGGGCCATAAACGGTCGGGCTAGTTGATCATTGGAGTTACCTGCTGAAGATACAAATGATGCAAGAGTTGGGCAAGTCTTTGCATAGTGACTGTTGTTTCTGCAGAGTTGACAAGGAGGCGATCGACGTCCACGACCACAAAACGAGCCGTAACCTCTGAAAAAAGACCTCCACGACCCCTGTAGGAGGACGAAGGCCGAGGACTCTTGGCCAAGAAAGCAACCGGTGAAGGCGAAGAGCCGTGTAGGGCATGAACGAACAATTCAAGATTCTCGATACAGGCTAGCAGATCGGGAAATGTTGGGTGATGTAGGGTTTAATAACCCTGGTTTGTATCTCCTTGTGTGTGCGTTTTAGTAACCTAGGTTTATATCTCGTTGTGTGTGCGTTTTAGTTGTTTTGAGTTGTATATTTGTTCGGTCTTATGTGTGTTTGTGCTTGTGTCTACCTCCAAGGTTTTATGTGCTAAAAGAGCGGATTACGGAAGTGAAACAATAAGACACGAAGCACGAGGATCAAAACGTCAAAAAGTCAACACCTCTGGATTTTAGGTCCCTCCCGGTACGCGAGAACCTTTGAGACATCCCTCGCGGTACACGAGGGATAAGAGGAGAATGCCCGGCTATTTTGACCCTCGCGGTAGGTGAGCGACTTGTCCATGACTCTCACGGTACGCGAGGAAGCAAAGGGGCGCGCCCGACTAGTTTATTCCTCGCGGTACGTGAGGGACCTGTTTCAGATCTTCGCAGTACGCGGGGGAGAGTTTTCACAGGAAAATTAACCTAAATCAGGTTTTAATCCTTAGCAGCCCCCATTCCGACCCATCTTCGATTCTAACCTTTCCAGAGCTCCAAGAAGGCGATTTCTACCATATTTGAGTTGATTGTTCTTAATCTTTCATGTTTGTAAGTCCAAATACATTGAATTTGATTGTTGTTATTAGTATGAGTGGCTAAATCTCTTGTAGTCCTCTTTGGGTCTAGGGTTTTGTGAACACTTGTGAACTCTTGAATGATTAGCTTTGGTTTGTAATCTTGATTGGCATGTTAAGCCATATGATTTCATTTATTGATTGAATGCTTTAAACTTCATTGATTGATTTCGAATTTTTGAATGAATTGTGAATACAAATTTGGATAATAGTAATACTTTTTATTGCCTCCTCATTGCGCCTTTGAGCAAATGATTTTCTCCCACTAACATTTGAATAAGGCATTTGTTCTTTATATTTTGAATTTTTGATGGAGCCGGCCTTATATTCGGGATCTTGGAACATCCGATCAATAAGCATGGCCCAATCATGTGAAGCGACAGATGAATGAGGATGTTTTTTAGCTTCGTCCACATCATCATAACCACCACATTTTTTAAAATGTCTGTTCAAGGTGTTTTTCCTGTCACGATATCTTCGGGCACAATCCTCATTAATGCCCATTCTTATCCCATCCCATTGGTGTCTCCGGCTCTCAAGACGAAAGAAATGCTACAAGAAACCATTAATTAGAAAACATCTAATAGTTATGAAATTAAAAAACAAATAAAACATTACATTTTATACATACATGAAGTGTGTGATATACAACAAGTTTATCGCTTTCGGGAACATTATCCCAACTTGGATAGTATGAAGGAACCCTCTCAATAAAAGTGGTGATTTGTCTTACAATAAAACCTCCATTCTTCCCAACAAACTTGTAAGTTTCCCCCGAGGGATCAAGCTTAAGGGTTAGTCGCTTGTTCCCATTCCTAGAAAATGCCTTTAATAAGTTTAGATTTCCCCCACGCCCCCGCACTCTCTTCGGTGGTTGCACTACGTTGATAAATACATACACATATACAAATATATACATAATACATTTAAATTAAAATAATTACAAATCTATATATTCATACATACATATACATATGAAAATGTGTATTGGAAATATACAGACAAGTATTGAATATAAAGACAAGTATTTAACTAGAACAAGTAACTTACAAGACTCGCAATCGACGAGGATGTTATGTGAATGTCCGTGGGGATCTTGACCTCCACCGTTGCCTCCATGTGATGCAGCGTAGGTCGCCATACCTTCAATAAACATTAAAGTAAATCAGAATCATCACTAATATACATTAAAAGTTAATCATAATTATCACTAATAAATGTATCCATACATTAAAAGTCATTCAGAATCATCACTAATATACCGTGCGTCTTCAAGATCATCGGTGTGGTCCTTGTCTGAAGTGTATGCGCCTTCATCTTCATCATCATCATCATCATCAATGAAACTTTCATCATCATCATTATCAATGAAACCTTCATCGTCCACAATCGGAGGGTTAAGACTTGAGTTACCACCTTCACCTATAGCCGACGCCATGGGTAAGTAGCCTAGGTCGATAAACAAGTTACTATTAAATGATTGAGTGTCATGTACGACTGGTACTTGGATGAACGGGGGGTTAAGACTTGAGTCATCACCTTCAATACTCGAATTGACAACCAAGTTATAATCTGATGATCGAGTGTCATGCAATACATCTATCTCGTTTATACTGGTACTTAGATCTTCCCAAAGGTGTCGATGGTGAACGTCTTCCACAACCCTCCACTTGTCGGCGGAGCGAGAAGGATCTTCGAGATAGAATACTTGTTTAGCTTGTGTCGCTAAAATGTATTGTTGATCATCATACCATTCACTACCAACATAACTTTGACGGCTGTCATCGATAACAACAATATTGTTTTTCTTAGTTATCTGTCCGTTACCCAACGTGTTAAACCATTTACCATAGAATACTACAACTGAGTAATCACCTAAATTATTTAACTCTATGATATCCTCAAGTTCACCATAATATGGTGTTTCATCTTCTCCAAATGAAACGATACCACTATTCCGGGCGGTGGGTCGAAGGTCACGACAATGTACCAAAAATCGAACACCATTGACTATGCAAGCAATTTTGATTTTCAAAAAAAGAAATGCAGAACTGAAACATATAATTAACAAGGATACAAATTAACTGAGTTTTCTTAATTTATATATAAGATTCATCAATAAGAATATGCAAACCTATATACATACAATTTCTTTATACATACCTCTATATACAAACATACCTCTAAATATACAAACCTATACATGCATATACAAATATAACATATATACATACATACACATATACAAATACATAAATACACATAAACAAATAACATAAACAAATAAATTAACCTAAAAAAACTATACATACATGTATAATCATACAAATTTCTTTAAAATAAAACAAATAACAAAAACCTTAAAAACCCTATACATAATACATACCCAAAGGAAAAACACAAAATTAAAAAATATGAAGACATGTCGTCGGGAAACATTTAGAGGTCAAAAAAAGAGACAAGAAAACTAGTATAACTTACTATTAGAAGAAGATGACACGCGGTGGCTCACGGGAAACGATTGTGATAGGGGTTAGGACTGTGACAGAGTGGCTCAAGGGGACGACGGTTGCTCACAGGGAAGAAGGCTGAGAGTTGCGCTAGCTCACTGGGACGAAGGACGATGACAATCGCTGGTCTGGGAACCCTATGGCTGGAGAATGTTGGATGAGAATGGGATTTGGGGAAGAAAGAAAAGTAGAAATCCTTTTTAAAGTCTGGGAACCCTAAAACGACGATAGGTCGTCGCCATAGGGTGGGCCCGACCAATTAATGATTCCTAGGTAAAGAAAAATATCAAAATTAAAAATATAAAAACTTATTTACGTCGACAGGTCGTTGTAATTAGTTGTTTTGATTGTTTTTTTATTTAATTTTTGCGTACCTTATTTTATCCCAAAAAAAAACAAAAAAAACATATTACGATGACGGGTCGTCGATATAGTGTTTTCACCCGGAGGCAAGATTTCACTTAGCGCCATGTTGTCCTGCTCAACATGTAACGGCGACACGTCGTCGTAAATTCGGTAGGGCTCTCTAAAAATCCGGGTAGGTTTTTACCGACGTCACGTCGTCTTAAAAAACAACCTGTTGCGACGACATTAGGTCGTCGGGATAGCCTCGACGTAGCAGGTACTTATTCTTGTAGTGTGAATTGTAATTTGAAATAACATAACTTCTAATTTCATTGTCATATCTTCTAATTTCATTGTCATACATATAATATAAACCAGAAGAATGTTCACGTATTGGTTAAACATTCTATTATTTCGAAGAAGTATAAGCAGGAATATGACATTAGCCAGATTTTCCTATTTATTTAATGTAAGCGTGAATCCTAATTATAATCATAATCACAATCCTAATCAACGTTATGCGGTGGAGGAAGTTTGAAGACTATTGAGCATGTGGATTTGGTGGAGTATCATTTCCATCATCATCTGGTGGATTATTTTGAAGATCTACATGGCCAGAGAGATTTCCACGGAATGCGCCTACATGCAGGTCATAGAAAAGTAGAGGTCAGTGGATCAAGTCTAGCAAGAGAAATTAAATAAGTGCGAAAAAATATATATATCAACACAAACCTTGAGATGTTCTGATTTTCGTGCTTGAGGATGCATCTGTCACATTTGCTAAAACACATGAAATCAACAAGATACAACAAATAACAGCACCAAGTCGTTTGGTTTTATAGTTTCCATCTATTTCAATGGTGTTTATATATTGTCCCAAACATGTGAATACTTGGAGATGTTCATCAGTATGTAACACTATTCTAAATAGTGTAAAGGACAAGTAGGACGTGTTTTACCATTTGAAGTTTGAACGAATATACCAACTTCTCATTTTCTTTAGCAACTTCTCATTAAAAACTATTTTCACTGAAAACAATCAAAATATTCATGAGTGCTAGAGATCAAAATAAAGATTTGACTATATTCTAGCAATACAATATTTGACTTTTCAACAAGTTTATTGATACGGTAAATTCAGAAAATGTATTTATTATAAATCAAATTCCCTGATTTATACTTTTACTTTTAAACGTCCTCAAAGTATACTCGTACGATCCAGAGAAAATGTCTTCAAAAAGAACGAAAACGTTCGAAAACACCCCAAAATAATATGATGAAATGCCAGCCAATAAATATTTAAAAAACTAAAAAACCCACTTCGAAAGTTCGTTTTTATTTAAAAAAAAAATTAAAACTTGACGTTGTAGTTTGCAACTACTATTTGTTGAAAAATGGAATCGGTTGGTTTACGACCTTTCCGCCGGCAGCTTCAAATAATTTAGTTTGTCTAATTTTTTTCTTATTAAAAATTAGTTTTAGAATAACTTTTATAATTTTTAAAATACAATTATTTATAAAATTTTGAGTAGAGTATTACGAGGTAGTTATTTTTGTTGAAATCTAATAATTCATTCAACTTAGGATAAAAGGCTTATTATAAATATTTTATTATTAATGTATAACATGGGTAATATTTCGGTAATTTGTACCTGTTTGAACTCCTATTGAATATTATGGTTAAGTTGGTGGTTATATGAACGCCAATAACAAAGGGACATGTCTATAAATTGTTTCGCCGATTCAATAACGTCTGTTGATCATAAGGAATTCTTAGTCACTGGGACTGATTTTTAAACACGGGATCGTGTTCTTAATATGTCTGGCAACGGGGCATTGCTAACAAATTTTAAATCTAGTTTTGGTGTGGACACTAATGTGGAAGGAAATGACTTAAAATTCATAAAAGAAACGAGTAATATATGTTGAAGTGAATCTTGGTGAAACAAGCACATGCATTAAGGGGGTATACAATGTTCCTAGTCTTGATTTGAAACACCTTAAAAATTAGGGATAATTCCTAAAATGAAAACTTTTAAAAAGTTTTTCACAAAAACAAGCATAGAAAAGTCAACTACCTCAAAATGAACATGAATTTTCGCCGAGGTCACGTGGCTTCACTCTTTAACTTACACGTGTCAATTTCAACTGAAAATTTTAAAAACTCAAGAAAATCGCACAAACATGTTTTCGGCAAGTTTTTAAAATTTTTCGGCGTTCAGAAGCTTGTCAGCCTCGCCGAGTTCAATGTATCATTTCTAGGCGTTCGCCTAGATTGCATTACCCGGCGGCCTAAGATTAAAATAATTAGGCGTTTTGTTTTAAGATTAAAATAATCAAGCATTTTCTTCTAACATTAAAATAATTAGGCGTTTTGTTCTAAAATTATAATAATCGGGCGTTTTGTTCTAAATTTAAAATAATTAAACGTTTTGTTCTAAGATTTAAAGAATCTGACATTTTGTTCTAAGATTTAAAGAATCTGACATTTTGTTCTAAGATTAAAAAAAGATGACGTTTTGTTCTAGTTTTTAAATAATTAGGCGTCTCGCCTAGCTTTCTTCAAAAGTAGGCTTCTCGCCGGACTTTTCTTTAAACATCGGTGTCTCCGCCGACTTTACCTATATATATACACGTAACGTTCATTGTGTATTTTTAATTTAACTAAAAGAAAAATGAAATTAGTCACTCCGCAAAATCAGGGAAAATGCCATCCGAGCTGTAATTGGTGAACTCGAAAAATATGCGTGTGTCCCAAGGGTGGGGGATGTATGAAGCCTTGTGTTCAAATATCCTCCGGGGTGACGGTGGGTTCTATAGGTAGGGATGATTGACTTGGTCCTATCTGAACACACATCGCTGGTGATGTTGTCGTCTCTCCATTATCTTCAATATCTACTTTTTTCTTTACCGTTAATCACTCGTGTAATTTTTATATTTATGTTCTGTTTTTTATTAATTAACGCAAAAGTTTATGTAATGTGTATTGTAACTTTTATTTGTAATGTTTTATATTATAATGAATATTAGGTGGTTATTGGTTAACAACATCAATTCCATTAGAAAAGAATTTGAACATAAATAAATTTCAACTTGACATAATAAGCAAATTCAACTCAGTTTATTATGAAATATGTTAGAAATAATACCCAACTAATAACAAACATGTTCTTAGTCTTTTAACTTGATTCCTCAAGCACCTCCCTTTTTCTTCTTCCTTGTTGTTCGACTTTAGCAATCCATTAATGATGTATGTAGCTCTTGGACTTAGAGGAGGATTAGCACAACTTACAAAACCACAATTTGATCCCTATTCATGTAATTAGGACAACAAATTAGAAGAGAAGATTTAAAAAAAAAAAATTGTCCTTACCATCCAAGCACAACAATGAAACCGCTGTCCTGGATTTTTTTACGTCCATGAGGCACGAATCGTGGTTCCAAACCCATATTAACAAACGACCAGACTATTTGTGTTAATTATCAAAGAGATAGATGGATTATAAAGGTTCAAAAAAATCTTATATTATAAATAAAAAATAAATATTGTAATACAATGTTATAGTTTCAAAAAAAATTTACATTATAAATCTTACAATATAATCATATAATTAAAAAATTAAAAATAACCGGGTGAAACACCGAGTTTATATAAATAATTGGGCGAAATGCCGAGTGTTTTAAAATTCGGCGAGCAAGAAGAACCGGGCGAAACGCCGAGTCTTTTAAAAAACCGGACGAAACGCCGAGTCTTTTAAAAAACCGGACGAAATGCCGAATTATTTAAAAAACCGAGCGAAAGGCCGAGTATTTTTGAAAAACCCGGCGTAACACCGAGTTCTTTGAAAACAATGGGGCGAAACGCCGAGTCCTTTAATATGAACATATTCGAAATTTAAATTTCATAAACTAATGGTTAATATAAAAATACAACTAGAAAGATTTAGTAATTCGAATCAAGGACTAATTAGAATTGGTGATTAACAATTAAGTAATTAAGCGGTGTCAAGTATCCGGTTTTGATAATCGTTGCTCAATACAGTCACTATGTTGTTTGTTAATTATTTGTCAAACTTAGTAAAACAGGTCATGTCTATGTGACTTCCAATTAGTAAAATCAGTGATCACTAAACTTGCAATCTGAACCTGGAAGCAATATGTTTTCTCCTAATTGTTTTCAAGTAATTTAAAGTTTGTGCTTTTTAGTACGATTTTCTAAATTAATTCAAGTTTCAAGTTTAAAGTAGTTTTCTTAATTGACACTATCCACGAATTCTCTGTGGATACGACACTCTATTTCATTATACTATAGTCTAAGTTAACTAGGGATTAAGTTTTAAAATATATTTTTGATTTACCTTGATAGCGCGATCAAATATCCATCGGGAACGGCGTGCTGCAACGGCGTCGTGCGGCTCCCACGGCAACACCGCCGCCTCCCCATTTTGTCGACGAGCGGGTTCCCAGCGTTGCATGAAAAATAGGAACATTAAAAATGAACCATTAGAGAATCAACATAAAAAATGGTTTGTTTTAGAAAGAGAGCTTAGACATTTTGACATTGCTCTTGGTGAAACGCGTCGAACCAAAGACCAAGTTACTTCAAAATGGGGAAGATTGGATTTGAATATGAGTCATTTCAACGGACTCTACATGCAAGCGTCGTGTTTATTTAATTTTTACTTATATATATATATATATATTTTAAATATTTAGTAGCTAAGTTTAATTTTAAAACATATGTAGATACATCGTTGGGCGAACGGAAGCAGCGATTCAGATGTAATCAAGAGAGCGTTGAGTGACTGCCAAAAAGTCTATGATAAGAAAGGCTTCTCGAGTCTACGTGGATGTATTTTTAATTTTAGTTTATTTTATTTTTAAGAGTTAAATGAATTAGTTTATTAAATTGTGCCTTTTTATTTTCAATTAAAAAAAATTATGTTAGTGCTTTCATGGTTTGGGTGCCCCCACCTACGTGGATTCGTGGGGTTTTTGTGGATTCAAATGACATGTCACAGTCTCATTGATGGATACGTGGCTTCTTGAGGCTTCATGGTTTGGGTGACCCCTCCACCCTAATAAAAAAACTTCTAGATATATGTCAAACCGTATTGATTTGAAATAAGCTCTAGCGTAGTTTGCAAAAAAAATCCAGATATATCAAATATAGTGACGGTGAAAAAGATTAGAATTCAACTGTTGATGCTACTTTCAAATAACATATCTTCTAATTTCATTGTCATAACATATATTCTAATTTCATTGTCATACATATAATATTAACCAGAAGAATGCTCACGTATTGGTTAAACATTCTATTATTCCGAAGAAGTATCAGCACGAATATGACATTAGCCAGATTCATATTTATTTAATGTAAGCGTAAATCCTAATTATAACCATAATCCTAATCACTGTTATGCGGTGGAGGAAGCTCGTAGACTATTGGGCATGTGGATTTGGTGGAGGATCATTTCCATCATCATCTGGTGGATTATTTTGAAAATCTACATGGCTGGAGAGATTTCCACGCAATGAGCCTACATGCAGGTCATAGAGAAGCAGAGGTCAGTGGATCAAGTCTAGCAAAAGAAATTAAATAAGTGCGAAAAAAGATATATATCAACACAAACCTTGAGATGTTCTGAGTTTCGTGGTTGCAGATGCATCTGTCACATTTGTTAAAACACATGAAATCAACAAGATACAACAAATAACAGCACCAAGTCTATGCCCCATTTCTTCAACAGAGTTATTCTTGTGTTTGGTTTTATTATTTCCATCTATTTCAATGGTGTTTATATATTGTCCCAAACATGTGCGTTCTTGGAGATGGTATTCTAATTAGTGTAAAGGACAAGCAGGACGTGTTTTACCATTTGAAGTTTGAACAAATCTAACAAGTTCTCATTTTCTTTTGTAACTTCTCATTAGAAACAACCTTCACTGAAAACAATCAAAATATTCATGTTGATCAAGTGCTAGATCAAAATAAAGATTTGACTATATTTCAAGCAATACAATATTTGACTTTTCTAGAAGTTTATTGATACGCTAAATTCAGAAAATGTATTTATTATAAATCAAATGCCCCGTTTTGTACTTTAACTTCTCAACCTCCTTAAAATATACTCGTACAATCGGGGGGGGGGGGGCATGGATCAGTCGCTATCAAATTACTTTGATGCATTAGATATGCAAGCAAACAAGGAATCAAGAAAGAAGAAAATATTCACCATAGTATAAGGTCTATTAATGAATGTTTTGAGTTCTTTGATATGTTGCATGAGTACATTCGTGTGTACAAGTACTCCAACAACTTCAGAGAAACATTTTGGGAAATATTATATTGGTATCAAACTATTTATCTTCGTCGATTTGTACACTCTTTATTTGATGGTTCTACTTAGTCGTGGATACACGGAAGCATCAGTTAGTAATGCTTGGAACAACATAGCATTTGAAATGGGAAATGAAGAAATCATGGGTTTGAACTGAAGACAATCTGTGCAGTCTATTTGGAAGGAAGAGAATGGTGTCAGAACTTCATGAAATAAAAGAAACTAAGAGGTGATGAAGGATATGGAAATGGAGGATCACCCGGTTCACAGCACGGAAGGATGAAACGGAGACTCACTATAAGAAAATTTGTGAATACCTAACTAAGTTTAATCAATGATTAGGGGTGTCTTAAAATCAAATAATTCATTAAACATAGGATAAAAGGCTTATTATAAGTATTTTGTTATTCGGCTTAAGTTGGTGGTTATGTGAACGCTGTCGGTAGCACAGTCACAGGTGTTTGTATCCATGTTTCGATTCGATAGCGTTTGTTGGATGTGTATATATATATATCGAAAAAGGTTGCAAACTAAAGATAATACAAACAAGTATTGTCAAATCACTGTTGTTATTATGATCAATATATTCACTGAATTAAGACACGTATATATAGATTCATGCAGAGATAATGAACAGGCTAAAGTTACAAATTGGAATGCGAAGGGCTGTAATAACTGATACTAAAACGTGGTGTAATATCCCCCCGCAAGCTAGACGGTGGTGGACCGAGACGGAGAAGATCCCGAAAGAATTCGAACTGCGGTCGTGGTAGGCTTTTTAGTGAATATGTCCGCCACTTGAAGCTTGGTAGGTATGAACCAAGTGTGCAGTTTCCGAGAAGCAACAAGTTCCCGAATAAAGTGATAGTCCAGTTCAATGTGTTTTACACACTTGTGTGCAATAGGGTTTTGAGTAAGGAATATAGCAGTACGGTTATCACATAAAAGGGTTGGCTGATCCGGAGGTAAAGCATGCAGATAACAAAGAAGGTAAGTAATCCAAATTATCTCAACGGCAGTGTTGGCCATAGCCCGATACTCAGATTCACAATTAGATCGGGAAATTGTAGGTTATTTCTTCACACTCCATGAAACCAGGTTTCCTCCCAAAAAATGAGTGACCATATGTGGAGCGGCGGGTTTCAAGACAGCGAGCCCAATCAACGTCAGAGTAGCCAAGGAGCGAGGTCTTGGAAGGTTTGGAAAAAGTAAGTCCAAAGGCTAACGTACCCTTGATGTAATGGAGAATTCTCTTGACTTCCTGATAGTGGACAACAGTGGGCACATGCAAAATTTGTCTTACATGGTTTACGACATAGGAAATATCAGGGCGAGCGATGGTTAAGTATTAGAGAGCACCAACAATGGAGAAATAGTGCGTGGGATCCGAATAAAGTTCACCCATGGATGTGAAGGATATGTTTGTGGCAAGCAGAGTGTGGGACGGCTTTGCATCAAACATCTTAGCTCGTTCCAGAATTTCTCGAGAATATTTGGATTGGTTTAAAAATAATCCAGTTGAAGTGTTAATAACTTCAAGTATTTTAGCTCCCCTAAGTCTTTGATGGCAAACTCTTTGTTCAATCGATCAATGAAGGCAGATAGGATATGATCGTAATTGTCGGTAAGTATCAAGTCATTAACATAGACCAATAAATACATTACGCAAGAATCTTGTTTAAAGATAAATAAGGATGTATCTGCCCGACTTCAAGAAAACTCATTATCAAGTAAGAACAAGCTTAATCGATGAAACCAGGCACGTGGAGCCTATTTGAGCCCATATAACGCTTTGTTAAGTTTGCACACATGATTAGGAAATTGGGGATTGAGAAATCCCGACGGTTGTTCCATATAAACACATTCATTAAGATGGCCATGTAAAAAGCATTATTAACATCTAGTTGGTGTAATCTTCAGATATTATGCGAACCGTGGAGGCTTTAACAATGGGGCTAAAGGTGTGAGAATAATCAATGCCGGGGGGTGTTTGGCTAAATCCTTGAGCCACAAGATGAGCTTTGTGAAGTTCAATAGTCCCGTGAGAGTGAAACTTGGTGCGATAAATCCGTTTTGAACAACAATGGGTATGTTCGAAGGGCGAGGAACTGAAGACCAAGTATTATTTTGTCGAAGAGTATCAAGCTCACGGTGCATAGCATCAATCCATTTAGGGTCCTTTACAGTTGTCTTGTATCCCTTTGGGTCATAAGAGGCAAATAGAGCATTAGACTTAGCATGACTAGTTGTATGAGATAAATCGACTTGGTGCCAAGGCTTAAAAATACCGGCGCGAGCACGGGTAGTCATGGGAAGAGTGGGAGAAGGGGTGGTGGTGGAGGGTTTGGGGTCGAATGGACGGTCGTGCTAGGGTTGGGATTATTGTCAATAGTGAGAGATGGGATTGGAGTTGATGGTGAAGGAGGTGTGGGTGGAGTCTGAGGTGAGGGTGGTGAAGGTTGTACGGGTTGCATGGGTAAAGGAGGGTTTGGGGAATCCATGCATAGAGGTCACGGTTTAGGTAGGCTTTAGGTGGTAGTTAGTTTAGGTGGGTCCATGGATGGGGCAATGGTGACAGGAGTATTATCGATGAAGGTTACAAGTGGTAATGATGAAATAGGTGAGGTGTTAGTGGTGTGAATGGATGGAAAAGTTTCTTCATCAAATTGGGCATGACGAAAGACATACACTCGAGACGTAACTGGATCAAGGCAACGATATCCGTTGTATTAAGAGCTATAACCAATGGAAATGTAAGGCAAGATTCTTGGTGCAATTTTGTGCTCCGAATAATCTCATAGATATGGAAATACACGGCAACCGATTGCTCGAAACATGCTCTAGTTAGGCTGTTTTAAATAGAGAAGTTCAAATACGGATTTGCCATTCAATATAGTGGTAGGAAGGAGATTAATTATATACAATGCATACAAAAAAGCATCAACCCAATATGATGGTGGGAGGTGGGCATTAAATAAAATGGTTAGGCCGGTTTCGACAATATGCCGATGCTTACGTTCAATGCGTCCATTTTGTTGCGGCGTATAAGGGCATGACAACCGATGAAAAGTGCCATTTTGCTCAAATAACAAACGTACTTTAGTATTTACAAATTCCGATCCCCCATCACTTTGAAAAACTTTAATTTTCCTTGAAAGTTGATTTTGAACAAACTTCATGAAGATGGTTAAAACATTGTAGAAGTCAGACTTAAGTTTGAGCTGGTAAAGCCAACAAAACCTTGAGTAGTCATCAATAAAGGCAACATAAAGCCCGTAGATCACAATGGACAAGGTCTAACGGGTATAAAGCCCGTTTGGGGTTAATATCAAATGGGAACCGTTTACTTTTTGCAAGCTGACATTACAAGCATATACCCGGTTTATGTAAGATAGCATTAGTAGATAATTGTCCCTATATTTTTAAATTAACAATAGTGTCAAAAGATGTATGTCCCAAACCGGAATGCCAAACGTTAAAAGATACTTTAGGGCATGTGGAGGAGGCAACAAAAGCATGATGACCCGGTTGAAGGACATAAAGTCCATTTTCACATTTTCCTTGAGCTAGGACCCGTTTTGTCTGCCGATCCTGAATATAAAAAGACGGGTAAAGGCCCACATGATTATCTTGTGTTAACTTACTAATGGATAACAAATCCTTGGTGATGTTGGGCACAACCATAACATCCTATAGCTTAAGTTTATAAAAATGGAACAATACCCTGTATGTGTGATAGGTAGGGATCCACCATTTCAAAATAAAACTGAAATGTTACCAGCATTTGAGGATGGATTGGTAACATTTGTGGGTGATGCGTTCATATAATCAGTGGCACCTGAGTCGACATACCAGTCACAACAGGAAGAGGAAACATGACATTGGGCCATAAACGATCGGGCTAGTTCATCATTGGAGTTACCTGCTGAAGATGCAAATGATGCAAGAGTTGGGCAAGTCTTTGCATAGTGACTGTTGTTTCTGCAGAGTTGACAAGGAGGCGATCTGCGTCCACGACCACGAAACGAGCCGGAACCTCTGAAAAAAAGACCTCCACGACCCCTGTAGGAGGACGAAGGCCAAGGACTCTTGGCCAAGAAAGCAACCGGTGATGGCAAGGAGCCCGTGTAGGGCATGAATGAACAATTCAAGATTCTCGATACGGGCTAGCAGATCGGGAAATGTTGGGTGATGTAGGGTTTAATAACCCATGTTTATATCTCGTTATGGGTGCGTTTTAGTAACCCAGGTTTATATCTCGTTGTGTGTGCATTTTAGTTATTTTGAGTTGTATATTTTTTCGGTTTTATGTGTGTTTGTGCTTGTGTCTACCTCCCAGGTTTTATGTGCTAAAAGAGTGGAATACGGAAGTGAAACAATGAGACACGAAGCACGAGGATCAAAAGGTCAAAAAGTCAACACCTCTCGATTTTAGGTCCCTCGCGGTACGCGAGAACCTTTGCGACATCCCTCACGGTACGCGAGGGATAAGAGGAGAATGCCCGGCTAGTTTGTCCCTCGCGGTAGGTGAGGGACTTGTCCATGACTATCGAGGTATGCGAGGAAGCAAAGGGGCGCGCCCGACTAGTTTGTTCCTTGCGGCACGCGAGGGACTTGCTTCAGATCTTCGCGGTACACGGGGAAGAGTTTTCACATGAAAATTAACCTAAATCAGGTTTTAATCCTTAGCAGCCCCCATTCCGACCCATCTTCGATTCTAACCGTTCCAGAGCTCCAAGAAGGCGATTTCTACCATAGTTGAGTTGATTGTTCTTAATCTTTCATGTTTGTAAGTCCAAATACATTGAATTTGATTGTTGTTATGAGTAGGAGTGGCTAAATCTCTTGTAGTCCTCTTTAGGTCTAGGGTTTTGTGAACACTTGTGAACTCTTGAATGATTAGCTTTGGTTTGTAATCTTGATTGGCATGTTAAGCCATATGATTTCATTTATTGATTGAATGCTTTAAACTTCATTGATTGATTTCGAATTTTTGTTCAAGTCTCAATAGTCTCGGTTTTCTTTACATCGGGGACAATTTGGGGGTTGGATTATAGTTGGTTTGTCATTGATGGTTATATGAGAATAAGTTTTATTTACAACGGGTTCTCATATTATCACTGAATTCAATTGAACCGTATGATTATGTCTATGTAATTGCTTGCTAATTATCTCCAGAAAGGATTACCTCTCTCATTATTGTTTTAAACCCAAATCCAAATCAGTTTTATTGTTTTCTGTCTTTAAACTATTGTAACAAAGTAACACTTTCCACATTCTTCTCGTGGATACGATACTCTACTTACCCTTACTAGTTAAGGTGTTTAAGGATTGTTTTTGACCGACCAAACGACATCGATCAAAATGGCGCCGTTGCCGGGGAGTTAGTGCGCTTAATGTTAATTTGTTATTGTTTGCTACATCTCACAAAAATCAAAATTTTTATTTACTTTTCTTGTCTTATTTTGTTTTGTTTTGTTCAGTGTTACACGGGTTTTCTTGTTTGTGTTGTGCAGGTGATTTATCAGTTGTATGCATCATACAAGATACTCCAACAAATCCTCCCCATTGCTTTTTGATCTAGAAATTGAGAAGACTGTCAGACTGAACCGGGTGTTTTATAGAACTAACCGGGTTGTGTCTTCTCCAACCAACACGGAATATAAACCGGATCATGGGAAGCAATCTGATCTGCCTCCTGCAGGTCAGTAACCACCAGAGCAGCAAGCCACCTTAGGCATGTTCTCATCATCTATTCCTCCACTTAGAACAGATGAGAACCTCAACCAATCCACTAGCTAAATCCCACCATTACCAAACTTTGGCCACTCCCTACCACAAGTAAGCCAACCCTTTGAATTTAAACCCGAATCTCACTATTCTTCACCATATGTGAGGATAGTGACAGATCCCCTACCACTACCAACTTCACAACCCCCAATCATAAAGCCTTCTATATTTCACTCAACCCACCACCAGTTTTCCATCCATATACTTCAGGCCTAAATTATGAGGATGAGACAGACGGTTTTGATGATGAGTTTGAGAGTTATGAGGATGATGATGTTGACAGAAGGGAAGACGGAGGGTTAGGCCACTAGTGTACATGAGACATGATATAGGTGTTCGGTTTGAAAGGCCGAATAAGCATCAGTTTGATCAGAGGTTGCCACAGTAACCACCTCAGCATGATATTCCTGCACCAATCCTACCACAACAGCAGCCTGTGAACAGGTAAAGAAGACCGAGTCCTAGGAATGCCATTCCTCCTGTTGACAATCCGGGAGGCATTCCAAGGAGACATGACAGGGGATGTTTGAGGGATTGAGAGCCACTTCAGACCATCCATTGCTTATAATCTATCTCCAGTTGTTATCCCACAAAAACATGGGAGATCATTTGAGGTTCTCTCTTAGGCAATTCATAATTTTCCTAAATATCATGGTCGAGGAACATAAGAGCTATGCTTGCATCTGAGTGCTTATGATGCCATGTGCAACACCATTGGGGGACAGGGATTCACACCTGGTGATGTGAAGTTGGTATTGTTCCAATTCACCCTAGAAGACAAGGCTCAACAGTGGTTTCATTCTTTGCGTTCTGCTTCTATCTACACTTGGGGTGATGTGCAACAACACTTTTTAGATGAGTTCTACACCAATCAGAGAACTAGTGATGCTAAGAAGAACATCAGAAATTTCCAACAACAATTTGGGGAACTGTTTTATGAAGCCTTCCTTAGGTTCAAGATGTTGATTAAGAACTACCCACACCATGGTTTGCAAATGTGGGAGATGCTAAATGCTTTTCATGAGGGTTTGACAGATGATGATTCCCGAGACCTCAACTCTATTTCTAATGGTACTTTTGGTACTAACTATGAGGATGTTGACTGGGATTACTTGGAGAGGACGACAGTGACATCCAAGAGGAAAGCCCAATCTTCGAGGCGGGCAAGGCACTCGGTGGTTAGAGCAGTTGATAGCCCAAGCTCGGAGGCAAACATGTTAGAGAATCTAGAGAAGCAGGTTGCCAACATGGGTATTGGGGGCCAACAGTATGAGGTTTGTGACCAATGTGGTGAGTTAGGGCATAATGGTGCCACTTGTACAGGTACCTTTGAAGATGTAAATTATGTACAAGGGAGTGGTAGGAACTATGATATGAAATCCAACAAGTACCACCCGGGCCTTAGAAATCACCCTAACTTCCGTTATGGGGATGCCTCAAATCAAGCTAATCCCAATTTTCAAGGTAGTGGTCAAAGAGCTCAACAACCATTCCCACCCCGAAACCAAAACTACAATCAAAACAACAACCAACGGGGATATCAAAGGGGGAATGAGCAAGGAGGATAATCTGGATCCTCCAATCAGGGAAGTGAGCGTGCAGTGTTGGATCTCTTGAAGTCTATCCAACAAGACTTGCAAAAGAAGAGCCAAGCCGATGATGTGCGTGATAAAGCCTTCCAAGTCATGACTACTCAAATGGGGCAATTTGCCACTGAAATAGCAAGTTGAAGAAGAGTAGTGGAAAGCTTCCAAGTGATACGGTGACCAACCCATCTAATCACACTTCGGGGAACAGGAACATGAAGAACAACCACGTGGGCAAGGTTAGTACTCTCGAAGTGGTAAGGTTTATGATAACAAGGTTGCACCTCCACCACCTTTTGCTGATGGTGTGGTGGAGGACATTGATGAGCATGATGTCAGTGATGATGAACCTGAACCGATTTCGGTTACACGGGTTGCTTTTCCAAAAGAACCACCTTTTCCTAAAATATCATCTATTGTTGATAATGGGGGAGTGGTGCCTCCAAGGGTGCCATTCCCTGCTTCTTTAGTGAATGCAGGTAAACAGATGGCGGTCAAGAAGCGAGGTCCTCAACAAGAAGAAATTTGGGAACTCTTCAAACAGGTAAAAATTAATATACCATTTCTTGATGCAATTAAACAGATACTGGTCTATGCTAAGTATTTAAAATACTTGTGCACTTAGAAAAGGCATCACAAAATTCTTGAAAAGCTTGATCTGAATACACGAGTCAGCGCAATTTTGATTGGTTCTCTTCCACCTAAACTCCAAGATCCAGGAGCGCCCATAATATCTATACAAGTGGGTGATTTCAAAATGAGCAAGGCGTTGTTGGATCTTGGAGCAATGTGACCAATATGATTTTGGTCCTCTACGTCGAGCCAATACCACCATGGTGTTGGCGGATTTGACCCCTAAACTCCCAAGAGGATTGTCCGTGATGTGATAGTGAAAGTGGATCAATTCTACTATCCGGTGGATTTCTTGGTTCTTGACTATGTGAGGTCACTAAACCAACTGTCATTTTGGGTCAACCCTTCTTAGCCACATCCCACTCTTTGATTGACTGTCGCTTAGGCACAGTTGATATGACATTTGGCAATAGAAGGGTCCATTTAAATATATTTTCAGTTGAATCTCTAGTTGTGAAGGATTGAACAGGAACTTGAGCTTGATTTGAAGGAGGAAGAAAAGCTTGCTGAAGCTCTAGCTGTGAAGGATGGTAGACCTCCATGGACACATCAAGTGGAGAGTCTACCAATAGAGATTGACTCGGGGCTACAACCATCTCTTGTAAGCCCCCCAAAGATAGAGTTGAAGGACCTCCCCAAAAACCTAAAGTATGCATTTATAGGGGAAGGTGAGACTCTACCTATCATTATTGCATCCAACTTGGATGAAGAGCAATAGGAGGCACTACTAAAGGTGCTCCAATATTACAAGGCTGCAATTGGTTGGACCATTGCTGATTTGAAGGGTGTTAGTCCCTCAATTGTGATGCACAAGATCATCACAGACACGGATGCAAGAACTTCACGGGATACACAACGCCGTCTCAATCCAAACATGTGTGAGGTTGTCAAGAAGGGGGTTTTGAAGTGGTTGGACGCCGGGATCATCTATCCCATTTCTCACAGTCCATGGGTGAGTCTAACCCAAACAGTGCCCAAGAAAGCAGGTATACAAGTAATAACATGTGATAATGGTGAGCAAATTGCCACTCGGCCGGTAACCCGGTGGCGTGTGTGTATTGATTACAGGAAACCGAATGCTACCACCTCAAAGGATCACTTCCCTTTGCCATTTATTGACCAAATCATAGAGAAGTTATATGGTCAGAAGTTTTACTGCTTTCTAGATGGTTTCTCAGGGTATAACCAAATAGCCATCCATCCTGATGATCTGGAAAAGACTACCTTCATATGCCCTTATGGTACCTTTGCCTTTAGGCGGATGCCATTTGGGTTGTGCAACGCCCCGTCCACCTTTCAAACGTGTATGATGAGTATTTTCTCGGACATGGTCGGGGAGTCGCATGAGGTCTCTATGGACAACTTTTCAGTTTTTGGCTCATCGTTTGAATTGTGTTTAAATGAATTATCTAAAGTTTTGCAACGATGTGTAGAAACTAATTTGGTCTTAAGTTGGGAAAAGAGCCATTTCATGGTTCAAGAGGGTATTGTGTTGAGCCATGTTCTTTCCAGTCGAGGGATTGAGGTAGACAAAGCAAAAATTAGTGTTATTTCAACATTGCCTCCCTCGATGAGTGTCAAGGGATTTAGTGTCATCAACAAGCCTTTATGTAACTTACTTCCCAATTTTGCAATCACCGGATTGGAATCTTCCCTTTGAAATAATGTGTGATGCGAGTGATTAAGTAGTTAGGGCTGTTTTGGGTCAAAAGATATAAAAGAGACCCGTTGTCATTTATTATGCAAGCAAGACCCTCTCTGGTGCTCAATTGAATTACACCACAACAGAGAAGGAGTTTCTTGCAGTTGTCTATGCCTTAGAAAAATTATGGTCTTATATTTGGGGTAGCAAAGTAATTGTGTATTCTGATCATGCAGCTGCCCGCTATTTGATGGCAAAGAAGGATGCCAAGCCTAGGTTAATCAGGTGGGTCCTTTTATTGTAGGAATTTGATCTGGAGATCCGGGACAAGAAAGGATGTGAGAATTTTGTGGCTGGCCATCTGTTACGGTTCCCTGATGAGTGTTTTATGTCTATTTAACATTCTGATCCTTGGTATATAGGTATTGCTAACTCTTTAGTTACAGGTACTATTCCTGAAGACTGGACCAAAAAGAAGAAGAACAAATTCCTAACAATGGTCAACTAGGATGAACCAAATTTATTCAAGGTGGGAGCTGACCAACTCATCAGGCGTTGTATTCCTGAATCTGAGATCCCAACAGTGTTGGAGCTTGCACATGCGTCTGCGTGTGGCGGTCATTTTAGTGGCCAGAAAACAGGGCATAGGATTTTATCTTGCGGGTTATTTTGGCCCACTATCTTTAAGGATGTCTTTTAACTTGCTAGAACTTGTACAAATTGCCAAAAGATGGGTAGCATCACAAAGAGGAATGAGATGCCAATGCAACCATTCCTCGTTGTTGATATTTTTAATGTTTGGGGGATTGATTTCACGGGCCCATTCCCAAATTCTTTTGGAAATTTGTACATCTTGGTGGCCGTTGACTGTGTGTCAAAATGGGTTGAAGCAATTGCCCTCATGACCAATGACCATAGCGTTGTTTGCAAAATTGTGCAATCAAATATTTTTTCTAGATTTGGGATTCCCCGTGTGATCATAAGTGATGGGGGATCTCATTTTAAGAATTTCTATTTTGGCAAACTTTTGAAACGCTATGATGTAGACCACCGGATTGCGACACCTTACCATTCACAAACAAGTGGACAAGTGGAAGTGTCCAATAGGCGAATCAAAGAAATTTTAAAGAAAACAGTGCAGTCTGACCACAAGGATTGGTCAAAAAATTAAATGATGCCTTGTGGGCATACCGTACTACGTACAAAACACATGTTGGCACTACTCCATACCGGTTGGTCTATGGGAAGGGATGTCACTTACCTGTTGAATTGGCTCATCGAGCATTATGGGCTATTAAAAATGTTAATCTTGATTATGATGCTGCAGGTAAGCAAAGACAGCTGCGCTTGAGTGAGTTGGAAGAACTAAGGGATGATTCATACGAGAGTGCCTCGGCCTACAAGGACAAGATGAAGAAGGTGCACGATGCAAAGTTCCAATTGAAAACCTTTGAAATTGGGCAAAAGGTGTGGTTTTTCAACTCAAGATCGAAGCTCTTCCCGGGTAAGTTAAAGAGCAAGTGGACAGGTCCTTACTTGGTGACCAAGGTGGGTCACTCGGGTGATGTTGAGATTGAGGACTTTGAGGACCATTTGAAACAAACAGTGAATGGCCATCGTTTGAAGCCATACTTAGAGCCTAATGACATCAATGGTCCGGACAAGCAAGTAGAGGTGTTGTTCTTGAGCACTCTAGAAGATGGAGACACGTAACCAATCTCAGGTACACCGCGTCCGACTGAAGACGTTAAACTTAGCGCCCTTAGGAGGCAACCTAAGCTTTACATTTGTCTAGTTTTGTTTTAATGATTGAACTTTGTGCGTGTGTTCCCTAGAAACCCTCACGAGACTAAACTCATCCACTTAGGCTACCGAGGGGTATAAATGGCTTTGTGCATATGCTAAATGCACATGTGATGCCTACGAAAGTGAGTTAGGATTTTATTGCTTTGTTTCCTTGTTTTTGTGCATTCGACCAAGTGTGGGGAAGCCTTTGAAGTGTTTTGGGGCTCATCTATGTGTCATTGAGGGCAATGCACAAGTTCTTGGGGGTAGGGAACCATTTATAGAGTTTTGTAATTTTTGATGTTTTCGGTATGTTTTTGTTGTTTTTCTAAGATTTTGTAGGTTTTTGTGTCGATTTTGGCAAGGGAAAATGATGGGGTATCACGTTCCAGGTATGTAAGAACATTATTCAAGTGTTGGAACGAGTTTTGGGAAAAGTTGAAAATTTTGAGTTTTAAAGGTTGAAAATGTTTGGGAAAAGTGTTGGAACGAGTTTTGGCAAAAATGTAAATTTTTAACTTGTCTTTCTGTCACCAGAGCCCCCTCGCGGTACGCGTGAGCATTGGTCATCCGTCAGAGATCTCGGTTCCTCGCGGTACGCGAAAAGCCTCAATATTTCTCTCGCGGTACGCGAGGCTTTGGCTGTCCAGCAGCGTAGCTGTCCCTCGCGATACGCAAGAATCCAATCCCATTCCCTCGCGAAAATATATATATATGTATTTAAAATTTTTTGTTTATTTGTTTGGGTCCATTTTGTCTTTTCTTTTCTTTGACCCTTGTCATCGAGTCTATATGATGCTTGTTGGTGTGTTGTGAGCTTAATTTTGCAAGGCTGTCCGTTTGCATATGTGTAGCACGATCATGAATGAAATGCTATACGATAACATATCCAACTAAGTACTTTAATTTTTTATATGTCTTTTAGTTTTTATTTTTCTTCCTACATTGAGGGCAATGTAGTGTTTAAGTGTGGGGAGGGAGACTTCGTCTAAGTTGTCATTGAGTCTGTATAGTTTAAAAATTTTGAAAATCCATAAATATAAAAAAAATAATTTTAAAAAATGTCTCTAGATTAGAATCTGTGTAGTTAATTGGAAAATGATAGGTACAATTGGAACTTTGTTCGTGTATAATTGAATTGAATAAATAACAGAAAGCGTGTCTGATTTGTAACGTTTTGGTAGACCCAACCAATTTAAAGAGCTTAAATATCTTGATAGTGTATCTAGGTTTAATTGATAATTAATTCAGAATGTCTTGTGGGTGCTCATCTTAGGGATCTCAGAAAGGTCGAAACTGTCAATATAGGGTGATCGGTACCACTATAAGCAAAAGTTTATAAGTTTTTAAAATTACTTGGCACATCACCTTCTTTTATGAAAATAATCCGAAAGTTGATGGCGCCCACATCCGTTGTCCATCTTGCATGAGCTTAATTAAATCAATTGAAATCTTGAGTTTCGTCTGCGTGTTTCCCTTTGGGATGGTGACTTGGAGGATACACCCATGGGCGGAACTTAAGCGATCAATATTGCATGATTAAGTTAGGATTATGTGTTTCCCTTCGGGATGGTGACTTGAAGGATACACCCCTATTCCGAAGCTTATGAATTTCATTGCTTAAGAACTGCAACATACATGTCAAATATCTTCCAGCGTGATTGAAACACCACAGGGTTAGGTTCATTCATAAAATAATAATAAAAGCTCAAAATCATGTATCCATCGATCCATAATTCTATAATTTTAAAAAAACTTGTAGATTAGTGTTTATAGTGGTGGAAAATCTATATGGTTTAACCCGTGCCTAAAAAAGACCTTGAGATGGGATTAGACTAAGTTGTAACTGCCTGAGTGTGTAACCCATAGACAAACTGTTGCTTGGTAATGAATAGGATAGTAGATCACATAATCGGGGGCTCAATTGATCGGTGGTTGGGTTTAGTCGGATAGAAATACCAATTGTTACAGTCAATGCGTGATTATGTTTTAATTTTATGAGATTGTGAGAGTAGGTTCCAATTATGATTCCATTGCATAATTGTTTTTCAGGATGCAAAAGAATAAGTGTGGGGATGTGATGTAGGGTTTAATAACCCAGGTTTATATCTCGTTATGTGTGCATTTTAGTTATTTTGAGTTGTATATTTGTTTGGTTTTATGTATGTTTATGGTTGTGTCTACCTCCCAGGTTTTATGTGTTAAAAGAGCGGATTACGGAAGCAAAACAGTGAGACGCGAAGCACGAGGATCAAAAGGTCAAAAAGTTAACACCTCTGGATTTTAGGTCCCTCGCGGTACGCGAGAACCTTGGACACATCCCTCGCTGTACGCGAGGGATAAGAGGAGAATGCCCGGCTAGTTTGTCCCTCGTGGTACGCGAGGGACTTGTCCATGAATTTCATTGTACGCGAGGAAGCAAAGCGGCACGCTCGACTAGTTTACGCGAGGGACTTGGTTTGGGTCTTGACGGTACGCGGGGGAGAGTTTTTACAGGAAAATTAACCTAAATCATGTTTTAATCCTTAACAACCCCCATTCCGACCCATCTTCGATTCTAGCCGTTCCAGAAGGCGAGATCTACCATAGTTGAGTCAATTGTTCTTAATCTTTCATGTTTGTAAGTCCTAATACATTTAATTTGATTGTTGTTATGAGTATGCTAAATCTCTTGTAGTCCTCTTTGCGTCTATTGATTGAATGTTTTAAACTTCATTGATTGATTTCGAATTGTTGTTCAAGTCTCAATAGTCTCGGGTTTGTTTACATCTGGGACAATTTGGGGGTTGGATTATAGTTGGGTTGTCATTGATGGTTATATGAGAATAAGTTTTATTTACAACGAGTTCTCATATTATCACTGAATTCAATTGAACCGTATGATTATGTCTATGTAATTACTTGCTAATTATCTTGAAGGAACTTGTGTTTGCATACCCGAACCCCAGAGAGGATTACCTCTCTTATTATTATTTTAAACCCAAATCCAAATCAACTTTATTGTTTTCTGTCTTTGAACTTTTGTAACAAAGTAACACTTTCCACATACTTCTCGTGGATACGATACTCTACTTACCCTTACTAGTTAAGGTGTTTAAGAATTGTTTTTGACCGAACGACATCGATCATTGGGGCGGGTCGAATGGTTCGAACAACAGTGGAAAAGTTTTCAAAAGTTGGTCCGAGACCAAAGAGGAACCGGTGAAGCTGATCAACGTCATCAACTGGGTTTCCAATTGCCGATAATTGATCGCATAAGGATTTGAATGAGCGTCCATATTCAGCAACTGAGTTTGATCTCCTTTGAGGGTTTGTCGGAGTTGATCCCGGAGGTTGTGGACGCGTTCAATAGATGAGTTTTCGTAGGCTCATTCTACGGCCAACCAAATCTGGCAGGCAGTAGACAAGCCAACAATAATGGTGACAGCTTCTTGGAAGAGGGACGCGTGAAGAATAATAGTTGTCTTTTGATCAACGGCAATCCAAGTTGAGTAGGTTGGATTAGCAATAGATTTATCACGTTGAGTGAGGGTTGAAGCAGGTGCCATGGAGGTTACATCTACATGAGAAAGAAGGTTTTGATAAGCTAATATGGGGATCATTTGAATCTAAAATAATAGAAAGTTGGAAGATGTAAACTTGATAGTAAGCATGTGAATGATAGTATTGAGGGGAATATTGGTATCGGTATTTGAGGAAGAAGCCATGGGTAGGGATGGCAAAATAACCTGAGCCCGACGGGTATACCCGAAACCCGACGAGTTCGGGGCGGGTATACCCGAAACCCGACGGGTACGGGGCCGGGTATGGGATTAATTTTTAAAAATTTCACGGGCATGGGACGGGTATGGGATTAGGTGATACCCGACCCGATTACCCGATATCACATACCCTTTTACCCGAACCATATACCCGAATCATATACCCGAAAATTTGTAATTTTATTTTCTCTTAACTAATGGCTATTAATGCTAGTAAGTTTATTATGTGAAAAATTATTTTTTCTTTTGAAATATGTATTTATAAATATAAAAAATAGAGTCATAGAAAAGTACACGACACATACCCGACGGTTATTGGCCAATACCCGTGAGTATGCCCGATACCCGATACTAACGGGTATGCCCGTTACCCGCGGGTATACCCGATACCCGACGGGTAATTATCCGACATAAACCCGACGGGTAATGGGCCGGGTATGGGACACAATTTTACAACCGGGTATGGGTTTGGGATTACCGATACCCGGCCCGAACCCGACCCATTGCCATCCCTAGCTATGGGGTCGGGAGAAGGATAGGGCAGGTGAGGAAGAAGAGGGTAGGAGAAGAGATGTGGAGCCAACTAAGAGGCTGATACCATATGATCAATATATTCAGTGAATTGATATTAAAATACAATCAAGACACATATATATAGATACATGCAGAGATAATGAACAGGCTAAAGTAAATACAAATTGGAATGCTAAGAGCAATAATAACTCATTCACAAAGGTGGTGTAATAGTTATTAGTTTACTAATAATTTGTGTTCCTCTACAATCAAGTATTCAACTATTAACTATTTGTTATCTTTAGAGGATTCTTTGAGGCCAACCAAATCTGGCAGGCATTAGACAAGCCAACAATAATGGTGACAGCTTCTTCGAAGAGGGACGCGTGAAGAATAATAGTTGTCTTTTGATCGGCGGCAATCCAAGTTGAGTAGGCTGGATTAGCAATAGATTTATCACGTTGAGTGGGGGTTGAAGCAGGTGCCATGGAGGTTGCATCCACATAAGAAAGAAGGTTTTGATAAGCTAATATGGGGATCATTTGATTCTAAAATAATAGAAAGTTGGAAGATGTAAACTTGATAGTGAGCATGTGAATAATAGTATTGAGGGGAATATTGGTATCGGTATTTGAGGAAGAAGCCATGGGGTCGGGAGAAGGATATTGCAGGTGAGGAAGAAGAGGATATGAGAAGATATGGGGAGCCAACTATGAGGCTGATACCATATGATCAATATATTCACTGAATTGATATTAAAATACAATCGAGATACATATATATATATATATATATAGATACATGTAGAGATAATGAACATGCTAAAGTAAATACAAGTTGGAATGCTAAGAGCAATAATAACTTATTCATAAAGGTGGTGTAATAGTTATTAGTTTACTAATAATTTGTGTTCCTCTACAATCAAGTATTCAACTATTAACTATTTGTTATCTTTAGAGGATTCTTTGGCTTCTTGATGCTGCAACAATTTTTATATACGTTTTGATATAGTTTTTTATTCAAAACTCAAAACCGAGCCGCTTTAAATATGCCGTTGCGACATGTTTATTATATTTTACCCGACATATTTCTTGATACTGCAACAATTATATTTAATCAGGCATCGTACAGTTGAGTCACATCACAATGTATTCTTTTAAAAATACTTAACTCGTTATAAAACATAAAGAGGAAGTCTTAACTCAAATTCATATAGCGACGTTGAAAAAGAATAGAATTCAACTGTTGGATTCTCTAACATATAATATAAACCAGAAGAATGTCCACGTATTGGTTTAACATTCTATTATTCCGAAGAAGTATCAGCAGTAATAACATTAGCCACATTTCGTATTTATTTAATGTAATCAAAATCCTAATCATCGTTATGCGGTGGAGGAAGGTCATAGACTATTTGGCATGTGGATTTGGTGGAGGATCATTTCCATCATCATCTGGTGGATAATTTTGAATATCTACATGGCCGGAGAGATTTCCACGCAATGCACCTACATGCAGGTCATAGAAAAGTAGAGGTCAGTGGATCAAGTCTAGCAAGAGAAATTAAATAAGTGCGAAAAAAGATATATATCAACACAAACCTTGAGATGTTCTGAGTTTCGTGCTTGCGGATGCATCTGTCACATTTGCTAAAACACATGAAATCAACAAGATACAACAAATAACAGCACCAAGTCTGTGCCCCATTTCTTCAACGAGAGTAATTCTTTTGTTTGGTTTTATAATTTCCATCTATTTAAATGGTGTTTATATATTGTCCCAAACATGTGAATTCTTGGAGATGGTCATCAGTATGTAACACTATTCTAATTAGTGTAAAGGACAAGTAGGACGTGTTTTACCATTTGAAGTTTGAACGAATCTACCAACTTCTCATTTTCTTTAGCAACTTCTCCTTAAAATCTGTCTTCACTGAGTGCTAGAGATCAAAATAAAGATTTGACTATATTCTAGCAATACAATATTTGACTTTTCTACAAGTTTATTGATACGGTAAATTCAGAAAATGTGTTTATTATAAATCAAATGCCCCGTTTTATACATTTCCTTTTAAACGACCTCAAAGTATACTCGTACGATCCAGAGAAAATGTCTCCAAAAAGAACGAAAACGTTCGAAAACACCCGAAAATAATATGATGAAATGCCAGCCAATAAATAACTAAAAAACTAAAATCTTACTTCGAAAGTTCGTTTTTATTTTAAAAAAAAAAAAAACATGACATTGTAGTTTGCAACTACTATTTGTTAAAAAATGGAATCCGTTGGTTTACGACCTTTCCGCCGGCAGCTTCAAATAATTTTGTTTGTGTAATTATTTTCTTATTAAAAATTAGTTTTAGAATAACTTTTATCATTTTTAAAATACAATATTTTATAAAATTTTGAGTAGAGTATTACGAGGTAGTTATTTTTGTTGAAATCTAATCATTCATTCAACTTAGGTAATATTTCTGTAATTTGTACCTGTTTGAACTCCTATTGAATATTATGGTTCAGTTGGTGGTTATATGAAACGCCAATAACAAAGGGACATGTCTATAAATTGTTTCGTCGATTCAATAACGTATGTTGATCATAAGGAATTCTTAGTCCCTGGGACTGATTTTTAAACATGGGATCGTGTTCTTAATCACATCATATGGCTGGCAACGGGGCATTGCTAACAAATTTTAAATCTAGTTTTGGTGTGGACACTAATGTGGAAGGAAATGACTTCAAATTCATAAAAGGAACGAGTAATATATGTTGAAGTGAATCTTGGTGAAACAAACACATGCATTAAGGGGGTATACAATGTTCCTAGCCTTGATTTGAAACACCTTAAAAATTAGGGAAAATTCCTAAAATGAAAACTTTTAAAAAGTTTTTCACAAAAACAAGCATAGAAAAGTCAACTACCTCAAAATGAAAATAGATTTTCGCCGAGATGCTATCTAAATTCGACGACTTTGCCGAGGTCACGTGGCTTCACTCTTTAACTTACACGTGTCAATTTCGACTGAAAATTTTAAAAACTCAAGAAAATCGCACAAACATGTTTTCGGCAAGTTTTTAAAATTTTTCGGCGTTCAGAAGCTTGTCAGCCTCGCCGAGTTCAGTATATCATTTCTATGCATTTCGCCTAGATTGCATTACCCGGCGGCCTAAGATTAAAATAATTAGACGTTTTGTTCTAAGATTAAAATAATCAAGCGTTTTCTTCTAACATTAAAATAATCATGCGTTTTGTTATAAAATTATAATAATCGGGCGTTTTGTTCTAAAATTAATATAGTTAGACGTTTTGTTCTAAGATTTAAAGAATCTGACATTTTGTTCTAAGATTAAAAAAAGATGGCGTTTTGTTCTAAGATTTAAAGAATCTGACATTTTGTTCTAAGATTAAAAAAAGATGGCGTTTTGTTCTAGTTTTTAAATAATCAGGCGTCTCGCCTACTTTTCTTCAAAAGTAGGCGTTTCGCCGGACTTACCTTTAAACATCGGCGTCTCCGCCGACTTTACCTGTATATATATACGTAATACATAACCTTCATTGTTTATTTTTAACTTAACTAAAAGAAAAATGAAATTAGTCACTCCGCAAAATCAGGGAAAATACCACCCGAGCTGTGATCAGTGAACTCGGAAAATATGCGTGTGTCCCAAGGGTGGGGGATGTATAAAGCCTTGTGTTCGTACATCCTCCAGGGTGACGGTGGGTTCTATAGGTAGTGATGATTGACTTATTCCTATCTGAACACACATCGCTGGTGATGTTGTCGTCTCTCCATTATCTTCAATATCTCATTTTTTCTTTACCGTTAATCACTCGTGAAATTTTTATATTTATGTTCTGTTATTTATTAATAAAGCAAAAGTTTATGTAATGTGTATTGTAACTTTTATTTGTAATGTTTTATATTATAATGAATATTAGGTGGTTATTGGTTAACAACATCATTAATTCCATTAGAAAAGAATTTGAACATAAATAAATTTCAACCTGACATAATAAGCAAATTCAACTCAGTTTATTATGAAATATGTTAGAAATAATACCAAACTAATAACAAACATATTCTTAGTCTTTTAACTTGATTCCTCAAGCACCTTCCTTTTTCTTCTTCCTTGTTGTTTGACCTTAGCAATCCATTAATGATGTCTATAGCTCTTGGACTTAGAGGAAGATGAGCACAACTTACAAAACCACAATTTGATCCCTATTCATGTAATTAGGTCAACAAAATAGAAGAGAAAATTATAAAAAAAAATTGCCCTTACTATCCAAGCATTACAATGAAACCGGTGCCCTGGATTTTTTTACGTCCATGAGGCACGAATCGTGGTTCCAAACCCATATGGACGAATCGTGGTTCCAAACCCATATGAACAAACTACGAGACTATTTGTGTTCATTATCAAAGAGATAGACGGATTATAAAGGTTCAAAAAAATCTTATATTATAAATAAAAAATAAATATTGTAATACAATGTTATAATTTCAAAAAAAATTTACATTATAAATCTTACAATATAATGCTATAATTAAAAAAATTAAAAATAACCGGGTGAAACACCGAGTTTATATAAATAATTGGGCGAAATGCCGAGTGTTTTAAAATTCGGTGAGCAAGAAGAACCGGGCGAAATGCCGAGTCTTTTAAAAAACCGGACGAAACGCCGAGTTATTTAAAAAACCGAGCGAAAGGCCGAGTATTTTTGAAAAACCCGGCGTAACGCCGAGTTCTTTGAAAACAATGGGGCGAAACGCCGAGTCCTTTAATATGAACATATTCAAAATTTAAATTTCATAAACTAATGGTTAATATAAAAATACAATTAGAAAGATTTAGTAATTCGAATCAAGGACTAATTAGAATTGGTGATTAACAATTAAGTAATTAACGTGTGTCAAGTATCCGGTTTTGATAATCGTTGCTCAATGCAGTCACTATCTTGTTTGTTAATTATTTGTCAAACTTAGTAAAACGGGTCATGTCTATGTGACTTCCAATTAGTAAAATCAGTGATCACTAAACTTGCAATCTGAACCTGGAAGCAATATGTTTTCTCCTAATTGGTTTCAAGTAATTTAAAGTTTGTGCCTTTTAATATGATTTTCTATTTAATTCAAGTTTTAAGTTTCAAGTTTAAAGTAGTTTTCTTAATTGACACTATCCACGAATTCCCTGTGGATACGACACTCTACTTCATTATACTACAGTCTAAGTTAGCTAGCGATTGAGTTTTAAAATATATTTTTGATTTATCTTGACAGCGCGATCAAATATCCCTTGGGAACGGCGTGCTGCAACGGCGTCGTGCGGCTCCGACGACAACACCGCCTCCTCCCCATTATGTCGACGAGCGGGTTCCCAGCATTGCATGAAAAATAGGAATATAAAAAATGAACCGTTAGAGAATCAACAGAAAAAATGGTTCGTTTTAGATAGAGTGCTTAAACATTTTGACATTGCTCTTGGTGAAACGCGTCGAACCAAAGACCAAGTTACTTCAAAATGAGGAAGATTGGATTTGAATATGAGTCATTTCAACGGACTCTACATGCAAGCGTGGTGTTTATTTAATTTTTACTTATATAAATATATATATATATATACATATATATATATTTATTAAATATTTTGTAGCTAAGTTTTATTTTAAAACATATGTAGAGACATCGTTGGGCGAACGGAAGCAACGATTCAGATGTAATCAAGAGAGCGTTGAGTGACTGCCAAAAAATGTATGATAAGAAAGGCTTCTCGAGTCTACGTGGATGTATTTTTATTTTTAGTTTTAGTTTATTTTATTTTTATGTATTAAATGAATTAGTTAATTAAATTGTGTTTTTTAATTTTCAGTTAAAAAAAATTATGTTTGTGCCTTCATGGTTTGGGTGCCCCCACCTACGTGGATTCGTGGGGTTTGTGTGGATTCAAATGACCTGTCACAGTCTCATTGATAGATACGTGGCTTCTTGAGACTTCATGGTTTGGGTGACCCCTCCACCCTAATAAAAAAACTTCTAGATATATGTCAAATCGTATTGATTTGAAATAAGCTCTAGCGTAGTTTGCAAAAAAATCCAGATATATCAAATATAGCGACGGTGAAAAAGAATAGAACTGTTGGATGCTACTTTCAAATAACATATCTTCTAATTTCATTCTCATAACATATATTCTAATTTCATTGTCATACATATAATATAAACCAGAAGAATGCTCACGTATTGGTTAAACATTCTATTATTCCGAAGAAGTATCAGCACGAATATGACATTAGCCAGATTCATATTTATTTAATGTAAGCGTGAATCCTAATTATAATCATAATCCTAATCACTGTTATGCGGTAGAGGAAGCTCGTAGACTATTGGGCATGTGGATTTGGTGGAGGATCATTTCCATCATCATCTGGTTGATCATGGCTGGAGAGATTTCCACGCAATGCGCCTACATGCAGGTCATAGAGAAGCAGAGGTCAGTGGATCAAGTCTAGCAAGAGAAATTAAGTAAGTGCAAAAAAAGATATATATCAACACAATCCTTGAGATGTTCTGAGTTTCATGGTTGCAGATGCATCTGTCACATTTGTTAAAACACATGAAATCAACAAGATACAACAAATAACAGCACCAAGTCTATGCCCCATTTCTTCAACAGAGTTATTCTTGTGTTTGGTTTTATTATTTCCATCTATTTCAATGGTGTTTATATATTGTCCCAAACATGTGCGTTCTTGGAGATGGTATTCTAATTAGTGTAAAGGACAAGCAGGACGTGTTTTACCATTTGAAGTTTGAACAAATCTAACAAGTTCTCATTTTCTTTAGTAACTTCTCATTACAAACAACCTTCACTGAAAACAATCAAAATATTCATGTTGATCAAGTGCTAGATCAAAATAAAGATTTGACTATATTTCTAGCAATACAATATTTGACTTTTCTAGAAGTTTATTGATACGCTAAATTCAGAAAATGTATTTATTAAAAATTAAATGCCCCGTTTTGTACTTTAACTTCTCAACCTACTTAAAATATACTTGTACGATCCCGGGGGGTCTCACTAAGCTTCGCCCATGGATCAGTCGCTATTAAATTACTTTGATGCATTAGATATGCAAGCAAACAAGGGATCAAGAAAGAAGAAAATATTCACCCTTTATTTGAGTTCTTTGATATGTTGCATGAGTACATTCGTGTGTACAAGTACTCCAACAACTTTAGAGAAACAATTTGGGAAATATTAGATTGGTATCAAACTATTTATCTTCGTCGATTTGTACACTCTTTATTTGATGGTTCTACTTAGTGGTGGATACACGGAAGCATCAGTTAGTAATGCTTGGAACAACATAGCATTTGAAATGGGAAATGAAGAAATCATGGGTTTGAACTGAAGACAATCTATGCAATCTATTTGGAAGGAAGAGAATGGTATCAGAACTTCATGAAATCAAAGAAACTAAGAGGTGATGAAGGATATGGAAATGGAGGATCACCCGGTTCACAGCACGGAAGGATGAAACGGAGACTCACTATAAGAAAATTTGGGAATATGTAACTAAGTTTAATCAATGATTAGGGGTGTCTTAAAATCTAATCATTCATTAAACATAGGATAAAAGGCTTATTATAAGTATTTTATTATTCGGCTTAAGTTGGCGGTTATGTGAACGCTGTCGGTAGCACAGCCACAGGTCTTTGTATCCATGTTTCGATTCGATAGCGTTTGTTGAATGTGTATATATATATCGAAAAAGGTTGCAAACTAAAGATAATACAAACAAGTATTGTCAAATCACTGTTATTATGATCAATATATTCACTGAATTGAGATACGTATATATAGATACATGCAGAGATAATGAACAGGCTAAAGTTGCAAATTGGAATGCCAAGGGCTGTAATAACTGATTCATAAACGTGGTGTAATATCCAGAGAAAATGTCTCCTAAAAGAACGAAAACGTTAGAAAACACCCCCAAAATAATATGATGATATGCCAGCCAATAAATAATTAAAAAACTAAAAACCCACTTCGAAAGTTCGTTTTGATTTAAAAAAAAAATTTAAAACATGACATTGTCGTTTGCAACTACTATTTGTTAAAAAATGGAATTGGTTGGTTTACGACCTTTCCGCCCGCAGCTTCAAATAATTTTGTTTGTCTAATTATTTTCTTATTAGAAATTAGTTTTAGAATAACTTTTATAAATTTTAAAATATAATATTTTATAAAATTTTGAGTAGAGTATTACGAGGCAGTTATTTTTGTTGAAATCTAATCATTAATTCAACTTTAGGATAAAAAGGCTGTTTGAACTCCTTTTGAATAACATGCGTAATATTTTCTGTAATTTGTACCTGTTTGAACTCCTTTTGAATATTATGGTTATATGAAACGCCAATAACAAAGGGACATGTCTATAAATTGTTACGTCGATTCAATAACGTCTGTTGATCATAAGGAATTCTTAGTCACTGGGACTGATTTTTAAACATGGGATCGTGTTCTTAATCACATCATATGGCTAGCAACCGGACATTGCTAACAAATTTTAAATCTTGTTTTGGTGTGGACACTAAAGTGGAAGGAAATGACTTCAAATTCGTAAAATGAACGAGTAATATATGTTGAAGTGAATCTTGGTGAAACAAACATAATGCATTAAGGGGGTATACAATGTTGTCTTGATAAGAAAATATTGACTTTGAAACACCTTAAAAATTAGGGAAAATTCCTAAAATGAAAACTTTTAAAAAGTTTTTTCACAAAAACAAGCATAAAAAAGTCAACTACCAAAATGAATAAGAATTTTCGTCGAGATGCTACCTAAACTCGGCGACTTTGCCGAGGTCACGTGGCTTCACTCTTTAACTTACACGTGTCAATTTCGACTGAAAATTTTAAAAACTCAAGAAAATTGCACAAACATGTTTTCGGCGAGTTTTTAAAATTTTTTGGCGTTCAGAAGCTTGTCAGCCTCACCGAGTTCATTGTATCATTTCTAGGCGTTTCGCCTAGATTGCATTACCCGGCGGCCAAAGATTAAATTAATCAAGCGTTTTCTTCTAAAATTAAAATAATAAAGCGTTTTCTTCTAACATTAAAATAACGGGGCGTTTTGTTCTAAAATTATAATAATGGGCGTTTTGTTCTAAAATTAAAATAATCAGACATTTTGTTCTAAGATTTAAAGAATCTGACATTTTGTTCTAAGATTAAAAAAAGATGGCGTTTTGTTCTAGTTTTTAAATAATCAGGTGTCTCGCCTACTTTTTCTTCAAAAGTAGCCGTTTCACCGGACTTTTCTTTAAACATTGGTGTCTCTGCGACTTTACCTGTATATATATACCTAACGTTCATTGTCTATTTTTAACTTAACTAAAAGAAAAATGAAATTAGTCACTCCGCAAAATCAGGGAAAAAACCATCCGAGCTGTAATCGGTGAACTCGGAAAATATGCATGTGTCCCAGGGGTCGGGCATGCATTAAGCCTTGTGTTCAAACATCCTCTAGGGTGACGGTAGGTTCTATAGGTAGGGATGATTGACTTGCTTCTATCTGAAAGCACATCGCTCGTGATGTTGTCGTCTCTCCATTATCTTCAATATCTCTTTTTTTCTTTACCGTTAACCACTCGTGTAATTTTTATATTTATGTTTTGTTTTTTATTAGGTAAGGCAAAAGTTTATGTAATGTGTATTGTAACTTTTATTTGTAATGTTTTATATTATAATGAATATTAGGTGGTTATTGGTTAACAACATCAGTAATTCCATTAGAAAAGAATTTGAACATAAATAAATTTCAACTTGACATAATAAGCAAATTCAACTAAGTTTATCATGAAATATGTTAGAAATAATATCCAGCTAACAACAAAAACATTCTTAGTCTTTTAACTTGATTCCTCAAGCACCCCCTTTTTGTTTGTTCGACCTTAGCAATCCATTAGTATTGTCTGTAGCTCTTGGACTTAGAGGAGGATCAGCACAACTTACAAAACCACAATTTGATCCCTATTCAAGTAATTAGGTCAACAAAATAGAAGAGAAGATTATAAAAAAAATTTCCTTACCATCCAAGCACAACAATGAAACCGGTGGGCTGGATTTTTTTACGTCCATGAGGCACGAATCACGGTTCCAAACCCATATGAACAAACGACCAGACTATTTGTGTTCATTATCAAAGAGATAGACCGATTATAAAGGTTCAAAAAAATCTAATATTATAAATAAAAAATAAATATTGTAATACAATCTTATAGTTTCAAAAAAATTTACATTATAAATCTTACATTATAATCTTATAATTAAAAAAATTAAAAATAACCGGGTCGAAACACCGAGTTTATTAAATAACAGGGCGAAATGCCTAGTGTTTTAAAATTCGGCGAGCAAGAAGAACTGGGTGAAACGCCGAGTCTTTTAAAAAGTCGGCCGAAACGCCGGGTTATTTAAAAACCTAGCGAAAGGCCGAGTATTTTTTAAAAACTCACCGTAACGCCGAGTTCTTTGAAAATAATGGGGCGAAACGCCGAGTCCTTTAATATGAACAAATTCGAAATTTAAATTTCATAAACTAATGGTTAATATAAAAATACAATTAGCAAGATTTAGTATTTCGAATTAAGGACTAATTAGAATTGGTGATTAACAATTAAGTAATTAACCTGTGTCAAGTATCCGGTTTTGATAATCGTTGCTCAACGCAGTCACTATCTTATTTGTTAATTATTTGTCAAACTTAGTAAAACGGGTCATGTCTATGTGACTTCCAATTAGTACAAATCAGTGATCACTAAACTTAAGATCTGAACCTAGAAGCAATTTGTATTCTCCTAATTGTTTTTAAGTAATTTAAAGTTCGTCCTTTTTAATATGATTTTCAAAATTAATTCAAGTTTCAAGTCGTTTTCTTAATTGACACTATCCACGAATTCCCTGTGAATACGACAATCTAGTTCATTATACTACAGTCTAAGTTAGCTAGGGATTAAGTTTTATAATATATTTTTTACAGCGTGATCAAATATCCCTCGGGAACAGCGTGCCGCAACGGCGTCATGCGGCTCCCACGGAAACAACGCCGCCTCCCCATTATGTCGACAAGCGGGTTCCTAGCGTTGCATGAAAAATAGGAACGTTAAAAATGAACCGTTAGACAATCAACAGAAAAAATGGTTTGTTTTAGAAAGAGTGCTTAGACATTTTGACATTGCTCTTGGTGAAACGAGTCGAACCAAAGACGAAGTTATTTCAAAATGGGGAAGATTGGATTTGAATATGATTATTTCAACAGACTCTACATGTAAGCGTCGTATTAATTTATTTTTTACTTGTATATATATTTATTAAATATTTAGTAGCTATGTTTAATTTTAAAACATATGTAGAGACATCGTTAGGCGAACGGAAGCAGCAATTCAGATGTAATCAAGAGAGCGTTGAGTGACTACTAAAAAGTGTATGATAAGAAAGGCTTCTCGAGTCCACGTGCATGAGAGATAGTCAAAGACCATTCCAATGGGAACCAGTTGAGATAATGGGTGTGGAGTTTGGATCTCAATCACAAAAGAGATCTAAATCTTCGGGTTCGGGTAACTACACAAGCTCAAATGACCCTATCACAAGCAAGCTCCCCGACCTAAACGAAGACTCGACACCGATCGGGACGAGACGTAAAGGGAAGGAAGTGACGGAGTCATCGAGCAAAAGCAAGGAAGCTTGAGTGAGGCCATATCCAATTACAAAACGATGAGGGAGGACGAAAGAGAAGAAAGAATACAACGAGAAGCTATCCGGTTAAAATTGGACGAATCAAAATTGGCCATGGTATAAGAACAACGAGAAGCTATACAGCAAGAGACATTTGACCGAGAGTTTAACAATTATCTCAAACCACATGACGGTATTCCCGAACCGTTGTTGTCAACCGCCCTAGCACACAAACATGAAATAGCTGCAGAATATGGATGGCATTGTAATTTTTAGATTTTAGTTATTTTTTATTTTTTTTGTTATTTATGTATTTTTATTTTTAGTTTTACTTTATTTTATATTTATGAATTAAATGAATTAGTTAATTAAATTGTGTTTTTTAATTTTTAGTTAAAAAAAATTATGTTTGTGGCTTCATGGTTTGGGCACCTACATGGATTCGTGGTGTTTTTTGTGGATTCAAATGACGTGTCACAATCTTATTGATGGATACGTGACTTCTTGAGGCTTCATGGTTTGGGTGACCCATCCACCCTTATAAAAAAAACTTTTAGATATATGTCAAACCGTATTGATTTGAAATAAGATCTAGCGTAGTTTGCAAAAAAAAATCCAGATATATCAAATATAGCGACGGTGAAAAAGAATAGAATTCAACTGTTGGATGCTACTTTCAAATAACATATCTTCTAATTTCATTGTCATAACATATGATATAAACCAGAAGAATGCTCACGTATTGGTTAAACATTCTATTATTCCGAAGAAGTATCAGCACGAATATGACATTAGCCAGATTTCGTATTTATTTTATGTAAGCGTGAATCCAAATTATAATCATAATCCTAATCACTGTTATGCGGTGGAGGAAGCTCGTAGACTATTGGGCATGTGGATTTGGTGGAGGATCATTTCCATCATCATCTGGTGGATTATTTTGAAGATCTACATGGCTGGAGAGATTTCCACGCAATGAGCCTACATGCAGGTCATAGAGAAGCAGAGGTTAGTGGATCAAGCCTAGCAAGAGAAATTAAATAAGTGCAAAAAAAGATATATATCAACACAAACCTTGAGATGTTCTGAGTTTCGTGGTTGCAGATGCATCTGTCACATTTGTTAAAACACATGAAATCAACAAGATACAACAAATAACAGCACCAAGTCTGTGCCCCATTTCTTCAACAGAGTTATTCTTGTGTTTGGTTTTATTATTTCCATCTATTTCAATGGTGTTTATATATTGTCCCAAACATGTGCATTCTTGGAGATGGTATTCTAATTAGTGTAAAGGACAAGCAGGACGTGTTTTACCATGTGAAGTTTGAAAAAATCTAACAAGTTCTCATTTTCTTTAGTAACTTCTCATTCGAAACAACCTTCACTGAAAACAATCAAAATATTCATGTTGATCAAAATAAAGATTTGACTATATTTCTAGCAATACAATATTTGACTTTTCTAGAAGTTTATTGATACGCTAAATTCAGAAAATGTATTTATTAAAAATCAAATGCCCCGTTTTGTACTTTAGCTTCTCAACCTCCTTAAAATATACTCGTACGATCCCGGGGGGGGGGGGGGGTGGGGGTGGGGGTGGAGAAAATATTCACCATAGTATAAGGTCCATTAATTAATATTTTGAGTTCATTGATATGTTGCATGAGTACATTCGTGTGTACAAGTACTCCAACACCTTTAGAGAAACATTTTGGGAAATATTAGATTGGTATCAAACTATTTATCTTCGTCGGTTTGTACACTCTTTATTTGATGGTTCTACTTAGTGGTGGATACACGGAAGCATCCGTTAGTAATGCTTGGAACAACATAGCATTTGAAATGGGAAATGAAGAAATCATGGGTTTGAACTGAAGACAAATATGCAGTCTATTTGGAAGGAATAGAATGGTGTCAGAACTTCATGAAATCAAAGAATCTAAGAGGCGATGAAGGATATGGAAATGGAGGATCACCCGGTTTACAGCATGGAAGGATGAAACGGAGACTCACTATAAGAAAATTTGTGAATACGTAACTAAGTTTAATCAATGATTAGAGGAGTCTTAAAATCTAATCATTCATTAAACATAGGATAAAAGGCTTATTATAAGTATTTTATTATTGTTGTGTAACATGGGGAATTCTATAATTTGTACCTAGTGAACTCCGTTTGAATATTCGGCTTAAGTTGGCGGTTATGTGAACGCTGTCGGTAGCCCAGTCACAGGTCTTGGAATCACTGTTTCGATTAGATAGCGTTTGATGGATGTGTATATATATATCGAAAAAGGTTGCAAACTAAAGATAATACAGACAAGTATTGTCAAATCACTGTTGTTATTATGATCAATATATTTACTCAATTGATATTAAAATACAATCGAGATACGTATATATAGATACATGCAGAGATAATGAATAGTTGCAAATTGGAATGTGAAGGGCTGTAATAACTGATTCATAAACGTGGTGTAATATCCCTCGCAAGCTAGACGGTGGTGGACCGAGACGAAGAAGATTCCGAAAGAATTCGAACTGCGGTCGTGGTAGGCTTTTTAGTGAATATGTCCGCCACTTAAAGCTTGGTAGGTATGAACCAAGTGTGCAGTTTCCGAGAAACTACAAGTTCCTGAATAAAGTGATAGTCTAGTTCAATGTGTTTTACACACTTGTGTGCAATGGGGTTTTGAATGAGTAATATAGCACTACGGTTATCACATAAAAGGGTTGGACGGTCGGCGGTACTCAGATAAAGTGAGGAATATAGCAGTGTTGGCCATTGCCCGATACTCAGATTCACAACTAGATCGGGAAATCGTAGGTTGTTTCTTCGCACTCCATGAAACCAGGTTTCCTCCCAAAAAAATTGAGTAACCATATGTGGAGCGGCGGGTTTCAAGACAGCGAGCCCAATCAACGTCAGAGTAGCCAAGGAGCGAGGTCTTGGAAGGTTTGGAAAAAGTAAGTCCAAAGGCTAACGTACCCTTGATGTAATAGCGAATTCTCTTGACTACCAGATAGTGGAGAACAGTGGACGCATACAAAAATTAGCTTACATGGTTTACGACATAGGAAATATGAGGGCGAGTGATGGTTAAGTATTAGAGAGCACCAACAATGGAGAAATAGTGCATGGGATCGGAATAAAGTTCACCCATGGATGTGAAGGATATGTTTGTGGCAAGCAGAGTGTGGGTCGGCTTTACATCAAGCATCTTAGCTCGTTCCAGAATTTCCTGAGAATATTTGGATTAGTTTAAAAATAATACAGTTGAAGTGTTAATAACTTCAAGTAGTTTAGCTCCCCTAAGTCTTTGATGGCAAACTCTTTGTTCGATTGATCAAAATGAACATGGATTTTCGTCGAGATACTACCTAAACTCGGCGACTTCGCCGAGGTCACGTGGCTTCACTCATAAACTTACACATGCATTAAGGGGGTGTACAATGTTCCTAGACTTGATAAGAAAATATTGACTTTGAAACACCTTAAAAATCAGGGAAAATTCCTCAAATGAACATTTTTGAAAAGTTTTTCAAAAAAACAAGCATAGAAAATTCAACTATCTCAAAATAAACATGGATTTTCGCCGAGATACTTCGTAAAGTCGGCGACTTCGCCGTGGTCACGTAGCTTCACTCTTTAACTTACACAAGTCAATTTCTACAAAAAATTATAAAACTCGACAAAACCGACGAAACATGTTTTCGGCAAGTTTTCAAAAAGTTTCGGCGTTCAGAAGCTTGTTGGCCTCGCCAAGTTCAATGTATCATTTCTAGGCGTTTAGCCTAGATTGCATTACGCGGCGACCTAAGATTAAAAAAATTAGACGTTTTGTTCTAAATTTAAAATTATTAGGCGTTTTATTCTAAACTTAAAATAATAAGCCGTTTTGTTCTAACATTACAATAATCAGGCGTTTTGTTCAAATATTAAAATAACACTACAAGAAAAAGACCCTGTGCCGACGACGCCTATACCGACGACAATTGTCGTCGGCATAGGTCACCCTGTACCGACGACATGTCGTCGGTATAGGTCACCCTGTACCGACGACATGTCGTCGGTATAGGTCAAAACCAAAATTTTGACAGGGACACCCTATACCGACGACATGTCGTCGGTATAGGGTTGAGTCAGATGGGGGAAAAATGGCGCCCAATGAATTATTGGGGAAAACCTATACCGACGACATGTCGTCGGTATAGGGTTATTTTGATTTAATTTTTGTTTTTTTAATATAATAATGTTTTCGTCGGTCAAAAAAAACTTTTTTGTTAAATTAAAAAAATTATAAAATGGCCTATATCGACGACATGTCGTCGGTATAGACTTTTTTACTTTATTGACCGGTCAAAACCCTACAAAGCCTATACCGACGACATGCCGTCGGTACAGGGAACCTACAGCGCCGACTTTTGAGCCTATACCGACGACATGTCGTCGGTATAGGTCTCAGCGTGAATTAACACATAATACAGCCTTCTGCTTCCCATTTCGACCAAAAAAACCCAAAACGCCTCCATCTCTCTCACTCCGGCGATTTCAAGTTTTTTTTTTTTTGGTATTTTGTGGAGCAATATTCACCAATCTGTTCGGTTTTGAGGTGAGTTAACATATATTGTTCAATCTTAACAAGAAAATCAACATTTTGATGTTTTTTGCTTAATTTCTTTGGTTTTTGTTAAGTGTTTGAAGATTTAACCATTTTTGAAGGATTTCAAGCTTAGAGGAAGCTAATTTGCAAACTTGGTTTGTAATTTTTCTACAAATTTGGTTTAGATGTATGTTTTTCTACAAATTATGTTTAGATGTATGTTTGTATGTATATGTTTGTGTTTATTTGTATGTATGTATATATGGTTTAGATGTATGATTTTATAAATATTTATGTAATTTTATGATGAAATTAGGTTTAGATGTGAAATTAGGTTTAGATGAAATTTGAGAATTTGGGCATTTATAGAAGAATTTGGGCATTTATATATGTATGTTTGTATATAATATGTATGTATATAGATGAAATTTGGGAATTTGGGCATTTATAGAAGAATTGTGTTTATGTATGTAATTTGAGAATTTGAGTATTTTGTTTATATATGTTTGTAAAGGCTATGTATGTATATACGTGTATGTATGTATTTTTATGTATGTAATTGTGTTTGTATATGTAATTTTAGAATTTGGGCATTTATTTATGTGTGTTTGTATATAATATGTATGTATATTTGTATGTATGTTCGTATGTATGATTATGTAATTATATGATTTGTATGTATATAATTGTGTATGTATTTATGTAATTGTGAATGTATGTATATATCTTTGTATGTATATGTAACTTTATTTAATTTTGTTGCAAGTTCGGAACTCATTGCGGTTGGAGAGGTGTGAATAACATCTTATTTGTGTTTCATTGAATTTTTTTAAGGTACGCATCCCGACTTTTATACCTTTATGTACGTCTCATGTTGTGTACACTAGTATGTTTATTTAGGATAACTCTTTAGAATATACCCGTCCGAAATTTATCTGATAGAGATAAATTTTGAATTGTCTCCTTTGGGACTGCTTTTTGAATATTCTATCTTATTTAGGATATGTATATATTTTAACGAGTTGACATTTAAGAAAAAACTGGTAGATATTTCTCCTTATTCCTTTGAGTTTGCGGTTTATCTTGGAGAGTTAAGGTGAAATGCTGCTAATTTTTTCTTAAATAGTCAACTCGTTAAAATGTATACATATGAGATAGAATATTCAAAAAGTGGGTTAGGATCCACCGCCTTAGAGTACCGATCAAATCACATACATTCGTTTATATCATTTATTACATACAAGTATATGTGTATGCTTATAACACAATAGATATGGCAATTGATAAAAGCTGGGTTACACTCGGAAATCAGAATTCTCCGGCTTTCTTAAGCGGTCTTCGCAACTTTATAGAGATGGCCAAGAACCATGTCGACGGTCGAGGTAGAGCGTTTTGCCCGTGTAGACGTTGTTGTAATGCGTGTCGACAGGATTTGAACACGATATATGGCCACATACATGACCGTGGGTTTCTACAATCATATCAGAACTGGATTTATCATGGTGAACAACATCCTCGTGTGGCGGAGATAGCATCACTTTTTGCCCCAAGAACAACACCAACTCCTCCATTAACTACAACAACAAATAATGAGATGTTTGATGCCATAGATGATGTGATGGCTGAGCAAAATACAAACGAGGATAATATAGATGAAGATGGAACTGGTTTAGACCCAGAGTTTGATGCGTTGTTTGAGGAGCTAAATAAGGAGTTATACCCCGGTTGTAGTCAAATGTCTTCCCTAAACTTCATAGCCAAATTGATGCATATCAAAGTTATCAACAAATGGACGAATAGTTCGTTTGACCAACTGTTAGAGCTTCTACAAATTGCAATGCCGAAGGAAAATCACGTTCGAGGGTCACACTATCAAGCTAAGAAGAAACTGCGTAAGATTGGGTTATGATATAAGTCTATCCATGTTTGCATTAATGATTGTGCACTGTTTTGGAAGGAGAATGAATCAATGCAAAATTGTCCAGTTTGTGATGAGAGTAGATGGGTTGATAAAAACACAAAGGGGAAGAAAGTACCACATAAAGTGTTGCGCTACTTTCCTTTAACTTCACGGCTTCGACGAAGGTATAGTTCAAGATTAACGGCAAAAGAAATGATCTGGCATAATATTGGACGCTCAACAGATGGTATGATGCGACATCCGGTTGATGGGAAGGCATGGCAAGATTTTGATGAGAGATATCCGGATTTTGCTAAAGAACCACGGAATGTCCGCTTAGGTTTGGCTGCCGATGGTTTTAATCCGTTCGGTAACATGAGTCAGACTTACAGTATGTGGCCGGTAGTGTTAACAACATATAATACACCACCGTGGTTATGTATGAAAGAGTCTTCTTTCATGTTAACCTTGCTAATTCACAGGCCTAAATCACCTAGTAAGGATATTGATGTATACTTAAGGCCGTTGGTTGATGAGTTGAAAATATTGTGGGCTAAAGGAGTCCAGGTGAGAGATGCATCAACCAAAACTGTATTTAGGATGCATGATGCACTGTTATGGACTATCGACGATTATCCTGCTCGTAGTAGCTTGTCTGGATGGAGTGGTCAAGATTATAAAGCATGCCCTACGTGTAACGTTGACACACCTTCGTGCGCTATAACGAATACGATAGCTTTTGTTGGACACAGAAGATTCTTGCCTAGAAAGCATAAATGGAGGAACGATCTGTCGTTTGATGGCAAGAGAGAGATAAATCATCCTCCCCGACGATTGACTAATGCTCAAATATTAGAACAACTAAAAAATCTCCCAGATCGTGTTCCGGGGAAACATCCAATGTATGGAGGGGTAAAAAGAAAGTGCCTAACATCAGAGTTGAATTGGACTAAACGAAGTATCTTCTTTGAGCTCGATTATTGGTCTTCTCTGCTTTTAAAACACAATCTTGATGTTATGCACGTGGAGAAAAATGTGTGTGAGAGTTTATTAGGTACTTTGTTGATGAACGATAAATCAAAAGACACACACAAAGCCCGCAGAGACTTGGAAAATATGGGTATTCGACATAACCTATGGCTAACACAAAAAAACAACAAGTTGTACCAACCACAAGCTCCTTACTCTTTCACACCCAGTGATCGAGAACGCTTTTGTCAGTTTATTCGAGGAGTGAGACTGCCTAATGGATTTGGATCGAATTTCAAAAATAAGGTACTTCCCAATAATTCAAATATAATTGGGTTAAAGTCCCATGATTATCACATCCTCATGCAACGATTGATGCCAATAGGGGTACGATCGGGTCTGCACAAAAATGTTTCAACAACAATCAATGACGTTTGCACATTCTTTCAAAAAATTTATGAACGATCAGTAGATGTGAAAGACATGTATGAAGCAAATGAGGAAGTGGTTAAGATATTATGCAATTTGGAAATGATATATCCTCCAGCATTTTTTGACATAATGGTTCATCTCATTCTTCATTTACCTGAAGAAGCTATTCTTGGTGGCCCTGTGTATATGAGATGGATGTATCCTTTTGAAAGATACATGAAAAAGCTCAAAGAATATGTTAGAAACAAAGCCAAAACCGAAGGCTCAATTGCGGAGGGTTATGTTGTAGATGAAGCCTTGACATTCTGCTCTATGTATCTGGACGGTATGCAGACCAAATTTAACTGACCAGATAGAAATGTAGATGCTGGCATTCCCAAAAGGCAGTTTCAAGTGTTTTCTTCACAATGTCGACCAATATCGAAAAAGAAAATCAAGGCGCTCTCTGAACATTCCAACAAATCATTACAATGGTTTGTGTTGAACAACTGCGGTGAAATCAAAACCTACAAATCGTAAGTGTTTTTGTCCATCTACCCGTGATAAACTATTATTATATTTTCATTTAATTCTACTAATTTAAGTTTTGTTTTGTCCATCTACCAGTGAATTTGAATCTAAATTTTCTCAACGCAATATGCAAACCGATTTTTCTTTATGGTTAAAATATGAAGCAAATGTATTTTCATCTTCATCTTCTACACCCGATAACAAAGATTTAAGGGCATTGGCACATGGTCCCTTGTACGCATCTTCTTACACTGCTTACATAGTCAATGGTGTTAGATTTGTGGTACAAAATCGTGATTCCCGACGCGCTACTCAGAACAGTGGTGTGGTTACAATAGGAGAAGACGATACTCCATTTTATGGTCAACTAGAAGAGATCATAGAGTTGAACTACATAGATGGTTACTCGGTTGTACTATTTCGTTGTAAATGGTTCGACACGAGAGGTAAAAGATTAATTAAGCAAAACAATACTACTATAATTGACATTGGCCGTTATTGGTATGTTGGCAAAGAATGGTATGATGATGTCCAATATATATTAGCCACACAGGCTAAACAAGTGTTCTATCTTCGAGATCCTTCTCGAACCACCGGCCAATGGAGGGTTGTTGAGGACGTTCACCATCGGAAGCTTTGGGATCATCCTATTGTTGTTAATGAGATCGATATATTGCACGACACTCAATCAAATGATTATACTTTGGTTGTCGACACCGAATGCGAAGGTGGTGAATCAAGTCACGTAGGTGGTGACCAAACTCCAATTCCCCATGTTGATAGTCAATCTATTACACGGGAAACTCAATCATTTTTTGGTAACTTGGTTGTCGACTTAGGCTACTTGCCTATGCGTACAACTTTAAATGAGGGTGGTGACCCAAGTCATGTTGCCTCGATTGATCTCCATGAAAGTTTTATTAATGATGATGAAGAAGATGCATACAATTCAGATGATGAAGACGAACTAAATGACGACGATGAAGAAGATGATGATGTTGTTGACACACGTTATTTTAGTGATGATTCTGATTGAATGTATGTTAAAAATGTACTATTTGTATTTGTTAATTAATAATTATTTGTGCTTACTAATAAATTTTGTTGTAGGAAAAATGGCAACAATGGCGCAATCACACGGTGGAGACGGTGGAGACGGTGGTCCGTATCACTTCGACTCGGGTTGTGCGACTGGATTTGGTTGTAAGTTACTTGTTATAGTTTAATAAATGTCTTTATAATTGCCTAACTTTTGAATGTCATGTGACAATGTAGGTACTTCTTCCCAAAAAAGACTATCTAAAGGCAAAAACCTAAAATTGTATAAGAAATTTGAGCAAAATGGGAGGAAGCCTCTTCCCATTGATGTAGAACTTCATGCCGGGGGTACAAGTTTGTGGGTCCCAACGCTATGGATTTTATCCGTGCTATCTCGTTGGAGGTTGAAAAGGTTGTTCCGCCATATTATCCTAATTGGGCTAAGGTTCCAATTGAGAAGAAACGGGTCGTATATCCCACTCTTATAGTAAGTATATATGTTTTATAATTACTTACAATTTCATAACTATTACATTTATAATTACTTTCCATTTGTAGGATTATTTTGATCTGGACTCCTGGAGAAACACTGATAAGTGGCGAGGCGTTGAACTCAGAATCACCGCCGAGTGTCAGAGGGCGTATAAAGATCACAAGAACGTGTTGAAAGTTCACTTCGTGGAGAATGGGGGATACGATGATGTGGAGGCGGCGATGAATAATCCACCGGAATATGTTGATCAAGAAACTTGGGAAACTTTGATTAATGAGTTGTTTTTAGATGCGAGCTATAAAAACCGCTCGACGAAGAACAAACAAAACCGATCAAAACAACGTTACCATGACAGCAAATCATACGCCCAGCGCCGACACATGGAGGTATGAAAATACAATTGTTAGTATTATATAAACATGCTTATTAATTCTTAGTGATATTCTTTTTGTTTTTCACAGGGTACCGGCCCAATTGATGTGTTTAAATCGACCCATTATAAAGAAGGGACCGGTTGGGCCAACACGAATTCATCATCAGATTATATAAGTCAAATGATTTTGTTGTTAGACTTAGAACATCCAACTGTAACTTAAAACGGGTCAAAATGACCCAAACACACTTTTAGAGACTTAGAACATCCAACTGTAACTTAAAACGGGTCAAAATGACCCAAACACACTTTTAGAGACTTAAAATATCCAGCTTTAACTTTAAACGGGTCAAAATGACCCAAACACACTTTAATAAACTTAGAACATCCAACTGTAACTTTAAATGGGTCAAAATGACTCAAACACGATTTAATAGACTTAGAACATCTAACTCGATCCCAATTGTTGAATATTTTTGCTAGTATTATTAGTATTTGTTGTTATTAGTGTTGGTTGATTGAATTTTGTGAATTTGGGTCGTTTATAACTTATAGTTTAACAGGTTGGTTGTCCATTTTACAGCAGTTATGCTGTCGAATTTTAGCAAAATAGTCAAGTGATTGTTTATTACATTGTTTAATGCAGGACCGAATCCAAGAGGAGTATACAAGATCCTCTGCTGAGTTTGGTGGTGACTCGTCTGCTGTCGATGAGATTGCATGCATGGAGCGTGCATTGGGTCATCGGCGTGGCCATATCCGGGGTGTCGGTCGTGTGGTGAGTAATCCCACACCAGATTTGTTCAGTACCCCCCTCCACAACCACATTGACAAGAAGTGGATGAGAGTGTAACTCAACTTCAACAACAAGTCCAAGATCAACAACAACGCGAAGCCCAACGAGATGAAGAACGTCATGTGCATAATCAACAAATGCTTGAAATAAAAAGACAAATGGATGAAATGCGTCGAATGTGGGAACGCCGAACTAGCAGCGACGATAATTAGCTTGAAGTTGTTGCGCCTTTGCCTTGGTTGTCGGTGTTATTTGTTGAATGTTTGAACAATTTTTATGTTTGTGTGTCGGACAACTTTATGTTTGAATATTTGATTTGTGTGTCGAACAAGTTTTTGTATCGAACAATATGTTTCGGATTTCAATTTTTGAATGGTTTGAATTATCTGATTTGCAGTTTTTGGTAATTAGAAATTAAATATTTCTGGAAAATTTTGAAAATTTAATAAAAATAAAAAAATACAGAAAAACCTATGCCGACGACATGTCGTCGGTATAGGTTATTTTCAAAATTTTTAATTAAAATTGAAAATAGCCTATACCGACGACATGTCGTCGGTATAGGTTGGGTCTTTACCGACGACTTGTCGTCCGGATAAGTCCAGAAGTTATACCGACGACATGTCGTCGGTATAGAATTTCTTTTTGAATTATTTAATTAAACCCTATGGAGACGACACCTATACAGACGACATCTTTGACCTATTGGGACGAGGAAATACCGACGACATCTATACCGACGACATGTCGTCGGTATAGGCTATACCGACGACAAGTCGTCGCTATAGGGTAAAAAAAAATCGTCCGGATAGGGTGATATTGTTGTAGTGTAATCAGGCATTTTGTTCTAAGATTTTAATAATCTGGCATTTTGTTATAAGATTAAAATAAGCCGGCATTTTGTACTCCTTTTTAAGTAATCAGGCGTCTCGCCTATTTATAAATATACCGTTCATTGTGTATTTTTAACTTAACTAAATGAAAATAGTCACTCAGCAAAATGAGGGAAAATATCATCCAAGTTGTAATCGGTGAACTCAGAAAATATGCATGTCCCAAGGTTGGGGGTGTATGAAGCCTTGTGTTCATACATCCTCTAGGGTGGCGGTGGGTTCTGTAAGTAGGGATGATTGACTTGCTCCTATCTGAACACAAGTCGCTCGTGATGTTGGCGTCTCTCCATTATCTTCAATATCTCTTTTTTCTTTACGGTTAACCACATGTGTACTTTTTATATTTATGTTCTGTTTTTTTATTAATTTAGGAAAAAGTTTATGTAATGTGTATTGTAATTTTTATTTGTAATGTTTTTTATTGTAATGAATATTAGGTGGTTATTGGTTAACAGCATCATTAATTCCAATAGAAAAGAATTTGAACATAAATAATTTTCAACTTGAACTAATAAGCAAATTCATCTCAGTTTATCTTAGAAACAATATCTAGCTAATAACAAACACATTTTTAGTCTTTTAACTTGATTCCTCAAGCACCTTCCAGTTTTGGGTAAAAATTATGAAAAGTTACTTTGTAACCAAATAAGTTAGGTAGTGTGCTTGTCAAATATGTAAACGTAAAATAATAAATCAACACAAGTGTTTACGAGGAAAGCGCTTGATTCTTGATGATCTTCGGCACAAAACCTCGGGAGCCGACTAAACGTCGGGCTGCCTTGATAACTTGTATATAATTGAAATAAATGAGTACAAAGAGAGCTGAATGAGATCGTATCCTAAGTGTTACAAGAGTTTGCGAGTGACAATGTGTGTGTTCCTATACGATCTATCGCTAAATAAATACAAGAATTAACATTACTAACTATCTGATCTTCTCGGATCTTAGCTTTATCCTCCAATATGACCGTTATTCAACACCTTTCCCACGTGGTCCACGTCCACTGACCGAGTCTTTAGGTATGCGTAACACCATGAATGTTAATCGTGTGATTAATGAAGAAAACAATAGACAAGTAGCCGTTATTAATAATAATATTCAGGATATTAAAGTTATCGGGATACCGGATTCTGGATCACGCACTAATCAGGATTCTTCACTGAAAATTAACCTGTAACAATTGGCCCTAAAATTTGGCAGTTGTACATATAATTTATAGCTGTTAAATTTTTGAATTACGAATTACGAATTTCGAATTATAACCGGCTGCTTAATAAGACACGGTGTGAGAAACGAGGGTTTAAGGCGTCATAGTTATGAGGTAGTTATTTTTGTTGAAATCTAATCATTCATTCAACTTTAGGATAAAAAGGCTGTTTGAACTCCTTTTGAATAACATGGGTAATATTTTCTGTAATTTCTACCTGTTTGAACTCCTTTTGAATATTATGGTTAAGTTGGCGGTTATATGAAACGCCAATAACAAAGGGACATGTCTATAAATTGTTACGTCGATTCAATAACGTGTGTTGATCATAAGGAATTCTTAGTCACTGGGACTGATTTTTAAACATGGGATCGTGTTCTTAATCACATCATATGGCTGGCAACCGTACATTGCTAACAAATTTTAAATCTTGTTTTGGTGTGGACACTAAAGTGGAAGGAAATGACTTCAAATTCATAAAATGAACGAGTAATATATGTTGAAGTGAATCTTGGTGAAACAAACATAATGCATTAAGGGGGTATACAATGTTCCTAGTCATGATAAGAAAATATTGACTTTGAAACACCTTAAAAATTAGGGAAAATTCCTAAAATGAAAACTTTTAAAAAGTTTTTCACAAAAACAAGCATAAAAAAGTCAACTACCTCAAAATGAACATGGATTTTCGCCGAGATGCTACCTAAACTCGGCGACTTTGCCGAGGTCAAGTGTCTTCACTCTTTAATTTACACGTGTCAATTTCGACTGAAAATTTTAAAAACTCAAGAAAATTGCACAAACATGTTTTCGGCGAGTTTTTAAAATTTTTTGGCGTTCAGAAGCTTGTCAGCCTCGCCGAGTTCAGTGTATCATTTCTAGGCGTTTCACCTAGATTGCATTACCCGGTGGCCTAAGAATAAAATAATCAAGCGTTTTCTTCTAAGATTAAAATAATAAAGCGTTTTCTTCTAACATTAAAATAACTAGGCGTTTTGTTCTAAAATTATAATAATCGGGCGTTTTGTTCTAAAATTAAAATAATCAGACGTTTTGTTCTAAGATTTAAAGAATCTGACATTTTGTTCTAAGATTAAAAAAAGATGGTGTTTTGTTCTAGTGTCTCGCCTACTTTTTCTTCAAAAGTAGACGTTTCGCCAGACTTTTCTTTAAACATTGGTGTCTCGGCGACTTTACCTGTATATATATACCTAACGTTCATTGTGTATTTTTAACTTAACTAAAAGAAAAATGAAATTAGTCACTCCGCAAAATCAGGGAAAATACCATCCGAGCTGTAATCGGTGAACTCGGAAAATATGCGTGTGTCCCAAGGGTCGGGGATGTATGAAGCCTTGTGTTCAAACATCCTCTAGGGTGACGGTAGGTTCTATAGGTAGGGATGATTGACTTGCTACTATCTGAAAGCACATCGCTCGTGATGTTGTCGTCTCTCCATTATCTTCAATATCTCTTTTTTTCTTTACCGTTAACCACTCGTATAATTTTTATATTTATGTTTTGTTTTTTATTAGTTAAGGCAAAAGTTTATGTAATGTGTATTGTAACTTTAATTTGTAATGTTTTATATTATAATTAATATTAGGTGGTTATTGGTTAACAACATCATTAATTCCATTAGAAAACAATTTGAACATAAATAAATTTCACCTTGACATAATAAGCAAATTCAACTCAGTTTATCATGAAATATGTTAGAAATAATATCCAGCTAATAACAAACACATTCTTAGTCTTTTAACATGATTCCTCAAGCACCCCCCCTTTTTCTTCTTCCTTGTTGTTCGACCTTAGCAATCCATTAATATTGTATGTAGCTCTTGGACTTAGAGGAGGATCAGCACAACTTACAAAACCACAATTTGATCCCTATTCAAGTAATTAGGTCAACAAAATAGAAGAGAAGATTATAAAAAAAAAACTTGTCCTTGCCATCCAAGCACAACTATGAAACCGGTGGCCTGGATTTTTTTACGTTCATGAGGCACGAATCGTGGTTCCAAACCCATATGAACAAACGACCAGACTATTTGTGTTCATTATCAAAGAGATAGACCGATTATAAAGGTTCAAAAAAATCTTATATTATAAATAAAAATAAATATTGTAATACATTATTATAGTTTCAAAAAAATTTACATTATAAATCTTACAATATAATCTTATAATTAAAAAAATTTAAAAATAACCGGGCGAAACACCGAGTTTATTAAATATAATATAAAACAAGACTTTACTTATTTACGTTATGTCATTCTTTCATTCATTCTTCATAATCATACGTTTCATTCTTTGTTCATAATTCATTTTCGTATATAAGTGTATATATATATTTGTATACCACGTATGATCACATTGACATTCATAGCATTTATTCATTTAGTGTGTACACTTCAGCCCCAAAACATTTAAATTGATTTGCACATAACATAGAAGGGGCACATAGAACTCACCTGATAAGCTAGTCTTGGTCGTCCTAAAGAAAGGTCCAACAGCGTCACGTACGATCTGAATTAGGTAGTTTAATACACATCAGACCCAATCCCGGCTCTAACGGTTCAATCATACTGATTTAGGCGAACATACTGACTTTACTAACTGGTCTGCTGCCTGCGCACTTAGTAAGTGCACAGGGCCTTGCTCATGCGTACTTGACAAGTACCAGGATCTTCCTCATGCGTACTTGATAAGTACGCATGACATCCTTCTTGCGTACTTGATAAGTACGCAAGACCTGCTTCCTGGACAAGTCCGAAATTCTTGCATGTTAATCCGATCATGCTAATCTTACAACTTTCTTTGATCAAAATGTGCGGTTTTCATTCTAGATGCTAGTTCTAAGCTTATTTTCAAGTTCCATCCATAAAAACGTCTCCTATTTAGCTAAAACCCGAAAAACCCCAAAACGAACAAAAAATCAATTTAGGGTCGAATCGTTACCTGGATTGGAATTCTGATTTGGAGGTTTTGCTCACGAGCTCAGCAGTAATGTGCTCCTTCAATTTCGGGTCAATCCGCCAACTTTCTCTCTCTAGACCCGAGCTCTTCTTTCTCTCTCTAGATTGCAAGTTGTGGTAGAAATGGGAGTCTAAGCCTGCCTCAACCTTTATATACATGGGCTTCCCTCGGACCGTTGGAGCCGAGTCCAAGCCCATCCATTTTTTTTTTCATTTTGTGATGATTAAATTTCCATCACGTTATTATTTACTAAATTACTTTTTTTGGGATGTTACAAGTCCACCCTCCTTAAAGAGGTTTCGTCCTCGAAACCGTTTATACGTTAAACAATCGAGGGTATAGTCCCCTCATCTCGTCTTCTTTTTCCCATGTCGCTTCTGACCCCTTTCTGTGCTTCCATTGTACTTTAACTAAATGAATCGACTTATTGTGTAGTCGTTTCTCAGCTTGGTCAAGAATGGCTATTAGTTCCTCCACATAATTCAAACTGTTATCCACTTCGATTTTTTCGTAGGGTATGTGAGCTGTTTCGTCAGCTAGGCACTTGCGTAAGTGCGACACGTGAAACGTAGGGTGTATTCCACTAAGCTAAACGGGTAGGTCAAGTATGTAAGCAACTTGACCCACTCTTGCTAAAATCTTGAAAGGTCCTACAAACCTTGGACTTAGTTTGCCACGTTTTCTGAATCGGATGATCCCTTTCCATGGTGATACCTTTAACAGTACCATGTCCCCTACTTGAAACTCTAAATCCCTTCTCCTCTTATCCGCGTATGATTTCTGTCTGTCTTTTGCGGCTTTCATTCGAGCCTTGATTTGATCAAATTTCTCGGAAGTAGCTTTGACCACTTCAAGACTTGCAAAATCCTTCTGTCCAATTTCCCCCCAAACAAACCGGGGTCCTACATCTCCTCCCAAACAACATTTCAAATGGCGGCATGCCAATAGTTGAGTGATAGCTGTTGTTATATGAAAATTCTACCAATGGTAGATGGCTGTCCCAGCTCCCACCGAAGTCAATGATACAGGCCCGGAGCATGTCCTCCAAGGTCTGAATGGTCCTTTCTGATTGACCATCGGTTTGGGGGTGGTAAGCGGTGCTGATGTTCAGTCTAGTGCCCATTGCTTCATTGAATTTCTTCCAAAACCTTGACGTGAATCTAGTATCCCTGTCGAACACAATCGACTGCGGCATACCATGTGTGCTTACAACTTCCTTGATAAATATTTCTGGTAATCTTTCTGACAAAGAAGTCTCACGTATTGGCAAAAAGTGAGCACTTTTCGTCAAGCGGTCGACGATCACCCAAATGGTATCATTTCCTTTAGCTGTTCGCGGTAGCTTGGTAATGAAGTCCATCGTGATCTCCTCCCACTTCCATTCCGGTATTTGTAAAGGTTGCATTTTACCGCATAGTTCTGGTGCTCGGCCTTAACTAGTGAACACGTTAAGCACTTGTTCACGTACTCAGTCACATCATTTTTCATGCCAGGCCACCAGTACTCTTTCTTCAAGTCTTGATACATTTTGTTTGTCCCGGGGTGGATAGAATAGCAAGACTTACGGGCCTCATCGAGTATTTTGGCTCTAAGTTCACCAATCTTAGGTATCCACATCCGGCCAAACCTAGTTCGTACACCATGTGCATTTGCATCTAAATTCCCTTGTTGTCCTACTATTCTTTCCCGTTTTATATTTCTTTCTAATAGTGCTTCATCTTGTGCCTTTGATATTTCACCCATCAAATCTGGCGTTATAATCAGCTGACACGCTTTGATTCGGATAGGTGTCGATTCTTCCTTTCTACTTAAAGCGTTAGCCACTACGTTTGCCTTGCCTAGATGGTACAATATCTCACAATCATAGTCTTTCAGTAGCTCTAACCATCTCCTTTGTCTCATGTTTAATTCCTTTTGTTCGAAAAAATACTTCAGGCTTTTGTGATCGGAGTAAATGGTGCATTTAACTCCATACAGATAGTGCCTCCATATTTTCAACGTGAAAAATACTGCCGCTAACTCTAGATCATGAGTTGGGTAGTTAACCTCGTGAATCTTTAGTTGCCACGAGGCATAAGCAATTACCTTTCCTCGTTACATAAGTATGCACCCTAAACCCTGACCCGAAGCGTCAGAGTAAACTACCAAGTCGTCATTTCCCTCAGGTAGAGTCAAGACTGGAGCTTGGGTTAATAGTGTCTTAAGTTCCTCAAACGCATTGTTTTGGGTTGGACCCCATTCATATTTTACTTCCTTCCGTGTCAGTTTAGTTAGTGGCGAGGCTATCCTCGAGAAATCTTGAATGAACCTCCGATAGTAGCCTGCCAATCCCAGAAAACTTCGTATCTCTGTTGGTGTCTTTGGGACGTTCCATTCCTTTACTGTCTCGATCTTTGCAGGATCTACCATGATGCCGTTTGGGTTTATCACATGACCTAGGAATTGGACTTCCCTAAGCCAAAACGCGCATTTGGAGAATTTTGCGTACAACCTTTCCTGCTTAAGCACCTCCAGAACCTCTCGTAGGTGGCAGTGGTAATCACCCTCGCTTTTCGAATATACCAGTATGTCATCTATAAAAACTGTCACTGATCGATCCAACATGGGTTGACATACTCTATTCATCAAGTCCATGAACGCTGCTGGTGCGTTGATCAATCCGAAGGACATCACGAGAAACTCATAATGTCCATAACGCGTGCGAAACGCGGTCTTTGGTACGTCTTCTTCTCTTACTTTCAACTGATGGTAACCCGACCTAAGATCGACCTTTGAGAACCAACTCGCACCTTGCAGTTGATAAAAAAGGTTGTCTATTCTAGGCAGTGGGTATTTGTTCTTTACTGTCCTCTTGTTCAGTTCGCGGTAGTCAATGTACATGCGCATGCTGCCATCCTTCTTCTTTACAAATAGTACCGGAGCGCCCCATGGTGAAATTCTCGGTCTGATAAATCCTTTTTCTGTTAATTCTTCTAGTTGAGACATCAATTCTTTCATTTCTGACGGAGCCAATCGGTAGGGGGCTTTGGCAACTTGCTCAGCTCCTGGCAATAAGTCAATCTGAAATTCTATTTCCCGATCGGGTGGTAACCCAGGTAGATCCTCATGGAATACTTCCGGAAAGTTGCACACCACAGGTACATTCTTGAGTTCTTTTGTTTTCATTCTATCGTCAATAACATACGCCAAATAAGCTTCACAACCGCGCCTCATGTAACTTTCGGCTTTCATCATCGAGATGACGTTCGGCATCGTGCAATTCCAATCCCCATAAACCGTAATTGGACTGCCGCTAGGAGCTTTGAGGTGTATCCTCTTACGTTTACATATGATTCGAGCTTCGTTGGCAGCTAACCAATCCATACCCAATACTATATCGAATCCTCCTAATGTGAGAAGGAATAATCTAGAAGGAAACTTATGGCCCTCTATTTCTATGATGCAATCCTCTGTTACTTGGAATACTGCCAAATTTTTACCAACGACAGTTTGTACACTAAAGGCCTTTACTATGGTGTTGATAGTGCAATCTAGTTTACGACTAAGTGCATTAGATATAAAGCTTTTACTAGCACCAGAGTCAAATAAAATAGCAGCATGTTCATCATTAACTAGGAACGTACCTGACACAACATCAAGGTTTCCCCTTGCTTCCTCCTCAGTCAGGGCATAGGCTCGAGTCCTAGCATTCGGTTGTTCCCTTTCAGCTTCCTTTTCCTCTCCCGAACCGGATTGTCTGGTTTTCCTGCAATCCCTAGTCAGGTGTCCATATCTTCCACAACTTTGGCACTTGACGTCCTTTATGCAGTCTCGGGAGTAGTGTCCCGGCCTCCCACATTTGTAACACATGGTTGTGCCAACTAAACATTCGCCTTGGTGTCTCCTTGAGCATTTCTTAAAAACTCCATACTCTTCTGCCCTAGGCTTCTTCACCTCAGCGGTGTAGTTTCCCTTCCCATTTCATTTGAATGAGTTCTCCCACTTCCGTTTCGGAGCTTCGGGAGCTATGTCCTCGTTAGCATAATCGTCATAGACGATCCCAGACAAGTTAACTACCGACTCGAAGGTTGAGGGTAGATTAGCTTTCACATGAACACGGACCCTTTGAGGTAGGCCCTTCACATAGTACTTAATCATTCATTCTTCCGTCTCCACCAGGTCAGTTGAGCGAGCTCATTGAACCTAGAAGTGTACTGGCGGTGCGTCTTGCTGCCAGCCTTGAAGTTTAGGAATTCATTTTCCACTCGATCAATTTCGTTCTAGGGACAGAACTTTTGGATTATCAGCTTCTTCAAGTCTTCCCATGTCATTCTTGCAAGAGCATTTGGCGACTTTGTCCTCTGGATGTTCCTCCACCAACTTAGTGCTTTATTGGTGAAAGAATGGGCAACATACTTAACAGCCTGGTTTGGTCGACACTCGCTGATGTTAATTACAGCGTTCATCCTCTCAATCCATTCGAACGTAGCCACTGAATCCTTGTTCCCATCGAACTTGGGTGGGTCTCTGTCCTTGAAACCTTTGTAGGTACACCCACGATTGCTTGATTCTACCTTCACTTCATCCCAATCACTGTCATACACTTTCTCTTCGTGGTCTCCCTCATCATCCTCTCTACTTTTCTTTAGTGCCTCTAATAGTAGATCACGCAATACTTTCTTCAGAGTAAGTTCAACTTCGCGGGCAATAGCATCCCTGACCTCGGGTTCCAACTGTAGAGGCCCATGATTGCCGTCCCCAGTTGGGGTCACATCTGTTTCATGCACACTCTCTTCCTCTTCACGTCTTTGATTCAATGGAAGTCTACCGACTCGGCCAGTGCGACCGCCTCGACGTCCTGTTCTTCCTCCACCAACCATAGTTCTTAGTTTCCTGATAGCTATAAAGGGAATACATCAATGCCGTTCCTTCAGATCATAGTTTTAGAACAGTACGAGCAAGGTAAATTTTTAATTACAGTGACCGGTTTGTGATTACCAATTTACATTGCTTTTCGGGTTCAAAACTCTTTAAATCGGTTCTGACATTGACATCTATTTGTTCTAAGTTAAGGTATCTATTCTTATCCAAGTGTATTAACTTTAGTTCTTACTTACCGTGCTGGCTTTGGCGTTGGTTACCCATACTGACATCCCTGCGTTGGTCCCATTATCAGCTCGAGTCCAGACATTTAGGGATGTCTGAATCTCTCAAACTATTGCTCTGATACCAACTTGTAAAGCCCCTTCCCGGGTAACCTCACTTGTTGGATTTACTCATAAACATAGTCGTATTTACCGAACTTAAATTTAAAACATTCGAATTCAATCATTACATAACATAACATAACTTGACAGCAGAAGTCTTAACAATTAAAAACCTAACATTGTCTTAACACATATACTAAAGTGGGATGCCAGTCTTGTGCCGGGTAACCTTCACGCCATCGCACGACCCTTTCTTCCTTTACCTGAAATGTATACTAAAAGTCAGCTAACGGTGGTGAGTTCTAGTTTAAAGACAATCATACATAATATTTATCTTATCATGAGTATTATATATATATATATATATAATATACTGAATACTCGAGCCTTTACATATTCTTTTCTTTACTATTCTCACATAACATTCATACTGAGTACATACATACTTACTTGGGGAGAACATTCATTTGGCCATAAACATAAGGGTGATCAACCCATCATACTTGTCGCGAATGTCACAAAGAAATCGCAGTGAGAGCTACCGTCGTCGCCCTATTCATAAACCGTCCGGCTCTAGAAAACCGTCCGTCGATATATAAACCCGTCCGGCAACCTTTGTCCGTCCGCTCTTAACCCGTTCTACCGTCGTAGTATGGTCATTCGCCCGTCTGCCCTAGGGCATCCGTTTCCCACGTGACTATTATGTATGCAACCGTTCTACATGTAATAAGGCATTTGCTTCGACCGTCCATGAGTACCTTTCTTATACGTCCTAGCTTGCGAAGGAACGTTTTTGTACCGGTTGCAAAATAGTCACGTGGTCGTCCGTTTACCGAAGTAGCCATTGTCATAGAAGCATTCATAACGTTTACATACATTCATAACATGCGTTATACATAATATAAAGCAAGACTTCACTTATTTACGTTATGTCATTCTTTCATTCATTCTTCATAATCATACGTTTCATTCTTTGTTCATAATTCATTTTCGTATATAGGTATATATATATATATATATTTGTATACCACGTATGATCACATTGACATTCATAGCATTTATTCATTTAGTGTATACACTTCAGCCCCAAAACATTTAAATTGATTTGCACATAACATAGAATGGGGGCACATAGAACTCACCTGATAAGCTTGTCTTGGTCGTCCTAAACAAAGGTCCAACAACGTCACGTATGAACTGAATTAGGTAGTTTAATACACATCAGACCCAATCCCGGCTCTAACGGTTCAATCATACTAATTTAGGCAAACTTACTGACTTTACTAACTAGTCTGCTGCCTGCGCACTTAGTAAGTGCGCAGGGCCTTGCTCATGCGTACTTGACAAGTACGCAGAACATTCTTCTTGCGTACTTGATAAGTATGCAGGATCTTCCTCATGCGTACTTGATAAGTACGCATGACATCCTTCTTGCGTACTTGATAAGTACGCAAGACCTGCTTCCTGGACAAGTCCGAAATTCTTGCATGTTAATCCGATCATGCTAATCTTACAACTTTCTTTGATCAAAATGTGCGGTTTTCATTGTAGATGCTAGTTCTAAGCTTATTTTCAAGTTTCATCCATAAAAACTTCTCCTATTTAGCAAAACCCGAAAAACCCCAAAACGAACAAAAACTCAATTTAGGGTCGAATCGTTACCTGGATTGGAATTCTGATTTGGAGGTTTTGCTCACGAGCTCAGCAGTAACCTGCTCCTTCAATTTTGGGTCCATCCGCCAACTTTCTCTCTCTAGACCCGAGCTCTCCTTTCTCTCTCTAGATTGCAAGTTGTGGTAGAAATGGGAGTCTAAGCCTGCCTCGACCCTTATATACCTGGGCTTCCCTCGGCCCGTTGGAGCCGATCCCAAGCCCATCCATTTTTCTTTCATTTTGTGACGATTAAATTTCCATCACGTTATTATTTACTAAATTACTATTTTTGGGATGTTACAAGTACCTCCAACAGTCATCTTCTCAGGTAAGAGCGACGGGTCTAGGAAAGATTTATACACCGCTCTTTCCTTAGACAGAACACTTCCGTTTGTTAGATAACTACATACTGGTCAGAAGGTCACCTTGTTTTCTTATCTTAAAAGCATTAATGGTTAAAGTTTAGATACTAGATCCAAGTATCTAATTTGCTAAAACATGTGGCTCTGATACCAACCTGTCACACCCCGCCTCAGGCACCGACGTGTGCGAGCCTGTATCAATTGGTTCTTTAATTTCAAAGTTTTATAAAATACAGCGGAAGTCTTTTCAAAAGGATCGTTTCATCATTTATCTCAACCTCGAGGGTTGTATTTGTAAATATTAAAACTCATTTGAGAGACAAAAGTTTTATATTTACTTTTATAAAAATAGGGTTTCAATACGCTTCTCATTTGATTACAAAATAGAGTTTGAAATCAAATATAACATAAGCCACTGGAAATAGTCCAACACAGAGTTGATCAATTCCCTGGTCCTATCTCCTTTTATTAGGATTTCCCTTTATACGAGGCATGAGAATCCTACGTCCATTCCATCCTTTCTTTTCCTGTGTCAGATCTCATGTCTACCCATATTTTTTTCTCGTCATATTTTATTCATTAACTCAAAAAATTTTTGAAAATAAAACGTCAGCGCTGGTGAATACAATATCTTAACATAAAATTATTTAGCACAAATAAGTATTAATTTCATAATCACAACTTTATGTTCAATCTACACACTCAGCATGCCCGTCGTGTTCAATCGCACCACAATATGCACCGTTAGTATGTCTTTATAACAACGGGGACTCTTGTCTCCTCATTTGTTTTAAAGGGAAGTACGAGCCGTAATCCGGGAATTTCAACCGAGACCCGTGTATCCCTTGCAAGTTTTACGTATACCTATGGCCGGAATGTTTGGTTCGTAGAAGAACGTTGAGTATTACTTCGTTAACCTTTATTTGGCCATTTTCGAAAATAAAATGTTTGACACAAGTTTTAAAAGAGATAAAATATTCACCTTTATAACAGGAGAGAGCCTCTAAAGTCAAAAGCTTAACGTCTAGCTTCTTAACTTGATTTCTCTAGCGTTTCGTCCTTTCTATGAGCGTTTCTTGCTTAACCGGGAGCTACGAGGAGCGGGAATCGAACTTGGATCGTCGGGAGTTGCCTATGGAGTCTCTAGAACACAATGTGGGAGTTGAGTTCGTGTTTTGGGATGAGAAACTGACTGAGATCGAAAGGCTATTTATAGACCGAATAGCCGACCCGTAGCGGACCGCTACGTAGGCTGGTGGCGGTCCGCCACCGCCTCGGATGGCGTCAGCCCTAAATGTCACACTCTAATTGGACCGAATCTCATTTTGCGGCTAGCATACCATTACTGTGGGGCGTAGCGGTCCGCCACCTTTATGCGTGGTAGATTATGATTACTTTGCGGTTGCAGACCGTTACCACCTGGCGTGACGATCCGCCTCGAGTACGCGTGTCAAAATATTCGATTATTAGTCACTATACACGTGGCTTAACCCGATTCATTGCTTAGGGACCAAGTAGCGGACCGTTACCATATGTGGTGGCGGTCTGCCACCCATCTACTTAGGGTGGGGGTTCCTTAGCGGACCTCTACCTGATTTCAAGCACCCGTAGCGGACCGTTAGGGTTTACCTTAGCGGTCCGCTAAGGCCTTAACTTTCAAATTTTTCACTTTTAACCCTAGACTTTAGCATAATTACACATATAGTCCTTAGGGTTTTACCTTTTTTCAAATCTTGGACATTTTTGTGGCAGGTGTTACAATTTTGAGGGAATGGATTCTGCTAAAACCACCAAGAAGCTTCAAGGTTTGATGAGTCTGGTAAGTATCCTCTTGGTATTCCAACGCTTATTTTAGGATTCTTGAATCACCGATCCTTCTAAATTTTGAAGGGTCTGGAGAAACTGTATGCCAACTTGTCTGAAGCAAAAAAGAGTGCTGAGGAAGCTCAAGAGAAGTTTGAGGATTTGAAGAAAATCTTGGCCTCCAAGACCAAATACTTGGAGAATAAGATCCAAAGCCAGAAGAATAAGATGCAAGAGACTTTGGCTAAGTCTGAGCAGACGTTGTAGGAGTTTATGGATAATGCCAAGAAGTCGCGGCCATGTCTATTGTTTCAATCCAGGATCCAAATGGCTGAGCAGGCTGCTGTTGAAGGTTTTGATCGCACAGCTTGGGATCTTGAGGGATGGCACTCTTCTTTGGCTAAGCTTAGAGGGAAGCAGTGGAGACTAGCAAAGTTGCTGAGGATGCTGGAGCTGGTGATGGTGAGAAGCAGGTTGACCAGGGCGATGAGGATAATGATGCATATACCTGAGCCCTGAAATTTGTGGTTCCTTAATTGTTTACCTGTCTCAAAACAATTTCCTTTTATGCCTGTGGTTGATGAACAATTTACTTTTCATGCTTTCAGGATCCCTATTTTGGGATAGACAATTTGATAATTTATGAATCCGGATGGATGGGTTAAGTTTTGGTTGAAGCCCGGTTCACTTTTCTTTCCTGCACTTTAAATATTAGTAGATGATTTATGACTATTTTCCATGATTGTTGCATGTTTAGTTTGCGTTGATAAGTTTTTAGAAAACTAGAATCCTTAGGTAACCAAAGGATTAAAATACTTAGAAAAACAGGTTTAAATATATCTTTAGGATACCGGATCCTTAACAACAAACTCTTAGGTTTTTATCAAACTTACATTTTGGAGAAATCTAATTTGGTTTTCATAAATGTTAAGAAAGAATACCAAACGTATCATGACTTAGTCATTCAATTTTCAAATATAAAAAATACGCATCACGTACCTTAGTTGAGTATTAAGTTGGGTAGATGTATATACCGGATTATAGCATGGAGTCCAAAGTACAACAACTATTAGTTGTCCCCGGTATTCAGTCATGTCGTAGACTTAGTAATTGAACTTCATGATATTCATAAGTTTTAATATGTGACAAATTAAAATCGCGGGCCAAGCTAGAATACGTGGGCCAAGCCAGCAACGTGGGCCAAGCCAGTAACGTGGGCTAAGCCGGTACTAAGTAAGCATGAAAATACTAAAAACCTTAGCTTTAACACGTAAGTGTTAAATGTTCGGGAGAAACTTGAGAAATAACACGTCTGTTATATTCGAAGCACCCAATATATAGCCAACAGTGATGAAATTATTAGCCAATGTTACATGGACTGGTCACACCACCTTGAACTATAATTGGATATCGTGCGCTCCTAGCGGGGTGTATTAACCCAATACTTAGAAGGGCGAAAGTCGTTTAAACCTTCGAGGTATTTTAGGATACCTTCCTGCAAAACACGAAACCTTGGTGAAGGTGGGTGTTAGACGGGCTAACACCACTCTGACGCTCAAGTCAGTACTTTGATCAAGAATAATAAATATAAAAATAATTATGGAAAGAAGACGTACCATTTTTAGTTAGAATATAATTTCTAACTTACATAAAGTAGGTTTTGAGATGGATGGCGTTCCAGGATCTTGGCAGAATTTATCCTTCCATAGTAGCTAACCAATACGCACCTTTGCCTGCTTCTGAGTCAATCAGGTACGGGCCTTCCCATTTTGGTGCAAGCTTTCCCTCGTTGGGATTGGTTGTATTTTGGAAAGCCTTCCTCATAACTAAGTCACCTACTTGGAATCTTCTGATCCTTGTGCTTTTGTTATACGTTCTTGATATCCTCTGCTAGTATGCTTTTGTTGTACGAACTTTGGCGAGGTCCCTGAGTTGATCCACTGTGTCGAGATCATGGGCAATGGCTTCGTTGTTGGATTCTTGAGTTTGGGACAGTAGGGATAACCATCTCATTAGTGATCATAGCTTCAGTTCCAAACACCAAAGAAAATGGCGTTTGTCCTGTTGCGTTCTTTGCGGTTGTTCTATCTACCCAAAGTACGAAAGGTAGCTCTTCAGCCCATCTTCCTTTCTTTGTTCCCAATCTTTTCTTGAGGTTGTTGATGATGATCTTGTTGCTAGATTCTACCTGTCCATTAGCTTGAGGATGTAAAGGGGTGGAAGTTATCATTTTGATCCCCCAACTAGCACAGAAGTTGGTTGTCCTTTTGCCGATGAATTAAGATCCATTGTCGCATACTATCTCCACCGGGATCCCGAATCTTGTCAGGATATTGCGCTTGATGAAAGAGATAACTTCCTTTTCTCTTACTTGGACAAATGCCTCGGCTTCGATCCATTTTGAGAAGTAGTCGGTCATTGCTAGAATGAATACTTTTCCTCCTGGTGCCTTGGGAAGCTTGCCGACTATATCCATTCCCCACTTCATAAACGGCCAAGGAGAGATAATCAGATATAATGGTTCGGTTGGTTGGTAAAGTATGTTGTTGTGTCTTTGGCAGGCATCACACTTTTGAGAGTAAGTTACAGCGTCTTTCCTCATGGTAGGCCAGCAGTATCCTGTACTCAGGATCTTTGAGAATAGTGCTCTGCCCCAGTGTGATTTCCGCAATCTCCTTCATGTATGTCTTTGAGAACTTCAAGTGCTTCAGGATCCTCCAAACATCTCAAATATGGACCTGCAATAGACTTTCTATACAAGACATCATGTAAAATTATAAAACGAGATACCCTCATGCAAAAAGCTATGTGGTTTTTTTCATCAATTGGGATTTCTCCATCGTGCAAATATTTTTTAATAGGTAAAGTCCAGGATTCCTGACTGAGTTCGGGATCCTGAATATCTACTTCTATTGCATTTGACACTTCACGTGTCTTTTCAATTGCTAGACTCAGGATATGTATGATCGGTATCGTTACTCTTTCTAGTATCTTCAGAGCCGAAGCGAGGTTTGCTAAGGCATCAGCTTCAGCGTTGTCTTCTCTTGGTACATGTGTGATATCAAATCCTAGAAACATAAAATCACACAAAAAATAAAAAACACACGAAACCTAATCCTAAAATAATAAAATAAAATAAAAATAGAATAGAAGAAAAAAATAGACTAATCCTAGAAAATAAAAAAATCACACAAATATGTACAAAAAGGGCTAGATCCCCGACTCGGGTCGTTATCGAAATCGCTAATGCAATGTCCCCGACAATGGCGCCGAAAACTTGAAGTGCAGTTTATATATATATAAATAAGATCAATTACACAACGGTTTAAAATGGAATCACTAATCCTAACCACACACAACGGCAAGTGTACCGCGTCAGTATGTAGCAAGTATGGACAAGACCGGATATCAATCCGTGGACACCGATGACAACTCTTGATAGTAAACCTTTATCGAATCCCAACCTAATAATAAAGATGAATGATTTAAACTAATAACTAAGACCTAGAACTAGAATCTACTAAGACACTAAGACTCTCGAACACGGGAAAGAAATAGACAAAGATGAGAAACTAAAAAGACCAAACGAACTAAGATACGAAGCAGAAACCAAATATGAGACAAACACTACCTAGTCCACGAATCCTATTGACTAGTTTAATGCTTTTAGGAACAACTAAACGTACGAAACCGACTCTAAAGATAGACTAACTCAGGAATCGCTAAAACACGTAGATCTCCTCTCAGACTCACCTACGTACCCCCAACTATCCTAAGGGTCAAGATAAGCTCACCGGTAAGAAAGTGGATCTCCTCTCACACTCACCACTCCCTAGAACACCATGTACTCGAAAACATCTTCACCTCTCAGTCTCAACCGTTACTATACCCAGAGACTATCCTAGACAGACCTAAGGGCAAGAAGTAAGCACTAAAATATCGACTATGACACGGAATTGCAAGTGATAAAGCTAACCTGGACAACTCACTCTCATGCAATTGCTACCCAAATCACCAAAGCCAAGAGACAACCCGACAACCTATCTCTTCTCAGACTCAAGGTTGGTAAAACACTGATTTTTAAAGACCCATACAACTGCTCCACAACCGATCAAATCGTTTAGACCAAAAACACCAAGTAAATAACCCAAAACTCGAAACCCTACTCTAAACACACAAAGGAAACGAACAAGATGACAAGCGGAACAAGTTCATGCAAGATTATTAAAAAATCAGCATTCATACACATTCATAATCAATAAAATAGTAACCTTGACAATAGCATTATTCATACGAATAATTAAAAACCGAAAAACATTCAAACAACGTCAATAATAATCCTAATCTAGGTAGCAAACAAGTTTAGCCAATCATAATACTCAAGAATAAAACAAAGTAAATTGGTTCAAAGACTGAATTCATAATGAAAACAATAAAATCAAACCAATAAACGTCGACTGTTTTGAGCTACTTGCTTGACCACCTGCTTCAATAAATATTCACCTGCTTGCTTGTTTTGATTCACGACAAAATAATGGAATAATTAGAAGTGTGTTCTTGGCTTCGATTTTTTCTTTTTGATTTCTGTTCCACGCAAACAACCACAATTCCAATTATCTCTTCACGGCAATTCCCCTTTGTTCGTTGACGGCTCCCCATTTTCTCAATTTCCTCTCTATTTATTCACGGCTTGCACCACAGCCGCCAACCTAATGATTCACCTCCCATTGTTCTCCTTTTCTGGCCTTCGAAAATTATGCACAAAGCCCAAGCCTAGTTCTCAATTCCTTTACGGCCCATATGCTTGAACTCTTGTCCAGCCATTTTTTATTCTTTCTTTGCTCCTGTATAAGTCCACCTCAAAATTAATTCAATTCATTTAGAACCCAATTATAAGTAATTGAATTAGATTTCTAATAATTATAACTAATTAATTAGATTTCTAATTACACACGTTAGCCCAATTTCTAATTCACATGTCTCATTTATAGTTGAATTAAATTATTATATTAAAATTGTCAACTATAAATATATCAAATAAAAATTAACTTAGAATATGTTGATAATAGTAACTTATAAAATATATTTTAAATTTCTCCGTTGGTCTCATGTTTAGCTTAGTTACATTGTTTTAGCATGTTTCTTTTCCTAACCTACAAAATCCAAATATAAACTAATTAAGTATCAATTGACCTGAATTTAATAATAAAATACCTAAAAACGGATATCAAACACGCACGAAATATATATATATATATATATATATATATATATATATATATATGTGTGTGTGTATATATATATATATATATATAATACCACGTATCAGGCTTTTACTTACATAGTATACCGGATGTTGCTGCCTTCGTGATCCTTGACTAGGACAGCGCTAACTGAGTTTCCGGATACTGCAAAGTATAGGGATAATGGTGCTACATTCATTCATTTACACATATCCATTATAGTATTACAACTATAACTACATTCATTCATTTACACATATCCATTATAGTATTACAACTATAACGACATTCATTCATTTACACATACTAGTTCATACACATCCATACACAACAATATAGTATGCACACATAACACATGTATCACCCTTTATCATCAATACTAAGTAAGTGCAAAGGCACTTAACTTTCGGGTGAGAAGATCCCGCACCACCGTCTCGGTTCACAATTTGATTACCTAAACATATACACCTAGTTTAGTAATCTAATCATACATCAAAATCACATTATAATTGGGTTTATAACCCAATTTCCCATTTCCAACCCAAACTGACCCGTTTGGGTTATTCCCATAACCAAACACCCTCTTTCAATCTAAACTCAACTACTTGAGTTTCCTTTCCAATCTCTGACACTAATTTTTCATTGAATAATTATCATTACGTAAATTTGGTGTTTATTCAAGTGTCTAACACCATATAAACACTTAATCATCACCAATTCAACATTTTATCATCATAATCCAAACACCTCCAATTTTCTCCATATGAACCCTAACTTCTCATAATCAAAATCAAAGGGTTCTAGGATGTTAATCACCATTCTTTACCTTTAGTTTAGCAAGATTATCATCAATCTAACACCAATTAACCATGTGCATTCAAATTTTCCGAATTTCTACAAAACCCACCAACTAACACGTTCAAAGGTGAATTCAATGGAAGATTATCACTTAGTTGATGTTAGGAAGGTGATGTGTGAGCCAAAACCTTCACAAAACAAGCTTCAAATGCACGATTTAGGCTTCAATCTCGTTTTCTCCTTTTTCTCCCTTGCTCAAGAACGACCTCTTCCATCAAATGAAGTCTAATTTTGACTTCCACTAGTCAAAATGGCAGATTTTTCCATTTTACACCTTTAGTCCCTTAACTTCCATTTCACCCATTTCATTCCATAATTAGTTAAAAACTAATATAACCCCATTAATAACTTGAAACCCACTTATTTCAACTTATTACTAAAATATTATTTTCACCATAATATTTATTAGAATATTTAATTATTTATAACGAAACCCGGATTTTGGTTCATTACAAAAGCCCTTGATCTTTAGGGATCGCCGGCATAAAACCTCGGGAGGTGACAATCGTCCCCTGCCTCGTTTCTTGAATAGATAATAAAAAGATTACAAGTGTTGAGCTGTAATGATCGATCTAACTGTGTTACAGAAGTGTTTACGAATCTAGAGAGCTAAGTGAATAGTGAATGTTGTATCTATTCGATCAATACTTGCTGAATAAATACAGAGATCATGTTAACTAACTATCCGAAAATAATGGTCTCGAGTCTATCTTCATCCTTATGATCATTGTGAACTGACTCACACGTTTTCCATACGTAGTCCACATCCTTTGAGCGAGTCTTTGAGTAAGTATTGTGTTACAAATGTTTTACCTATCATCAATGGAGAAAATAATAGACAAGTAACCGTTAATAACAATATTCAAGATACCGAAAATACAAGGATACCGGATTCTGGATTATGCATCGTTCAGGATCATGCATTGAAATCCAGCCCACTACAATTGTCCCCAAAAATTGACACATGTCCGAAGAATTTACAGTTGTTAATTTTTTTAAATTTGAATTTCAAATTTCAGATAGTAATGTGATAAGACGTGGTGCGATAAACGGGGTTGAATACGGTGTCGTTCTAGGTGGTTATCATTAACCCCTTATAATTAGTTTTTTCTTTTTCTTTTCCGAATTCATCTTCTTCCTTTTCTTCGGAAATCCAGGTAAAGATTTATTCCACAATCCTCTGAGTTTTTCAATTTCTCCTTGCAAAAAATGGGCAAAAAGATAACACAATCCTCTACGTCTTCGGACGATCTTGTTAGTCAGAATCTACTTGCCGATCCAGATTCTGAAAGATGCACGATATCGATTTTCTTGCCTCCGGAGGGTCTTTTCCAAAAAAACATCGTTTTTAGGGCTTTTGATCCCAAAAGTAGGTCTGATTTTTGTTCCGAAACTTGGGTTTGTTTTCCATCATTCCCCTTCACACTAGGCTTTTCATATCCTTTTCCTGCTCTCACCACTAAGTTTTTTTGAAAAAACGGGCTTGAGTTACGCTCAAACAATGCCCATGATTTGGAGAACACTGTATACTCTAGAAATTCTCATTCGTCATCTTGCTCTTGGTTTAAGTGCTTCTGAACTTGCTCATGTGTATAACTTAAGAAGCCATGGTTCCTCTCGCTTCCTATTCCAAATAAAATCCCGACACAGCCATTTGATTTTAAAAACAACCCAGAATGATTCTAACTGAAAAACCAGTTCTACTTTGTGAAAAGAGACTCCATTCTTGGCGGGCATGAGCTGCCTGTGAAATGACTTGTGAAGGATAGGATTCTTTCCAAGGATCCTTAGTAGTTTAATATCTTGGATATCAATTTATATTTTTCTTTATCTGTTTTTCAGTGCCGAAATTCGACATACTCGCTCCCCCCACTCCAGATACTACCAAGAAGGTTTGCGCTTTCTACAGCATAGAACCGATTGAAAGGACTTTCAAGATTAGAATTCCTACATTTGAAGTTATTCTTGAAGAATCTTTATCCTAGTCGGATATGTCTGGTAAGGAATACATCAATATTTTATTTTGTTAGTTATAAATTCTATAAATACATTAACCTGATATCATGACATAGGTGTTCGTAAGGTGAGCTCCAAATTTGCCTCGAGGACATCGATAGCATGGTCTCTAAGAACAAGGTTGTCAAGAGGGAAGCCAAGCCGGTTGCCACTCCAGCAGTTAAATCGATTGTTCCTAAGCCCGATGCTTCTTTTGCCAAGCCATATTCCAGCAAAAAGAGAAGATCATTGATCCTTCGGAGCCGATCATTACAGAATGCAGTGATTTCTTTGATACTCATAAGAAACTGCAACAATTCAGCCATCAGGTAAAAATATCTTGTATTACAACTTTATTCCTGCATTCAGGGTAATAATCTATTTTGTATATAATAGGTACTGGATAAAATGGTTGAGTTCTATAACCAACTGGCCAAGGAACTTGATGCGTGCAAACAGAAGCTTGCTGACTCTAAGAATGGTGAAGCTGCCAAGGGCAAGAAGCTGCTGGAGGTCACCAAGGAGCTCAACAAGATTAAGGTTGAACTGCAGGGTACCTGTCTTCAACATGCTCGGGATACTGAAGAATTCAATGAGCAGGCTAAGGCTTCGGCTGCTATGTCTATATTCCAAGCCAGGATAAAAATGGCTAAGGAGACTGAGGATAAAGATTTTGATAAGAGCGACTGGGATGTTGAAGAATGGAAGAGGCTTGTAGCTGAGTTGGGAGGAAAACCGATGCCAGAGGAGGATATGGGCAAATTGGTGGCTGAGGATCAGGTTGAAGGTTCGGCGATAATGGCTGAGGAGCATGAGGCAGCGGATGTAGGTAAGATGGTTGACTAGGGCAATGAAGGTATTGATGCTTAGGCCCGAGCCCTGGTGTTTGTGGTTTTAATTTGGATGTGTTTGACTGTTGAACAATTTACTTTTTCTTGCTGATGGGATCCCTATAGGGGATAGACAATTTGATAACTTCTGTACTGGGTGGATGGTTCTTTTTTTGGATGAAGCCCAGGATATTTTCTATTTTCTGCATGACTAATATTAGTATCGTTTGACTACTCTGCCACGATTGTTCTTTATATATTGAATTTATTTGTAGAAATTGGATGTTTATTTTGGAAAAATAGATTTAAGCAAATTTTTTGAGATACAGGATCCTCAACGATAATTTATGAATTTTTAAAAATGTAGCTTAGTTTCGATAAGTAGAGCAAATCATGGCTTAGTCAAACCAATTTTGATTATGCCTTTAATGATGACTCAAAAACTAAACTTAGGTATAAAAATTGAAACAAATAGATACACATACCAAAACTTTGACGAATATTATAAGAAATGTTGTAACCTTGAGTTGTCCCCTGTGTATGTTTGTCAATCATATTGTATGATCAGTAGTGGAATTTCAGAATTGGTATAAGTCTTTGATTCGATCGCGACTCTTGAATTAGTATACCAATGATAAGCATTTGCTAAGTAAACAAATAAAATATATCAAGTTAAAATAACGTGGGCCAAGCCAGATTATCGTGGGCCAAGCCAGATTATCGTGGGCCAAGCCAGAATAACGTGGGCCATGCCAGAATAACATGGGCCAAGCCAGATGAACGTGGGCCAAGTCAGAATAACGTGGTCCAAGCCAGACTTGAGTTAGCATGAAAATGCTAAAAACCTTAGGAGTAACACGTCTGTTACTATCGTAGAGAACAAGCTATAGCCAACAATGATGAAATTGTCAGCCACTTTTACATGGTCTGGTCGTACCACCTTGAACTATACTCGAACGTTGTGCGCAACTGGCGGAGTGTTTAAACTCAATTCGTAGAAAGGTGAAAACCTTTAAACCTTAGAAGGTATGCAAGATACCTTAACGTAGGAGAGATGGCCAATCTCTGTCTTGTGTCGGGATCCCTGGAGATACTTCCTGCAAGACAGGAACTCTTGGTGAAGGTGGGTGTTAGCTAGGCTAACACCCCTCCGACACTCAAGTCAGTATATTGATATGGAATGATTAAATTAATTGAAAAGAAAGAATACGTACCGTTCTAAGTTAGAATATAAATTCTAACTTACATGAAGTAGGTTTTTAGATGAATTGCATTCCAGGATCTTGGCAATATATCTCCTTCTAGAGTTGCAAGCCAATAAGCACCTTTTCCTGCCTCTGAATCAATCAAATATGGGCCTTCCCATTTTGGCGCGAGTTTTCCATCACCAGGATTAGTAGTATTCTGGAATGCTTTTCTCAATACGAGATCACCCACTTGGAACCTCCTGATCCTAATGTTTTTGTTATATGATCTTGCTATCCTTTCCTGATAGGCTGCAATGCAAACTTTGGCAAGATCTCTGATTTCATCAATAGTATCAAGATCATTTGAGAGAGCTTCACTATTATTTTTCTGAGTTTGAAGACTGGTTCTGGCTGTAGGGATAACCATCTCTGTGGGGATCATAGCTTCAGTGCCAAACACCAAAGAGAAACGGGTTTGACCCGTTGCATTTTTTGCAGTTGTTCTGTCCGCCCATAGTGCAAATGGCAGTTCTTCGGCCCATTTCCCTTTCTTTGTTCCCACACTTTTCTTGAGGTTATTGATAATAATCTTGTTGCTGGATTCCGCTTGTCCGTTGGCTTGAGGATGCACAGGAGTAGAAGTTATCATCTTAATTCCCCAGCTAGCACATAAGTTGTTTATTCTTTTGCCAAAGAATTGAGATCGTTATCACATGTTATATCCACTGGGATACCGAATCTCGTCAGGATGTTGCGCTTGATAAAGGATATAACTTCCTTTTCTCTGACTTGAACAAATGCTTCGGCTTCGATCCATTTGGAGAAGTAGTCTGTCATTGCTAACATAAATACTTTTCCTCCTGGTGCCTTTGGGAGCTTGCCAACTATATCCATTTCCCACTTCATTAATGGCCAGGAAGAAATAATTGGGTACAAGGGTTCTGCCGGTTGGTGAAGGATGTTGCAATGTCTTTGGCATGCATCACACTTTTGGGAATACTCCATGGCATCTTTCCCCATGGTTGGCCAATAGTATCTTGTCCTTAGGATCTTTGAGAAGAGGGCTCTGCCCCAAGTGTGATTTCCTAGTCGCCTTCGTGTATATCTCTGAGGACCTTAAGTGCTTCGGGGTGTTCTAAACATTTCAAATAAGGACATGCAATAGATTTTCTGTACAAAAAACCATCTAATATTATGAAGCGAGATATTCTCATACGAAAAGCCCTGTGATTCTCCATCCTGTAAATATATTATAATATGTGGGATCCAGGATCTTTGGCTTGGTTTCGGATCCCGAATATCTACTTCTCTAGCTTATGTATTAGATACTTCATTCTTCTTTTCAATTGCTAGACTTAAGATATGTATAATCGGTATTGTGGTTCCTTCCGGGATCTTGAGTGCTCAGGCATGATTTGCTAAGGCATCAGCTTCATCGTTGTCTTACCTTGGTACCTGTACTATATTAAATATTTCGAATTTCACAGATAATTGTTAACTATCTTGAGGTATTTGATTAGCATAGTCAATCTACATATACCTGGAGATACCTGATCTTCATACCACAAGCAAGTTGTAATCCTGCTATCAGCGCCTCGTATTCTGCCTCGTTGTTGGTTGCCTAGAACTCACAGCTTATTGACTGGGGTAGTATGTCCCCTTGTGGCGATTTTAGTATGATTCCAAGACGTGTACCTCTTATATTAGATGCACCGTCTGTGAATAGAATCCATTTATCCTTTGATTCCTCTAGTTTTTGAACTTCGAGATCTGCTTCTTGTTGGATATCACTGCTGAAATCAGCCACAAAGTCTGCGAGTGCTTGAGATTTTATTGTTGTCCTGGGCTCATACTTGAGATCATATGCGCTAAGTTTGACTGACCATTTAGCCATTCTTCCAGACATTTCCGACTTTCTCAAAACACACTTAACAGGATAATTGGTTTTAACATGTATAGCATGAGTCTCAAAATAATGTCTAAGTTTAGTATATGCCACTATTAAAGCTAATATTAATTTTTACTTACATAGTATACCGGATGTTGCTGACCTTCATGATCTTTAACTAGGACAGCACTTACAAAATGTCCAGATACTGCTAAGTATAATGAAAATGGTTCGCCATCTTCAGGTTTCATTAGTAGAGGAGTTGTGGACAAGTACTCTTTTAGTGCTTGTAGTGCTTGCTCATTCTTTTCTTCCCATTCGAATATTATGTTTTTCTTTAGGATATCATAAAATTCTTTACACCTCTCTGAGGATCTTGAGATAAATCTATTGAGTGCTGCTACTCTACCGGTCAGCCTTTGGACATCCTTTGTATTGACTGGGGATTTCAGGTTGATTATTGCCTTGATCTGCTCAGGGCTAGCCTCTATCCCTCTTTTGGTTACCATGTATCCTATAAATTTTCCTGCCACCACTCCAAAGTGGCATTTGGAAGGGTTAAGCTTCATGTTATAATGATTTAGGATGTCCAATGCTTCTTTAAGATCCCTGGAATGATCTTCAGCTTTCTTCGACTTCACCACCATGTCATCAATATAGAATTCCATGGTTCCCCAAGTTTGTCTTTGAACATCATGTTTACTAGCCTTTGGTATGTAGCACCTGCGTTTTTTAGACCAAAATGCATGGCAATATAGCAATAGATACATGTCGGAGTCATGAAGGTTGTATCCTCCTGGTCAGAGGGTTCCATCTGGATTTGCTAAAATCCTGACGATGCATCCATGAAGGTTAACTTTTTGTGGCCTGCTGTGGCATCTACCATTGAGTCTATATGTGGTAGAGGGAAGGGATCTTTCGGACATGCTTTGTTTAAGCCTGTGAAGTCTACATAAACTCTCCATTTCCCATTCTTCTTCTGGACCACTACTACATTGGCTAGCCATCTTGGGAATTTTACTTCCCTAATCATTCATGCTTTTAACAATCTCTCAACTTCTTCTTCGATGACTGTATTTCTTTCTAGAGCGAATTTTCTTCTTTTTTGGTGTATAGGCCTGAAACTGTTACCAAGTCCTAATTTATGTGTAATAATATCTTTAGAAATACCTGTCATGTCTTCATGCTTCCAATCAAAAGTTGAAATTCTGCTCTTTAGTAATTTTGTGAGGCTTTGCTCAATATCCTCGGGGATACTGGTTCCAATAAGTACCTTGATGTCATGATCCTCTAAATCTTTTGCATCTTGTTGATCGCTGCTGATTTTTACTACTCCCCAAGCAGTTTGCATCTTGACACATTGGTGGTATGTAGAGGGTACCGCTTTCATATTATGTATCCATGGTCTCCCTAGTATAACATTGTAATAGGATAGCGAATCAATTATGCAAAATTTTTGTATAGTGTTTACCCCTTCGATATATATCGGAAGCTTTATCTCTCCGACTGTGTTTTTGACTTCTCCGCTGAACCCCACTAGCACTGCAGATTTAGAGATAATTTCGGAATCCGAGATCCCCATTCTTTTCAAGACATCATGCTGGATTATGTTCACCGAGCTTCCTCCATCGATTAGTATTCTTCGAATGAAGTGATTTGCAATATATAGTGTGATCACTAGGCCATCATAAGAGGGTCATGCACGTTATCCCGGTCGTCTTCGTTGAAGGAGATTATCTTCTCTTCTGTCAGACTGGAAGTTCTGAGGGGTCTATCTCCTTTCTTTATTTTGGCTTCTTTGGCATTTCTCTTAGCTGCAGAGTAAGAAGTACCACAAATGTCAGAGCCACCGGAAATAAAGCCTATTACCTTTGCATCAGGTGATGGAGATTTGTCTCGTTGCGGCATTTTGTCATGATCCCTGACTTGCTTCTTTCCTTTGCCCAGAAACTCCTTAAGATATCCTTTGCTTAAGAGATAACTTATCTCTTTACGCAGGGCAATGCAATCCTCAGTGATATGTCCGAAATCTTCATGGAAGGCACACCATTTGGACTTTTCTTTGCCGACGGTATTCTTTTCAAATTTACGGGGCCACCTGGCTTTGTCTCCAAGATCCTGCATAGCATATAACAAACCAATTGTGTCAAGTTAAAAAAAAGTATTCAGATAACTTAGGATATTCCTCTTCTTCCTCGTAATCTTCCACAGCATTGACTCTGTGATTATCACGTTTAGAGTATGTCTTGGATCTATATCGTTTGAAAGGTGCAATCTCACTCTTCCGGTTAGATTGACTATAAATGGTTGGAGCATCCATCCTTTGTTGAATCTTCTTATCGTCTTCGAGTATGATGAACCTCAGTGCTCTGTTACTAACTTCGTCAAGAATCCTGCAAGGGTTCATAACAAGGTCTTCATAGAATTGAGATTCTTTCCTCAATCCCATTTTGAAGGCCTGGACTGTTGTGGCTACGTCGAGATTCGACATATCCAAGGATTCTTTGCCAAATTTGCTGAAATAATCTCGGAGGGATTCTCCGGGATTTTGAATAACCCTGTACAGGTCACTTGTCAATCTTTCAAAAGTTCTGATGTAAGAGAATTGACTGTTAAACGGGTTAATTAAATGTGCAAATGAAGTAATAGAGTATGGAGGGACATTAAGTAGCCATTTTAAGGCTGATTCTGTTAAGGTAGAACCGAAGCCTTTACATAAGCAAGCCTCTTTGAGATCTAAGGGAATGGGGTTGATCTCCATTCTTTCTCTATATTGCGCCACATGCTCCTCAGGATCCGTTGTCCTATCATATAGCTTCATGTTGGGCGTTTGAAAACGCTTCGGGATCTCACCATCAAAATGGGAGGAGCGAATGTGGCTGTTAGCGGACATCTCGGGTATGGGTTATACCACACCAGGCACACCGGAGATCATTTCTCTCAGCTTTTTCAATTCTTTTTCCATGGAAGGAGAGATCCCTGTATCCTGCACAGATTCGTTAGCATTCAAAAAATTATTGAATGTGTTACCCATGCCAATATCTCTGAAATATGATCCTGAGGTGAATCCAAGATCTTGAGTTGTAGTAACCCTGGTAGCCGCTGTCGGACCAAGAGTTGTGACTCCAGTTTTCATGGGTAGGAAATCTCCCTGATGGACCCTTGAAGATCCTGGATAGTCAAAGTTCAAATCCCTTGGTTGTAATGGAGTTGTCACTTTCATCGGTTTCTTTGAGTCTTTGATCCTTTCAAGCTCTCTGAATATTTCCTGATTAGTCTTTTTCTGTTATTCCATCTGCTACTTTACCTCGGAGAATATTTTGAGAAGTTCATCATTTGAAACCAGCACAGGTAGGCTAGCGGATATTCTGGATCCCGAAAAACCCGTAGAAACAGTTTTCTTCTACTGATTATCATTCTTTTTCTGGAATGACGGAGGAGGAGGAATAGGGCTGACTAGCTGAGAGGTTGACAGAGATGTTTTTAGATTGGGAAGACATTTTTGAAATCACTTTCTAAAGATAATGATTAAACAAAAATTTTAATAAAGATTTGAAGATAAAAAGCACCACTTGCCCCATGGTGGGCGCCAAATTGTTTTGGGTAATAATTATGTGGACTAACTTTGTAACCAAATTTCGAAAGTGAGGTAGAGTGCTTTGTAAAATCAATGTGAATCAATGCAAATACGTGAAAAATGACACGTTTGTTTACGAGGAAAGCCCTTGATCTTTAGGGATCGCTAGCATAAAACCCTAGGAGGTGACAATCGTCCCCTGCCTCCTTTCTTGAATAGATAATAAAAAGATTACAAATGTTGAGCAGTAATGATCGATCTAAATGTGTTACAGAAGTGTTTAAGAATCTAGAGAGCTAAGTGCATAGTGAATGTTGTGCATATTCGATCAATACTTGTTGAATAAATACAGAGATCATGTTAACTAACTATCCGAAAATAACGGTCTCAAGTCTATGTTGGATCGGGATCTACCTTGATCCAATGATTCAACACATTAACCAAACCAAATCGTGCGGAATCCGATTTGATTGGCAATCCAATCTATGACACGGATCGGGTCGTAAGAAACGAGCGGATTATATGTCGAAAAAAAGGTTTCTATCGACCCTTTGGTGTAGAGAAGTTGGATACAAGACCTGGAAACTCTCAACGGATAGAGATTCGACAATACAGGTGCAAAGAGTTTGTGTGTTCTGTTGCTTAGTCTGGTTCTGCTCTGGTTAGTCTCTTCTATGTGTATATGTGTTGTATATGTGCTCATGAAGTGAAAGTTCTATATATAGTGCTGAGGTCATTCGTACGAATGATCCATGTGAATGGACTCATTCGTGCGAATGAATCAGTAGAATGGTTCATTCGTAAGAATGAATCATCAGAATGGTTCATTCGTACAAATGAATCATTCTCATGACTTATTCTAGCGAATGAATCATTCTCAAGATCTATTCGTGCGAATGGATCATTCTCATGATCCATTCGTGCGAATGGATCATTCTCATGATCCATTCGTGCGAATGGGCCTTTCATTAGCACGATTGATCAACGTTATCGATATTTATCAGATCGTTAAATACACAGTCGTTATATATGAGTAAACATTAAGGATAAACATGTAATTTCATTAATATATCAAATAGTTACATTAAACATAGATGAAATACATATTACAAGGGATTAGGGACATATCATGCATCTACATACTCCCCCTTGGACCTAGATCCCATCAAAATGACCTAACTGACATTAGTTGGTCTTCAACATCTCTTTTGTACGAGTTTTCCAGTTGACCCCGGCGTGTATGTCAAAAGCAAAGCATATACGTATCACCTTCACATACTGCAACGCCTGGTCTATATCTGCAACATCAAAAAACGGCTGACACTTGTATAAAGTTGTAACATCTTGTTCAGACAAGTTGGTCAGCCACAAGGGATCAAAGACCCTGATGGTCTCCCATGACCCTTCTTTACAAAGCACTATAATAGCTTCACCAGTACGCCCATCATAGTACCACCATTTGAACTCATCTGAGAAGTCCTGGATCATTTTCCTTAAAGGAATCTTCTTCATGATCGTTGGAGGTTTCCACTTTAAGAAAATTAGGGGCTTCTTGGTGATTGGATGAACCTTTTCCTTATGAATGTAACGTGTAGGCATTTGTGGCTTGAAGTTCACCCACTTCTTCCGGTATTCGTATTGTAATTGACGTTCAAACCATTCGGATAGACCGGAAGATTCGCTGTATAGAAGCTTTAGACGCACGAATTGATTTACTTCAAATGCGGGCAGCGTCTTGAAGTCATGAGGGTACCTGAAATATTGTATTCCCTTCTCTCTTTTTATAGCATAGCAGCTTAAGTCGTTGAAGTATGCCCAACTGATTATACGACCATCAGACTTGTGTCCTTTGAGTCGATAAACTTTAGTGTACTTGGTTGGAGGAGAGGGCTTTGAGTTCTTCTTTAATTCGGCCATGTATTCCATCCACTGACTTTTACGTTCATTCAGCTCGTCAATGTCAATAGTGGAGGGACCGGCTTCATCTTCTTTGTTGTCGATAATGCGGTTGACCTCCTCGTCGGACTGCTGAGTGAATAAGTCTGCGAAGGAGGGAAGATCATCACCATCTACTGATGTGTACTTTGGATATTCTTGATCAGTGATGTCTTCTACTTCAACCTCATCAACGTCTTCTAGTTCGTCAGAGGAGGGATAATCAGTTGTAGGAACAGATGCCTCTTCCGTGATGACTTCGTCGGGATTCATTTGAAATAGCTCGGCAATCTGTTCTTTTGATAAGCAGTGTACGATTTCCCCTTCCTCTTTGTCATAAATAACTGAATGTTGGATGATCCCTTGCATGTCAAGCACATAAGTTAACTTTGAAGGTTGTTGCTTGAGAGGCATCACATCCAAAACTATTTACATAAACAATCATAAAATAAACATGTGAGAATAAGAAATTTCATTGATTTAATCAAAATAAAACTGAAATTATTTACATAATAATCTAATATTTACAATAAGACAACTTAAAACACTTAAAACAAAAACTATCAACCTTCAGTGCCCTTTTGTGTATCTGATGATGGGCCTTCTGATTTGTCTGATTTTTGCTTTGTTCGCGCTTCTGCTTCTGCTGTCTTTTCAGCACTTGATGCAGCACCAGCATTGGCACCATCGTTCTTATCTTTGTCATTATTGTCATCATCATCATCACTATCATCATCATCATCGTCATCGTCATCATCATCATCATCCTCATCGTCATCATCATCATCGTCACCATCATCACCATCATCACCATCATTGCGAGCACCCTCAATTATGGGTGTCGGGTCTCTTCTGCTTTCTAAGTCTTCCAACAGTCTCTTGTTTTCCTCCTCTAGCCTTTGTATCCTCTGAGCATGTGTATTAACAGTTGTAGACAACTTTTGATTCTGGTTTGTAGCAGTGAGAAGGAGGACTTGCTGATCATTGCATCTAGTGGAAAGATTTGTGATGGCTTGGGCTTGTTCAGTATTTTGCAGAGTCAACTGAATGATATGCGAGCCCTGTTGGTCAATACGCTTTGATTGCTCTTCATTCTGAGCCAGTAAACGAAGTACCAAACTGTTTAAAGTACTGATCTGGTCGTGTAGAGAGACAGTCGGCAGTGACATTGAAGATTCAGCTCGAATAGTTGATGGCTGTGATGTAGGAGCAGTCGTGTAGATGGGAGGAGGCACAGTGTGTGTCTGAGGCATAGATGTTGACATTGGAGCCTCAGACCTGGTGGCAGTTTCTGTAGTAGCAGAGGTGCTCTCCGTCCTTCTGACAAGTTTAAACTTTTGGCGTTTGGCCATTCTCTTTCCTTTTCCTCTCTTGACTAGGGTAGATTGGGAAGAAGGAGCAGCAGATACTTGTGGACAGTCAGGGACAAAGTCAGCATCCCTGACGTCATCATCAACCCTTGAGCTTCCTTGATCTGCTCCCCTTTTTCGTTTTGTTACGACCAATCTTGCCCCTTGTTGACTGATTTCAAAATCATCTTCAGTGTCCTCAGAATCAGTAAACAGGATGGTGTCCAGGTTAACGTCTTCTGGGTTAGTTGGAAGGGAAGAATCGATAGCAGCAACAGTGGGGGTGGTGGCAGCGGTAGATGGAACATTAGGAGCATTGCCACCATCTCCCTAACCATCTTGGTCATCATCATCTTGGTCGTCAGCTGGAGGTACAACAATATCCTCCTTGTCAGAATCACTGTTATCGTGACGCCATTTTCTGTTTGCTGGTGCCACATAATCTGGATTTGCCAGATGTCCAATAAGTCGTTTGTGAGGTGGCTTTGTTGGTCTTCCCCTGTAGGTCTGTACCCTGCTTAGAGTGACGTCCGTCATGTGTTCTAGCTTGATTATGTCGACGTCTGACTTTGGTAGAAGAGGAAGTTGGTCATCTATTATTATTTGTAAGAATCTGGGGTACATAAGATACGCATTGTCCCCTTTTAGATAGATGTTTTCCTTAAGATGCGTGAACACCATCTCGGAAAAGTTGAACGGAATGTTCAACACCAGAGCAACGAATGCGCTCTGAATTGTTTCGCGCATGTCGTCGAAACCGCTACGACGGGAACCGAGGCAATGCAGAAGAACATGTCCTAGATACTTGTACTGCGGACAGAGGTTCGCTTTGTTTAAAACTCCCTCGGCTACATTCCCGTCGTACTTTATTCTCATGAAGCATCCGCGGACCAGATATTTATCCAGTGTCACTGGATCTTCAGGATGATCACCAAATTGACACAATCGGCGAATGTGAGCTGCCGATACAACCACATCTTGACCTGCGATCTTCCCTCGTATGACTGATGGAGATACCTCGCAGTCAATCTCGGCGGAGGCCCAGAACTCCCTTTGGTGCGACGTATATGGAGTGCGGAGATGGGATATGACATGAGCAATCCTGGATCTGGATAGAAACTCGATCATGCCGACAAACGGACGTGCATTCTTTGATGTCGGAATCATGTACGCACATATGTTGCTTTTTATGGAAGCCTTAAGAATAACTGGAGCTCTGTGCGCCATAACGAACAGTCTGCAAACACAAAAACATGAAGCACCTCAGATCAATACATGCAAGATTTTGGAAATATGAACTTTTGGACCATTTTCCCTTTGTACGAATGAACCCTAAGAGTTGGTTCATTCGTGCGAATGGATCATTCTGCCTATTCATTCGTGCGAATGAGTTTCATTCATATGAATGAGTATTCATTCGTACGAATGAACATGAAGAATGTGTCCATTCGTATGACAGACGGGTCGTGATCCAATTTGTCCAAAAATCAACCAACACTTGAAAAGATTTGCCAAAAAAGACACCAACACACTCGACTATGGTTTTCAACCAATATTTAGCATTTTAATTGGTTTATTAAGTCACTTTTTACGTTTTTAGTTTGTTTTTCGGTTTTGAATCCTAAATCTAATCGAACATCTGCAAATCGGTATACAATCGATGAATACTTGTGGGGTTATACCTGTAAAATGAAAACGAATGATTAGATTACAGATTTGACGGAGTTTTGGGTAACTTTCAGATTATGATGAAACAGACGTGCGAATGATTTCTGATTTGTGCGAATGATTCTGCACATGCGAATGAATGGCCTATTTAGAGGATGGCTTGGTTCATTCGTACGAATGGACTTTCATTCGTGCGAGTGACCCAGACTTGATTCATTCTGCCACTCATTCGTACGAGTGGACCATTCTGGTCAGTCCATTCGTGTGAATGACCTATTCTCATTATCCATGCGTACGAGTGAGCCATTCTGCTCATCCATTCGTACGAATGGGACAATCTCTTTTAGTAAATTAAACTTTTAGGTTAAATGGGGTATCCGACCACATCGGTCTTGACAACAATTTGATTATGAAGTAATTTACATTTAATTATGAAGTGAGGGATCAATTATGAAGTTTTGGAATAGTTTATGAAGTAAAGGAACGATTTGATCAATCAGGAAGTCAAGCGGTTTTCAAATTTGTTTTTCTGACAGTCGTTCAAGTCTTACCAGATAATCTAAAATTCAGGAAAAGTAAAATCTTTTTGGATTTTTGAATATGTAATGCTAAAAATAATATCAACAAGATATATACACGCATGTCTTAGTAAGAATAATCCTTATGAGAAATCATACAGACTTAGTGACCAATGATCTGAGACATTTTGAATTTTGTAGATACAACTATACAATGGTATTTACACATCTTTTTGTGAGAAAGATCCGAACATGGGATCAGTACTAAACTCATAGCAATCAGCAACATTGCAAATTATCTGAGCTTTAAGTACACTTAGTCAAAATGCGATCATTGATATGTTTGTCCATCTTAAACCTATGCAGACCTCTTCTCAACACTTACAAGATGATCTTGAAGGATTGAGTCCATTGTCTGTGTGTCCCACACTGGTTAAGAATTGACTTGAATTACTTTTCAAAACATGTTAATGTTTCAAATCAGCATAACTTACTTAACCAGCCATCATAAGTTCATGAGATCTCAGTTATTCCCTGTTACTTCTTTACTACACCAATCTCTTTTTTTTTTTTTAGTATTCACAGTGACAGCCATCAGCTCATGGATGGCTTCAGCCAGGTATTTACAAGGCAATATGGCACGTATGCAGCTAACGGTGTTTGTGTTCATCCTATCCCATGGATGGCTTTAACCAGGCTGCAACCCGGTAATATGGCACATATACGGATTCGGATTCATACTTTTATTTTATTCTTAATCGCATGGACGGCTTCAGCCAGGTATTTACAAGGCAATATGGCACGTATACGACTTCGGAATCTAATTTTTTATTTTATAACTACTTTCTGATATCTCATTAAACCGATGATAACTGGTGTGCACAGAATGAGAAACACCTTCAGTTTCTATTGTTGATTTTCGTCAATCCTTTCACCATTATGTGACTCACAAGACAATATCTAATATGGTATAGATTGATCATCAATGGTCGAGATTCAGTAAGATAAGCCTATCAATGCATCACATGTCGACTTAGTGTGACTATTCACTATGACATTAAATGCAATGTGCTTCATACATATGGTTAGTGTGCCATTACTTCCCAAAGATTGGATACGATTTCTCATTTTTGAGTTTTTCAGATGTTTTTGGGTTTTAGTCTGTACAAAAATGGAAAATCTTTTTGAAATTTTTTTATTTATTTATTTTTTTTTTTAACAAACTGTACACAAATAACTGTACACAATTTAGAAAATCTTTTTGGAGTCTCAGATAACTAGCGTCTGTGTACTATCATTTTTCTCAGCGAGAGATCATTTTCTTACTGACATTTTCTCCCCCTAAAATTTTAAAATGAAAAATCTTTTTGAGTTTTTGAGATTTTTAATAAACGCAAGAAAGAAAATATATACAGGAACGTAATTGATAAAAATGATTATTGACTCGACTCTTGGTCCGGAACAACGTCATCCTTCTTTTTCATGCCGTTTACCTCTAACAAGAATAAAAATCTTGGGTTGTCAAAGGCTTTTGTATAGAGGTCGGCCTTTTGGAAATCAGTGTTAATTTGAACCATATCAATCAGTTTCTTTTCAAAACAATCACGAATGAAGTGATATTTTATGCCGATGTGTTTGGTTTTTGAATGCTGAACCGGATTCTTAGTGATAGCTATGGCAGCAGAATTATCTACATAAATAGGAGTGTTAGAGAATTGCAAACCGTAGTCCCGAAGTTGCTGTTGAATCCAGATAATCTGAGAACAGCAACTGGCAGCAGCGATGTATTCAGTTTCACATGTAGATGTAGCCACTGAAGTCTGCTTTTTGCATTGCCATGTCACAAGACGGTTTCCAAAGAACTGACACCCTGCAGATGTAGACTTGAAGTCTGTTTTGCAACCACCATAATCAGAATCACTATATGCAGTAAGCTCAAAGTTATCATCATTAGAGTACCATAATCCAAGATCAGGAGTACCCTTCAGATAACGAAAAATCCTTTTGACAGTAATTAAGTGGGAGACTTTTGGTTTTGACTGATATCGGGCAAAGAGACACGTGGCGAACATGATGTCTGGTCGAGATGCCGTGAGATACATGAGAGATCTGATCATGGCTCGATAGAGAGTAGCATCAATATACTCCCCCTTGTCATCAGGCGAATCCCGTGATTGATCGCCAATGGAGTACCAACAGGTTTGGCATCAGTCATACTGAATCGGCTCAGTATGTCTCCAACATAATTTGTTTGATGAAGGAAAATCCCTGTCTTAGATTGATCTACTTATAGCCCTAGAAAGAACTTCATCTCTCCCATGGAACTCATCTCGAACTTGTCCTGCATAACTCTTTCAAATTCTTTGCACAGAACATCATTCGTCGATCCGAAAATAATGTCATCCACGTATACCTGTACCATTAAAAGTTCTCCACCCTTTTCTCTAATGAACAACGTGCAGTCGATGACACCTCTTCTAAAACCATTGTTCAGAAGATGAGTGGAAAGTGTCTCGTACCACGCTCGCGGAGCTTGGTGCAATCCGTACAGTGCCTTGTCCAATTTGTAGACACGGTCACGATGCATAGGATCTTCAAACCCGGGAGGTTGACTGACGTATATGACTTCACTGATTTCTCCATGAAGGAAAGCACTCTTTACATCCATTTGATAGACTTTGAACCTTTTGTAGGATGCATAAGCAAGAAAAATTCGAATTGCTTCCAGACGAGCAACCGGTGCAAAAACTTCATTGTAATCTATACCTTCAATTTGCCTAAATCCCTGAACGACCAAACGAGCCTTATTTCTTATGACTATTCCTTGATCATCCCTTTTGCAACGAAGAACCCATCGAGTACCAATCTTCTTAGCTCCTTTTGGTAAATCAACTAACTTCCAAACTCCGAGCTTCTGAAATTGGAGTAGTTCTTCCTGCATTGCATTTACCCAAGATTCTTCTTTTAAAGCATCTGTTATAGACCGTGGTTCGATTTGCGAGACGAAACATGAATGCGCACAATCGTTGACTACACCAGATTCTATGATTTCTGAGTAGACTCCAGAGTTGACCTGACCCCTAGTTTTAACACCAGATGTGGGATCACCAATAATGTTCTGTTGAGGATGAATTCTATCAATCCTACCCACAGGATGAGCAGGAACCTCAACAGTTTGATCAAGGTTTGTGATACTCTGATCAATTGCCACAGAATGTGAAACATCATCACTCAATTGTACAACATCATGGGAAGGATCTTCAATCACCTGGTCTATTTCTTGTCGAGAACCCTCATACTCTGAAAAAGAAGAAGAGTCATCATCCTGTGTGACTTGTGTGTTATTGGAGGACTCAGGAATGTCAGATGATGAGGGAGTAGGTTGCACATGTTCATCAGGTGCGTTTTGAGCATCATACATCATTTGAACAGCAACCTCCTCATCTGAACATTCTGGAGGAAGATTAAACGAGGCAAAAAGTTCTTCATAATCAAACATCCAAGGAAGACCTTTTCCAGCAGCATGAGAGGTATACTTTTGAACATCAACATGGTACCATTCTTCTACATTCCCAGAAGCTTTTTTGTAAACTCTTTTATTGGGAGTGCTGTACCCTAAGAAGTAACATTCCTCTACTTTCTCGTTAAACTTGCCATGAGCATCCTTTTTCAACATGGTACATGGAGCGCCGAACGGTTCAAGATACTGTAAGTTCGGTTTCCTTCGATGCAACAATTCAAAGCAAGTTTTATCGTGACGCTTGACAACTAGAACCCGGTTGAGCGTGTAACACGCATTAGCAATAGCTTCATTCCAGAACTGCACGGGTAAGTTTGAGTCAGCGAGCATAGTCCTTATAGCTTCTATCAAGGTCCGATTCTTCCTCTCAGCAACACCGTTCATTTGTGGAACATAAGGCGCACTGAATTCATGGTGAATACCAAGTTTTTGACAGAAAGTTTCCATAAGGGGATTTTTAAATTCAGTACCATTGTCCGAACGGATCCTCCTAACCTTTAACTTATACAGAGACTCCAATTTGGTAATCAGAATCTCCACATATTCAAAAGTTTCAGATTTTTATTTTAAGAACATCACCCAAGAATATCTTGAATACTCATCCGTCACAACCAAACAATATAAGTCTCCAGCAATGCTCTTCCGGTTGATAGGACCAAACAAGTCCATGTGTAAGAGCTCTAGTGGTATAGTGATGGAATGTTGAGATTTGGGTTTATGAGATTTCTTGGTTTGTTTGCCTTTCTTGCAAGAAACACACACGTCAGGAAGATGAAAACTTTTCATAGTGACTCCTTCAACAAGATTTTTGTGCACCAAATGATTCATTTTTCTGAGATTGAGATGTCCCATTCTTTTGTGCCATAAAATAGAATCATTCTCAGTGGCTTTTGAAACAAAACATGATGCTGTGGACACTGAGGATGATGCTTGTGACATGTCAAGAATATAAAGATCATTCACTCTTGGAGCAGACATAACCACCATGTCTTCTGGAATCATAAACTCCTTTTTCAAGATATAACAATGCTTGTCATCAAAAAGAACCTTGAACTCCTTATCACAGATTTGAGAAACAGAAAGTAAGTTGTTATCCAACTGTTTGACAAAGTTGACCTTCTCAAAGCTGACAGCTCCATTAGACAGTGTTCCCTGAGCTGAGATAAAACCACCTTTATCGCCTACAAATGAAACATAGCCTCCTTTGATATTTCTGACGTCGAAAAGGAGAGCTAAGTTCCCAGTCATGTGCCTGGATGCCCCACTATCAATAATCCAATTATTGCTAATAGGATTATAAAGGACAACCTGCACAAAAAGGAAAGTAATTAGTTTAGGTTGGGTTTCCCAGTCTCATCTACAACAGTACAATCCATCCACTGTCCTTGTGGATTTTTGGAACAACCATTTGACTTTGAAGTACAGTCGTCAGAAGCATCATCTGATTTTGCTTTCCACACATGTTGTTTGTGCAACGACTGTTTGTGGTAAACAGTGGATTGCTTAACGATTTGTACAGGTGTGGAACTCGAATCAGAGACCAACAAGTCATGCATCTTTTGTTTAACTTTCTTTTGATGCACTTTTTGTTGGGTAAAAGAGTTAGATTTTGACTTTAAAAACTTTTGTTTATTTTCTGGAAAATGATTAACTCTTTTACTTGGCTTCTGAAGATAAGGACAGTTGACAACAACGTGTCCTTTTGTACCGCACTCAAAACAGTATCTCCGCTCAACCAACCTCGGAGATCTGTATTGATTTTCACTTTGGTGAGTTTTTGAACCACCAGCCTTAGCTTCTTTTTGTTCAGCTGAAGAGAGTGACTTGTTTGATTGAACAGACTCTCCAGCTTTAACAAAATTAACCTTTTTTATTGAGGCTTTGGTTACTTGACTCTTCTGATCAGAAGTAGTGGGATAAGATGGACGGCAATTGGTTGGTTTAATTTTAAAAACATTTTTAGAAGCAGATTTTGAAATACCAATGCTGTCATTCTGTGGAGCAGACGAGTTTTTGTGTCCCAAACCACGAGTAGGACACTCATCATCGTCTTCATCCCACTCTTCTACCATTCCATCAACACACTGGGACTTCGAGGTTGAAGCACCATTATCGTTAACCTTTGGTTGAGAAATTTTGTTTTCGGTTGGATCAACGACAAGTGGCGTTTTGACCTTAAAGTCAATGATTGGGTTATCATCTGGTGTGTTTACCATAGTATTCAACACCGGTGGAGGACAATTTTTATACCCAAACCCAGCATTTTTCTTTCCTGTACGCCGTGAAATCATGTAATCAAGAAGGTAAGAAGAATTTGAATAACTTTTCAGCTTTTGATTTAAAGTTTCATAATCACATTCGACAAGCGCCAGCTTTTTCTTTGTTTCATCAATCGTGTTTAAATAAAAAGTGATGGCATTTTGTTTGTTGATAACACAGATTTCTAATTCATGAACTTGCCTGTTTAAAAGATCAATTTTGTTTTTGAAGGCAAGTTCGTTTCCCTTTAAAACACGGTTTGCTTCAAGACAATTAGTTAAATCAGCAATTAAGTCTGTGTTGTGACTTTTAAGTGTCTCAACTTTCTTCTCAAGTTCATCACAAATTAAACACGGTTGAGATTCAGACTCACTTTCAAAACTTTCAGAATTTACCTGAATGCCTGTGGATGTTTTTACCATAAAAGCACAGCTACAGGTAGATTCAGAAGAGGAATTGTTATCATCCACATCAGCTGTCGATTGACTTGAAGAGACGACAGATGATTTTTCTTCATTCTCAGCTGTGAAGCCAGAACTGTTTGAAGATGTGTCGTCTTCAGCTGATGAACTTTCTGAAGCAATCTCTCTCTCAGCATCAGAATCTGATTCTTCATTGACTTCTACAGCCTTTGCCATGTAAGCTCTATCCCCTGAACTACCATCAGTTCCAAATTTAAAAGACCAATCAACAGTCTCATCTGTTTAAACAACCATAGCTTTTGTTCCACTTGAAGTGCCCTTATCTTGTGCAAGAGTAACTGGAACAAGGTTTGTTTCTGTATTTTGAGTTTGTTGCTTCGGTTGGCTTTGACGGTTGTTGAAAGGGTTGCGGTTTCCAGTCTGTTTAGGCTTTTCACATTGCCTAGCAAAATGCCCTTTCTCACCACAGTTAAAACAAACAACAGCAGACAGATCAAAACCATAAGTAGTGTCTTTGTTCCCTTCGAGAGTTTTTCATGTCCTTTTTACATAATCTCTCGCTCTTCTGACTGCACTTGCAAGAGCCCACATTATATCAATTCGATCCATTTCATCCTTATCAATATGAGCATAGTCTTCTGCTGTCAGATGACTGTTTCCAACCTGTCCAGCAACAAGACTGTCATATGAATTGACAACGGTAGACAACAGTGCCATGTGTTCCTTGGCCACTTCGATAGTAACCTTGTCGAAGTTGTCTGTTTGCAATTTAATGGGGCTTGGTGGAGGAGTACTAGCAGTATTTCCCTGCTGTGGAACCGAACTTGATGAAACTGAAGCATGAGCTGTTGAAGACCGACTGGCTGAAACATTTGACATGTTTGATACAAACGCAGTCTGCAATGGAGCATTTTGTTGAGTTGATGTGGAATAGTACAATGAAGGATCCTGAGCTTGTACGCCTTTCTTTAACTTCCACTTATTCATCACCTCTTGTTCTCTCAATTTCTGAAGAAATTCATTGATATCAATGGTTTCAAGAGTATTGTTCTGTTTGAGAACCATCAAGAATGAATCCCATTTTGGTGGTAGCGCATCTGCCATGCATTGAACCTTTTCTTCTTTCGTTGTTTTGATCTCATGGGCATGCAATTCACTCATCAAGTGATAGAATCTCTCAAATAGATCATCTAAGGACTCATTCCCAATATACATGAAATTATCAAATTCCTTCTTAATGGCCTTAGCATTGATAGCTTTTAACGAAGCATTTCCTTCGTGACGTTGTTCTAAGGCAACCCACAGAGATTTTGAAGATGTAAACTGCCTGAATTGATGAAATATTTCTCTTGATATGGCCTGAGATAAGATAGCATATGCCTTCTTTTCTAAGTCATAATCTTTTCTTTGTTGTTCGCTTAAAAGGGAAGCCAAAACAGGAGTTCCATCCTCACTCAACACTTTTTGATATCCATTCTCTATCATCATCCATAAGTTTGTATCAACTCCATTAATGTGTATCTCAAACCTGTTTTCCAGTGATGATATTCGTCCATTGTCATGAGTTTTGGAGCCTTGTTAGCATTTCCAGCTTCATTATCGATTAATAACAAGTTTTGGATTTTACTGTTCTGACTGGCAACAAAGGCTAAGTCCGACATGGTAAAAAACAAAGTTTTTCGACACAAGAAAAAATTCAGAAGAGATTTATGTGAATGGGTCTATTCGTGCGAATGGAATTTTCTATTCGTGCGAATGGAATTTTCTATTCGTGCGAATGGAATTTTCTATTCGTGCGAATGGAATTTTCTATTCGTGCGAATGGAATTTTCTATTCGTGCGAATGGAATTTTCTATTCGTGCGATTGGAAGTTTGAACAAATGAGCGGGAGACTTGATCTATTCGTGCGAATGGTAGGAGCCATTCGTGCGAATGAAGTTCATCATAGTAGCCATTCGTACGACAGAGGGCTGTTTGACTTTTTTGCACCAAAAAGCACCAATGATTGAGCCTATTATCAGATCTGGAAACTGAAACGATCAGATCACTCAGAAGCAATAATCACAAGTTTTGAACGTGGCTAAACAACGATCAAGTGATCTTTATAACATTCAAGTAGCTAGAAAAAGCAAGATTAGATTTTCTATGTTGAATCTAGAGCACAATGGCTCTGATACCACTTTGTTGGATCGGGATCTACCTTGATCCAATGATTCAACACATTAACCGAACCAAATCGTGCGGAATCCGATTTGATTGGCAATCCAATCCATGACACGGATCGGGTCGTAAGAAACGAGCGGATTAGATGTCGAAACGAAGGTTTCTATCGACCCTTTGGTGTAGAGAAGTTGGATACAAGACCTGGAAACTCTCAACGGACAGAGATTCGACAATACAGGTGCAAAGAGTTTGTGTGTTCTGTTGCTTAGTCTGGTTCTGCTCTGGTTAGTCTCTTCTATGTGTATATGTGTTGTATATGTGCTCATGAAGTGAAAGTTCTATATATAGTGCTGAGGCCATTCGTACGAATGAGCCATGTGAATGGACTCATTCGTGCGAATGAATCAGCAGAATGGTTCATTCGTACAAATGAATCATTCTCATGACTTATTCTAGCGAATGAATCATTCTCAAGATCTATTCGCGCGAATGGATCATTCTCATGATCTATTCGCGCGAATGGATCATTCTCATGATCCATTCGTGCGAATGGGCCTTTCATTAGCACGATTGATCAACGTTATCGATATTTATCAGATCGTTTAATACACAGTCGTTATATATGAGTAAACATTAAGGATAAACATGTAATTTCATTAATATATCAAATAGTTACATTAAACATAGATGAAATACATATTACAAGGGATTAGGGACATATCATGCATCTACAGTCTATCTTCATCCTTATGAACGTTGTGAACTGACTCACACATTTTCACATGTAGTCCACGTCCTTTGAGCGAGTCTTCAGGTAAGTATTGCGTTACAAATGTTTTACCTGTCATCAATGGAGAAAATAATAGACAAGTAACCGTTAATAACAATATTCAGGATACCGAAAATACAAGGATACCAGATTCTGGATTATGCATCGTTCAGGATCATGCATTGAAATTCAGCCCATAACAATTCTTTTCGTCATTTGGGACTTCACCATCCTATAAATATTTTTTAATTGGTGTGATCCAGGAACCTTGATTGGGTTCAAGATCCTGAATATTTGCTTCTTCTGCATCCATATTGGATACTTTATTTTTCTTTTCAATTGTTGGACTCACGATATGTATGATCGGTATCGTAGTTCCTTCTAATATCTTAAGAGACAAAGCAATATTTGCTAAGGCATCAGCTTCAGCGTTATCTTCTCTTGGTACCTGTATTATACTAAATATTTTGAACTTCACAAATAATTGCTTAACTATTGTGAGGTACTTGGCTAACCTCTCACCCTTTACTGCATACAAGCCATTGAAATGGTTAGCAATTAATAGAGAATCTACATATACCTTAAGATACCTGATTTTCATGTCGCAAGCAAGTTGTAATCCCGCTATCAGTGCCTCATATTCCGCTTCATTATTAGTTGCTTTGAATTCATAGCTTATGGATTAGGGTAATATGTCCCCTTGTGGCGATTTCAGTATGATGCCTAGACCTGTTCCTCTGACATTTGATGCGCCATCAGTGAATAAAGTCAACTTATCCTTGGATTCTTCTAATTGTTGAACTTCAAGGTCTGCTTCATGTTGTATGTCACTATTAAAATCAGCCACAATGTCCACAAGTGCTTATTGCTGTTCTAGGTTCATATATGAGGTCATAGGCACTGAGCTTGACTCACCACTTGGCCATTCTTCCCGACATTTCTGGTTTTCTCAAAATACACTTAATAGGGTAGTTTGTCTTAATATGAATAGCATGAGTTTCAAAATAATGTCTAAGTTTAGTGGATGCCATTATTAAGGCTAGTATTAGCTTTTCTAAATGAGAATACTTGGTTTCTGTTGGAAGTAGACATTTACTTACATAGTATACCGGATGTTGTTGACCTTCATGATCCTTGACTAGGACAGCACTTACAGAGTGTCCAGATACCGCCAAGTACAGGGATAATGGTTCGCCGTCTTCAGGTTTCATCAATAGAGGAGTTGTTGATAAGTACTCCTTTAATGATTGGAGTGTTTGCTCATGTTTTTGTTCCCATTCAAACCTTTTATTCTTCTTTAGGTCTTTACATCTCTATGAGAATCTTGATATGAATCTGTTAAGTGTTGCTATCCAGCCAGTTAGCCTCTGAACATCTTTGGTGTTTGTTGGGAATTTCGAATTGATTATTTCCTTGATCTACTCAGGGCTGGCCTCTAAGAATTTTCCTACCCCCACTCCAAAGTAGCATTTGGAAGGGTTAAGCTTCATGTTGTAATGATCCAGGATATCCAATGCCTCGTTAAGATCTTTCGGGTGATCCTCAGCTTTCTTTGATTTTACTACCATGTCATCGATGTAGACTTCCATTGTGTCCCCTAGCTTGTCTTTAAAATCATAAGGGTTCCATTTGGATATGTTGGATCCTTGAATGTTAGCATCTCGTGGCCTCTTGTAGCATCAACCATTAAGTCTATGTGTGGTAAAGGAAATGGATCCTTCGGACATGCATTGTTTAAATCTGTGAAATCTACACAGACTCTCCATTTTCCATTCTTCTTTAGCCATCTTGGGAATTTTACTTCCCTTGTCATTCCTGCTTTTATTAGTCTCTCAACTTCTTCTTGTATTACTGCATTCCTTTCTGGAGCGAATTTTCTTCTCTTTTGGTGTATAGGCCTGAAACTGTTCTCAAATCCCAATTTATGCGTAATAACATCTTTAGAAATACTTGTCATGTCTTCATGTTTCCATGCGAGGGTTGATGTTCTGCTATTTAGTATTTCTACAAGACTTTGTTCAATATCCTTGGATATTGGTTCCAATAAGTACCTTGACATCAGGATCCTCTATACTTAGAGATAATTCTTTAACATCTTGCTCCTTAGTTTCTAGTACGTCTCTAGCTTGTTTCTTTAATTGTTATGCTTGTCTGGTCTTAGCTGAGGCTTTCATGGAAGAAGTGTAGCAATCTTTTGCGTCTTGTTAATAACTGTTAATCTTCACTACTCCCCAAGGGGTTGGCAACTTGACACACTGATGGTGCGTTGAGGGTATCACCTTCATGTCGTGTATCCATGGCCTTCCTAAAATAATATTGTAGCAAGACAAAGAATCTATTACACAATTTTTTTGTATAGCATTTACCCCTTCGATATATATATCGGTAGCTTTATCTCCCCGATGGTATTTTTGACTCTCCGCTGAATCCTACCAGTACCGCAGACTTGGAGATAATTTCGGAATCCGGGATCCCCATTCTTTTTAAGACATCATGCTAAAATATGTTCACCGAGCTTCCTCCGTCAACAAGTATCCTTTGAATGAAGTGATTTGCAATATGTAAAGTAATCAGTAGGCCATCATGATGAGGATCTTGTACGTTATCCCTGTCATCTTCATTGAAGGAGATTACTTTTTATTCTGTCAAGTTGGAGATCCTGACGGGTCTGATCACCTTTCTCTTGGCTGCACAGTAAGAAGTGCCACAAATGTCAGAACCACCAGATATAAAACCTATTACCTTAGTGTCGGGTGGCAGAGATTTGGCTCTTTACGAGATCTTGTCATGATAATTGGCTTGCTTCCTTCCTTTGCCTAGAAATTCCTTAAGATATCCCTTGCTCAAGAGATAGCTTATCTCTTTGCGTAGCGCAATGCAATCTTTGGTGACATGTGCAAAATCCTCATGGAAAGCACACCATTTGGATTTGTCTTTCCCTCCAGTATTCTTTTCGAATTTACGGGGCCACCTAGCTTTATCTCCGAGGTCCTCCATGGCATATAACAAACCAGTTGTATCAAGTGAAAAACAATATTCAGATAATTTAGGATATTCCTCTTCTTCCTCGTCATCTTCCACAGTGTTGACCCTATAATTATCAGGTTTAGAATATGGCTTGGATCTGTAAGGTTTGAAGGGTGCAATTTTAGTCTTCCGATTTGGTTTACTATAACTGGTTCGAGCATCCACCTTTTGCTGGATCTTCTTGTCATCTTCGAGCCTGATGAATCTTAGTGCCCTGTTTCTGACTTCGTCAAGGTTCCTGCAAGGATTTATAACAAGGTCTTCATAAAATTGAGAATCATTCCTTAGTCCCATTTTGAATGCTTGAACTGCAGTGGCTACGTCAAGATTCGGGATGTCAAGGGATTCTCTGCCAAATTTACCGACATAGTCTCGGAGGGACTCTCTGGGATTTTGAATTATCTTGTACAGGTCACTTGTTAATCTTTCAAAAGTTCAGCTACAAGAGAATTGATTGTTAAATAAGTTAATCAAATGAGGAAATGAAGTAATATAATATGGAGGAACATTAAGTAGCCATTTCAAGGTTGATCCTGTTAATGTAGAACCAAAGCCTTTATAGAGACAAGCTTCCTTCAGGTCTAAAGGAATGGGGTTGATTTCCATCCTCTCTCTATACTACGCCTCATGTTCCTCAGGATCCGTTGTTCCGTCGTATAGTTTCATATTGGGAGTTTGAAAGCGCATGGGGATCTCAGCATCGCAAATGGGAGGATCGAATCTGGAGGTCATGTGGCTAGTAGCGGATATCTCCGGTATTGGTTGGACTACGCCTGGCACACTAGAGATTATTTCTCACAGTTTCTTCAACTCTTTCGCCATAAAAGGAGTGATTCCTGTATCCTGCACAGATTTGTTAGCATTTGAAAATTGATTAAATGTGTTACCCATGCTAGTATTACTGAAAGAGGACCCCGGAGTAAATCCAAGATCTTGACTTGCAGTAACCCTGACAGCAGGAGTTGGTCTGATAGTCGTGATTCTAATCTTCATGGGTAAGAAATCTCTCTTATGGACACCTGAAGATCCCAAATAGTCAAAATTCAAAGCCCTTGGTTGTAGTGGAATCGTCATTTCACCGGTTTCTTTGATTCTTTGACTCTTTCAAGTTCTCTGAACAACGCTTGGTTAGTCTTCTTTTGATGTTCCATCTGTTGCTTCACTTTCGAGAATAATGTGAGAATCTCGTCATTTGAAATAAGCACAGGTGCAACAACGGATATTCCTTATCCCCGAAAAACCCGCAGAAGTAGTTTTCCACGGCTGATTATCATTCTTTTTCTGGAATGATGGAGGAGGAGGAATAGGGCCAGAGCTTGAAGATGGAGCAGAGACAAAGATATTTTTGGATTGAGATGACATTTTTGAAATTGTCTTTGAAAGATAATGATTTAACACAAATTTTAGCAAAGATTTAAAAATGAAAAGCACCATTTGCCCCACGGTGGGCGCCAAATTGTTTTGGGTAAAAAATATGAACGGTAACTTTGTAACCAAATTTCTTAAGCGGGGTAGTGTGCTTGTCAAATCTGTAAACATAAAACAATAAATCGACACGAGTGTTTATGAGGAAAGCCGTTTATTGTTGATGATCTCCGGCACAAAACCTCGGGAGCCGACTAAACGTCGGGCTGTCTTGATAACTTGTATATAATTGAGTACAAAGAGAGCTGAATAAGATCGTATGCTATGTGTTACAGGAGTTTGCGAGTGAGAATGTATGTGTTCCTATACGATCTATCGCTAAATAAATATAAGAATTAACATAACTAACTATCCGATCTTCTCGGATCTTAGCTTTATCCTCCAATATGACCGTTATTGAACACCTTTCCCACATGGTCCACGTCCACTGACCGAGTCTTTAGGTACGCGTACAACCATGAATTTTAATCATGTGATTAATAAAGAAAACAATAGACAAGTAGCCATTATTAATAATAATATTCAGGATATCAAGGTTATCGGGGATACCGGATTCTAGATCACGCACTAATCAGGATCCTGCACTGAAATTTAACCTGTAACACTCCCTTTTCTTCTTCCTTGTTCTATCTTAGCAATCCATTAATGTTGTTTGTAGCTCTTGGACTTAGAGGAGGATCAACCCAACTTACAAAACCATAATTTGACCCCTATTCAAGAAATTAGCTAGGTCAACAAAATTGAAGAGAAAATTATAAACAAAAATTTATCCTTACCATCCGAGCACAACAATGAAACCGGCGGCCTGTATTTTTTTATGTCCATGAGGTACTAATAGAGGTTCCAAACTGACATGAACAATGACCAGACTATTTGTGTTCATTATCAAAGAGAAAGACGGATTATAAAAGTTTAAAAAAATCTTATATTATAAATAAAAAATAAATATTATAATACAATCTTATAAATTCAAAACAAAATTACATTATAAATCTTACAATATAATCTTATAATTAAAAAAATTAAATATAACCGGGCGAAACGCCTAGTTTATATAAATAACCGGGCGAGATGCCGAGTGTTTTTAAATTCGGCGAGCAATAAGAACCGGGCGTAACGCCAAGTTTTTTTTAACACAATTGTGCAAAACGCCGATTCTTTTAAATATGAAAAAATTCGAAATTTAAATTTCATAAACTAATGTTTAATATAAAAATACAAGAGTAAATTACAGAAATCGTCATTTATGTTTATACACTTTTTCAGATAATGTCCTTTAGCCCAAAAATTGTCAGACATCGTCCTTTACGTTTAAATTTGTTGCGGTTTACGTCCTTTGGCCTAACGGACGTTAGATTTTGTGGTTAAATTCTATCATGTGAAGGGTACATGAGAGCATTTTGGACTTTTTACCCTTTCAGGGACCATTTCATATAAAAGTTTAATAGTTGGGGGTCTATTTTGTAATTACTCTAAATTATAAATTAACCCTACCCCACCCTAGTGGTGCACAAAAAAACCGGTTTTTTTAAACCCGGTCCAAACCGGCAAACCGGTTTGGGTTAAACCGGTTTGGACCAAACCCGTTCGGGTTACCCAAAAACCGCCGGTTTGATGCTTTCTGGATGAGATCGGGTTAGGGACCGGTTCAAACAAACCGGTTTTCGAGCTGGGCAAAAAAAGAGCCGTTGGGGTCGATTTTAGTCGTTTTTTTGGCTCCATTTGCACCCTTAAAACACTATAAATAGGTGGGGGTGTTTAGGGTTGATCACACCTCTCTTTACACTCTCTAATCTCTAAAACCGCTCTTTAAACCCGTCAAAAACGCTCTCTAAACTCTCTCTAAACTCTAAAAAAAAACATGGCAAGTTTTGGTGTTTTTTAAACAATTTATAAAAACGCTCTCTAAACAATTTTATAAATTTATCTTGTCATGTTTTTTAATTTCCGAACTTTCCAAATATTAATAAACGTTGAACTTTAAGTATTAATGTTGCTATATTTTTTTTTGGATTTAATATTAAAAATTTAAAATTTATTTGAATTTTTTTTTTTAATAAAAACCGGTTTAAAGGGCAAACCGGTTTAAAACCAACCCTAACCGGTTTGACATTTCTCATTACTAAAACCGGTTTAACCCGAACCGGTTTGGGTCCAAACCGGTTTTGACTTTTCGTTGACCAAACCGGTTCGGGTCGGGTTGAACCGGTTTGGGTTAAAAAACCGATTTGTGCACCTCTACCCCACCCCCACCCCCACCCCTTCCCGTCGGCAGAGTTCTAACCCACCTCCATCTGCACCTGACACAACACTTTTCGGCTACCACCAAACCCTAGCACCTCCGCCCGTCGCATGGACTTATTTCAATCGCAAGGACTATTTCAATCTACGGTGACGGTGGGACACCATCGCAGACCTAGAAATCGGGGTGGACAGACACCATTGAATGAACAGGTCTAGCATCGGAGTTGAGGACAACGTAATCGAACGACACATGTCTTGCATCAGAGTTGAGGACGGCGGAGAAATCGACCATCACACACTCATTCCGGATTTGCATGATGTTTGATGAGGGCGGAGAAATCGACGCGACAGAAGGAGTTGAGGATGACGGAGCATGTCTTGCATCGAAGTGGAGCGTAAGGATTGGTTAGGATGGGAGGGTGATGGCGGATCGGGAGACGAAGTTTGGTTCGGTTCCTTGAAGATGAAGTTCTTCACGGCTCAGATGCAAATAGATGGTGACACAACAAGGGTTGAGCCTACAGGTTTCTCAATCGGTGATAGGGGTGAGTGACCGATGACGTTGTCTACGGTGATGGTCGACGAGTTGGTCAGCGAACTGGGTGGGGTGGTGACGTCAATTGGGGGGAGGGTTAAGAGGATGATCATCATGGCTTCGGCTGTGGCGACATACCGTGGAACAACCCATTCTAACGCCATTGTTGTTGAGGAATTGGAGGAAGTGAAAAGGGGTTTTGATGGAGGTAGGTGGACAGTTATTTATAAATTTTAAATTTTTTTTTGACATTGGTGGAGGGTGATTGCAGGGTGGGCGGTGTTCTTGGTGTTGTAATTTTTTGTGGGTAAAAAGATCAAAACACTCTCATGGCACATGACTGGAGTTAACCGAAAAACTTAACGTCCGTTAGGCTAAAGGACATAAACCGCAACAAATTTAAACGTAAAGGACGATCTCTGACAATTTTTGGGCTAAAGGACATACAGTGAAAAATGGTTTAAACATAAAGGATGATTTCTGTAATTTACTCAAAATACAATTAGAAAGATTTTGTAACTTGCTTCAAGGACTAACTAACGAGATATGGACATCGAAAATACCACAATTTCTCAGCCATAGAACATCGATACTTCTTAGCTATCTCTTCAAAATCCATCGATATATTTAGTTGTTTACCCATAACCAGACGTTCCATTATCATACACGCATGTACGCCAGAATTTTTTTGCGGCCAACAATTGTATCTCAACTTATAATCATCATTATCGTAACATTGAATTTTCTTTTATTCCCTCCCAGACTTCCTCCAAAACCCAATGTTAACCAACAATGCTACAAAATACACAATAAATTTTGTAATCACCGACGAAACCACCTTTGTGTATTTCGGGTGGTTAAAAGCTTCATAATTGTACTGTGTTAAACACGTAGTGTTGAGATCAACACCTATTTAAAGGACTATTTTTAAGTAGTTTTATGTTTCCAAATCATTAGTCTTTACACCCACGCTTCGATATCATGTAAAAAAAATCGAGATCAACACCCACGCTTCGATATTAGTCTTTGCACCCACGCTTCGATATCATGTAAAAAAAATCTAGATCAACACCCACGCTTCGATATTAGTCTTTGCACCCACGCTTCGATATCATGTAAAAACAATTGTGGATTTTCTTAAAATCCCATAGTTTAAGGTTGATGATCTCGATTGTATCATACCACAGTTTGGATATGCATGTCTTCGTCCATGTCTTTGTTTTTATTTTAAAACCTCGGTAGGTAATCTAGATACCAATTTATTTCCATTTAAGAGCGATGAAGATAACACTTTATTAACCCAATACATTCGAGTTAACGAGGTTAGAGAGATTAGTTTGTTTGTGTAGAAGCATGTTTTTGTAACTATAGATAAAATTCGATGTATCGGTGTACGTGGCTAGTACGCAGGAGGGTGTTCCTGAGTACTTAGCCTGCATACCAGTTTGGTCCTGCATACTTAGTAAGTACGCAAGGCTTTGATGTGATTCAATTATGATGGGATTTCTCATCAACCGTGATTTCTCGTGTAAACTATATTTTTCGTGCTTATTGGTCAAGCTTGTGTTTAAGATTTGATGTGATTCAACTATGATGGGATTTCTCATTTGGGATCTGAGCGGAATCCAGATAGACAACCTAGTTATGGAACTTCACCTCGGAGAACGTATACAGATTAGGAGGTGTAAACCAGCAATGAAGATCTAATTGAAAAATGTTGGACTTTGGATATAAGGTGATCACTGCTGAGCATGATTTTGTGTTTGATTCTATCAAGTGTTTTCAGGATGAAGCTGGATATCCGTTGGATTATTAGTTGAAGATGGAACCTTTTATCATTGGTCGATGGATAGGAAACATACCCTTGTTTCTGGTCTAGTCAGATGGAGCTTAAACTGAAAGGGGATATTGGAAATGAACATCTTCGGGAATTTGGTTGACTCTTGAAGATACAGGATAGAGTTAGACACATCTGGTTGAAGACTTAAGTTTATCTTACTGGAATTCCTATTGAAGCACTTGGTTTGGTCTACAATGAAAGCTACAGTTATGAGGGAGTCGTGTGTATCACTCGGCAAGAAGTTTGAAGATTTGAAGATCTCAAGTGGAATGCCAGAAGATCAAGTCTCACCAGAAGACACTTGATTTCATTAGTTTAGAGTGAGTCTGTTAGGACATTCTTTGTAAACTGATGCATATCAGTGTTATTGATAGATAGAATTTGATGCTATAGTTAAGAGGGAGTTTGTAGAAGCATGTTTTTGTAACAATAGATAAAATTCTATGTATCAGTGTACGTGGCTAGTACGCAGGAGCTGAGTACTTAGCCTGCACACCAGTTTGGTCATGCGTACTTAGTAAGTACGCAAGGCTTTTGCCTTGCGTACTTGTCAAGTACGCATGACCAAACCCTACGCACTTAGACAAGTACTTGTCAAGCTGTTTTGACCGTATCTTCCCCTGCTTGATACAAATCTAAACCATTAATTAAACGATTAACAAAGATGCAAACCCAAGGCCCACAATCACCCCTTGGTCCAAATTGTTAAGGAACATTTTTTGGTACGATGTGTTTACAAGGATGTCTATAGTTTTCAAAAATATAATCATCGATTAGTAACCATTGAGGGAATCCATTTTCGATTAATTTCACAAACTCTTCGGCCTCTTCCTTGTAAGAATCCTGAAAAGTGTGAAAAAAATAAATAATCGTAAGTTTTAATTCGTATTTCGTCAAACTCCATTCAATAAGGTCGACTTTGATGAGAAACCAACGCTTTTGAGGTATATTATGTGGTATATAAAACTATAAACAAATATTAGTTATTATTAATTCTATAAATTTAAAAAAAACTGAGATGAATCTTACCACATCAACGTTGAGAATTGATGGAAATGGAATGATTTTAGCGTTGCTAGATCAAAATTTCATTGGTCGTCAAGCAAACCTCTTGTAAAATGTTTTGGAAAATAGTCCAACGAGCTTCTAAAGGTCTCGATAAAAGAAGAAAATGAATCCAACATGTGTAAATGATGTAGCAAAAAAATCATGATTAAGAATTTTAACCAAATTTCATGATTAAGAGTTCTCCAAAAATTATTTAACTTTACCATTTGATCAACCAACCACCACCACCATCGAGTGCCAAAAGAACATTACAAATTTCAGGTTCACGATCAAACAATGGAGCAATAGACGCTCCAATATGTGGTTCTTTTGCTTTAAGAATTTGCTTTAAAGTGTTCAAAAATTATGAATCAACATCATCTTCCTTCTTCTTATGGACTCTCAAACGTTGATTTCAAAGTCGGGCCCAACTTTCTTAATCGTTTCTTCCTTCTTTTGGCTAAAGGAGCCAATAATTACATAAAAAAATATTAACTATAAATAATAATACTAAATACTAACTTTAAACAATTAAGTGTAGGTTTTCCCTTACATCAGAATGATGACAACCATCATGAACCGGTACCACTACACAATCATCATTAGTAGCCACATAATCATCATTGTTTCCCATCTAATAATATCATTAAACAATTTATAACATACTTTAAACTTTTTTTGAACTAAGAGCATTCACAAGCAGCTTCCCTATCCACATCCCAATAATTTCACTAAAATTACTACATTTTCTCTCTATTTTCAATTAAATAATATTTTTTTATATTTTTCTTATTACATTTTCTCTCTCTTTCACTCACAACCACTCTAAAAAAATAATAATTTTTTTATATAGGTGAACAGTGTTTCCCCAAAATATACAGAAAATTTATACATTTTCTCTCTCCTCCACTCACAACCATTTTAAACCACCCCTAAAGTATACGTAACTCACTCACAAACATATAGAGAAGATGTTGTGAATACTCTAATAAATTAAAAAAAAGGTTCTTTTTACTACGTGTTAGATCTTAATTTCAATGACATTTTTTGATGATCCCATAGTAAGCATGTACATTAATTAAAAAAAATAAATTTTAAGAAAATATATAACAAACCATAACGTTGTAAAAAATATTAATTTTAAAATAAACTTACGGCTAGACTGTAAGAAGTAGTCTTCATAAACACCTCAGCAAAAAAAAACAATCCATAACATTATAATTATGATAAAAAAATTAATTTTAATTAACAACACATAATTCTAGTTATTACCTCAAATATTGAAGAGAGGGATTTTGTTTCAATAATAATCCTTTGGGAGTTTTCAGCTTTTCCAATAAAATACTGTATATGAATAAAAAATAAACTAAATAACACATAAAGAATAAGTATTTAAAAAGGTAATATTTTTTAAGAAAAAATCATAACTCGTATTGTCCATCATACTCGTTTTGATTAGCTAACAATGAATTCACAGTGTTACCAATTTGTTGGATCATGTTGGGATTACTGGAAAAATTGTTGGTACATAATCTTTAGGTAAATTTGTGCCCATTTGATTTTGGAAATCAGTATCCATTTGATTTTGAAAATTATTCTGATTATCATCAAAATCCCATGATGGATTATTAAGATCATATTTCGGAACACGGCTATTCAAATAAGTGATACTAGATTGCCACCAAAGTTCTTCCGACTCTCTTTCTGTTACTTGTATTGGTTGTGGCAAATTATAAGGTTGAGAAAAATAAAATAAAATTATAATTTAAAATTTAAGGAAATATAAGACAAACAAAGTTATAAGAGAAAATAAACAAAATTTCAAAAATATCCTGGCGAAACGCCGAGTACACCATACTTTTCGAAGGAAACGCCGAGAGATGACCACATTTCTAGGCGAAACGCCGAGTTTACCACATTTCCAGGTGAAACGCCGAGATTGCTACATTTCCAGGCGAAACGCCGAGTTTACCACTTTCCGGGAGAAACAACGAGTTCGCCACCCTTCCGCCGAGTTCGACAATTGCGAATTCGATTGCTGACTTTGTTAGTTTCACGCAATAGGCTTTCGGCGATAAGCCGAAAGTTTGAAGAATTTCCCGGCGATACGCGGAGTTTTATTGGCCCATTGAAAAAAATGCATACCTTTCTGACGTTTTCATCTGCAAGAAGATGCAAAACAGTTTTCCAGCTAAGAACTTTTGGAGATCTCCAACCAAAGCATCCAGGATTGGTTCAACGTATTTCATTTTCCGATGTAGTTCTGGCAGGGACTTATAGATCCAAATCTAATAAATAAAATAAAAACATGTTAGTATTGGTCTACTTTAACTAAACAGATATTTAAATGCATTAAATATTAGTGAATACCTTAAAACCCCATAAAAACCGATAACAAAATATTTTATCACTATTAGTACTCTTGTTTTTCCATCAAACACATGAAAAATTTGTGAATAAGTTAGTTACCACAAATAAGATCCCCAAGCGACTGAATTCCACACTTCAAAGTCATCAACTACGGATAAAATCAACAGATCCACAAACCCCTCTCTCGGTTCCCTTGAATCCTACCTCTACAAGCCTCTGGGGTGACATTTGATGGTGATAAATTTAATGTGAATTGGGATGGTGAAAATGAGACGAAAGATGAAAAGTCAAGCGAGTCGGATACTTTTAATTTGAAAGGAAAAAGTATGAGTACCTATCAAATTACTTTGATGCATTAGATAAGCAAGCAAACAAGGAAACAAGAAAGAAGAAATTCACCATAGTATAAGGTCCATTAATGAATGTTTTGAGTTCTTTGATATATTGCATGAGTACATTCGTGTGTACAAGTACTCCAACAACTTTAGAGAAACATTTTGGGAAATATTAGATTGGTTTCAAACTATTTATCTTCGTCGATTTGTACACTCTTTGTTTGATGGGTCAACTAATTAGTGGTGGATACACGGAAGACTCAGTTAGTAATGCTTGGAACAACATAGCATTTGAAATGGGAAATGAAGAAATCATGGGTTTTGAACTGAAGACAATCTATGCACTCTATTTGGAAGGAATAGAAAACTTCATGAAATCAAAGAAACTAAGAGGTGATGAAGGATATGGAGGATCACCCGGTTGACAGCACGGAAGGATGAAACGGAGACTTCACTAGATAGTGAGAATTCGATTTGAAGGCGAGTATGAGAAAGATGGTTTTATAGTAAATGATATTGACAAAGATGAACAAGATGGGAAGGAAAAAGATAGTGCAAATAGTGACTGAGGATAAATTTTTTTTGTTGTCTTCATTTTTATAAATAACAAATGTATTAAATATGATTAAAAACACACACGATACATACATCTAAAACTGGGTTAATGTGAGTTCGTTTTTTATATATAACTGGTGAAACAGTAAATGTACTATGCATTACAAAATTTGGCTAAAAAGGAAACGGGTCAAACGGTTTAAAGGTTGCCTAGGAGCTAGGACATACTAAGGGCTTACAATCACCTAGATTGTTTATTCTTAACAGTAGGACCTGTATTTTAATAAAAGCTTCATATAATCATATTTAATAATTAATATATTAGTTCCTTCTTGATTTTTTTTTCAGGTCGGGACGCCAGGTACCTTTGATTCATAGGAATGTCGAGTTGGATCACAGGTAAGCTAATGATATCTACACCTAAGACTGGAGTTAGATACTTAGATTTGATAAACAAATTACATAAGGCAATTATCTTGAATGTATTTGTGAAAAACACAACCCAAATCACCCCGTTAAGTTAACTTTTTTGTTCTGACCCGTAACACAGCCCAAATCACTCTGTTAAGTTAACTTCTTTTGTTCAGGCCCGTTTAGGTAGTCTGCAATGAATTAATGCATCTACTTATCATGTTACTTCATCATCCTTTTATTTTATAGAACATCAATAATATTCTGTATTAATTATATGTTCCAGGGGTAATGTGGATAAGAAAGAGGCACTCGAGAATTTGGATCTCATTTTATTTGCCTTGATGAAATTATTCATGGCGGGTAAACTACATGTTAACTATCTATTGCATGTTACGTATTCGTTTTAAATTTTTCAACAATTGTATTATTTTTGAAGACCTTTACATTTAGGAGATTTACTAACACCTATCTACTTCCAACAGAATCATCATGGAAACTGATGCAAATGTCGTTGCTGGTAAGGTTGCAGCCCATACATGCGTGCACGCAACAAACTGCATTTTTCTTTCATATTTATAAGTTTCTGATTTCATCTTTGCAGTCAATAAGTCAATAGTTGGCAAATGCACAAGAACATCTTACAAGATCTCTCCTCAAGTAATAAACTTGGACCTGAATCATATTAAAAAATGGGTCTTTATATTTATTAATAATTACATAAAGAATGTTATAAAAGTACCCTCAATATTCTGATTTTGAATTTAATTTCTTACTTTCAATGTATGATGATACAGTTTGGAGTAAAGAATTCTTATTTTGGGTTACCTTTGCCCAAAAAAGCATTGTAGGTTGGAGCCAGAGTAAATCAGAATTGGAAAATAGGCTTTTGCTATTAAGAAAGGTTTCTACATATAAGTGACCTGGTGGTTACTAATGGGTCATGGGTGCATATTGGTTTCTACTACTGAAGCCTTGAGTTATGTACTTTCGGACTTCGGGCTTGACCATTGTCATATTACTTGAACTAATGGAATCGTTGGAGAACAAAGAGATAAAAAGAGCTAGCGATTTATACTGCAAAAGTCAACTTTAATATCTAAACATGTTATATCGGTGCTATGTTAACGACTTGTATAGATGCTTGAGGGTGTTCTCTATCTCCCAACTTTTAGACATAATTACTTGCTTTTTTTCTTAAATCAAAAATATTGTTTTATAATTTCTAAATCCTTATTGTCAAGCATATAACATTACATTTTTAAAATGTTTTGTTATCTATTTATTCCAATGAGACTTACTCTTAGTTCCGGTGAGATGTACTCTTTTATTATTAGTAATTTCATTTTTTATATATGATCTCACTTATTTAAAATTACAAATATAAAAATCAAGTTTTACACATTTAACCCGTGTAATACACGGTTTATTTTTAAATGTTTTTAGTACTCTTGTCAACATATGAAAAATGTTTAAGGCTATGAAAAATAACCTATAGATAAGCAAATGTTGTATAATAATACATGTTCAGATATTTGTTAGTGTAATATTAATGTTAAACCGTGTAACACACGGGTTTAAAGATAGTATATTATATAGATAGACAACTTGAAACCGACACTATATTAAGTATAGGTATTAACTATATTGAAACATAAAACTAAATAGGAGTAATGGGGTAATAAGTATGGGTTTTATAACACTCTCATATTACCGTTCATTATACACTATTAACAACATACTTTAGGATGATGTTAAGTCGGTACTTCAGGACCCAATGAAAAATATAAACTACTGGATAAGTTATGCTGCCACATTAAAACCTTACTAAAAAACCTAGTGGGACAAAACTTAGTTAAGAAAAAAGAGTACAACGTGCATAATACTCCCCCTCAATTTACATATAATCTTATAGTCTGCGGAATTCATTCTTGTGTGACAATTGTTTGACTTGATCTTTGATGTAGTCTTCTTTGATTTGAGCGATGTAGGTTGCATTATCTTCAAGTAATATAGTCAAGTTTCTTTTGATCAACTCTCGTCCATGAGAATGTCTACTTTATTTATTGCTGTGAAATTGTTGTAGTCTAATAAGTAACCTGCATCTCTATAAATAATTACTTAGGACTCTATATTTTTCTCGTAGAACAATCCCTTGTCTCGAGTCCCGCAAAGATATCAACTTATCTTTTAATATGCTTGATAATGATTCCTCGTTAAAAACCTTGCTAGGAAAATCCAATGGAGCAAAACCACAGTTAAGGGAAAAATAGTGCAGAGCGTATAATTAACCATATACTTCAGGATGAAGTTAAATCGGTACTTTGGGACCTATAAGATAAACGGATGCTACTGGATCAGATATATTGTCTCGTTAAAAACCTTACTAAGAAAACCCAATGTGATAAAAACTTAATGAAAGGAAAAAGAGTGCAACGTGTTGAATTAGGAAATCGTATTTTGCTAGCACATATTGTAACAGCCCAAGCAAACCATGCCAAGATATTATCCGCTTTGCCCCTGATGGGTAGGAACTCACGGTTTTATTTTCACCCGACGAGTTGCTCGCCCAGGCAAAACGCGTCATGATAGAGAAGGTATCCACCCCCTTTATAAGGAAGGCTTCGTTCTCCTTCTCAACCGATGTGGGATATTACAATCCACCCCCCTTATGGAGCCAGCGTCCTCGCTGGCACACACCAGTCCGGCCCCTAGATCTGATACCATCTGTAACAGCCCAAGCAAACCGTACCAAGATATTGTCTTCTTTGCCCCTGATGGGTTGGAACTCACGGTTTTTTTTTCACCCGACAAGTTGCTCGCCCAGGCAAAACGCGTCTTGATAAAGAATGTATCTGCCCCCCTTATAAGGAAGGCTTCGTTCTCCTTCTCAACCGATGTGGGATATTACACATATACCGAAACATAATATCATGTCTTGTGATATAAATGAGATGCATTAGTGCACTGATTGCGCTTAAGTACGGTACTTTTAGACCTAGTGCTTATCCCTCTTCTTGGGCAGTAATGATCTTTGTGAATGTTTAGCGATTTGACAATCATTGGTGTGCTTAGTGGATAAACTTTGTCCATTTTAGAATATGTTAACATCTTCAAGATGTAGTTTAATTTAAGGATAAATATATAATCACACATATACTCGAACAACAGGCCGAGGAATAATTTCATGTGTTAGAGTCTTGCAAAATATTCTCTTTAGAAGTTCGACAGAGTCTCTTGATGTTGCTTAGATAATCATTGTATACTGCAATTATAATGAACTTTAAGAGTGAATTTTTTTGATAAAAAGACATAGCTGATTTTTTTTCAAACTTATACCCCTCATTTTCAAAATATATACTAAGTCGATTGTACCACATACGACCAGTTTTATTGAGACTATATAAAAATCTCTTCGGATTTATAACATACATCTTGGGGTACTAATTATAATGCTTTAGGAATTTCTAATCCTTTGAGGATTTTCATTTAGTTGTCACTTTCTGGTTTTCCATATAAGTATGTAGTGACAACATCCATAAGTTTTCTGAAGTCCTTCTTAAGATTGCGAGGCCGATTAAACATTTAAAGGTTATCGCATCCACTACAGGGGATCACGCTTCCTCAAAATCACTTCTGGGTTTGGGAAAAAAAAACCTTAATGTTACAAGTCGTACCTACATCACATAATCTCATAACTTTTGCTTCTTTTTATTTTAAAGACACCCATTTATAACCTACTGGTTTGACGCCTATGGGTGTTCGAACTACAGGTCCAAAAATGTTTCGTTTGTCAAGCAAATTTAATTAAGCCTTTTAGGTGTCTTGCCATTGTAGGCAATCATCTCTGTGTATGTACTCTAACAGAGTATTAGACACGTAATCTTTTTCTTCAATTACATCTATTATTATAGCATATGCAAATATTTTATAAACGCGTGTTCTATTTCGGCTCCGTATTGTACCGTGTTGTACATAATTTATTGAGATCTCATATTTGTTTGTTACATGAGTTTCTTCTGGAACTCCATTATCCTCTTCCAGGGTTTCATTAATTCATTAATCTCTTCAGGGACATTTACCTCTTCTTGGGTTATATTATTTTCTTCTAAAAATGTGATGATCTCTTCTGAGAATTTTACCACTTCTCGGGTTAGACCAACTGCATTATTCTACTCTTTTTTGTTTCAGTGGGGTTTTGTCTTTGAACCGATTTCTCCCACATTTTATTGTTGCATGTAATCTTTATGTGATTATGTTAACTCACGCAGGTGAAATAGATGCTGGTATACATGAATTTGTCACTCTGTTTGTGTGTGTGAATGCATCCAGTGATTCATTTGCTATTTTGTGCAAATGTATAACATATTGGACTTCATATTCACATTGACCACTTCGAGGGTCAAAATTTGATGATGATGCATTCCATGTTTTTCTTATATTACCAGTCTCTTATTTCCTTATCCAATCTCCTCCTAAGACTCGAAATATTATCTTACTAAATTAACAGTCAACACATTATGTTGTAAACATGTCCCATTTTGGTACATTATGGCGGTATTGGTACAAAGATCGACCAATAAAATAATTTATAAGGGGTGTAGTAGGTTCTCTTCCGGAGACTATTTGTATAGGAGGGTATTTGTGATCATCAGTTGGTTTTTGAACTGATTTATGCAGCAGTATGCCCTCATGTAAAAGATGGCAATTCACATCTTATCAATAGTTGTTTAGCTATTCACTGTAATCGTGTAATTAATAATTTAGCTAAAACTTTTATGTTTGAACATAATCTGCCGGATGTTCAACATTTATATATACATATAATAAGTGAGCAAATGCTACATATAAGGTAGCTAAATACTCACAAGTGACTATATAGAGATGTATCTCTTAAGATCGTAAACTATTGAAAATGGTCCACATGGAGATTAATAAGCCCACATATATCCTCTTGGATTCTTTCCAAAGATATGGAGGGATTCTTTGTAGAAGTTTGTTTTTAGAGGACCTAAAGATTAATTTGATAAGAGGAATCGCTGCACATGATAAGTCCATTGGTAACCAAACGTTTAGTTTGTTGGGTGGGTGATCGTTGACACTTTCAATTATTCACCTCAAAATAATGTTACCGGGATGACCTGGTCAGTCATACCATATGGAAAATTTGTGTTTATGAGTAACTTCTGGTTACTCACTTTGGATAGTCTTTTGACTATTTTCATTTGGAGTAACTTTCAAGTATCTAGTATTATTATTGGATGTTGTTATAAGGTCATAACCATTTTGTAGAATATATGTAAAACCTTAGTGAACTTCTTCAATATTTACTAGAACTTAAGACATTATTTATAATAGTTTTTTGTACACTTAGGTAAGGTGACACTTGCTCTTATGGAGCATTTGATAAAGTTACCAACACCTGGAATAGTACCAATGAGTGTCTCTGCCGGAGACAACTTATAAGAGTATTTTTATGCTTTAGGATAATGTTATTTGTGCCACTATATACCATATATTCACCGTTGATGATTACAATAACTCTATTAAAGTATTATGAGATAATTGTTTAGTCATGGTAGGTAACATTTGGTAGGTTACAAACACTGTTGTTGACCAAATTTTCTTTGGTGATGACTAAACAACAATATTCAAAATGAAGGGATGATAGTGGACAACTATGGTGCCCTCTTTCAACCAAACGAAGGTGTGGTTAGTCATTCCATATTTGTATCTGATGTTTTCTCACCCATAAAAGATCTCCCCTTCGATGTCCACCCCGTGAGTTATTTCATCCATGTCAATGACCTCTGCTGGGGTCGTAGACTCTATTTCTTCCATCCACACTAAAACGATAGATGTATTTGCTTCAAGGAATGGGCTAGCACCGATTACTTGTGTATGGTGTTTTTTCAAGAAAGAGCTAATTTATTTTCTGCTTGACATAATATCAAACTTGAATATTTGATGAAACCATATTCTCAATACTGTTGCGACATGGGCAACTTAGAAGCGTGGAACTTGAAGAACATTTTTCTAACATGTCAGCATTGTTAATGTTCTCTCCATATAGTTTCATTTGGTGGTAATGTGGATAAGAGCAAAGTTGTACTCTGTAGCAGTCTTAGAATTTTACAACAGTGTTTGTGGAGTAAACTTTATAGTAAGCTTTTAGGTCGAGGACCAACTTCTGGTGGTCGAATTTATCTTGAGGTTCCTATACATGTCAATAGGTCGGGTCTTTCTGAGGCTATTTGCCATCAAGAGGATTTTGACATCTAGTATCGAGTAGAAGAGGTAGTCTGGAGCCGCCGAGTGTTCTATGAATTCATAAGCCCCAATCAAGAAACTTTTTAGTGATGAAGGTTCTTAACGGTCACTAAATAAAGAAGGCCTTATGATTTGAAGAGAGTTAAAGATTATCTTATAATAAGTAGCTCAAGTAAGTTTATAATCATTTCCACCTAATACGTTTATTTCACTTCCCCAAACCAAATGCTTCTCTTTAAGGTAATAAGAAAACAAGAGAGCAGTGGGAGAAAAACTAATTCTTATGTGTTTAACCTCATTTCTAGACCTTAAATGGTAAAAAGAAACGGTGACTTCAAGCATATGGATCATCATCTATCCAATTACTTAACTCGAGTTGAATCATTTTATTTAAGGTAGAGACCACTTGCTACATCATTTGCTACTAACTATTTCAAATGAGTTGTGATCTTAGAGAACCTCAAATTTTAGTGATATGATCATTTCTTTTAGTTTTCACAACAATCTCTTGAATATAATATATATATAGGGGAAGGATCATAAGAAAACTCAATATTCATAAGAAAATCAAAAAACTACTTATTAAAGATAAAAAAATCATAACTCAAAAAATAAATCAAAAATTAAAAAAGTGCTTCGGAGACCTTGTTTCCCACGTCGTTCTCGTTCAAAAAAAAAAACCTCGAAAAGTAGTGGGTTTAGTTTTTTGAGTTTAGCTTAGCTTTTAGGTTAGGTTTTTGGAGGGGTGGGGGGTTTAGGTTTTCGGGGTGTAGGTGGGGTTAGGTTTTTGAGTAGGGGTGGGGTGGGGGGTTTAGGTTTTGAGGGTGGGTTAGGGTTTTTAGGTTTAGTTTAGGTTTTTGGAGGGGTGGGGTGGGGTGGGTGGGGGGTTTAAGTTTTTGGGGGGTGGGGTGGGGGGGTTTTAGGTTTTTGGGTGGGGGTGGGTCGGGGGGTTTAGGTTTTTGAGGGTGGGTTGGGTTTTTGGGTGTACTACACATATACAGTAAGAGTTTTTTGGTTTTCTCATAAAAATGAGTTTTCTAAGTGGACTCACCCCTATATATATATATATATATATATATATATATATATAGGGGGAGGTTCAAATAATAAGTTCAATTTGGCTAAGAAGACTAAGAAACAATCATATCCATTCAATTGGATGATCAATGGTAGAGATTTAAGTGTAGGAAAAATAAGGGTGGAAGGGTATTTAAGTAATAGCCATTTTTGTTGACTTTTTTCAACTTCCCCCACTTTTGTTAAAAGTTCATAACTTTTTCATAGGACATTTTTTTTAAATTACACCATAAAATCGAGCTTTTTTTTACCTTTAATTCGAGTATAGTATTGCTATATTTTTTTTGTAAAAACAAAATCGACACTTAATGAAATTGTGCTAACTTACGTAAATGTGCGGGTGTCTAGTAAAACAGCACAATTAACTGTGCTATATATATACATATATATATATATATATATATATATATATATATATATATAGGGCTGGTTATAATAAAAATCCACTTAAGTTGAAAAAACCCACTAAACCCCATCTCAACCATTAATTTGACATCATCAAGGGCTCAAATTTAATCTTGGAAAAATATACTTTCTATTTAATATTTAATCATTATTAAAGGACAAGAAGGGCAAAATAGGAAATTCATCATACCATCTCTTCTACTTTATTTCACATTTCCCTAAACACATCCATCATATATTCTCTCATACTTTTAAATTGTATTATTTTTTACTTAAAAGTAGTAATTAAAGAATACAAATTAAATTCTTTTATTTAAAAAAATTACTATTTTAAACGTGATAACAGCATATGTGTTATTACATATGTTAATGCAAACTTAAATATTTAAAAATGATCTAAAAACTATAAAAATCGAGCACACGTGTTGTTACATATGTTAATACAAACTTAAATATTTAAAAATTCATTATAATCAACATTAAAAACGTAACAGCGTATTTCATACAAACTTAAATATTTAAAAATGATTAAAAAACTATAATAAGCTAACACTACGCCAATTTTTCGATTAAATGTGTGGCTAAAAGTCATTACTCACATTTTCGAAAAAAAATGTGACATTTTGTAGCCATACTAGAAAAGTGTAGCAAAATTTGATCTATGGCCACAATATTTGTTTGATTTTTGATTCATGTGACCAAAAGCACATCTTTTTGAAACCATTAGCCACACTTTACGAAAAAATTGTGTCATTTAGTAGCCACACTTGAAAAGTGTGGCCAAATATGATCTACTTCCACAATATTTGTTTCATGTGACCAAAAAAACATCATTTCGAAACATTTAGTCACACTTCAAGAAAAATGTGTGACATTTAGTAGTCACGCTAGAAAAGTGTGGCTAAATGTGACCAATTGTCATATTGGTATTTGTTTGAATTTATGTGTGGGTAAAAGTGATAAATGGTCACGGTAAAATGTTTTACGTGTGGCTAAAAGTAATAAATGGACACGTTTAAAATTTGTATGTGTGTATCAATGATTATTTGTCACTTCCCCGCCAAATTGAAACAGGAGATGAAAAGTGTGACCAACTATCATGATATTTGTTTGATGATATGACTAAAAGCTAATACATATGGCCACATATATTATTTTTTGTGACCAAAGAGTAGTATTTATTAGCCACTTAATGAAAGAAACAAAACTAGTAACTATAAGTATTTTATGGCCACGGTTAAAATTTTTATGTGTGGCTAAAATTAATCATTGGTCACAGTGAAACTTTTTTATGTGTGGCTATAAGGAATCAATAGTCAAGCCTAGGACTTTTGCAAAAGATCTTTGATGTTTTGTTATGCATTTGTTTTTGGTTTTTTATTGAGGAATCGATGTTTTTTATTGAGGAATCGATGTTTTTGGTTTTTTTAAATAAACAATTTTTAAATTGTTTTTTTTCTTTTACAATCTATTACTAAAATTCAATAAAAACGAATGAACCACCACTTTTCACTAAATCCATTCAGTCAAATGTATTCAGCAAACACTACATAAAAAACAAAGAAAATGACCAGTGTAATTATAATTAGTACGAGGTTCAATCGACATTACATAAAACAATACCCTTACAATCGGTTCTAAAGTAATCATCGCGTGATTCATCACCCATATCAAGTGGATCTACACGTGACAATATATTATCATTGTGATGAAGAATTACAGTACTAAATTCATCATCGACATCGTCATACGAATCTCTATAGTTTTTGGGATGTGTCATAAAGACAATAGACATTTTTTATCCAGCTGGTCTTTAACATAAAACACATGTCGTGCTTGTGAGGCCAATATGAATGGATCATCCTTATGGCCTAATTTGTTAAGTTCGACCAACGTGTAACCAAGACCATCTTGTTTGACCCTATATCTATTTTCAACCCAGTCACACATGAAAAGAGGAATTTTTTTAATGTGATAATCTAGTACCCATATCTCTCATAAAACCCCGTAATAAAAGTTTTGTCCATAGGTTACTACTTCTTTCGAAATGTGCATATCAGTCGCCTCTACACCAACCCCATTGTTTTGGTAAACTCTACCGTCATGAGATTTTGTACGAAATGTATATCCATTGATGTCATATACATCGTATTTCAATACGTTTTTGTGTGCTCCATGTGAAATCCACTTTACGGTTTTCGATATACTTTCTTTGGAGACCGCTAACTCTCTTTCAACCTGAATTTATTACAAGGATGAGATTCACCTCGCATAAACTACAACAGAGAAAAAACTAAAATTATGTTGAAATTTAATGTACCTTGTTGCGTAACCAGTGACCAAACGTTGTGCTATGCTCTTTTTCCAGCCATGATTGACGTTTACCACCATGTTGGTTTTTCAAAAACTTCATGTGTTGTCTGCAAGTACATAAATGAGTATCATATTTGATATATCGTATTGTAATTTAGAAAGAAAAAAGAAAAAAAGAAAAAAGAAAACAACTTAGTAATGCTTACTCGATATACGACACAATTTCAGACGTATTTTGCAATACATAGAAATGTGCTTTTAAGAATAGTTCCGGAGAAACTTGAACTGGTTTACCGGCTGACAAAGGATTTCCCTCCCCATTATCATTTTTAGAAGTGTTATGCTTATATGGTGGAATACCAATAGTCTTGATGTTTTTTTGGTATTCACTAAAAAACTCAATTGTTTCTTCTGCAATATTCTCCTCAGCAATACATCCTTCTGGATAAGTTTTGTTTCGCACATGCCCTTTAATAACCTTCATACACCTTTCAAAGGGATACATCCATCGAAAGCATATTGGCCCACATAATTAATCCAAATTGACCAAGTTTTACTCTAATAGTTCAAAGATGACTAAATTAATCCTAAATGATCATTACTGATCCCAAATGACCGTTAATGACCCTAATTGACCGTCATTAACCTTAATTTATCATCAATGACCAAATTAACCCTAACTGAGCACCAATGACGTTAATTGACCCTTACTCACCTGAAGCAACCATAAATTTCCCTATGTGAACATTAATAAGCATAATTGACCATTAAAAGTTGATTTAATAAAGTTTAATATACAACATTCTAATTTCTATCAAATTTATTTTATATAGAATTTCTCTCAAAATTATATATTTTTTCCTTAATTACTTCTTCCCTCCTAATTTCTACTAAAAATAATTGAAATTTCATTCCCAATTCCCATTCCCTCTTGATTTACTCGATTTCCATCACAATAGGATCTCACGTATTCAAGGCTCTCTATTCATTCAATCGAGATTTTGTATGTTTCAAGCAATTATTTCTATCGTTCAATCAATTAGTATTCGGTCTGATTCAAGCAATTGGTATATTAGTTTGATTCAAGCAATCATCTCTCTTATTCAAGCAATTGGTATTCAGTCTTCTGCCTTCATCAGCAACTATTTCTTTGTAACGATCAGTTTTTTATCCGGTTTGTACTCACGCTTTTGTGATTTGTTAGCTTTAGCAAGTCTTCTTTGCCATGATTTTGTCTTAACGAGTATAATAACTAATTGCATATATACTCAATTAACCAACAAATCACGAATTACAGATTAGGTTTATGGGAATGCGAAGGGGGCTGAGGGATTTTGGTAAATCTTGTAACGAGGATAATGCATATGTATTGTTTGATGAAATGCTTGAAGAAGATTTTTGCAATTTAGTTACTTGATGTCGGTCAGACGGTCTAATAAATTAAACACAACCTAACCTAGACTCTCTAGTTAAACTCTAGACAAACCTACTAAACTTATACCACAAAGACAGGCAAGTGTACCTGTCAATTGTAACACAGCTAAAGGAAGTCCGGATATCGAACCCACGAGACACCGACTATAACACTAATTGGACTCTGACTAAGACTTAACTGGGTTATTTGATTTGGGGGAATTCTATGAACTATGATTAACTACTAAAACTTAAATGAACTGAATGAAGAAGACAACTAACCACAAGACAAAGACTTTAGGGAAATTCAGTAAGGAAGGAAGACTCTACCTAGGCTGCGAATCCTGATTACTAAACTTGGCTTCTATTGGATATGGAATACGTAATGGAACTGGGATCCTAAGATATAACACCCTTAAACCACCTAATGGATTCCTGATCAATCTCAGAACGTGACCAAAAGGAACTCAAGGGATACTAATAACACCGGTACTCGGATTACCTCTCGGTCTCACCGATTATGCTAAAGAACTCAAAAGACAGCCCACCTCTCGGTATCACTATCTCAATACATCAAAGATGCAAGGAGCAATCTGAATTCAACCTGTTTAACATGAATTAACAACGACACTAGAACCCTAAGGAAATGTCCTCTCAGACTGTTCAATCTCAGAAACCCTAATACCGAAGACTAACCGATTACCTATCACTTTTCAGGTTTTTAGATAAGAAGAACACTTGATTTATTAAGTTGTTGATTGATAATCCTATGGTTACTACGTCTAGCAAACCACACACGAATCACAAACACAAAGTAGGCGATCTAATACACATCTATTTATGAAAGACATTCACCAAGGCATGTACGGAACAATTCAACCAATCAAAGATGAAAATCAAGCATGCATACTCATTAAACAATCAAACTCAGATCTGGTCTAAAGCATAAAATCCAAAACAAATACCATAAACCGATAAAAATCCAAACTTTAGCAAACAATCATCATTAACCTAGGTAGATCTATGGTTGTAGCCAAGAAACATGGTAAAAACAAAAGAATCAAAGTTAAATAAAGCAAACATAAGGTCCAGAATTAACTCAAAGCAAATACTACGATCAATCGTGACCGAAAGATTCAATGTCTAACCTGATTTAATGCAATACTTCAATTCCTTGATCCAAAAGCCTCTTCCTTTTCTCAAAATCTCCCAAAAACTCTATCTTGACGACAATGTGTCGAATAAACAAGAAGATAGTCGCTTAAATTGATTAAACCTAAAAATTAGGTTTTTTTTTTGGATTGGCGACCCTCTCGCGTACCGCGAGAGGTTTGGTACGGTCCCTCGCGTACCGTGAGGGAATTACTTCCTCATCCCGCGTACTGCGGGAGCCTACTTTTCACGGAATTTTTATTTTTTCTCTTTTTCGTTCCGCTCTTTTCCCGTTTGCTTGATTTCTCCAGGATTTTGATCTATTTTCCACTCCTTTAGCACACTATTACCTGCTAACATGACCCAGACTCAGTACGAACTAAAAACAACATAAAACGAGTACAAAACTCTACAATTTCGCACAATTTCATAGGAAAAACGTATGTGTTTTGCAACACATCAAACATCCCCACACTTACTCTTTTTTCGTCCTCGAAAAAGATATCTGCAATGGAATCACAACTGGACATAGAATCAATCTATATTATTATTCAGCACAAATATAATCACGCATTAAAGTGCAATAACCGGTATTTCTATCCGACTAAACCCAAACACCAAATTTCAAGCCCCCGAGAAGTGTTCTAAATCCATTTTATACAGTATATTAATCTATCTATGTGTCTCACACTTAAAAGTACAGTTCCACCTAATCTCGTCTCACGGTCATGTTTAGGCCCGGGTTAGATCATATAGATCTTCCCACCACGGTAAACTCAAATTTACATGTTTTTATAATTCAATGGATTATGAAACGAATGTAATGAGTAATATTAATTATATATGAATCAACTTCACCTAGGGATGCGTCTCCCAAGTCACCATCCCGGAAGGTAGCACATAGGATGCAGTCTATCAATTAAGCATATAAGAATTAACCCATAGGCGTATCCACAGAGTCACCATCCCTATGGGAAACACGTAGATCAATCTTATTTATCTAAATATTGATCACTCAATTCCCAACCCATGGGTGTATCCACAGAGTCATATCCCCATGGGAAACACGTAGGTCAAGACTTAAACTTTTAGTTTATTAATTATAATCATTAATAGATGGAATTATGGTTGCGAGCGCCACCGAATCTCGGATTTATTTTCATAAAAAGAAATTGGTGTGCCATTAGAATTTTTAAAAACCTCTAAATTTCAGTTTATCGTGGTACTTATCACCCTATGTTGATAGTTTCAGTTTTACCGTTTCCCTAAGATGAGAACCCACTAGATTTCATGATTTAATTAAGTTATTAATCCTAATCAACACTCTCAGGATGTTTAAACTTTTAATACTGGATGGGCCTTCTGATTCATCACAACTTAGACACACTTTCTATTGTTTATTATATTTCAGTTTAAAAACACAGTTTATACCCAGTTTTAACTATCATTTTCCATGTGTTTGCAAGATTTCTAGTTCAAAAGATATTTTTTTTAGACTCAAAGTACAAAACCTAAACTAATGTTTCTCATCCCCACACTTAAAATTCACATTATCCTCAATATGGACCAAGAAACGACGAAAAAATAAAAGAAATTTACAAAAAGAAAATAAGAAAATGAAAATAAGACAGAAATAAAAATAAAAGAAAAATAAAATATACAAAAATCAGAACAGACTTCCCTGATATAATGACTATGATATTCCTCGTAAGTCGTGTTCCATAGCCGTCCATTCGAACGCGCTCAACTCACCAAGATTCCAATAATTCCTCACGAACGAAAGCGGTTGATTTCTAAACAAACTAGCAACCATATCAAACAACCACGATAATATATAACACACAACCAACTAAAAACCCTGCTGCTGCATCATATACCAAATGGCATCGTCCTGTCAATCCATCCGAGCATCTAATTGATCAAATAGCTAATCACGAAGCTCCTCGAGTGTGAGCGGTGCTGCAGCCTCTGGCGGAGTGGATACTGAATCTGGGGGCGCTCTATATGATGTGGAATGCGCTGGCGTGCTGTGGGCTCCCCATCTGTATTGCCTGTTCCGCAAGCGTCCCGACAGGTGGTGGGACCTGTGGACCCTACCTAACCTCTACAAACTTCGACAAATCCTCCATGGTCATGATCCCCACTTATCTCAGCTCTACTAACCCGTATGGAATCGTATCAGGGCCTGGTGTGAGTATACGGGTCGGATAACTCTCAAACACTCCCAATCGCTCAGCTAACCGGCTGATATACGGCTCAAGCTCTAACCTAGCCACCGGGCCACCTCGACGACCCCTAGCTATAGATGAAATCAGGATAGATGCTAGGTTAGCCTCGTGGCGGCCAACTATGCAGTACAGGCAGAAAAGATCTAGCTGGCTGCACTTCTCGATACCAGACCGGCATCCGATGAGAGTGCAGACCAGAATCCTGTGAAAGTAATGGATCAGGGGGTCGCGAATGGACGACTCCAACAGGGATTTAGAATACGGTCCATCGACTGTGGAATGCCATAAGTCACGTAATTGACTGTCGTTTACCCCTGGTCGTCCTGCCGCCTGAATAAACTTCGTAAGCTCTGAATAAAAGGTTGTGCCGCTACCTCCTCCTCGGTGTACCACCCCGTGGCAACCGTAAATTGCGGGACCGACAACTCGTAAACCTGTCGTCCCAAGGAAAATGAAACCGCGGTCACAGGCCAAGGACGCGGTACATCGATCACCTAGTAGGCCATGTAATCTCTCCAGCTGCCCTAGCTCCTCGATGAACGGCCACTCAATGGTGCGATGCTGATATAAGTCCATGTCGATGAATCGCTCTAGCCGCACCGACTCCTTAGTGAAACAAAGTAAGGTGTGGTGGCTGAGAACCCTCGCATCCACCGGCACTGGCTGTGCATCGGCGGTTGGTCTGTCCTTGGGAGCTGTGTACCGAATGACCCTGGGAGGTCGATGGTACGGGCGTGGCTCCTCCGACTCTCCCCTGGGGCGGGGCATTGGCCCATGCCTGCGCTTGGCCCCACTGGCCATGCTAGATGACTGTCCTGCATCAGACATGCCTGCAATCAAAGAGTTAGTACAACAAATATATAATAACAAGAAAAGACCGGGCCGGCCGACCGTATAGCATTTCATTCGCGGTCGTCCAGCCTGTGAGTATACAAATAAGACGCTACAAAATTTTAAAAAAAAATGAAAAATTCGGGATACCCTTTTTGTTTATATAAAAACCAGACAACCTCACCCGTTCGCCCGAATGGAGATTGAGTACGGGCGAGGCAGTCTAAACCTTCAAGAAAGCATATAGGGTATTCCAAGACACAATGTACAAGAAAACAACATTTTCACTAACATTACGACTCGATTAAAAGTACAAAGATTACACAAATCCAATTTTTTTAATTACACGACTTTGCCTAATACCAAGTTAAAGTAATCACAGTCTTTTGCCACTCATAGACAACCCCAAACCAAACCCTGAACCATTGAAATTGACGATGCAAAGACTATCTCATGACACACTAAACGGCGAAAAATATGAGTTACTTATATCGTAATATGCAATGTGGGCTGCCACCGACTCAATATACAATCCTGACACTACTTGAATTACATTATCATATACAATCAACCTTAGGATAGCAAAACGACACATGTTACATTACAAACTGAAATTTACGACCCTTAATACGCATAATTAGACTATACAATGACCTAAATGACGCACATTTATCATGATTAAGGAAAACTATACACAATGTGCTGAAACCCGACTCCAATTAAAATGTGAAACAAGAAATTATACCTTAAAGTAGAGCTAAATCGAGCAAATCCAAAGGATGAAAATGAACCCGAACCTCAATGGTCTCTTAAACAGGTGGATGGTGGTGATGGGTGTTGCTGGAATCGGTTTTGGTCAGTGGTGGCTTGATAGTGGTGGATGTAGAGCTGGTGGTAGGTGGTTCGCCGGAGATGAGGGTAGGCGACGGGCGGTGATGGCAGTTTAGGTGATGGTGATGACTGTCGAGTTGGTGGTATAGAGGTGTAATTGATGGTAGGTATTGGGTTATGGCCGGCGGTGATGGTAGCAGGTGGTAGATGGTGGTGAATGGTGGTGAATGTATGGACAGTGGTTGGCGGTGATAGGTGAGTGGTGGTTTCATGTGGTGTGGTTTCAGGTGGTGGTCGACTGTATTCGGTGGTGGTTATGGATTCGATGGGCTTGGACGGCGATGGTGGTCGGCGGTGATGGTGGAATTTGGTGGTGGTGGTGTCGAATGGTGAAGAAGACCCCAATTTGGGGGTTTTGATTTTTTTCTGATTTTAAAACTCCCCAGCATATCGTGAGGCGCCGACACAAAGACTCACGCATAGCGCGAGAAGGGCATATCCGGAATTGGCTTCTAAGTGCCCGGCGTACCGTGAGAAACTTAAGTTGGTCCCTCGCGTAACGCGGGGGAATGAAACTTTAGCCGGCCTCTTTTGTTTTTCGCGTACCGCGAGATAGGGTCCATAAGGGCTCGCGCACCGCGAGGAGCCTTCAATCACAGAAAGTTAAGGCCGATTTTTTCCACTTATTTTTTAAAACTTGTTCCAGCCTTAGAATTTTGAGCAAACATACCTGGAACCTTGTTTTTTGATGGTTTTCCTTCACCATTTTGGCCACAATTCCCTGAAACACACGAAAACACAAGAGCACACAAACCGAAAATATACAAAAACTAAACGAAAATGAAGACATAGAAATTTACAAACTCTACACTCGGGCTTTCGCCCGAGGATTCACACTCTCTTAACTTTAGTCTCCGAGCTTGTCGAGGAGAATCTCATCCCCCTCAACATTCTCAGTCGGTCCTCCGATGTAATGCTTCAGTCTATGACCGTTTACCTTCCGCGAGCTACCCTCGCCATCATGTAACTCCACTGTACCACATGGAAATGCCTCTTTCACCGTGTACGGTCCTGTCCACCTAGACTTAAGCTTTCCTGGGAATAGTTTTAACCTAGAATTATATACCAAGACCTTATCCCCACACGTGAATTCTTTCACCCCTCTCAATCGATGATCGTGCAACGCCTTTGTACGCTCTCTGTAACTCCAAGAACGTGTGTATGCTTCGTCAAGCAATTCATCCAACTCAGGTAACCGGAGAAACCGGTGTTGTGATGCTTTAGGCAAGTCAAGGTTGACTGCCTTTAAGGCCCAATATGCCTTGTGTTCTAGCTCTACCGGTAGATGACACGCTTCGCCATAGATCATCCTAAAAAGTGTGGTCCCTATAGGTGAATTAAAAGCGGTTCTAAAGGCCCAAAGTGCATCATCTAACTTGTCGGGCCAATCCTTCCTATTCTTTTCGACAGTTTTCTCTAAGATTTTTTTCGCTCCCCTATTTTCATTTTCTACTTGCCCACTAGTTTGTGGATGATAGGCGGTCGATAGCCGATGGGTGACCCCATAGTGTGATAACACCTTCTCCATTTGGGCATTGCATAAGTGCGTGCCCCTCTCACTAATCAGGGCTCTAGGAGTACCAAACCTGTTGAACAACTTCTTTAGAAATCCCACCACTACTCGAGCATCATTTGTGGGCAAGGCTTGAGCCTCGACCCACTTAGAAACATAGTCAATCGCCACAAGAATGTACCGGTTCCCTCGGGATGCAGAGAATGGACCATGAAATCAATGCCCCAAATATCAAACACTTCTGGGGCATCTCATTCCGGGATGAGATATTACCAGTGCGTTGACACGCATCACACCGTTTCACCAACTTATAAGCATCCTTAAACACTATCGGCCAATAGAAACCATAATCAAACACCTTTTTGGCGGTGTAAGATGGTCCGTTGTGACCTCCCGTCAGGCCTACATGACAATGCTTAAGGATCTCAACACCTTCCTCTTTGCTCACACATCTCCTCAACACTCTATCAGCTCCCATACGAAACAAGTGTGGAGCTTCCCAAATGTAGTAGTTGGCATCGGCAAAGAATTTACGCCTCTGTTGGGATGTCATGGCCTTAACCACTACACCATCATCTAAGTAGTTTGCTAAGTCAGAAAACCATGGCAAACCTTGTGCCTTGGCACTCATGTAAAACACCGGCTTTATGGCCAGTCCCAACTTCACCATCATCAATGACTCATCGGGAAATGAGTCCCCTATGGCCTCCTCCCGGATCTCTTCCCTCCCGAGATCCTCCAACCTCGACAAATGATCGGCTGCTACATTCTCTGCTCCATTCTTATCTTTAATTTCAATATCAAATTCAGAAAGCTGGAGAATCCATCAAATAAATCTAGGTTTGGCATCTTTCTTTGCGAACAGATATCGCAATGCCGCATGTTCCGTGTAAACGATGGTCATAGAGAGCACTAAATAGGAACGGAATTTATCGAAAGCAAACACCACCGCTAACAACTCCTTCTCGGTAGTTGTGTAATTCTCTTGAGCATCGTTGAGAGTTTTACTCGCGTAATAGATCGGGTGGAAGTGCTTCTCTCTCCTTTGACCTAAGACAACCCGGACTGTGAAATCACTCGCATCACACATGAGCTCAAAGGTCAAGCTCCAGTCGGGGGCTATCAAGATGGGAGCACAAACTAACTGCTCCTTCAAGAACTCAAACGCCTTAAGACAATCGGCATCAAAATTAAGCTGGACGTCCTTTTCAAGTAGACGGGTCATGGGTTGGGTGATCTTTGAAAAATATTTAATGAAACGCCTATAGAAACCTACATGACCTAAGAAACTACGAACGGATTTGACACTGGTCGGCGGTGGAAGTCTACTAATGGTATCAATCTTAGCTCTATCCACTTCAATACTGGCACGTGAAACTTTGTGCCCTAGCAAATCCCTCAGTCACCATGAAGTGACACTTCTCCCACTTAAGCATCAACTTCGTATATATGCATCTCTTCATCATCTTCTCTAGATTAAGCAAACAATGATGGAAAGAACTCCCGAATACAGAAAAATCATCCATAAAAACCTCCATATAATTCTCGATCATTTCCTGAAAAAATAGCCACCATGCACCTCTGAAAGGTGGCTGGAGCATTACACAACCCGAATGGCATACGCCGGTACGCGAAGGAACCGTACGAGCATGTAAAAGTGGTCTTCTCCTTATCCTCCGGTGCCATTGGGATCTGGAAATAACCCGAGAAGCCATCAAGGAAACAATAGAACTGTTGCCCCAAAGGGCGCTCAGGCATCCGGTCAATGAAAGGAAAGGGGAAGTGGTCCTTCCTAGTGGCATCATTTAGTCGCCTATAGTCAATGCATACTATCCAACCGGTGACTGTTCTAGTAGGGATCAACTCATCTTTATCATTCTTCACAACTGTCATCCCACCCTTATTCGGGATGACCAGAGTAGGGCTAACCCATGCTGAATCAGAAATATGATAAATCAAGCCAGCATCTAGGAGTTTAAGAACCTCCTTCTTCACAACATCAGACATGTTGGGGTTAAGCCTCCTTTGAGGTTGCACAACCGGCTTGTGCTCCTCCTCCATCAAGATCCTATGCGTGCAGAAAGTAGGGCTTATGCCCTTTATATTTGTGAGTTTCCACGTGATGGCTTGTTTGTTAGCCTTTAGAACCTCTATCAATCTCACCTTCTCCTCCTCTGTCAGTGCTGCAGAAATCACGATGGGTAAACCGGCCTCACCATCCAAGAATGCATACTCCAAATGGGAGGGTAGCTCTTTGAGCCCAAGGGATGGTAGCTCTTTGAGCCCAAGGGATGGTGGTGTCTCAACCGAGGGCTTCTTCTCCTCCTCGGTGACCTCAACAACCTCAAATACCTCTAGGTACTCAGGAGGTGTACAAGCCGGGTGGCTTGGACCTTGCTCGGGAAGAGCATCAGTCTCAACCTCCTGATTCTCCTCACCCAGGTGTTGTGTGTTAAGCAAATCAGCGCCACACACGTATTGAGTCTACTATTTAACAAATATACAATAATTAATAAACATCAAGAATGAAACAAGTTAACTAATTCTTATGTAAGTAAATAGAACACTTGTTTTAGGATTTTCTGATTTATAGTAATCAAACAGGAAATCATCACCATTCTAATGGTATAGTGAGCACAAACGATCATTATAAAACAATATATAAACCAGCCACCCACATAAAACCCTAATAAAAATAGAACAAATTGGGTCATTTGAAACAATAGTAGCAGAACAATTCACAAAAACACCATTTGACCCAATCAATTCTTATACATTAAAGTTATACAGATAGTTTTTAAAAAGTTATTGAAACCAAATTAAATACTTAAAATGAATTCCAATATTAACTGATCCGTATAACCGAAATACTTGTATCAATTTACTTATTATTCTAGTACTTGTTTTTTATTTACTATGCATTTATGTCTTTATTCACCTTCATGGCAAGTGGGTCAGTGTAGACTTGCGTTAAACAGATTTGGTATAAACTTGAGTCTTAATTCATGTGAACAGCATTTTGTCAAACTCGTTTCTGGCATCATGGAGGTTGAGCAAGAAAGCGATTTCTCGGATATGGATTTGACAGACGAATATGAAAGCGATTTCTCGCATATGGATTTGAGCGAGAACATAGTACCTAAAACAAAAACAATAAAGAGGGGTTTGACCAGGTTACCAAAGATGCGTACAAAATTTACAAACTCCGGTGGAAAAAAACACAAAGTTACGTTTGATGAACTGGGTAGGTTTTCTGGAGAATATAGATCAAAGTTTTCAAGCTTTTTGGGAGACTTGGTAAGGGAACATGTCAGATTCAGGTTTCTCACATGGAAGGCGGTGACAAAAGAAGTAAATGATAAGCTATGGGAAGAAATAACAGTTAACATCTACTTCTTTTAATTACAAATGCGTTTTTCCGGTTGGTACAATTTTATTCAATGTGACTAACAAACTATCTTGTATTATATATTGCAGCGTTTTTATGATATTGATGCAAGTCGTAGGCGTCTTGTAATGAATCAGCTTGGTCACCTTCTTAGGAATTTTAGAAGAAAAGTGTATGCAAGATACATAGTACCTAACCTAGGTAAACCAAAGAAACTTGAAAAAATTCCTAAGCAGTATCATTCAATGGTGGAGCAAACAGATTGGGACAAGTTCATAACGTATACACAATCAGACAAATTCAAGGTTTTAATCATTTGTTCTAATTATCATTATTTCATTTTTAATATTTTTCTTTTAAACTCTAATGAAATAATTGAAAATTTTGTTGTAAGGATGTTTCAAAAAAAACAAAAGAAGCACGATCAAAGTACGTTTATGATCATCACTTGGGACGAGGAGGATATACCTATCTAAGGGATAAACTCATTCTTTAATTCAAGTGTTTTTTGCGTCTATAATGATTTTTTGGTTGTATGTCTAATGTGTGTGTGTCTGTTGCTTTCTGTTGTATATATTACAAGGTACAAAATAATGAACATGCAATTGATGAAATCCCCTCCCGTGCTTTGATGTGGAGGGAAGCAAGGGAAAACAAAAATGGAGAATACAAGAATGCTGATGTCAAAGTTATGACAGATAAATTAGTAAGTTTAAGTTCAATTTTTTTGGTTTATTCTTTATTTACTATAATTCATGTTTTTTTGTTAAAAAAACATCTAACTACTTTTTTTCACATTTTTTTAAAGATTAACAGTGAAACACAAATCAAGGATGGAGCCTTGAACCTTGATCCGGGCACGGATGCCCTTACAGTAGTATTTGGCAAGGAAAATGTGGGTTTTTAAAGGGTGTTGGCTATGGAGTGACTTCTAGTAGATATTGGCAGGGTCCTAGAACCAAAGGATCATCAAAAGAACGAATTACACAACTAGTTTCAACTATACAATGAGAGACTTGAGCGTGGGAAAAAAGATGAGCAAATTAAGACCTTATCCATGCAGATGGCAAAAACAAATAACACACTTAATCAAGTTTTAACTCATCTAGCTGCACAAGGACACGTATTACCAATCTGTCCATCTTCTACAAATAAAATGTCACCAACACAAGTAATTGACTTATTTTATTAACAAATTAATGCATTAACATTTATCAAATGTTAGCTACCATTTCTTTTACCATTTCTAAGATGGTGCGAAAAGAAATTGTGATATGTTAAGTATTTTATAATTTTTCATATGATTACAGATTTTCTATAACATAGTTAAGTAAATTGTAGGTCAATTCTTTGGACAACAATCTTGGATCTAAGGACAATGCTAATGCTAACACATCTAACGCATCATGTAAAGTAGTGCAAACAGAAGTCACTCCTCACAGTATCATATCTAAACCGATGCAAAAAGAAAAGCTAACAGTAAGTATTTTACAATTTTATTCTTTTTTGTAATTTTCATGTGATTGCTAGTTTTCCGTAACCTTATTAATTGATTTTTTTAGGGAATTATGAAAACCAGATGAAAAAAAAGGTATTCTATCTACGCCTGAGACTCCACTTGTTGAAATGTCATCTCATTTGGAATCACAAGAAAATGTCCCAATGGTATCTATTGCGCGAAATGCACATATAAATTGACTTTAGTTTTATCATGTTAATATGCCGTAAATTTTTGTAGACATTTAAGTGTACTCTGTATTCAATAAAATTGAACAACTGCGTGGCATGTGGTACAATTCACTATTCAACGGAGAAACAAACCATTCATGGAGTTCCACTACAAGATGATTGCTATAGAGTTTCTATTGATCAAGCTATAAGTGAGGCAACATTTTTACCAATACAATTAGGAGAGCTCAAAACAGTTGGGGAGGCAATAGGTTCTTTTGTTCCTTGGCCAAAATACCTTGTCAAATCTGACCAAAAGCTTTGTTTCTAAATTGATATATGATTAAATACAACTAAAATATTTATTCATATTTGTTTTCATGTTTTGTTGCTACAAGTACCGGATCAACCATCCAATCAAACACAAAATACCACAACTAAATTTGCTAAGAAGCAAAAGAAATGCTTTACAACGCTAGATGATATCAAAAAACAGCAGCCAAAGAGCAACAAGAAGAAAACCAGCCTAGAAATAGATTTTTAGTATTTAAGTTGGAAACTTATGTATGGATTTTGGTTTATTATTCTTGATATCATTTGGTTCTTAGATTTCTCATTTTTAATGGTGTTTTTAATTATTTTAGAAAAAAATAAAAAAAAATAAAATGGCTAATTACGTATAAAGGCCACATATTATCACAGTAAATATGTGTGACCAAAGTTTAGCTACTAGCCACGCATAAAATTAGAAAATTTTTATGTGGCTTCATATAACCATTAGTCACATCATCCTCACTTTTTTTGTGTGACGAATTGATACCAAACGTCACTGGCAATATGAGTTATGAGTGACCAAAGTTTAGATAATAGCTACACAAAATTACAAAATTTCATGTAGCTTTATATAACCATTAGCCACACCATCTTCACTTTGTTTTTCTTTTGTGTGACAAAATGATAACAAACGTCATAGGCAAAATGAATTATGTGTGACCAAAGGTTAAACAATAGTCACGCTAAAAATTATAAAATTTCATGTGGCTTCACATAGCCATTTGCCACACAATCCGAACTTTATTTTTTTGTGTCACGTAATGATAGCAAACATCATGGGTAAAATGAATTATGTGTGACTAAAGCTTTGACAATAGCCACACTAAAAATTATAAAATTTCATGTGGCTTTACATAATCATTAGTCACACCATCCTAACTTTGTTTGTTGTTTTTTTTTTGTGTGACGGAATGATAACAAACGTTATGAGTAAAATGAATTATGTGTGACCAAAGGTTAGACAATAGTCACACTAAAAATTATAAAATTTTATGTAGTTTTACATAACCATTAGCCACACCATCCTAACTTTGTTTGTTTTGTGTGACGGAATGATAGCAAACGTCATGTGTAAAATGAATTATGTGTGACCAAAGGTTAGACAATAGTCACACTAAAAATTATAGAATTTCATATGGCGTACATAGCCATTAGCCACACCATCCGGACTTTGATTATTATGTGTGACGGAATGATAGAAAACGTCATGTGTAAAATGAATTATGTGTGACCAAAGGTTTGACAACAGCGACACTAAAAATTATAAAATTTCATGTGGCTTTACATAACAGTTAGCCACACTATTGTCACTTTGTTATTTTTTTGTGTGACGGAATGATACCAAATGTCAAGGGAGAAAACCTTTGTGTGACCAAAGGTTAGACAATAGCCACACTAAAAATTAAAAAATTGTTTTATGTGTCTAGAAATAGTTTTTAGCCACACTTATAGTAAATCCATATGACTATATAATAGAAACGGCCACACTTACAGTGAATTCATGTGGTTGTTTCTACCATTTAGGCATACTTAATAGACGAAATGCTTGATTACAACAACCCATTTTGCCACGTTTTTTTTTTAATTGATGTGGCTAAAACAAAATTTTTAGTGACTATATAATATAAACGGCCACACTTAGAGTAAATTCATGTGACCGTTACGACCTTTTAGCCACACTTAATGGATATAATGATTGATTTTAGCAAGAAATATTGGTATCTTTTAGCCACACTTTTAAGTCGCTACAACCACTAAACGTGAATGTGGCCGTATGATACCTATGATGACTCGACCTTTGGTCACACTTGAGATGGAAAAAAAGTGTGACGAAAGGCATATGGTCACACTTTTTTAGTGTGGCCATAGGCCTATTTTGGCGTAGTGTAACAAAAAACATAAAACCTAAATATGTTTCATTTCACATACGAAGAAAACAAGTTCATCAACTTATATATATATATATATATATATATATATATATATATATATTAGGTATAAAGTAACTTAAAATGCATGTAACACTTGTAAAATAATAAGGTTACATATGTTATAATAGAACTTTTATGAGTTTATGTATGTAAATTGTCAAAAATAACTAGTGGCCCTGTAAATTACGTATGTAAATTTACAGGTATGATTACATAAGTAACCAACAAATGTAACACATGTTACTATATATGTTAAAGAAACAATATTACCCGATTGTAGTCTTCGTGTTAACCGTGAAGTATATGAACTTGGTTTCTTCTTAGCCACTCCAAAAGATATGGCAAAACTTAACGTGTAAATGATGGTTAAATACTAATAAGTTGATTTAAACAGTACAAGGTATTATATCATATTGTTTTAACAGACCTTTAAGCAAGGTAAATGAGACCGCAAAATCAAATGTTACGTAAATGGTATTACATATGTAACTAGCTATTGTTACATATGTAAAATGAAAATGTTACATATGTAATAATCAAATGCTACATATGTAAAATCAATTTACTTATGCAGTTAAGCAAAAATCGAATCCAATGAAACAAGGTTTTGTTAAAAAACGAACAGGATATTTAAAATTTCTTGTTTGCAGGTTTAAAAAAAGAATCTATGTTATTTTTAAAATTTCTTGCTTAATAGTAAAAAGAATAATTACATATGTAAAAATCAATTTATATATGTAAAATATTGAATGTTTTATAAGCAAGGCATATAAATATTTATATTTTTCATATAATATTGATTTTTTCACATGTAATATGGATCCTAATACTGAAACTAATATAATTTTTTTTAACATGAAGCTGAAGCTGTTTCTTTAAAAAAAATTCAATTCACAAAATCCAAACAAATAAATATTATCCTTCACCCTCTCGTATAAAAAAATATTTATTAACAAATAATTATTAAAATATTTACATTTTTTTTGTTGACTTGAACCCTCTCTTATAAACAAATAATTATTAAAATCCCATTTTGGTAATTTTTTTTCCTATAAAAAATTATTAATATCATGTGCTCATGATTTGCAGATCTTCCATGAGGGAAAGCACCACTACCATATGGTAAAAACTAAAAAACAAGAAAACTAAATGGAATTCTTATCAACTTACAAGGTCCGGCCCCGATTATATAGATTTGAGCAGCGTCTCCCCGTAAGACTAAAAGATCGGGTCCTTCGTACAACGTCGCCAGTGTCTCCCCTGTAAGACTCCCCAATGTCTCCTCGTTCGTCAACAGCTTCGGCTTCCATGTGAAAAAAAATCAAATATTAGTTGAGGAAAGAGAGAGATGAAACAAGAATGCTTTGAAAATGCAGAGTTATAATTCAAAATGAGAGAAATAAAGTAGGTGAAATGCATAGGGAAAGCAAAAATGAAATAATAGGTAAAGTGATGTGCATCGATTGGCGAACTGGAATTCTCAATATAAAGATGATTTTACTAAATTACCTTTGAACAATAAAGTAAGACATGGACACGTGGATCATTCTATGCCAAGGGATTGGGTTTACAAGGTTTCTTCAACTCAACATGGTTTATATTCTATACTTCCCATATATATATATATATATATATATATATATATATATATATATATATATATATATATATATATATATATATATTAAGAGCTGCACTTGGCTCTGATACCATATTTACAAGATCAGACACATAAAATTAGAAACTGGTTCATAGAAAATCAAGGATTCGTAGGCCAAAAGGATAATATTACACAGATAATTTAAGCAAAATAAATTATGATAGGTAAAGGTCAGACCCATAAAAAGCCTTTGTGCACCAATCCGGTAATTAAGCGGCTATAAGGTCCCCGAGAGTTTAATCATCATCTAGATTAATCATCATTCGGTAATTGTGGGCAAGGTTATAGAAAATTTTAGTAATCTAGATGATGATTAAACTCTTGGGGACCTTATAACCGCTTAATTACCGGATTGGTGCACAAAGGCTTTTTATGGGTCTGACCTTTACCTATCATCATTTATTTTGCTTAAATTATCTGTGTAATATTATCCTTTTGGCCTACGAATCCTTGAATCCTTGATTGTCTATGAATCAATTTCTAATTTTATGTGTCTGATCTTGTAAACATGCTCTGGTAAAATTCTTTATTATTTTTAATCTTATATTTTAAATGATCGCCTCTATCAAAGGCTAAGTTTCTTAAGTGTTGAAATGCCATGATAACTTGAACAAGATATGTAAAAAAATAAAAAAAAATAAAAGGAATTGAGGATTTGATTGTGGGCAAGGTTATAGAAAATTTTAGTAATCTAGATGATGATTAAACTCTTGGGGACCTTATAGCCGCTTAATTACCGGATTGGAAAGGCTTTTCATGGGTCTGACCTTTACCTATCATCATTTATTTTGCTTAAATTATCTGTGTAATATTATCCTTTTGGCCTACGAATCCTTGAATCCTTGATTTTCTATGAATCAGTTTCTAATTTTATGTGTCTGATTCTATAAATATGGTATCAGAGCCAAGTGCATTTAAAATAAAATCTTGTTCAAAGTTTGAATGTGCAAATCAACACCTCTTAAAGAACAACGATACTGTTAAAAACAGTATTGAAGAGGAGTATGAAATTCCCCATAATTTAGAGATATATATATATCCTATATAATAAACAAGTAAAACATGGTGTCACTTGTCAGCACCACGTTTCACATCACCTACTGGATCCACCAAAAACCATATGGTAACAAACACTACAACAATATCACCCTATACCGACGACTTTTTTTGACCCTATAGCGACGACTTGTCGTCGGGATAGCTTATGCCGACGACATATCGTCGGGATAGGTGTCGTCGGGATTGCTTCGTCCCAATAGCCCAAGATTATCGTCGGGATAGGTGTCGTCGGGATAGGTCAGCCTATACCGACGACTTGTCGTCGGTATAGGGTTTAATTAAAAAATTCAAAAATAAATTCTCTACCGACGACATGTCGTCGGTATAGAGTCCAACCCTGTACCGACGACATGTCGTCGGTATAGGTTGACCCTATTCCGACGACATGTCGTCGGTATAGGGTTTTTTTGTTTTTTTTTTAATTTTTGAAAAAGACCTATAGCGACGACATGTCGTCGGTATAGGTCTTTTCTGTTTTTTTTTTAATTTTTTTTATTTTTAATATTTTATCCAGAAATATTAAATTTCTAAAAACAAAAACCTGCAAATCATAAATATAAACCATTCAAACATTCAAATCGGATAAAAATTAATGTCCGGAACATAAACCAAACATCCAAATTGTTCGACACACAAACTTGTTCGGCACACAAATTTGTTCAACAAATCAAACATTCAAAACATAAACTTGTTCGACACACAAATATGCAAATTGTTCAAGACAAATACCAACAAAAAAGGCAAAGGCTCAACAACTCCAAGCTAATTATCATCGCTGCTAGTTCGACGATCCCACATTCGACGCATTTCATCCATTTGTCGTTGCATTTCAAGCATTTGTTGATTATGTGTACGACATTCTTCCTCTCGTCAACCGCAACGAGTTTCAAACTTGTAACAAAATTAAATAAAGTTACATATACATACAAACATACATAAGCATATGAATAAATACTCTCTTATATACCTACACATCACAATTACATACATACATAAATAAAAGCCCAATTACATAATTACAAATATATACACACAAACATACATACATAAATAAATGTCCAATTACATAATTACAAACATATAGATACAAACATACATACACATATATACATTCATATTAACTAATCATCATAAACACAAATTACACACATACATACAACCTAATCATCAAAACTAATCATCAAAAATATAAATTACACACATACATACAAACTAAACATTCAAACTAATCATCATAAAGACAAATTACACACATACAAACACTAAATTACATAAACTAAATTATATAAAATAATCACACATCTAAACCAAATGACCTAAACTAATCATAATTTAATAATTCCATCATACATACAAATATACATATTCATACATACAAATATACATATTCATACATACAAACATACATACATACACATACATACAAAATCATAAAAATCTTAGATCTAAATCAAATTTTATCACAAATTAGTAATTAAAACGAGTACTTACCTTCACAAAGCTAGAAATTAAGAAATGGTGAAATTCCTCCAAAACCTAACCAAAATAAACAAACAAAACTTCAAAATCTTGAAAAAGTAGCTAAAATATGAAACCCGGATGTTACCTCACCTTAAATCCCGAGAGTTTTTGTGAAAGTTGCTCCCAATAAATACCATCTTATATACCTACACATCACAATTACATACATATATATATAAATAAAAGCCCAATTACATAATTACAAACATATACATACAAACATAAATAAATGTCCAATTACATAATTACAAACATATACATACAAACATACATACACATATATACATTCATATTAACTAATCATCATAAACACAAATTACACACATACATACAAACTAATCATCCAAACTAATCATCATAAACATAAATTGCACACATACATACAAACTAAACATTCAAACTAATCATTATAAACACAAAATACACACATACATACATATACATACAAACACTAATTTACATAAACTAAATTATATAAAATAAGCACACATCTAAACCAAATGACCTAAACTAATCATAATTTAATAATTCCATCATACATACAAAAATACATACTCATACATACATACATACAAAATCATAAAAATCTTAGATCTAAACAAAATTTCATCATAAACACAAATTACACACATACATACCAACTAAACATTCAAACTAATCATCATAAACACAAATTACATACATACATACAAACTAAACATTAAAACTAATCATCATAAACACAAATTATACACATACATACACATACATACAAACACTAATTTACATAAACTAAATTATATAAAATAAACACACATCTAAACCAAATGACATAAACTAATCATAATTTAATAATTCCATCATACAAATATACATACTCATACATACAAACATAACACATACATACAAAATCATAAAAATCTTTGATATAAACCAAATTTCAACACAAATTAGTAATTAAAACGAGTATTTACCTTCACAAAGCTAGAAATTCAAGAAATGGTGAAATTTCTCCAAAACCTAACCAAAATAAACAAACAAAACTTCAAAATCTTAAAAAATTAGCTAAAATATGAACCCGAATGTTAGCTCACCTTAAATCCCGAAAGCTTGTGTGAAAGTTGCTTCCAAATAGCCCAAAAACGCTGAAATCGCCGGAGAGACAGAATTGGGGAAGTTTTGGAGAGTTTTGGCTGAAAATGAAGTTCTGCCGTCTGTTTCCCTATTTGTTCACGCTGCACCCTATAGCGACGACATGTCGTCGGCATAGGTCCACTTGTCGTTGGTACAGTGGCCTATAGCGACGACATGTCGTCGGCACAGGTTTCACAGGATGTTGACAAGTCAATAAAGGTAAAAACACTATACCGACGACATGTCGTCGCCATAGGGTTTTCCAGAATTTTTTTTAATTTAAAAAAAAATTATTAAATAAAAAAAACAAAAAGAAAATCAAAATTAACCTATAGCGACGACATGTCGTCGCTATAGGTTTTCCCCAAAAATTCATTGGGCGCCAGTTTTCCCTCCAACCTGCCTCAACCCTATAGCGACGACATGTCGTCGCTATAGGGTGTCCCATTCAAAATTTTGGAAAAACCCTATCCCGACGACATGTCGTCGCCATAGGGTTTTCCAGAATTTTTTTTAATTTAAAAAAAAATTTATTAAGATAAAAAAATTAAAGTTTTGAAATCCATATTTTTCTGTTTAAAATAAAAAATTTATTTTATAATCAATATATATCCAATAGCACATAAATATATAAAAAAATAAATCAAACCAAAAATTTCTACAAAATTATAAAATCTCTAATTTATAATCAATATATATCCATAGGATTTATTATTGTCAAGCAAAATTCTAATTCTCAACCTCCCATTCTAGCAGAACTTCCAAATCTCAATCACTGAAGAATTAAGTGGAAAATTCGTGAGAAAAATCGAAACCGTTACCTGAGCAAGATTCATAGAATAAGAAGAATTTTTAATCGGAACCCCACCGTGCAAGACATTAGAAGTCTGTTGATTGCCTTCACGATGTCTCGGACGTTTGTGAAACACCCAAGACCAGCCTGTATGGCCCCAAACTGGGTACCCTACAGTTGGTTCTCATCACTGGGTGTTCTCTTTAAAAATACTCGCTTTATTACAAACAATCAGTGGAAGTCTTAATTTAAAATAGTTGTAACCCTTTATAAACTCAATATCAATCTTAATCTTATCTTACAAATGCCTACACACCAATCCGAGTAGCACCGCTCCCTAGCCAAGATACCTCACCTGCAAACAAGAAATACCATTTGATTAAACTCAGAACATTACAATCCTTTATAAAACGGTTTGTCGTTTATTGACATGTTAATAACCCACACTTCAACACTAACCCATAAGGGTTCAACGACCCAAGATGTAACATCCCGATTTTTCATAAAATAACTGGGTTTGTAATTATGTAAATTATTGTAAAGGTTAACGGGTAATTAACCTATAGCGACGACATGTGAGAATGTAAAAAAGAAGGGTAATATAGGTACAATATTACATACCTTCACATTTTGAATAAGAGATTTAATACTCTTAAGCTTTCTATGAGGCCATCTCTTTATATTAAGCTCTCTGCATCTTTTCTTCAACATGGTTAATCCCACCTTAAGTTTCTCGGCTGCCATGACTATTGGCAACTCAAAATGCTTCTCTATCTCTTCCAATTCCAACGGTCTCGACGGCCTCCGGCCACCGTGATCACCGGAACCACCACCATTGTGATCATCATTGGAACTTAGCAATGGCAACACATGACCGTCTCCCCAACACTCCCACAAGCTTATATCTTTATCAATGGGATCGAAATATGAAAACCCTAAATCAGAAAAGTAATGTGATGAAACTCGGTTCATATCGAGAAGGTTGAAAAGTGTATCGTCATGCCTGCAAAAACAAAAACAAAAACCAAAATGGTGTTAGATTATGTTATTAAACTTGAGGTTCAAATGCAACTTGTTTTGTGACAAAATGTGTACCTGAAAAGATCTTGATTGAAGTAGTGATAATAATTATCATTGAAGTAGATAATGCTAAATTAACATAATAATCTTTGTATGGCTGCAGTGCGTCCCTCATACAGTACTTGTTCCTTTTGGGTATACAACACACATCCGCCACTTGCTCTTGTGTTTTTCTCAACATGGTGCCGGTGATCACATTTATGATGTCATTACCCTCTGGGTTTGTATCAAACCATATGCAATTTCTCACTTTATATAGAGGTTGTATACTTATACCGGCATGTGTGTCACTCTGATTTAGGTTGGAAAGGGTGAACATAAAATCAAATGGTGGAAGAGCAAAAGTGATAGGGACTATAGTTTGTGTAGGAGGTGTCACTTTACTGACCCTCTACAAAGGAATGCCTTTATTTAACCATCATTCACATTTGCATCCCACGAATGAATCCATCCATGTTCAATCTATCTTCAGAAGGCTAAGTTCAGTTTTAGCAACGAAGAAAGCAAGATGGACTTCAGGTTCCTTGGCATTGGTTGCAGGTACAATTCTGTGGTCTTCATGGTTTCTTGTCCAATCAAACATTGGAAAAAGATACTCGTTGCAGTATTCTAGCACCGCCATCATGATGTTCTTTGGAGCGGTTCAATCTTTTGCATTGAGCTTGTTCATCCACAGAGATCTTTCTTTATGGATTTAGCATTATTATGTAATTAATTATTACACTTAATCATCATTGGAGCGGTTCAATCTTTCTTTATCATAAATGTAATTAATTATTACACTTAATCATCATTATTATGTTAATTTAGCATTATCTAATATTGAAAGTGGTAATAAATAGGGAAGGAGCATAACATTTTCCCATTAATTCATTATTACACTTTATCATCATTATGTTAATTTAATTAGCATTACTTTTATATTTTTTTTACAACGACGAAACATTTTAACCATGTTACAAATAAAAATTGAATCCGTGACATTCAAACCTTAGATGTTTCTAGAGGTTTTGTCTCTATCGTTGAACCATCAACCCTAATGATATTAGTTTTATAGGGTTTTGCAGAATTTTTTTTAATTTAAAAAAAATTTATTAGATAAAAAAAAACAAAAAGAAAATCAAAATTAACCTATAGCGACGACATGTCGTCACTATAGGGTGTCCCATTCAAAATTTTGGAAAAACCCTATCCCGACGACATGTCGTCGCCATAGGGTTTTCCAGAAATTTTTTTAATTTAAAAAAAAAAAATTTGACCGACGAAAATTTATTAAATAGAAAAAAAGAAAATCAAAATTAATCTATAGCGACGACATGTCGTCGCTATAGGTTTTTCCAGAATTTTTTTTAATTTAAAAAAAAAAAATTTTGACCGACGAAAATTTATTAAATAAAAAAAAACAAAAAGAAAATCAAAATTAACCTATAGCGACGACATGTCGTCGCTATAGGTTTTCCCCAAAAATTCATTGGGCGCCAGTTTTCCCTCCAACCTGCCTCAACCCTATACCGACGACATGTCGTCGCTATAGGGTCTCCCTACCAAAATATTGGTTTTGACCTATACCGACGACATGTCGTCGGTATAGGGTGACCTATCCCGACGACAAATGTCGTCGGTACAGGTGGCGTCGGGACAGGGTCAATTTGTTGTAGTGAAAACGGGTTAAAACGCGGGTACATAAGCGGGTTAAAAACAACCCGATTCAAACCATATAAAAACCTTTTAAACCGGTTGAGACCTTTTAACACATCGTTCCCTTTCAAACCAAAACCCTAATCGCCGAACGCAGATACTATCTCTCATTCATCTTCGAAAAACGATCTTCAAAACAGAAAGATGATCCCTTATTTGCGTTTTGTTTTATAACTGTTGTTGATATACTCCATGTACGTTCCTCTGGTCTATTTCTCTTGATTTGTTCCTCTGGTCTGTTACTCTTGAAAAAGCCGTTCGTACAACTTTATTTTATTCATTTGATATTCGTTATTTGATTCGATATACTCCAAATACGATTATTTCATTTGTTTCTCAGTCGGTTATGATTTGTAATTGAATGAATTAGGTGTTTTTTTTTTTTGTAAATGGTTAAACTGTTGACAAAACAAGGATGTGATTGTAAAATTTTCATATAAAACTGATTTTAATTCCGATCAGGTATGCTCTTCATTTTAATTCTTGAATTTTCAAACATGTCCAGAGTTAAAATAAATATATCTTTGTTCTAAAAATTTTTGATGGTTGAATTCTTCGTTAATAAAAAAAAATTAATTTTAACCTTTCTGGGTTGAAGAAATGCTCAATATATACACTATTACCTTAAAGACTTTTAGTCAGCAATACAAAGCTACAATAGGAGCTGATTTTGTCACCAAAGAATTGCAAATAGATGACAGGCTTGTCACTTTGCAAGTGAGTTTTTCTTGTGGTTTTGTGATTTATGTTGATGTTTTTAGAACTTAGAAGGATATTTGCTTGATTGATTGTAAATTTTCATTTGCAAGATATAAGACACTACTGGGCAGGAGAGGTTTCAAAGTCTTGGTGTTGCATGGTGGATTGTTGTGTTCTTGTGTATGATGTAAATGTGATGCAGTCTTTTGATACACTTGACAACTAGCGTGAGGAATTTCTTAAACAGGTACATTTTTTATTTTGTTTTAATACTTTTCTCATTTTTATTTCTTCAAGGACCTTTCTTAGGAGATATCTGCTTACCCGGAACTATAACTTTAAAGTCCTATAAGTCAAGGCATTGTATTTGGTATGCTTGATTTCTGCTTACCTGGGACCCTTCATTTTACACTTGAAGGCTGCATAGTCAAAAGGAGCTGCAAAAACTGTAATTTTTTACTGCATTTTGTATTGCAAATTTTACTTCAAAAACTGCAGTTTTTACTGCATTGTGAACATGGTTTTTACTGTAGTTTTTTTGCTTCAAATATGCAATGTTTTTTGCCCCTATGCCTCATGAACCACTGGAAAATCCTATTCACAATTGAGATCACAAACTGCAATTAGGTCTATTCCAGATTTGCTATTAAATTGTTGGGTTGGGTCAAAATGGGTCAAAAATTAGAAAGTATATTTAAAATTCATTATATGTTGCTATGAAAATCGATGAATGAATAAGATAGATGAAGGTGGAAATCGATCGATGAAGGTGGAATGATGAAGGAGGAAGATCGATGAATGAATAAGATAGAACCCGTGTATTACATACTTTCCATTTGGCATGAAAAGGTCCCTTAACCAAAAAGCGCCCAATGGATGTCTCATGTCTGCATACTTGTTGAGTTTGCATATAACCGACATTTACCAATTATTTCACAAGTTTATATACATTTAATATTATTTGGTTAAGAGACATTTTTTTGTGCAAAATATGAAAGTTTTGATTTTTATTTGAAAATATTTGTTCCAATTTTCAGGTTTCTAAAGAGTCTTTTCCTGATGTAGTTGTTGGGTATGAAGATCCACGTGTCAAATTTCACATTGGTGATGGTATATACATGAATCAACTTTGTCAGTATTTTTTTTTTATTATTTTGTTGATCCAAGTTATGAACATAGGAAGTTAGCTCAAGAACATTGAATTATTGGATTGCAATTATAGAAATCTTCTTGCTTCGATTGGTTTAGATACTTTATAGGTTACACATGTGACTTTTACATTGATTTATGGGTAGCATCTTCTTTGAAACTGGACATATTTTTTTAAAACAATGCATAAGTTTTAAAAAAACAATGTTTGTATGTCCCATGAAGAATGATGGATGCAGTTAATTAGTTTTTTTTTTCTTTTGTGTGTGTGTTTGTGGTTGAATCAAATGTAGCATGTTTCCTACCATTATTATGATTTGTTCTTTTGACCAGGTAATTGTCCCAATTTCATCATCAGACCTGGAGGGATCAAAGTCTGTCAAGAACACTCAGTTAACTGATTATGTTGTAAGCAATTCATGTTGGTTTAAATTATGTGACAATTTTGACCCATTTGTATATAGATCAATTTGGGTTGTATTATCTTTCATAGGTCAAATGACTAAATTATAAAACTAGACCAAAAAGGAAACATGTTGAAATTTGCCCAAAGTATTCTCAAATTCTTAACCTCCTAAATTGTTTTAATTTTTAAAAAATAATCTCCTTAAAATCATGTCAAATATATTACCCCTAACCCAGACACACTTAAAATCGTGTCACCCATTTAACTTAACAAGTCAAATGTGTTGGCGGGTTGAGAGATTTGTAGTCTGGCCTTATAATATCTACTTATTTTTTATTTTAATTTCAAACGGATTGACGGGTCTACCTGTTTAACTAAAGGGGCTAAACATGTCAATCCGAATACAATCTATCTATTAAATGGGTTAGACATGACAACCCGAAAACTGACTATTTTCATGTCAGGTTCATGTCATGTTAGGATTTGCCACCACTAATTCTCTCTCCATGTTAAAAAATGTTCTATTGTTTAATTTTGTTGTAAAATGGAAGAAAGATAATAAGATAAATAATTAGTACTTCAAGTTATAAATGGAAGAAAAAAAACAAAAAATAAATTAATCACATTCAATCTGGGTATCATTTTCCCCATATATTGTAGGAGAGCACACTTTTTGAAGGTGGAAAAAATGTTGTTTCAGGGCGAGTCTGATTACCAGAATGTTTAGGTATTTCAGGTATGCAAATTTTTATTTTTTCTCTCTTTCATGTGTCCATTTGAAAGAATAAAATATGATGATTTTTGATCCAGTCTGCAACGTATGGGAAATTTTTTGTGTTGGATGGTGTAATTCAACTTACAGAGAGAGATGAATGTTCTTTTCAACGTATAATAACTTGACTCTTCTTATGCTCTCGGTGATAACGGTGATGTTGGCATATCACATGAAAAGTAGCAGCCATGCGGTAATATGCCTACAAGTTTCTTATTATTAAACGTTACCAATATTACCGTAGGGAGGTTCGGTTTGATCTCGAGGGGTGGAAGGAGGAGATCTACAAAAGCACAAGGGTTAACGAGAAATATTAGAATATTTGAATTAAAGTCTATTTTGATTAGATAAAGATTAGTAGTAGTTTGAATTGTTTTCAAATTAGGATTACTTGTAGGTTAAGTTTTCATTTAGTATTTAAACTAGTCTCTTCGTTTGTAATTGGCAATTTACTTAATTGAAAGTTTTGTTTTCCAAGTAACTCTTTCGTAGAACATTACCCACTGTGATGTTTTGGATATAGTGCAGAACCAAGAAGTAATTCATTGAAACCACTTTGTCATTCTACAAGTGGTATCAGAGCCGACCTAGAGACGAAGCAAGAAACGATCGAAGAAGTAAAGAAGCCGATCCAGGAGGTGCTGCTCTAGACATCCGACTCAGTTAAGAGAATCAAACAAAGTGAAGATGGCCGAGTTCCAGGTGATAGGAGGAGTCAAGAAATTAAGTCAAAGTAACTATAAAACATGGACAACATGTATCAAGTCTTACCTTCAAGGTCAAGACTTATGGAATGTTGTAAATGGCAACGAAACAAGAATCCCTACAAACGACCTTAATGGAGCCATAGGGAAGTGGCAAATAAAGGCCGGTCGTGCCATGTTTATCATGAAAACCACCGTGGAGGAAGAGATCCTTGATCATATACAAGATCTTGAGTACCCAAAACAAGCATGGGACACCCTCGAATCACTTTTCTCAAAGAAAGATGACGCACGGCTGCAGTTACTCGAGGGAGAGTTAATGACGACTTCTCAGGGAGATTTCTTGATCCCCCAATACTTTCGGAAGGTAAAGAATCTCTGCCGAGAGATAGGAGATCTTGACCCCCAGTCAAGAATCAACGAAACCCGATTAAAACGAATTCTAATTCATGGACTCAAACCTGAATTTAGAAGCTTCGTTACTGCAATCCAAGGCTGGGCTACCCAGCCCAATCTTACAGAATTCGAGAACCTCTTAGCGGGTCAAGAAGCCCTGGCGAAACAAACAGCCGGAGGCCCGACTAAACCGGAAGAAGATAAGGCCTTGTATGTAGAACGAAGCAAGGGCAGGGGCAAACCTTGGCAACCACGAAACAAAGGCCAAGACAGAAAGAAGTTTGATGGAAAAGGGAAAGCAGTCCAGAACCAACCCGAAGATGAAGCCGGTAAGAAAGGGAAGGCACAAAATAGCAAAAGGTTTCCCTTTAAGTGCTACAACTGTGGATACCGAGGTCACATGGCGAAGGACTGTAAACAACCAAGGGAAGAAGGTAATGTAGCAACAAAAGAAGAGGAACCATGGGACATGGAGGCCATGATAGCACAGGTAGAGGCCGTAGCACTGACTGCTACAGCCGAGCCAAAGAATAACAATCTAGGGGACTAGATAATAGACTCCGGGTGTTCAAACCATATGACGGGAGAGAAGGAACGGCTAAGCAAGATAAAGAAGTACTGTGGCAATCATGTAGTTGTAATCGCAGACAACTCCCGCCACCAGATCGCAAATGTAGGGGAGATTCACTTCCCGGCAGAACGAGGTCAAAAGGAGTTTGTTATGGACGAAGTATTCCACGTCCCAGGTATGAAGAAGAACTTATTTTCTGTCCCACAAGTTACCTCAACAGGAAAGTACGTTCTATTTGGTCCAACGGATGTGAAGATATTTGAAAAATTTGAAACCCGGTCCGTACCTATACTACAAGGAAAAAGAAGTGATACGGTTTATGTGTTATCGGCTGAATCAGCTTACGTAAACAAAACCAAACAAAACGAGACAGCCGATCTATGGCATGCTCGTTTGAGCCATGTAGGGTACGATCGGATGGAGATAATAGTAAAGAAGAACCTCATACGAGGGATACCGAACTTCGAGATAAGCAAAGAGGTGGTCTGTGCCGGCTGCCAATATGGCAAAGCACATCAACTTCCTTATGAAGACTCGGAACACAAAACAAAGGAACCACTCGAGATCGTGCATTCAGATGTGCTTGGCCCAATTAAGCAAGAGTCAAACAGTGGAAAAAGATACATGGTATCCTTCATTGATGACCACACCAGGTATGTATGGCTTGACTTCATGCAAGAAAAGTCTGAAGTATTTAAGAAGTTTAAGCTATTCAAAGCAGAGGCAGAACGACAAACCGGAAAGCAAATCAAGTGCCTTCGATCGGATAACGGCGGAGAGTACTTATCAAAAGAATTTGATGGGTACCTACGAGAGAACAAAGTTAGAAGGCAACTTACATGTTCTAACACACCGCAACAGAATGGTGTGTCAGAAAGAAAGAATCGGCACTTAGGAGAAACATGCAGGAGTATTATACACGACAAAAACGTTCCAGGCCGCTTCTGGGCTGAAGGAATGAGGACGGCATGTTATGTGATAAACAGGTTACCAGCCCAAAATCAAGGCTTCAAGTCTCCTTTTGAAAAGTTGTTCGATGTAAAACCCAACGTCAGCCATCTAAGGGTTTTTGGGTGTGTATGTTACGTATTCATTCCAAATCACCTACGTCATAAGATGGAGAAGAAGGCAATCCGCTGCATATTTGTTGGGTATGATGAGCAACGAAAAGGTTGGAGATGTTGCGACCCGACTACAAATAAATGTTACGTGTCAAGAAACGTAGTGTTTGATGAGAACTCATCGTGGTGGTCAACAAATAAAGAAAGCTTACCTGATACCGAAGAGCTAAAGGAGAAACTTGAAACTGTCACTCTAAGTCTAAGTCAAGATGATGAAGTCGACACAGTGGAGGTAAACAATGAGGCCGAAGAGCAACCAAGAAGCCCAGCCCGAGAACACCCAAGGCAGGAACCATGGAGAACTGGGTCACGAAACCAAACAGCAGAATCGGGTAGCACGTCCCAAGAGCCCAGACGGTCAGAACGGGTCAGGAAACCAAACCCAAAGTATGTAGTGAATGTTGCAACCTTAGAATCAGCTGAAGAAGAACCAGAGGTGTACGAGCAAGCCAAAGACAAGTCCGAATGGGTCAAAGCAATGAAAGAAGAGATTGATGCTATGACAAGAAACGAAACTTGGACTCTCGTACCAAAACCAGCTGAGGTAAAACCCGTGACCTGCAAATGGGTATACAAGATAAAACGTAAAGCGGATGGGTCATTGGATAGGTTTAAAGCCCGTCTCGTGGCTCGGGGTTTCTCACAGCAGTATGGAGTTGACTACGAGGACACATTCAGTCCCGTAGCCAAGCTAGCAACCATCCGAGTCGTCATTGCAGTGGCGGTAAGTAAAATCTGGATCATGCACCAGATGGATGTAAGTAATGCGTTTCTGTACGGTGATCTTGATCACACCATACACATGGAACAACCAAAAGGGTTTGAGAACAAAGAGCATCCAGATTATGTGTGTAAGTTACGAAAGGCAATCTATGGCCTAAAACAATCCCCAAGAGCATGGTTCGGGAAAATGGGTGAATTCTTACAACATAATGATTTCATGATGTCAAAGGCCGACGCAAGCCTGTTCATTAAAGAAACCAGAAACAAAATTGTTATAGTCTTGATCTATGTGGATGACCTTATAATCACCGGAGATGACAAAGAAGGAATAGAGCAACTTAAAGAAAATCTGTGCATTAGGTTCTATATGAAGGATCTTGGTGTGTTAAGTCACTTTCTAGGACTTGAACTGAAATATGAAGCTGAAACAGTGGTACTGCACCAGCAAAAGTACTGCCTTAACCTACTACACAGGTTTGGAATGGTGGACTGTAAGCCAGCGTTAACTCCGAATGAGACTACGGTTAAGCTTTGTGCCGATAGAGGAAGAGAATTAGAGGACCCTACTATGTATCGGAAGATTATAGGTAGTCTTATCTACCTCACGTTAACACGACCCGATATCTCATTCATGGTTGGAGTCCTTAGCCGATACATGCAGTGCCCTCGTAAACCTCATCTAGATGCTGTTCGGAGATTGCTAAGGTATGTGAAAGCAACTCTCGAATACGGCATTATGTTCAACTGTGGAAAGAAACTTGAACTAGTGGGATATTGTGATGCCGACTATGCGGGGGATCTAGATACACGAAGGTCTACAACAGGGTACGTGTTCATGTTGGGGCAAGGGCCGGTAGTGTGGTGCAGCAAGAGACAAGCCACGGTTTCGTTATCTACAACCGAGGCCGAGTACAAGTCAGCTGCAATGGCGGCGCAAGAAGTTACATGGTTACGACTGTTACTTAAAGAGTTGAAGCAAGAAGTTGAAGAAAAGGTGACTATCCATTGTGACAACTTATCGTCCATTCATCTAGCCGAGAATCCGATGTTTCATGCAAGGTCGAAACACATCGAAGTTCATTATCATTTCATTAGAGAGAAGGTGCTAAATGGAGAGATAGATCTAAAGTACATTGATACTAATCGGCAAGTTGCGGATATGTTTACCAAGAGTTTGACAAATGCAAAGTTAGTGGGTTTCTGCAAAGATATAAACATGAAGATGGTTAATATTGAGAGGGAGTATTAAACGTTACCAATATTACCGTAGGGAGGTTCGGTTTGATCTCGAGGGGTGGAAGGAGGAGATCTACAAAAGCACAAGGGTTAACGAGAAATATTAGAATATTTGAATTAAAGTCTATTTTGATTAGATAAAGATTAGTAGTAGTTTGAATTGTTTTCAAATTAGGATTACTTGTAGGTTAAGTTTTCATTTAGTATTTAAACTAGTCTCTTCGTTTGTAATTGGCAATTTACTTAATTGAAAGTTTTGTTTTCCAAGTAACTCTTTCGTAGAACATTACCCACTGTGATGTTTTGGATATAGTGCAGAACCAAGAAGTAATTCATTGAAACCACTTTGTCATTCTACACTTATATGTATTTTTCTCAGTATATGTATAGCGTAGGTTCCAATATTTCACTATTAGGTGCTGAATGAGGAAGGACACTGCTTGAAACATGAGTTGTACTTTGTTTGTGCCGTATATAATGTGTACTCTTTTTTGACAGGTAGAAGTTATTGAACCATTCAATATTCTTGATTTCGAAATCAAGAAGGCATACGGTATTCTTGGACTATAACACTGACTTGTATTAAATTGTTATCGTTAACATGTTCATTGTAAATGATGGCAAGAAGAAGTTGAAATCAATTTTGCAGTCTACTTTGTCATATTAACTTATGAAATAAACAATAGCATTGTTTTGACTTCTAATGTCAAATGGATAATCTTCTAACTTTGAAACTGATAAGATTACTTGTCATTGTGTGGAAAGAATTGCCAACTTATCTTTTCATTTTTTAAGTGTTATGAATCTTGAAAAGGTAGAAATTACCGATAATCAAGTTGAAATCGGTTACCTTTTTAGCAAATTAGAGTTAATTTGATCCTTTAAAGTCAAAGACGTTTTCCTTAAAGTTAGTAATTGCTATAAGAAATGTTATAATCATAGAGAAAAGAGTGTTAGTTGTTGGTTACGCTTATCATGTTTTAGTTTGTTAATTTTATCGTCTTTGTTGTTGAGCCCGTATAGTCAAATTGTTGCTCAAACTTTCACGTTCCATGACCTTGCAACTACAACACATAATTTTAACCCGGTTTGCTTTTTAGGGGAAGGTGAGTTTGGAAATTTGTATAGAGAACGTCTTCAGTGTAGTGGTCATGTATTTTCCTTTTATTTCTATGATTTTTATGGTATTTGCAATCTTGATTAAGTGATGTAAACTAATTTACAGAATTATATAGTCTCGGGTATTGTGTGTCAAGTAATAAGAAGGGTATATGGAAATTATCAATTTAATTTTAATGCATATCTAATAAAAATACTTTAGTTATGTCAATTTTTTTACACATTATAGAAGTATATAACTTCTATTATACAACTCAGGTAATAAGAGGGTCTTTAACCTAGGTTAGATTTTGTATTAACCGGTGTTTATGTTCGTCATATCAAAGATTAGTTTTGAAGGTAGGTGTGCCGGTAATGCTCTTGTGAAATATTGATCAAAAAATGGATTATGTAATGGAACTATATCAAAAGTCGTATCTCTTGGTAATCATGTTATTGAGGTAAAGATTATCTTTGGAAGTAATATTGGAACTCACACTTTTATTCCAAAAATTAATTTGACACCATCAGACAAACGAATTCTTTTCAAGCTACAAAAATAATAGTTTTCACTCTCGGTTTGTTTCGCCATGACAGTAAATAAGAGCCAGAGTCGGTTACTATCAAGGGCTGGATTGTTCTTGTGGCAACCGGTTTTCAGTTATGATCAATTGTATGTAGCACTTTCAAAAGTTAAAAGTAGTGACGAGAAAAAAATTTAGTCTTAGATAAAGATGGAAAATTTTCAAACAAAACATCTAACTTTGTATACAAAGAAATATTTACTGATTTATGAACTATATTCATCATTTTTTTAAGTCTCAAGTTGTATGTTTTTTTCAAATTTTTTTATTTATACCCGTGTAATACACGGGTTCTAACACTAGTATATATATACACACACATTTTCAAAACATATTTAAATATATATTTTTATAGAAAATCTATAAAATGAAAAACTAAATTTATAAGATTGAATCGTTCAAAGATAGTTTCGGTTGCAGAAATATGAATTGGAAGAAATTAAATTCCAGCTAGCTAATAAATATATGTGATGTGTACCTGCTTTGCTTGAACTAAATAAATAAATAATAAAATAATAAAGCCTAACTTCGTTTTCAAATTAACTTGTTGTTCATCATCTTCGTATGAGGTTTCCAATTGGGTCCGAGATGAAAATTTAATTACTCAGGTGACAAATTCGGAAGGAAACATATAATGATCGAAGAATGCTATGTAAAATCTACTGAAACAGAGGGGTTGGAAAACGTTACCTGGCCTAGCGATATGTGATTATAGAGTTCGGAGAACAAAAGCAAACCATCACAGAGGTTCAACTGCTCTCTCGTGTGATAAAGGTTGAACCGTAATAAGAAGACAACAACGACTGGCGTAGCCGGTGGTGATTTCAAACGAAGAAACAGGCTGTTACAATCGCTTGCCATCTAGGGTTTGACTATTATTTTATCTCGTTTCAATGTTATGCGTCGCCAGCGATCTTCATGCTTATCGAATTTTGAGGGTTTCAGTTCCGGCGTGTTATGGATGAACGAGTGAAATACATCCATCTATCTAACTAGGAATTTTTCTACGCGCGCGTTGCGCCGCGGTTTTTTTTTAACATCAGGAGAAAAATGACGTGTTTTTTCTTTAAATGGGGAAACGTACGTTAAGAAAAGACGAAGTCTCAAAAAAACATGTTAAGGAAGAAAAACGTGTTAAAGAGTAAGAAAGAAATAAAGAATTATAAACACGAATTACAGAGAATATATATTTTTAAATAAGATACATTACACTTGAACTGGTTGTTGTAACTACTTAATGCCACTTAGCAGTTAGCAACAGTAGAGGTAGAACAAAACACAAAAAAAATATGTTTAAATACATGACAGTCAAATGTAGTTAGTAATGTGCACCACGCACGATGCTACGGGTGACCTATAACCGGGTTTTTTTAACGTTAAACGCATAAAATCTGTATGTTACAAAAGAAGGTTATTTACAGCAAAAAAACGTATCATATGTAACCAAAAAATCAAACCGTAACATTCGTAAATATGTATAAGCCCGTGTGTTATATAATGGCTTGTTAATATAATAATAATAATAATAATAATAAAAAAGAAACTAATAATTCATAAACTTAAAACCCATTAGATTACTAATTATGATAACAGAATAATAAATGGTCAGGAGCAAAAAGATATTAAAGTAATAATTGATTCAAGCAAGAGAGGATAGAAGACACTAAAGAATATTAAACAATTAACTGACAGCCATCTATACATGTAGGAAAAGCAAGAGAGGATAGCAATCATTTGAAGACATTAAAGAATATTAAACAATTAACTCACGGCTATCTATACATGTAGGAATTGTATCTATATTGTTTGTGAGATAACACTCCTCACGACTTACTAATTCTATTACTTAATTAACAAGTGTTGACACAAAGCGTATTGCGGCGGGGCGGGGGCGCATCGTGACGACTCGGTTGTGTAGATTAAGCTGAAACATTAAGCTGAAACATAGGTAGAAATAATCATGTTATAATAGTATATTTTAAATTTTAAAAATATTCTAAGTTTTAAAAATTACGTTGTTTTAAACTCAATTTGATAATTTAAATTTTTGTTAATTTAGAAAAGCATTAAAATTTAAAAGTATGCTTCAAATGTTCTCAAGTTTTCTGAAAATTTGAAATTTTCTTACATAAAAATCAAATGTTTATTGAATGACTAAAAAATATTTAGCAAGGGAGCATTAGCTAAAGAAATAGACCGGACATAATTACATCAGATGTGGGATAAGACCTAAATACCCTGGTCATTATTTTAATTTACATTCATACTCTTTCTTTAAGTGTGAACTTTGAAGAGGTTGGTGAGGTTGAATAAAACAAAATAGACTTGGAATACCCACACAAATACCCTGAATTGAAACTTCACTCCTCCATATCTCTGTCTCACTACACAACAATGGAATACCCACAAAAAACCTAATCTTAAAACTACCAGCCACCTCCACCATGGCGTTCCGCTGGCATCGACCACCTCCACCTCCACCTCCACCTCCACCTCCACCTCCACCATTGCATTCCGCTGGCATCGACCACCATTCACTGCCGCGTCAGCAAAACAAATCCGAAAATGTTATATCTACTCTTATTTCTTCATTTAAAGCATTTTAACGGTGATGATTTGGGGGGCCAAATCCTCAAAAGAAGACAACGGCTCAGATCCGACCATCCTGACCGTTTCCTGTTTGTAACCTATGCATTTTCGCTTGTACTTCAGGTATTGTGTGTGGATGTGGTCGGGCGTTTTTTTTTTCATATCTTCGTCTTTGCGCGTTCGGATATTCGTCTACGTCTTCATACCTTCGTCTGCGCCTGAACATCTTTTTTTTTTTCCGAAATCTTCGCTCAGACTAATGCTTAATGTGTGAGAGAGAGAGACTTTTCTTTAGATTTCATTTAGAAAAAATAAAAAGAAAAGCCACATGGAGTGGAGATTAAGCCACTGTCGCTTATTGAAAGTCACCCGCATGTGAAACTACCCTATGCAAAAACAGTTGTACATTGTTGCTTTTAACCATTTGTAACTTACTGTTCACAGATGTATGTTATGAGAATAATTTGTTTTGTTGTTGCAATCTGTACTATTTGGTTTGTTATACTCAAGATATGTTTCTTCTAATCAAATGTGAGATATAGTTTTAAAGAGAGCACTAGAATAAACAAAAGAATTATGCTCAATCATCATTTCACTAATAACAAATACATTATATAGATAGACAACTTGAAACCGACACTATATTAAGTATAGATATTAACTATATTGAAGCCACTTTCTATAGTAGAGATATTGGGTTTGAATCCTGGTAACAACAAAAAAAAGGGTTTGTGGTCAGGTTAGAAGGTTTACCCAGTTAGGGGTTCCTCCTTTGGTGGGTTGTCCTAGATGTTCTAGATGTTGTCCGGAGGAAACTCGATTATCGTAAAATATTTGGGTATTGTCGTTAAAAAAAAGAAGTAATTGGGTAATAAGTATGGGTTTTATAAAAAAAAACACTAAAATACGACAATTGTGTTGCTTATTTGCTTACAAATACCCTTCTCTTCACAAACCCTAGCAGCCCCACTCAACATTTCAATTTACGACAATTGGAATTATGCTCGTTCAGCAGGTAAAACGGAGACATCGATATTAGTTAATTTTTGTGTTAACAGTACCGTGTTTGACTTGAAAACTTTACGTATTGTTTTGTTTCCTTTTTAGAAGCTATTCAATTTGTTGACTCACCACTACTGTCATCTACATTTTTTTTATTTTTCAGACAAGAGGAACTGCTTTTTAAATATTCAAATTGTTATGCTCAATTAAATTTCACTAAATCTATATCAATACTATATAATAAATAAAAGTTTTTCAATGTCACGTGTCGTCTGCAATTTGTTGACTCACCACTACTGTCTCTCTTTTATTTAATATATTTCTATCTTTTAATAATAATATATGTTTAAACAAAAATACTAATTATACTAATAAAAAATATTTATTTTAAATAGTAAATGAAAGTCAATTATATATTAATTTTTACATTTTTGATTTTGTTTTCTATCCTTAGTATATGTAATATATTTTTAGACCTATAAAATATATATATAAAAATTTAAAAATTTTATGTATTGATATTTTTCACCTCGTATGTAGACACGGAATCTAAACTAGTTTAGTATAAATAATAAACCAGATATATCTGAACTTGAAACATAAAAGTACTTGATTGATTTTTGGGGGTTTCACCAAATATGGATTCTTTACATTGATAGTTGTAAAAAAAATGACATGTTTTGACCAGGAGTCATTTGCTCCTAACCCGTATTGACCTGAACCCGTTTTGACCAGTGACCCGAACCCGCTCGACCCGCCCAGTTTGCCAGGCCTAGTCAAGATTGCCACCCCTAGTTTAAATAATTCTGTTTCAAATGTAGTTTTGAGTTTGGAAAATTGAACACCTCTAAATCAAAAACAAATGTATTAAGCTTGTTTGAGTTATGAAATATACCAAGCCAGCTAGTTCAGTTGGGTTTGAAGAGTTGATACTTTATGAACTTTGATTGAAAATGTATTGTTGTAATTCCTTATTCTATTCCAGTCTAGAAATATACAAGGCATCAATGAAGAACCCACGATTGGGAAGAGAGGATTTAGAAAGGTGTACAAAACAAATGGAATAGCTGCTACAAGTGGACTAGACTACTTTCATAAATAATAAATAAGGTAACACAAAAAGCTTGTCTTTACTCTATAATTTGTTCTTCTGATCATCCTTGATTGAACCATATGTGAACCACGTACTCCTTAATAATATTTATAAATTTTAGTTTTTGTTTGTAGTTAAACATTTATTACATTAACTATACTCTATTTTTATTTAGAAAAACAAATTGAGTATGGAACCCTTCTTTGATACCCACCTCACCAAAAAGTCTAAAGCAAAACTTTAAGCAGAAGTGAACAACCCCGAATTTAAGGCTAATTTTTTTATTATATATTTTACATGATTACGAGACATCATCGTGACATAGACAGAAAACAATTTAGACTATATGATTCGATTAGGATCCATCAAGAACTATGATCTTGTTATGGACCAAGCCTATTGGACTTTGCCCATCTATGAGTTATTATGCTTGGCCCAATCTACCAAGACACATCAAACGTAAGATAATTTGAATCCCTAACCAATATATAAAGTTCATGATTTAACCCTGACACATTTAACATTTGAACACAAAGCATATAAATCTACCCTAATAAAGGAACATCCCTTTGACACGTGGCAGCCTCTCAGCAAGCCTTTGACCACTATTTCCCGCCAAAACTCATATGAATAATGACTAATTTTTTAGGTATGCCTGTAATCTATTTCTATAGTTTTGATTTTTGATGGTGCTCTACACGGGTCAACCATTAATTCTTATTGTTTAATTTTGGAACTACTTTAAGTTTCTTTTTTCTTAAATGTTATTCTCTTTACCATTGGGTCACCAACCCTAATATATCTATATGGCATCCACGGCCTCCCCTCTCCACCAATACAACAGTATAAACCACTCGCTCAAGAGTCAAGCCCGTTCTACTGCCGTTCAACCTCACTTGACTTCCTTCCTCTCTGGAGTCAAGCCCGTTCTACTGCCGTTCAACCTCACTTGACTTCCTTCCCCTCAAGAGTCAAGCCCACACGAATTTTAGTTGGTAAGTAGGTAAAGAATTTTGATTTTGAAAAATACGGTTCACACTTCTGCCCCTTCTCCACTTCGACGATTGATCCCAGCTCCGAGAGCAGGATGTATTATGAAAGAATGGGGTTGATCTAGATTGGTTCACCAAGAAAAAGAGATCTGTATTTTGTTCAAAAAAAAATTAAATGCTTTTTCAAAAGAGTGTTTATTACATCACAGCAGGTTCCTTCTATTTGTATACATAACGGTGTTCATAACTAATGAAGTTTACAAATTCTGGAAATTGACGGAACTCGAGTTTGCTTCCAAATTTTGGTACTTTTGAGCTCAAAATCATGTGGTTTCTGATTTGTGTAAACCATAAGATATATAATGATTATTCTTTTCTTAATGTGTATAAAACAAATTTATCTTTTTGGTGGCTACAAGATTCTTATGCTCGGAATATGATTCATTAGTAGGCTTGTTGCTGTAAAAGCAACATACTTCACGCAGTTATGGCACTCTGCGAATCACAGGTACATTTATTTGTTTATTTTGGGTTTTATAACTTTATTGAATACATGAATATCATATATATTTCAATTTTGCCTTCTTTGAAATATGAATAAATTTAGAATTTTTTATTTAGCTTTGTTAAAACTTGAGTTTAAGGCCGAACGGAATAAAAATCGAAAAGAACGGTTTTTTTAAAGGTAACGAACCGAAAACAATATTAATAGAAAATAAAACGGGTTAAAAGTATAAATTATATATAATAATAGGCGGGGTTAGGTTCTTGGGTAGGGGTGGTTTGGGGGGTTTAGGTTTTTGGTGGTGGGTTAAGTGGGGTTAGGTTTTTGGGTTGGGGTAGGGTGTATGGATGGCAAAATAACCCGAGCCCGACGGGTATACCCGAAACACGAGACATCCAAATCATTTACCCGAAAATTTTTAATTTTTATTTTTATTTTTATTTTCCCTTGACGAATGCTTACTAAAATTTCATTTTAGTAGGTTCATTATGCGGAAAATTAATATTTGTTTTGAAATATGTTGTTATATATATAAAAAAATAGAGTTATACAAAAGTACACGACATATGACCGATGGGTATTGACCGATACCCGCAAAATAACCTGCTGGAATGCCCGACGGGTAATTACCTGACACAAACCCGACGGGTAATGGGCCGGGTATAAGACATGATTTTAAAACCGGGTATGGGTTTGGGATTACCGATACCCGACCCGAACCCGACCCATTGCCATCCCTAGTGGGGTGGTGGGTTTAGGTTTTTGGGGTGAGTTAGGTTTTTGGGGTGGTACTACACATATGCAGCAGTATTACGTGTGGGGTGAGGTTAGGTTTTTTTTTTTTTGAACTAGGACGACGTGGGAAAGATGGTCTCTGAACCACTTTTTTAGTTTTTGATTTATATTTTAAGTTATGATTTTTTTTTTATTTTTTTTCTCTTTAATGAGTAGTTCTTTCATTAAAATTAGTTATCTTATGAACTCAACCCCACACACACACACACACACTAGGTTATAGCCCGTGTATACTCTATTCCCGACTTGAAATCCATAAAGGACTTTAAGGGAGATAAAAGAGGGGGCCCTAAAATGCCTCGGGACGACTGCACGTTACATCATAGCAGCACGACCAAATGGAGGCGGAAAGCCGGTTGGGCGCTAGCGATTTATAATACACTAATCTAATATGAATTAAATTAAGTTATGGGCTTTTCCCTTATTAGTAAAGTTGCTCGAGGCCGAAAAATGAGAATATGTAACATCCTAAAAATAGTAAATAAATAAATAATAACGCGAGCAGGATTGAATCGTCGAAAACTAAAGACGAAATGAATGAAAGGAAAATGGATAGGCTTGGGCTCGGCTCCAACGGGACGAGGGAAGCCCATGTATATAAGGATTAAGGCACCCTCACTCTCCCTGAACTCCACCATTTGCAAAACTTAGAAAGAGAAAGGAGAGCCCGGGTCTAGAGAGAGAAAGTAAATAAATCGGCTCAAAAGCTCGGGAATCATTGCTATCCATCTCAAGAACGTATAGCAACAATGAGGAAACGAAAACAGGTAACATTCATGTTCGAATCTGAGTTTTTAGTTAAGAAATGGGTTTTAGGGTTCTAATGGATTTTGAATCAAAAGATGACATTTTTACGTATGAAATCGCATAAAAAGCATGTATCTAACTTCATGGAAGCTAGATACAAGTTCTGAACGTAAAAAGATCGAAGCTTGAATCAAAAACGATGAAGATGATGAAAATCAGATGCATCGCCCGAAAAGTCGGATGCATGGCCGAAAAGGGGTTTTTGGCCGAAAAAGTGGTTCAGATAACAAAGATTTCGAACACTACATTTCGGACGAAAAGTGTTTCTAACATCCAATATTTCGATCAGAACATTTCGGTCGAAAAAAGTGATTCGAACACCAAAGATTTCGGGCAGTACATTTCGACCGAAAAGTGTTATGGTCAAGAAGTTTTCGATCAAAAGACTGGGGAATAAAGAATCTTTCCAGGTAACTAGTCTCCGGTAGAAAAAGATTTCGAACGAATTAGTTTTCGGTCGAAATATGGTTTTCGGGCATAGAGATTTCGGACAGGATTTGATACTAATGTGTCTAGTTCACCTAACTGTAAGAATAGAAATGTTAAGTGTCGGTTAGGTTCATTAGCTTATCTTGTATGACTTGATTATACAGATTGTGTGCGACCTTAACTGACACTCTAGAATCAGCTAATTGTATTCAGAAATCACCCGTCAGGTGAGTTCTATGTGCCCCTCTTTATGTTATGTGCAAATCATTTTAAATGTTTTGGGGCTGAGGTGTATACGCTAAATGCATAAGTGTTATGAATGTCAATGTGATCATACGTGATATATATACATATATGTATCAAAACGAATGAAGAACAAAGAATGAAACGTATGTTTACAAAGAATGAATGAAAGAATGACATAACGTAAATGAATAAAATCTTGTTTTATATTCTATATATTGAATGTTATGAATGTATGTAAACGTTATGGACGCTTCGATGACAACGGCTACTTCTGTAGACGGATGACCACGTGACTATTTTGCAACCGGGAAAAATACGTTCCTTCGCAAGCTAGGACGTACGAAAGACATTAATGGGCGGTCGAAGCAAATGCTTTAATAGTATAACGGTTGCATAAACAATAGCTCGTGTAGGAAACGGATGCCTTAGGGCAGACGGGCGAATATACGGACTACGACGGTAGGACGGTTAAGACGGACGGCCAAAGGTTTGCCGGACGGTTTAATGGCAGACGGTTTCTAGGACTGGATGAAACGCCCCAAAACGGGTACATCTCATAGTTGGCACACAACATAACAAACATAGTTCTTAAACCGGAAATCAGAATCTATTACAGCGGAAGTCTTTAATTCAAATCATTCATCAAACTATAACATGAAATATTGTCTATAACATGAACTATCAGGATTGGAAATGTCAGTCTTCAATACCGCAGCCCGATGTCCATGCTATCCAGCCCACATGGCTCTTTCACTTTTCTTTAGCTTTACCCTTTTTACCTGTCATGCATACTAAAAGTCAGCTAACGCTGGTGAGTTCTCTCTTTACTTTAAACTGTAAACTTTATCTTTGGTAGCTTAGTTTTATTAAAATAAAATAAGCTTTACTTTCACTTTCTTTGAAATAAACTTTTAACTATTACTTTAAAACTTTACAACGTTACAATTATAAATCTGTTACGTTACTATCTGTCATTAAAACTTTATCTTTAAGGAAACCCGTTAGGGTGTCCCACTGTACTCTGTCTATCATTTCACTTATACTTGACAAGTGACTTTATCATACTTTAACTATCACATATGGATCGTGGTCCGAGGACCAGATCCCTATATTGCTTACACCTCAGGGTAAGACTTTTACTTTAGCGCTGCCCACACCTCAGGGTGGGACTTTCTTTCTCGCTTGCACGTTAGTGCAAGACTCCTTTAGCATTGCTCACACCTCAGGGTGAGACTTTCTCGCTTACACCGAAGTGAAGACTCCTTTAGCATTGCTTACACCGAAGTGTAAGACTCCTTTAGCATTGCTTACACCGAAGTGTAAGACTCCTTTAGCATTGCTCACACCTCAGGGTGAGACTTCTACTTTAGCATGCCTGCAGGACTTTCTACTATGCAACTACTATGCAATGCAATTACACTATTACACAAATAGAAATGCAATCACATAACTTTCATATAGACAAATAACACATATTAACACATAAGCATATAACATGGTATTTGTCACTGTCACTGTCACTGTCACTGTCGAGCTGTACCGAAGTACGGCTCCTTTATCGTTCTTTCTTTAGCTCATTGTTATCTTTCAAAACTTGTTTAAAAGATAATACTATGCTCTTTTGTTCTTTATCTTTCATTTTATAACAATAACATTTTTATAAAATACTATACTTTGCCTTTCATTTTATAAAAATAACATTTTTATAAAATACTATACCAGTATGCATGCCAGCCCAAAACCATTAGGAAAAAGGGCAATAAGAACTCACCAGATGAATCGTTTCTGTTTACACCTAGCCGGTTCCTGAATGTCACTATGGTCACCCACAATCTGTATAATCAAGTCATAGGCGTAAGGCTGTGTTCCTAGGGGACACTTAGACATTACTAGGCTTGACTCAGATGTTTCGGGTCATGGTTTCATTATCGACACTAGGTAGTTTCGAGTCCTGGCTCCTTATCGAAACTATGTAGTTTCGAGCCCTGGCTTCTTATCGAAACTAAGTAGTTTCGAGTCACTGCTTCTTATCGAAACTAAGTAGTTTCGAGTCACTGCTTCTTATCGAAACTAAGTAGTTTCGAGTCGTATGACTTATATAAATTCTTAGTTAAGGTCTTGGGTCTATATCGAAACTATGGTAGTTTCGATGGGTCTGCCCCTGTCGAAACTAGGTAGTTTCGATAGATGCGTCCATATCGAAACTAGTAGTTTCGACTGTGCAGTCTTCTTCCCCAAACAGAACCCTAGATCTGGTCCCTTTGTTCTAATCGATCAAGCTTTGAACTTTTTACGTTCGAAATGTTCCATTTTCCCCCATGAACCCAAACCCGTGGTTTGTTTCCAGTTTCACACGTAAAAATCTAAACCTTTACTCGATTATTAACCCGAAACCCGGAAGTTACAAAAACTCAGATTTAGGCATAATAATTACCTGTTACAGCTTCCTTCTCGTTCCTTTATGCTCCAGAGATGTTGATTATTTGGGTTTTTATTTATTTTGGGATGTTACAAGTCTACCCCTCTTACGAAAGGTTTCGTCCTCGAAACCTGTTATAAGTCAAACAGGTGCGGGTACGACTCTTTCATTTCTGTCTCGGTTTCCCATGTAGCTTCCGACCCTTTACGATGCTTCCATTGTACTTTGACTAACTGTATCGCTTTATTCCGTAACCGCTTTTCTTTCCTGTCTAGTATGGCGACGGGTTCCTCGATGTAATTGAGGCTATTATCTATCTCGATGTCGTCAAGTGTCACGTGTGCCGATTCGTCGGCCAGGCACTTGCGCAAGTGCGACACGTGGAAGGTTGGGTGAATTCCACTCAGCTCATCAGGTAATTCTAACCGGTAAGCGACTTCACCAACCCGTGCTAGTATTTTGAAAGGCCCGACGAATCTTGGGCTTAACTTCCCTCTCTTTCTGAATCGAATGATCCCCTTCCAGGGAGATACTTTCAATAGTACTTGATCCCCGACCTTGAATTCGATTGGTCTTCGCCTTTTATCCGCGTAGGACTTTTGACGGTCCTGTGCAGCTTTCATTCTGGCCTTGATCTGGTCAATCTTTTCAGAGGTTGTTGTGACTACCTCTAAACTCCCCAACTCTTTCTGTCCTACCTCGCCCCAACAGACCGGGGTTCGACATCTTCTACCATACAACATTTCGTAAGGCGGCATACCAATAGTGGTGTGGTGGCTGTTGTTGTAGGAGAACTCTGCCAATGGTAGGTGACTATCCCAACTGCCACCAAAGTCTATAATGCATGCGCGGAGCATATCCTCTAACGTCTGGATGGTCCTTTCTGATTGACCATCCGTCTGTGGATGATAAGCCGTGCTGATGTTCAGTCTTGTACCCATTGACTCGTGAAATCTTTTCCAGAACCTCGATGTAAATCGGGTGTCCCGGTCAGATACAATTGATAACGGTACGCCATGTCGAGAGACAATTTCATTGATAAATACTTCTGCCAACTTCTCAGATGAATACGTTTCGCGAATTGGCAAGAAATGTGCACTCTTTGTCAGACGATCCACTATAACCCAAATCGTATCATGGCCTTTTGCTGTGCGGGGCAGCTTTGTAATAAAGTCCATGGTGATACGCTCCCACTTCCATTCGGGTATTTCCAGAGGCTGGATCTTCCCGTACGGTTTCTGATGCTCTGCTTTAACTTGTGAGCAAGTCAGACACTTGCTTACATATCCGGTCACATCATTCTTCATGTTAGGCCACCAATACTCTTTTTTCAAATCCTGGTACATTTTCGTGGTTCCTGGGTGGATGGAATATCGAGACTTATGGGCCTCGTCAAGTACTTTGGCCCTAAGCTCTCCGCCCTTCGGTACCCACATGCGACCACACCTGGTCCTCACTCCATGAGTGTTTAATTCTAACTTTGTCTGTTGACCGACCATTCTTTCTTTCTTTATGTTCTCTTCCTTTAGTGCTTCCTTTTGTGCTGCTTCTAGCTCTGTCATAAAATCTGGGGTTATCACTAACTGGTACGCTTTTACCCTAATAGGAGAACGATTCTCCTTACGACTTAGGGCATCAGCGACCACATTCGCCTTTCCCGGGTGGTATAGGATCTCACAGTCATAGTCTTTCAGCAATTCTAACCACCGCCTTTGCCGCATATTCAGGTCTTTCTGTTCGAAGAAATACTTCAAGCTCTTGTGATCCGAATAAATCGTGCATTTCACCCCGTAGAGGTAATGCCTCCAAATCTTTAACGCAAAAACAACTGCCGCGAGCTCCAAATCGTGAGTCGGGTAGTTAATTTCGTGGATCTTTAGCTGTCGTGACGCATACGCGATCACCTTTCCCCTCTGCATCAAAACACACCCTAACCCTTGTCCCGATGCGTCAGAATATACCACCAGGTCCTCGTTACCGTCGGGTAGTGCTAACACTGGGGCTTGGGTCAACTTCTTCTTTAACTCTTCAAATGCTTTGGACTGAGCCTGACCCCATTCGTACTTTACTTCTTTACGTGTCAACTTTGTCAGTGGCGAAGCTATTCTCGAGAAGTCCTGAATGAACCTTCGATAGTAACCTGCCAATCCCAGAAAACTCCGAATCTCGGTTGGCGTCTTCGGGGTTTCCCATTCCTGTACTGCCTCTATCTTAGCCGGGTCAACCATAATGCCGTCTGCGTTGATAACGTGACCTAAGAATTGGACTTCCTTAAGCCAGAACGCGCATTTGGAGAACTTGGCATACAACTTTTCTTTTTGTAGCGTCTCTAGTACTTCTCGAAGATGACAAGCATGATCACCTTCACTTTTCGAATAAATGAGTATGTCGTCTATAAACACTATCACCGACCTATCTAGCATCGGTCTACACACCTGGTTCATCATACTCATGAATGCTGCCGGAGCGTTCGTCAAGCCGAAAGACATCACGCGAAACTCGTAATGCCCATAACGCGTGCGAAACGCTGTCTTAGGTATGTCCTCTTCTCTTACCTTTAACTGATGATATCCCGACCGCAGATCGATCTTGGAGAACCATCTGGCGCCCTGTAGTTGGTCGAACAGATCATCGATCCTTGGTAGCGGATATTTGTTCTTTACTGTACGCTTGTTCAACTCTCTGTAGTCGATGCACATTCTCATGGCACCATCTTTCTTCTTTACGAACAGAACCGGAGCACCCCATGGAGAAATGCTTGGTCTGATGAATCCTCTATCCAAAAGTTCTTCCAACTGTACCATCAGCTCTTTCATCTCCAGAGGTGCAAGTCGGTACGGTGCTTTAGCCACGGGATGGGCACCTGGCACTAAGTCTATCTGGAACTCTGTCTCCCGGTCAGGTGGTAACCCAGGCAACTCCTCAGGAAACACCCCCGGAAAATTACATACAACTGGTACGTCTTTTAACTCTCTCACCTTTACATCATTGTCTATCACATAGGCCAGGTAGGCCTCGCATCCGCGCCCTATATACTTCTCTGCCTTTATCATTGATATGACGTTCGTTAGTGAACCGTCGCGATCCCCGTACACCAAAACCTCGCCACCGTCTGGAGCTTTGAGCTGAACTATCTTTCGTCTACATATTATCCGGGCTTCGTTGGCAGCTAACCAATCCATACCCAAAACTATATCGAATCCTCCCAAGGTCATAACATACAACCTAACTGGGAATCTATGGCCATGAATCTTTATCGTGCAATTATCTACCAATTCACTTACTATCGTGGTCTTGCCCACTGCGGTTTCCACATTAAAGGCCTGCTCTACTCTAGTAACTTTGCATTTCATTCTTTTACACTTAGAAGATGATATAAAACTCCTACTGGCACCCGAATCAAATAATACTGAAACATAAGTGTGGTCAAGGATGAACGTACCTGACACAACATCTGGGTCTCCCCTAGCCTCCTCCTGTGTCAGTGCATACGCCCGGGTCCTTGCCTTCGGCTTCTCAGGTTCTTTACCCTTCTCGGTGCCAGTAGCCTTGGGTTTCCGACAGTCTTTGGCCATGTGGCCAGGTATCCCGCAGTTATAACAAGACTGTGCCCCGGGACACTCTCGAGAGTAGTGTCCGGTCTTTCCGCACCTATAGCACATATTTAACCCAACTCGGCACTCGCCCGAGTGCTTCCTGCCACACTTAGCACATTCAACCCCATCTTCAATCCTCAGTTTCTTCGTCTCCGGCCCCGCCCACACTTTAGCTGGCCGTTTAACGACATTGGTCACTTTCTTCTCAATAGGCAGTGGGTCTGCGGATTCGAAGTCATCATAAACTATCCCAGCAAGTGATACCACAGATTCAAAACTCGTGGGAGCATTAGCTTTCACGTGCACACGGACTTTCTGTGGTAGTCCCTTGATGTAGTACTTAATCCTCTTTTCCTCAGTGTCCACCAGATGTGGAACCAGCTGAGCCAACTCTTGATATTTGGAGGTATACTGGCGATGAGTCATACTACCAGCACAGAGCCCCAGAAATTCCCTCTCAACTCTGTCAATCTCGTTCTGCGGGCAGAACTTAGTGATTAGCAGCTTTTTCATGTCGTCCCATTTCATCTTTTTCATCTCAGCAGAAGACTTGATTCTTTCGATCGATCTCCACCAGCTTAATGCCTCATTAGTGAATGAGTGAGCGGCAAACTTGACTGCTTGATCATCACGGCACTCACTAATGTTGATCACCCCATTCATTCTCTCTATCCACTCAAAAGTGGCAACAGCATCTTTCCGTCCATCATACTTCGGTGGGTCACACCCCCGAAAGGACTTATAGTTGCAACCCCGGGTTGCCATTTCATAATCAGAATCATCACTGTCAGTGACTCCAAGTCTCTTGCTGCTTTCCTCTTTCGTTTCTTTCTTCCCTATATTAAACTCTTTAAGGGCCTCGCCCAATGCTTCCGGTAGAACTTTCTTCAAGATTGAAGTAACCTCTGCCGCTATAGCTTCTTTCACAATCGGTTCCAACTCAAGCGCCTCATTAGGGGCATCGTTAGGAGCCGACACATGGTTCCCACTATCATTATGCTCCACATGCACCGATTCAGCTTCGTTGCGGGAGTGCTCACTTTCTTCAGGACGGTTCCGGTTACCTGGAGGTCGGCCTCGACGACCAGTACGACCCCCAGTGCGACCTCCTCTCTTTGCTCTAGCCATTTAGTGTCTACTGTGAACAAAGATAGCTCGTGTTATCAAGATAGGTAACAATTTAGAACACCTCGAGTACTGTAAATTACTAATTACAGAGACCGGTATGAAATTACTAATTTACTTTACTACTCGGGTTCTGAACATTTCCTTTCCGAGTAACATTTGCATCCAAGTTCAGAGTTTCTACTATAAGGCACGTACTATCTACTGTCTACTGTCTGTGCTAAGGCATGTACTATGTACTATTTATGCTAAAGCATCTACTTTCTGCTATCTGTACTAAGGCGTTATTGTCTATGTTCTATGTAAGGACATTGACTACCTTCTGTCTACTATCTTTCCATGGACGGGCTGCTCCGACTGACATTCCTTTCCTTCCTTTGCTTTGTCCCATTCTCAGTTTAAGTTCAGACATTATCGCAAATGTCTGAATCTCTCAAACTATGGCTCTGATACCAACTTGAAACGCCCCAAAACGGGTACATCTCATAGTTGGCACACAACATAACAAACATAGTTCTTAAACCGGAAATCAGAATCTATTACAGCGGAAGTCTTTAATTCAAATCATTCATCAAACTATAACATGAAATATTGTCTATAACATGAACTATCAGGATTGGAAATGTCAGTCTTCAATACCGCAGCCCGATGTCCATGCTATCCAGCCCACATGGCTCTTTCACTTTTCTTTAGCTTTACCCTTTTTACCTGTCATGCATACTAAAAGTCAGCTAACGCTGGTGAGTTCTCTCTTTACTTTAAACTGTAAACTTTATCTTTGGTAGCTTAGTTTTATTAAAATAAAATAAGCTTTACTTTCACTTTCTTTGAAATAAACTTTTAACTATTACTTTAAAACTTTACAACGTTACAATTATAAATCTGTTACGTTACTATCTGTCATTAAAACTTTATCTTTAAGGAAACCCGTTAGGGTGTCCCACTGTACTCTGTCTATCATTTCACTTATACTTGACAAGTGACTTTATCATACTTTAACTATCACATATGGATCGTGGTCCGAGGACCAGATCCCTATATTGCTTACACCTCAGGGTAAGACTTTTACTTTAGCGCTGCCCACACCTCAGGGTGGGACTTTCTTTCTCGCTTGCACGTTAGTGCAAGACTCCTTTAGCATTGCTCACACCTCAGGGTGAGACTTTCTCGCTTACACCGAAGTGAAGACTCCTTTAGCATTGCTTACACCGAAGTGTAAGACTCCTTTAGCATTGCTTACACCGAAGTGTAAGACTCCTTTAGCATTGCTCACACCTCAGGGTGAGACTTCTACTTTAGCATGCCTGCAGGACTTTCTACTATGCAACTACTATGCAATGCAATTACACTATTACACAAATAGAAATGCAATCACATAACTTTCATATAGACAAATAACACATATTAACACATAAGCATATAACATGGTATTTGTCACTGTCACTGTCACTGTCACTGTCGAGCTGTACCGAAGTACGGCTCCTTTATCGTTCTTTCTTTAGCTCATTGTTATCTTTCAAAACTTGTTTAAAAGATAATACTATGCTCTTTTGTTCTTTATCTTTCATTTTATAACAATAACATTTTTATAAAATACTATACTTTGCCTTTCATTTTATAAAAATAACATTTTTATAAAATACTATACCAGTATGCATGCCAGCCCAAAACCATTAGGAAAAAGGGCAATAAGAACTCACCAGATGAATCGTTTCTGTTTACACCTAGCCGGTTCCTGAATGTCACTATGGTCACCCACAATCTGTATAATCAAGTCATAGGCGTAAGGCTGTGTTCCTAGGGGACACTTAGACATTACTAGGCTTGACTCAGATGTTTCGGGTCATGGTTTCATTATCGACACTAGGTAGTTTCGAGTCCTGGCTCCTTATCGAAACTATGTAGTTTCGAGCCCTGGCTTCTTATCGAAACTAAGTAGTTTCGAGTCACTGCTTCTTATCGAAACTAAGTAGTTTCGAGTCACTGCTTCTTATCGAAACTAAGTAGTTTCGAGTCGTATGACTTATATAAATTCTTAGTTAAGGTCTTGGGTCTATATCGAAACTATGGTAGTTTCGATGGGTCTGCCCCTGTCGAAACTAGGTAGTTTCGATAGATGCGTCCATATCGAAACTAGTAGTTTCGACTGTGCAGTCTTCTTCCCCAAACAGAACCCTAGATCTGGTCCCTTTGTTCTAATCGATCAAGCTTTGAACTTTTTACGTTCGAAATGTTCCATTTTCCCCCATGAACCCAAACCCGTGGTTTGTTTCCAGTTTCACACGTAAAAATCTAAACCTTTACTCGATTATTAACCCGAAACCCGGAAGTTACAAAAACTCAGATTTAGGCATAATAATTACCTGTTACAGCTTCCTTCTCGTTCCTTTATGCTCCAGAGATGTTGATTATTTGGGTTTTTATTTATTTTGGGATGTTACAAGTCTACCCCTCTTACGAAAGGTTTCGTCCTCGAAACCTGTTATAAGTCAAACAGGTGCGGGTACGACTCTTTCATTTCTGTCTCGGTTTCCCATGTAGCTTCCGACCCTTTACGATGCTTCCATTGTACTTTGACTAACTGTATCGCTTTATTCCGTAACCGCTTTTCTTTCCTGTCTAGTATGGCGACGGGTTCCTCGATGTAATTGAGGCTATTATCTATCTCGATGTCGTCAAGTGTCACGTGTGCCGATTCGTCGGCCAGGCACTTGCGCAAGTGCGACACGTGGAAGGTTGGGTGAATTCCACTCAGCTCATCAGGTAATTCTAACCGGTAAGCGACTTCACCAACCCGTGCTAGTATTTTGAAAGGCCCGACGAATCTTGGGCTTAACTTCCCTCTCTTTCTGAATCGAATGATCCCCTTCCAGGGAGATACTTTCAATAGTACTTGATCCCCGACCTTGAATTCGATTGGTCTTCGCCTTTTATCCGCGTAGGACTTTTGACGGTCCTGTGCAGCTTTCATTCTGGCCTTGATCTGGTCAATCTTTTCAGAGGTTGTTGTGACTACCTCTAAACTCCCCAACTCTTTCTGTCCTACCTCGCCCCAACAGACCGGGGTTCGACATCTTCTACCATACAACATTTCGTAAGGCGGCATACCAATAGTGGTGTGGTGGCTGTTGTTGTAGGAGAACTCTGCCAATGGTAGGTGACTATCCCAACTGCCACCAAAGTCTATAATGCATGCGCGGAGCATATCCTCTAACGTCTGGATGGTCCTTTCTGATTGACCATCCGTCTGTGGATGATAAGCCGTGCTGATGTTCAGTCTTGTACCCATTGACTCGTGAAATCTTTTCCAGAACCTCGATGTAAATCGGGTGTCCCGGTCAGATACAATTGATAACGGTACGCCATGTCGAGAGACAATTTCATTGATAAATACTTCTGCCAACTTCTCAGATGAATACGTTTCGCGAATTGGCAAGAAATGTGCACTCTTTGTCAGACGATCCACTATAACCCAAATCGTATCATGGCCTTTTGCTGTGCGGGGCAGCTTTGTAATAAAGTCCATGGTGATACGCTCCCACTTCCATTCGGGTATTTCCAGAGGCTGGATCTTCCCGTACGGTTTCTGATGCTCTGCTTTAACTTGTGAGCAAGTCAGACACTTGCTTACATATCCGGTCACATCATTCTTCATGTTAGGCCACCAATACTCTTTTTTCAAATCCTGGTACATTTTCGTGGTTCCTGGGTGGATGGAATATCGAGACTTATGGGCCTCGTCAAGTACTTTGGCCCTAAGCTCTCCGCCCTTCGGTACCCACATGCGACCACACCTGGTCCTCACTCCATGAGTGTTTAATTCTAACTTTGTCTGTTGACCGACCATTCTTTCTTTCTTTATGTTCTCTTCCTTTAGTGCTTCCTTTTGTGCTGCTTCTAGCTCTGTCATAAAATCTGGGGTTATCACTAACTGGTACGCTTTTACCCTAATAGGAGAACGATTCTCCTTACGACTTAGGGCATCAGCGACCACATTCGCCTTTCCCGGGTGGTATAGGATCTCACAGTCATAGTCTTTCAGCAATTCTAACCACCGCCTTTGCCGCATATTCAGGTCTTTCTGTTCGAAGAAATACTTCAAGCTCTTGTGATCCGAATAAATCGTGCATTTCACCCCGTAGAGGTAATGCCTCCAAATCTTTAACGCAAAAACAACTGCCGCGAGCTCCAAATCGTGAGTCGGGTAGTTAATTTCGTGGATCTTTAGCTGTCGTGACGCATACGCGATCACCTTTCCCCTCTGCATCAAAACACACCCTAACCCTTGTCCCGATGCGTCAGAATATACCACCAGGTCCTCGTTACCGTCGGGTAGTGCTAACACTGGGGCTTGGGTCAACTTCTTCTTTAACTCTTCAAATGCTTTGGACTGAGCCTGACCCCATTCGTACTTTACTTCTTTACGTGTCAACTTTGTCAGTGGCGAAGCTATTCTCGAGAAGTCCTGAATGAACCTTCGATAGTAACCTGCCAATCCCAGAAAACTCCGAATCTCGGTTGGCGTCTTCGGGGTTTCCCATTCCTGTACTGCCTCTATCTTAGCCGGGTCAACCATAATGCCGTCTGCGTTGATAACGTGACCTAAGAATTGGACTTCCTTAAGCCAGAACGCGCATTTGGAGAACTTGGCATACAACTTTTCTTTTTGTAGCGTCTCTAGTACTTCTCGAAGATGACAAGCATGATCACCTTCACTTTTCGAATAAATGAGTATGTCGTCTATAAACACTATCACCGACCTATCTAGCATCGGTCTACACACCTGGTTCATCATACTCATGAATGCTGCCGGAGCGTTCGTCAAGCCGAAAGACATCACGCGAAACTCGTAATGCCCATAACGCGTGCGAAACGCTGTCTTAGGTATGTCCTCTTCTCTTACCTTTAACTGATGATATCCCGACCGCAGATCGATCTTGGAGAACCATCTGGCGCCCTGTAGTTGGTCGAACAGATCATCGATCCTTGGTAGCGGATATTTGTTCTTTACTGTACGCTTGTTCAACTCTCTGTAGTCGATGCACATTCTCATGGCACCATCTTTCTTCTTTACGAACAGAACCGGAGCACCCCATGGAGAAATGCTTGGTCTGATGAATCCTCTATCCAAAAGTTCTTCCAACTGTACCATCAGCTCTTTCATCTCCAGAGGTGCAAGTCGGTACGGTGCTTTAGCCACGGGATGGGCACCTGGCACTAAGTCTATCTGGAACTCTGTCTCCCGGTCAGGTGGTAACCCAGGCAACTCCTCAGGAAACACCCCCGGAAAATTACATACAACTGGTACGTCTTTTAACTCTCTCACCTTTACATCATTGTCTATCACATAGGCCAGGTAGGCCTCGCATCCGCGCCCTATATACTTCTCTGCCTTTATCATTGATATGACGTTCGTTAGTGAACCGTCGCGATCCCCGTACACCAAAACCTCGCCACCGTCTGGAGCTTTGAGCTGAACTATCTTTCGTCTACATATTATCCGGGCTTCGTTGGCAGCTAACCAATCCATACCCAAAACTATATCGAATCCTCCCAAGGTCATAACATACAACCTAACTGGGAATCTATGGCCATGAATCTTTATCGTGCAATTATCTACCAATTCACTTACTATCGTGGTCTTGCCCACTGCGGTTTCCACATTAAAGGCCTGCTCTACTCTAGTAACTTTGCATTTCATTCTTTTACACTTAGAAGATGATATAAAACTCCTACTGGCACCCGAATCAAATAATACTGAAACATAAGTGTGGTCAAGGATGAACGTACCTGACACAACATCTGGGTCTCCCCTAGCCTCCTCCTGTGTCAGTGCATACGCCCGGGTCCTTGCCTTCGGCTTCTCAGGTTCTTTACCCTTCTCGGTGCCAGTAGCCTTGGGTTTCCGACAGTCTTTGGCCATGTGGCCAGGTATCCCGCAGTTATAACAAGACTGTGCCCCGGGACACTCTCGAGAGTAGTGTCCGGTCTTTCCGCACCTATAGCACATATTTAACCCAACTCGGCACTCGCCCGAGTGCTTCCTGCCACACTTAGCACATTCAACCCCATCTTCAATCCTCAGTTTCTTCGTCTCCGGCCCCGCCCACACTTTAGCTGGCCGTTTAACGACATTGGTCACTTTCTTCTCAATAGGCAGTGGGTCTGCGGATTCGAAGTCATCATAAACTATCCCAGCAAGTGATACCACAGATTCAAAACTCGTGGGAGCATTAGCTTTCACGTGCACACGGACTTTCTGTGGTAGTCCCTTGATGTAGTACTTAATCCTCTTTTCCTCAGTGTCCACCAGATGTGGAACCAGCTGAGCCAACTCTTGATATTTGGAGGTATACTGGCGATGAGTCATACTACCAGCACAGAGCCCCAGAAATTCCCTCTCAACTCTGTCAATCTCGTTCTGCGGGCAGAACTTAGTGATTAGCAGCTTTTTCATGTCGTCCCATTTCATCTTTTTCATCTCAGCAGAAGACTTGATTCTTTCGATCGATCTCCACCAGCTTAATGCCTCATTAGTGAATGAGTGAGCGGCAAACTTGACTGCTTGATCATCACGGCACTCACTAATGTTGATCACCCCATTCATTCTCTCTATCCACTCAAAAGTGGCAACAGCATCTTTCCGTCCATCATACTTCGGTGGGTCACACCCCCGAAAGGACTTATAGTTGCAACCCCGGGTTGCCATTTCATAATCAGAATCATCACTGTCAGTGACTCCAAGTCTCTTGCTGCTTTCCTCTTTCGTTTCTTTCTTCCCTATATTAAACTCTTTAAGGGCCTCGCCCAATGCTTCCGGTAGAACTTTCTTCAAGATTGAAGTAACCTCTGCCGCTATAGCTTCTTTCACAATCGGTTCCAACTCAAGCGCCTCATTAGGGGCATCGTTAGGAGCCGACACATGGTTCCCACTATCATTATGCTCCACATGCACCGATTCAGCTTCGTTGCGGGAGTGCTCACTTTCTTCAGGACGGTTCCGGTTACCTGGAGGTCGGCCTCGACGACCAGTACGACCCCCAGTGCGACCTCCTCTCTTTGCTCTAGCCATTTAGTGTCTACTGTGAACAAAGATAGCTCGTGTTATCAAGATAGGTAACAATTTAGAACACCTCGAGTACTGTAAATTACTAATTACAGAGACCGGTATGAAATTACTAATTTACTTTACTACTCGGGTTCTGAACATTTCCTTTCCGAGTAACATTTGCATCCAAGTTCAGAGTTTCTACTATAAGGCACGTACTATCTACTGTCTACTGTCTGTGCTAAGGCATGTACTATGTACTATTTATGCTAAAGCATCTACTTTCTGCTATCTGTACTAAGGCGTTATTGTCTATGTTCTATGTAAGGACATTGACTACCTTCTGTCTACTATCTTTCCATGGACGGGCTGCTCCGACTGACATTCCTTTCCTTCCTTTGCTTTGTCCCATTCTCAGTTTAAGTTCAGACATTATCGCAAATGTCTGAATCTCTCAAACTATGGCTCTGATACCAACTTGAAACGCCCCAAAACGGGTACATCTCATAGTTGGCACACAACATAACAAACATAGTTCTTAAACCGGAAATCAGAATCTATTACAGCGGAAGTCTTTAATTCAAATCATTCATCAAACTATAACATGAAATATTGTCTATAACATGAACTATCAGGATTGGAAATGTCAGTCTTCAATACCGCAGCCCGATGTCCATGCTATCCAGCCCACATGGCTCTTTCACTTTTCTTTAGCTTTACCCTTTTTACCTGTCATGCATACTAAAAGTCAGCTAACGCTGGTGAGTTCTCTCTTTACTTTAAACTGTAAACTTTATCTTTGGTAGCTTAGTTTTATTAAAATAAAATAAGCTTTACTTTCACTTTCTTTGAAATAAACTTTTAACTATTACTTTAAAACTTTACAACGTTACAATTATAAATCTGTTACGTTACTATCTGTCATTAAAACTTTATCTTTAAGGAAACCCGTTAGGGTGTCCCACTGTACTCTGTCTATCATTTCACTTATACTTGACAAGTGACTTTATCATACTTTAACTATCACATATGGATCGTGGTCCGAGGACCAGATCCCTATATTGCTTACACCTCAGGGTAAGACTTTTACTTTAGCGCTGCCCACACCTCAGGGTGGGACTTTCTTTCTCGCTTGCACGTTAGTGCAAGACTCCTTTAGCATTGCTCACACCTCAGGGTGAGACTTTCTCGCTTACACCGAAGTGAAGACTCCTTTAGCATTGCTTACACCGAAGTGTAAGACTCCTTTAGCATTGCTTACACCGAAGTGTAAGACTCCTTTAGCATTGCTCACACCTCAGGGTGAGACTTCTACTTTAGCATGCCTGCAGGACTTTCTACTATGCAACTACTATGCAATGCAATTACACTATTACACAAATAGAAATGCAATCACATAACTTTCATATAGACAAATAACACATATTAACACATAAGCATATAACATGGTATTTGTCACTGTCACTGTCACTGTCACTGTCGAGCTGTACCGAAGTACGGCTCCTTTATCGTTCTTTCTTTAGCTCATTGTTATCTTTCAAAACTTGTTTAAAAGATAATACTATGCTCTTTTGTTCTTTATCTTTCATTTTATAACAATAACATTTTTATAAAATACTATACTTTGCCTTTCATTTTATAAAAATAACATTTTTATAAAATACTATACCAGTATGCATGCCAGCCCAAAACCATTAGGAAAAAGGGCAATAAGAACTCACCAGATGAATCGTTTCTGTTTACACCTAGCCGGTTCCTGAATGTCACTATGGTCACCCACAATCTGTATAATCAAGTCATAGGCGTAAGGCTGTGTTCCTAGGGGACACTTAGACATTACTAGGCTTGACTCAGATGTTTCGGGTCATGGTTTCATTATCGACACTAGGTAGTTTCGAGTCCTGGCTCCTTATCGAAACTATGTAGTTTCGAGCCCTGGCTTCTTATCGAAACTAAGTAGTTTCGAGTCACTGCTTCTTATCGAAACTAAGTAGTTTCGAGTCACTGCTTCTTATCGAAACTAAGTAGTTTCGAGTCGTATGACTTATATAAATTCTTAGTTAAGGTCTTGGGTCTATATCGAAACTATGGTAGTTTCGATGGGTCTGCCCCTGTCGAAACTAGGTAGTTTCGATAGATGCGTCCATATCGAAACTAGTAGTTTCGACTGTGCAGTCTTCTTCCCCAAACAGAACCCTAGATCTGGTCCCTTTGTTCTAATCGATCAAGCTTTGAACTTTTTACGTTCGAAATGTTCCATTTTCCCCCATGAACCCAAACCCGTGGTTTGTTTCCAGTTTCACACGTAAAAATCTAAACCTTTACTCGATTATTAACCCGAAACCCGGAAGTTACAAAAACTCAGATTTAGGCATAATAATTACCTGTTACAGCTTCCTTCTCGTTCCTTTATGCTCCAGAGATGTTGAGCAACAAACCTCGAGACTTTGAGCTTGATCCGAGCTTTCTCTCTCTAGACGATCTCTCTCTCTCTCTCTAAAGTTCTTGCGCAGGAAGAAATGAAGGACACAGGAGGAAATGGCTACTGATTAGAAGGGTTCTTCTCGGTTTTCGGGCCCATGGGCCGGCCCCTAGCCAAGCCCACCTTCCTTTTTCTTTTATTTGGGTTTTTATTTATTTTGGGATGTTACACTGGACGAGTAAAGGGGCTACATCGGTAGCTTTATGGCGTATGTCTTTGTGACATACGTAGTAAAAGACGGGTTGATCACCCTTATATGTATGACCAATGAATGTTAATGAATGAAAAGATGAATACATATATATGTACTCGCATATGAACGACAAATGAAGGTTTATGATGTGTTAATGTGTATTTATATATTTATACATATTTTTAAAGAAATAATGTTCATACCTAGTTGTTTTAAACTAGAACTCACCAGCGTTAGCTGACTTTTAGTATACACTTCAGGTAGCAAGAAGAAAGGACGTGCGAAGGCGTGAAGGCTACCCGGCATGAGACTGACATCCCACTTCTATTTATATTAAGATAATGCTTATGTTTAATTGTTAAGACTTCCGCTGCTATGTTATGTACTTGAATGATAATTGCTTCCGCTGTGTTGAATGTTTTTAATTTATGATTCAGTATCGATGACTATGTTTATAAGTAAATCCAACAAGTAAGGTCACCCTGAAAAAGGGCCTTACAGAATACAATCTAGAAGATCTGGTCGAATGGTAGAAGAATCTATGGATTTGTTAGGAACGGGGTATACACATAATCAATAGGATAAATAAATGTATACATTTTATTATAAATTAAATTACTTATTACAAATATTATATAATACATAAAAGTTACAATTAATTTAACAATCTTCAAATACTTCTTTTATACGAAAGTTACAATTAATTTAACAACCTCCAAATACTTCTTTTATACATTAAATGTTTTATTTGTAAGTCAATCTATTCGACGGTCAAAAATATAGTCCAACTCATATAGGCTCGTTTTTTAAGTAATTGGGTTAAAATTAACACATATACGTCAACTCCGTAACCAACATGACACATTTAACCTGTCAAATATATAGTCAAACCAATATAGGCCTGTTTTAAGTATGTAGCTTGAAAATAACAAATATACTACAATTTCTTAACCAACTTGATTCATTCGACCCGTTATAGATATAGTCTAACCAATATAAGACCGTTTTAAAGTAATGGGCTGAAAATAACAAATATATGACAACTCCTTAACCAACTTGATTCATTCGACCCGTCAAAGATATAGTCTAACCCATAGAGGCCTATTTTAAAATAAATAGGTAGAAATTAACACATATGCTCAATTGCAATCCTTTTAACTACTCATTCGCCTTCTCATTGTCAAGCTTCCTTTTCTTTGTTTCATTAATAGCTTCACAATCTCTTAGTTCTTTTTCACGATCTTCTAACAGCAACTTTTTTTGTTCATGCTTAATTGCAATCCTTTTAAGGTGCTTATTTTCTCCTCTTATTGGATCATTTTTTTCACTAAATAAATATTACAAATTAAATTAAGAAACAAAGGATTACACATATAATTGTAACTTCAAGAAACAATCTAAACACTAATACATGTATTAAATTCCTCAATCATCACTTTTTTTTCTTTCATAACAATGGCCATACGCAAATATATTTTGCTAATTTCCCTCTTGATTTCTTCGCTTCTTTTATTCATTTCATCTATTAAAGTTTTTGAACTCATAATTAGCTAAGAACCTTCATATTCATTATTCACCCCTTCATATTCGTTCTTTACCTTCAAGTCTTCAACGTCCAAATTGCCGGTCAATATAAGCTTATAAGCTTTTTTCGTATTTTTTTCAACATCCAAATTGCCGGTAATATTATTATTTGTTATTATTATTATTACTACTATTGCTATTGCTATTGCTATTGCTATCACCAATCTCAACAAAGTAGTGTACATCCTAATTAGTTTTAGTATAAGTATATAATAGCAATAGTAATAGCAATAATAATAATAATAAGTAATAATAATATTACTGTCAATTTGGACGTTGAAAAAAAAATATGAAAAAGCTTATATTGACCGGCAATTTGGACGTTGAAGACTTGAAGGTGAAGAATGAATATGAAGGGGTGAAGAATGAATATGAAGGTTTTTTGAAGACTCTTTCTGATATTCAGCAAGAAGATGAAACAAAAAACTCATAGCTAATTAAGAGTTCAAAAACTTTAATAGATGAAATGAATAAAAGAAGCAAAGAAATCGAGAGGGAAATTAGCAAATAGATTTATGTATGGCCACTGTTATGAAAGAAAAAGAAGAGATGACTGAGGAATTTAATACATGTATTAGCGTTTAGATTGTTTCTTGAAGTTACAACTATATTTGTAATCCTTTGTTTCTTAATTTAATTTGTAATATTTATTTAGTTAAAAAAATGATACAAGAAGAGGAGAAAGTAAACACCTTAAAAGGATTGCAACTAAGCATGAACAAAAAAAGTTGCTGTTAGAAGATCGTAAAAAGGAACTAAGAGATCGTGAAGCTATTAATGAAAAAAAAAGGAAGCTTGACAATGAGAAGGCGAAAGAGTATTTTAAAAGGATTGCAATTGAGCATGAACAAAGAAAGATGTTTAAAAGGATTGCAATTGAGCATATGTGAAATTTCTACCCATTTATTTTAAAATGGGCTTTTATGGGTTAGACTATATCTTTGACGTAGAGGTGCACAAATCGGTTTTTCTACCCGAACTGCTTTAAACCAACCCGAACTGGTTTAGTCAACGCTTGGTCAAAACCGGTTTGCCCATAAACCGGTTCGGGTTAACCCGGTTTGGAGGCAAGGAAATCTCTAACCTATTAAACCGGTTAGAGTCGAGTTGTACCTGGTTTGTGTGTTAAACCTGTTTATATAAAAAAAACAAAAAATATCATTAAAATTCCATATATTTAATAAAAACTCAAAAAAAAAATATAACAAATATATAAACATAAAGTTCTACGTTTATTGATATTCGAAAAGTTCAAAAATTACAAAACATTACAAGATAAAATTATAAAGTGGGAAAACATTACAAATGACAATATATTTTTTTTTATTTTTTATATAAACATAAAGTTCTACGTTTATTCATCGGTTCTATCATTTTTGTAAAAAGAATGCTTTTATTTTTAAGTTCATACAACTTGTTAGCCATTAAATATATTTGTTTTAAAGTTAATGGACTTGTGGGATAATAAACATTGGATAAAAAAGTGGTGGCGGTTTTGAAAACTTCAAGCAATTCGGTTACGTATTTTAAAATGTCCCAACTCATAGACGGAAACGAGAGAATTTTACGACGAGGTTTTGAGTAAAGCATTTCATGAAATATTTCTAAAGTTTCTCTTTGTCGTAAAGCGCTATGAAACATATTATGAGTCGAGTTTCATCTTGTCTCGACGTCCCAATTCGGACCTAAAAGATTATTCTTTCATGACAAAATCTAATATAATCATGGTATCTTTTTTTGCTATTAAAAATATCTTTAAGCATTACTCTAAAAACATTTGTTAAGTTTGAAACCTCTTCAATTGCAAGCCCGGCTTGCACCGCCAAGTTAATAATGTGTGCAACACATTGCCTATGGAAAAAACGCCGTTGCAAACCGGTTTATATTTCATTTTTAGTTTTTGAACCGCATTTGTATTATTAGATGCATTATCAAAAGACATTGAAAAAATTTTATTTTGTAATTTAAATTCGGTTATAACACCATTTAATATATAAAATAAGTTTTCGTCGGGGTGTGGATATTCAAACAAGTCAAACGCGATTGTACGCTTCATCATTTGCCACGTTTTGGGATCAGCCCAATGCGCGGTAACGCAAAAGTACGAATCGGGTATACCATGTGATCCGACCAAACATCGGTGGTTAAGTTTACACCGGTTTCCAAATTTTCAAATCCTAAAATTAATTCTTTTTTTTCTTTTTTCCACATTTTTATACAATCTTGTCTAAGGGTTGTGCGACTTACTTGATGATAACATGGTTGGAGTGTCTCTTGAATCATCCTTGTCAAGCGCGGATTGTCAAAGTGGTTGAACGGCAATCCTTCTTGAATCACTAACTTCGCCATTAGATCTTGAACAATATTTGGATCAAAGTTCCAAATTCCTCCTTTGGGTGTCATCGAGGCTTGACCTTCACTTGGATTTCTCTTCAAGGACGGACAAGATTTTTTCCATATGAATTCTCAAACTAGTGTTTCAATCTTTCCCCAAAAACGCACCACACATCTTGCAACGAGCAGCGTTTTTTGTTAAATGGGTTTTTGTTAAATGGGTTTTTGAGTAAATGGGTTTTTGTTGTTATTTTCAAGCTATATATTTGACAGGTTAAATGTGTCAAATTGATTACGGAGTTGACGTATACGTGTTAATTTTAACCCATTTATTTTAAAACGAACCCATTTACTCCAAGTAGTGTATCTAAGGCCTCCCTAGAATGATATTATAACAAGACAAAGAATCTATTATGCAAAATGTTTGTATAGTATTTACCCATTTGATATAAATCGGTAGCTTTAGCTCTCCGACTGTGTTTTTGACTTATCTGCTGAATCCTACTAGTACTGCAGACTTGGAGATAATCTTAGAATCCGGGATCCCCATTATTTTTATGACATCATGCTGAATGATGTTCACAGAGCTTCCTCTGTCGACTATGAAGTTAACTCGGTCGATATATTGGTGATATATCACCGATATATCGGTTATCGGTCATAGGCTAGTATATCGGTTTAAAATATCAGTAATAATATCGTTCTCGAGAATATCGGCCTAGATAACCGATATATCTCCAAAATTTGGAGTCTTAAATATTGGTTATATCACCGATATTCTCGGTTAGGACCAAATCGAGCAAGTAGAACGAATTCTTACCTTATTTCAAAGCATAATCGAACCACCTGTGTCTTCATTGTGGGAAATCAATCCAGCAATCCAAGATTTCGAATCCAATCGATCTGATTTAGGAGCTAGTGAGCGTGGAGGCAGAGGGGGAACGACGTATAATGAACGGAGTGGAGGGATTTAGGGTTTATTAAGTTTGGATTTTTAACTTTTAACCCCTCTACATTTTTACTAGTTTATATTTAGTCCTTAAACTTATAAATTTATACATAAAAAGCATAAAAGTAATGTTATATTTATAAATTTAAAAATTTATACATAAATTTTATGTTCTGGTCTATGACTATTGAATCTGATGATTAATATATAGTTTTTTTATATAAATTTATGGTTACCGATATCCCACCGATATCTCACCGCGATAACCGATATCTCAAATATCGGTCCTTGACCGATATCCGATATTTTACCACATTAACTGCTTAGTCTGTCGATCAATATCCTTCGAATGAAGTGATTAGCAATATATAGAGTGATCACCAGTCCATCATGATGAGGATCCTGAACGTTATCTTTGTCATTCTCATCGAATGAGATCACCTTTTCTTCAGTCAAGCTCGAGGTTCTGATAGGACTGTCTCTTCTTTTTGTCTTTGCTTCTTTGGCATTTCTTTTTGCTACAGAGTAAGAAGTACCATAAATATAAGATCCACCGGATATATAACCTATTACCTTATCATCTGGAGGCGGGGATTTTGCTCTTTGCGGGATCATGTCTTGATCCTTGGTCTTGTTCTTTCCTTTGCCTAGAAATTCTTTGAGATACCCTTTGCTTAAGATATAGCTTATCTCTTTGCGCAGGGCAATACAATCTTCGGTCACATGACCAAAATTCTCATGGAAAGCACACCATTTGGACTTGTCCTTTCCTACGGGATTCCTATCAAATTTGAGGGGCCATCTAGCTTTCTCTCCGATATCCTGCATGGTATATAACAAACCAGTTGTGTCAAGTGAAAAAAAATATTAAGATAACTTAGGATATTCTTCCACTTCTTCATCATCTTCCACAGCATTCACGTTATGATTATCAGGTTTAGAATATGGTTTGGATATGTACAGCCTGAAAGGTGCAGATTCAGCCTTCCGGTTAGGTTGATTATAACTAGCCGGAGCTTCCGCCCTTTGTTATATCTTCTTATCATCCTCGAGCCTGATAAACCTTAATGCCCTGTTCCTGACTTCGTCAAGATTCCTGCAAGGATTCATGACAAGGTATTCGGAAAATTGAGAATCTTTCTTCAGTCCCATTTTGAAGGCTTGGACTGCAATGGCAACATCAAGGTTCAGGATGTCCAAGGATTCTAGGCCGAACTTGCAGACATAGTCTCGGAGGGATTCTGAATTATCCTGTATAAGTCACTTGTTAACCTTTCAATAGTTCTACATCATGAGAATTGATTGTTAAACATGTTAATCAAATGGGCAAATGAAGTAATAAAATATGGAGGATCATTAAATAGCCATTTTAAGGTTGATCCTGTTAAGGTAGAGCCGAAGCCTTTGCACAGACAAGCTTCCTTTAGTTCCAAAGGTATGCGGTTAATATCCATTCTTTCCATATACTGCGCGACATGTTCCTCAGGATCTATAGTTCTGTCGTATAACTTCATGTTGGGAGTTTAAAAGCGCTTGGCGATCTCTGCATCGCATCTCGGAGGAGCGAATTTGGAGATCCTGTGACCGGTAGCGGACATTTTAGGTATAGGCCGGACCACGCCTAGTATACTGGAGATCATCTCTCTTAGCTTCTTTTGCTCCTTGGCCTTGGACGGAGTGATCCCTGTATTCTGCACAGATTCGTTAGTTAGTATTTGAAAATCGATTGAAAGTGTTACCCATGTCAGGATTTCTGAATGATGATCCCAGAGTAAATCCAAGATCCTGACTCACAGTAACTCTAACAGCCGGAGTTTGTCCAACAATAGTGATTCCGGTCTGCATGGGAAGAAAGTCTCTCCTATGGACTCCTGAGGATCCTGAATAATCAAAATCCAAGATGTTTGGCTGTAGCGGGGTCGTCACTTCCACTGGTTTCTTTGATTCTTTAACCTTCTCAAGCTCTCTGAACAACGTTTGGTTAGTCTTTTTCTGCTACTTCATTTGTTGTTTCATCTCCGAAAATGGATCAAGGATATCTTTGTTTGATATGATCACAGGTCCACTAGTAGGTATTCCGGATCCCGAAAAACCCGCAGGAGTATTTTTCTTCGGCTGATTAACATTTTTGGAAAATGGAGTAGGAGGAATAGGGTTGACTAACCCAAAGGTTGAAGATGGAGCAGAAACAAAAACATTCTTGAATTGGGTCCACATTTTTTAAATCAGTTTTGAAAAATAATGATTGAACACAAATTTTAGCAAGGATTTTAAGATAAAAAGCACCACATGCCCCACGGTGGGCGCCAAATTGTTTTGGGTAAAAATAAACAAAACTAATTTTGTAACCAAAATTAGTTTGTGAGGTAGTGTGCTTGTAAAATCAATGTAAAACAATACAAAAATATAAAGAGTGACACGGTTGTTTACGAGGAAAGCCCTTGATCTTTAGGGATCGCCGGCATAAAACCTCGGGAGGTGACAATCGACACCTGCCTCGTTTCTTGAATAAATGATAAAGAATTACAAGTGTTCAGCAGTAAATGATTGAACTATGAGTGTTACAGAAGTGATTGCTAGTCTAGAATGCTAAGTGCGTAGTGAAGATGTGTTCATAATCGATCAATACCGCTGATTAAATACAGAGATAATACTAACTATCCGAGAATCCCGGGATAAACTAATTCTTCAATTATGACCGTTGGAGGCGATTCTTCAAGGATGCCATTGACTTCGTATATTTTACCTGCGTATTAGTCAATATAAACGAAAGATTTAATGGTTAAATATTGAGGATACCGAACACCGAATCCTTAACTTTAAAATGACCCATAACAGTGAAGATGAGCAAAATGCTCAAATTGGTTAGATTATTATATAACATTTACAACATAAAAACTTGTTAAATTTATTCTGTTTTGACATGAAGTTCTATATGTATAGGTGTGAAAAAAATAAAAATTGTTTATCGACCAGAAAATGAAGTTAAAGTCATAATTTAAAAGAAAAAACGAGACGATGATGAAGAATTTGGTAAGTTATGTTTTGTAATTGCATTTTAAAATATATATTTAATTTTAACATATTTTTTAACAAATATGAAGATGAGAAAGAAAATAGCAAAAAAACAAAAGCTAGAAAAAAAAGGATGAGCATTCAGAGGGTACTGTTACAGGTATGCTTTTGTTCAGTATTGGTTATTTAGTTTTATTGGTTACATATATATAGTATATTTAATATTATAAGAATTTCTAAAACAGATCCTGAGTTGAAAATTAAATTGAAAAAACTACAAAAAATATCCAAGTCAAAGAAAGTGACTGATGAAAAGAATGTGAAACTGGAGAGTTAAAGGTATGATTTAGATCAATTCTGTGATGTATTTGGATTCATTTAAATATACTGTATATATGTAGTCTCTTTGAAATGTGAAAATGTTTATGTATGCTGCATATATGCTATATATTGAAAGATTATAATGATAATGTTGCTGCATATGATTACGTATGCTGCATATCTGTAGTCTATTGAAAGGTTGCAACGATAATAATCTAAGTTTCACTATTAGGTGCTGAATGAGGAAGGACCCTGCTTGAAACATGAGTTGTACTTTGTTTGTGCCGTATATAATGTGTACTCTTTTTTGACAGGTAGAAGTTATTGAACCATTCAATATTCTTGATTTCGAAATCAAGAAGGCATACGGTATTCTTGGACTATAACACTGACTTGTATTAAATTGTTAGCGTTAACATGTTCATTGTAAATGATGGCAAGAAGAAGTTGAAATCAATTTTGCAGTCTACTTTGTCATATTAACTTATGAAATAAACAATAGCATTGTTTTGACTTCTAATGTCAAATGGATAATCTTCTAACTTTGAAACTGATAAGATTACTTGTCATTGTGTGGAAAGAATTGCCAACTTATCTTTTCATTTTTTAAGTGTTATGAATCTTGAAAAGGTAGAAATTACCGATAATCAAGTTGAAATCGGTTACCTTTTTAGCAAATTAGAGTTAATTTGATCCTTTAAAGTCAAAGACGTTTTCCTTAAAGTTAGTAATTGCTATAAGAAATGTTATAATCATAGAGAAAAGAGTGTTAGTTGTTGGTTACGCTTATCATGTTTTAGTTTGTTAATTTTATCGTCTTTGTTGTTGAGCCCGTATAGTCAAATTGTTGCTCAAACTTTCACGTTCCATGACCTTGCAACTACAACACATAATTTTAACCCGGTTTGCTTTTTAGGGGAAGGTGAGTTTGGAAATTTGTATAGAGAACGTCTTCAGTGTAGTGGTCATGTATTTTCCTTTTATTTCTATGATTTTTATGGTATTTGCAATCTTGATTAAGTGATGTAAACTAATTTACAGAATTATATAGTCTCGGGTATTGTGTGTCAAGTAATAAGAAGGGTATATGGAAATTATCAATTTAATTTTAATGCATATCTAATAAAAATACTTTAGTTATGTCAATTTTTTTACACATTATAGAAGTATATAACTTCTATTATACAACTCAGGTAATAAGAGGGTCTTTAACCTAGGTTAGATTTTGTATTAACCGGTGTTTATGTTCGTCATATCAAAGATTAGTTTTGAAGGTAGGTGTGCCGGTAATGCTCTTGTGAAATATTGATCAAAAAATGGATTATGTAATGGAACTATATCAAAAGTCGTATCTCTTGGTAATCATGTTATTGAGGTAAAGATTATCTTTGGAAGTAATATTGGAACTCACACTTTTATTCCAAAAATTAATTTGACACCATCAGACAAACGAATTCTTTTCAAGCTACAAAAATAATAGTTTTCACTCTCGGTTTGTTTCGCCATGACAGTAAATAAGAGCCAGAGTCGGTTACTATCAAGGGCTGGATTGTTCTTGTGGCAACCGGTTTTCAGTTATGATCAATTGTATGTAGCACTTTCAAAAGTTAAAAGTAGTGACGAGAAAAAAATTTAGTCTTAGATAAAGATGGAAAATTTTCAAACAAAACATCTAACTTTGTATACAAAGAAATATTTACTGATTTATGAACTATATTCATCATTTTTTTAAGTCTCAAGTTGTATGTTTTTTTCAAATTTTTTTATTTATACCCGTGTAATACACGGGTTCTAACACTAGTATATATATACACACACATTTTCAAAACATATTTAAATATATATTTTTATAGAAAATCTATAAAATGAAAAACTAAATTTATAAGATTGAATCGTTCAAAGATAGTTTCGGTTGCAGAAATATGAATTGGAAGAAATTAAATTCCAGCTAGCTAATAAATATATGTGATGTGTACCTGCTTTGCTTGAACTAAATAAATAAATAATAAAATAATAAAGCCTAACTTCGTTTTCAAATTAACTTGTTGTTCATCATCTTCGTATGAGGTTTCCAATTGGGTCCGAGATGAAAATTTAATTACTCAGGTGACAAATTCGGAAGGAAACATATAATGATCGAAGAATGCTATGTAAAATCTACTGAAACAGAGGGGTTGGAAAACGTTACCTGGCCTAGCGATATGTGATTATAGAGTTCGGAGAACAAAAGCAAACCATCACAGAGGTTCAACTGCTCTCTCGTGTGATAAAGGTTGAACCGTAATAAGAAGACAACAACGACTGGCGTAGCCGGTGGTGATTTCAAACGAAGAAACAGGCTGTTACAATCGCTTGCCATCTAGGGTTTGACTATTATTTTATCTCGTTTCAATGTTATGCGTCGCCAGCGATCTTCATGCTTATCGAATTTTGAGGGTTTCAGTTCCGGCGTGTTATGGATGAACGAGTGAAATACATCCATCTATCTAACTAGGAATTTTTCTACGCGCGCGTTGCGCCGCGGTTTTTTTTTAACATCAGGAGAAAAATGACGTGTTTTTTCTTTAAATGGGGAAACGTACGTTAAGAAAAGACGAAGTCTCAAAAAAACATGTTAAGGAAGAAAAACGTGTTAAAGAGTAAGAAAGAAATAAAGAATTATAAACACGAATTACAGAGAATATATATTTTTAAATAAGATACATTACACTTGAACTGGTTGTTGTAACTACTTAATGCCACTTAGCAGTTAGCAACAGTAGAGGTAGAACAAAACACAAAAAAAATATGTTTAAATACATGACAGTCAAATGTAGTTAGTAATGTGCACCACGCACGATGCTACGGGTGACCTATAACCGGGTTTTTTTAACGTTAAACGCATAAAATCTGTATGTTACAAAAGAAGGTTATTTACAGCAAAAAAACGTATCATATGTAACCAAAAAATCAAACCGTAACATTCGTAAATATGTATAAGCCCGTGTGTTATATAATGGCTTGTTAATATAATAATAATAATAATAATAATAAAAAAGAAACTAATAATTCATAAACTTAAAACCCATTAGATTACTAATTATGATAACAGAATAATAAATGGTCAGGAGCAAAAAGATATTAAAGTAATAATTGATTCAAGCAAGAGAGGATAGAAGACACTAAAGAATATTAAACAATTAACTGACAGCCATCTATACATGTAGGAAAAGCAAGAGAGGATAGCAATCATTTGAAGACATTAAAGAATATTAAACAATTAACTCACGGCTATCTATACATGTAGGAATTGTATCTATATTGTTTGTGAGATAACACTCCTCACGACTTACTAATTCTATTACTTAATTAACAAGTGTTGACACAAAGCGTATTGCGGCGGGGCGGGGGCGCATCGTGACGACTCGGTTGTGTAGATTAAGCTGAAACATTAAGCTGAAACATAGGTAGAAATAATCATGTTATAATAGTATATTTTAAATTTTAAAAATATTCTAAGTTTTAAAAATTACGTTGTTTTAAACTCAATTTGATAATTTAAATTTTTGTTAATTTAGAAAAGCATTAAAATTTAAAAGTATGCTTCAAATGTTCTCAAGTTTTCTGAAAATTTGAAATTTTCTTACATAAAAATCAAATGTTTATTGAATGACTAAAAAATATTTAGCAAGGGAGCATTAGCTAAAGAAATAGACCGGACATAATTACATCAGATGTGGGATAAGACCTAAATACCCTGGTCATTATTTTAATTTACATTCATACTCTTTCTTTAAGTGTGAACTTTGAAGAGGTTGGTGAGGTTGAATAAAACAAAATAGACTTGGAATACCCACACAAATACCCTGAATTGAAACTTCACTCCTCCATATCTCTGTCTCACTACACAACAATGGAATACCCACAAAAAACCTAATCTTAAAACTACCAGCCACCTCCACCATGGCGTTCCGCTGGCATCGACCACCTCCACCATTGCGTTCCGCTGGCATCGACCACCATCCACTGCCGCCTCAGCAAAACAAATCCGAAAATGTTATATCTACTCTTATTTCTTCATTTAAAGCATTTTAACGGTGATGATTTGGGGGGCCAAATCCTCAAAAGAACACAACGGCTCAGATCCGACCATCCTGACCGTTTCCTGTTTGTAACCTATGCATTTTCGCTTGTACTTCAGGTATTGTGTGTGGATGTGGTCGGGCGTTTTTTTTTTCATATCTTCGTCTTTGCGCGTTCGGATATTCGTCTACGTCTTCATACCTTCGTCTGCGCCTGAACATCTTTTTTTTTTCCGAAATCTTCGCTCAGACAAATGCTTAATGTGTGAGAGAGAAAGAGACTTTTCATTTAGAAAAAAATAAAAAGTAAAGCCACATGGAGTGGAGATTAAGCCACTGTCACTTATTGAAAGTCACCCGCATGTGAAACTACCCTATGCAAAAACAGTTGTACATTGTTGCTTTTAACCATTTGTAACTTACTGTTCACAGATGTATGTTATGAGAATAATTTGTTTTGTTGTTGCAATCTGTACTATTTGGTTTGTTATACTCAAGATATGTTTCTTCTAATCAAATGTGAGATATAGTTTTAAAGAGAGCACTAGAATAAACAAAAGAATTATGCTCAATCATCATTTCACTAATAACAAATACATTATATAGATAGACAACTTGAAACCGACACTATATTAAGTATAGATATTAACTATATTGAAGCCACTTTCTATAGTAGAGATATTGGGTTTGAATCCTGGTAACAACAAAAAAAAAGGTTTGTGGTCAGGTTAGAAGGTTTACCCAGTTAGGGGTTCCTCCTTTGATGGGTTGTCCTAGATGTTCTAGGTGTTGTCCGGAGGAAACTCGATTATCGTAAAATATTTGGGTATTGTCGTTAAAAAAAAGAAGTAATTGGGTAATAAGTATGGGTTTTATAAAAAAAAACACTAAAATACGACAATTGTGTTGCTTATTTGCTTACAAATACCCTTCTCTTCACAAACCCTAGCAGCCCCACTCAACATTTCAATTTACCCAGCTCTTCTTAAATCCGTACAAACATTGTCAACGACCGCAGACGACCACCTACCAGCCTACCCTCTTCGTCGTCGCTCAAGCAGTCAATCTTCAGTCTTCCCCCTTCGATGTCTCAAATAAGGTTTGCTTTCATGGTTCGGGTCAATACGGGTTAGGAGCAAATGAGTCCAGGTCAAAACATGTATTTTTTTACAACTATCAATGTAAAGAATCCATATTCGGTGAAACTCACAAAAATCAATCAAGTACTTTTATGTTTCAAGTTCAGATTTATCTGGTTTATTATTTATACTAAATTTAGTGAAATTTAATTGAGCATAACAATGTGAAGATTTAAAAAGCAGTTGAAAAATAAAAAAAATGTAGATGACAGTAGGGGTGAGTCAACAAATTGAATAGCTTCTAAAAAGGAAACAAAACGATACGTAAAGTTTCAAGTCAAACACGGTACTTTTAACACAAAAATTAACTAATATCGATGTCTCCGTTTTACCTGCTGAACGAGCATAATTCCAACGAGCATAAAACGATACGTTGAGTTGTTTAAGGCCCTACCGCCGTCGCCACCCCCGCCCTACAGCCGCCGCCACCCTTCCACCTCCATCACCGTTGGAATTATGCTCGTTCAGCAGGTAAAACGGAGACATCGATATTAGTTAATTTTTGTGTTAACAGTACCGTGTTTGACTTGAAACTTTACGTATCGTTTTGTTTCCTTTTTAGAAGCTATTCAATTTGTTGACTCACCCCTACTGTCATCTACATTTTTTTTATTTTTCAACTGCTTTTTAAATCTTCACATTGTTATGCTCAATTAAATTTCACTAAATCTATATCTATACCATATAATAAATAAAGGTTTTTCAATGTCACGTGTCGTCTTCAATTTGTTGACTCACCACTACTGTCTCCCTCTTATTTAATATATTTCTATCTTTTAATAATAATATATGTTTAAACAAAAATACTAATTATACTAATAAAAAATATTTATTTTAAATAGTAAATGAAAGTCAATTATATATTAATTTTTACATTTTTGATTTTGTTTTCTATCCTTAGTATATGTAATATATTTTTAGACCTATAAAATATATATATAAAAATTTAAAAAATTTATATATTGATATTTTTCACCTCGTATGTAAACACGGGATCTAAACTAGTTTAGTATAAATAATAAACCAGATATATCTGAACTTGAAACATAAAAGTACTTAATTGATTTTTGGGGGTTTCACCAAATATGGATTCTTTACATTGATAGTTGTAAAAAAAATGACATGAGTCATTTGCTCCTAACCCGTATTGACTTGAACCCGTTTTGACCAGTGACCCGAACCCGCTTGACCCGCCCAGTTTGCCAGGCCTAGTCAAGATTGCCACCCCTAGTTTAAATAATTCTGTTTCAAATGTAGTTTTGAGTTTGGAAAATTGAACACCTCTAAATCAAAAACAAATGTATTAAGCTTGTTTGAGTTATGAAATATACCAAGCCAGCTAGTTCAGTTGGGTTTGAAGAGTTGATACTTTATGAACTTTGATTGAAAATGTATTGTTGTAATTCCTTATTCTATTCCAGTCTAGAAATATACAAGGCATCAATGAAGAACCCACGATTGGGAAGAGAGGATTTAGAAAGGTGTACAAAACAAATGGAATAGCTGCTACAAGTGGACTAGACTACTTTCATAAATAATAAATAAGGTAACACAAAAAGCTTGTCTTTACTCTATAATTTGTTCTTCTGATCATCCTTGATTGAACCATATGTGAACCTCATACTCCTTAATAATATTTATAAATTTTAGTTTTTGTTTGTACTTAAACACTTATTACATTAACTATACTCTATTTTTATTTAGAAAAACAAATTGAGTATGGAACCCTTCTTTGATACCCACCTCACCAAAAAGTCTAAAGCAAAACTTTAAGCAGAAGTGAACAACCCCGAATTTAAGGCTAATTTTTTTTATTATATATTTTACATGATTACGAGCCATCATCGTGACATATAGACAGAAAACAATTTAGACTATATGATTCAATATATAAAGTTCATGATTTAACCCTGACACATTTAACATTTGAAACCCCGGAACACAAAGCATATAAATCTGCCCTAATAAAGGAACATCTCCTTTGACACGTGGCAGCCTCTCAGCAAGCCTTTGACCACTTTTTCTCGCCAAAACTCATATGAATAATGACTAATTTTTTAGGTGTTATTTTAGGTATGCCTGTAATCTATTTCTATAGTTTTGATTTTTGAAGGTGCTCTACACGGATCAACCATTAATTCTTATTGTTTAATTTTGGAACTACTTTAAGTTTCTTTTTTCTTAAATGTTATTCCTTTACCATTGGGTCACCAACTCCAATGTATCTATATGGCATCCACGGCGTCCCCTCTCCACCAATACAACAGTATAAACCACTCCATCAAGAGTCAAGCCCGTTCTACTGCCGTTCAACCTCACTTGACTTCCTTCCCCTCAAGAGTCAAGCCCACACGAATTTTAGTTGGTAAGTAGGTAAAGAATTTTGATTTTGAAAAATACGGTTCACTTCTGCCCCTTCTCCACTTCGACGATTGATCCCAGCTCCGAGAGCAGGATGTATTATGAAAGAATGGGGTTGATCTAGATTGGTTCACCAAGAAAAAGAGATCTGTATTTTGTTCAAAAAAAAATTAAATGCTTTTTCAAAAGAGTGATTATTTTATCACAGCAGGTTCCTTCTATTTGTATACATAACGGTGTTCATAACTAATGAAGTTTACAAATTCTGGAAATTGACGGAACTCGAGTTTGCTTCCAAATTTTGGTACTTTTGAGCTCAAAATCATGTGGTTTCTGATTTGTGTAAACCATAAGATATATAATGATTATTCTTTTCTTAATGTGTATAAAACAAATTTATCTTTTTGGTGGCTACAAGATTCTTATGCTCGGAATATGATTCATTAGTAGGCTTGTTGCTGTAAAAGCAACATACTTCACGCCGTTATGGCACTCTGCGAATCACAGGTACATTTATTTATTTATTTTGTGTTTTATAACTTTATTGAATACATGAATATCATATATATTTCAATTTTGCCTTCTTTGAAATATGAATAAATTTAGAATTTTTGATTTAGCTTTGTTAAAACTTGAGTTTAAGGCCGAACGGAACAATAATCGAAAAGAACGGTTTTTTTAAAGGTAACGAATAGAAAACAATATTAATAGAAAATAAAACGGGTTAAAAGTATAAATTATATATAATAATAGGCGGGGTTAGGTTTTGGGTAGGGGTGGTTTGGGGGGTTTAGGTTTTTGGTAGGTTCATTATGCGGAAAATTAATATTTGTTTTGAAATATGTCGTTATAAATATAAAAAAATAGTCATACAAAAGTACACGACATATGACCGATGGGTATTGAACGATACTCGCAAAATAACCAGCTGGTATGCCCAAAGGGTAATTACCTGACACAAACCCGACGGGTAATGGGCCGAGTATGGGACATGATTTTAAAACCGGGTAAGGGTTTGGGATTACCGATACCCGACCCGAATCCCACCCATTGCCATCCCTAGTGGGGGGTTTAGGTTTTTGGGGTGAGTTAGGTTTTTGGGGTGGTACTACACATATGCAGCAGTATTACGTGTGTGGTGGGGTTAGATTTTTTTTTGAACTAGGACGACGTGGGAAACATGGTCTCCGAACCACTTTTTTAGTTTTTGATTTATATTTTGAGTTATGATTTTTTTTTCTCTTTAATGAGTAGTTCTTTCATTAAAATTAGTTATCTTATGAACTCAACCACACACACACACACACACACATATATATATACTAGGTTATAGGCCGTGTATACTCTATTCCCGACTTGAAATCCATAAAGGACTTTAAGGGGGATAAAAGAGGGGGCCCTAAAATGCCTCGGGACGACTACACGTTACATCATAGCAGCAACCAAATGGAGGCGGAAAGTCGGTTGGGCCTAGCGCTTTATATTATACTAATCTAATATGAATTAAATTAAGTTAAGGGCTTTTCCCTTATTAGTAAAGTTGCTCGAGGCCGGAAAATGAGAATATGTAACATCCCAAAAATAGTAAATAAATAAATAATAACGCGAGCAGGATTGAATCGTCGAAAACTAAAGACGAAATGAATGAAAGGAAAATGGATGGGCTTGGGCTCGGCTCCAACGGGACGAGGGAAGCCCATGTATATAAGGATTAAGGCAGCCTCACTCTCCCTAAACTCCACCATTTGCAAAACTTAGAAAGAGAAAGGAGAACCCGGGTCTAGAGAGAAAGTAAAGGAATCAGCTCAAAAGCTCGGAAATCATTGCTCTACATCTCAGGAATGTATAGCAAAAAAAGGAAACGAAAACAGGTAACATTCATGTTCGAATCTGAGTTTTTAGTTAAGAAATGGGTTTTAGGGTTCTAAAGGGTTTTGAATCAAAAAATGACATTTTTACGTATGAAATCGCATAAAAAGCATGTATCTAACTTCATGGAAGCTAGATACAAGTTCTGAACGTAAAAATATCGAAGCTTGAATCAAGAACGATGAAGATGATTAAAATCAGATGCATCGCCCGAAAAGTCGGATGCATGGGCCGAAAAGGGGTTTTCGACCAAAAAAGTGGTTCAGATAACAAAGATTTCGGACACTACATTTCGGTCGAAAAGAGTTTCTAACATCCAATATTTCGATTAGAACATTTCGGTCGAAAAAGTGATTCGAACCCCAAATATTTCGGGCAGTACATTTCGACCGAAAAGTGTTATGGTCAAGAAGTTTTCGATCAAAAGACTGGGGAATAAAGAATCTTTCCATGTAACTAGTTTTCGGTCAAAAAAGATTTCGAACGAATTAGTTTTCGATTGAAATATGGTTTTTGGGCATAGAAATTTCGGACAGGATTTGATACTAATGTGTCTAGTTCACCTAAATCTAAGAATAGAAATGTTAAGTGTCGGTTAGGTTCATTAGCTTATCTCGTATGACTTGATTATACAGATTGTGTGCGACCTTAACTGACGCTCCAGAATCAGCTAAGTGTATTCAGAAATCACCCGTCAGGTGAGTTCTATGTGCCCCCTTTATGTTATGTGCAATCATTTTAAATGTTTTGGGGCTGAGGTGTATACGCTAAATGCACAAGTGTTATGAATGCCAATATAATCATACGTGATATATGTACATATATGTATTAAAACGAATGAAGAACAAAGAATGAAACGTATGTTTACAAAGAATGAATGAAAGAACGACATACGTAAATGAATAAAATCTTGCTTTATATTCTATATATTGCATGTTATGAATGTATGTAAACGTTATGGACGCTTCGATGACAACGGCTACTTCTGTAGACGGACGTCCACGTGACTATTTTGCAACTGGGAAAAGTACGTTCCTTCGCAAGCTAGGACGTACGAAAGGCATTAATGGGCGGTCGAAGCAAATGCTTTAATAGTATAACGGTTGCATAAACAATAGTTCGCGTGGGAAACGGATGCCTTAGGGCAGATGGGCGAATATACGGACTACGACGGTAGGACGGTTAAGACGGAAGGCCGAAGGTTTGTCGGACGGTTTAATGGCGGACGGTTTCTAGGACCGGACGAGTAAAGGGGCTACGACGGTAGCTTTATGGCGTATGTTTTTGTATCATACGTAGTAAAATACGGGTTGATCACCCTTATGTGTATGACCAATGAATGTTAATGAATGAAAAGGTGAATACATTTTTATGTACTCGCATATGAACGACAAATGAAGGTTTATGATGTGTTAATGTGTATTTATATATTTATACATACTTTTAAAGAAATAATGTTCATACCTAATTGTTTTAAACTAGAACTCACCAGCGTTCGCTGACTTTTAGTATACACTTCAGGTAGCAAGAAGAAAGGACGTGCGAAGGCGTGAAGGCTTCTGGCATGAGACTGACATCCCACTTCTATTTATATTAAGACAATGCTTATGTTTAATTGTTAAGACTTCCGCTGCTATGTTATGTACTTGAATGATAATTGCTTCCGCTGTGTTGAATGTTTTTAATTTATGATTCAGTATCGATGACTATGTTTATAAGTAAATCTAACAAGTAAGGGCACCAGGGAAAAGGGCCTTACAGAATACAATCTAGAAGATCCGGTCGAATGGTAGAAGAATCTATGGATTCGTTAGGAACGGGGTATACATATAATCAATATGATAAATAAATGTATACATTTTATTATAAATTAAATTACTTATTACAAATATTATATAATACATAAAAGTTACAATTAATTTAACAATCTTCAAATACTTCTTTTATACAAAAGTTACAATTAATTTAACAACCTCCAAATACTTCTTTTATACATTAAATGTTTTATTTGTAAGTCAATCTATTCGACGGTCAAAAATATAGTCCACCTCATATAGGCTCGTTTTAAAGTAAATGGGTTAAAATTAACACGTATATGTCAACTCCGTTACCAACATGACACATTTAACCTGTCAAATATATAGTCTAATCAATGTAGGCCCGTTTTAAGTAATTGAAAATATTTATACTACAATTTCTTAACCAACTTGATTCATTCGACCCGTTATAGATATAGTACAAACAATATAAGACCGTTTTAAAGTAATGGGCTGAAAATAACAAATATATGACAACTCCTTAACCAACTTGATTCATTCGACCCGTCAAAGATATAGTCTAACCCATAGAGGCCTATTTTAAAATAAATAGGTAGAAATTAACACATATGCTCAATTGCAATCCTTTTAACTACTCATTCGCCTTCTCATTGTCAAGCTTCCTTTTCTTTGTTTCATTAATAGCTTCACAATCTCTTAGTTCTTTTTCACGATCTTCTAACAGCAACTTTTTTTGTTCATGCTTAATTGCAATCCTTTTAAGGTGCTTATTTTCTCCTCTTATTGGATCATTTTTTTCACTAAATAAATATTACAAATTAAATTAAGAAACAAAGGATTACACATATAATTGTAACTTCAAGAAACAATCTAAACACTAATACATGTATTAAATTCCTCAATCATCACTTTTTTTTCTTTCATAACAATGGCCATACGCAAATATATTTTGCTAATTTCCCTCTTGATTTCTTCGCTTCTTTTATTCATTTCATCTATTAAAGTTTTTGAACTCATAATTAGCTAAGAACCTTCATATTCATTATTCACCCCTTCATATTCGTTCTTTACCTTCAAGTCTTCAACGTCCAAATTGCCGGTCAATATAAGCTTATAAGCTTTTTTCGTATTTTTTTCAACATCCAAATTGCCGGTAATATTATTATTTGTTATTATTATTATTACTACTATTGCTATTGCTATTGCTATTGCTATTGCTATCACCAATCTCAACAAAGTAGTGTACATCCTAATTAGTTTTAGTATAAGTATATAATAGCAATAGTAATAGCAATAATAATAATAATAAGTAATAATAATATTACTGTCAATTTGGACGTTGAAAAAAAAATATGAAAAAGCTTATATTGACCGGCAATTTGGACGTTGAAGACTTGAAGGTGAAGAATGAATATGAAGGGGTGAAGAATGAATATGAAGGTTTTTTGAAGACTCTTTCTGATATTCAGCAAGAAGATGAAACAAAAAACTCATAGCTAATTAAGAGTTCAAAAACTTTAATAGATGAAATGAATAAAAGAAGCAAAGAAATCGAGAGGGAAATTAGCAAATAGATTTATGTATGGCCACTGTTATGAAAGAAAAAGAAGAGATGACTGAGGAATTTAATACATGTATTAGCGTTTAGATTGTTTCTTGAAGTTACAACTATATTTGTAATCCTTTGTTTCTTAATTTAATTTGTAATATTTATTTAGTTAAAAAAATGATACAAGAAGAGGAGAAAGTAAACACCTTAAAAGGATTGCAACTAAGCATGAACAAAAAAAGTTGCTGTTAGAAGATCGTAAAAAGGAACTAAGAGATCGTGAAGCTATTAATGAAAAAAAAAGGAAGCTTGACAATGAGAAGGCGAAAGAGTATTTTAAAAGGATTGCAATTGAGCATGAACAAAGAAAGATGTTTAAAAGGATTGCAATTGAGCATATGTGAAATTTCTACCCATTTATTTTAAAATGGGCTTTTATGGGTTAGACTATATCTTTGACGTAGAGGTGCACAAATCGGTTTTTCTACCCGAACTGCTTTAAACCAACCCGAACTGGTTTAGTCAACGCTTGGTCAAAACCGGTTTGCCCATAAACCGGTTCGGGTTAACCCGGTTTGGAGGCAAGGAAATCTCTAACCTATTAAACCGGTTAGAGTCGAGTTGTACCTGGTTTGTGTGTTAAACCTGCTTATATAAAAAAAACAAAAAATATCATTAAAATTCCATATATTTAATAAAAACTCAAAAAAAAAATATAACAAATATATAAACATAAAGTTCTACGTTTATTGATATTCGAAAAGTTCAAAAATTACAAAACATTACAAGATAAAATTATAAAGTGGGAAAACATTACAAATGACAATATATTTTTTTTTTATTTTTTATATAAACATAAAGTTCTACGTTTATTCATCGGTTCTATCATTTTTGTAAAAAGAATGCTTTTATTTTTAAGTTCATACAACTTGTTAGCCATTAAATATATTTGTTTTAAAGTTAATGGACTTGTGGGATAATAAACATTGGATAAAAAAGTGGTGGCGGTTTTGAAAACTTCAAGCAATTCGGTTACGTATTTTAAAATGTCCCAACTCATAGACGGAAACGAGAGAATTTTACGACGAGGTTTTGAGTAAAGCATTTCATGAAATATTTCTAAAGTTTCTCTTTGTCGTAAAGCGCTATGAAACATATTATGAGTCGAGTTTCATCTTGTCTCGACGTCCCAATTCGGACCTAAAAGATTATTCTTTCATGACAAAATCTAATATAATCATGGTATCTTTTTTTGCTATTAAAAATATCTTTAAGCATTACTCTAAAAACATTTGTTAAGTTTGAAACCTCTTCAATTGCAAGCCCGGCTTGCACCGCCAAGTTAATAATGTGTGCAACACATCGCCTATGAAAAAAACGCCGTTGCAAACCGGTTTATATTTCATTTTTAGTTTTTGAACCGCATTTGTATTATTAGATGCATTATCAAAAGACATTGAAAAAATTTTATTTTGTAATTTAAATTCGGTTATAACACCATTTAATATATAAAATAAGTTTTCGCCGGGGTGTGGATATTCAAACAAGTCAAACGCGATTGTATGCTTCATCATTTGCCACGTTTTGGGATCAGCCCAATGCGCGGTAACGCAAAGGTACGAATCGGGTATACCATGTGATCCGACCAAACATCGGTGGTTAAGTTTACACCAGTTTCCAAATTTTCAAATCCTAAAATTAATTCTTTTTTTTCTTTTTTCCACATTTTTATACAATCTTGTCTAAGGGTTGTGCGACTTACTTGATGATAACATGGTTGGAGTGTCTCTTGAATCATCCTTGTCAAGCGCGGATTGTCAAAGTGGTTGAACGGCAATCCTTCTTGAATCACTAACTTCGCCATTAGATCTTGAACAATATTTGGATCAAAGTTCCAAATTCCTCCTTTGGGTGTCATCGAGGCTTGACCTTCACTTGGATTGCTCTTCAAGGACGGACAAGATTTTTCCATATGAATTCTCAAACTAGTATTTCAATCTTTCCTCAAAAACGCACCACACATCTTGCAACGAGCAGCGTTTTTTGTTAAATGGGTTTTTGTTAAATGGGTTTTTGAGTAAATGGGTTTTTGTTGTTATTTTCAAGCTATATATTTGACAGGTTAAATGTGTCAAATTGATTACGGAGTTGACGTATACGTGTTAATTTTAACCCATTTATTTTAAAACGAACCCATTTACTCCAAGTAGTGTATCTAAGGCCTCCCTAGAATGATATTATAACAAGACAAAGAATCTATTATGCAAAATGTTTGTATAGTATTTACCCATTTGATATAAATCGGTAGCTTTAGCTCTCCGACTGTGTTTTTGACTTATCCGCTGAATCCTACTAGTACTGCAGACTTGGAGATAATCTCAGAATCCGGGATCCCCATTATTTTTATGACATCATGCTGAATGATGTTCACAGAGCTTCCTCCGTCGACTATGAAGTTAACTCGGTCGATATATTGGTGATATATCACCGATATATCGGTTATCGGTCATAGGCTAGTATATCGGTTTAAAATATCAGTAATAATATCGTTCTCGAGAATATCGGCCGAGATAACCGATATATCGCCAAAATTTGGAGTCTTAAATATTGGTTATATCACCGATATTCTCGGTTAGGACCAAATCGAGCAAGTAGAACGAATTCTTACCTTATTTCAAAGCATAATCGAACCACCTGTGTCTCCATTGTGTGAAATCAATCCAGCAATCCAAGATTTCGAATCCAATCGATCTGATTTAGGAGCTAGTGAGCGTGGAGGCAGAGGGGGAACGACGTATAATGAACGGAGTGGAGGGATTTAGGGTTTATTAAGTTTGGATTTTTAACTTTTAACCCCTCTACATTTTTACTAGTTTATATTTGGTCCTTAAACTTATAAATTTATACATAAAAAGTATAAAAGTAATGTTATATTTATAAATTTAAAAATTTATACATAAATTTTATGTTTCTGGTCTATGACTATTGAATCTGATGATTAATATATAGTTTTTTTATATAAATTTATGGTTACCGATATCCCACCGATATCTCACCGCGATAACCGATATCTCAAATATCGGTCCTTGACCGATATCCGATATTTTACCATATTAACTGCTTAGTCTGTCGATCAATATCCTTCGAATGAAGTGATTAGCAATATATAGAGTGATCACCAGTCCATCATGATGAGGATCCTGAACGTTATCTTTGTCATTCTCATCGAATGAGATCACCTTTTCTTCAGTCAAGCTCGAGGTTCTGATAGGACTGTCTCTTCTTTTTGTCTTTGCTTCTTTGGCATTTCTTTTTGCTATAGAGTAAGAAGTACCATAAATATAAGATCCACCGGATATATAACCTATTACCTTATCATCTAGAGGCGGGGATTTTGCTCTTTGCGGGATCATGTCTTGATCCTTGGTCTTGTTCTTTCCTTTGCCTAGAAATTCTTTAAGATACCCTTTGCTTAAGATATAGCTTATCTCTTTGCGCAGGGCAATACAATCTTCGGTCACATGACCAAAATTCTCATGGAAAGCACACCATTTGGACTTGTCCTTTCCTACGGGATTCCTATCAAATTTGAGGGGCCATCTAGCTTTCTCTCCGAGATCCTGCATGGTATATAACAAACCAGTTGTGTCAAGTGAAAAAAAATATTAAGATAACTTAGGATATTCTTCCACTTCTTCATCATCTTCCACAACATTCACGTTATGATTATCAGGTTTAGAATATGGTTTGGATATGTACAGCCTGAAAGGTGCAGATTCAGCCTTCCGGTTAGGTTGATTATAACTAGCCGGAGCTTCCGCCCTTTGTTTGATCTTCTTATCATCCTCGAGCCTGATAAACCTTAATGCCCTGTTCCTGACTTCGTTAAGATTCCTGCAAGGATTCATGACAAGGTATTCGGAAAATTGAGAATCTTTCTTCAGTCCCATTTTGAAGGCTTGGACTGCAATGGCAACATCAAGGTTCAGGATGTCCAAGGATTCTAGGCCGAAATTGCAGACATAGTCTCGGAGGGATTCTGAATTATCCTGTATAAGTCACTTGTTAACCTTTTAATAGTTCTACATCATGAGAATTGATTGTTAAACAAGTTAATCAAATGGGCAAATGAAGTAATAAAATATGGAGGATCATTAAATAGCCATTTTAAGGTTGATCCTATTAAGGTAGAGCCGAAGCCTTTGCACAGACAAGCTTCCTTTAGTTCCAAAGGTATGCGGTTAATATCCATTATTTCCATATACTGCGCGACATGTTCCTCTGGATCTATAGTTCCGTCGTATAACTTCATGTTGGGAGTTTGAAAGCGCTTGGCGATCTCTGCATCGCATCTCGGAGGAGCGAATTTGGAGATCCTGTGACCGGTAGCGGACATCTCAGGTATAGGCCGGACCACGCCTAGTATACTGGAGATCATCTCTCTTAGCTTCTTTAGCTCCTTGGCCTTGGACGGAGTGATCCCTGTATTCTGCACAGATTCGTTAGTTAGTATTTGAAAATCGATTGAAAGTGTTACCCATGTCAGGATTTCTGAATGATGATCCCAGAGTAAATCCAAGATCCTGACTCGCAGTAACTCTAACAGCCGAAGTTTGTCCAACAATAGTGATTCCGGTCTGCATGGGAAGAAAGTCTCTCCTATGGACTCCTGAGGATCCTGAATAATCAAAATCCAAGATGTTTGGCTGTAGCGGGGTCGTCACTTCCACTGGTTTCTTTGATTCTTTAACCTTCTCAAGCTCTCTGAACAACGTTTGGTTAGTCTTTTTCTGCTACTCCATTTGTTGTTTCATCTCCGAAAATGGATCAAGGATATCTTTGTTTGATATGATCACAGGTCCACCGGTAGGTATTCCGGATCCCGAAAAACCCGCAGGAGTATTTTTCTTCGGCTGATTAACATTTTTGGGAAATGGAGTAGGAGGAATAGGGTTGACTAACCCAAAGGTTGAAGATGGAGCAGAAACAAAAACATTCTTGAATTGGGTCCACATTTTTTAAATAAGTTTTGAAAAATAGTGATTGAACACAAATTTTAGCAAGGATTTTAAGATAAAAAGCACCACATGCCCCACGGTGGGCGCCAAATTGTTTTGGGTAAAAATAAACAAAACTAATTTTGTAACCAAAATTAGTTTGTGAGGTAGTGTGCTTGTAAAATCAATGTAAAACAATACAAAAATATAAAGAGTGACACGGTTGTTTACGAGGAAAGCCCTTGATCTTTAGGGATCGCCGGCATAAAACCTCGGGAGGTGACAATCGACACCTGCCTCGTTTCTTGAATAAATGATAAAGAATTACAAGTGTTCAGCAGTAAATGATTGAACTATGAGTGTTACAGAAGTGATTGCTAGTCTAGAATGCTAAGTGCGTAGTGAAGATGTGTTCATAATCGATCAATACCGCTGATTAAATACAGAGATAATACTAACTATCCGAGAATCCCGGGATAAACTAATTCTTCAATTATGACCGTTGGAGGCGATTCTTCAAGGATGCCATTGACTTAGTATATTTTACCTGCGTATTAGTCAATATAAATGAAAGATTTAATGGTTAAATATTGAGGATACCGAACACCGAATCCTTAGCTGTAAAATGACCCATAACAGTGAAGATGAGCAAAATGCTCAAATTGGTTAGATTATTATATAACATTTACAACATAAAAACTTGTTAAATTTATTCTGTTTTGACATGAAGTTCTATATGTATAGGTGTGAAAAAAATAAAAATTGTTTATCGACCAGAAAATGAAGTTAAAGTCATATTTAAAAAGAAAAAACGAGACGATGATGAAGAATTTGGTAAGTTATGTTTTGTAATTGCATTTTAAAATATATATTTAATTTTAACATATTTTTTAACAAATATGAAGATGAGAAAGAAAATAGCAAAAAAACAAAAGCTAGAAAAAAAAGGATGAGCATTCAGAGGGTACTGTTACAGATATGCTTTTGTTCAGTATTGGTTATTTAGTTTTATTGGTTACATATATATAGTATATTTAATATTATAAGAATTTCTAAAACAGATCCTGAGTTGAAAATTAAATTGAAAAAACTACAAAAAAAATCCAAGTCAAAGAAAGTGACTGATGAAAAGAATGTGAAACTGGAGAGTTAAAGGTATGATTTAGATCAATTCTGTGATGTATTTGGATTCATTTAAATATACTGTATATATGTAGTCTCTTTGAAATGTGAAAATGTTTATGTATGCTGCATATATGCTATATATTGAAAGATTATAATGATAATGTTGCTGCATATGATTACGTATGCTGCATATCTGTAGTCTATTGAAAGGTTGCAACGATAATAATCTAAGTTTGAGCATATATGTATCACAGTTACATATATGTAGTCTAGTTGATTAGTATTTTTATTAGCTGTTATTGCACCTGTTTAATAATGTATTTTACTACATATATGTAGCACTGTTAGTCATATATATTAAAAAACTAATTAAATAGTTAAAATATTTTTTAAAACATGTGCTAAGGTAAAAAAAGCAAGCCATTGAAAAAACGAAAAGGTATAAAGACAAAAAAGAACAGCAAAAAAAAAAGAAATAATGGTTTGGATTACGCTCTCGTTCAACCCCCCATCAACTGTTTTTGGGACTTAATATACTTTCAAAGAAACAAAGAGATGCGTTTAGAAGTATGGGATTTGGAAAATTGTTATCCCTCAAAGTCGATGGCATTCTTGCAAAACTTGGTCACTATGTAGTTGACAAGTTTGACCTAGAAAGAATGGAAATAAACTTAGAAATGTTCAAATTAAGGTGGATAAAGAGTCAGTGAACCAACCGCTAGGCTTACCAAATGGTGGTAAAGAATTGACATCACTGACCTATAAGAAGAAACTAGAATGAAATGTTAGGTCATGGAGAAATTTATATGAAGAATATTATGTGGCATCGCCTGATATAGTAAAGAGAATTAGTCAGTCTAGTGAGGATGATAGCATTTTTTTCAAGTTAGATTTTTTGGTGTTCATGAGCACGATGGTGGAAATTCAAAAGCATGGAAAGTGTAAGCTTGATTTTATTCACTACATCACCGATGATACTGACCTTGGAGGTATTGACCGGCGTTCTTATATTATCAATTCAATGAAGACACACAAACAAGGCTGGGAACAATGCAATCTTAATTCTAAATTCACGGGTGCCTGTAACATCCCAAAAATAGTAAATAAATAAATAATAACACGATCGAGATTATTATTGTCAAAGAAACGAAAGAAAAATGGATGGGCTTGGGTTCGGCTCGAACGGGCCGAAGGAAGCCCAGCTATATAAAGGACATGGGCTGCCACAATTCATTTCTTTTCACCATTTGCAATTCTAGAGAGAGAAAGGGGAGCTCGGTTCTAGAGAGAGAAAGTGACGGATCGACTCAGGAATTCAGGAGAACGTTGCTACTGTGCTCGTGATCATCTTCTCTGAATCATAACTCCAATCCAGGTAAGCGTTCGATCATAATCTGAGTTTTTATGATTATTTTAGGATTTTCGGTTTTAGCTAAATAGGTGAAGTTTTTATGGATGAAACTTGAAAATGAACAAAGATCTAGCATCTAGAATAAAAACCGAACGTTCTGATCAAAGAAAATTTAGACATTGACATGATCAGACCCGCATGCAAAAAGTTAGGGTTCTTGCGCCTGAATCAGATCCTGCGTACTTACCAAGTACGTTGGAAGAAGGGTTCTGCATACTTATCAAGTACGCATGAAGTAAAGTCTGCGTACTTACCAAGTGCGCATGAAGTAAAGTCTGCGTACTTGTCAAGTACGCATGACCAAGGCCCTGCGCACTTGCTAAGTGCGCAGGCATCAGAATGGTTAAGTAAAGTCAGTATGTTTAGAATGATTAAACCATTAGAGTCGAGATTAGGTCTGATGTGTATTTAACTACTCAATTCAGATCAGAAGTGACATTGTTGGACCTTTGTTTAGGACAACCTAGAGAAGCTTATCAGGTGAGTTCTATGTGCCCCTTTCTATGTTATGTGCAAACCTTATTAAATGTTTTGGGGCTGAAATGTATACACTAAATGAATAAATGATATGAATGCTAATGTGATCATACGTGATGTACTAATATATATGTTATATATATATATATGAGAATGAATTATAAACAAAGAATGAAACGTATGTTTACAAAGAATGAATGAAAGAATGGCATAACGTAAATAAATGAAATCTTGCTTTATAATTATTTATATTGCATGTTATGAATGTATGTATATGTTATGGACGGAAACGAAGCTAACGGCTACTTCTGTAGACGGACGACCACGTGACTATTTTACAACCGGGAAAGAAACGTTCCTTCGCAAGCTAGGACGTATAAAAAGCATAAAAGGGCGGTCGAAGTAAATGCTAATATAGTATAACAGTTGCATAAACAATAGTTCGCGTGGGAAACGGATGCATTTTGGCAGACGGGCGAATATGACGGACTACGACGGTAGGACGGGTAAGACGGACGGCCGAAGGTTTGCCAGACCAAAGTTAAGGCGGACGGTTTCTAGGACCGGACGAGTAAAAGGGCTACGACGGTAGCTCAAGGGCGTATGTCTTTGTGATGTACGTACCGTAAGATGGGTTGATCACCCTTATGTGTATGACCAATGAATGTTAAGGAAAGAAAAGGTGAATACATATCTATGTAATCACATAAGAATGAAGAAAGAAAAGGTGAATACATATCTATGTAATCACATAAGAATGAAGAAAAAAAAGTAAAAGCTATGAATACGTATTTATAGAAATGTATGTATATAATTATGTATACTCATAAAGAAAAGAATGATCATACTTAATAGTTTTAAACTAGAACTCACCAGCGTTAGCTGACTTTTAGTATACATTTCAGGTAAAGGAAGAAAAGATCGTGCGAAGGTGTGAAGGTTACCCGGCACAAGACTGACATCCCATATTTATATATGTTAAGACAAATGTTATGTACTTAATTTTAAAGACTTCCGCTGTTATGTCATGTCATGTTACGTTATGTAATGAATGAATTCGAATGTTTTAAATTTAAGCTAAGTGATTATGACTATGTTTATGAGTAAATCCAACAAGTGAGGTCACCCGGGAAAGGGGCCTTACAAGTTGGTATCAGAGCAATGGTTTGAAAGATTTAGACATCCCAAAATGTCTGGACTCAAGCTGATTGTGGGACCAATGCACGGATGTCAGTATGGGTAACCAACGCCAACGCCAGCACGGTAAGTAAGTACTAGAGTTAATACACTTGGATAAGAATAGACACCTTAACTTAGAACAAATAGATGTCAATGTCACAACCGAATTGAAGAGTTTTGAACCCGAAAAGCAATGTAAATTAGTAATCACAAACCGGTCACTGTAATTAAAAATTTACCTTGCTCGTACTGTTCCAAACTATGATCTGACGAAATGACATTGATGTATTCCCTCTATAACTATCAGGAAACTAAGAATTATGGTTGGTGGAGGAAGAACAGGACGCCGAGGCGGTCGCACTTGCCGAGTAGGTAGACCCCCGTTGAATCAAAGACTAGAAGAAGAAGAGAGTGTGCACGCAGAACACATCGAGAGTGTGCACGAAACAGAAATGACCCCAACTGGAGACGACAATCCAGGGCCGATACAGTTGGAACCCGAAGTCAAGGATGCTATTGCCTGTGAAGTTGTGCTTACTCTGAAGAAAGTATTGCCTGATCTACTATCCGAGGCACTAAAGAAAAGTAAAGAGGATGATGAAGGAGGCCATGAAGAGAAAGTGTATGATAGTGACGGGGATGAAGTAAGAGTGGCATCAAGCAATCGTGGGTGTACTTACAAAGGTTTCAAAGATGGAGACCCACCCAAGTTTTATGGTAGCAAGGATTCAGTGGCAACACTCGAATGGATTGAGAGGATGAACGCTGTAATCAACATCAGCGAGTGTCGACCGGACCAGGCGGTTAAATATGTTGCTCATTCTTTCACCAATGAAGCACTAGGTTGGTGGAGGAACATCCAGCGGATAAAGTCCCCAAACGCTCTTGCAAGAATGACATGGGAAGACCTAAAGAAGCTAATAATTCAGAAGTTCTGTCCCCAGAATGAAATTGATCGAGTGGAAAATGAATTCCTAAACTTTAAGGCTGGCAACAAGACACACCGCCGGTATACTTCTAGGTTCAATGAGCTAGCTCAACTGGTACCCCACCTGGTGGAGACAGAGGAGCGAATGATCAAGTATTATGTGAAGGGCCTACCTTAAAGGGTCCGTGTCCACATGAAAGCCAACCTACCCTCGACCTTCGAGTCGGTAGTGAATCTAAGCAGAATCGTCTATGACGATTATGCCAATGAGGACCCACCAACAGAGACCCAAAAGAGAAAGTGGGAGAACCCGTCTAGAGGCACCGGAAGAGGGAACGTAACAACTGAAACTAAGAAGCCAAGGTCGAATGAATATGAAACATGCAAGAAATGTGGAAGGCAACATCTTGGCGAATGTAAAATCGGCACCACCACATGCTATAAGTGTGGGAAGCAGGCACTTCTCTCGAGAATGTGTAAGAAACGCAAGTGTCAAGTATGTGGATTGTTTGGACATCTGACAAAGAACTGCAGGAAGGCCGGCCAATCTGGTTCGGGAAAAGAGAGGGAAAAGGAACAGCCGCAGGCTAGGACTCGAGCCTACGCCCTGACTGAGGAGGAAGCAAGAGGAAACCCTGATGTTGTGTCAGGTACATTTCTAGTAAATGATGAAAATGCTGCTATTTTATTTGACTCTGGTGCTAGTAAAAGCTTCATATCAAATGCATTTAGTCGTAAACTGGATTGCACTATCAACACCATAGTAAAGGCCTTTAGCGTACAAACTGCCGTGGGTAAAAATTCGACAGTGTTTCAAGTAACAGAGGATTGTATCATAGAAATAGAGGGCCATAAGTTTCCTTCTAGATTATTCCTTCTCACCTTAGGAGGATTCGATATAGTATTGGGTATGGATTGGTTAGCTGCCAACGAAGCTCAAATCATATGTAAACGTAAGAGGATACACCTCAAAGCTCCTAGCGGCTGTCCAATTACGGTTTATGGGGATTGGAATTGCACGATGCCGAACATCATCTCGATGATCAAGGCAGAAAGATACATGAGGCGCAGTTGCGAAGCTTATTTGGCATATGTTATTGATGATAGAATGAAAGTGAATGAACTCAAGAATGTACCCATGGTGTGCAACTTTCCGGAAGTATTCCCTGAGGATCTACCTGGGTTACCCCCCATCGGGAAATAGAATTTCAGATTAACTTATTGCCAGGAGCTGAGCCCGTTGCCAAAGCCCCCTATCGATTGGCTCCGTCAGAAAAGAAAGAATTGATGTCTCAACTAGAGGAACTAACAGAAAAGGGATTTATTAGACCGAGCATCTCACCGTGGGGCGCTCCGGTACTATTTGTAAAGAAGAAGGACGGCAGCATGCGCATGTGCATTGACTACCGCGAGTTGAACAAGAGGACAGTAAAGAACAAATACCCACTGCCTAGAATAGACGACCTTTTTGATCAACTGCAAGGTGTGAGTTGGTTCTCAAAGATCGATCTTAGGTCGGGTTACCATCGGTTGAAAGTAAGAGAAGAAGACGTACCAAAGACCGCGTTTCACACGCGTTATGGGCATTATGAGTTTCTCGTGATGTCCTTCGGATTGACCAACGCACCAGCAGCGTTCATGGATTTGATGAATAGAGTATGTCGACCAATGTTGGATCGATCAGTGATAGTTTTTATAGACGACATACTGGTATATTCGAAAAGCGAGGGTGATCACCACGGTCACCTAAGAGAAGTTCTGGAGGTGCTAAAGTAGAAAAAGTTGTACGCAAAATTCTCCAAATGTGGGTTCTGGCTTAGGGAAGTCCAATAACTAGGTCATGTGATAAACCCAAACGGCATCATGGTAGATCCTGCAAAGATCAAGACAGTAAAGGAATGGAACGTCCCAAAGACACCAACAGAGATACGAAGTTTTCTAGGATTGGCAGGCTATTATCGGAGATTCATTCAAGATTTCTCGAGGATAGCATCGCCACTAATTAAATTAACACGGAAGGAAGTAAAGTATGAATGGGGTCCAACCCAAAACAACGCGTTTGAGGAACTTAAGACACGATTAACCCAAGCTCCGGTCTTGACACTACCTGAGGGAAATGAAGACTTGGTAGTTTACTCTGATGCTTCGGGTCAGGGTTTAGGTTGCGTACTTATGCAACGAGGAAAGGTAATTGCCTACACCTCACGATAACTAAAGATTCACGAGGTTAACTACCAAACACACGATCTAGAGTTAGCGGAAATAGTTTTCGCATTGAAAATATGGAGGCACTATCTGTATGGAGTTAAATGCACCATTTACTCCGATCACAAAAGCCTGAAGTACTTTTTCGAGCAAAAGGAATTAAACATGAGGCAAAGGAGGTGGTTAGAGCTACTGAAGGACTATGACTGTGAGATATTGTACCATCCAGGCAAAGCAAACGTGGTGGCTGACGCTTTAAGTAGAAAGGAAGAATCGTCACCTATCCGGATCAAAGCGTGTCAGCTGATTATAACGCCAGATTTGATGAGTGAAATATCAAAGGCACAAGATGAAGCACTATCTGAAAGAAATATAAAACGGGAAAGAATAGTAGGACAACAAGGGAATTTAGATGCAAATGCATACGGTGTACGAACTCGGTTTGGCCAAATGTGGATACCTAAGATTGGCGAGCTTAGAGCCAAAATACTCAATGAGGCCCATAAGTCTCGTTATTCTATCCACCCCGAGACAAACAAAATGTATCAAGACTTGAAGAAAGAGTACTGGTGGCCGGGCATGAAGAATGATGTGACTGAGTACGTGAACAAGTGCTTGACGTGTTCACTAGTTAAGGCCGAGCACCAGAAACCATGCGGTAAAATGCAACCCCTACCAATACCGGAATGGAAGTGGGAGGAGATAACGATGGACTTCATTACCAAGCTACCGCGAACAGCTAAAGGCAATGATACCATTTGGGTGATCGTCGACCGCTTGATGAAAAGTGCTCACTTCTTACCAATACGTGAGACTTCTTCGTCAGAAAGACTAGCAGAAATATTTATCAAGGAAATTGTGAGCAGGCATGATATGCCACTGTCGATTGTGTCCGACAGGGATACTAGATTCACGTCAAGGTTTTGGAAGAAATTCAATGAAGCAATGGGCACTAGACTGAACATCAGCACCGCTTACCACCCCCAAACCGTTGGACAATCGGAAAGGACCATTCAGACCTTGGAGGACATGCTCCGGGCCTGTATCATTGACTTCGGTGGGAGCTGGGACAGCCATCTACCATTGGCAGAATTTTCATATAACAACAGCTATCATTCAACTATTGGCATGCCACCATTTGAAATGTTGTATGGAAGGAGATGTAGGACTCCGGTTTGTTGGGGGGAGATTGGACAGAAGGATTTTGCAAGTCTTGAAGTGGTCAAAGCTACTTCAGAGAAATTTGATCAAATCAAAGCTCGAATGAAAGCCGCAAAAGACAGACAGAAATCATACGCGGATAAGAGAAGGAGGAATTTAGAGTTTCAAGTAGGGGACATGGTACTGTTAAAGGTATCACCATGGAAAGGAATCATCTGATTCAGAAAACGTGGTAAACTAAGTCCAAGGTTTGTCAGACCTTTTAAGATCTTAGCGAGAGTGGGTCAAGTTGCTTACAGACTCGACCTACCTGATGCGCTTAGCGAAATACACCCTACGTTCTACGTGTCGCACTTACGCAAGTGTCTAGCTGACGAAACGGCTCACATACCTTACGATGAGATCGAGGTGGATAACAGTCTGAATTATATCGAGGAACCAATAGCCATCCTTGACTGATCTGAGAAGCGACTACGCAACAAGTCAATCCCATTGGTCAAAGTTCAATGGAAGCACAGAAAGGGATCGGAATCTACATGGGAGAAAGAAGACGAGATGCGGGAACTATACCCTCAGTTGTTTAACGTATAATTGGTTTCAAGGACGAAACCTTCCTAAGGGGGGTAGACTTGTAACATCCCAAAAATAGTAAATAAATAAATAATAACACGATCGAGATTATTATTGTCAAAGAAACGAAAGAAAAATGAATGGGCTTGGGTTCGGCTCGAACGGGCCAAAGGAAGCCTAGCTATATAAAGGACATGGGCTGCCACAATTCATTTCTTTTCACCATTTGCAATTCTAGAGAGAGAAAGGGGAGCTCGGTTCTAGAGAGAGAAAGTGACGGATCGACTTGGGAATTCAGGAGAACGTTGCTACTGTGCTCGTGATCATCTTCTCTGAATCATAACTCCAATCCAAGTAAGCATTCGATCATAATCTGAGTTTTTATGATTATTTTAGGATTTTCGGTTTTAGCAAAATAGGTGAAGTTTTTATGGATGAAACTTGAAAATGAACAAAGATCTAGCATCTAGAATAAAAACCGAACGTTCTGATCAAAGAAAATTTAGACATTGACATGATCAGACCCGCATGCAAAAAGTTAGGGTTCTTGCGCCTGAATCAGATCCTGCGTACTTATTAAGTACGCAGGAAGAAGGGTTCTGCGTACTTATCAAGTACGCATGAAGTAAAGTCTGCGTACTTACCAAGTGTTCATGAAGTAAAGTCTGCGTACTTGTCAAGTACGCATGACCAAGGCCAAGTGCGCAGACATCAGAATGGTTAAGTAAAGTCAGTATGTTTAGAATGATTAAACCGTTAGAGTCGAGATTAGGTCTGATGTGTATTTAACTACTCAATTCAGATCAGAAGTGACATTGTTGGACCTTTGTTTAGGACAACCTAGAGAAGCTTATCAGGTGAGTTCTATGTGCCCTCTTCTATGTTATGTGCAAACCTTATTAAATGTTTTGGGGCTGAAATGTATACACTAAATGAATAAATAATATGAATGCTAATGTGATCATACGTGATGTACTAATATATATGTTATATATATGAGAATGATTTATAAACAAAGAATGAAACGTATGTTTACAAAGAATGAAGGAAAGAATGGCATAACGTAAATAAATGAAATCTTGCTTTACAATTATTTATATTGCATGTTATGAATGTATGTATACGTTATGGACGCAAACGAAGCTAACGGGTACTTCTGTAGACGGATGACCACGTGACTATTTTGCAACCGGGAAAGAAACGTTCCTTCGCAAGCTAGGCGAAGTAAATGCTAATATAGTGTAACGGTTGCATAAACAATAGTTCGCGTGGGAAATGGATGCCTTATGGCAGACGGGCGAATATGACGGACTACGACGGTAGGACGGGTAAGACGGACGACCGAAGGTTGGCCGGACCAAAGTTAAGGAGGACGGTTTCTAGGACCGGATGAGTAAAAGGGCTACGACGGTAGCTCAAGGGCGTATGTCTTTGTGATGTACGTACCGTAAGATGGGTTGATCACCCTTATGTGTATGACCAATGAATGTTAAGGAAAGAAAAGGTGAATACATATCTATGTAATCACATAAGAATGAAGAAAGAAAAGTAAAAGCTATGAATACGTATTTATAGAAATGTATGTATATAATTATGTATACTCATAAAGAAAAGAATGATCATACTTAATAGTTTTAAACTAGAACTCACCAGCGTTAGCTGACTTTTAGTATACATTTCAGGTAAAGGAAGAAAAGATCGTGCGAAGGTGTGAAGGTTACCCGGCACAAGACTGACATCCGATATTTATATATGTTAAGACAAATGTTATGTACTTAATTTTAAAGACTTCCGCTGTTATGTCATGTCATGTTACGTTATGTAATGAATGAATTCGAATGTTTTAAATTTAAGCTCAGTGATTATGACTATGTTTATGAGTAAATCCAACAAGTGAGGTCACCCGGGAAAGGGGCCTTACAGTGCCTTAACTATTCTTACGGTATGAATTATTTTACCTAAATTGAATTATTTTTAATATGTTAAAATATACTTATATTATTATATGTATTTAATACATTTATTACATATATGTAGCACTATTATTATATGTATGTAATACTATTACTACATATATGTAATAATTAAAAATTGTTACTAATGCCTATAGGTTTTTCATATTGCAGATTTTATATGTGGACAGAGTTAATTGTCCATTAGAAAATGTAGAACGTAAAATGCGACCAATTCAGCTTTGGACTATGAATGCTCTACGTTCTAGAGAGGAATGCGAGATAAATAATGGCGGATTTGGATTGGGTGAGTTACAGGAACTCTATGTTGATTTGAAGGGTGATGAAAGTGATGTGGATGAGAAGTGCAATGAGAAAGAACCTAACATGGAAAATCTATCTGATGACTTCTTTCAACTAGACAACTTAATGGTATAATTTATTATTTAATATACGTAGTATTTATTAATCACTTGTCGTTTAGCTATATTACATATACTGCATATATGTAATCTCTTTGAAGATCGAAAATTTAACGTTGATGCATATGTTTATGTATGCTGCATATATGTAATCTCTTTTAAAATTGAAATTTAATGTTGATGCATATGTTTATGTATGTTGCATATGTGTAGGATATTGTAAGAATGATAATGTTTTTCATTATGTTTAGGTATGCTACACATATGTAATCTGTTTAAAAATATATGAAATTTAATGTTCCTGTATATGTGTCAGCTATTGAAAATGAAAATCTTAATTTTGCTGCATATGTGTAGTCTATTGCAAGGTGGCAATCATAATGTTGTTCAATATTTTTAGGTGTACTGCATATATGTTGTCTTATTAATTAGTAATTTTCTTTAGTTGTTATTGCACATACTTAAAAACGTATTATGTGTGTAACTATTTGGCTGAATATTTGAATATTCTTAAATATGGCCATATTTCAAAATTGGATGCTATGTTTGATATCCTAGTTAGAGATAAAAAGATATTTGAAAGAGCTTTATGTGAGGCATATTCACTTTACCCAAAAAACAAAGAAGTAAAAGAATTTGTGGAGAAATGCAAATCTATATACAAAGAAATCATAGATGTTGAGAAAGATGTAGCAGATACTGAGAAAGATGTAGCAACAGATACTGAGAAAGACATTGAGAAAGATGTAGCAGATTATGAGAAAGATGTAGCAGATACTATCTGGACTCAATTTTTTAGTAATAATCTTGAGGAGATTATAATATATGAAAATGCTAAAAAAAGTGGGCACTAAAGAGAAGGAGAAGGAGAAGGAAAGTATTGACCCCAAAGAGAAGGAGAATGAGACTATTGACACTTAAGTCCAGGTGAAGGAGATTATTGACACTGAAAAGAAGGAGATTATTGCCCAACACTTCCAAACTTCAGCTTTAAACTTTTTCAAAGTACACAAGAATCGGAGAAACAATCAAAAGTTGATGATCCAACTGAAAAAACAAAGGAGTTGTTGAAGGATGGTAAGAAAAAGGCTAGTACATCTGAGAATAAATATGTAAGAAAGAATGAAAAGCGTTAGAAAACTATGACTAAGCCATTACGATCTCCATATATTGTACGAGCGGTGGATGCTAAAAACGGAGTCAATGCTCAAGATCGTCTAATTTTGGAATACTTGACATACAGACTACGTGATGAAGAGTAAGTTAGTTTGTATTATTATTTAAACTTTTTCTAATTGATTGTAAGTTTATTAGTTTAAACTATTTGAATGCGAAGAAGAAGAATTAGAGAAACTAGAAAAATATTGTTGGGTATAATTTTGAGACTGATGCTGTCAATCGAAAATACAGTATCGAAATTAGTAGTTTCGATTGAACATTTGTTCAATCGAAAGTATTTAGTTTCAATACCTGTTTTTCAGGCCCATTTGGCGGTGGCTTGGATAGAAAGATTATCTCATAGGAGGAGTGTGTGTCTGTAGAGGGAATCACCACCCCAGGGGGAGCTCACCCTGGGTGAGACTAATTGTAAGTGTGTGAGGAGCTTTTATTTTCATTTCAATCAAAGAATCCAATTATTTGTTCTTTTTCACTTTTATATATGTTTGTTCGTGTATGTAATTCCCGCACCCGTCTCTACATTTTTTTATTCGAGAGTGATACTGGGTCTAGAGATTATGCCTCTTGATCCGGACTGTTTGAAGATTTCTCTGCAGATCTGTGTTTGCAGGTCTGTTCAGGACATACAAAGATGAACAAGAGGAAGCTGAAAACAATTTTATGTAAGTATAAACATTTAGTTTTAATTATGTTACATGTATGTAATATTGTTATCACATATTTAACTATGAAAAATGACATTTATGATGTTCTTTTATACATTTAGGTGTACTACATAAGTGTAGTGTCTTGAAACATGTCACCGTTAATGTTGTTGAGTATATTTAGATGTACTGCATATGGGTAATCTCTTGAAAAATGACATTTATGATGTTCTTGCATACATTTAGATGTACTGCATAAGTGTAGTCTCTTGAAACATGTCACTGTTGATGTTGTTGAATATATTTAGATGTACTGCATATGTGTATCTCTTGAAACATATATGATTTCATGTATATAGTAATGATATTATAGTAGGTATGACATTGTTGTGAAATGTTTTGTATAGGAATGATATTTTTGGAATATGTTATGGTTTGGAATCAAAGAAATTTCTTTTGGCAAGCTTAAATCCGGGGGTAGAACTATATGGAAATGTAATTGACTGTTGGGCAGCAGTTTTGAATTATGAAGAAAAATTTCGTAACCCAGAATCACTAAATCGCCTGTCTGTTACTCATCAACAATTGTAAGTTTCAATATCCGTTACTAATTTAGTAATAATAAGTTTTTTAGTAATGGTAGTTGACTTTGTCATTTTTTAATTTAACAGTTTGAATGGACGATTACCAAAAATGAAAAACAAAGCAAACGAATGTAACTTTTGCAAAGAATATGTTAACAGTGGTGGAAGGTTATGAAGATAAGTTGGATCTAAAATCATATAACTTAGAAGGTATCTTGATGATAAAATCTGAAGTATCTTGTTATTAAAACATGAAAACTCAAAACATGTAAAATACATAAAATGAAAAATTGATGTAACATGACTTTTATAAACCAATAGAGCCATTAAGTTTTAAAGTTGAATGAATCATGAAATGAACAAGCAGCAGCACCTGCATCATCATCATGTGTCAGCAGCACCTGGATCAGTAGCAGCACCTGGATCAGTAGCAGCAGGGTCAACAGCAACATCATCATCAGATTTTTTTCTTCTTCTCTGAGTAGTTACGTGAATCACGATCAGTTACCCATTTAAAACAAGTACGACATAACCTTGGGTTTTTTTGCTTTTCTCCACATCCTTTTCACCAGGTCCAATAAGTCGTCGGCTCGTCCCATAACCTTTGTTCCGAATACCTTGAGGTGCAGTATATAAAATATCTCCGGTTGAGATTGCCCAATCAAGTCTCCTATCACTGATTTTTTTTTGTTATAATCTGGCTCATTTGGGTATTCTTCAAAGATGTGATTCTTTAACACCCTAATTTGCTTCGCAAATGCAGATAATTTCTCCATTTTGCATCTTAAACGATCTGTGCATGAGCAACTAATTCCAGAATCTCATTCCTAAGTACAGAATCTTTACCGGTGTCAATAGAATACCTATTTGAAAGACTATACACACTTTTTAGTAGTACATTTTTTTCTCCATCAGGTAGGTAGGTATTGGTTCAGAATTCTTTGAATTTGGTTGAATCTAAAAACAAAAAAAACATGTCTACAAAGGTAGCAATACGTGTAAACCCCATTACAGAACATGACACGATTTATCATGCAAATCAAGGGTGACCTACACAAAAGAAATATATAAATGTATTACATATATGTTGTAAAACAAGTAAACAACAAGAATATATGTGTATTCACATATTTATATCATATGTGTTACATATAAATAATGGTGTTGTTGTGTTACTTTCGAATTCAAGTTTTCGTTGATTGTACCGTTGTCCATCAATTGCAGTGTCAAAGCACAACAAGAACTGAACAAATGTGTTGGCTCCACTAGAATTGATTTTAAAAAGAGCATTAGAGCTCTCACACCTTGATGTAGTCGTCATCAAACAACACAATGGTATGTCCCTAAAATAGCAGGGAACCCATTGCTCCCTAATAGCATACATGTCTTTCAACCAAGCATGATCATCCAATTCGTACTCGTCAATAAGCAACTTCCATTTTTCTTCAAACATAGATGACGTAATAAACAAATTCCATACCAACTCATGTATAAATGACCTCAAATTTGTATTATCCCACAAATCACTTGAAATATGAAAATAATAAATAATATTCCTTAGCAAACAGTTTTCAAAGTCATAAATAATATTCCTTAGCAAATTGATACAAAAATGATAATAAGACTATACAAATGAAATAACATACATTTACGTATGAACAGTATTACATATATGTAGTCTATTGGCAGATGGTAATGTTCATGTTGTTGAATATAATCAAGTGTACTGCATATATGTAGTCTATTAAAAGCAAGGTAATATTTACATTATTACATATAATTAGGTATACTGCATATATGTAGTTAAATGAAATATTTGTGAACATGAGAATTTTAAAAATCTAATATACCTTAGAAGGTAGCTTCTTCATGATATGCCACATATAAAGTCGATGAATTAATTCATGAAAAACAATAGCACCAACATGTTTCATGGAAGCATCTTGATCAGTTAAGACTTACTCAGGTTGCTTCTTATGGGCTTTAAGGAAACATTCAAGCAACCATTTGTATGATTCCATAGTTTCGTTATACAAAAGCGTTGCACCAAATGTTACACATCTTTTATGATGATCAACACCAGTAAATGGGACAAAAATCATATTGTACCTGAAACATAAATATTTAACATTAGTTTGATAAAATAAAATAAATATAAAAGGCAAGTTTGATAAAAATAGCTTACTTGTTGGTATTACGTTGCATCAAACGCTAAAACATCACCAAACTCAATATAATTCAAACGCTAAAATAAAGATCTCAGTTCACCACTAATCACAGTAAACTCAAAAAAGAAATTTTGTAAATTGACAATACGAGCTTCCAATGTGTCTAAAATCATTTGAGCATCTCTTTCACCAATAAAGAGACGTATATCCCTACTAAAGTTTTTATAATATGTTTTTGTGCCATGAACATTGTGATGCCCATCCTTCAATGAAGATTGCAACTTATAGTCAACAGCTGTACCAATTCTATTCAAACTAAGTTTATGAATAAACTGTTGATCAGAAAAACTTAGCTTCCGTCGTTTCCTTGTAAGATCCATATTATGCTTATCAACAAGACCATGATTATGACTTTCACCAAATTCATGTACTATAAAACTTGAAGTGCCAAGAACAGCCTTCAATTTAATACGTGCTCTGCAATATGATACTTTAAAGGTGCTACGACAAGAAGTAGAAAGTGAAGAAATATCCATTGAGTCGAAGTTTTGAGACTTTGTTTTACCAGCTCTAGTACACATCATGTACCTATGAGTAATAACATCATTCATTTTCTTCATTGCGCCTAAACGAGTAGAAAACCCAGCCTTCTCAGCATATGACTCATACATAGTCACAACATATTCCCATTTATCAAAAATCATCCCCAAAACAGGTTTATCCTCAATGCATACATCAGAAGTCCAATATTTTGTACCATTTGATGATCGGTAAACATTACTAGAAATACCTTCTACATTATGAAAGAAAAACACAAACATAAGAAAAACAGAAAATAATTTGCATTTAGTTAGCAATATAATAGTAGAATTTAATCATAGAAAAACTAAATATGTGTGATCTGTTTAAAAACAATTATAAATAATTTAATAAAAACATATAAAAACAGGAACAAATCACATGAAATGCATAATATGTTAATTTAAGAAATACTACACATATGCAGCACAAAATTACAAATCAATTCTGTTAGAGTTTGTTCAAAATGTCATACTACATATGTGTAGTTTGTGGAAACATGAAACATATGTGTAGCATCTTGAAACTTGTAATAACAGGAACACATCACACTAAATGCATAATATGTTAATTTAATAATACTACATATATGCAGCACAAAATTACAGTTCAATTCTGTTAGAGTTTGTTCAAATTGTCATACTACATATGTGTAGTCTGTGAAAATATGAAACATATGTGTAGCCTCTTGAAACTTGTAATAACAGGAACACATCACATTAAATACATAATATGTTAATTTGACAAATACTTCACATATGCAGCACAAAATTAAACATAAAAAAGCTCACGAATCCGATTTTACCTTGATGTTCAACACCAATGAATTCCAAACGAGAGTGAACTGAATTGTTAGAAGTTGAATTAACATCACAAAATTAAACATAAATAAGCTCATGGACCCAAAAACCTAAACCCTAAAGCTAAACCCACTATTTTTTCGAGTTTTTTTTTTTGAACGAGGATGACGTGGGAAACAAGGTCTCCGAACCACTTTTTTAGTTTTTGATAAAAAAAATATTTATAGGGGGAAGAATCAAGAGAAAACATAAGATCATTTTCCTATATATATATATAACCACTTTTAAATGTATAAAACAAAAAATCAATTTCTGACTACATGTTTATTATAGTTAATAGGATGTTTGACTTTTGGGGAATCAATTAAAATAAGATGAAAATAAATGTGTGGTTAGAATTTTAGTTTTTGGTTTACGAGTTAACAATTGATCCTTACCATATATATATATATATATATATATATATATATATATATATATAGGGGCATGTTCTTTTGAGAACCAACTATATGTTGAGAACCGAAAGAACCGCACAAAACGTGTACATATCGCTTTAGTGAAAAAAGTAAAATTCAACAACAATGTTTTATTTATCTCTTCCCACTCTTAGTTTGAGTTTATCTCCTCTCTCCTGAATTTTTTTAAGAAAAGTATAAAAATATGCATATATGCATTCATTTGTGCATATAGTGTGAGTGCATATATGCATTTAAAAAAACGACTATAAATTCGAGGTCTTTTAAAACCAAACCTTAAACATATTGAAATATACATGAATTCTAGTCAAATTATATTATAAATAGAGGAAGAGTTAATGCGGTTCTTACGGTTCTCAACATATAGTTGGTTCTCAAAAGAACATGCCCCTATATATATATTATCCTTTTATTTCTCTATCCCTTTCAAACCCTACATCTCTCTTTTAAACATTGTCGGCTCTTTTCACGTAATCACCCTAAATTGAAAGAGAAGGGTTCTCGGATCTATTTCACCAATGTTTCACCGAACAAACGTGAATTCCAGCCGTGATTTATTGAGCCAAGCAGATCCGGTGACCGTTCATCTTCTGTCACGAGTTTGGGTGGTGTTTTTCTGGTGATTCATCGAGCCAAGAGAGATCCAAAAGCTGCTTCTAGATCCAAAAGCTTATACGGTCATTCTGATTTTCAGATATGCCGGAAATGGTAACAGAGGTACAGATCTGGTCGCCGTCACACTCGCCTGAAATGGGGACGAATCAGGGCCTCCTAAAACAGAAACTACTGATCTGATCGCCGTCACACTCACCGCAAGGTGATTCATCTCTTTCGGTTGTCTGATCTGTATTTTTTTTTTTGAGGTTTAGTCAACACAAATCAGGTTCTAGAAGTCGTAGATCCATATTATTGATCCTGTCATGGGATATTGGTTAAATTCTTGACAATTAGTAAGCCTTGCATTTACAAACATTGATGGCCTATAATCAAATATAATAAAATTATTTAAACTTTCACAAGTCTAATGGCTTTTTAAATTTTGGAAATTAAAAAACTATAGATCTGATGAATTATTTAGTTGGTTGTCTTATAGTTCTATTTAATAGGATCAATTTGTTTCAGTGTAACGATCTGATTACAATCGAGAAAAAAACAATGAACTGAATTTATTGGTTTATGGATTTTCATCTACACCAAACCCGATTACGGCAAATTCATCTGATTTTCCCTAAACTTAACCCCCGGTAATACTTTGATGGGCTTTTTTTTATTTGTATATAGTTTTTACACACATGTATTTAATTTTTACACAAGTGTAATATAAATATGTAAACTGAATTTACACATGTGTATTCGATCTTACACATGTGTAAACGGACCTATAGATGGTTAAAATCATGTGTATTTGATTTTTACACAAGTGGAATACAAAGATATAAACTATAAATATTTGTGGTGTTACTAAATTTGTTCCTCATTTGTAGGCTATATTTCGCTCAGAACTAGTTTCAAGATCTAGGTTCAAGATCAAAAAGTTAAGTGGGTTCAAGTTCTACAGACGTTTCTCTATATTTACAAGATTTATTAACATTTCCCAAGTAAGGGTTGATAATTGGGATTTTTAGTTTGATTTTACAAATAGGGTTTGATTTTTACACACGTGTATTTGATTTTTAAACTTGTGTATTTGATTTTTTACACAGTGTAATCTGAATTTACACTTGTGTAAAAAGTTTTTATTAATGTGTATTTGATTTTATTTTGTATATACACTGTAATTATTGGTTTTATAGATATGTTTTAGGTTCATAAACCTTGTTTTTTGGGTTTTCACTCATGTTTATATCGATTATTACACATGTTTATTTGGTTTTTACACAGGTGTAAAGAACGTATTTTTCATTTGTTTCATAGATCTATAGATGTATGTAAAAAAAAGGAAAATCTGGATATAATTATCATTTATTTAAAAAAGAAATAAAAAGTGTAATTACTTTTATACCTCTTTTTCAATTAGAAATAAAAACCTAAATTTAATAATAACCACATAATAAAATATTCAAAAAATATATGTGGCTCATATGGAGTTTTTGGGTTTCACAATAACAAATGGTTTTCATTTGATACAATCCCCATATATATATATATATATACATATATATATATACACACACATATACATAGTGAAGTTTATAAAAAACTAACATTTAGGGAGAGAACTAAAGAACTCCTTATTAAAGTAAAAAAAAACCATAACTCAAAAATATAAAACAAAAACTAAAAAAGTGGTTCGGAGATGATGTGTGCTGGACGGTCTATAAAATTAATATAAAAATCTAACCTAGACACTCTAGCTTTAAATTTATAAATCTAGACTCAAACTAATAGTAGACCACACAACCGACAAGTGTATCAATCAATGTAGTAAAGTCTAATGAAAATTCGGATATCGAACCCACGAGACACTAGTGACAACTCTATCGAGACTCTGACTCAACTAATTGAACTGAATTATATTGGGGGGTTTTTGTGTTGTGATTCTAAATCTAACAAACTAAAGAGGACTAACTAACTACAACCAACTATAAAGCAAAAGAATCTAGACGAACTAAGGAATGAGGACAACACTACCCAGGTTAAGAATCCTACTTGTAAATCTCGGGTTTCTCTCGGTTAAGGAAACTAATGATGGAACCAGGATCTATGTATACTACACCCTCAAACTACCTACAGGATCCCTGATCATTCTCAAGGTGTGACCTAGAAGGAAAACCTAAGGGGTGTGTGACGCTCACTGGTTGGTTAGATCATTTCCTAGTTTCTCCAGCAACAATAAAGTACCCAAAAGAGAGATTACATTTCAGTCTCACTGTCTCAATACATTCAAGGAATGCAAGGGGTAACTCGAAGACTCTCGATAAGACACGGGAATGCAAAGGATACTAGAACACCTAGGGGGAACCTCTTTTCAGAGTCTTTATACCTAAAACCCTAACACCAAAGACAACCCGACAACTTCGCACATTTCAGCTATTGAAGTAGGTAGAACATTTAAACCCTCTAAACTCTCAAATATTGTTCCTATGGATAATGATATCAAAAACCCATAAACAAATCACAAACACACAGTAGGTGACCTAATCATTGATCTATAACTGAAAGACATTCAACAAGATTCATGTGGAACAATACTTGATCATAAATCAGACATAAACATCCATACACATCAGATCAATTGCAATAAAGTTCTCTACTTTAATATTAATCCGTCACAAAATCCAAAAACCGAAAGATTACCAATAAATCACAAATATTCATCAACAACCTAGGTAGTAAAAGTTTAGCTACTCATATTAAAAATAAAAGAACACACACAAATAATATGACCGTTCATCAAAAAATAAATAAAAATAGGTTCAGCAGCCTGTTTGCTTTTTCTTCACGACGTGCGACCGGAATTAATTAAGGTGTGTGTGAGGTTGCTTGAGGTGTGTGTATGCTAGCTTTTTCCTTCTATTGAACCACCAAACAAATTCCAATTGCCGTATGCTATCTTCTTTAAAAGAACTTAAATTAACCTAATTATCATTTTTTTTATTCTTTTTAATTCTTTGTAAATCCAACTAATATGAGCCCGTTCCAATTTAAGCCCAACTTGCAATTGTAGTGCATCCCATTAATTAATTTATTGGCCCAAATGCTAATTCGTTTTTCATAGCCCCACTAATTTTCCAATGTTCAACTTTAGCATCTCCAAATTTTTCGTTTGAGCTCGTTTACGTTCCTTTCACTCACGAACACCTACAAAACATAACATAACTAATTATTAACTATAAATGACTCAAAACGACTCCAAAACTATACAAAATACGCTCTAAAATACAAGGATAAAGAGGTGTGCTTTGTAACACATCAAACATACCCACACTTAACCTTTTTTCGTCCTCGAAAAATCTGTAATGGAATCACAACTGGAATATATATACTTTAACAATCTTATAATTCATTAACACGGATATAATCACGCGTTAAAGTGTGACAATTGATATTTCGATCCAATTAAACCCAACACCAACTATCCTGCCCCCGACTGTGTTCTAATTCCATTTTATACAACACATCAATCAATTTATGGGTCTCACACTCAGAAGTTACAACTCTACCTACTCCTGTCTCATGGTCATGTCTAGGCCCGGGTTAAACCATTTAGATTTTCCACCACGATAAAGTAAGATTTACATGTTTTAGAAATTAAGGTGAAAGAATGGATGAATGGATAGAAATGAGCATTATTAATTTTATGACTAAACCTCACCTAGTGGTGCATCAACCAAGTCACCATCCCAGAAGTTAGCACATAGGCTGCAGTTTTATCAATTAAGCATATAAGAATTCAACTTAAAGGCGAATCCACCAAGTCACTGTCCCGGTGGGTAACACGTAGGTGTATCCAAAATATTGATCACTCAAGTCCCAACCCATGGGTGTATCCACTAAGTCGCTATCTCGGAGAGTAACACGTAGGCTAAAACTCAAGTTTTCAATTGTTTAATCATGCTCATGATTAGATGGATTATGAAATGCGGGCGCCACCAAATCTCGAATTTATTTTCATAAAAAGAGAGTGGTGTGCCATGAAATTTCAAAACCTCTAAATTTTAGATTAACGTGGTATCTATCACCCTATGTTGACAGTTTCAGTATTACCGTTTACCCCTAAGATGAGTACCCACAAGATATCATGATTTAAGTTCAATTAATTATCATAAACAACACGCACAAGATATTTAAGCTGTCAAATGGCTAGGTCTACCAAAACATCACATATTATACGCGTTTTCTACCATTATTTTCATTTTAAACTCACAGTAGTTTCCATTTCTACTATCATTTTTCATTTTATTTTTGCAAAAACTCTAATTCAAAGGACATTTTTTGTATTTTTTATTTTTTGTATTTGTGACTTTTTATAAAAGAAACACAAACCTAAACAAACTTGCCTCAAGACGTTTCTCATCCCCACACTTGAACGACACATTGTCCTCAATATGAACCAAGAAACAACAAAAAATAAAAATAAAGACTCAAAAATAAAAATAAAAAAATGAAAAAAAGAATAAAGTGGAAACGACTTAGCTGGTAATGATAGCTTGACTATGTCCAGCTTTGTTCTTCCACTTGTGCAACCGTATAGCATTTCATTCGCGGCTGCACAAACACTATGCGGGGTTCCCTTTACATGAATATAAGATTTAAATCGACCCCACCCGAATCGAGATTGAGTACGTACAGGGAGATCTATCCCTGCAAAATAACTCTCAAGCAACCCAAACAGCATTAAGCAGACTCAAAATAAAACCAAAATTTATACAAACTATACACTCTGGTTCTAACCCGAGAAACAAACCTAATCAGGAGGCTTCTCCTTTCTGCCGCCCTCGTCCGGCCCATTTAGTGTAACTGGTCTACCACCGATTTGACAAACTCTGATGGCAGACCTTAAATGGGTTTTGAAAAGTCTAAACGGGTCGGTCCACCAATATTTAAACTTACTTGGGCCAAACCTGATACGCGATGTATAGTGAAGGAAACAATCAACTTTATCCTGTAATAGAACATTGATCAACTTCTGTGGCTGTTCCTTCACTCTTGAGTTGGCCTTGTGCCCAGTCTTCCTTTCCCTTTCCCGTGGTGCTTTTGGTTGCTGTGGCATTTCACTATTGGTTCCATCCACGAGTATTTTCCTCTTGCTCTCTCCGGTGCAAAGTGGTGGGTCCGACACCAACTTTATTTGTGCTTCGTTGATAACCTCCTACACTTGCACCTCTTCTTTCCTCCCCACACTTGGCGTTTGATACAACAGATCTTCAAGTAATTTCATATCGCCAAATGGGTCGAACTCTTCTTCCATATGAGTCGACATACCCCCAACTCGTCTCCAAATTCACTTTCCCAAGATGGGACCTGCTCCTCTTTTAACTCCTCATCTTGCTCATCCAACGCTGGTTTACCCTCTTTGATGCACTCGTCTTCGCTCTCTTGTTCCAACATCACATCATTCTCAACGAACAAGCGTAAAGTATCAAGTATATTCGAAGACTCAAGCCCGTCACCTAGAAAATTAAATGACTCGGGGATGTCACAATTATGCGCAATAAAGACGAGTTTCGAAAACTTACCTGGACCATCACCCACAGTGTCATCCGAGGACTCTTCTATCTCTATCTCATCGATACTGAAGAAATCTTCCTCGATGGGCTCTAGTCTATAATTCTGGGGTGTAGAAGCTGGAGGTGGGTCTTGCAGAAAGTGTTATACACTTTTGACTTGCGCCTTTTCCGTTAAAATCTCCGTTTCTCTAACTAGCTTCCGACTTGCTAGCTCGTCCGTAAGCTTACCATTTTCTTCTAGGAAGTACAGCTGCTCGGCCTTACTTAAACGGGTCCATTGAGTGCTCATTATCTCATGTACTTTCCTTTGCTTGTCCTGGAGTGTTTCTTCTACCTGTATTTCCTGCACTGACTCAATCTCACAAGACAAGTGTAAGGATTTATAATGAAACATGTGATTTTGTATAGGATCTGGTGAACAAAGGTTGTCGCAATCGACAGTAGAGTCAGAAAACTTACCTGGGGAGTGGGACTTGTGTGGAACTACGTGGAGTTGCAAAAAAACACATCATCTTCCTCATCACTTGTCAGCTTTGTGTTGTAAGACGAATTCTCCCCTCGGTAATTGGCACACATCTCTTGATATGCAGCTTCAAGTGCCTTTATTTTACAAAGTTTTTCCTCTTGTTCCCTACGCTCTTCTTCGATCCTTCTTTGTTCATCATTAATTCTCCTATTCTCCAACATTTGAGCAAGCATGTCATTTGATTGTTGAAGCAACTCTTCCCTGAGTGGGGTCTTCCTAGCTTGAGCTCTCTTTCTCTCTTCTATTTCCTCCATCCATTGATTAAAAGTCACACATAGGGCGTTGTGGCTTTCAATCAAGGACGGGTGTACCTCGTGTTCAAAACTCTCATATGACTGTGGATGCGGATGAGAATTACAATAGTAATCTGTGGGATGACCCGATGAATATGGACAATTCTGGGTGTAACAGATCTCGCACCACACATTCATGTGTTGATCCCTCTGAGCATAATAATTTCCTCGGTAGTTGTTCTCTTAAAAACACTCCATATGTCACTGCAATGGACACTCAAAAAAAGGATCACAAGGACCAGATATATAAAAAAATAAAAATAAATAAATAAATAAGAAAAATACTAAGCTAAGAAAATAAACAACTATTTACATAGACTCACTAAAAGCAAAGAAAAACATGGACAACTAGACGCTCTACGACTCAAAACACAAAAAAGAGCAAATAATCAGTTAAGTTCAATCAAAGTTAGGTACGTTATCGCTTAAGTGTCCCCGGCAAGGCGCCAAAAACTTGATGTATGCTCGACGGTCTATAAAACTAATATAAAAACCTAACCTAGATTCTCTAGCTTTAAATTTATAAATCTAGACTCAAACTAATAGTAGACCACACAACCGACAAGTGTACCGATCAATGTAGTAAAATCTAATGAAAGTCCGGATATCAAACCCACGAGACACTAGTGACAACTCTATCGAGACTCTGACTCAATTAACTGAGCTGAATTATATTGGGGGGTGTGGTGTTGTGATTCTAAATCTAACAAACTAAAGAGGAGTAACTAACGACAACCAACTATAAAGCAAAAGAATCTAGATGAACTAAGGAATGAGGACAGCACTACCCAGGTTAATAATCCTACTTGTAAATCTCGGTTAAGGAAACTAATGATGGAACCAGGATCTATGAATACTACACCCTCCGACTACCTACACGATCCCTTATCATTCTCAAGGTGTGACCTAGAAGGAAAACTTAAGGGGTGTGTGACGCTCACTAGTTGGTTAGATCACTTCCTAGTTTCTCCAACAGCACTAAAGTACCCAAAAGACATATTACATTTCAGTCTCACTGTCTCAATACATTCAAGGAATGCAAGGGGTAACTCGAAGACTCTCGATAAGACACGGGAATGCAAAGGATACTAGAACACCTAGGGGGAACCTCTTTTCAGAGTCTTTATACCTAAAACCCTAACACCAAAGACAACCCGACAACTTCGCACATTTCAGCTATTGAAGTAGGTAGAACATTTAAACCCTCTAAACTCTCAAATATTGTTCCTATGGATAATGATATCAAAAACCCATAAACAAATCACAAACACATAGTAGGTGACCTAATCATGGATCTATAACTGAAAGACATTCAACAAGATTCATGTGGAACAATACTTGATCATAAATCAGACATAAACATCCATACACATCAGATCAATTGCAATAAAGTTCTCTACTTTAATATTAATCCATCACAAAATCCAAAAACCGAAAGATTACCAATAAATCACAAATATTCATCAACAACCTAGGTAGTAAAAGTTTAGCTACTCATATTAAAAATAAAAGAACACACACAAATAATATGACCGTTCATCGAAAAAGAAATAAAAATAGGTTCAGCAGCCTGTTTGCTTTTTCTTCTCGACGTGTGACCGGAATTAATTCGGGTGTGTGTGAGGTTGCTTGAGGTGTGTGTATGCTAGCTTTTTCCTTCGATTGAACCACCAAACAAATTCCAATTCCTCCTTGAATTATCATTTTTTATTCTTTTTAATTCTTTGTAAATCCAACTAATATGAGCCCGTTCCAATTTAAGCCCAACTTGCAATTGTAGTGCATCCATTAATTAATTTATTGGCCCAAATGCTAATTATTTTTTCATAGCCCGACTAATTCTCCAATGCTCAACTTTAGCATCTCCAAAATTTTCGTTTGAGCTCGTTTACGTTCCTTTCACTCACGAACACCTACAAAACATAACATAACTAAGTACTAACTATAAATGACTCAAAACGACTCCAAAACTATACGAAATACGCTCTAAAATACAAGGATAAAGAGGTGTGCTTTGCAACACATCAGCAGACTTTGTTACCCACGTTGTCCTCGTTGTCAAAAAAAAATAGTCGTTTATATTTAGGTAGGGAGGGTGGGTGGGTGGGGGGGGGGGGTTAGGTTTATTATTATTTTTTTTGAACTAGGATGACTTGTGAAACATGGTCTATGAACCACTTTTTTAGTTTTTTTTTATATTTTGAGTTATGATTTTTTTTATTACTTTTTTTCTCTTTAATGAGTAGTTCTCTCATTAAAGTTAGTTCTCCATTGAACTCAACCCTATATATATATATATATATATATATATATATATATATATATATATATATATATATATATATATATATATGGGAATGGTTTAAATGCTAACAAACTTTTTATGTGATAACCGTGCTAACACTATAAAACAATCACATAATTTATAAATTATTTTTTCTTTTAATTGTTAAAATAGTATTTAAGTATCTTGAATAAATATTTTGAACGTAAATACGGAAATGATGAGTTTTACATATACGTACCAAATAATGTTACATATACGTGACAAATAGTGTTTACATATATGTAACATTAACATAATGATAATTGATACATATACGTAACACTATGTCTGAGAATGGTTATCACATAAATATTGGTTAGCATTTGAAACTCACCCTATATATATATATATATATATATAGGGGAAGGTCCACTAACAAGTAGTTTTTCGCTAATAAACGCTAAGAAGTGGGTCAAACGAACTCTGATAGAGATCATTGGTTTTTTTCTCTAGTTCCAACATTTTGTCGCTATCTAAGTGGTCGGATTCCACCATTTTGCTTTTCTCCCGTTCCACCATTGTGCAGCTCTATACTTCTCGGATGGCAACTCCTCAAAAGTACCTCATATTTCCAGACCAGTGATGTTGACAAAAAGCCTAGATCTGAAAGTACATATTTCAAGTACCTTTTTCACGTTTGATTCATAATCGTATGTGGTTGATGAAAATTTAATTTAATTTTTATTTTTTTGAGAGTTGGTTTGTTTATGATTTATCTTTTATTTTTCCATTTCAAATTTTAAAGCCATACCCAAACTTCTTTCGGTAGAGAGACTTTTTGCAATTTTGAAAGTTCTAAATACTTTTTAAGGCTTTCATATTTGAAAATCAATTTTGTCGTTGATTCTTGTTAGCATAATAAGTTGTTATGGAGTTGGGCTCTGTTATGGGCCTTAGCCCAGTTTGATTTCTATTTAATGTTGTCTTCTTCTTCATTTGTAAGCTAATATTCACTTGAATAATAGTGTGGCTCCATATTTTCTCTGTACATGTTCATTAGTTAACATGGTATCAGAGCGAACTCGATTTATGCTTGATTGAAGTCTTTGTTGTCGCTTCCGTTCAGTAGTTGATTAGTTCCTTGTTTGGTTTATTCGTTGTTGAAGGGTTGTTTCGTTCGTTGTCGCTTCTGCTCAGTTTACAACGTTTTTTTTGTTGACTCGTGAGGTATCAAAGTTACAGATTTCGTTTTATTTGAACTGATTTGTGTATTTGGAAGAGCTTCTGGTCAGATTGACAGGTTTGAACCTCGTTTCTGCCTCGTTTTACTAAGGGAAAGCCTACTAATAAGTCTAAGGCTGCTGAATATGCCTTAGCTCTCAATACATGAGAAACGGATAACTCTAAAGTTATCACTTGGATCAACAACTCTGTAGGTCAGTCCATTGGTATTCTGTTAGCTAAGTATGATACAGCCAAGGAGGTTTGGGATCATTTGGAAAGGCTGTATACTCAGTCTAATTTTGCCAAGCAGTACCAGTTGGAGTTTGATATCCATGCTCTTCAACAGAATGAGATGAGCATTCAAGACTTCTATGGAGCTATGTCGGATTTATAGGATCAATTGGCACTTACGGAATCTACAGCACTGAAGGTGTTTAAACCTTATATTACTCGAAGGGAGGAACAACATTTGGTACAATTCTTGATGGCATTACGTTCAGATTTTGAAGGACTGCGTGGAATGATTCTTCATCGTTCTCCTCTCCCAACAGTTGATTCAGTTGTTCACGAGTTGATTGCAGAGGAAACTCGGTTAAAATCGCAGGTTGATAAAGCTCCTAAAGTAACTACTACTCCAGCTGTGTTTGTCGTTCCCCCTAATCAGTCCAAACAAGGTGCTAAAGTTGCTTTTGATCGCAGGTTGATAAAGCTACTCCAGCTGTGTTTGCCGTTCCCCCTAATCAGCCCAAACAAGGTGCTAAAGTTGCTTTTGATGAATGTGCATTTTGTGAAGGGAAAAACCATTGGAAGTCTCAATGTCCGTTATTACTTAGCAGAAGGAATTCTAACTTGTAGAAGCCCCCACAACATAACAGATAGGTAGATATTTTCCATCTCGCCCAACTACTTCTGCTGGTTCATCTGGTCCATCTTGATGTAAACCATCTCAGTTTACTGCTGTTGCTACACCACCATCTATAGAGACTTATAAACCACCATCTGCTCTGGATCCACATGTGTTTGAATAGTTTAGGCAGCTTCTTGTTGCCAACCCTACCGCTATGTTTGATGCATGACTGTCTTCATCCGGTACCTCTGGTATTTCGTCATCATTATGGATTTTGGATTCTGGTGTCTCACATCATATGTCTCCCTATCTGTCTTCTTTTCTTTCTTTGTCTCTTGTCTCTCCCGTTTCTGTAATATCTGCTAGTGTTACATCTATGTCGGTAGAGGGTGTTGGCTCTGTGTCTACCCCTCATGTGTCTCTCAATGATGTCTATTATATTTCGAAGCTTCCCTTAAATCTTGCTTCGGTCAGTCAGTTGTGTAAGTCTGGAATTTAGGTTTTCTTTTGTGACTCTGTTTGTGTTGTGCATGATCAACACACTCATAGGGTAATTGGGATCGGCCGTAGGGTGGGAGATTTATATTTCTTAGAAGAACTCAAAGTGCCTGCTCCTGGTGTTGCTTCTTCCGGTGTTGATTTATCCTCCTTTCGTTTAAGTCCTTTGTCGTCTGACTTTTATATTAGGCATTCTCGTTTGGGACATGTGTCCGCATCTCGTTTGAAATTTCTGGTTTCCACAGGTGTTTTGGGTCAGTTGCAAACCTGTGATATTTCTGATTGTTATGGTTGTAAACTTGCCAAATTTTCTACTTTACCTTTTGATAAAAGTATTTCTCATTCTGTTGCACCATTTGATATTGTTCATTCTGATGTGTGGGGACCATCACTAGTATCCACTAAGGGTGGTTCTCGTTATTATGTTTCCTTTATCGATGATTACACTCGTTATACCCGGGTGTACCTTATGAAACGTAGATCTGAGTTCTTTGACATTTATAAAACATTTAGGGCTTATGTTCAAACGCAGCATTTGGTTGTGATAAAGTGTTTCTGGTGTGACTTAGGGGGTGAATACACCTCTAATGATTTTACTCAGTTGCTTGCATCATATGGTACCATACACCAATCGTCTTGTACTGACACCCCTTAACAAAATGGTGTTGCTGAAAGGAAACATCGTCATCTTATAGAAACCGCTCCTTCTTTCCTTTTATCTGCTGAGGTACCTAGTGTCTTTTGGGGAGAAACACTCCTGACCGCCTAACATGTGATTAGTAAGATCCCTACTTCTCACAATGATGAGATGTCTCCATTTGAAAGTCTTTTCGGTGAACGCCTAATTATGGTGAGTTACGGGTTTTTGAATGTACTTGTTTTGCTCTCCGTCCTCATGTTGAACGAGACAAATTGACAAATAAGTCAGCCTTATATGTTTTCTTAGGCTATATCAGTGGTCCCAAAGGATATGGCACGGGACAAAAAGGATACCGTTGTTTTGATCCTGTAAGTCAGATGTTATATGTATCAAGACATGTTACTTTTCTTGAACATGTTCCATTCTATTCGATTCCAGCTAAGTCCCATGATGTAACAAAGTCAGATCTTCAGAACATTGATCCTTTTGCTAGCAACATTGATGTCCCAACCTCCGATGTTCCCGATTCGTCTGTTGATCCTAATAGGCATGCTCCAGACACTGGTGTTGCACATGATGTGCCAGCTCATGAACCTTCCACATCATCTGGCACCAATGTTGATTCTCCTCCACCTCCGAGAAAGTCTACTCATGCATGTAAGTCTACTCAACTACTAAATTTTGCATACTCTGCAAACTCTGCTTCGTTTAGTTCATTTATCATGGGCATTCATCATTGTCTGAACCATAATCATATAGAGAGGTTGTCTCTAACCCTCTATGGAAAAATGCTATGATTGAAGAGCTCACTGCTCTTCATCAGACTCACACCTGGGATTTGGTTCCTTTACCACCAGGTAAACGTAAGGTTGGTTGTCATTAGGTGTATAAGATTAAGACAAAGTCTGATGTCTCTGTTGAACGGTACAAGGCCAGAATTATGGCAAAAGGATATTCGCAAACCTATCATATGGATTATGTGGAGACCTTTGCCCCTGTGGCAAAAATGACAACAATGCGTACTTTAATTGCTGTTGCGCTCGTTCGACAATGGAAGATCTATCAAATGGATGTCAAAAATGCTTTTCTGAATGGTGATCTTCATGAGGAGGTTTACATGACTCAACCCCCGGAGCCAGTGAAGTCTGACGGCTTTGAAAAGCTCTATACGGGCTCAAACAACCCCTTGTGTCTGGTTTGAAAAATTCTCTACAGTCATCACTTCCCTTGGCTTTCTTCCTCGCAATCATGATTCGGCATTATTTGTTCGATGTACGAATGTTGGACGCATTCTCTTGTCTTTATATATGGATGACATGATTATTACACGAGATGATTATGATGACATTGAATGCTTGAAAGATTTTGCTATGAAAGATTTGGGACTATTATGGTATTTTTGTAGCTCAATCTAAAAAGTGATATCTTCTCTCTCAAACGAAACGTGCGAGACTTTCTGATAACAGAATTGCAGACACTCCTCTTGAAATCAATGCACGTTACTCTCCCACTGATGGTGTTCCTCTATCTGATCCGAGCCTATATCGTACTATTGTAGGCAGTTTGGTTTATCTTACAGTTACTCACCCTGATATCACTCATGTTGTTCATGTGGTTAGCCAGTTTGTTACCGCTCCTACTTCTGTTCACTAGGGAGCTGCTCTTCGTATTTTGAGATATCTTCGTGGCACTCAGTTTCAAAGTCTTTTGTTCCCTTCTACATCTTCTCTAGAACTGCGTGCCTATAGTGATGATGATTGTAAATCCACTATTGGTTTTTGTATTTTCCTTTGTGATTCCTTAATCTCATGGAAAAGCAAAAAACAAGACGTTGTCTCTAGATCCTCCACTAAGGCTGAATATCGTGCTATGGCTGTGACTACATGTGAAATTGTTTGGTTACGATGGCTTCTGGCAGACATGGGGGTTGTTGTTTCCTCGCAGACCGCCAATAAATTGTGATAATCAAAGTGCTATGCAGACCGCCAATAAATATGTCTTTCATGAACGGACAAAACATATTGAGATAGATTGTCATTTTACTCGTCATCATCTTCAGCTCGGGACCATCTCACTTCCTTTTGTTCCATCAGCCTTGCAGATTGCAGATATTTTCACCATTGCTCAATCGACATCTTGGTTTCGTTTTTTTATGTGACAAACTCTAAATGTTTATTTCTATTGCATTGTGAGTTTGAGGGGATGTTAGCATAATAAGTTGTTATGGACTTGGGCTCTGTTATGGGCTTTAGCCCAGTTTGTTTTCTATTTAATGTTGTCTTCTTCTTCATTTGTAAGCTAATCTTCACTTGAATAATAGTGTGGCTCCATCTTTTCTCTGTACATATTCATTAGGTAACAATTCTTACACTTGGAATTTCATAAAGTAAAAAAAATTATCGACTAAATTTTACAAGATTTAGTTTTGTTTTTAATGATATAAAAAAATATATTTTTTGTAGAAAAAAAATATATATCAAATTGTTGATGGCATGACACCTTTGTATAATTTTGTTTCCTTTTTTAAGATATTTAAATTATTTTTGCTTAATTTAAATTCATATAAACACAATAATTTATCTATAAACTTATTATAAATCATTTTATTATTGGTTTAATGTTTCTGATTTAATTTTAGAGAGTTGACAGTAGCTTAAGAGGAATCAAGTTTGGAAGTTGCCTATGTGTATTTTGAATGTACACTTGTGCATTTTGATTTTACACTTGTGTATTTTGTGTTTACACTTGTGTATTTTTTATTTTACACTTGTGTATTTGTAAAGACATTTGTCTATTTGGATGTAAAAATTTTTTCCTGATTTGTGTATGTTTTTCCCTTCATTTGTAAAAATATTTAGATATTTAATTGTATAGATTTGTGTGTATATGTTTTTCCCCTCATTATTATAGGCATTGTAATTATTTATAAAGATATTTATGTATTTGAATATAATATTAATAGATTTGTGTATTTAAATGTAATATTAATAGATTTATGTATATGTGTAAATTAATTTTACACAGTATTTTAAAAAAAAATCATGTTCTTGATCTGCATATACATAGAGAAAGAGAAAAGAGAGAGAGTGTGTGTGATTTTTATTAAAACAAATAATGTTAATTTACTTATTTGCCATGTTATAAATATTGACCACATATTTTTTAAATTTAAAATAAAAAAAAATCAGATTCAATTACAACCACTAATTAAAATATTAAGAAAAATAAAATGAATATATATTTTTAATATATATATATATATATATATATATAAAGAAAGAATAATATGTTGTTTTGTAAATTTAAAGTATTAAAATTATTTTTCGGTAACAAGCTGAGTTCGAGCATAAAACTTTACTTCTGAGTTGAGCTCTACAACTAGATCTTTAAACAAGACGAGCTCGAGCTCGGTTTTACATTGTTTCATTTTTTTTTACTGTTTTAGTGTATTTTAAACAAACTGTTTAATTATTTAAAGATTTCATTAAAACTATCTAAATATTAAATAATTTAAAAAGTTTAAAGGCCACAAATATATCAGGTGGTTAGGCGTTTTTATCGATCTCTATAAGGTTTTTATTGAAACTTATAAAATAATAAAACACCTTTAAAATTTAAATATTTTACTAACTACAAAATATTATATTCAAAAATTATTTATAAGAATAAATTAATTTTATATCAAATGAAATTTAGTACCATGCGAATTTTAAATCCAAATAATAAATAGAGAAAGTTAATTTTTTTTCCTTAAAATGAAGCTATTTATATTTTTTCTTACACAAAAATAATTACCTTACCTTTTTTTTACCTGTTAACTCATTAAAAACTATATATAAATATTAGGTATAGACTAATTTTATTGCAACGCTTTCGATTTCGTACTTTTTATTTATTACTTTAGTATTAAATATATATTTTTTCGAAAGACATTTTTGTATAAAATAAGTTTGTGAAATTATTATGTATTAATAATATTTTTGTCTAAAACAATTGCTTATACTTTATAAATATACAATTTTAATATATAAAGAAAGAATAATACGTTGTTTTGTGTGAATAAAATTAAAAACGAATGTTACGCTACACGTCGTTGTAAAACGACTGTTAAGAAAAATAAAACGAATATATATTTTTAATATACATAAAAGAAAGAATAATATGTTGTTTTGTAAATTTAAAGTATTAAAATTATTTTTCAGTAACAAGCTGAGTTCGAGCTTAAAACTTTACTTCTGATTTGAGCTCTACAAATATAGCTTTAAACGAGACGAGCTCGATTTTACATTGTTTCATTTTTGTTAACTGTTTTAGTGTATTTTAAACAAACTATATAAGTATTTAAAGATTTCGTTAAAACTATCTAAATGTTAAATAATTTAAAAAGTTTAAAGGCCACAAATATATAAGGTGGTTAGGCGTTTTTATCGATCTCTATAAGGTTTTTATTGAAACTTATAAAATAATAAAACACCTTTAAAATTTAAAGATTTTACTAACTACAAAATATTAGATTCAAAAATTATTTACAAGAATAAATTAATTTTATATCAAATGAAATTTAGTAACATACGAATTTTAAATCCAAATAATAAATAGAGAAAATTATTTTTTTTCCTCAAAATGAAGCTATTTATATTTTTACTTACACAAAAATAATTACCTTATCTTTTTTTTTTATCTGTTAACTCATTAAAAACTATATATAAATATTAGACATAGACTAATTTTATTGCAACGTTTTCGATTTCGTACTTTTTATTTGTTACTTTTGTATTAAATGTATATTTTCTCGAAAGACATTTTTGTATAAAATAAGTTTGTGAAATTATAATGTATTATGTAACATCCTTAAATTTATAAAACCCGAATAAAAGAACTAGGGGTCGAGACTAATAACGCGAAGTAAAAAGGAATAGACGGGCTTGACCTAGGGCCGGCCCATGGGCCGCAAGCAAAGGAAGAGAGCCCCTACATCATCACAACCTCCTCTCAACTCCACCATTTTGCACAACTTAGAGAGAGAAAGAGAGAACCGGGTCTAGAGAGAGAAAGTAAGAGAACCGGGTCTAGAGAGAGAAAGTAAGGGAATCAGCTCAAAGGCTCGGGAATCGTTGCTCTCCATCTCAGGAACGTTTAGCAACAAAGAAGAAACGACAACAGGTAACATTCATGCTCGAATCTGAGTTTTTAGTTAAGAAATGGGTTTTAGGGTTCTAATGGGTTTTGAATCAAAAGATGACATTTTTACGTATGGAATCGCATAAAAAAACATGTATCTAGCTTCATGGAAGCTAGATACAAGTTCTGAACATAAAAAGTCGAAGCTTGAATAAAAAACGATGAAGTTGATGAAAATCAGATGCGTCGCCCAAAAAGTTAGATGAATGGGCCGAAAACTATTTTTCGACCGAAAAGTGATTCCGGACGCCTAAGATTTCGATCAGAACATTTTGGTCGAAAAGTGTCTCACACCTAAGATTTCGATCAGAACATTTCAGTCGAAAAGTGTCTCGAACACCTAAGATTTCGATCAGAACATTTCTGTCAAAAAGTGTCTCGAACACCTAAGATTTCGATCAGAACATTTCGATCGAAAAGTGTCTCACCTAAGATTTCGATCAAAACATTTCGGTCGAAAAATGTCTCGCACCTAAGATTTCGATCAGAACATTTCGGTCGAAAAGGGGTTTTGGTCAAGGAGTTTTCGAGCAAAAGAATATGAGAATAAAGAACTTTTCCAAGTGATTAGTTTCCGATCGAAATAGATTTCGACTGTAGTAGATTTCGGACATGGAGTTTTCGGGCAAATGATTTAATCCTAATGTGTCTAGTTCACCTAACTCTAAGAATAGAAATGTTAAGTGTCAGTTAAATTCATTAGCTTATCTCATATGACTTGATTATACAGATTGTGTGTGACCTTAACTGGCGCTCCTAAACCAGCTAAGTGTATTCAGAAATCACATGTCAGGTGAGTTCTATGTGCACCATTCTATGTTATGTGCAAATCATTTTAAATGTTTTGGGGCTGAAGTGTATACACTAGATGAATAAATGCTATGAATGGCAATGTGATCATACGTGATATACAAATATATATTTATATATATATATATATATATGAAAATGAATTATGAACAAAGAATGAAACGTATGTTTACAAAGAATAAATGAAAGAATGTCATAACGTAAATGAAAGAAATCTTGCTTTATAATTATATATATTGCATGTTATGAATGTATGTATACGTTATGGACGGAAATGAAGCTAACGACTACTACGGTAGACGGACGACCACTTGACTATTATGCAGCCAGAAAGGAAAGTCTAGAAAGGTAGACTAAATAATGGTCACTACGGTGGAGTAAGTCCCTAAATCGATGCACGGCTGTATAATTAGTTCAAGTGGGAAACGGATGCCTTAGGGCAGACGGGCGAATATGACGGACTACGACGGTAGGACGGTTAAGACGAACGACCGAAGGTTGGCTGGACGGTTTTAAGGCGAATGGTTTCTAGGACTGGACGAGTAAAAGGGCTACGACGGTAGCTTAAGGGCGTATGTCTTTGTGACATATGCAGTAAAAGACGAGTTGATCACCCTTATGTGTATGACCAATGAATGTCAAGGAAAGTAAAGGTGAATGCATATCTATGTAATCACATATGAATGATGAAAGAAAAGTAAAAGTTATGAATATGTAATTATGTACTCGCGTATGAATGATAAATGAAGACAAAAGATGTGTAAAGGTGTATTTATATATATATACATATATATATATATATATACTTATCAAGAAATAATGTTTATGCCTGATTGATTTAAACTAGAACTCACCAGCGTTAGCTGACTTTTAGTATATATTTCAGGTAAAGAAAAGAAGGGTCGTGCGAAGGCGTGAGGGCTGCCCGGCATGACACTGACATCCCACTTTATTTTATGTTTAGACACTGGTTAATATTTTAAAGGTTAAGACTTCTGCAGATATGTACTCAAATGTTGAATGTTTTCGCTGTGTTTGAATGTTTTAAATTTAAAGTTCAGTATTGATGACATTGTTTATGAGTAAATCGAACAAGTGAGGTTACCTGAAATTGGGGCCTTACAAGTTGGTATCGGAGCATAGTTTGAGAGATTCAAACATCCCTAAATGTCTAGACTCAAACTGATAATGGGACCAACGCACGGATGTCAGTATGGGTAGCCAATGCCAACGCCAGCACTGTAAGTAAGTCGTAAAGTTAATGCCTATAAATAGGAATAGATGCCTTAACCTAGAACACATAAATGTAAATGTCACAACTGATGTGAAGAGTTTTGAACCCAAAAAGCAATGTAAATTAGTAATCACAAACCGGTCACTGTAATTAAAAATTTACCTTGCTCGTAATGTTCTAAACTATGATCTGAAGAAATTACATTGATGTATTCCCTTTACAACTATCAGGAAATTACGAACTATGGCTGGTAGAGGAAGAACCGGACGCCGAGGCGGTCGTACTGGCCCAGTCGGTAGGCCTTCATTGAATCAAAGATGTGAGGAAGAAGAGAGTGTGCACGAGGAACACACTAAGAGTGTGCATGAAACTAATGTGACCCCACCTGGGGAGGGCAATCAAGGGTCTCTACAGTTGGGACCCGAAATTAGGGATGCTATTGCCCGTGAGGTTGTGCTCACCCTGAAGAATGTATTTCCCGACCTACTATCCGAGGCACTAAAGAAAAGCAAAGAGGAGGATGAAGGGAACCACGAAGAGAAAATGTATGATAGTGATGGGGATGAAGTAAAGGTGGGACTGAACACCCGTGAGGTTTTAAAGACGGTGACCCGCCCAAGTTTGATGGTAACAAGGATTCGATGGCTACGTTTGAATGGATTGAGAGGATAAACGGGGTAATCAACATAAGCGAGTGTCAACCTGACCAGCCTGTTAAGTTTGTGGCTCACTCTTTCACCAATGAGGCACTGAGTTGGTGGAGGAACATTCAAAGGACTAAGTCGCCAAACGCTCTCAACATGATGACTTGGGAAGACCTGAAGAAGCTTATAATCCAAAAGTTCTGCCCACAGAACGAGATTGATCGTGTGGAAAATGAAGTCCTAAACTTCAAGGCTTGCAGCAAGACTCACCGCCAGTATACTTCTAGATTCAATGAACTGGCTCAACTAGTACCCCACCTGGTAGAAACTGAGGATCGTCTGATCAAATACTATGTTAAGGGGCTGCCACATCGGGCCGTGTTCATGTGAAATCTAACCTGCCCTCGACCTTTGAGTCGGTAGTGAATCTGAGCGGAATCGTCTACGACGATTATGCCAATGAGGACCCGGCACCCGAGACACAAAAGAGAAAGTGGGAGAACCCGTCTAGAGGCACCGGAAAAGGGAATGTAGCAACTGAAATTAAGAAACCAAGGTCAGATGAATATGAAACTTGCAAGAAATGTGGAAGACAACATCTTGGCGGGTGCCGAACTGGCACCACCACATGCTATAAGTTCGGGAAGCCGGGGCACTTCTCCCGAGAATGCGCAAAAGATGTCAAGTGTCAAGTATGTGGAATGTTTGGACATCTGACAAAGAACTGCAGGAAGGCCGGCCAATCTGGTTCGGGAAAAGAGAAGGAACACGAACAACCAAAGGCAAGGAATCAGGCCTATGCCTTAACGGAGGAAGAAGCAAGAGGAAACCCTGATGTCGTGTCAGGTACGTTTCTAGTAAATTATGAACATGCTGCTATTTTATTTGACTCGGGTGCTAGCAAAATCTTTATATCAAATGCCTTTAGTCGTAAACTATATTGCACTATTGACACCATAGTGAGGGCCTTTAGCATACAAACCGCTGTTGGTAAAAATTCAGCGGTATTTCAAGTGACCGAAGATTGCGTAATAGAAATAGAGGGTCATAAGTTTCCTTCCAGATTATTCCGTCTGACCTTAGAAGGATTTGATATAGTATTGGGCATGGATTGGTTAGCTGCCAACGAAGCTCAAATCATATGTAAATGAAAGATGATACACCTCAAAGCTACCGACGTCCAATTACGGTTTACGGGGATTTGAATGGTACGATGCCAAACATCATCTCAATGATCAAGGCCGAAAGTTACATGAGGCGCGGTTGCGAAGCTTATCTGGCATATGTTATTGACGATATAATGAAAACGAAAGAGCTTAAAGATGTACCCGTGGTGTGCAACTTTCCAGAAGTGTTCCCAGATGACCTACCTGGCTTACCACCCCATCGGGAAATAGAATTCCAGATTGACTTACTGCCAGGAGCTGAGCCCGTTGCCAAAGCCCCTTACCGATTGGCTCCGTCAGAAATGAAATAATTGATATCTCAACTAGAGGAATTAACAAAAAAAGGATTTATCAGACCGAGCATCTCACCATGGGGCGCTCCAGTATTATTTATAAAAAAGAAGGACGGTAGCATGCGAATGTGCATCGACTACTGTGAAATGAACAAGAGAACGTAAAAAACAAATATCCACTACCTCGAATAGACGACCTTTTTGACCAATTACAAGGCGCGAGTTGGTTCTCAAAGATCGATCTTAGATCGAGTTACCATCAGTTGAAAGTAAGGGAGGAAGATGTACCAAAAACCGCGTTTCGCACACGGTATGGGCATTATGAGTTCCTCGTGATGTCCTTCGGTCTAACCAATGAACCTGCAGCATTCATGGACTTAATGAATAGAGTATGTCGACCAATGTTGGATCAGTCTGTGATAGTCTTCATAGACGACATCCTCATTTACTCAAAGAACGAGGGTGATCACCACTGTCATTTAAAGGAAGTCTTGGAGATCCTAAAGCAGGAGAAACTGTATGCCAAATTCTCCAAATACGCATTCTGGCTTAGAGAAGTCCGATTCCTAGGGCACGTGATAAACCCAAACGGTATTATGGTAGATCCTGCAAAGATCGTAACAGTAAAGGAATGGAAAGTTCCGAAGACGCCAACGAAAATACGAAGTTTTCTAGGATTGGCAGGTTACTATAGGAGATTCATTCAGGATTTCTCAAGAATAGCCTCGCCATTGACAAAGCTAACACGTAAGGAAGTGAAGTATGAATGGGGACCAAACCAAAGCAACGTGTTCGAAGAACTAAAGACACGATTAACTTAAGCTCCAGTCTTGACCCTACCTGAAGGGAATGAAGACTAGGTAGTCTACTCTGACGCTTCGGGTCAGGGATTGGGTTCTGTGCTTATGCAACGAGGAAAAGTAATTGCTTATGCCTCGCGACAGTTAAAGATTCACGAAGTAAACTACCCAACTCACGACTTAGAGTTAGCGGCAATCGTTTTCACATTAAAGATTTGGAGGCATTATTTATATGGAGTTAAATGCACCATTTACTCCGATCACAAAAGTTTGAAGTACTTTTTCAAACAAAAGGAATTAAACATGAGACAAAGGAGGTGGTTGGAACTACTAAAGGATTATGACTGTGAGATTTTGTATCATCCAGGCAAGGCAAACGTCGTGGCTGACGCCTTAAGTAAAAAGGAAGAGTCGACACCTATCCGGATCAAAGCGTGCCAACTAATTAAAACACCAGATTTGATGAATGAAATAGAAAAGGCACAAGATGAAGCACTACTGGAAAGGAATATAAAACGAGAAAGAATGGTAGGACAACAAGGGAATCTGGATACTAATGCATACGGTGTACGAACTCGATTTTGCCAGATGTGGATACCCAAGAATTGTGAACTTAGAGCCAAAATCCTCGATGAGGCCCATAAGTCTCGCTATTCTATCCACCCCGACTTGAAGAAAGAGTACTGGTGGCCTGGCATGAAGAATGATGTGACTGAATATGTGAGCAAGTTCCTCACATGTTCACTAGTTAAGGCCGAGCACCAGAAACCCTGCGGTAAAATGCAACCTTTACCAATACCAGAATGGAAGTGGGAGGAGATCATGATGGACTTAATTACCAAGCTACCGCGAACAACTAAAGGCAATGATACCATCCCATTACATTATGTTTATGTTATGTAATGAACGTTTTAGACAATGTATACGCTTCCGCATGTATGACAATGTTACTGTGATGTTTAAATGAAATTTTTCATCGCGTTATTTATTATTCAAGTTTAAGAACAGTTTGTGAATGAGTAAATCCGAAAAGTGAGGCCTCCCGGGTTTAGGGCCTTACAGTAATTGTCACACCCCCAAAATCCACTAACGGAGTTTTACCGTTAGGAGCGTGACATACCAGGATCTCAGTCATTAGTTACTTTGAACGACTCTAAATGAGTTTAATAAAAACCACTAGTATTGCTCATAGTCACGATGCAACACTAGAAAAGAAAACACTGATTTAATGTAAGACTGCGGAAGCAAAAAGTTAAATGAAAAGCATGCACCAAAACAGTTGCGCCAAAAGTCAATAATCCAACGATAAATAAAACAAGTAGTTATTGAGTTTGAAAACGATGGACTTCGAATGCATGCATGCCTTAGCTTGTGCTTGTACCTTAATGACAAAAGAAAACATGCTAAAACGTGTCAACACTAGGTTGGTGAGTTCACAGGTTTCAATGTTTGTAAAGTTTACTAGATAATACCATTTACAATTTATATCATAGGTAGCTAACCTAGTACATGTTACTAAAGCGTTTTGACACCGAAGCTGACTGTTTATGTTTGTACTGCCTCCCACCATGACTATCATAATCAATGGTGAATGTTTAGGTCAATGTTACACCCGTTCGACTTCCCGTCGTGTTAGCGCGACTAACGCGGGTGGGGCTTGTCAATGCCCAGTAGTACTACTCAAGATTCCCTCGCTAACCCATATACTAACGGTTCGATAAGTAAGGACATTCATGATATGTTTGCGCTTAGTACACAAGTGATATAAAAGAAATGTATGATCTAAATGTTCGTACCCATGTTTTCTCCCCCAAGTTTAAAGCATAAGAAAAGGGGCCGTGAAACTCACCTTAGAGTATATGCGAAAGAAAGCGAACTTAGAATGCTTGACGACTATCTGCCACCTATAAACACCGGTTTATAAGTGTGTGTTTGTGCAAGAGAATACGAACCCTTAGTATCCAAACAATACTATTGTGTTACGTGTTTAGAAAAGTTTTGCAAGTTTGACTAAGTTTGACCAAGTTTGACCCGACAACCCGTTGGTGACCAGTTTAATGATTTAATGTTTGTTCAGCATAATACTTCTATATTATACACAAACGATCATGCTGTAACACTTAGCAACAAATCCTATTTGTTCTAACAAGATAGCAAGTTTCCATAAATAGCAGGTTTCAGGTTTCCATAAATAGCAGGTTTCTATAAATAGAAAGTTTCCAAGAATAGCAGGTTTGTTCGGGACTCATGTTTCCTGGAAACTATCATCATTGATATATTCATAGGATCACTCTAACATGTTCTAGATCATCACATCACATAACAATTGTCTAGAACCTAAACATGCAAATCATAATTCAAGACAAAGTTTCCAACTTTAGTAACCTATGACTAGCATGCGTGATTTCAAACACCTAACACGTTACAACCAGTTATTGTGTCCTATCTAACATAGATCTATCATCAAACCATATCATGCATGTCTAAATAGCAAGTTATAACCACTTTTAAAAATTAAAGTTTCCTTATTTGGAAAGTTCGCAAAACCGGGTTATGTATTCAAAATCTGATTTCACAAATCATCTAAACATGTATCAAGTAACTCATAACCATCATCACATCATCCTAATCATGTCTAGCATGCAAAATAGAATTCATAAAAAGTTTCCTCTTTTAGTAACTTGTCCATTACACGTTTTATTCATCCAATTAACACGTCAAATCAATTCTAAATCTTTCAACTAATATAATTACAACTATATTAATCATTATTCACGTCTAGCATGCGATTCCTATACATCACAAAATCAAAAAGTTCCAATATTTAACACGTTACTAATCACATGGATCTATGGTTTTGCAAATAACCATATAATAAACAAATACATGCAAAACAATAATAAAGTTAACATTTTTATTATAAAAATCCATGTTTAGATGAACTAGGGTTTTGATCTAAAATTTAGGAATAAAAAAGTGATGAAATTGAACGAAACGACGTACGTAGGAGTGTTAGAAACGTCGAGAGGAGTCCAAATACGCGTTCAATTGCAAGATCGAAGATCGAATCGATGGTGCTTGGGGTGTTCTTGCTTGCGGCCGAGAGAGAGGACCAAGGGGGGGGGGGGGTTTGGGTCGAGATTTTGATAGAGGGAGAGGATGAGATTTGGTTTAAATTTCAAAAATCCTTATATCCTAAATGTATGGGTTTTAAGTTAAGAAAGGATAATCATGCACTAAAAAAAACATTTAAATAAATCTATTAGATAAAATTTGTTTTAAATAATTATTTTTATAAAAGTTCGGTGTTCTTTTCCAAGAATAGCAGGTTTGTTCGGGACTCATGTTTCCTGGAAACTATCATCATTGATATATTCATAGGATCACTCTAACATGTTCTAGATCATCACATCACATAACAATTGTCTAGAACCTAAACATGCAAATCATAATTCAAGACAAAGTTTCCAACTTTAGTAACCTATGACTAGCATGCGTGATTTCAAACACCTAACACGTTACAACCGGTTATTGTGTCCTATCTAACATAGATCTATCATCAAACCATATCATGCATGTCTAAATAGCAAGTTATAACCACTTTTAAAAATTAAAGTTTCCTTATTTGGAAAGTTCGCAAAACCGGGTTATGTATTCAAAATCTGATTTCACAAATCATCTAAACATGTATCAAGTAACTCATAACCATCATCACATCATCCTAATCATGTCTAGCATGAAAAATAGAATTCATAAAAAGTTTCCTCTTTTAGTAACTTGTCCATTACACGTTTTATTCATCCAATTAACACGTCAAATCAATTCTAAATCTTTCAACTAATATAATTACAACTATATTAATCATTATTCACGTCTAGCATGCGATTCCTATACATCACAAAATCAAAAAGTTCCAATATTTAACACGTTACTAATCACATGGATCTATGGTTTTGCAAATAACCATATAATAAACAAATACATGCAAAACAATAATAAAGTTAACATTTTTATTATAAAAATCCATGTTTAGATGAACTAGGGTTTTGATCTAAAATTTAGGAATCAAAAAGTGATGAAATTGAACGAAACGACGTACGTAGGAGTGTTAGAAACGTCGAGAGGAGTCCAAATACGCGTTCAATTGCAAGATCGAAGATCGAATCGATGGTGCTTGGGGTGTTCTTTCTTGCGGCCGAGAGAGAGGACCAAGGGGGGGGGGGGTTTGGGTCGAGATTTTGATAGAGGGAGAGGATGAGATTTGGTTTAAATTTCAAAAATCCTTATATCCTAAATGTATGGGTTTTAAGTTAAGAAAGGATAATCATGCACTAAAAAAAACATTTAAATAAATCTATTAGATAAAATTTGTTTTAAATAATTATTTTTATAAAAGTTCGGTGTTCTTTTCCAAGAATAGCAGGTTTGTTCGGGACTCATGTTTCCTGGAAACTATCATCATTGATATATTCATAGGATCACTCTAACATGTTCTAGATCATCACATCACATAACAATTGTCTAGAACCTAAACATGCAAATCATAATTCAAGACAAAGTTTCCAACTTTAGTAACCTATGACTAGCATGCGTGATTTCAAACACCTAACACGTTACAACCGGTTATTGTGTCCTATCTAACATAGATCTATCATCAAACCATATCATGCATGTCTAAATAGCAAGTTATAACCAATTTTAAAAATTAAAGTTTCCTTATTTGGAAAGTTCGCAAAACCGGGTTATGTATTCAAAATCTGATTTCACAAATCATCTAAACATGTATCAGGTAACTCATAACCATCATCACATCATCCTAATCATGTCTAGCATGAAAAATAGAATTCATAAAAAGTTTCCTCTTTTAGTAACTTGTCCATTACACGTTTTATTCATCCAATTAACACGTCAAATCAATTCTAAATCTTTCAACTAATATAATTACAACTATATTAATCATTATTCACGTCTAGCATGCGATTCCTATACATCACAAAATCAAAAAGTTCCAATATTTAACACGTTACTAATCACATTGATCTATAACTCATAACCATCATCACATCATCCTAATCATGTCTAGCATGCAAAATAGAATTCATAAAAAGTTTCCTCTTTTAGTAACTTGTCCATTACACGTTTTATTCATCCAATTAACACGTCAAATCAATTCTAAATCTTTCAACTAATATAATTACAACTATATTAATCATTATTCACGTCTAGCATGCGATTCCTATACATCACAAAATCAAAAAGTTCCAATATTTAACACGTTACTAATCACATGGATTTATGGTTTTGCAAATAACCATATAATCAACAAATACATGCAAAACAATAATAAAGTTAACATTTTTATTATAAAAATCCATGTTTAGATGAACTAGGGTTTTGATCTAAAATTTAGGAATCAAAAAGTGACGAAATTGAACGAAACAACTTACGTAGGAGACATGCATGATATGGTTTGATGATAGATCTATGTTAGATAGGACACAATAACTGGTTGTAACGTGTTAGGTGTTTGAAATCACGCATGCTAGTCATAGGTTACTAAAGTTGGAAACTTTGTCTTGAATTATGATTTGCATGTTTAGGTTCTAGGCAATTGTAATGTGATGTGATGATCTAGAACATGTTAGAGTGATCCTATGAATATATCAATGATGATAGTTTCCAGGAAACATGAGTCCCGAACAAACCTGCTATTCTTGGAAACTTTCTATTTATAGAAACCTGCTATTTATGGAAACATGAAACATCCATGTTTAGATGAACTAGGGTTTTGATCTAAAATTTAGGAATAAAAAAGTGACGAAATTGAACGAAACGACTTACGTAGGAGTGTTAGAAACGTCGAGAGGAGTCCAAATACGCGTTCAATTGCAAGATCGAATCGATGGTGCTTGGGGTGTTCTTGCTTGCGGCCGAGAGAGAGGACCAAGGGGGGGGGGTTTGGGTCGAGATTTTGATAAAGGGAGAGGATGAGATTTGGTTTAAATTTCAAAAATCCTATATCCTAAATATATGGGTTTTAAGTTAAGAAAGGATAATCATGCACTAAAAAAAACATTTAAATAAATCTATTAGATAAAATTTGTTTTAAATAATTATTTTTATAAAAGTTCTGTGTTCTATAAAAATAATCAGTAAAATATATATCTAGTAATTCTACGCGGTATCACGAAAGTTCACATAATTCACAAAGAATTCACTAAACATATAAATTCACATAATTTATATTAAAAATAATTGTATTTATTTTATTTTATTAGTTCACCAACGTTCCGGGTTAGACTCGAGTGCGATCCGATGTGTGCGAACTAACTGCCACATTTAATTAATCCTAATTAAATGCAATGTACGTGCGACTAACTGAGATAACTGAGTTTTCAATTAAATAATGTTTGAACTAACGGGGTTTGAGTTAACGGAGTTAACCTGAAAATGTCGGATGTCACATCATCCCCTTGTTGAAAGAATTTTCGTCCCGAAAATTAAACGAAGTCCGTAACGTCTGAAACAAAAAGTTTAGGTTTGTCACATCATCCCCTTGTTGAAATAAATTTCGTCTCGAAATTTAGTTAGTACCTTTCGCGATTGCCGTTGACTGTTTGAAAAGGTGAGGATACTTTTTCATCATCTGATCCTCTCGTTCCCACGTGAACTCTGGTCCACGCTTCGAGTTCCAGCGAACTCTGACAATAGGTATCTTACTGCGCTTGAGAGTCTTGACCTCTCGTTCCATGATTTCAACTGGTTCCTCAATGAAACGTAGCTGTTCATCAATTTCCAACTCCTCGAGTGGAACTACAAGCGTCTCATCTGATAGGCATTTCTTTAGGTTTGAGATGTGAAATACATTGTGTACTCCATTGAGTGTATCTGGTAGGTTCAGTTGGTATGCTACTGGACCGATCCTTTTCACTATCTCGAATGGTCCAACATAACGCGGGTTTAACTTTCCTCGTTTCCCGAAATGAATCACTCCTTTCCAAGGTGAAACCTTTAATAACACTTTGTCACCAACTTGAAATTCTAGCGGTTTTCTGCGCTTGTCTGCATAACTCTTTTGACGGTCATGAGCTGCCGCCATACGGTTTCTGATTTGCACTATTTTCTCTGAGGTTTCGTGCACAAGTTCCGGACCAGTAAGTTGGCTATCTCCAACTTCAGCCCAACAAATTGGTGATCGGCATTTCCGTCCATCCAAAGCCTCGAACGGTGCTGCTTTGATGCTAGTATGATAGCTATTATTATAAGAGAATTCCACTAACGGCAAGTGAGTCTCCCAACTGTTACCGAAATCGATCACACAAGCCCTTAACATGTCTTCTAGGGTTTGAATGGTACGCTCACTCTGGCCATCTGTTTGAGGATGACAAGCTGTGCTCATATCCAGGCGCGTGCCTAGAGCTTTCTGTAATGATTGCCAGAAACGTGAGGTGAATCGGGCATCTCTATCGGAAATGATGGAGATTGGCACTCCATGTCAGGATACTACTTCTTTAAGATAGAGGCGAGTTAACTTTTCCATTTTATCGGTCTCTTTGATAGCAAGGAAATGAGTGGATTTGGTTAGGCGATCCGCTATCACCCAGATTGTGTCGCATCCGGTAGGGGTTCGGGGTAATTTGGTTAAGAAATCCATGGAAATTTGCTCCCATTTCCACATCGGGATTTCCGGTTGTTGAAGTAATCCGGATGGCTTTTGGTACTCCACCTTGACCTTGGAACAAGTCAGGCACTTGCTCACGTAGGTGGATATGTCGACTTTCATGTTCGGCCACCAATACAAAACATTTAGATCGTGATACATCTTGTCGGATCCCGGATGGATAGAGTATCGGGATTTATGAGCTTCATCCATGACTAGATCTCTTAGGTTTCCATATACTGGTATCCATATTCGTTCCACGAAGTAACGAATACCATCTGATTTAACCTCAAGTTGTTTCTCCATACCACGAGTGGATTCTAATGATAAGTTCTCCTCTTTCAAGGCTTCAAGTTGGGCATTGCGGATTTGTTCGGGTAATCCTGTATGGATAGTGAGTTGTAATGCTCTAACCCGTCGGGGTTTGGTTTCTTTTCTGCTTAGGGCATCGGCTACCACATTAGCTTTGCCTGGATGGTACTTGATTGCACAATCATAATCGTTTAATAACTCGATCCAACGACGTTGACGCATGTTCAACTCTTTCTGCTAAAAAATATGCTGAAGACTCTTGTGATCGGTGTAGATGGTGCACTTGGTACCGTACAAGTAATGTCTCCATATCTTGAGTGCAAACACCACGGCTCCTAACTCCAAATCATGAGTCGTGTAGTTCTTTTCGTGGATTTTTAACTGTCGAGAAGCGTATGCGATAACCTTGTCACGTTGCATCAACACACAACCGAGACCTTGGATGGAGGCATCACAATACACCACGAAGTCATCCGTTCCCTCTGGTAGAGATAGGATGGGTGCGCTACATAGTTTCTGCTTCAGTAGTTGGAATGCTGATTCTTGAGTCTCGCTCCAAATATAGGGTTTATCTTTTTGGGTTAAGGCGGTGAGAGGTTGGGCAATCTTCGAGAATCCCTCGATAAAGCGACGGTAGTATCCGGCCAATCCTAGAAATTGCCGAACTTCGGTTGGAGTTGTTGGTGCTGCCCAATTCTTGATAGCTTTCACTTTGGCTGGATCGACATGTATTCCTTTCTCATTGATCACATGTCCTAGAAATTGAACCTCGCGAATCCAAAAATCGCATTTGGAAAACTTAGCGTAAAGCTGCTCCTGTTTCAGTAGCTCAAGGATCAAACACAGATGCTCCTCATGCTCTTCCTGACTCTTAGAGTATATGAGGATATCGTCAATAAAGACAATGACGAATTGGTCCAGGTAAGGTTTACATACACGGTTCATGAGGTCCATGAACACCGTGGGTGCATTGGTTAATCCAAATGGCATGACCAAAAATTCGAAATGTCCGTACCGGGTTCTGAATGTCGTCTTGGATATATCTTCATCTCGAACTCTCAGCTGATGATATCCAGATCTTAAGTCGATTTTTGAGTAGAAACTTGACCCCTGAAGTTGGTCGAATAAATCGTCAATACGGGGTAGTGGGTAGCGGTTCTTGACTGTTACCATGTTTAACTCCCGGTAATCAATGCACATGCGGAAAGTTCTATCTTTCTTTTTGACAAATAGGACTGGAGCTCCCCATGGCGATGAGCTCGGTCGGATGAAACCTTATCCAACAGCTCTTGAAGTTGAGTCGATAACTCCTGCAATTCACTTGGTGCAAGTCTGTATGGTGCTCGAGCAATAGGCGCTGCTCCGGGTGTTAGGTCGATCTGAAATTCAACCTGACGATGAGGTGGAAGACCAGGTAGGTCTTCAGGGAATACTTCTGGGAATTCACGAACGATAGGGATATCTTCTAACTTTCTCTCCTTGGTAGACTTGTCAGCAACAAGGGCCAGTATCACGGTATGACCCTTACGCAGACACTTCTGAGCCTTCATGAAAGATATGATGCCCATGACTGCACCACTTCTTTCGCCCTGGACAGATAGGATCTCCCCACTAGGAAGGGGTATACGAACGATCTTCTCACTACAAATGATCTCAACTTGGTTTTTAGACAACCAATCCATGCCCACAATTATGTCAAAACTGCCTAGTGTAACTGGCATGAGATCGATGTCGAGTTTGTGACCAGATAGTTCTAACTTACATCCCTTGAGAATGTGGGTTGCCTCGATTACTTTACCGTCTGCTATCTCTACGGTATAATGGTGTTCTAGTAAAGTTGGGTTTATTTCTAACTGACCGCTAAGTTCTCTAGATATAAAACTTCTATCGGCGCCAGTATCAAAAAGTACAGAAGCATAATGATCGTTTAAGAGAAACATACCGTTCACCACGTTCCGATCATTCCGAGCTTCTCCCGATCCAATCACAAATGCTCGGCCCTTTGCACCATTTCCGTTGTTATTACCATTTCCACCCTGGTGATTACTGCCATTTCAATTACCGCGCTGATGATTGTTGCCATTTCCATTCCCATTTATGTTTCTCCTCAACTGCGGACAATCTTTCTTGAAATGCCCTTCTTTACCGCACTCAAAACAGCCTTTGGGTGCGTTTCCAGGTGGTGTCTGTTTGTTCTGTAGATCCACTCTACAGTCTTTGGCCAAATGACCCATCTTTCCACATCGGTGACAACGGTACTGGTCGCATGTTCCATGATGGTGAAAGTTACATTTATTGCACTTCAGGTACTTGCCAACATAAGAACCCTGATTCTGCTGAGAAGAGTTAGACTGACTGTTTTTCTTTGACGGTTCAAACTTATGGTGTTGCTGTTGCTGTTGCTGAGAAGGTGGGTTTGACTGAAAGGTTTTGCGGAATGAACTATCAAACTTCCGCTTATTATCAGTTGTCTTTGATAACGCACCTCTAAGGGGTAGGGTGCCCTGAGCGACTGCCTGATCGGTCAGCCTGTGAGCCAACCTGATTGCTTGCTGGATCGTAGTGGGATTAGAAGATGTCACCATGCTCTGAATTTGCGGGACCAAGCCATCAATGAATTTCTCGATCCTCTTATAGGGAGGTGTTACCATTTGCGGACACATGTTCGCCAGTTCATGCGAACGAGTAGTGTAGGCTTCAATTTCAGATCCCTCCATCTTGAGGTTCTAGAACTCGCCTTCAAGTTTCTGTACTTCATCGCGGGGACAATACTCCTCCCGTAGCATAGTCTTGAATTTGTCCCATGGCAATGCATTTGCCATCTCAAGAGTTAGCATTTGCACCTGAGAGTTCCACCAAGTAAGAGCCGGACCCTCAAGTGTGCCAGATGCATACTTCACCTGATTATTTGGTGGACAATTGCACATTGCAAAAGCGGATTCAGATTTCTCCATCCAGCGGAGTAAGCCAACAGCCCCTTCGGCTCCACTGAACGAGTGAGGCTTGCAATCCATGTACGCCTTGAAAGTACAAACCTGTTGATGGTTGTGTTGACCTGAATTGTAAACAAGAATGCGTTTTAGGGATACTATATTCGAATTTGAGTTTAGGATGAATGATGACTCACTAGAGTCGATAATAATTTACTTTACCTCCAGCATTAACAGCGGCTTGACTAGCTGCTACCGCTTCAGCTACACGCTCATTTACGAGTGCCGCGAGCTCGGCTGCAGTCATGTTAATGTTTCCGCGACCATCGCGTCCTCCGGCGCGTCCACCACGTCCATTTCTTCTTCCAGACATTATCTTTACATTCACAACATACAATAATGAGAAAAATACATCGCATTTTATCATAATACTAGTACTAGTAAATAAAGAAATTCAAACCACAACATCTAACATTTCAATAATAGTAATACTTGATAAAATAAATTGTAATGATTACAACTAAATTCAACCAAACATCAAAATTCTAGAAACATAATTTGGATGGGAACAACCCTGCCCATCTAGGTTCAAAAGAAAAGACGTAAATAAGTAATGAAGATAGATGATCAAATGTCACTGCCAACTGATGTAACATCGGATGCTGCATCATTGTCCTCATCCTGATCTCCTACAGGTGCATCCTCTGGTTCAACTCCTGCTGCTTCAATCGCTGCAAGTCGAGCCTCCACTTGCTCAATCCTGGTGTGGAGTATATCTAGGTTCCACTCTGCAGTGTTCAGCCGGTCTTCCATATCCACACATCCATTTGCCAAATTCTCATGGACTTTATCAGTGAGTGCCAAATCTGCAGTCAGTTTGTTAATTTTCTGATTCATCAGAACCTGTCGCTCTAATATACCTGAAATCTCCCCTGCTGCATCTCTCATGTTCCGGATCTCCCGGTCCATCCTAGCTACAAAGGCAGCTAACACCTGCTCAAAGGGGTACTGCAATGGTGGCAAAGCTCGCATAGAAGATGATGAAGAAGAAGCAATGTCAGCAGTGAGTGGAGGTGGGACTTCCTCATCGCGGATCCAGTTCCTGATCCTATCAGGATACCAATCCCAGTCCTGCGTGTTACCTCTAACACGCACATGAATAGGCTCGTCATACCCTACAGTGGTATTGATCGGGTTAAGTCGACGTCTCCTCGGCTCTGGCAAAGGTACGGTAGGAACATCGTGCTCCTGAACGACTAGGGATGCGGGTGAATTAGGCGGGGTCGACATTTCCTGTAACGGGATGAGTGAGTGCCATGTATGAGTGTAAGTGCTGTGTAACTAATTCATGTACGTGGTTATAGTCTAGTATACATTTCCTAGTTCTCTATAACCAATGTCTCTGATACCAATCTGTCACACCCCCAAAATCCACTAACGGAGTTTTACCGTTAAGAGCGTGACATACCAGGATCTCAGTCATTAGTTACTTTGAACGACTCTATATGAGTTTAATAAAAACCACTAGTATTGCTCATAGTCACGATGCAACACTATAAATGAAAACACTGATTTAATGTAAGACTGCGGAAGCGAAAAGTTAAATGAAAAGCATGTTTAAATAATTATTTTTATATAAGTTTGACCAAGTTTGACCAAGTTTGACCCGACGACCCGTTGGTGACCAGTTTAATGATTTAATGTTTGTTCAGCATAATACTTCTATATTATACACAAATGATCATGCTGTAACACTTAGCAACAAATCCTATTTGTTCTAACAAGATAGCAAGTTTCCATAAATAGCAGGTTTCAGGTTTCCATAAATAGCAGGTTTCTATAAATAGAAAGTTTCCAAGAATAGCAGGTTTGTTCGGGACTCATGTTTCCTGGAAACTATCATCATTGATATATTCATAGGATCACTCTAACATGTTCTAGATCATCACATCACATAACAATTGTCTAGAACCTAAACAAGCAAATCATAATTCAAGACAAAGTTTCCAACTTTAGTAACCTATGACTAGCATGCGTGATTTCAAACACCTAACACGTTACAACCAGTTATTGTGTCCTATCTAACATAGATCTATCATCAAACCATATCATGCATGTCTAAATAGCAAGTTATAACCACTTTTAAAAATTAAAGTTTCCTTATTTGGAAAGTTCGCAAAACCGGGTTATGTATTCAAAATCTGATTTCACAAATCATCTAAACATGTATCAAGTAACTCATAACCATCATCACATCATCCTAATCATGTCTAGCATGCAAAATAGAAATCATAAAAAGTTTCCTCTTTTAGTAACTTGTCCATTACACGTTTTATTCATCCAATTAACACGTCAAATCAATTCTAAATCTTTCAACTAATATAATTACAACTATATTAATCATTATTCACGTCTAGCATGCGATTCCTATACATTACAAAATTAAAAAGTTCCAATATTTAACACGTTACTAATCACATGGATCTAGGGTTTTGCAAATAACCATATAATCAACAAATACATGCAAAACAATAATAAAGTTAACATTTTTATTATAAAAATCCATGTTTGGATGAACTAGGGTTTTGATCTAAAATTTAGGAATCAAAAAGTGACGAAATTGAACGAAATGACTTACGTAGGAGTGTTAGAAACGTCGAGAGGAGTCCAAATACGCGTTCAGTTGCAAGATTGGAGATCGAATGGATGGTGCTTGGGGTGTTCTTGCTTGCGGCCGAGAGAGAGGACGGGGGGGGGGGGGTTTGGGTCGAGATTTTGAGAGAGGGAGAGGATGAGATTTGGTTTAAATTTCAAAAATCCTTATATCCTAAATGTATGGGTTTTAAGTTAAGAAAGGATAATCATGCACTAAAAAAAACATTTAAATAAATCTATTAGATAAAATTTGTTTTAAATAATTATTTTTATAAAAGTTTTGTGTTCTATAAAAATAATCAGTAAAATATATATCTGGTAATTCTACGCGGTATTACGAAAGTTCACATAATTCACAGAGAATTCACTAAACATATAAATTCACATAATTTATATTAAAAATAATTGTATTTATTTTATTTTATTAGTTCACTAACGTTCCGGGTTAGACTCGAGTGCGATCCGACACATTTAATTAATCCTAATTAAATGCAATGTACGTGCGACTAACTGAGATAACTGAGTTTTCAATTAAATAATGTTTGAACTAACGGGGTTTGAGTTAACCTGAAAATGCCGGATGTCACAGTAATAGTCTATTATTGTCTATATATGTCTGTTAGTAGACTAGTTTTTGTCAAGATGACTTTTTTTTTAAAATTAGAAGTTTATCATCATATTATTACTATAAAAAAAGAGTTCGAACGCAATACACAACACACTGTATTTTCATTTAGAGGCAAAAGTAATACCCCGGGTATTAGGCTATTGTTGTCTACATATGTCTGTTAGTAGACTACTTTTTGTAAAGATGCCTTGTTATTTTTACATATTAGTAGTTTATCATCATATTACTCATTTATAGGTCTTTCAAGACTATAAAAAAAGAGTATAAACGCAATACACAATTTAATGTATTTTCATTTAGAGGCAAAAGTAATACCATGGGGATTAGTCTGTTGTTGTCTATATATGTCTGTTAGTAAACTACTTATTTGAAGATAACTTTTTTTTTACAAACTAGAAGTTTATCCTCATATTATTCATTTATATGTTTTTCAAGACTATAAAAAAAGAGTACCAACGCAATACACAATACAATGTATTTTTATTTAGAGGCAAAAATAATAGACTACTTTTTGTAAAGATGCCTTATTTTTTACAAATTAGAAGTTTATCATCAAATTATTTATTTATATGTCTTTCAAGACTATAAAAAAAGAGTACAAACGCAATACACAATACAATGTATTTTCATTTAAAGGCAAACGTAACCTTGGTTATTAGTCTATTATTGTCTATACGTGTCTGTTAGTAGACTACTTTTTGTCAAGATGATTATTTTTTCTAATTAGAAGTTTATCATCATATTATTACTATAAAAAAAGAGTACAAACGCAATACACAACACAATGTATTTTTATTTAGAGGCAAAAATAATTGACTACTTTTTGTAAAGATGACTTTTTTTTTACAAATTAGAAGTTTATCATCATATTATTTATTTATGTCTTACAAGACTATTAAAAAAGAGTACAACCTCAATACACATACAATGTATTTTCATTTAAAGGCAAACATAATACCCCGGTTATTAGTCTATTGTTGTCTATATATGTCTGTTAGTAGACCACTTTTTGTAAAGATAACTTTTTTTTTACAAATTTGAAGTTTATCATCGTATTATTCATTTAAATGTCTTTCAAAACTATAAAAAAAGAGTACAAAAGCAATACACAATATAATGCATTTGAATTTAAAGGCAACAGTAATACCCCGGGTATTAGTCTATTATTTTCATTTAAAGGCAACGGTAATACCCGGGTATTAGTCTATTGTTGTCTTTATATGTCTCTTAGGAGCCTACTTTTTGTAAAGATGACTGTTTTTTATAAATAAGAAGTTTATCATCATATTATTCATTTATATGTCTTTCAAGATTATTAAAAAATAGTACAAACGCAATACACAATACAAAGTATTTTCATTTAAAGGCTACGGTAATACCCCGGGTATTAGTCTATTGTTGTCTATATATGTCTTTATGGAATTTGAGACACCCACTTTGACTTGAATTGAAAAGTCAACATTTACACTGAGAGAAGTTAGAACAAGAAATTGAATTAAAATTATCATGCTGCACAGCTTTAAAGAAATATCATTCTGAACAAGATACTTCATCAGGAACATAACAACTTAATTATCAGAAACCTAATAAACTTTAGAAAGTTCCATTTAGGTCTCAACCCCTTCATATCAACAAATCAAAGCAGTGTGAATTAAAAACTCAAATTGATAATAAAAGTGGTAATGTGTGACATGAAGAAGAAGAAATTGACCTAAATATATGTTATAGAGAAGCAGCACCAGATTTTGAAGCAAGAAAGAGTTCCTCGAATTGGTGGTAGTAGTTGCACGGGGTGGTCCCGAGACGGATTGCAGGCGGTGGTTCGGCGAGGGGTTTCAGGCGGTGGTGCGAAGTGGTGGTGGTTGTAGGTGGTGGTCCGGCAAGGGGTTGCGCCTGACGTGGTGTTGGTGGTTGTAGGTGGTGGTCCGGCGAGGGGTTGTAGGCGGTGGTGCGACGTGGTGGTGGTGGTTGCAGGTGGTGTGGGTGGTAAAAGATGGAGAGCAAGATGAGCAGATGGAGAGCAATGGAGCAGATCTGATTTCCTTGGAGGGAAATACCCCGCCACAAGTCCTTAGGGTTTTAGGGGCGATGCCCCTAAAGCGTTTTCTTCCCTAGCCATTAGATCAATTCCAGATCAACGGATGGTTTAACCGGTGGATTTTGTCACGCGGATTAAAGTAGGTATCGCCCCTAAAGGTTAAAATCGCCCCTAATGCTTACATTTCTTGTAGTGGAAGTGTAGCAACCCTTGGCTATGGGATGAAGAAGAGTAGCAGGTTCGGGTGAAACGAAGAGTGGTGAAGAAGGCAAAGAAGAGACAATATGTGTCACACCACCGCCAACGAAAAAAACACGGGAGTGCGACGAAATTGAATAAGATAACACAAGGCAATAAAGAAAATTACTATTAAGATTTCATAACCATTAAATTGATTACATGTGTCCAAAATAACCAAAGATAACAATCTTGATCAAACAAAAAAACCTTAAAATAAATTATAAGTCTTCAATTGATAACTAGGCCATCCTTTGTGAGCAAATCCAAAGTATATCCTTACGCGATATTTCCTTAAACATGGAATAAAACAGGTCAACTAAACATAGTTGGTGAGATACATAGGTTTAGATAAAAGCATAATAAAGATTTCGCAAATGGGGTGCAAAAGGGGAAGGAGGCCGAAAATTTCATGTGGGTTGGGGCTTGGGTTTCGCAAATGGTCTAGTGGGTAAGGGTCTTGGGTCGTCTTGACCCATGGATGGTCCAAACCGTTCTTATACGCGCAATTTGATTGTTTTTCGAATTTCAGTGTTTATTTAAGGAAAGTTTTGTAAATGAAAGTTGTTTTATTTAATAAAATGGATGTGTTAGTCATTTTAAAACATAATTTAGTGTCATAAAGAATTTATTTGTTGGTTGTGGACGGTACAGAGTCAAACTGCGGTTTAGAAGTCGAACGGATACGTATAGGCACTAACTAACGTACTAGGGCATCAATTTGAATTATGTGACAAATTGAACGAGTTAAATAACTATGTTAGGCACATATGGTTGATACATTACCTTTGAATTAGTAGTGGGTGAGTTTTCATGTCAGTAAATGAGTTTTTAAAAGGTTCAATGGTCTAGGTTGCAATTTAAGGCAATTCCAAGTGTTGCAGTCAACATGTGACCATGTAATACATATAATGTGCATGAAATAGATATGTTTCAAGTATGATGTGAACAAGAGCTATAATTATGGTTTCAAGATTCATTGATTCAAGAATATGGTAAGCATTACAAGTACACGAAAAGCAGAAATGTTACAATATGTGTGATCACGAAACGGTTTTGCGTGAGCCGTACAACGGGTTCTGTGTGAACATACACGAGGAGATAAATCAGTGTGATTCGATAAGTGTTCGATCAAGAAGAAGATCTCCGGGGTCATGGTTCAGTGAGTCATGTGTAAGAGAATAAAGATATCTGTGTAAGCAAGTCGAAGAAGAACTTGGTGTTCTTACACTGTATGGAAACGATGAAGTGTGACTGGAGCAGATCTGTATGATCGAGAAAAGAACAGAGCAGTGAAAAGGAAATTAAGGAGATCGGACATGGTCCTGAGTGAGTCGGGTAGAGACCAAGAGAAGAAGTTGTTCTGCATGAACAAGTTTTGTGTACTGCACGGTGAGAGTTGCAACAGAAAGAAGGAAGAGGCGATATGCGGAGAAGAATCTGTGCGATTCATGTTACAGTGCCATAAAAAAAGGTGGCAATCTATGTTGGCCCTCTGTATCGTCATTGACTCGAATCAAACATATCTTGAACAAAACTCACGTACAAATACACCTTTTGTATATATTGAATCTGTTAACCTTTATATTTACAAGACTTGTTTATATAGGTTCTCATATGAACCATCATGACTATTCCTAACAGACACATCCTTTTTAATCTAACTATCATAACTGCCATATGCAGTTATTAACTTTATTCTTGGCACACTAAACCCTTTGACTTTATACACTTTACATTAAACACTCTGAAGTTTGACTCGACACATGGATTAAAGAATTATTAATTTTCGACATCCCCCCTAATTTCATAATCCATGTCTTCCATATCTTCAACTTCTAACCATCTTGGTCACGAACACGCTATAGTAGGTCTTTGTCTCTATCTTTGAATCTTTAGCTTCCTTGACTTCTCACAAACGTTGTCTGCTCGGTCTTTATTACCTGAAACACGACATTGTGTTTATCATGAAAGCAACTCGGTTTTCTTTTCCTCGTCTCTTTGATGTCGTACCCCACGTATACCAATTTTCTTTTCTCGTCACTTCTGATGACGGTCTCTTTCCTGGCTATTTTAAATATTATTGGGTCTAAACAACAAGTCTAGATCAGACCCAAATTCCCTTTTCTTCTTTGTAAGACAGCCCACACAAGAGTCAGCCCATTGACCTCTCTTTTTTTCGGGTTTTTTTCGGGCCCAAAAGTCTAAGGCCCAACCTCATTTTTTTTTAACTTGGCCCCATAACAAATCCTTTTTTTTTTCTCTGGCTTCACAATAACTTCCCCTTTTGTCTTGCATCCGGCTTCACGAGCAACACCCAAAGTTAGGGCTTCAACCTTCTTCTTCCTCTTTGCTCTGGTTCACGAATCAATGACAACAATAAGCCTAAGGGCATGTTTGGGATTACTTTTTGAGCTCCTTATTAACTTATTAACTTTTAAAAAAAGTTAATAAGTTAAAAATGTGTTTGAATAAATTAAAAAGAGATAGAAAAATAGAAGGGGAAAAGGAATTTTCAAGAAGTAAGTCCCACTTACTTTTGAAAACTACTTATTAACTTTTTTCAAAAGTTAATAAGGAGTTTTCAAAAGTAATCCCAAACATGCCCTAAATCCTCTCAATCGGCCATTGCTTCTTCTTCTCCGGCGGGCGCTCACGGCGTCGTTTCTTCTCAGTTTCTCAATCGGCTCCCCGATTCTTGAATTCAACTATAACAGGTGATCTTCACTCAATCGGCCTTCAAATCTTTAATCGGTCTCTCCGATTATCTCGTCTCCGGTGTTCTCTCCGGTAAGCGCACACGGCGGCGGCGGTCTCTCCTTTCTCAGTCGCCGACGTTTTTCTGTCGCACACGGGTTAGTCCTTCTCTATCTCTCTCTTTCTCTCTGAATCGATTCACACTAAATCGATTTTGTTTTCTAGTTCGTAACAGGGCACACTACCCTTCTTGTAATCGGTCTATCCGATCTCGGTCTCACGGCGTCTTTTTCGTCGCACAAACCGGTATGGCTCTTCTCTCTTTCTCTTTAATTTCTGGTTTCTCCAACCAATCTAATCTCCGATTCGATGTTTCTCTTAATCTAATCGCGTCTCTCTCTATTCGATTTTTCTGAATCGAATTTGAGTTTTCTCTAACCCATTCTGAAACGATCTACTCCCAATCGTCACAGAACTCTTATGTGTTTGATTCGAGCCTCAGGCTCTGATACCACTGTTGGCACTCAGGATCGTCATTGACTCGAATCAAACATATCTTGAACAAAACTCACGTACAAATAAACCTTTTGTATATATTGAATCTGTTAACCTTTATATTTACAAGAGTCGTTTATATAGGTTCTCATATGAACCATCGTGACTATTCCTAACAGACACATCTTTTGTAATCTAACTACCATAACTGTCATATGCAGTTATTAACTTTATTCTTGGCACACTAGACCCTTTAACTTTATACACTTTACTTTAAACACTCTAAAGTTTGACCCGACACATAGATTAAGGAATTATTAATTTTCAACAATCTGCTTGTTTTTGTGTTTATGTTGCGCAAGAGGGAAAGAAAAACACAAACTGAAAAAAGAGGTGAAAACGAGGGTGGCTAAGAGGTTAAAAGAAAGGAAGATTTTATTGGAGCAGAAATTATTCTTGCTTGTTTGCTCTTATGTGCACGTAATCGCCATTCACAAGAAGGTTAAAGAAATAACCGTAAGGCTGCAGGAATAGATCTAAAGCAAGCAAGGAAACTAGCAGGAGGATTAATTAAAAAGCAATCAAACAAGCACATAGGAGGTGTGTGGGGGGTTACTGTGTTCACATGTTTCCATAGAATAAAAGGGGTTGCAAGCAAGCAAGTAGGTAGGAGCATGAATCAATAAGCGAGCAGAAGTAGCAAGAAAGAAACTAGCAAGTGTTGAGCAGCAAATTACTATTGATAAGAAGCAAGAAATCAAAGCAAGAGTCGGCAAGAAAAACAGCAAGATTAAAATCAAGTTTAAGCAAGAAACCGGACCTGTGCGGTTCATTTAGCAAGATTAAGATCCGAGCCATGTGTGGTTCCTAGTGAGAAGCAAGAGCATGTAGCATCGAATCTTTGTGATTCGGATAGCAAGAGAGCAATAACGAATGCGATCAAGAAACGAGCAAGTAGCAAGAACGAAGATCAAGATTAAAGGGGTGAATGTTGGGAATAATATTGATCGGGTCACTGGTTACGGCTTACGGGTCATGGAGCTGAACTCATGGGTTTTACTTGAATAAGTTAACAAAATTATGATTGAAATGGCCAAATAAAAGTACCGTTACAGTGCATGGACTGGTAATTAGTTTCTTTAGGAGTGGTCCAGTTGAATTGGTAGTATTTTGTTTGTTTCTTTTGTATGTTGGCTATATATAGTGTATTGGGCAATGAATAAAACACAGAATTCAGCTAAAGCTTCACATTCATCTTTTTATACTTGTGAGTGTAGTAGCAAATTACATTTCTTATACGTGATTTGTTTGTGTATTTTGATCTTGGGACTGAACGAACAATGCTTGGGTTTAGTTACAAAAATTGGAGAAAAAATTTAAACAACTTGTGTTACATTCAAACACATATTGAAATCCTAATTAAAAACGAAAACCAGGTTTCCTAATCAACCTTTAACCCAATCGGGTTGGGTACTGCCTCTTCCATGGGCTCGGAAGAAGGGTACGTACCAGCCATCCCCTCTATGGGCTCGGAGAGGAGGCTCATGTATAGAGTTATTTTCCAACAGATGTAACACGCCATGTCACCTTTGAGAATGTGAAAGGTGCTTGAAGGAGCTTCATGACCATACATATTCTAACATTGTGATGAATACTTGTTTAACAAGTTATCTAATATGTGTGTGTATATCTTTCAGAATGACCGTAAAAGAATAGAAAGAAAACGTACAAGAAATTGCATATGTATGAATGTAAGTGAAGGCTATTTATAGCCATTGTCTTGAACGGTTATACACATATGTAATATATTGAAGCTTGATCATTTTAACAATCTCCCCTTTGATCCAAGCTTCATTCTTCTTTTGCTGCAGGTGTCTCCACTTCTTGGCTGTAGGTCCGCAGCCTTTCGGCCAGTCCCGGACTGTAGATTTCTGAAGTTGTGTTTTTAGTGTAAAATATATTCTATTTAAAATCACACAAAATCATGTTTTAAATTTATAAATTAAAATGATAATTACTTCAACTAAACAAGCACACACACACAATAGGCACGTGTACCTATCGCAACGTAGTATAGTATGGGTAAAAACCAAGTATCTAACCATGGACTAACCCTTTCGATAGGGGAGCTAGTATTTTGTAACGGAACAGTGGATACGGTCGGCCAACTCTTCCAAATGAATCTCGGGACCCTAAACGGGGTCTCAAGTCCGCCGGCTATCCCGTGATTCATTATTCGGACTAAGATTAACCTCTGACTGGCGTACGTCATTTCTTGTAACTTCTTCTAGTAAGTCGGAATGCACGACTTACTCCAAAGGTACTTTATGAACGCTTGGACCTAACAAATTATGTTCTTAAAGTATTTGTCTTACTTATAAAATCATTTTAAATAAATAAAACTTTTATTCTCAAGATCAAGCCCCATGGCTCCCGCTAGAAGTCATCTACAAGCTAATACAAGATAAGTAAAGTAATACCGACACGCTTTATAAGGTCCAGCTAGGACTCGAATAGCTCGTTGAATAACCAAACCTCCAATCAACCCATAATGATAAATCTATACTAACTCGACCGATGCTAGCACCAAGATTGTATATATAGACCGTACAAACCCGAATAAACTTCTTAAACAAGAAGACTTGCTTAAGTAACTTACAAGATTTAAGATTGTTAAGTTGGTTTAAAGATCACTTATTCTGGTCTTTTTAAGATAAATTTTATGCAAGACTTCAAGAACATAACATACTAAAAATACTTCTTTAATTAATTAAAGTTCAACTAACCCGAGCAACACAGGAGAACTAGCCATGAATGGCCATAGAAGTGACTCCACTAACCCTTAGATAATGTGTGGAAGTATTCCAACACCAAGGGAGAGTGGGTATAGGTTGCCTCTTGTTTTACTCGAACGAGAAGAATAATTTCATATTACAAGACTTTAAAAAAAAAAAATAAACAAAGAAAAGCTAAACAGACCAAAACTGAGAGAGTTTTGGCTCTTAGCACAGCATTAAGGCCTTCCCAACCCTTGGTCTTAGACACCTAAAACACTAGAATGATCTTGCTATTTATAGACTGAGATTTTGGTGATGCACGGTCGAGCAAAACACCAATTTCTTGCACGTGAGGGAATCTGGAGGGAGTCTGGAAAGGCTTTGCACGGCCGTGCTTGGCAAGGCAAGACCGTTCCTTGCCCTGTCGAGCTCGTTGTTGACCTCCAACATTAACTTTCTTGGTCCAGTTTCGTTAAATTTGCTTCCGAATGCTGATTTCTCCTCGATTTTGAGTGTTTTTCATTTGTTTTTGTATCCCAAGAATATTTATTCTGTTCTATCACAATTAAATAGATTACGTATCAATTCTTATCATTTTGTCTATACTTGTGCTAGATATGGGTATAATTATGCATGCAAAACATGTACAAACGATGGTACATCATAACACCCCATACTTAAACTTTGCTTGTCCTCAAGCAAACTCATGCATGATTATAGTCATAGAATAAAACATTTTTTCAAGGTTAATCTAAACCTTTTGTGTAACATCCCGAAAAAAAAAATCCGTAAGCGAATAATTGGGTTAATGGACTAACCGAATCTTTATTAGATGTCCCGGTTAGCATGGATTGCCATGTAAATCTTGATTTAATGAGATTAAAAGGACCGATTAACTATTTAATGCCTAGTTTGGGATTGAAGCGCATTAGACGAATTAGGAGGGACCTGAAACAAAACTTACGGCGACTTTTAAATCCCTCTAATTCGCAAACCCTAGGGCCACTTGGAACCCTAGGCGTGCGATGACAGAAAACACGGTGGGGAGGAGAGGAAGGCAGGAGGTGGTGGTTTGACGGGGGATCAAGCGGAGAACTTCACATGTGATTAAGATAATCCTCGTTCGTATTTTATTACGTTTTGTACCAGTTCTTGCATATGGTTTATGGTTAGAGTGTGGGGGTGGTGGTCACGGCTAGCTACTGAAGTAAGGGAGAGGAGGTGGCCGATTGTGGCAATGGTACTCGATGGCAGCAGTGGGCGGCGAAGGCGGCGTGGTGCTAATGCATGAGGGGACATCCGATGGGTGGGAGACTCGGTGGTAAACCGTGAGAGTTGAACCGATGGTCGAAAGCGTGGAGAAAGGGGAGGGCGAGCTACGGGAGTCTGACAGGGGTCGCAACAGCAGTCACGGTGGTGACTGTGGTGGAGCACGGCCACTGCGAGAGGAGGAAGGGGCTGAGGATGGTGTTCTCGTCGTGGTAAGTGGCGGGCAGAGTTATAAGGTGTTAGCCGATTGGGGTTGGCACAATGGAGAAAAAGAAGACGACGTGTGCGGAGGTGCGCGGTGGAGGAGGCGAGGACGATGACATGAATCGGTTAGGACTCTAACCGATTGGGGGTTTTAGCATGACGTGCCTTACACGTATGCACGAAAAGTAATCGGTTCGAGTACGAGTGTTGTTATGGGTTAGGATTTTTGCATGGGGGTGCATGCACACGTACGTGCATGCATGAGGAACCCGGTTTGGGTATAGGATTTCTAAACGGGTTGACGATGATCCAGTATGAGTCTGTGTTTACGAGATGAAGACGGCTAAGGGTTTGCATGGCCCATATACGTGCATGCACGTGAAGCTAGGGTTTCGTGGGGGTGCGTTTATGAGAAGATTAGACATGTGCGAGGGATTTATTAGGTTGTTATGAGACTTTTAATATGCGTTAGAACGTGTTCTGATCATGTGATCACGCGCTTGGCAGGTTTGGGATTCGAGCGTGGACGGACAAGTTGCGGAACTGGAACTGGAACCCAACATAACCTGTGAGTTTCTAATCTCCTCTTTTTAAATGTTTTACTGTTTTGGGGCTATCGTACATACTGTCAAGAGGTGTTAATATTTTTAGTCAGGTTAAGGGTTTCGGGTTCTAACCCAATGCGTTTTGAATATAAAATGATTATTAAGGAGTCGTAGGATCTATGGTGTGTTCATGAAAATATGTGAGCTAAGGGTATGGGTTATTAACGTGTGACGTGTTAAGGGCCGATCGGGAAGAGTCGGGCCTTAAACTAAATGCTTATGAATTCATGTGGGATATATGTGTCGTTCTAGTGTATGTGTGAGGTGTAGGTATAGTTAACGAGTCCTGTAAATGATATGTGATATTATATGTTTTATGATTATGTGTCGTGTTTGCATCGTCGTTTATACGACATGGCAAACAGGATTTGTGAAGGACGAGGTCCTTCGGGAAGTCACCAAAGGTGACAATACTTAACAGGTTAATTATGAGCTTAGTGTGTGAGGGTAACCCTGACGAGGGTAACCCTGACAAGGGTGCCTGACGAGGTATGTGTTTACGTGTAAATTTACATGTGTGTGGAATTGCATGCAAACGTTGAGCTATATTTGTTGTGCATGTGATGATATTAATGTGGTAATATTAATGTGACGTGTAGAGGATATTAAGGTGGTAATGTAACGTGATGTGTGAATGTTATTATTGTGGTATATAGAGTTAGATCGACCGTGATGTCAGGATTGTGACGTGACAGTTGAAATGTAAGAGTCTTGATTAAGGTTGGGTAAGTTGATGTCGAGGATTTTGTTGGGTTAACTAAGTGTCGAGTTAATACGTGTCCTAGAGTATGAGTTATTGGCGTAGAAAGTTCGACCTATGTCGACGAGACTGGGGATTATTGTAATTATGGGACGAGTCTTGTGTAATGAACACTTATGGGATACCGTGTGATACAAGGGCTATGTATTTGTTAACGAACTGGTAAACTACTTTATAAGGACTGTGGGTCCTGAGTAAACTTTAAATAACTATTGTGACAAGTTGTCTTTTATTTAAATTAAACTATTAGAACTCACTCAGCTTAGCTGACTTTGTGTGTACGTTAGATTGTTTTGCAGGTGAGCTTTGTGTTGACGTATCTTGGCTTGGGAAGCGGTACTACTCGGATTGGTGTGCAGACATTCGTAAGGTAAACTTAATGACGTTAAATAGTAATTATAGATTTTGAAAGACTTCCATTGTAGTTCGACTAAAAATAAATGTGATTTAAAGAGAATGACCCGTTATGAGAACAACTGTAGGATGATCAGGTCGGGGTCTTACATTTTGTCCCAAATGTTAAACATTTATCTTTAACACTAATAATTTTGATGTTTGTACCTTTCAAGTGTTTCTCCACAACAGGGTAGTAAGCCTAACATACTTGATGGAACTATGATTATGCACAAAATTATAGTCTCACGAATGTTCACTCAACACTCGGTTTAAATATATGGATGATGTATGTCAAGAGGAACACTCAATGCTATAACTAATGCTTGCATAATTATAGGGTTGTATAAAAATCAAATCTCCACCAATTGATATAAAATATGTGCATAAATCAAGAGGGTTTGTAAATGGTTGTAATGATCGGCTTAGGGTTAGGGTAGGAAGTATTTGGGAAGAGTGTCTAAATGTTGAAAATCCGCCTTGGCTTAATGATTAACATGTATGTAGACTAGCCATTGTGACTAGTCTAAGGACTCTTTAAAGGTAAGATTTTCATGACCAATTTCCTTTCTTCAAAAAATGCACTCTTCTTTTTTATTTTGAAGCATTCGCTACTATCAATTCCCCATAGATTGTTCGCCTGTTTCTTCTTTATACATCCATATTTTTTATTAGTTTTGCATACTCCAATTTTTTCGATAGAGTTTGATTTTCTTTCGATGAAATTTTTTCAATGACTTGGGCGAGTATGAGTTTCTTTTTGTTGCCCCTTTTCTTTTCCAAATTGATTCCTCTTTTCATGCTTATTTGAATGATTTTCATTCTTTGATCATAAGATGAGATTATAACTTTTGGTGGATAATTACTCCTAAAATCATAGCCAAGTTGATTTCCAACTAAAAATGGTCAAAGATAAAAAGGCTAACTTTTGGTTTTTATGGGGTTGAAATGTGAGTTTAGAAACGAAAAAGGTTTAGGCTCAAAGAGGATAACTAGGGGTAATGTTTAGGGTAGGTAAAAGAAAAGAAAAGGCTAAAGAGAAATGGGTTAATCATAATGCCTAAATCATTTTTATGCATTCTTTTAGTCCATGATTTCAAAATGTATATTTTACACAATTATTAGCAACACTCTATCAAACGAAATGAGTATGTGGAATATGTTATAATCAATGGCGTCAAAAACTTGATAGCTATATGATAATGCTCGGATAGGCTTAAATTCTCACATGAAATGAACGATAGGGGGGCATAAAAGTAAAAATGTGCATAAACTTATTTCTTTCTTTCTGTTCTGCTTTCTAATCTTCCCTATTTGTTTCCTTAATTCACTTCAACGGTGTTTCAAATTATTTTTTTATGAGATTGTTTATTCCAAATGATTTTTAAGACTTTTTGCCTTTTAGATTATTTATGAAGCTGACAAACTTTGCAGATTAGTATGCTTAGTTGTCATGCGTGTAAAAACAAAATGTTTTGATTCTCTTGTATGTTTAAATATGAATCATGCAATCGTAATGCTTGGGACACAATTATGATGCCGATGTGTTGGTGAGCTTTCTAACACCCCATATTTAGAATTTGGCAATATTCTCTTTGTATGAAAACATGTTATTTAGTAAATGTTACGGATATAATAAGGGTGAAAAGGAACTAAAACTCCCCTGAAGATACATCACCATCATGCGTATGGTTGATTTCCTCAGTTGTCTAAATTGTATATGTGCTCCAACTCTCATACCAGGACTTGGTGACTCCTTGTGGCCCATGCAAAGCTCAAAAATTAAATATTGAAAAGAAAATTAAACTAATATTCGCCAATTAATGGCGGCCGAATAAAATTGGTGGCAATGCCACCATGTCAATGGTTACCCTAGTAACCCGTAAAAATGATATTACGTCCGGTCAACAAACAAACAAACTAAACATCGTCAATATTTAAGAACCACAGATAAACAAGGTAATATATGAAGGGTACTACTAAAACGGAGGTCTAGGAGGATGTTGTTGATACATATGGTGAGCGTACAGATCATGGGTATGATCCTGAAAGTCCTGACGTAAGTTAACCCATACTGATCATCAAATCCAACATAGAGGGATCTGCGGTGGTGTGATAAAGAGGCGATATCCCTTACTGCCCTCCTTGAGGTAATGGCTCTAGTTTTCCTTCCCTTGCATCATAATCTGATTCCTCAACTACCCATGTCCAGATGTTACCCTTATGATTCACTTACCGATAAACCTTATTGATCCTTTTTAACATTCCCATACGAATTAACATCTGGTTGTCAAAAGTGGTGACGGGCAGGTTCATTTCTTGGAGTGTTCCTAGACGAGCATGTGTCAACACTCCCATGTTAGAGGCTAGTCGAGTGATGAAAGGTCCCCATAGACATGGGTTGAAGAACAGTATCCCGAAACTCTAGTGAAGAACTTGGCTAAATTGTAAGCCAAGTTGCAGTCAACCTGATCAATGAGACGGTGAAGGTGAATTAGATCCTTAAGGCTCACCATGCTTGTGCTATCCTTTCTTCCTCCAAGGGTAAGGATAATACAACTGTGAAGGTACCAGTGGAGAGGATGCTTCAGCTTGGTGCTCTTTTGACTGTGTGGGTTGAAAGGTCCGAACCCGACGCTTCCCCATAATAGAGAGGCTTCCCTTTGCCGAATTCACTGTGACTTTTGGTGAACACTGGTTGTTTGATTTCCCTGTTCCTATATATTCCCATTCTCACCCCGAATTGGGCTAATGACATTTCATGCCAATGCCTAGCCATCCTGAATCAAACACAATCATGTAACTCCAAGCTAACCACATGTCGCTCAAATGAGAATGAAGTTAGAAACTCTAGGTAAATCTCATAATATGTGGTGTCCCTAATAGCAAAGAACCTTCCCCAAGGTTTAGTGATAAGCTCAGCATAGTCGTTCAGCAGCTCGATTTCTTCCAAGGTAGTATAGCAAATAGTCTTGTGATACCAAATTCCTAACCATGAGCTCCTGAAGCTTATGATAGGCTTCCATTTCTATGGTGTCACACCCCAAATTCCACTAACAAAGTTTTACCATTTGGTGTGTGACAAACCAGGATCTCAGTCATTAGTTATATCAAACGACACTATATGGGACATAAATGAAATATCATAAAAGTTCAGAGTTAATGCGGAAGCGTTTAAACAAGAAAGTAAATGCGCAAAACAAATGCGCTAAAGTCTAACTAGACAAGTAACATGTTTTAAATGTTTACATAAGGATGAAATGATAGTAGGACTCCATGCATGTCCTAAGTGTGCAACCAGTGCCTTAGCGACCTGAGAAACATGTAAGAAAAAGTATCAACACGAGGTTGGTGAGTTCACAGGTTTGCAAGTGAATAAACTGTTTGAGTGTTTGCAGGATCCACATACATAAGTCACACCTATTGTTAGCTAGACAATGTACAAGTCACTCTAATCGTTCGCAACTAAAGCTGACTGTTTGTGTTTGAATGCCTCCCGCCAGGTCTATCAACTCTGGTAATGTGATTAGGCCAACATTTCACCCGTTCGGCCTCCAATCGAGTTAGCGCGACTAACCCTGGTGGGGATTGTCAAATCCCAGTAGTACTACTAAACATTACCTCGCTAAGATCCATATTAATGGTTCGACGTGTGTGAGGACTTTTATGATAGTGTTTTCACTTAGGTAAACAAGTGGTAGTGAAATATTATGGGATCTTACCTGCTTCTCCCCCAACGGGAAAGAAAGTAACAAAATGTTTGTTTGTATGCCTGTTTCTCCCCCAATGGGAAAACAAGTAAAAGTATCATTGCTTGTGTGCATGTTTCTCCCCTAACGGGAAAACAAGTAAAAGATGTTTGTTTGTGTATGTTTCTCCCCCAACAGGAAAACGAGTAAAAGGGACCGTGAAACTCACCTGAGTCTGAGTATAGCGTAGTAATTGGCACCACACAAGGATGCAACACTAACCACGAATGGATTGCACGCGGACAATCTATGAATGCCCTAGAATAAGATGTCACAGTTAGGAACACGTAAGAGTTTGTGAGAACGACACAGAAAGATCGAACGTCCTAAAATATACTTAGGATCAACGGTTAGACAAACGTGTCCTCGTGTTTATAGAATTTCTTAATTTAATAATTAAGATAGATGCGATTTGTATTGAATGTTTCTAATTACGAATAATATTATTAAATATGTATTCGTGTGTTTTTCCATTAAAATAATGGTTTAGGGAAAATAATATTATTATATTATTTTTAAATTGTAGAGATAACACGATAATTAAATACGTGACAAAAATAATAAATATATTATTTTTATTCGAACTCTTAAGCTTCGGTAGTAATATAAATAATTATATATTTTTAAATGTCGGAGTAATATTTAGAAATGAGTTACAAAATTTCATTCCCGAGCCTACGGGTGTTTTCCGGGTTCAAAACGTATTAAAATATCATTATAATAATATAGGGGTTATTTTTATTTAAAAAGAATATATAAAAGGCTGCTTAGAAAAAGAATGGGGATAGAGGTACTTGAACACGGGAATCGCAACAGGACACAAATCAAAATGGTTTTAACATCACCACTCCTCGTGTTCTTCCTTCATGCGAACGGAACTCAAAACCCAGTCCCGATTCCAAACAAATTGATCGTGATTGATCTTGAAAACATAGGTCTTTTTTTCATCGATGTATGGCGAGTCTATTGGTGAATTTAATTGAGAAAACATCAAGTTTAGGTTAGTTAATTTCCAGTTTGAAATCCCGAAACCCTAGTTTATGAACACGAAATCAATTTGACTAAATCCGATAAGATTGTTTGCTCGAACCATAGGAATTTCAAAGGGTAGGTGTTTGCGAATCCAAGCATCTAGTTTAATTTGATTGGTATCGAGTCTAGACTGTAGTTCGATTAAACCTATAATGCGATGAACCCTATATTTGGTTCTTGTTCAATTCGATGATATAAGCCCCAATTAGGATAGGGCTTTTGATATAGATGTTGAAACGAATCAGAAGATGTGTTTGGTTACCTTAATTGATACCGAATTGATATGGGTCGGGTAAATGGGTTTGCGACTTCGAACGGCTTGGCTCCGGCGACTACGACTTCTTTTCCGACCAATTTGGCGTGTGAAAATGATTAGCAGAAGTGCGACTAAGGTGTAGGAAGTGTTTAATTTCAGAATGATAAACGAATTGGTCTCAATTGATAGTAATCGATGAGAGTTCGACGGTTACGTCTATAATGGGATTAATGTGGTTTAATTACAATCATAAGGGACGTTAAAACGTATGGAAATGATTATGATGAGGTCGAACTCATCAATATAGCCATAAAATTCGCTAACTTGAACCGATTTGCAGTTTTACAAATTGAATTGGATCATAACTCACGATTTTGACTTTCCAAAGTCAAAGGAATCGAATTTGGGCAAATTACAGCTTTAGTCCCTGTGATTTCGTGTGTATATGAGTTTGAAAATGGTAGAATTTATCCTTAGAGTTTGTGTCACATATGGCATCCTCAGGATCAAATACTAGCCATCACTGCAAATCAAACTGTCCCTATGGCATCGGTTGAGGGTGATATGGTGTAGAGGTGATGGTGGATAAGGTAGGGATCCATTGCCGCAGGAAGCAGTCGGTGATGGAGTGGATCGTGATGAGGATCTCATCCGCCTCCTTTTTCCGCCAGTTGTGGATGATTCCGCCATGTTCTACAATCATCAATTAAAGTAATTAGTATAAGGAAATAACATTACTTCATTATACATTCATAGCAATGATGCCAAAATCTACAACGGCGCTAGAAACTTGATGTGCATAAAGAAAATTATATATATATATATATATATATTCTAGGACCACACAAAGGAAACTTAATTTCATACATTGTTATAGCATGGTTATGTTTCCCGAGTCCAAAACTGGTTAATTGCATCTAGATAAACAAGGCGCAAATCCAAACAATGCAATTTGATTAAGGATATAAACGGACCGCATTTAGTTTGACTCTTTGAGGGTCAAACTCGTCAAAATTTTTGACTTTGTTTATCAAATCAACAATTTCCAACAAACTATACTAAATCGTAAACACATACATAAAAGATTTATGCTTCAATCCATACTCTTAAGTTCAAAATTTCTAAGACAAAAATCAAGAAGCCAAGTATACGAGTAGAACAAATCTGTCCAAATGAGGCTAAAATTAGTTACATTTTGATCTCACATGGTCAAATATGCATTTAGATTAAGCACTAAATTCATATCCATGCATATCCAAACCAAAACTGAAAATGGAACCCTAGTCTCATTCAAGCAAAATTAGCTCTGTTTTGAGCATAAATCGACCTAAAAACGATAATGGACAAGTTTACATACATTGGGGAAGAGATTAGAGCCAAGAAACGAGAGAAATTGTAAGAAATCGAGGGGTTTTAGGGTTTTTTGGCTGATTCCGAACAAGTTTGGGTTTGGGGTTTTGAGATAAATGCTGCTACTGGCCCCATTTAACATCTGAAGCACGGATAGCCGATGCACGGTCGTTCATGGCAAGGCACGGTCGTGCATCCGCCTTGTTGACCGATTCTGACTTTTTGACTTCTTTTTTCAAGTTAATGTTTTTTAGAAAAATAAAATACATACTTTTAATCAAAGATTAATTAAAAATAATTTAATCTTTTCAAAAAGTATTACCTTAAAAATAAATTTGGTCAACGGGGAATATCACCGGCAAAAATTCCGATTTCGTGTTCGAAAACTTACCTCGTTTATTGAAATCCCATTTTTTTAGTATCAGGCTTGTTATTATCAAAAACAAAAATGAAAATAAGAAAAGATTTTGCTTTCGAATGTAGGTACTTATGTTCATTCATTCTTCTTAACAAAAATTTTCTCGGTCGCGATCCTTGAAGATTCCTGCAAAGATAGATGTAAGTAACACAAACACCATGACACTTATAACAAAAAAATAGTCAGTCCAACAGCTTAGATCTTTCACAGAATTACCAGGTCCCCTGAAACGGCGCCAAAAACTTGATGTCGTGTTTTAGTGTAAAATATATTCTATTTAGAATTACACAAAATCAGGTTTTAAACTTATAAATTAAAATTGTAATTACTTCAACTAAACACTCACACACAATATGCAAGTATACATATCGCAGCGTAGTATAGTATGGGTAAGAACCAAGTATCGAACCATGTACATGGGTCTCGTACTCAACCCTTGCTATTGTCTGACTAGGATAACAAGTTGGACATTGGGTTTTGCATAAAAGGAAAATCAAAAGGATATGAAATGTAATTAGAAATATTATCTCGTATAAGATGTTACTCTGATTGTTATCACTTGTTAATTAACGTTATATTTAAAGTAGGGTTAATCATAGTTACTAGTACTAACCCTCTCGATAGGGGAGCTATTATTTTATAACAGAATAGTGGATACGGTCGGCCAAGTGTTCCTAATGAATCTCGGGACCCTAAATGGGGTCTCAAGTCCCCCAGCGATCCTGTGATTCATTATTCGAGCTAAGATTATCCTATAACTGACGTCATCATGTCTAGTAACTTCTTCTGGTAAGTCGAAATGCACGACTTCCTCCAAAGGTAGTTTATGAATGCTTGGACCTAACAAATTATATTCTTAAAATAGTTGTCTTACTTATAAATTCATTTTAAATAAATAAAACTTTCATTCTAAAGATCAAACCCCATGGCTCCCTCTAGAAGTCCTCGTCAAGCTAATACAAGAGAAGTAAAAGTAATACCAACACGCTTTATAAGGTCCAGCTAGGACTCGAATAACTCGTTGAATAACCAAACCTCCAATCAACCCATAATGATAAATCTATACTAACTCGTCCGATGCAAGCACCAAGATTTTATATAGAGCGTACAAGCCCGAATAAGCATCTCAAACAAGAAGACTTGCTTAAGTAACTTACAATATTGAAGATTATTAAGTTGGTTTAAAGATCACTTATTCTGGTATTTTTAAGATAAATTATACAAAAGACTTCAAGAACATAACTTACTAAAAATATTTCTTAAATTAGTTAAAGTTCAACTAACCTGAGTAACACAAGAGAACTAGCCATGAATGGCCGTACAAGTGACTCCACTAACCCTTAGATAATGTGTGGAAGTATTCCAATATCAAGGGAGATTAGGTATAGGTTGCCTCTTGTTTTAGTCGAACGAGAAGAATAATTTCACATTACAAGACTTTAAAAAGAAAATAAACAAAGAAAAGTTAAATGGACCAAAACCGAGAGAGTTCCGGCTCTTGGCGGAACAGTAAGGCCTTTTCAACCCTTGGTCTTGGGCACCTAAAAGACTAGAATGAGCTTGCTATTTATAGACTTAGATTTTGGTGATGCACGACCGTGCATCCGTGCAAAGCACCCATTTCTTGCATATGAGGGGAACTGGCAGAGCAGAGGAGTACAGGGAGGCTGAAAGGCTTTGCATGGCCGTGCATGGGAAGGCACGATCTGTGCCTTGCCGTGTCCAACTCCCTGTTGACCTCCAGCATTGACTTCCTTGGTCGAGTTTCATTCAATTGACTTCCGAATGCTGATTTCTCCATGATTTTGAGTGTTTTTCATGTGCTTTTGCATCCCAAGAATAATTATCTTGTTGAAACACAATTAAATAGATTACGTATCAATTCTTATCATTTTGTCTATAATTGTGCTAGATATGGGTATAATTATGAATGCAAAACATTTACAAATGATGGTACATCAATGTCTTTCGCTTCTTGTAGGGTAAGTGTGCACCGGTTAGTTCATGTGTGGTCTTTTGTGCAGCTAATTCTTGATTGCTCAAAATTCCATCTCGTTGTATCGAAATGGATCCTTCCTTGTACCTACTCAAAATGATCTTCAAGACATGTTCCATGTCACTTTGATGCCCGAGATCTGAAGCCACTAAATTCCATTTCTTTTTGTTTGATAATTCCATTGATCCTCCATGATGTTGAACCACCATATAATCTATTGAATAAGTGTAGTCTTGAATTTGCAAAGCTTCTTCCAAGAACCATTTTACCAAAACCTCAAATTCCTTCTCAAATTTTTCCTTGTTTCTATCTATTTGTATGGCTACACTTATGATATCCAAGAATACCATGCAATCCTCTATCGAACCAATATGGTTTGGATAAACCATATGCTTTTTTCCTCCATCATTCCCATTCAGATTTTGTCTCTAAATCATCATCCGATTCTTTGAAATAATTCGAAACATCATTGGTTTCGCTCAACTCTTTTACATCCTTCCATCTTCCCTCCGAATTCACATCATTTTCTAGCATTTTCCTCCATGTTCTTACTTTCCTTAGCCTTGTTTTCTTCTTCAAGTATCCTTGTGATGTAGCATACCGCTGCTTCGAATGTAATCTCAAAACCGTGAAAGGCTAGTTGTTTAAGGCTAAGGATATTGTTTTTCATTGTAGGAATGTAATATACCGAATCAAATGTGTGGTGTGAGTCACCACAAAAGAGTTCTGTTTACCCCTTGCCTCGATAGTATTCTTTGATGAACCCACTTACATATGTCTCAATCCCAAAGGATTTCTTGAATTTCTGGAATAGCCTTTTATTCCCACAGGAATGCTTCTTTCGGGTTAAACATACATACCGTATATTCCATGATCCCTCATCCGTCCTTTTCATAAGAAATTTAGAAAATTGTAATCGATTGTGACATACCTTCTTGGATTTGCCAGGACAGTTGCAATATGTACATATATGGTCCTTCTGATTGCGCCTTCCATTCTTACATTTGGCAAAGTTTCGAAATTTATTCACTCCATTCCTTCGCCGACCTGCAACAGCCCTTCGTTGCTTGCCTCCTCCCTTCCTTCGGTCTAATCCCATATCATGTACATGGATGCATAGAGTTTATGCACTTGAATCCCCTCTATCCTCCCGACTGCTAGCATTTGGTTCTTCGTTGTCTCCCTGGCCAAACCTGAGTGTAGGGTTCGAGGCAGAAGTGTCCATGCCCTCCTTGTCTCCAAACGTAAAAAAATCTTCCATTGACTTTGCTTTATCTTGATCGTCCGCGCTTCTTCTTTGATGTGGTCCCAGTAGCGTAAATGCTCTGATACCAATCGATGAATTCTTGTTTAACACTTTATCTAATATGTGTGTGTATATCATGCAGAATGATCGTAAAAGAATAGAGAGAAAGTGTACGAGAAATTGCATATTTATTACGGTAAGTGAAGGCTATTTATAGCCATTGTCTTGAACGGTTATACATCAGTTAAATGGCAGTTGGTGACGGGAACAAGTGCCAAGCCAAACTGCAGATCAAACGAACATGTGTGATACTAATTGTAACTGCCGATAATAATCCTAGGATAAGATAATAATGTTTATGATATTTATTTACACATATGTAATATATTGAAGCTTGATCATCCTAACATACTACACTGATGCTTGAAGGAAATAAATATGATTTATCCAATCTTCAGGTCGTGTATAGTTAGAATGGACATATCTTGTATGCTATTTATTCATATATATACGTGCATCTGTGAAAGTCTCCGGTGTAACATGTGAACTATGATAATGCTTTCGCGTACTGTTAATTTTTTACATGCTTTTCGTCCCCCCCTAATCTGATATGTTGTGTTAATTTTCAATATGCGATTCTCATTCAAAGTGAAATGAAATATAAACTGAGATATAAATACAAGAAAAGAGGAGGCGAAACTTACTAACAACAAACTAACAGTTTCACCTGATGAACTCTAAATGAAACTACAACCTGAAAGACGAAACTAATACCAACACAGTGATTTGCAACACCTTTGTTTAATTAATAGATGGGATCTATGCAAATGTTCTAGGGGGCGGCTCAACTATTTTGATGATCTAACGCGAACTAAAAATCAGGGGCCCCTTTCCACAAAGGTCATATTATAAACCATCATCTTTTATTCGGGCTTAGACCGGCAATAAAAAGTATATATGGCGGAGTTAAAGGTGCGTTATTATTATTATTAGTTTTACATCTCCAATGAAGACAAATGACAACTGATTAGGAAATAGACGATTACAACTTACAAGTATTGGAGAAGACCAAGAATGAAATTAGAGATAGAGATTAGAGAATATGTTTCTAATCCTAAAGAAAAAGAGATTGATATTGAAATTTACAAAAAAGAACCTTTCATTTTCCAAGAAAAGATAGAGTTTTGGATTTTTAATATATGATTGAGTTCTTCATATGTTCGCGTCTCTTCCCCTCCCTTAATCCATGAATTGTCCGAGTACACAAGTTTGGCGGTACTACAATGTGTGAGTGTGACGACGGATCAATCAACTATTAATCCTATTTACATTTTACACGTGGCACGGGCCTCTCTTGTGTTAGACTCTTGGACTTATTTACATTTTACATGGGGCACGGGCACGAAAACCTATTTATATGACTCAACCAAATAACACGTATAAAAAAATATTTAAAAATTGAGGCCCTATTCAAGTGGGAGCCCAAAGCCCTGGCTTCACTTCTTTGACCCTTCAAGTGGAGATGAAAAAGCATGTGGAAAATGACAATGAATATGGAAAAATGAAAATGTATTTGGAAAAAGGAACATGTCTTATGGAAAAAATTGTGGTCAATTGAACAACTGTAGTTCCAGGCATCTCTTTGAAGTGGAGAATGGTCTAAAACATTGAATGGTTTAAAAGAATCATGTTTCTATGAACGTTCCCAGGTTCCTTTTGGAATATATGGACCACCTTGTAATGGACCGGCGGGGTTTTACATTTTTTGGTTGAACCGGGATTTTTTGTTTTCACTTGATGCAGTTGCAGTCAAATCGTTCCCTCTATGTTAAAACGTTTGACACTTTTCAGGATCCTTTTTTTGGGTATTTTAGCTCGATCGTTCTCTGTTTGGCTTGATAGTTACGCTATGCGGTCGCCCCTTTGTTCGGACTTCGGACTTAAGATCTACGAGGAATGTAGGAAGTGTTCAATGTAAAGCAGGTCCATAATGAAAAAGTGAACAACATAAGACAAAATATATGCTGGAGATGAGGGCCCCCACCCCCAGGATTGGTTATGGAAATGTTCTTATTTTTTTTGAGTAAATTATATTTTAAGCTCTTTTAAGTATCGAACCAAATTTCAGTTTAGCTACTTTAACTAAAAAAAATACACTAAAAAGACTAAAATGTATTGTACTCATTTTTTATAGTTCATGCTTAGGTTGAGGTGAGGTGCACAAAAAACCGGTTCCAGGTAGAGGTGGGCAAAAAAACCGGTTTGGAATAGTTAAACCGGTTTCGACCGAAACCCGACCCGAATACGAACCGGTTTAAGTGGAACCGGTATGAACCGGCGGTTATGAACCGGTTTAATAGGCAAATATATAAAACCGGTTTTTTGTGAACCGGTTTGGGGAACCGGTTTAAACCGGTTTAACGGTAACTTTCAAAATATAACCGTTGGGATAACGGCTATATAGCCGTTTTTTGACCGTTAGACCCGTTTTTGACCCTTTTTTTCACCCATTTTAACACCCAAACACATTATAAATAGGTAGTGGGTGTTTTGGTTAAATCACACTTCTCAAACCCGCTCTATACACTCTCGTTTATAAAAAAACGCTCGAAAACGCTCAAAAAACGCTCAAAAAAACTCTCAAAAAAACGTCATGGCAGATTCAAGTTTTGGTGTTTCCTCTAACGAAGTTAGCGTTGTGAAAATCATACCAACAACGAGGAACCCCGCAATTTGGTCAAACTATGATTAAATTATTTATTAAAACAAATTTCATACCCCGCAATTTATTTTTTTTTAATAAAACCGGTTTAAACCGGTTCACCAACCCGAACCGGTCCAGAACCGAACTGAACCGGTTCAACAGGTTCGGGATTCTACATGTGGAAAACCGGTTTATACCCGAACCGGTTTAGTCAAAACCGGTTTCACTTTTGGTCAACTCAAACCGGTCCGGGCCGGTTTGAAACCGGTTCAGGCCAAAAACCCGGTTTATGCACCTCTAGTTCCAGGAGCCGCGCTATCCGGCCCGAATCGATTCCTGTTTCTACCCCATACTAAGTGGACCCGGTTTGGGTTGGAAAAAGCCGGTGGTTCCTACCCGGTTTGGAGATTTTTTACCTGAACCAGTTCCTACCCGATTATTACCCTTTTTTTGTTAAAAAAAAATAGCCTTTGTTCAACGGCTTTTTTTGTTTTTGACAGTTTGTTTTACCCTTTTTTTGTGTTTTTAGTCGCCCTAAGTTAGTATAAATAGATGTTGAATGAATCGATTATACACCCTACTTAAAAACGCAAAACCGAGCGAAAAAACACAAAAAAAAACTCGCATAATAGTCGTTTTACTCTCCGTCCTGACTTTTTACTCTCAATAATGGCTAAGTCGCAATCACAATCATCCATTGCTCAAGCGTCAACCGTTATTCGGGTGATTCCGCATAATATGAACAAAGAAATTTGGTGCAATTGGGATTTAGTTGAGTTGAGTGACGGGTCTCAAAAGGCTCGTTACAAATTTTGTGTGTTCACATCCTACTCAATACAATTTCAAAACCATTATAACGAGGTCATCAATATCTATTTCCTAAATAAAAGTGCTAGTTTTTGTTACTAACGAACGAGGCATGACGACTTTTGCAGATTTGATGTTTCTCTGTAACAAAACAAACAGTTTTCATATTAATCTCAAATTGAGAAATAGAAAATGAGATTACTAATATAGGAGCTTACCTTCATTTTCAGCTCAACAATATGTGTCTCATCACATATGCCTAGGATAAGTTCCTGAAATGAAACGGTAAACATGCAGGTAAAACGGTCAATCAAAATAAAGTAGAAATTGCACATCTTAATAGATACCATCTGTAGTTAAAATTATGTACATTTACATTCATTAACCCAATTAGTAAAATGGTCAATCAAAATAAAGTAGAACTAGTATCTTTATGTTTGAAGACATTCACCTCAAAAGTTATGAGGAAAAGTTGACCCCGTTACATGTGGGCAAGCCATTGAAGTTCCAGAAAGAATGTTGAAGTTCAATTTTCCAACTGCAGGTGAACATGCTGCAAGGATATTCAATCCTAGAGCTGCAATATCAGGCTATAGAAAAGGTAATATAGGATATAATTATATTAAAATCTGTATGTGGTAAAATATGCAACACAAATGTCAAGTAATCTTTTACCTTCAAAATTTCTTTAGTTTAAGCATTAGGACCTCTAGAAGAGAATGATCCTACTCAAGGGGCAGGTTGTGATCCTAATTTGGCATTTGAAGAGAAAATCCTTGTTGTCGCATTGCTATTTTTAGATGGAAATTCGTGTTAATACTAAATCAAAACAAAATTATTAGAACATATTTAATTAAATATCTATAAGCAAAAGGCACCTTACCTCTATTTAAACTCTGTTGACTGCTCTGCGTATCGACGTGACAACACCTTACCTCTAGTCTTTGTGTAGTTTAATGAGCTTTCTAAGCAGTAACTACACAAAAAAGAAGACTTTAATGCTTCTTTTACATAATTAGACAGGTTAAACAAGTCAATCAACCCATTTGATTAAACGGTTAAACAGGTTGACATAACGCAACTTGTTTATTAAACGGGCTAGATGTGACAACCCAAAACCCTTTATTTTCATATCGTGTTTCTGGTCGTGTCAGGAATTGCCACCCCTAAAAAAATACCCGTTTGGTTACCCAACCCGCCTGACCCACCCATTTTGTAACCTCTTAACTAACTCGTCAAGAATACAGCATGTATGATGCACCCACGCCTGGTTTTCTAAATACAAGATCACTGGTGGAAAAAGGGACCATGTAGTGTGGAAGATCAAGACGTAAAAGGGCCTGCCAGAAAAATAATAACACACATCACAAATAGCTTAGCAATCAAACAAAAAAGTGCCAATAAGAATACAACAGAAGCCAAGAAAGACATTAGGGGCAGGATTAATAAAAAGCGTGAAACGCCCACAACACTTAATCCACACGTGCACAAAACCACTGGCTTACTGACAGTTGGTGAGTTGTAACAAAAATGATTATATTGCTAGTGGCTAACCAGTTCTTTGCTCAATAAGGCCTGCTCCTTATTTGCTATCACAGCCTACATGTGAAAATCACATATCAGCTATTAATTGACTAATACAAGAAAAAGAGATATCCTAAAGAAATATTAGAAAAGTAAGAATGGATAATAGTGACATTCACCAAAAAGTAATTTCACAGCGAGTACCTACACGGCTAAACGTCTTGGCTAAGTATATTAAAACCTTAAGGTACTGCAAGATCAAATAAATTTACTTATATTTCAACTATTAAAACCTTCCACAATCTTAGTTCAAAATCTACATGAAACATTAACTTAGTATAACTGCAGCAATATACACCAGAAAACAAACAAATTAGTCACCAATTTCAAATTTTAACAATCACAACCAACTCTTTAAAATTTCTAATCACAAACTCAACTGCTAAACCTAGTTGGATTAAAAGGAGAGAATACACAAAGAAATCCATTGTTAATATGGAGTCTAATTAAGAGATTATGCATTTACAACAAACTACGAGAAGATAATCTAACTAACTGATGTAATCAGAAAATTAGAATTCAAAGTAAATTAAACAGCATAAATCGGTCAATCATCATTGATCAAACGTCAATTTACAAATAACTCAGAACTTGATCACGAGTATATTATATTCTCACGATTACACATCTACACATAATATGTACGATAAACAATAGAAACTATCATATTTCAGAAATCAAATCTAGAACAAGCGAATTAAACATGTAAACTTGAATCCTCCAAGCTTAATTCAAACAATAAGCAAAACTAATAACATAATTAGGTCAATTAGCGGAAGTGATTGATCGCAACGGTTAGTATCGATATACCTGGTGACGGAAACAGTCCAAGGCGCATAAACCTCTACCCATCGGCGGTACCGAACAGCGGTTAAGAGACCAGAGAGTGACCGGAGGTATAGTTCGGCAGTTAAGAGATCGGCACTTGTGATGAGCTTCCGATCTCGACGCGAATCAAATCCGTGATGTTGTCGAAGTTATGAAATGGAGACAGGAGATCAGTGATTTTGTGGAAGTCATGAAATGGAGATAGGTGATGGTAGATTCGAAGGGGAAATTGTATTGAATGAGGTGTAATTAGTTAAATGAAATAACTAATGGGAAATGTTGGAGTTTGAACTCAAGAACAAGAGAATATCAATTCATATTAATGGTGGTGCAACTAAATCTTGTGTTCTCAATTCATAGAAAACGTGGACTAGAGTGAAAGAAGAAAAGAATTAATGTGGGCCATGGGTTAAGTATTTTGGACTTAATAGAAGGATTAATGGGCTACACTTGAGACTTGGAAAACAAAAAGAATAAAAAGGGGCCGGAACATCACGCAAAGGAGGCGGCGAGAATTTTAGGAATTGTGCTACGGCACGATTCACGAGGGCAGCCTCTTGGATGCCTTGGTGTCAGGAGGCGTTGACCGAAATTAGAGACATAACTTTTGATGTTTGTACGTGGAATAAGATGCTATCCTAAATCACATGTGGCTTTCTTTATTCGCACGATTCGTATAAGTTTTATATTTTGATTCAGTTTGTTTATGTTTTGGATCTATTTAGTTTCTGACAATAAATGAGTATATTGATATATTAGCTAATGTTAAACAGTTTATTTGAGTGTTTTGAGTTTGCTTGCTTTACGATCTTGTTCGGTTGATGACAAAATTTATTAGCAGGGTTGGGTGACCAAAGGGTGTAACTTGGCATTTATAAATTGAGTGATTGAATTATATTGGTTTGTGACGGAACTGGTTGTATAGGTTGCTAACAACAACCTGTCTTCAATTACTATTTTAACTGATTTTTCAACACTATGTCTATGTGGTGTCCAATTAAATAACTGAGTTTTGCATAAACCTAGAACCTGAAGTTTGAAGGAGGTTACATTCTTTATTTAATTTGAGTTTTAATTAAAAGAAAAATTACTAAACTATTACAATTCATTCTTTCCACTATTTCCTTGTGGATTTGACGACAACCCTACTTTTCTGTCTACAGTCCAAGGTAAATAAGTAGTAGTTTTTATAAATGTTTTTGATTGACCTTGACACCGCGATCAAGGGGGACTTAGAAATTTGAGGAGGGAAGAAATTAGTGGCAAGCTAAAATACCATTAAAAACCTAAATTGGTGGCGTATATCCTAAATGTCATTGAAAGCATGTGCCACTAAATGGCTATTTTTTGTAGTGCAACCACCAGTACACCTCAAAGTACAATGAGTTAGCACAGCTGGTTCCTCATTTGATAGAATCACAGGAAAAGAGGATAAAGTATTACATCAGACGGAAGCCAGGGAGGAAACCAATAATGCGAAATTAACAGAGAAGTGAAACTACCTAGTTTTGCTGAGACATAGGAAACGAAACAACCTAGTTTCGCTAAAATCTAAGAAAGCAAAATTGTGAGTGACGCCTCTTGGACCAGTTGATAGTACGTAGAGGATAGCTTATCATATGAGTTTCTATACGACCCTTGTAAAGAAGTTTTATAATGATTTTGGCTCGAGTACATACTTACGTGTTAATAAATGTTTCTATGGATAAATGCTTTAAAGTACAAACTGATAAATGAAAATGTGTGCTAAATAATGAATGAATGATTATTACGGCTACGTCAGTAGATGGACGGTTAATACGGCTACCTTGGTAGAGGGACGGTTAATACGGCTACCTTGGTAGAGGGACGGTTAATACAGCTACTTTGGTAGACGGACGGTTAATACATCTACTTCAGTAGACGTACGGTTTATACAGCTACTTCGGTAGATGGACGGTTAATAAGGCTACTTTGTTATACGGACGGTTAATACGGCTACTGTTATGGATCATTTTACAGCTAAGGATCCTCGATCTTCAACGTACTTTGGTATCCTGACAGGTTTCGGTATCCTTAGTATTGCACTGTTGTATCTTTCGTTTATATTGACTAATACGCAGGTAAAACACGTGAAGTCAAATCCATCCCTGAATAATCGCTCCTGAAGTCAAGGAGAACGTGTTAAAGACGCATGGAGTCGCTTCCAATGGTCATTTATGAAGACTAAGTCGATTCCGGGATTCTCGGATAGTTAGTTAGCTTTATCTTTATATTTATATCAGCAGCATTGATCGAATAGGCACAACATTCACTACGCACTTAGCATTCTAGACTCGTAAACACTTTTGTAACACACATAGCTCGATCATTACTGCTAAACACTTGTAATCGTTTTATTATTTATTCAATAAACGAGGCATGTGTCGAGTGTCACCTCCTGAGGTTTTATGCCGGCGATCCCTAAAGATCAAGGGCTTTCCTCGTAAACAACCGTGTCACTTTTCATGTTTTTGCATTGTCTTAGATTAATTTTACAAGCACACTACCTCATAAACTAAGTTGGTTACAAAATTAGTCTTGTTAATTTTTACCCAAAACAATTTGACGCCCACCGTGGGGCAAGTGGTGCTTTTTATCCTTAAATGTTCACTAAAATTCGTGTTCAATCACAATCTTTCAAAACCGATTTAAAAAATGTCGTCCCAATCCAAAAATGTTTTTGTTTTTACTCCATCTTCAACCTCTGGGTTAGTCAACCCTATTCCTCCTCCTCCTCCTCCGTCATTCCAGAAAAAGAATGATAATCAACAGAAGAAAAATACTCCTGTGGATTTTTCAGGATCCGGAATATCCGCCTGTGCTTGCTTCAAACAACGAGATTCTCAAATCATTCTCGGAAGTGAAGCAGCAAATGGAGCAACAGAAAAAGACTAACCAAGCGTTGTTCAGAGAGCTTGAGAATGTCAAAGAATCAAAAAAACCAGTGGAAGTGACGACCCAACTACGACCAAGGAACTTGGATTTTGATTATTCAGGATTCTCAGTAGTACATAAAGGTGACATTCTTCCCATGCACATCGGGATCACTACTGTTGGACCAACTCCGGCTGTCAAAGTTAATACGAGTCAGGATCTCGGATTTACTTCGGGATCATCATCTATAAATCCTGACATGGGTAACACTTTCAATAGATTTTTCAATACTAACGAATATGTGCAGGATACAGGGATCACTCCGTCCATGGCTAAAGAACTGAAGAAGCTGAGGGAGATTATCTCCAGTGTACTAGGCGTAGTCCAGCCTATACCCGAGATGTCCACTTCTAGTCACAGGATCTCCAGATTTTCTCATCCCATATGCGATGCGGAGATCCCTAAGCGCTTTCAGACTCCCAACGTGAAGCTTTACGACGGAACTACGGATCCTTAAGAGCATGTCGCGCAGTACATGGAAAGAATGGATATTAACCCCATACCTTTGGATCTGAAGGAAGCTTGTCTGCGCAAGGGCTTCAGATCTACCTTAACATGATCGGCCTTAAAATGGCTACTTAATGTTCCTCCGTATTCTATTACTTCATTTGCTCATTTGATTAACTTGTTTAACAATCAATTTTCTTGCAGTAGAACTCTTGAGAGGTTAACAAGTGACTTATACAGGATAATCCAGAATCCCGGAGAATCCCTCCGAGACTATGTCAACAAATTTGGCCGAGAATCCTTGGACATCCCGAACCTTGACGTTGCCACTGCAGTCCAAGCATTCAAGATGGGACTGAAGACAGATTTCCAGTTTTATGAAGACCTTGTCATGAATCCTTGTAGGAATCTTGACGAAGTCAGGAACAGAGCATTACGGTTTATCAGGCTCGAGGATGACAAGAAGATCCAACAAAGGGCAGAAGCTCCGTCCAGTTATACTTAACCTAACCGGAAGGCTGAGTCTGCACCTTTCAATCCGTACAGATCCAAGCCATATTCTAAACCCGATAATCACAGGGTGAACGTTGTGGAAGATGATGAGGAAGAGGAAGAATATCCTAAGTTATCCAAATATTGTTTTTCACTTGACACAACTGGTTTGTTATATGACATGCAGGATCTCGTAGACAAGGCTAGGTGGCCTCGCAAATTTGAGAGAAATGCCGGAGGAAAGGACAAGTCCAAATGGTGTGCTTTCCATGAGGATTTTGGCCATGTGACAGAAGACTGTATTGCCTTACACAAAGAGATAAGCTATCTCTTAAGCAAGGGGTATATCAAAGAATTCCTAGGCAAAGGAAAGAACAAGACTAAGGATCAAGATAGGATCCCGCAAAGAGCAAAGTCCCCGCCTCCGGATGCTAAGGTAATAGGTTTTATATCTGGTGGATCTGATATTCGTGGTACTTCTTACTCTACAGCAAAAAGAAATGCCAAAGAAACAAAGATAGAAAGAGGAGACAAGCCTATCAGAACCTCCAGCTTAATAGAAGAAAAGGTGATCTCATTCGATGAGGAAGATAGAGATAATGTACAGGATCCTCATCATGACGGACCGGTGATCACTCTGTATATTGCCGATCACTTCATTCGAAGGATACTGATCGACGGAGGAAGCTCAGTGAACATCATTCAACATGATGTCATAAAAAGAATGGGGATCCCGATTCTGAAATTATTTCCAAGTCTGCAGTACTAGTAGGATTCAGCGGAGTAGTCAAGAACACAGTCGAGGAGATAAAGCTTACGATATATATCTAGGGGGTAAACACTATACAAACATTTTGCATAATAGATTCGTTATCTTGTTACAATATTATTCTAGGGAGACCCTGGATACACAACATGAAAGCAGTACCTTCGACATATGACCAATATGTCTAGATGCCAACCCCTTGGGGGTAGTGAAGATCAACAACGATCAACAAGATGCGAAGGACTGTTACACCTCTTTGATGAAAGCTTCCTCCTAGACCAGGAAAGCATAGAAATTAAAGAAGCAAGCCCGAGACGTCCTGGAGACCAAGGAGCATGATGTGAAAGAGGTATCCTAAATTCTAAGGATCACGACGTCAAGGCGCTTATTGGAACCAATATCCCCAAGGATATTGAACAAGATCTTATGGAATTTCTAAAGAGAAGAACTTCAACTTTTTCCTCGAAGCACGAGGACATGACAGGTATCTCTAAAAACGTTATTACACATAAACTAGGTCTTGATAACAGTTTCAGGCCTATACACCAAAAGAGAAGGAAGTTCGCTCCTGAAAGAAACACAGTGATACAAGAGGAAGTTGAAAGACTACTAAAAACAGGGATGATAAGGGAAGTAAAAATCCCAAGATGGTCCAGAAGAAGAATGGAAAATGGAGAGTTTGTGTAGACTTCACAGACTTAAACAAAGCATGTCCAAAAGATCCATTTCCATTTCCACCCATAGACTCACTGGTTAATGCTACAGCAGGCCACGAGATGCTGACATTCATGGATGCTTCATCAGGATTCCAACAGATCCAGATGGAACCCTCAGACCAGGAGGATACTACCTTCATGACTCCGACAGGTATCTATTGTTATATTGCTACGCCTTTTGGTTTTAAAAATGCAGGTGCTACATACCAAAGACTAGTGAATTTGATGTTTAAAAGATAAGCTAGGGGACACCATGGAGGTCTACATAGCGACATGGTAGTAAAATCAAAGAAAGCTGAGGATCATCTCAAGGATCTCAGGGAAGCATTTGACATTCTGGACAAGTATAACATGAAACTGAACCCTTCCAAATGCCACTTAGGAATGGGGGTAGGAAAATTCTTGGGCTACGTGGTGACCAAGAGAGGAATAGAAGCCAGTCCGGAACAGATCAAAGAAATCGTCAATTTAAAATCCTCAGCAAATACCAAGGATGTCCAGAGACTGACTGGCAGAGTAGCAGCACTTAACAGATTCATATCAAGATCCTCGGAATGATGCAGGGAATTCTATGACATCCTGAAAAAGAAAAAAAGATTCGAATGGGAAGAGAAGACAAACACTCCAATCATTAAAGGAATACTTGTCAACTTCTCTTCTATTGATGAAACCAGAAGATGGAGAACCATTATCCCTATATCTGGCGGTATCCGGAAACTCAGTGAGCGCTGTCCTAGTTAAGGATCACGAAGGCCAACAACATCTGGTATATTATGTAAGTAAAAGCCTACTCCCGGCAGAAACCAGGTATTCTCATTTAGAAAAATTAATATTGGCGTTAATAATGGCATCTGTCACACCCCGCCTAGGGCGGAAACACGGGGTGCGCGCGGAGTAGGTGATCGATCATAGCCTTTGATTACAACAAACGGCATCTAAATGCATTCATTACCAAAGGTTTACATGAAATGATAAATTATTTCAAGGCAATACATGCCAAAATACCATACTTAGCCAAGTATACGGCTTAAATAACAAGTTTGTTAGTTATGACCAAGATGTCCTAGATTATAACCAGAAAACTTCAAAAGTGATCCTACCTTCCATGATTAGTTACCTGAGAAATACATGCTAAAATGTCAACATAAAGTTGGTGAGTTCACATGTTGAAGTAAGCAGTAAAATATGTTTTATTTGGACTATGAGATTTCCATGCGTGTAAAGCATTGTCGATCAAACAATACTTATGTATGCATATTGTTACCATAATTGTTACCATAAGCTACCATAACCGACACTTGACGTTTGTGAATTAACCCGTCATTTGACCAAGTTATTGTTGTGAGCCCCGCAGAATGTTCTGTCATGAAACATTGTATGTGTTTGTGTATGGACAGTATGCACCCGCTTTGACCTCCGGTCAAGGTTAGCGCGACAAACCACAGGTGGGGGTGTCAACCCAAATAGATCTATTCATGCATTCCACGTCTAAACCAGCTAACAGTTATAGTATTCCCGGGGACTTAGTATGACAGTTGCGTACTTTTGTAACAATCGTTTTGTGTACTCGTATCCAAATATAAGCTATGTATTCTCCCCCGTATGTTTGAAAATAAATTTAAAACAAGTAAAAGTGGGGCCGTGAGACTCACCTTGTCTATCGAGGTGATGAGTGATGAGATGTGAAGTAAGTCCAACAAATGTCCGATCTATCCGTGCCCTAAATTATTTAAGACACCTTAGGTCCTATGAGATGGTTTAAGTATGGTTTGGTCACCTGACCAATACCCTGAGGTCTCGACCCTTGCCTCGTAATAACTTACAAGGGTCCGACCCGATTGCCGTTGGTGATACGACTTGTGGTTCAAGTTTAATATATTTATTGAATTCTTTAATAAATATTGTGACTCAGTATTTGTTTATCCAAAAACTTTGTTTAATTCTTAGGATAAATATATGTAATATAAATTTATTAAGATTATTCTCAATTAATATGTTGTCATAAAATAATATTTATATTATTTTATTATTTAAACTCTTTTTTGTCCATTTATATATATTAATGATTTCTTGTAATTACATTTTATATATATATATATATATATATATATATATATATATATATATTTATAAAAAATTGGTTAATATGTCTCAAAATAATTATATTATTTTATATTTCTTTTCAACCCATTAATCTACACATATACATGTATCTATGTATTAAAAATATATGTATATAGCTATGATTGTTATATATTAGCCATAATGAGGCATTTTTATAAATATAATTATATAAAAATCTCCTCTTTTTCATACAAAATTATTTATAGTTATTACTACCATTTAAAATAAAATGTGTTTTATAGAATAAATAAATCTTTTATTTTATTATGAAATTAGGGTTTTTAATCTATATTTTATAATCGTTATTTATTTTAAAAACCCGTCTTTTATATATTTAAAACACGATCCGTCTCCGATACATTTAAAACTCGTCGTTTAAATTATAATCCGATTATAACTTAGTGTATCACCAACTTTAATAACGTTAAAGATAAACGAGTCGGAATCTCACGTAAACAGTCGGGAGAAGGTGACGGCGAAATACGCGGGGTCCGATTTCTTTCTGAAACATCCCGAATGACTCCGTAAGTTCCCGAAATGATCCGTAGGCTTCACGTGAATGTAATGTGGTGACCTTGGGCGAGAAACGGTGAGCCGAAAGAACCGGTTTTTGTCCCGAAAGAATCCCGCAAAGGTGGCGGAGGCAGTGATGGGTCAGGTGGTGTGCTACGGTGGTTGCGGGGACTGAGTTGGGGCTATCGGGGACTGGGACGGGGCTGAGGAGGGCTGGAACGGGTGGTGGTGATGCTTGTATGGGATGTTTGTGTGTAGTAGGGTGGTGGTTTTAGTGGTGTCTTGGTGGTGCCGAGAAGAGAGCAAGAGAGAATGTGGGGTGGAGGTGGTGACGTGAGGGTGGAAAAGAGCAAGGGGTGGCGAGGGTGGTGGATCGGTGGTGGTGTTGAAGGTGTAGGTGGTGTGGTGGTGGTGCCGGGTGGTGGTGAGGGAGCCGAGAGGGAGGTGAGGGTTGTGGGTGATGAAGGTGGTCTTCATGCATACTTGTATCCAAAACTCGTAGTGACCGTAACGAGTCCTAAACGCAGTCTTGAGAATGTCTTCTTCTTGGATTCTCAGTTGATGGTATCATGATCGTAAGTCGATCTTAGAATAAAAACTAGAGCCTTGTAACTGATCGAACAAGTCATCTATTCTTGGCAGTGGATACCTATTCTTTACCGTCAATTTATTTAATTCTCGGTAGTCGATGCACATCCTAAAAGTTCCATCCTTTTTCTTTACAAACAAGACCGGAGCTCCCCATGGTGAGAAACTCGGTTGGATAAACCCTTTATCCAAAAGTTCTTGTAGTTGACTTGACAGTTCTTGCATCTCGGATGGTGCAAGTCGGTATGGTGATCGTGCAACCGGTGCTGCTACGGGTACCGGATCGATATGAAACCCAACTTGTCTTGGCGGCGGTAGTCCAGGCAAGTCTTCGGGGAAGACTTCTGGATAGTCTCGTACGATCGGTATGTCCGCGAGTTGTTTCTCCTTTGGCTTCTTTTCTGTTACATGAGCTAAGATGGAGTGATATCCCTTTTTTAAGTACTTTCGAGCCGTCATGCATGTGATAATTTTTAAGGTGGCTCCACTCTTTTCTCCCTAAATGGTCAGGTTCCACCGTCGAGAAGTGGAATGCGAACTATCTTCTCGTGACAAATAATTTCCGCATAGTTCTTAGATAGCCAATCCATGCCGATAACAATGTCTAAGCTTCCAAGTCTCACCAGGATTACATCTAAAATGAACATGTGGTCTCCCACATTTAGAGAGCATTCCGTGATTATCTCTCTTGTTTTAATTAATTTACCGTCGGATAATTCTATCACATAAGACTCATCTAGTGTCGTCGGTGCTATACCAAGTAACGGACTAAAGTCAATAGAAACAAAGCTTCTATCGGCACCTGTATCAAATAGAATAGAAGCATAGTGATTATTAACAAGGAACGTACCCATGACAATGTTCGGATCCTGACGGGCGTCTCCAGCTCCAATCACAAAAGCCCTTCCACGAGCTTGTTTTGTGCCATGTTTCTGTAACTTCGGGCAGTCCTTTTTGAAATGACCTGCTTCTCCACATTCAAAACAAGCTCGATTGATACCAGGGTTTGCTGGGTGGTGGTAGTCTTGAAATACTTGGCCGTGTGTCCTGGCCTTTTGCATTTGATACAGGTAAATCTTTCACAGGTGCCTGTGTGATGGTAACCACACTTGTTACATCTGGGGTTGCTCCCTACATATGGCTTCCCTGCAGTTGGCCTTGCAACATAGGCCTTCATGGTTTCTGGCCTCTTGGGAGTCTGATGCCCAGAGTTCTTTCCATCCCATTTCCTTTTTCCACTGAAACTTTTCTCAGTAGAAACTGAGCCTTTCTTTACCAATACCCCAGAACGAACAGCCTGATCAGTCAGATTATGTGCCAATCTTTTGGCACTCTCAATGGTGGTTGGTTTAGATGAAGTCACCATACTCTGAATCTGGGGTGCAAGGCCCCAAATGTACCTCTCAATCCTTTTGATTTCCGGAGTAACCATATGTGGAACTAGTCGGGCTAGTTAATGCAAGCAGGTAGTGTAGGTGGCTACTTCAACTCCGATCATGGTCAAATTCCAGAATTCATTTTCCAATTTATGAATCTCATTTCGGGGGCAGTATTCCTCTGTCACCATGTGCTTGAAGTCATCCCATGTCATCTGGTATGCAACATCGATACCCAATGTCTGAACTTGGGCATTCCACCAAGTAAGTGATTGGTCTTGGAAGGTGCAAGTAGCATACTTGACCTTGCAGTCATTGACGCAGTCGCTGATGTTGATAACTAACTCCATTTTCTCAATCCAACGCATGAGACCAATTTCTCCTTCAGATCCATTAAAGTAGCGAGGTTTGCAGTTCATGAAATCCTTATAGGTGCAACCTCTCGAAGAATTGTTGTTCCCTATGGCGGCTCCAGTTCCGTCTCCATTTCCGTTAGTGCGGCTTCCTCTGTGTGTGTTCCCGGTCCCGTTTCCATTTCCGTTAGTGTTTCTACCGATGTTCGTGTTTCCGGATCCATTCCCGTTTCCTCTGCTGGCTCCAATGTTGCCTGGTCCGTTTCTGGATCTAGTGTTTCGGTTTGCCTCGCTTTGAGCGATAGCGGTGGCTACTTCCTCAGCCACTAGATGGGCTATGTTGGTAGCTGTCATGGGTTGAGATGCATCAACATTTTCGGTGTTCTGTCGGGTGTTACGTCAGTTTCCTCCTCTAGGTGCCATGTTTTTCTTTCTAGCATGACGACAAGAAAGAAAAATATAAGACAATGTACAATAATTGTCAACACATGGGCAGGAAATGTAAACAGCGACAACAATTGCGAACACAAGAAACATGTAATATATATATAGATGGATTTAAACTTGTTACATAGATAGTACAAAATGGACAAGGGTACAAAGCCCTCTCAATACAAGTTTTAAATCCTAGTCTAGGTGAGGACACCCTGCTCACATAGGGCTACTAGAAAAGATGTGAGAACAAGCCTACCTGAGCAGCAGCAGCAGCCAGAGTGGCACAAATGACGGTAAGTGCTCGAGCCTAATTTAACTCCTCTCTAAGGGCAGTCGCTTCGTTACACGAAGTGTAAGTGCAGCTAATCCTTCTTGTAATTCTGATACCCTGTCATCGATGCTGATCGACCAGTCTTCCACGTTGGAGATCACTGCAAGATTGTCCTCAACAAGCTCCAGGCGGATGTCCATGCCAAGTACCGCCTCGGCCTGGTGGTACTGCACGAGGTCCAAACGGGCCATCAGTCCCTCTTGCTCTCCTATCTCCTGGGCATAAGTGCTCAACGTCACCCTTTAGTCCGTCAAGTCTGTAGTCATGGCGGACGCTGCGGGCCACGAGTAGGGTACAATCAGCTCCATCGACTGACCGGTGACAGGTAGGATAGTGGGGGTACGGGAGGATTCGCCCACCTCGTAGATTGAGGGAGTACCATCCTCATCCACCCACTCTTGAAGGGTGGGGGCTAACCATCCCCATCATCGGGATGAGGACCTAAACCTCCTCGGTGCGAGGGCTGCTGGAGTGGGGGAAGTAGATCTAGCCCTTTTGGGCTCGGGAATATCAGGTGTGGGTGAAGTTGGCCTCCTGCGAGGTGGAATGATCTGCTTCCACTGAGTGATGCAGATACGGGTACCTCCTAGGTGGGTACAAAATTAGGCAGATGTGGCAGCAGAGCGGATGGTCCCTACGGTAGCTAGAACCTCCTCAGTGGTAGGAGCCAAAGGCTCAGCCGGTGCTGCCGGAGTATCGGTCTTTGTAAGATCGGGGACCTCCTCGGGATCCTCTATCATGGGATCCATTGTTGGGCTGTGAGGTGGAGATAGTGCCGCAAATGAATCCACGGATGAAGTCGGCGATGCTGGCTCCCCATCGGAGTCGGAGATGTAGATCCAACCGTTATGAGACATAGCTGTGACATTTCATAGTCAGTATAGTTCATATGAGTTATGCAAAAGTTTATGTAGTGCTATGATTGTGTCCTGTCTCTACGCCTATAGTCTAGGCTCACTAATGCAACCTAGTTCGCTATAACCTGGCTCTGATACCAATCTGTCACACCCCGCCTAGGGCGGAAACACGGGGTGCGGCGGAGTAGGTGATCGATCATAGCCTTTGATTACAACAAACGACATCTAAATGCATTCATTACCAAAGGTTTCAGTTATTTCATGAAATGATAAATTATTTCAAGACAATACATGCCAAAATACCATTTAAATAACAAGTTTGTTAGTTATGACCTAGATGTCCTAGATTATAACTAGAAAACTTCAAAAGTGATCCTACGTGCATGCTTGCCTTTCCTTCCATGATTAGTTACCTGAGAAATACATGCTAAAATGTCAACATAAAGTTGGTGAGTTCACAGGTTTAAATAAGCAGTAAAATATGTTTTATTTGGACTACGAGATTTTTTAGTGTGTAAAGCATTGTCGATCAAACAATACTTATTTATGCATATTGTTACCATAAGCTACCATAACCGACACTTGACGTTTGTGAATTAACCCGTCATTTGACCGAGTTATTGTTGTGAGCCCCGCCGAATGTTCTGTCATGAAACATTGTATGTGTTTGTGTATGGACAGTATGCACCCGCTTTGACCTCCGGTCAAGGTTAGCGCGACTAACCACAGGTGGGGGTGTCAACCCAAATAGATCTATTCATGCGTTCCACGTCTGAACCAACTAACAGTTATAGTATTCCCGGGGACTTAGTATGACAGTTGCGTACTTTTGTAACAATCGTTTTGTGTACTCGTATCCAAATATGAGCTATGTATTCTCCCCCGTATGTTTAAAAATAAATTTAAAACAAGTAAAAGTGGGGCCGTGAGACTCACCTTGTCTATCGAGGTGATAAGTGATGAGATGTGCAGTAAGTCCAACAAATGTCCGACCTATCCGTGCCCTAAATTATTTAAGTCACCTTAGGTCCTATGAGATGGTTTAAGTGTGGTTTGGTCACCTGACCAATACCCTGAGGTCTCGACCCTTGTCTCGTAATAACTTACAAGGGTCTGACCCGATCGCCGTTTGTGATACGACTTGTGGTTCAAGTTTATTATATTTATTAAATTCTTTAATAAATATTGTGACTCAATATTTGTTTATCTAAAAACTTTGTTTAATTCTTAGGATAAATATATGTAATATATATTTATTAAGATTATTCTCAATTAATATGTTGTCATAAAATAATAATCATATTATTTTATAATTTAAACTCCTTTTTGTCCATCTATATATATATTAACGACTAAGTTATAAACTCGTGTAATACACGAGTAATTTGAATATAATTGTAAGGCCCCTAAACCGGGTAACCTCACTTGTTGGATTTACTAACATAGTCTTAAATACTGAACTTAAAGTAAAAACATTCATCATTCAATTACAAAATCATAACAGCGGAAGTCTTTACAGATAAAAGCATGACATATTCTTAACAAACAAAAGTGGGATGTCAGTCTTATGCCGGGTAACCTTCACGCCATCGCACGACCTTTTCTTCCTTTACCTGAAATGTATACTAAAAGTCAGCTAACGCTAGTGAGTTCTAGTTTAAAAACATTCATACATAACATTTATCTTATCATGAATATAATAAATAAATGTATATTCGTACTTTTAAATATTCTTTACTTTATTGTTCTCACATAACATTCATTGAGGGTATATACATGTGTACATACATACTTTCTTTGAGAGAACACTTATTGGCCATAATCTTAAGGGAGATCAACCCATCACGCTTGTCGCGAATGTCACGAAGACATCGCAGTCAGAACTACCGTCGTAGCCCATTTCATTACCGTCCGGCTCTAGAAAACCGTCCGTCATATCATTAAATCCGTCCGGCAACCTTTGTCCGTCCGCTCTTTACCGTCCTACCGTCGTAGTCCGTCATTTTTGTCCGTATGCCCTAGGGCATCCGTTTCCCACGTGACCATTATGTAAGCAACCGTTCTACATTAGTTAAGGCAATTGCTTCGACCGTCCATTAATACCTTTTCATACGTCCTAGCTTGCGAAGGAATGTTTTTGTCCCGGTTGCAAAATAGTCACGTGGTTGTCCGTCTACCGAAGTAGCCGTTGTCATAGAAGGGTTTATAACGTTTACATTCATTCATAACATGAAATATATATAATATAAAGCAAAATTTCATTCATTTACGTTATGTCCTTCTTTCATTCATTTTTTATATCATACGATTCATTCTTTATTCATAATTCATTTTCATATATATAAGTGTTTATATATATACGTATGATCACATTGACATTTATAGCATTTATTCATTTAGTGTATATACTTCAGTCCCAAAACATTTAAAATGGTTTGCACATAACATAGAAGGGGGCACATAGAACTCACCAGATAAGTAGTTTCTGAAATACACTAAGCTGGGTACTTGAGCGTCACTAATGTCACTCACGATCTATATAATAAAGTCATACTCGTAAGGTAGTGCTCCTAGATGACATTGGACATTACTATGCTTGAACTTAGTAGTTTCGATAGGTTTACTTACATCGAAACTTGATAGTTTCGATAGATTGTTTCTGTCGAAACTTGGTAGTTTCGATAGGTTGCTTCTATCGAAACTATGGTAGTTTCGATGGGTATGCATATATTCGAAACTAATGCACATATCGAAACTATGGTAGTTTCGATGGGTCTGCACATATCGAAACTAAGTAGTTTCAATGGGTCTGCACCTATCGAAACTAAGTAGTTTCGATGGGTCTGCACCCCAACTGCACAGATCGCCATCTCCAAAAATCTGAAGTTTTGCATGCGGGTCTGATTCGAGTCAATATCTCAGTTTTCTTAGATCAAAACGTTAGGTTTTCATTCTAGATGTTATATCTAAGCTCATTTTCAAGTTTCATCCGTAAAATCATCATCTATTGGGTAAAAACCGAAAATCCTAAAGAATCATAAAAACTCAGATTATGATCGAACGCTTACCTGTATTTGATTTCTGATTCAGAGGATATGATCACGAGCATAGCAGCAACGTTCTCCTGAATTCTCGAGCTCTCCTTTATCTCTCTAAAAGCTGCGTGAGTGGGGAAATGAGCAGGGAAGAGGGCTGCCTTGTCTTTTATATACCTAGGCTTTCCCTCGGCCCAATGAAAACCGAGCCCAAGTCCGCTCCCTTTTGTTTTTGTGACGTTTAAATCTCTATCGTATAATCATTTACTTATTTACTATTCTCGGGATGTTACAAGTCTACCCTCCTTAAAGAGGTTTCGTCCTCGAAACTGTTTATACGTTAAATAATTGAGGGTATAGTCCCCTCATCTCGTCTTCTTTTTCCCATGTAGCTTCTGACCCTTTTCTGTGCTTCCATTGTATCTTGACTAAAGGTATCGACTTATTGCGTAGTCGTTTCTTAGCTCGGTCAAGAATGGCTATCGGTTCCTCTACATAATTTAGACTGTTATCCACTTCGATCTCGTCGTAAGGTATGTGAGTTGTGTCGTCAGCTAGGCACTTGCGTAAGTGCGACACGTGGAACGTAGGGTGTATTCCATTGAGCTCAACGGGTAGGTCGAGTTTGTAAGCAACTTTACCCACTCTTGCTAAAATCTTGAAAGGTCCGACAAACCTTGGACTCAGTTTGCCACGCTTTCTGAATCGGATGATTCCTTTCCATGGTGATACTTTCAATAGTACCATGTCCCCCACTTGAAACTCTAGATCCCTTCTTCTCTTATCCGCGTATGATTTCTGTCTGTCTTTTGCGGCTTTCATTCGAGCCTTGATTTGTTCAAATTTCTCGGAAGTAGCTTTGACTACTTCGAGACTTGCGAAATCCTTTTGTCCGATTTCCCCCTAACAAACCGGGGTCCTACATCTCCTCCCATACAACATTTCAAATGGCGGCATGCCAATAGTTGAGTGATAGCTATTGTTATATGAAAATTCTGTCAATGGTAGATGGCTGTCCCAGCTCCCACCGAAGTCAATGATACAGGCCCGGAGCATGTCCTTCAAGGTCTGAATGGTCCTTTCAGATTGACCATCGGTTTGAGGATGGTAAGCGGTGCTGATGTTCAGTCTAGTGCCCATCGCTTCATTGAATTTCTTCCAAAACCTTGACGTGAATCTAGTATCCCTGTCGGACACAATCGACAGTGGCATACCATGTCTACTCACGATTTCCTTGATAAATGTTTCTGCTAGCTTTTCAGACGAAGAAGTCTCACGTATTGGCAAGAAGTGAGCACTTTTCATCAAGCGGTCGACGATCACCCAAATGGTGTCATTGCCTTTAGCTGTTCGCGGTAGCTTGGTAATGAAGTCCATTGTGATCTCCTCCCACTTCCATTCCGGTATTGGTAGAGGTTGCATTTTTTCGCATGGTTTCTGATGCTCAGCCTTAATTAGTGAACACGTTAGGCACTTGCTCACGTACTTGGTCACATCATTCTTCATGCCAGGCCACCAGTACTCTTTCTTCAATTCTTGATACATCTTGTTTGTCCCGGGGTGGATAGAGTAACGAGACTTATGGGCCTCATCGAGTATTTTGGCTCTAAGCTCGCCAATCTTAGGTATCCACATCCGGCCAAACCTAGTTCGTACTCCGTATGTATTTGTATCAAAGTTCCCTTGTTGTCCTACTATCCTTTCCCGTTTCACATTTCTTTCTAACAGTGCTTCGTTTTGTGCTTTGGATATTTCACCCATCAAATATGGAGTTATAATCAGCTGACACGCTTTGATCCGGATAGGTGCCGATTCTTCCTTTCTACTTAAAGCATCAGCTACTACGTTTGCCTTGCCTGGATGGTACAATATTTCGCAGTCATAGTCTTTCAGTAGCTCTAGCCACCTTCTTTGCCTCATGTTTAGTTCCTTTTGTTCAAAAAAGTATTTCAAGCTTTTGTGATCGGAGTAGATGGTGCATTTAACCACATACAGATAGTGCCTCCATATTTTCAATGCGAAAACTACTGCTGCTAATTCTAGATCGTGTGTTGGGTAGTTAACCTCGTGAATCTTTAGTTGTCGTGAAGCATAAGCAATTACCTTTCCTCGTTGCATAAGTACGCAACCTAAACCCTGCCCCGAAGCGTCAGAGTAGACTACCAAGTCTTCATTTCCCTCAGGTAGAGTCAAGACTGGAGCTTGGGTTAATCGTGTCTTAAGTTCTTCAAACGCGTTGTTTTGGGTTGGACCCCATTCATATTTCACTTCTTTCCACGTCAATTTAGTTAGTGGAGAGGCTATCTTCGAGAAATCTTGAATGAACCTACGATAGTAGCCTGCCAACCCCAGAAAACTTCGTATCTCTGTTGGTGTCCTTGGGATGTTCCATTCCTTTACTATCTCGATCTTTGCAGGATCCACCATGATGCCGTTTGGGTTTATCACGTGACCTAGGAATTGAACTTCCCTAAGCCAGAACGCGCATTTGGAGAATTTCGCGTACAACTTTTCTTGCTTTAGTACATCTAGAACCTCTCTTAGGTGACAGTGGTGATCACCCTCGTTCTTCGAATATACCAGTATGTCGTCTATGAAAACTATCACTGATTGATCTAACATTGGTCGACATACCCTATTCATCAAATCCATGAACCCTGCTGGAGTGTTAGTCAATCCGAAGGACATCACGAGAAACTCATAATGCCCATATCGCGTGCGAAACGCGGTCTTTGGTATGTCTTCTTCTCTTACTTTCAACTGATGGTAACCCGACCTAAGATCGATCTTTGAGAACCAACTCGCACCTTGCAGTTGATCAAAAAGGTCATCTATTCTAGGCAGTGGGTATTTGTTCTTTACTGTCCTCTTGTTCAGTTCGCGGTAGTCAATGCACATGCGCATGCTGCCGTCTTTCTTCTTTACGAATAGTACCGGAGCGCCCCATGGTGAAATGCTCGGTCTAATAAATCCCTTTTCTGTTAATTCTTGTAGTTAAGACATCAATTCTTTCATTTCGGACGGAGCCAATCGGTAGGGGTCTTTGGCAACGGGCTCAGCTCCCGACAGTAAGTCGATCTGAAATTCTATTTCTCGATCGGGTGGCAACCCAGGTAGATCCTCAGGGAATACTTCCGGAAGGTTACGCACCACGGGTACATTCTTGAGTTCATTCATTTTCATTCTATCATCAATAACATATGCCAGATAAGCTTCGCAACCGCGCCTCATGTAACATTCAGCGTTGATCATCGAGATGATGTTCGGCATAGTGCAATTCCAATCCCCATAAACCGTAATTGGGCTGCCGCTTGGAGTTTTGAGGTGTATCCTCTTACGTTTACATATGATTTAAGCTTCGTTGGCAGCTAGCCAATCCATACCCAATACCATATCGAATCCTCCTAAGATGAGAAGGAATAATCTAGAAGGAAACTTATGTCCCTCTATTTCTATGATGCAATCCTCTGTTACTTGGAATACTGCCGAATTTTTACCAACGACAGTTTGTACGCTAAAAGCCTTTATTATGGTGTTGATAGTGCAATCCAGTTTACGACAAAATGCATTTGATACGAAGCTTTTACTAGCACCAGAATCGAATAAAATAGCAGCACGTTCATCATTAACTAGAAACGTACCTGACACGACATCAGGGTTTCCCCTTGCTTCTTCCTCAGTTAAGGCATAGGCCCGAGTCCTTACCTTTTGTTATTCCTGTTCCTTCTCCTTTCCCGAACCAGATTGGCCGGCCTTCCTGCAATTCTTTGTCAGATGTCCAAACAATCCACATACTTGACATTTGGTGTCCTTCCAACAATCTCGGGAGTAGTGCCCCGGCCTCCCGCACTTATAGCACACGGTGGTGCCGATTCGACACTCGCCAATATGTTGCTTTCCACATTTCTTGCACGTTTCATATCCGTCCAACCTCGGTTTCTTAATTTCAGTTGTTTCATTCCCTTTTTCGGTGCCTCTAGACGGGTTCTCCCACTTTCTCTTTTGTGTCACAGGTGCCGGGTCCTCATTGGCATAATCGTCGTAAACGATTCTAGACAGGTTAACTACCGACTCGAAGGTCGAGGGTATGTTGGCTTTTACGTGGACACGAACCCTTTGCGGCAGACTCTTGACATAGTATTTAATCATACGTTCTTCGGTTTCCACCAAGTGTGGTACCAGTTGGGCCAGCTCGTTGAACCTTGAAGTATATTGGCGATGAGTCTTGTCGCCAGCTTTGAAGTTTAGGAACTCGTTCTCCACACGACCAATCTCGTTCTGTGGGCAGAACTTTTGGATTACAAGCTTTTTCAGGTCTTCCCATGTCATTCTGGCAAGAGCATATGGCGACTTTGTTCTTTGAATATTTCTCCACCAACCTAGTGCTTCATTGGTGAAGGAATGAGCAACATATTTAACCGCCTGGTCCGGTCGGCACTCGCTGATGTTGATTACAGCGTTCATCCTCTCAATCCTTTCCAAAGTAGCCACCGAATCCTTGCTACCATCAAACTTGGGTGGATCTCCATGCTTGAAACCTTTATAAGTGCACCTTTAGTGCTTGACCCCACTTGTATCTCATCCCCGTCGCTGTCATATACTTTTTCTTCGTGGTTACCTTCGTCGTCTCCCTTTATTTTCTTTAATGCCTCAGATAGTAGATCAGGCAATACCTTCTTCAAAGTGAGCACAACTTCCCGGGCAATAGCATCCATGACTTCAGGTTCCAACTGTATAGGCCCTGGACTTTCGTCCCTAATTGGGGTCACTTATGTTTCGTGCACACTTTCGGTGTGCTCCGCGTGCACACTCTCTTCTTCGTCAAATCTTGGGTTCAACGGAGGTCTACCTCGTCGGCCAGCGCGACCGCCTCGAGGTCCTGTTCTTCCTCCGCCAGCCATAGTTCTTAATTTCCTGATAGTTAAAAAGGGAATACATCAATGTCATTTCCTCAGATCATAGTTTGGAACAGTACGAGCAAGGTAAATTCTTAATTACAGTGACCGGTTTGTGATTACTAATTTACATTGCTTTTCGGGTTCAAAACTCTTCAAATCAGTCGTGGCATTAACATCTATTTGTTCTAAGTTAAGGTATCTATTCCTATGCAAGAGCATTAACTTTATGACTTACTTACCGTGCTAGCGTTGGCGTTGGTTACCCATACTGACATCCGTGCGTTGGTCCCATAATCAGTTTGAGTCCAGACATTTAGGGATGTCTGAATCTCTCAAACTATTGCTCTGATACCAACTTGTAAGGCCCGTAAACCGGGTAACCTCACTTGTTGGATTTACTCATAAACATAGTCTTAAATACTGAACTTAAAGTAAAAACATTCATCATTCAATTACAAAATCATAACAGCGGAAGTCTTTACAGATAAAAGCATGACATATTCTTAACAAACAAAAGTGGGATGTCAGTCTTGTGTCGGGTAACCTTCACGCCATCGCACGACCTTTTCTTCCTTTACCTGAAATGTATACTAAAAGTCAGCTAACGCTGGTGAGTTCTAGTTTAAAAACATTCATACATAACATTTATCTTATCATGAATATAATAAATAAATGTATATTCGTACTTTTAAATATTCTTTACTTTATTGTTCTCACATAACATTCATTGAGGGTATATACATGTGTACATACATACTTTCTTTGAGAGAACACTTATTGGCCATAATCTTAAGGGAGATCAACCCATCACGCTTGTCGTGAATGTCACGAAGACATTGCAGTCAGAACTACCGTCGTAGCCCATTTCATTACCGTCCGTCCGCTCTTTACCGTCCTACCGTCGTAGTCCGTCGTTTTTGTTCGTATGCCCTAGGGCATCCGTTTCCCACGTGACCATTATGTATGCAACTGTTCTACATTAGTTAAGGCAATTGCTTCGACCGTCCATTAATACCTTTTCATACGTCCTAGCTTGCGAATGAACGTTTTTGTCCCGGTTGCAAAATAGTCACGTGGTCGTCCGTCTACCGAAGTAGCCGTTGTCATAGAAGGGTTTATAACGTTTACATTCATTCATAACATGCAATATATATAATATAAAGCAAAATTTCATTCATTTACGTTATGTCCTTCTTTCATTCATTTTTTATATCATACGATTCATTCTTTATTCATAATTCATTTTCATATATATAAGTGTTTATATATATATATATATATATGTATGATCACATTGACATTTATAGCATTTATTCATTTAGTGTATACACTTCAGCCCCAAAACATTTAAAATGGTTTGCACATAACATAGAAGGGGGCACATAGAACTCACCAGATGAGTAGTTTCTGAAATACACTAAGCTGGCTACTTGAGCGTCACTAATGTCACTCACGATCTGTATAATAAAGTCATACTCGTAAGGTAGTGCTCCTAAATGACATTGGACATTACTATGCTTTAACTTAGTAGTTTCGATAGGTTTACTTACATCGAAACTTGATAGTTTCGATAGATTGTTTCTGTCGAAACTTGGTAGTTTCGATAGGTTGCTTCAGTCGAAACTTGGTAGTTTCGATAGGTGCTTCTGTCGAAACTTGGTAGTTTCGATAGGTAACTTAGGTGTAATCTTAGCTTCGGATCGTGGCTCCTATCGAAACTATGGTAGTTTCGATGGGTATGCATATATTCGAAACTAATGCACATATCGAAACTATGGTAGTTTCGATGGGTCTGCACATATCGAAACTAAGTAGTTTCGATGGGTCTGCACCTATCGAAACTAAGTAGTTTCGATGGGTCTGCACAGATCGCCATCTTCAAAAATCTGAAGTTTTGCATGCGGGTCTGATTCGAGTCAATATATCAGTTTTCTTAGATCAAAACGTTAGGTTTTCATTCTAGATGTTATATCTAAGCTCATTTTCAAGTTTCATCCGTAAAATCATCATCTATTGGGTAAAAACCGAAAATCCTAAAGAATCATAAAAACTCAGATTATGATCGAACGCTTACCTGTATTTGATTTCTGATTCAGAGGATATGATCACGAGCACAGCAGCAACGTTCTCCTGAATTCCCGAGCTCTCCTTTCTCTCTCTAAAAGCTGCGTGAGTGGGGAAATGAGCAGGGAAGAGGGCTGCCTTGTCTTTTATATACCTGGGCTTTCCCTCGGCCCAATGAAAACCGAGCCCAAGTCCGCTTCCTTTTTGTTTTTGTGACGTTTAAATCTCTATCGTATAATCATTTACTTATTTACTATTCTCGAGATGTTACAATAATGTTATATACTTAGAAATAAAAATTGTATTTCTTTAAAACTTGTTATTTACACGGGTTGAATAAACTCGTTTATTATGCGTGTTAAATAAAATGTAATATATTAACACATACACTCTCCCAAATATGTTTTAAAATAATATACTTTGACGTGACAATTATAAATTACGTTAAGTTAATTTATAAAACATCTTTTTCAACTGGGTATTAATCTTTTTTATGTAATTGATAAATATTAATTTATATTAACTTTATTTGGTTTATAAGTATCCATAAATAGATTTATATTAAATACTTAAAAAATATATTAGTTTAATATCATCATTAAATATGAGAGAGAGACGGGAAAACACACAATCAAAACCTTTATTTATTATATAGTATAGATTTCTTGTAATTACATGTTATATATATATATATATATGAATATATATATATATATATATATATATATATATATATATTTATGAAAAATAGGTTAATATGTCTCAAAATAATTATATTATTTTAGATTTCTTTTTAACCCATTAATCTACACATATACATGTATCTATGTATTAAAAAATATATATACCTATGATTGTTATATATTAGCCATAATGAGGCATTTTTATAAATATAATTTTATAAAAATCTTTTCTTTTTCATACAAAATTATTTATAGTTATTACTACCATTTAAAATAAAACGTGTTTTTATAGAATAAATAAATATTTTATTTTATTATGAAAATAGGGTTTTTAATCTATATTTTATAATCGTTATTTATTTTAAAAACCCGTCTTTTATATATTTAAAACACCACCCGTCTCCGATACGTTTAAAACTCGTCGTTTAAATTATAATCCGATTATAACTTAATGTATCACCAATTTTAATAACGTTAAAAATAAACGAGTCGGAATCTCACGTAAACCGTTGGGAGAAGGTGACGGCGAAATACGCGGGGTCCGATTTCTTTCCGAAACGTCCCGAATGACTCCGTAAGTTCCCGAAACGATCCGTAGGCTTCACGTGAATGTAATGTGGTGACTGTGGGCGAGAAACGGTGAGCCGAAAGAACCGGTTTTTGTCCCGAAAGAATCCCGCAAAGGTGGCGGAGGCTGTGACGGGTCGGGTGGTGTGCTACGGTGGTTGCGGGACTAAGTTGGGGCTGTCGGGGGCTGGGACGGGGCTGAGGAGGGCTGGAACGGGTGGTGGTGATGCTTGTACAGGATGTTTGTGTGTAGTAGGGTGGTGGTTTTGGTGGTGTCTTGGTGGTGCCGAGAAGAGAGCAAGAGAGAATGTGGGATGGAGGTGGTGACGTGAGGGTGGAGAAGAGCAAGGGATGGTGAGGGTGGTGGATCGGTGGTGGTGTTGAAGGTGTAGGTGGTGTGGTGGTGTTGGTGTCAGGTGGTGGTGAGGGAGCCGAGAGGGAGAGAGGGAGGTGAGGGTTGTGGGTGATGAAGGCGGTCTTCATGCATACTTGTATATATAGGGGTGTTCCATGCGCACTTATATTTGGGATATTTTTTTTATTTTTTTATCCAAAATCTAATATGTACGCATACTTTTTTTTTCTTAATATTTAATTAGGGTGTTGAGTGATACCCGCTTGTTTCTTGTTCGGTAAAATAGCTGCGTGTCGTTATTTTCGTTTGTTACTACGTGTCGGGAAAGCATCGGGTATCCGAAATAATAATAATTTAGTAGTCCGGGTATAATATATGTTCAAGATATATTAGTTTTATAGTCTCGTTTGAGTGGATATCCTCTAATATATAAATAATATATATAATGGAAATATATATATGGAGGATGTTTTCGAGTTGCCTAAATATTATTTTTGGTCTATCACCAAAGCGATATGTGATTTGGAAATATTTAATATTTCCCGTGTAATCGTGTTTAGGTTGAACTCTATTGGACCGGGTTAGACTTAATTAATTAAAAATTAATCTAATATGCACAATTATGTTTAAATAATTATGTGGTAAATTACTAGTTGTCACAGCATCCACTAAACTAAGACATTATTTTGAAACACACACTATTCATGTAAAGACTAACTATCCTATTAAGTGTATTTTAAGAAAACCAAAAATGTCTGGAAGGATGGCAAAATGGTCGGTCAAGCTCAGCGCATATGATCTCGTTATAAGCCCAGAACAACGATAAAGTCACAGGCACTCGCAGACTTTGTGGCTGATTTCAGCAGTGATATACAGCATGAAGCATACCTTGAAGTTCAGCGGTTAGAAGAATCAAAGCACAAATGGATTTTATTCACTAATGGGGCATCAAACGTTAGAGGAACAGGTCTAGGGATCATTCTGAAATCACCACAAGGGGACATAATACCCCAGTCTATAAGTTGTGAGTTCCAGGCAACCAATAACAAAGCTAAGTACGAGGCACTGATAGCAGGCTTAAAACTAGTGTGGGATATGAAAATCAGGTATCTCCAAGTATATGTTGACTCTTTGTTAGCTAACCATTTTAATGGCTCGTATGCAGTGAAAGATGAAATACTAGCCAAGTATCTGGAAAGAGTTAAACAATTATCTGTAAAATTATATATATTTGACATAAATCGGGTACCAAGAGAAGACAACTCTGAAGCTGATGCCTTAGCAAACCTCGTTTCAGCTCTCAAGATACCAGAAGGAGTTATGATACCGATCATACATATCATGAGTCCAACAATCGAAGAGTCAAACGAAGTGTCAAATGCAGAAGAAGTAGAAATTCAGGATCCCGAGCCTAGTCCGGAATCCTAGACTTTACCTATTAAAAAATATTTGCAGGATGGAGAAATCTTGAGTGAAGAAAAGAACCACATGGCTTTTCGCATGAGGATGTCTCTCTTTATAATTTTACATGATGTCTTGTATAGGAAATCTATTACAGGTCCATATTTGAGATGTTTGGAGGATCCTGAAGCACTTGAGGTTCTCAAAGACATACACGAAGGAGATTGCGGAAATCACACTGGGGGCAGGGCACTATTCTCAAAGATCCTGAGGACAGGATACTGCTGGCCTACCATGAGTAAAGACGCTGTAACCTACTCTCAAAAGTGTGACACCTGCCAAAGACACATCAACATACTTCACCAACCAGCAGAGCCATTGTATCCGGTTATCTCTCCTTGGCAGTTTATGAAGTGAGGAATGGATATAGTCGGGAAGCTTCCCAAAGCACCAGGAGGAAAAGTATTCATGATAGCAATGACCGACTACTTCTCAAAGTGGATCAAAGCAGAGGCATTTGTCCAAGTAAGAGAAAAGGAAGTAATCTCCTTCATCAAGCGCAATCTCTTGACAAGATTCGGGATCCCGATGGAGATAGTATGCGACAATGGGTCTTATTTAATCGGCAAAAGGACAACCAACTTCTGTGCTAGTTGGGGGATCAAAATGATAACTTCCACCCCTGTACATCCTCAAGCCAATGGACAGACAGAATCCAGCAACAAGAACATCATCAACAACCTCAAGAAAAGATTGGGAACGAAGAAAGGAAGATGGGTTGAAGAGCTACCTTTTGTACTTTGGGCAGATAGAACAACTACAAAGAACGCAACATGACAAACTCCATTCTCTTTGGTGTTTAGAAATGAACTGATAATCCCTACGGAGATGGTTATCCCTACTGCCAGAACCAATCTTCAAACCGAATAATCTAACAAAGAAACTGTGACATTTCAAAAATTTTCGTTGCGGAATTTATCGTGTAAATATTAACATTTTATTTCAAAACATATACATGTATATTTAATCAAATTGGTGTATTGGCAAATTTCAATTTATGTATTTTTAATTTTTAAAAATATTTGAAGGTTATAAACTATATAAATTATGTTATTAAATTAAATAATTTATATAAATAAATCAATGGTTTTCAATTTTATTAACCATTCAAAATGATTGATTTTAAATAAAAACATAAGTTTTATAAAATTATATATGCTTAAATTTTATTTAGTTTAAAAGAATTTAAGTTAAATAAACTTAATAATTTAAATAAATAATTTAATGTATTATTCCAATAAGATAATTATTTAAATATAATTATTTTTTAATAAAGAAAATGGATTTATAAAATATATAAATATAATCTAAATTAATTAAGGTTTAAAAAGAAATTAAATTTTGTAATTAAATTAAAGTCGGAGGGCTATTTGGAATAAAACAGATCTATAGAGGTTTGTTTCGAAATTTTTCCAAGGTCTATTTTAAACATCTTCAAACCCCAGTGACCATAATTGCCAGACTTCATTTCGTTTTCCCCGGTCGCCCTGTTCCTTGGTCCGGCGGGTAAACCGCTTTTCCAGCGAGCCCGACAACCCTGTCCCTCTACCCCTCGACACCTAAAACCTGCGCCATTGTACTCGCCGTCCTCATGCGACCACGTTTCCCCGACCAATTTGCCTTTTTATCATCAGAATCTCCACGACGCCATTAATGAACACGAAGTCAAACCTATGAAATTCGGCCGACACTCAGTACCTCAACAACTAAAAGCGGTCTCGTTCGCTTCATATGACCTGTCCGAACCCAATTAGGAAGCCAATTTCTGGTTCCATCATACGAATTCCTTCGAGTATAAATGACCATTCCCGGTCCTTCTCGAGCTCCATTCTCCCTCGTATCGCTCTCTCTCTCTAAATTGGCAAAACCCTCAGGTTAGTATCCTCTTTCCGAAGCCCCACTTCTAAATTGAAGTTCCAATTCGACCCCAAGTTCCGGTTCCAGTTCTGGGTACTCTAGGCTTCGTTCTCGACTTCGCAGACCACTTCGGTTCAGGTATTATCATTGCATTTCGTTCCTTAACCTTCGTTTACCTTGGTGCTAATGATTACGATCATCAGCTAGACCTCAGCCCACTGATTCCCGGCCAAACGAGGTTGCCCGGACACGAATCCTGGTCGTTGCCGAGAAATAGTGGTCAATCCACTCAGGGGTTATAATTTATTTAGCCTATTCCTGACCAGCGATGGGCTATAGGCCGGCTGATCAGTGTCTTGTGTGGCGAGTGTATTGTCCCGGGTTCGAAACTTGTGGCCTCCGGCCCACCCCCCTTTTTCTCATTTTAAGCCCTCTGGACCCGTTTCACGTTTCTGAACCCGGATTCGGGTCTGGGCCGACCCGGCCCGACCCATTTGACTATTTAAATCTTATTTTATTTATTATATATATATATTAAATTAATTAATTTAAAACCCATTTGTATTTCTTTGTTATTACTTATTTAAATTAATTGTTTTAAAACCCACTTAATTATTTCTAAATGTTTTTAACCCACTAAAAATGATTTCGAGTCCATTAACTCAACCCATTTATCTTTAACCCAACTTTTGAACATATTCAAACCCGTTAAATTTTATAAAATAATAAAATCGACATTTTTCATAAGTTATTTAATTAGTTAAACCCACGAAAAATAATAAAATAACATTTTTATAAATAAATAAAAATACGCGTTATTTAAAAATATAATATTGTCATGAAATTTAAAAATGGGTAATATATGATTTATAAAATGCAAGTGTTATAGAAAATATATATATGAAAATAAATAAATAAATAAATAGAACTTTTTATAAATACATAATAAATGTTTATTTAATTCAATCGAAACTAGCAGTTTCTATAGAAGTAGTTTCGACAGTTCTGTGGTCAATCGAAACTAGTAGTTTCGATTGAACATAGTTTCGATACCTGTCACTACTAGAAATAGTTTCGATCAATCAGTGATTTCAAGCAAAGTTGAACCTACATTTTTCACAAATAATTTTAAGAAATATTATTATAAACATATACACAATTAAATACGAATACACACATATAAACATACAATAATACCCATTTATCCACATAGGGTTCCATCGTGCTTAGGTTTCAAACATCCGTATCACCTACTCTCGTGGATTATCATATCCGCTAGCCAGGTGAGTTACATATCTCCTATTTATATTTTTATATATTTTGAGGTGAAACGTAATCTGTGCATACTTACATACAATTCAACTTGTGTTTACATGCGTAGATTATTGTGCTTTTGTGCATGGTCACTTGTTATGCTATGGATACTTTTAGGGTGGTTTAAATTATGTGTAACCCACATAGTCTTGATCCCATGCCTATCACTTTTAGGGTAGCGGTATGCTATGTCTATCACGTTAAACTTTTGTGCTTATATACATAATTACATGCTTACATTTGGTATACATATAGTGAATTCTCCACATTATGCCGTATCATACCATGTCAAACTATGAATTGTATAAACATTTTTAACTAAACTTTTATTTTATTCAAACATATGTAAACTCACCAACTCTCGTAGTTGACACTTGTTTTGGAATACGTTTCAGGTGAAGATATGTGATTGTGTGACAATGTGTTGAAGGTGCTACACATAAGGCTTTTGGACCTAGTAAAATAATTATGTGTAATATTCTAGAATAGGGTGTGGTAACTTGAATTGTAATTGAATATTTGATATTTAAATCTTATTAATGAATTATGCAACCTTAGTAGATCATGTGCTTATGAACAATCATTTAGTGTCCGCCTCGATGATTCCGCCATCGGTCGGGGTGTGACAGATTGGTATCAGAGCCATGGTTATAGGGAATTAGGTTATTAGACACAATGACCTAGACTATAACCCTAGGACTCCCTTTTTATGTGTTATGTGCTAAATGATTAATTGCTATGTGAATTATTTGTAGTTAGGTATTATTTGAATTTTCCCAAGTTTGGTACATGAGACTTATACACATACATACAAGGCTTTAAACACATGATACATACTTTACATACACATTTGACAAACAAACTTATGCAAACAAATACACTACCCATCCTTATCCATACTCTTTCCTAATCCATATTAATTGCAACATTCCTACACATTTTATACTCATAGACTCTCAAGTCTATCAAAATCTTGAAAATCTCGTCAACGACTTAATTTCTTAAAACCAGTAAAGGACACGTGCAATCTGGAAGGGTGACACCTGTACATTGGGTTTTCTGTCTAGGAAAGCATTTCGTATAAATCTAAATAAACGGACCCGTATGCTTTCCTGGGAATTCCTGAAGTGAGTGTTTACCTATAGGCTAAAGCATGTCTCCTTGAAAGTTTTGAGAAATTATTTAACGTTGATAAGTCAATGTATTCGCAAGGATACGATCCGAACTTAAACTTAAAATTTGGGGACATTATAGCAAGATAGGAAGAACTAGACGAACATGCAAAGCAAATCATTATTACGGGTGCACACGTAACAACGATTTGTAGTGCATGCGAATCCCGGCCATTTCTATTACGCGAATAATGATCTATGTTATCATATCCTCCCAGGAATAGATTTCATGGCTTATTTCCCCTATCCTTTAGTGTTATAAATTTTGAATGAATTATGTGAACAGTTTTAGTCAGAACATACATACATTATCACGCGATATGATGAGTGTCATCTCGCGTTCCTGCTTGCATTATTGTGAACAGTCTACCAACTGTGGCACATGCATGCCTATTTTATCCGAAGTCTCATAAAATTTTGTCTTTTCTTGTGGTATTTTATAGAATGCCTCCCCGTCACGCAGTTAATGCTAACTCCAACAATCCCAACACTGAACTTGCTGCACTACTTACTCAACTAGTAGGCCAAATGATCCAAGCTAACAACAACAGTGATGGGTCTAATACGTAAGGGAATGGTGCAAACCCACCGCACTGCACATTCAAGCATTTCAATTCTTGCAACCCCACCAAATTCTTCGGGACGGAAGGTGCTACTGGCCTTCTTCAATGGTTTGAAAGTATGGAGAGCACTTTCCTAAATAGCGATTGTCCCGACAACCTCAAAGTCCGTTATGCTGCCAGCATCTTCCAAAAACGAGCACTCACCTGGTGGAACGGTGAGAAACGTACTCGAGGCAACGAATCTGCTATGTCCTTGTCTTGGGACGAAATGAAACGACTTATGACTGACGAGTTCTGTCCTCGCAACAAAATAAGGAAGCTCAAAGCTGAGTTTTGGGATCTCACCCAAGATAGCGGAGAGAATTTGGCTTACACCACTCATTTTAAAGAACTAAGTCTGCTCGTGCCCCACATGGTTACTCCCTTAGCGTGGGGAATTAAGAAATACATAGGTGGACTGCCTATGCCGCTCCAAGACACCGTATTGGGAAGTAATCCCTCCACTCTCGAAGACGCTATCCGTTTGTCTGCTGTGTTGACTGACAATCACGTCAAAGCGGGTACCTTATACAGGAAGGGTACCAAGAAAGTGGTCGACAAAGCTGCTACTTCCGTGTCCGACAAAGACGAAGAGCCCAAATCTTCCCAACATGATAGGAAGCGCAAGGCCCAAAACTTTGCGGCCATCACTCCTGCCGTACCTGTGACCCAAGTTACTCTTGCGGGTCAAATTATGAGAAATTATGTAGGTTCATTTCCCCAATGCCCTACTTGCAAGTATCACCATGCCCCGCATGCTGCATGCTGTCTATGCTCAAAATGTGGACGCTATGGACACGTTGTTACTATTTGCCGTGCTCGAACTATCGTTAATCAAGCTACTCAAGGCAATCATCCAGTGCCTCTCACTGTCACCTATGGACGGGCCTGTTACGAATGTGGAGACCCAAACCACTTTCGAAACCAATGTCCAAGACTTCAAAATCAAGGTGGTCCTCGTGGACGAGCATTTAATATAAATGCAAACGAGGCTCCGGCCAATGACGACACTGTCAACGGTACGTTTCTTTGTTCACTATCTTTATACATCCGTTTTATTCAATATTCATGCCAATAGAAAATTGTGTCTCTTGCTTTTAACCAACTATTTGCTAAACAACCAACCAATCTTGATAACTCGTATATCATGGAAATAGCGGATGGGAAATCCACTGCTATGAGTTCTATAACCCGTGATTGCATATAACAGCTATGCTATCACCATTCATCTCATCCCTATACTTTTGTGAAACAAACCTATTATGTTTAAACTCGGTCATACAACTTGCTAACCCTATTAAAGTTTACTTAAATTATTGAAGTTCTAAATCCTAGTAATTATGCACGGGGAATCCCCGGTATATCAAAGGGGTGGTGGGTTAGCCGTTGGTACACCCTATACATAAACCCACTTGATATAACGAGTATAAACCATGCATAAGTACTAAGAGGAGGACCGGTTTTAGAAAATGATTTTGTAAAATTTGAAAATATGAACACCCGTGGGGTGGAGTTTTAAAGGAAAATGCCATGTCACAAGGTGATTGGCACCAATATTGTTAAATATGGTTTCTAGTAGTTTACATTCATGCGTTGTATGAACAATTGTATGCATAAATCTCATTACACTATTAGAGCAACTAATTAACAACTCGACTCGAATTAACGCCGTCATCCGTTATCATACGCTATTTCCCCGCTGAATCTTTCTATTGTGAATAATTCCATTCTAAGTCCATTGGCGTCTCTTTCCCGCTTCTATAACGTTCGCTAATCGAATTTCGGGACGAAATTCCTTCAACTTGGGCAGACTGTGACATTTCAAAAATTTTCGTTGCGGAATTAATCGTGTAAATATTAACATTTTATTTCAAAACATATACACGTATATTTAATCAAATTGGTGTATTGGCAAATTTCAATTTATGTATTTTTAATTTTTAAAATTATTTGAAGGTTATAAACTATATAAATTATGTTATTAAATTAAATAATTTATATAAATAAATCAATGGTTTTCAATTTTATTAACCATTCAAAATGATTGATTTTAAATAAAAACATAAGTTTTATAAAATTATATATGCTTAAATTTTATTTAGTTTAAAAGAATTTAAGTTAAATAAACTTAATAATTTAAATAAATAATTTAATTATTTCAATAAGATAATTATTTAAAAATAATTAGTTTTTAATAAAGAAAATGGATTTATAAAATATATAAATATAATCTAAATTAATTAAAGTTTAAAAAGAAATTAAATTTTGTATTTAAATTAAAGTCGGAGGGCTATTTGGAATAAAACAGATCTATAGGGGTTTGTTTCGAAATTTTTCCAAGGTCTATTTTAAACATCTTCAAACCCCAGTGACCATAATTGCCAGACTTCATTTCGTTTTCCCCGGTCGCCCTGTTCCTTGGTCCGGCGGGTAAACCGCTTTTCCGGCGAGCCCGACAACCCTGTCCCTCTACCCCGACCAATTTGCCTTTTTATCATCAGAATCTCCACGACGCCATTAATGAACCCCTTCAACCTATGAAATTCGGCCGACACTCAGTACCTCAACGACTAAAAGCGGTCTCGTTCGCTTCATATGACCCGTCTGAACCCAATTAGGAAGTCAATTTATGGTTCCATCATACGAATTCCTTCAAGTATAAATGACCATTCCCGGTCCTTCTCGAGCTCCATTCTCCCTCGTATCGCTCTCTCTCTCTCTAAATTGGCAAAACCCTCAGGTTAGTATCCTCTTTCCAAAGCCCCACTTCTAAATTGAAGTTCCAATTCGACCCCAAGGTCCGGTTCCAGTTCTGGGTACTCTAGGCTTCGTTCTCGACTTCGCAGACCACTTCGGTTCAGGTATTATCACTGCATTTCGTTCCTCAACCTTCGTTTACCTTGGTGCTAACGATTACGATCATCAGCTAGACCTCAGTCCACTGATTCTCGGCCAAACGAGGTTGCCCGGACACGAATCCTGGTCGTTGCCGAGAACCAGTGGTCAATCCACTCAGGGGTTATAATTTATTTAGCCTATTCCTGACCAGCGATGGGCTATAGCCCGGCTGGTCAGTGTTTTGTGTGGCGAGTGTATTGTCCAGGGTTCAAAACTTGTGGCCTCCGGACCACCCCCCTTTTTCTCATTTTAAGCCCTCTGGACCCGTTTCACTTTTCTAAACCCGGATTCGGGTCTGGGCCCACCCGGTCCGACCCATTTGACTATTTAAATCTTATTTTATTTATTATATATATATTAAATTAATTAATTTAAAACCCATATGTATTTCTTTGTTATTACTTATTTAAATTAATTGTTTTAAAACCCACTTAATTATTTCTAAAGGTTTTTAACCCACTAAAAATGATTTCGAGCCCATTAACTCAACCCATTTATCTTTAACCCAACTTTTGAACATATTCAAACCCGTTAAATTTTATAAAATAATAAAACCGACATTTTTCATAAGTTATTTAATTAGTTAAACCCACGAAAAATAATAAAATAACATTTTCATAAATAAATAAAAATACGCGTTATTTAAAAATATAATATTGTCATGAAATTTAAAAATGGGTAATATATGATTTATAAAATGCAAGTGTTATAGAAAATATATATATGAAAATAAATAAATAAATAAATAGAACTTTTTATAAATACATAATAAATGCTTATTTAATTCAATCAAAACTAGTAGTTTCGATAGAAGTAGTTTCGACAGTGCTGTGGTCAATCGAAACTAGTAGTTTCGATTGAACATAGTTTCGATACCTGTCACTACTAGAAATAGTTTCGAACAATCAGTGATTTCAAGCAAAGTTGAACCTACATTTTTCACAAATAATTTTAAGAAATATTATTATAAACCTATACACAATTAAATACGAATACACACATATAAACATACAATAATACCCATTTATCTACATAGGGTTCCATCGTGCTTAGGTTTCAAACATCCGTATCACCTACTCTTGTGGATTATCATATCCGCTAGCCAGGTGAGTTACATATCCCCTATTTACATTTTTATATATTTTGGGGTGAAACGTAATCTGTGCATACTTACATACAATTCAACTTGTGTTTACATGCATAGATTATTGTGCTTTTGTGCATGGTCACTTGTTATGCTATGGATACTTTTAGGGTGGTTTAAATTCTGTGTAACCCACATAGTCTTGATCCCATGCCTATCACTTTTAGGGTAGCGGTATGCTATGCCTATCACGTTAAACTTTTGTGCTTATATACATAATTACATGCTTACATTTGGTATACATATAGTGAATTCTCCACATTATGCCGTATCATACCATGTCAAACTATGAATTGTATAAACATTTTTAACTAAACTTTTATTTTATTCAAACATATGTAAACTCACCAACTCTCGTAGTTAACACTTGTTTTGGATTACGTTTCAGGTGAAGATATGTGATTGCGTGACAATGTGTTGAAGGTGCTACACATAAGGCTTTTGGACCTAGTAAAATAATTATGTGTAATATTCTAGAATAGGGTGTGGTAACTTGAATTGTAATTGAATATTTGATATTTAAATCTTATTAATGAATTATGCAACCTTAGTAGATCATGTGCTTATGAACAATCATTTAGTGTCCGCCTCGATGATTCCGCCATCGGTCGGGGTGTGACAGAAACCCTTGCTCAAGATCTTGATACCGTTGATGAGCTCAGGGATCATGCTAAGGTCCGTATAGCAGCTTACCAACAGAGGATAGCGAAGTTATACAACAAGAGTATAAGGATCAGAAGATTCCAAGTGGGTGACTTTGTAATGAGGAAGGCATTCCAGAACACAACCAATCCCAGCGACGGGAAACTTGCACCATAATGGGAAGGCCCATACTTGATTGATTCGGAAGCAGGCAAATGTGCGTAGTGGTTGGCTACTATGGAGGGAGAAATCCTGCCAAGATCCTGGAATGCCATCCATCTCAAAACCTACTTTATATAAGTTAGAAATTATGTTCTAACTATAATGGTACGTCCCCTGTTTATAATTATTTTTAATTTCTATTATTCTTTATCAAATTACTGACTTGAGCGTCGGAGGGGTGTTAGCCACCTTCACTAAGGATTCCTGTTTTGTAGGAATTACCTCCAGGGATCCCGACAGAAGATAGAGATTGACCATCTCTACTAAGTTTGGGTATCCTGAAATAACTCGAAGGTTTAAACGGCTTTCGCCTTTCTAAGTATTGGGTTAATACACCCCGCGAGGAGTGCACAATATCCGATTATAGTCAAGGTGGTGCAACCAGTCCATGTAACAGTGGCTGATAATTTCATCACTATTGGCTATATATTGGGTGCTACGAATATAACAGACTTCTTATTACTCAAGTTTCTCCCGATCATTTAACACTTACGTGTTAAAGCTAAGGTTTTTAGCATTTTCATGCTAACTCAGAATTGGCCTTGCCCACGATATTGACTTAGCCCACGATTATTTGGCTTAGACCACGATTATCTGGCTTTTCCCACGTTTTTGGCTTAGCCCACGATTTTAATTTGTCACAGATTAAACACTTGTGAACATCATGAGGTTCAATTACTAAGTCTACAACATGACTGAACACTGGGGATAACTAATGGTTGTTATACTTTGGACTCTATGCTATAATCCGGTATGTATATCTATCCAATTAGATATTTAACTAAGGTATGTGATGGTTATTTTTTATTAAGAAAATTGAATTGCTAAGTCATGATACGTTTGGTATTCTTACATAACACTTATCAAAACCAACTTGTATATTCCTAAGTCTAAGTTTGATAAAATCTGAGAGTTTATTATTAAGGATCCGATATCTCGAAAATATGTTCAAACCTATTTTTCTAAGTATTCCAAACTTTTGATTATCTAAGGATCCTAATTTTCTAAAACGCATCAAATCAAATCAAACAGGTAACAATCATGGCAAATAGTTATCAACTGTCTACTAATATTTAAAGTGCAGGAAAGAAAAGTGATCCGAGCTTCATCCAAAACTTGGACCCATCCACCCGGATTCACAGGTTATCAATTTGTCTATCCCATGACAGGGATCCCAAAAGCATAAAAAGTAAAATTGTTCATCAACCAGTGACAAAAAAAAAGGAAATTGTTTCAAGACAAGTCAACCAATAGAAATAATCAAATACCAGGGATCAGGTCTCAGCATTTTTACCTTCATCGCCCTGGTCAACCTGCTTCTCACCATCAGCAGCTCCAGTATCCTCAGCAGCCTTGCTGGTCTCCACTGCTTCACCTCCTAGCTTGGCCAGAGAAGAGCACCATCCCTTGAGATCCCAGGCTGCACGATTAAAACCTTCAGCAGCAGCTTGCTCAGCCATCTGGATCCTGGATTGAAGAATAGACTTAGCCGCGGACTTCTTTGCATCATCCACAGTCCGTTGAAGTCTCAGCTCATATTGGGTTGTGCTCTCCTCCAGCTTGTTCTTCTGATCCTGAATCTCTTTCTCCAAGTACTTGCTCTTGGAGACAAAGATTTTCTTCAAATCCTCAACTTTATCCAGGGCTTCCGCAGCACTCTTCTCTGCTTCAGACAAGTTGGCATAGAGCTTCTCCAGACCCTGCAATTGAACAAATTAATATTTTGGTATGCAGAAATAATCATTAGGATACCAAGATGATACTTACTAGATTTATCACGCACTGTAGCTTTTTGGTGGTCTCAGCAGAATCCATCCCTTCGAAAATCTCAAGATCCAGCACCTCCGTCGTTTTCCTCTTTTTGCTTCCAGAAGGTTTGGACCGGGAAACGGGGACATGAGGCTTGGCAGTTGCAGGTGTGGGACCCTCCTTCTTAACCACGACAGCCCTAGATAGAAGACTGTCAAGGTCGGACAAAGCAAATAGGGAGCTTGACTTAGGGATCCCTGCACAAAAATAAAGCAGTTCAGAATTACAGCATATGGAAATAGAAATACTAAATACTCCTCACTTGAAGACATCTGGGATTCAGAATACTAGGTTTCAAAGCTTGCTGGACTGACGGTAGACTCGAAGCGAAAGGATCTTTCCCCCACAAGTATTTCTAATAATGCTTCGATCCTCTTGTCTGTATCACTTCTTGCAGGTATCAGTTCACAAAATTTCGGAGCTATACAAGGATAAAACAAGAATTATCAGCAACAGGTAAAATGTAATACAAATTGCAGGAATCTTAGCTATTTCCTACCCTTCTTAACCCATTCAAGGGGCAAATGTCTCCCACCGGGGGTAGAATCTCTCCTGACTAAGAAAAATTTCCCCTTTCAGTCAAGATCATTTTGAGTGGCTTTTGGGATTAAATGAGTTCACCCAGTCCTAAGCTGAAGGACAAATCGAGAAAAGCCATGGGTTCTTAAATTGTAAGTATCTGCTAGCTCAGGGACGCTAATGGTCAGAGAGTGTGAACAATTTAGTCTTTCTAGAGTTGCTAAAATCCTCCAGACCATCTGTATGATTTGGGAGTAGGAAAGACCAGTAAGCTTGAAGAAGTCGGTGATGAAGGAAGAAAAGGGATATGACAGACATAACGTAAAAGGATAGCTATGGAAGTAGACCCAAGTTTCAGAAATCAAATCGGCCTTTGTTCTAGAATCAAAAGGCCTAAAAACAGTTTTTTGAGGAAAAAAATTACTTGACTTCAAAAGTTTTATGTATTGATCGGTAAAAAAATAGAGTTCAAGATCAGAATGATCAAGGATTCCTTGATCCTTGAAATCCCCTATCGTTTCGGCAACGATGGAAGAGGCCGACCTAGTCATTTTCTTACCCATGATCAGAAGAAAGAAATCGAAAATCAGAAAAGATATGTTTACCTGCTTAAAACCTTGAGAAGAGAATGAAGAAGAAGGGAGTAGTAATGATTTTATCCTGCAAGGGCAATGGTTAAAATCACATGGGTTATCGTAAAAGTCTCATCGTGACCTTATCATCATTTACTATTTGAATTTTAAAATTTTTACAGATGTCGATATGATTGACAACTGTTAAATTTGGAGACAATAGTTATGGGTCATTTTACAGCCAAGGATCCTGGATCTTCAACGTACTTCGGTATCTTGATAGGTTTCGGTATCCTTAGTATTTAACCTTGGTATCTTTCGTTTATATTGACTAATACACAGGTAAAACACGTGAAGTCAAATCCATCCGTGAAGAATCGCTCTTGAAGTCAAGGAAAACGTGTTGAAGACGCGTGGAGTGGCTTCCAATGGTCATTTATGAAAACCAAGTCAATTCCGGGATTCTCGGATAGTTAGTTAGCTTTATCTTTATATTTATATGAGCAACATTGATCGAATAGGCACAACATTCACTACGCACTTAGCATTGTAGAATCGTAAACACTTCTGTAACACACATAGCTCGATCATTACCGCTCAACACTTGTAATCGTTTTATTATTTATTCAAGAAATGAGGCAGGTGTCGATTGTCACCTACCGAGGTTTTATGTCTGCGATCCCGAAAGACCAAGGGCTTTCCTCGTAAACAACCGTGTCATTTTTTACGTTTTTGCATTATCTTAGATTGATTTTACATGCACACTACCTCACAAACTAAGTTTGGTTACAAAATTAGTCTTGTTAATTTTTACCCAAAACAGCTACTTCGGTACATGGACGATTAATACGGCTGCTTTTGTAGACGGGCGGTTAATACAGTTGTCTTCGTGACAAACGGACGGATGAATAGGATGATCATAAGTATGTGTTAGGAATTTAGTGAAAGTAGAATATGAAATGTTTAAAGTACGAATGAATGAGAAGAAAGTATGATATGAATTAATGAAGACGAATGTACGTGTGAATGTTAATAAGTGATGATGAATGTATAAATGTAGTGAAAACAATGTGCTATGTGAATGATGATTTTCCTAAGTTCTTAAATTATAACTCACTTAGCGTAAAGACTTTTTAGTATGTACTTCAGGTTGATAGTAGATTGAAAGGGATGCTTAATGGATTGAGTGAAAAGAATACTCGGCTCAAGGACATGCCGCCCTAATGTTTTATTTCAAAGACAATGTTTGATGCTTTATTTCTATGTTATGAATTAGTAAATCCAACAAATGAGGTCTCCAAGCTTTGGGACCTTACATAAATCCAACAAATGAGGTCTCCAAGCTTTGGGACCTTACATGATATTGAAGTTGTTGATCTTGATTAGATTTTGGTAGCATCAGCCTAGGGGAAGATTGTAAGTAATTATTAAAACTGACATTTACCAAAATGTTGAAGATTTGAACGAAAGTCAAGTTCAATCGAAAGATAATGTTTCGATGACAAAGCGAAAAGCAGTAAAACTTATTTTTTAGATACTTAAAGTATAAGCCTCGCTTTGGTATTTGGTATCCTAAACGATCATCATTTGACTAATGTGCATTTTCTGAATCAGATTATGGAGGATACAATCTTGACCATAAGTCCACATCCGGGGGCCGATACGTAACACCCGAAAATTCGACACTTCGGGTTAGACCAAAATAAAGGAAATAAAGAAAATAATTATGATTATGGGCTTAGAATTCATGGGATTGGATGACTAGGGTTTCCTTAAACTTGATTTAGAGGCTTAATTAGCCCCCAACAGCCTCATTTGCTTTATCTTCATCCCAAAATATAGAGAGAGAAATAGTGGGTTTGTAGATAGAGAAAGCTTCAAGAACTTATGTTCAAGCCTCAAATATCTACTATAGTCGATTTCTCCACTAATATATGTCACACCCCGTCCGGCGGCGGTTTATACGCTGGGGCTGAAGCGGTTGTTCATAAGCACATGATCATCTATTAATAAGTGATAATATTATTTCATCATAATTAAAGCATCCGTTACAAATAGAAATGAAAAACAAAACATTATACAAATTAAATTCAATCTTTGTTAAGGTTAGGTCCATAGTTCTATGTGATCAAGTAGTGTCCTCAAACTTGTACACTTGAAACATGTGAGTAAATGTCAACTACAAATAGTTGGTAAGTAACATAGATTTTGACACCAAACAAAAGTTAAGTTTAGGTTTACAATTCAATATGTTCAAAGCATGTCTAAAGCATATATATGTGAAAACATACAAGGCTCCAAGCGTACAATTCAAGCCCGATAATGGAAAACTAGATACGTAATCCCACAGATTGCCATTTTTGAAAAAGGGGTAGGATGATACCCAAGTTGTAGTTAATACCATAGTTTCAGATTCCCGTATAAATGATCATGTTAGGTACTACCTTAGGCTTGGGCTGCAAGTTAATGAATGTACTGACATGAACACATGTAATGGTCACCAAGTAGTTTAATACATATAGCATAAAGATCAAAGCATAAGTACAAAGGTATTGAATTGTGAAAGAAATATAGTTAATGACATGTTCCACCCCAAAAAGTAAAAATAGTAAAAATGAGCCATGTAAACTCACTTGAGTTAAAGCTAAGGATGGTATGAATTAGTATTGATGAATAAGCTTCGTGAGGGTTTTCTCTCAAGCAACCTACATAGATAAATTGTACTCTAGAGTTTCAAGTATGGTGAGTAAGATAAGAAAATCCTAAGGTTTTAGGGTTTGGTAGGGATTGGGTTGAAGATGAACTTGTATATATTTTGTAAGTTAGTATCGAAATAGAAGTTGTTCATAAGATTAATTGATTATTTAGTAGTTAGCTTATTTAATGATTCCACAAATAATCAATAAATGAGATTATGGAGTGGAACAAAATAATACATTTGGATTCATTTATAAAATAACTTATAAATAAATTTGGAAATGGAAAAGCCATAGTTAATTTAATAAAATGGTTAGTTATACATTTAAATAATTTCATTTAATGAGAATTACAAAGAGTTGATTAATAGGTTTTAAATGCATTTAGTTGAACATTGTATAAAACAATTATTTACAATAATCACTTTAAGTATTTCTTTTTTTGTAAATTTGAAAGTGTTTAAACAATTATTCACACAAAATAAGTATTTATAAGTTTAAAGGAGATTAATAACGTCTACACATTAAATCCAAATTTGTTTAATAAACATTGTTAATATAAAGATAATTATTCATTTTATTCATTTAAAGATTTATAAAGCTTAAACATATAAACAAAATTTATGTAATAGTCATTTTAAGATTATAAATAAAATAACATAATTAATTTGTCCAAACAAATCTTTTATATTATTTATTTAAGAATTTATAGGGTTTTATAATAGTTTTAATAAAATAAAATAGTCAAAACACTAAATTATATTTTATGTTTTTTTAAGGCTTGTAAAATATGCTTATGTAATTTATACAAATAAATTTGAATTTTTTTAATTATTAAGTAGTGTGTTAAAATGGATTAAAAAGAAAAAGAAATCATAAACAGGCTCCTAGGACTCAAACCCGCGTCGGGTCCCGGCCAACCCAACGCACGCATACTTAACCGCTGGACTGGGCATGCTGCCTTGTCGAGAAGCGGGTTTGGTGTAGATTTAAATAGAAGGCCCAAGTCATCGTCTTCCCCAATTGAACCCGTAAACCCTAACCTTCCAATTATTTCGATCGAACTAACGATCGAAGCCCAATTCATGGGGCTTTTGATCCCTGTATCAAGACGAAGTCAACAACCCTAAATTTACCTGTATCGATTACGTGGAGGGGGAGAACGACTATAAGAACAGGGACGGCTTCATCGATGGGTTTGCGGATTACAGAGGTAGAATCAGACATAATTGAGGGTATAAGAGGTTTGTGGTGAATGTCGTTGATGTTAGGATGTCTATTTATAGCCAATTTGGACATTAAGTGTTCGATCGATTAAATAGCATTCAAGGTCACAAACAGTTATGAGTTACACCATGATGAGCTCATAAAAACTCAATTACGCGTAGTTAATGAATCGATTAGGTGTCTTGAGCGTTTTTCCGTGATCGGTTTCACACGAAAATATGCCGATGTCGAGTTCGTGTGGAATGGCCTAGAAACTGACCTCTAGGGAACTCGAACTCGCGATTAGGGGGGTTTCAACCAGGTTTTACAATTAGGCCCCTAAGGTTTCAAGGTTTGACAAAACATCCCTAATGATTCAGAGTTATTATTTTATGTAAATACTTTGTTTTTAGTTAGGAATAAAGTTTCAAGATTTATAATATGAACCCTGAATTTTTATAAAACATAAAATCATTAAAGTTTTATAAATTTTTATAAATATAATAATTTCTATATTATAACTAATTGTTATAAATGCAAACTATAATTTTTGTAAAATACAAATGGTTCTATTTATTTAAAGTTTATTTACTTTGTAATTTATGAAATTTAATCTTTATAAATTCCTACATTTATTTATAGGATTTATAGCATATATTTATGTATTTGTTTAATAGGAATAAAACATTTTAAGGCCCCAATAAATATTCATTGAATTTGAATTGAATGCACCCAATGTATGTATACACACTCATGGATTGTACCGGATAAATAGGACACTTTCATAGGTGTAACTCATAAAATAATGGTACTACAAATACCGGAAAAATAAAAATATAAGCCGGAATTTCCTAGGAACTACAATATTGAGCAAGAAAACACCAAGAAACGACTTCTTTGAGGTATGGATCCAACCTGGAATCTCTGTTTTGGTTTAAATTGGGTTTTAGACTAAAGCTAGGGTTTTCATCTTAAAGGTCAATCTTTATGTGTTAAAACTTGAACAAAGCTTAGATCTAGCTTCATGGAAGCTAGATAAGCGATTTGGACATAAAAAGTTATGATTTTTGATCGAAAATCATGAACTAGGGTTTTCTTTTCTTGAGGCGACACTAATCGGGGACGATGATACACGTCTCCCGAGGTTTGCCATTGATTGGGACACGTGTCATTCCATCTAGCGACATTATGTTGACGACACTAAATAATGTCACTATGCATATACCCGACACTAATGAGTCTCGCCAGTATCACCGGCGACACTAACAGACGACACTAATGAACGCCTTTAACTCCAGAACGAAAGTTATTACGACACTGATCAGACGACACTTATCCATAGCTTAAGGTTTAGAGATTTTATTCGAAGGTATATAACCAGCCCTCATTTTTCTTTGAACAACTTTAGTTTAGAAGCTAATTTTACACTAAATCATTAAACTAATCATGTAGATTATAAGTGGCTACACAAAAATGCCCTCTTTCGTGACGTATATAAGTATACTAGGTTTAAATCCCGTGTATTATACGGGTTAAATAAATAAAATGTTATATATTTAGTAATAAAAATTTTATATTTTTAAAAACCGTGTAATACACGGGTTGAATAAACCAGTATATTACATCGATTAAATAAAATATAATGTAATTTGTTAACAAACACATTTGTCAAAATATGTTTTTAAAAAATGTAATTTGTCATGACAGTTATAAGGTCTGTTAAGTTAGTTTTTAAAATATTTTTTTTCAATTGAGTATTAATTTTTTAATTTAATTGATAAATGTTAGTTAATATTAAGTTTATTTGATTGATGATATAATAACTGTTTATAATTAAATAATAAGTATTCGTAATTAGATTTATTAATATAAAGATTATTATTTAATAGGAGAGAAAAATAGAAAATCTAATATTTAATAGGAGAGAGAGGCGAGAAAATAAATATGAGGAGTAACCAGAGAGTAACACGTGTCCTGAAAGATTTTCATTTATTAGACTAGTAAGATATCAAAAATAATTGTGATTCTAGCTACAATAGTGTTTATGAGTGTAATATTCAATATTGTGGTTATCAAATTCGTGACGTATATTTCAAGATAATCCCTTTTCGTGGTCACAACTTTTTTCAAGAACTGAAATTTTGTTTTAAAGATTGTCAATTTGTCATGTTTGTTGCGTTTTGCAAACTATAATCATCAGACAGTTCATGACACACTAAAGTGTGAATCAACTTAAAAAGTGGTATTTTGAAGTTCTGAAATTGTAAAAGAAATCTAGATGTCCAAAAAGATAGATTTCTGAAAAAGGTACTATCAAGTATTCAGAATTCGGAGTTGTGACCACGAAATAAATTACAAATGAGAAAAAGACTTCTACTATATGTATACTTTTATACTCTATAATAAATAAAGATTTTATTAAGACACTTATCACTTTATTATGTATCATCAAAAAAAAATCTCCCATCTCTGTCTCCTATTATTTTTTTAAAATTTTTTATAATTTATTATTTCTCACCTCTCTTTCCTATTAAATGACAATTATTTCTAATTTTTTTGTAAAACGTTTTTAATTTCCCACAAAATACCGAGAACAAAAACGCTTGTGGAAAAAAGGTTGAAAATTTCCCACAAAATTCCGACAAACGTATATTTAAAAATATTATTTTATTTTTAAAAATAAATTTGTGGGAAAGTTGTCGGAAATTCCGACCGTTTTCCCAACAAAAATATTTATATAATAATTATTTATTATATTTACAAGAGTTAATTACATGGATAGTCCCTGTGGTTTGTCAAAAGTAACAAGTTCAGGTACTAATAGTTTGAAGTTGCAAGTTTGGGTACTAACTTTCATTTTTGTAACACTATTAGGTACTAAGACTAACGTTCGTTAACTTTTTTGTTAAGTTTAGATAAAATAACCAAATTATACTTTAATTACTTAAGGGACCATTTATATAACTAACTCTATTTTATGATAGGGATCATTTGTGTAATTTCTATAAAATATTAAATAAATAAACTTAAATCTAAATCATATTCTTCACACATAATCACAACAATGTCCAGTTCAAATCCACGCCCCCTCATCTCTTTCTCCACCATCGTCATTGTGTAAGCCCTCAATTTTGAATTTCTGGGTTCTGTGATCAAACATAAGACGTTAATTGCTACTGCACCTTTAACCTTACCCCTTTGCCACTATAACTCACCATTTCAAAATCTCTCATGATTTGGCATTCAGTTCAAACAGAGAACAAATTAGCTTCACATACCTTGAAATCTTGCAATCGGTGGCTTCATATATGCAATGGTGTAGTCAACAATTTGGACACAACTCTGCAAATTTGAGAGAATAATGAGAACCATCATCGTTTGATAACCCAAAGAGGAAGTCGAATATAAGATGGTGAAAGGAATCCGACACAGGAGACAGGTCTCAATCGCTGGAGTTCTTTCAGGGGCGGCGACCGGAAATAAATGGGATAGGGAGAGGCTACTGTTGCAGTGGTGGAGGAGGTGTTTTTAGGTCAAATGAGGAAGATAGGAGAACAAGGAAATGGTGACTTTTACATAAATGGTCCCAGTTAATAGTAACAGTTACATAGGTAGTCCCTATTAAAAATAGTCAAAGGGTAAAAAAGTTATTTAACTCCAACTTAACAAAAAAGTTAACGAACGTTAGTCTTAGTACCTAATAGTGTTACAAAAATAAAAGTTAGTACCCAAACTTGCAACTTCAAACTATTAGTACCTGAACTTGTTACTTTTGACAAACCACAGGGACTATCCATGTAATTAACTCTATTTACAATATATATAGTGATATATACATAGTGTTTATAATATACTTTATATTATTTCAGGAAAATATGTATTATTTTAGTTTTTTTTATTTTATTATTTCCACTATTAACATTTTTTTAAATTTATGTGTGTATAAGTAAGTGTATATGTATGTATTTATAGATGTATATGCGTGTGCGTGTCGTTCTATTTACAAACATATATATGTATACACACTTATATAATAATAAAAGCTTGTTTTTGAGTTATGTGTATAGATTGAGTATACGGACGACGTTGCACGTATATAACTCTATAACACGTACAACCTGGAGAAATACAATTAATTTAACGTATAATGAAGTTACACAAAATATGGAACGAAAAAATCACCGTTACATCGTCAAAAAACGAAAAAAATACATATTTTCGTGGGAAAACGGTCGGAATTTCCGACAAATTTCCCACAAAGAAGCTGAGTTTTTTGGGAAAGTTGTCAGAAATTCCCACCGTTTTCTCACAAAAATATGTATTTTTTTTTCATTTATTTATCTTCCAATGTTATATAATTGAAATGTATTATATTTATAACATGTATAGTGTTTATATTATACTCTTTTATATATTTTAAAACAAATACATATTATTTTATTTTTTTTGTCTTTATTAATTTCTTTTATTAACATTTTTTTATTTATACATGCGTATAAGTACGTGTATGTGTATCCGTATGTATTTGTATATATATATATATGTATATATTTGTATATGCGTGTGTATGTCTCGTTGTATTTACAAACATATATATATGTATACACACTTATATAATAATAAAAGCTTTGTTTTGAGTTATGTGTATCGATTGAGTATACGCACGACGTTGCACGTATGTAAGTCTATAACACGTACAAGTTGGAGAAATACAAGTAATTTAACGTATAATGAAGTTACACAAAAGATGGATCGAAAAAGTCACCGTTAAACCATCGAAAAACAAAAAAAAATACATATTTTTGTGGGAAACGGTCGGAATTTCCGACAAATTTCCCGCAAAAAAGCTGAGTTTTGTGGAAAAGTTGTCGGAAATTCCGACCGTTTTCTCACGAAAATATGTATTTTTTCATTTATTTATCTTACAAGGTTATATAATTGAAAGGTATTATATTTATAACATGTATAGTGTTTATATTATACTCTTTTATATATTTTCGGACAAATACATGTTATTTTTTTTTTGTCTTTTATTAATATTTTTTTTATTTATACATGCGTATAAGTACGTGTATGTGTATCCATATGTATTTGTATATATATATATATATATATCTATACTACTATATAATACATATTAGAAGGATCAGATTGTAATTTAACAAAAAAATTAAGACACTTAAAACAAATTTCTTTGCTAAGTATACACATTAAAGATGCATTAAAAGTGTGTAATTACCATTTTACCCACCACACCATCAAAACTCAAAACACACGGTACAAAAACCCTAAGGGGGTGTTTGGGATTACTTATTAAGCTACTTATTAACTTATTAACTTTTTTTAAAAGTTAATAAGTTAAAAGTTTGTTTGGATAAATCAAAATAAGATGAAAATATAAAAGAAATAAGTAGTTTTTAAAAAGTAATAAGTCCCACTTACTTTTCAAAACTACTTATTAACTTTTTGGAAAAGTCAATAAGTAGTTTTGAGAAGTAATCCCAAACACCCCCTAAATCAAAATAAGTCACAGGCTCTCCTTCTCCACCATCACCCCCCATCCTCCCTTTCCCGTAACCCTAGCCATCGCTGCTCCGCCTCCGTCGTCACCACGTCACTCTCCTCCTTCGTCTCCCACACTGGTTGCCTTAATCTCCACTGTCCTCGAACCAGGTACCATAGATGTTTCATTCTTGCTGTTTCAACATGTACTTTAGTGTTTATGTCTGGTTTTCATCTTGTTGTTTCAAATTGTAGTTTAGATCGAGACATCTTGCAAACATTATAGGTCAATAGAACATGATATTGATGTCTTTGCTTTACTTTCTACCTTTTGGTACCTAATTATATGTTTTGCAAATTTCAGGACAACGTGTTTGTAATATCAAAAAAACAAATCTAAATATCCAATAATTCAAGTAGATGTAAGGTCAGATCTTTTGTATGCTCATACACTCACTTTTTAAATGAATATTTGAGTTTCAGACAGATTTGTTAATGAAAAGCCGGTTGTCCTAGGTTTCAAGTTCATATTGTTCGTATAATAACAAATGTTATTTGTGTTTCATGGAAAGATGGCTTCTTATTGAATTTCTTTTGCTGATTAGTGGCTGTCATTTTAAGTTTTGCAGGTGGAACTGTTTGCAGCGAAGAATCTTATTGGCGCTAATCTAAATGGCATGTCAGATATGCAATTATCACTTGTGGACTGTGGAACAGAAAAGCGGTTTAGGTAACTCATAGGATTATTCAATTTTCTTATTTTTTTTAGACTTGTGAGGCTAGTTGGGTAAGAGTAGGGTGCTAAACAGGTCCCGTTCATGGGTTAGCGAGTCCAACCCAACACGAACCTGAAAATTTTAAATGGACCTGAACATGACACGAACCTAAAAATCGTGTCAGACATAACCTTATGAAGGGCACTTCTAGGATTTTAAATAAATTACATACATAGCCTTATGATTTCATGCTACATATAAGGATTGATCTTTGAGATTGAATGCTTTCTGTTAGAGTTCCACTGCCTTGCAATATCCTTTGCAGCCTCTTCTACATCAATTGAAGCTCCGACTAAGCCTTTTCCTATGATACCTATGCTGTAAATTCCATTTTTACCCTTCATGTTACTTAGCCATGTTACAATTTGTCTCTAATTGACGAGGGTTCTTGTAATTTGACCGATATGAAAGCAGATATTGCAAGTGAAAGGCTTGGGAATTCGTTTGATTCTTCATTTGGTAATTATGGTGGTAAGTCCTCTTTTTCAAATTCTGTTGTTAGCAAGTCAACTGATGTCAAGGTGGGATATTCACCATCAGGAGTTAAAGATTGGTTCAAAAAATATATTTGATTCATCAACACCTAAATCTTTACAAAGTTAGGAAATTTGCATTTGTATTGCATAGAGTTAGGGTTTATCTCTTATACACTCAGCACATTTATGTGCAGAAAATTGATGGTTTTCTAGCTGCACTAAGTGTACGTAAGGGGAATCTTTTTGCCAAAAGCCTGGGTACTTCCTATTGCAATTACCAATGTTGGTGAAGAGAATTACTTATTGACGAAAATATGACAAATTAAAAAGTGTTTTTGATATAAATTACAGTCTGGTTCAACTGGTTTGACCAAAGTATTTGGTCGAACCACTAACTACAGTTTCGAAAACAACATATCAAACTGGCCAGGTCTGTTAGGTCAGCCGGATCGGCTAAAATGGTTCAATTTGACGGTTTAAACGTATTTTTTATATCAAACTCGATAGTTTGTATCAAACTTTAAAAAGTGATAAAGATGGTTCAAAGATACTATACATATGAATAACAAAATATTCTAATTAATGATCACAATATATTTTTTTTCCATCTTAACACTGCTTGTTAGATGCAAAAACTTTTTCTTATGTTTCTTCAAGAGTATTATAGAATCTGTTGTTTTATTTTAAACTTTTTTTAAACATTTTAAACCATCAATCACCATTATTTATTATAAACAATATAGTTATTTGATATAATAAAAAAATCGTTATGTTTGAGATTCTCAATTCTCAATTCTCCTACTATGTTTGTGTTTAATATTTTGGTAAATTTTATTTTCAAGTTACTGTATTTTTAAATGATATTTGCAGTTTCTGTTTTATTTAACTAAAATATATTTATTTTTTTAGATATTACAACTTCAGGTTATAGTGATCTTATGTTTGGATTAAAAAAACAGGTTATTTTCCTCCATTCCGTTTCGTGCAGCTAAGACAGTTCAATTGAGAAGTTTGCGCTATCCTGCACAATCTTGCATTGTAAAGGTAAGAAGCTATCATTTTGCACTTTCTAAATTTCTCAAAAGTTCCATGAACAGAACTTCTACACAGTTTTGTATTTTAGTGGTTTACCACATCATCAAAAAGTTCATGCGTATGACCTATAGAAATTATTAATCATATATATAAAATATGTTTTAATGTATGAATTGATTAAATGGACATGAGTTGTTTTCATGTTTAGATTAAGAGGAATTTATTAATCATAGATAGAAAATCTATATCTATATCTATACTACTATATAATACATATTGAATGGATATAATTGTAATTTTCTAAAATTTTTAAGACACTTGTTACAAATTATTCTACAAAAGATACAACTTAAAATGCATAAAATAATATTGAATTACGATTTAACCCAAACCCTAGAAGTTCCAGATATCACACCTCCACTCTCAAACATCAAACCCGCTCACCACTCTCTCGTCTACCCCTCCCTCCTCCAACCTCCGGTCGCCTGCGACCCCTCACCCACTTCAAACACGCAGGCAGACTTTGAGTTCCCATTTAGGGTTTGGAGATGATCCTCTTTCTCCACCTTCTCTCGCTCTCCACGCACCCCTGCCCTCCTTGCCAGCCTTCATCGCCGTTATCTGACCACCACCGGTCTCCTTCACCGCCGCCGTCATCTGACCACAATTCTTCTTCACCCCCGTCATCTGTTAATGGCTGAAATTTTTAATTTTGATATCATATCATATAGATTTCTGTTCATGTGCGTTCACTACAATGATTGCAATATTCCATTTTGTTCTTGTTTTGAACTTGATTGGTTTTGTAGGACCGTTTAGGGCCATGGCTGCAAATTGTTTCGTAATGTTAGCCAACAGAGACAGAACATATATGCATACTGCACACTTTTTGTTCACTTCTTTTTGTTTGATGTTTGATGTTTCATGATTTCTTGCTTTACTGATTCATGTGACCACCATTATCCAGGTATGATGTGTGGCACAATGTGTAAATCATGTTCAATTAGTTAACTTGACAAGACATAATAATATCTTCTTATCAAAGCAGAGTAGCTAGCATAAATAACTGTCATAATAATCATTTGGCTAAATAGTGTGTTAAATGATAGTTAAACATGTTACTCATAAGATCATTCTGCTTGCTGTTTTTTAAAGATTATTTTGGCAAGGGAATATTTAAAAGATGTAACTATTAGCAGAGACCAACTAAAATACCTATGGCATAGAAATAAAAAAAGGTCATTATTATGGCGTAGAAATAAAAAAAGGTCATTATTATGACCTGAACAACTTAAAAACTTTATATGAACAACTTAAAGTGGCGGGTGTCAAAGTATGGAGTTATCAGTAATTGAATTATTAAGATGTCTTTAGGGTTTAGATTCCCCTTCTGATTTCTAACCATTTTCACTGTTTCTTGGAGTCTTGTGTTATTTATTTTAAATTTTTTCCATGTAGTATCAACCTTCGGGGCTGTTCTGGACATGGTCACAGATTGGTTACCAGCCCATTCAACATGTAGAGGTATGAGTAATTAGATTATTATTGTTTGTATAACAAAGGGAAACAATAAGATTAATAAAGACCAAATATTTTGTGATACAGTTCGTATAACCATATACTGCAACTTACAGCTAACATGTTTTTTCAACCAATATGTGGAACAGGTGGGCATCTTTGTTTGAAGCCTTGAGTTAGTCTCATCTTTTCCATCATAACATGTAGTTAAATTCATTTTTTCCTGTGTTATTGGATTTTAAGAACAAATGCAGTTTAAAAAATAAAGAAGCCCTTCATGTGAAGCAATTTTCAGATGTTCAATTTGAAATTGGTTATGTACTTAAAAGAGTTGGTGGGTTTGCAAAGAAATTGAATATTTGTTAACCGAATCCACAATTCGAATACGGTTAGGAACCAAACCTAAATCAGAATTCATGATTCGTTTTGATTTTTTTTCAGTTACGGATACGGTTTTTAATCTACCCGGGCATGCTTGACCTATTGTTGCAGTCGGGTTGGTGGGATTTTCGGTTTTGGTTATTTTGATCTCAGTAGACATGTTAAATGATTTCAAAATTGCTTATTTTCTTCATTCAAGTTTCATCCATATTAATCTTTGTTTATCTGTCCTCAAAACATTTGTTTCACATACTATCAGGATGTTTCTTTAGATTGATTATTTGGTTGCATTTTTTACTTCTATATGCTGATATTTTCATGATAATATAGCCACATGGGATGTGATGTGCAGAGAATGTTGTGAAGGAATGTGAGGAAGAGGCAGGAATACCAAGATGCATTTTCATCAGGTAAGTTTTAATTGGCATTGGATCATCATCTCAGGGCATATACTAAAAGACTGAACTTGCTTATATAAAACCATTGATTCTTCAAAACTAGAGGTGGCAAGAAGAGTGGGTATGGATGCTGGGTAACAGGTCAAAACAAGTTTGTGTCGAAATGGGTTGGCCCGCTTACATTTTCTTTTCCATTTTATTTTTTTATAAATAATGAAGACTAGAAAAACAATATTATTACTATAGTAATCTTAATTTTTGAAAAAAAAGACGATATACAAAATTTGAAATCTAATCCATTTGACTTCAAAAGTCAAACTCAACCTTATTTTGTCTACTACAAGTGCTGATATTATTTTTTTCATTTTAAATGACGATTAATAGTTCATGGATTCTGGTTTTGAAGGAAATAATTGATTAAACAGGTACTATTTGAGACGGAAGACCTGTGGGAAGCTATTCCAATTACAGGCCATGATGGAAATCAATGTCTATAAATCTAAGCCGTGGATTCTTGCCGGTAAATTTTTTTATTTGGGTTTCGTTAATTTGTTGTTGGATTACATTTCTGTATTTGTTTCGTTAAGTTATTAGAACATATGTTTGTAGTCAATTTCAGTAAAATTCATCAATATTTTATGCTATTTTTTACTAACTTCAAATTATATCATATCTACAATTACAACTTTCATAAATTTTAAGTTTGACAAGTCAGTTTGTTCTACCTGCGGTGATATTGAAGATAAGCAGCCTAACTATGCGATTAGAAAGTGTGCAAGAGTTCAACTCATCAAGAATGGAAAGAATATTGCTTCTTGTGTTCCCAATGATGGATGCTTGAACTACAACAAAGAAAATGTTTGTTCTTAATTCATCATTGAACATAACATTTTTATTTGTTAGATATATTTAGATAGTTTTTGTTAATTGTGACCGGATGAAGTTTTGATTGCTTAGATTTGGTCGTAAGGGTTACACAAGAATTCGTCTAATTTTATTTGTTAGATCCTCTACTGAAATCATCTGATGTGGCTTCCAGTGACATGATACTGGAGACCATTACAAAAGGAAAAATCGTTTCTTCAAGTGACAATCAAATTGTTCAAAAGTGTCGTTAAATCTGGTGAACTGATATATTTTTAATTGATGGTTTGCCAAAAAGTGAGGATAACCACGTGACTTATGAACAAATAGTAAGTTTCACTCTCCTTATCTGTACTTAAATACTTGGTTGATTAACCCTATACACTAATTATTTATATTGTTTGAAAACTATTAATTTTTTTACCGGTGATCCAAACTGCATACCTTACATCAGTGTTGTAAAAATCGCTAGGCGCTAGTCGGGCGGTGGGGTAGGGCCTAGGCCTAGGCGGGATTAATCGGGGCCTAGGCGGGATTAATCAGATTGGAATTTTTATATGTAATTTTCAGTTTTTTATATATATACACATTTTTATATGTAATTTTTATAAAAATGTTCATTTTTAAACCACACCAAAGGTTTTCGCCGGAATTTCGCCGGAAATTTCAGGTTTTCGCCGGAATTTGGCCGGAAATTTCAGGTTTTTGCCGGAATGTTCACCGGAATCTGGCCGCCTAGGCCCGCCTACCGACTAGGCCCGATTTGGACCGCCCAGCAACTAATGGAGCGACTAGGCCAAAATTAGTCGTCGTGTGACCGCCTAGCGACTAATCGACGCCAAGGCGCGATTTTTACAACCTTGCCTTACATACCCCTGCATATACCGACATTTAATTAAGAAATATATATAGTGTGTTTCTTATTTTCCCTCCATTGTTGTTCATACGGGTAATCTGCACAAATATGTGCAGAACCCAAACAACTTGTTCATCCAAATGATCCTTATAAGTATATGATCCCGGGCTAACAATAATAAAAGGTGCTAAAATGCTTGAATCAAATTCGACATATTGTGTTTTAAACATGACTAAATGTATGGAGTTATAGACACCATGTTCCGATATAAGTTAACATGTTTCTCAACCTAGTGTTCTTTAAGGATAGACATAATATGCATGATAAACAGTAATCATAACGCCACGTTCTCTAACGTTATACGGGATATGTGTTCGCCACGGTAAAGCAATATGAGACAAAGTGTTACGTCTAGATAAAACACCGAACTTGAATACAATGCAGTAAGACGAATACTTGAATGAAAATTCATTGCTAATCTTGAGATAATGCACGGCATTATGATACCAGTTGTGATACTTTGTGACAAACTGCGGTTTTAGTAGCAAGGAATCATGAGAGTTTTCGGTCTTAAACAGGAATACTGGATCAAGGAGATATGTTCATTAGCAAAGTATATACAGATCAAATTCTAGTAGCCCCATTTATCCAGCCTATTACCTCAAGAATGGTCGAGAGGATAATGCTAGATCAAGAGTTTACTAGAGCTATTGGATATGATTTACGTCCAGTATTTGGATATGAACTATTGCAGGAACATTTACTTGGTATGAATTAATGGTTAAATTATGTTTGATATTGTTTACTGTGTTCATTTTTAGTACATTTAAATCCTTGAATAAGAGTTAAATGTTCGTAGTTGATTGGATTTGTGGGAATATTTTGAATTAAGACTATTTTGAATAGTTGGTTGGTTCATAGGATCAAGTTTCAAAGAGTTGAACGCCATATTTATTGATATTCATTAGAGAATGAATGATGTTCATATTGATATTCAAAATACTTCATGGATCACAGTCATAAATAGATTTCGAAAATGGTATTATTTTTGTATCCTCCGAGCCAACATACATACCAGAACTTGAATCTTTAGAGGATTGTTCTTTGACATTGTCCAAGGCAGCACTAAGGCCTTGTTTGGGATTACTTATTTGAAACTACTTATTAACTTATTCAATAAGTAATAAGTACCCACTTACTTCTTAAAAATAAAATAAGTAGGTGAATAAGTTAGCTTATCCAAACACCTTATTAACTTATATAAGTTAATAAGTCAATAAGTAGGATAAATAAGTAATCCCAAACAACCCCTAAGAATATGCCGACATGGAATCTCCATCTTGACGTGTTACGGTGACACTGCGTAAATTCGTAGGCCTTTTGAGCACTTTTCTTTTCAAAACTCTATCAGATCATTCCATATTCAAGTAGCAGTGTAGCCAAATTTGACATTGCACGCATGTCTTTCTCCATTGCTTTCGTGAGACATCCTCTTATCATCGCATCATAACACAACCAGGCCATATAGTTTGACTGTGTTTTCTGTGCTTTGTTTATCGAACCATCGATGAAACCATTTTTGTTTTTGGCAAACAAAAACTGTCACCTCTTGAGCCCAGTCGCTGTAATTGTTGTCTGGTCTTAACACATCCTTAACATATTTTAACTTCGCTTTGGACCCCCAAAATGGTTGAGCCGGCCTTGATTCATAAAAGGTGTTCGTGAAGCGTTCTTGTATATATATGGTGCACATAACTCTTGGCGTTAAGACGAATCCTAGGAGGAAGTTAGCTTAGATCTTACAAACGTTGACAATGAGAACTAATATATAATTAGAGATGACAAAATTTTAACTTGTCTTGATACTTTATTCATTACTGAAAATTCTACACTATATCTTCTTTAAACATACTTTGTTCTAACATTTAATATTTTCTCATCATGCATCAACCCACCTTTCCAAAAAGGTTATTCCAACTAGCTAGGGTTATTCTTAAAAAGGTTATTCCTAGTAAATACAACATTCAATTTGAAATATGTTAAGACACAAACTGGCACCAATAAATATTTGTAATATTTGTAATTAAATAAATTATTTTTAAACTTAAAAAATATATCTATAAATATGTCTGAGAGGAAGACACATGACAATTGCATATATCACTCTCTAAACTTGTAAAATTGTATATTTTCTCAAATCAAGCTTGAAAAACCATTTTTGTTTTTGGCAAACAAGAACCATCGATGAAACCATTTTCGTTCACTTACATTTATCAGAATCATGGATACAGTTATGGGTACCAATCTTGACTCATTCATAAAAAAATGGGTTTATTTGAGCAAAAATCAATTGAATATGGGTCAATTTGGATGACCTAAAATTAGTTAACGGATTAATTTGGGTCACCATAAAATAGTCAATTTGGGTCATCTCAATTATTCAATGAGTTAATTTAGTTCACCATAAATAAGTCAACATATCAAAATAATCAAATATTATAAAATTTTGTTAACTTAAAAATAGTACATATGGGTCTCCCAACAATGTCACCCCACCCCCTACAGCCCACATGTCGTCGCCCCCACACCACTTGCAGCCGCCACAACCCGCCACCCCTACCCGCCACCGCCGCCACCAGCATTCGTCGCCAAACACCCGCCACCCGCCCGCCCACTGCGCTGCAACGCCCCCCACCCCACCCCTCCGCGCCCCCGACGGCGAGTCCGCCATTGCCATCTGCCCCCAACCCCACCCCACCCACCCACCCTACCACACCCCACCTCGCCGTCACCCGCCCGCCCCCCACCCGCACCCGCCACACCGTCACCGCTACAACCCACCCCACCCCACCCACCCCCCCACCACGCCGCCTCGCCGCCACCACCGGCGCCACCTACCCCAACCTACCCCCACCCACCACACCCCATCACGCCGCCACCCCCCACCCCACCACACCCCAGCCCCACCGCCCGATCGCCGCCACCTACCCCACCGCCCGATCGCCGCCACCCCCACCGCCACCCCACCCTTCCGCACCCCCACTCCCACCGCCACCCCCACCCCCCACCCCAGCCCACACCCACCCCCACCCCACCCCCATCCGCCACACCCCACCATGCCGTTACCCGCCCCCGACCCCCGACCCTGACCCACACACACACCCCCAACCCATCCGCCCACCCCCACCCGCCACACCCCACCATGCCGCCACCCGCCACCTACCTCGCCCCCACCTCACCCACTCACCCCCACCCCACCCCACCAAGCCGCCCCCAACCCACCCCACCCCCCGCCACCTCCCACCGTATTGGTCTTTAAAAAACAACGACTCGTTTTGCCCCGGACTAATTTTACTCCAAACCCGTTTTGACTCGCAGTCATTTTGCTCCTAACACATATTAACCCGAACCCGTTATGACCCGTGACCCAAACCCGCCCGACCCGACCAGTTTGCCAGGCCTAGATACAGTAGGGTGAGTTAGGATAGATTGAGTCACCCTCGTTCTTGGATTTGCATCCCTTATCTCCGGCCATGAATATTAGTGATTAGAGTTTTTTTTTACTTTAGAACCGATCCGACACCATGAAGAAATTGGTAATGATAAATCATTCTTTTAATTGAGAAATCAGTACATATACAAGAATACAAACAGAATAAAAAGAAGCTACAACAAACATTCCTAATTCGTAGCCGATATACAAGGTAAGTTAATCTCGTCAAATAAAGAGAAAATTATGTATCCTCCAATAAGACGTGACTCAAACCAATTTCCAGGCCTTAAGTGAACGTTTAAATTTGGGCTTTTTCATTAAAAAAAATATTATATTGGAGTCTATAAATTGTCAGCCTACTTGGTGAAAAAAAAAATGTTATAAAAGATCACAAACTTTACGATTTGAGATAAAGAAAGCTGCCGGAGGATTCCACAGTAGACTTAAAACATAAACACAAAGCATGATACCTCTATCCCTTTCAATCATATTGCTTCCAACATATGCAGTTTTGTGTTCCCTAGATGTTGCAAGGTCTTCAAATGAAGTTGATGCTCTCCTAAAATGGAAAGCAACCCTCCATAGCTTAAATACCAACGTCCTTCTACCTTCATGGACACATGATCATAATCTCAATTTTTCTGCTATAAAAACGGTGTCTCCATGCAACTGGTACGGAGTCTCATGTGATGATAATGGCAGAGTAAACAGATTGAACCTTTCCTCATCCAGTTTAACTGGTACGCTTGATCACTTGTCCTTCTATTCGTTCCCGAATCTTATGTATTTGGAACTTAGTTTAAACAACTTTTACGGGATCATCCCATCTAAAATCGGTCACCTGTCAAACCTTGTTTATCTTGATCTCTCCGCTAATCACTTCACTGGAATAATCCCACCAGAGATTGGGGAACTGAGAAATCTGGTCACCCTTCATTTGTTTCAAAATAAGTTGACTGGTTCTATTCCCCAAGGCATTTGTCAAATGAGTTTCCTTTCTGGGCTTGCCTTGAGTCAAAACAATCTTTATGGTTCGATTCCTACCTGTTTAGGTCAGTTATCAAACTTGAGTTATGTTCACCTGAATCGTAACAACATTTCTGGTACAATTCCTCAAGAATTCAGAAATCTTTACCGTCTAGAAAAGCTTCATATGAACAACAACTATTTAACAGGATCTATCCCTGACACATTAGTCAATCTGAAAAATCTAACAGTCTTAAGTTTATAGCAGAACCAACTGAATGGATCAATCCCCAGACAAATAGGAAACTTGACTTCGCTCATAAGGGTGGAGCTACAATTGAACAATTTCAGTGGTTCCATTCCTTCGTCTCTAGGTGAACTCAAATACATTGTTCTTCTACGTCTCTACTCTAACAAACTTTCTGGTCCCATCCGGCGAGAATTAGGAAACTTGACATCCCTTTCTAATCTGCAATTAGGAAAGAATCAACTAAACGGTCCCATTCCAAGTTCATTTGGCAACCTACAAACATTAGAAAAACTATACCTTCACGACAACCAACTTTCAGGTTCTATTCCACCAGAATTAGGAAAGTTGAAGTTGGTTGAAATTGAAATCACCAACAATAGATTTTCTGGTAGTTTGCCGGATGAAATCTGCAAGGGAAGGAAGCTTGAATATCTTCTTGTTGGTAATAATAAACTAACAGGTGGAATTCCAAAGAGCTTGTACAACTGCTCGAGCTTGATCCGAGTACGTTTTGACGGAAACCAGATTACCGGAGATGTTTCTGAGAGCTCCGGTGTCTACCCGCACCTGAATTACATCAATCTCAACGATAACCAGGTTTACGGGGAAATCTCAGACAATTGGAGTAAGTGCAAAAACTTAACCACTATACAGATGGGAGGGAATCGAATCCGAGGTAACATCCCTCCTTCCCTTGGAAAGTCGATTCAGTTGGAAAATATTAATCTTTCTTCCAATGATTTGGTTGGAGAGATACCGAAAGAACTTGGAAGGTTAACTCGCATGGGGAAGCTTGTTTTAAGCAATAATCAACTTTCTGGTGTCCTGCCACAAGATCTAGGATCACTAGGTAAACTCTTGTATCTTGATATGTCTATGAATATGTTGAAGGGGTCCATTCCATCTTCCCTGGAGCATTGCTCAAAACTCGATTTCTTAAACTTCAGTAACAATGGATTCACTGGAGAAATCCCAGTCCAATTCGGTAGATTGGTTCAGTTGTCTGTTCTTGATTTGAGTTATAATTCTTTCATCAAAGAGATACCTTCTGGGCTCTCGAGTATGAGTAGCTTGGAGACGCTAAATCTCTCTTAACAACTTGTCGGGTTCTATTCCAGAGAGTTTTGAATCAATGAATGCATTGTGGAAAATTGACCTTTCTTATAATCACTTACGAGGTCCCCTTCCCGAAAGCAAATGCGTTATTAATCTCACAATAGAAGTATTGCAAGGGAACGAAGATTTATGCGGAAATGTTAGGGGATTGAGACAATGTGCAACTGAAAGCAGTACGCCAAATCGGAAACACTTACTTGCATTAGTGATTTCCCTTTCACTTCTTGGGGCTTTTCTACTTGGCTGTCTGATGGCAATATTCATTTTCTATATATGGAGATCGAAGAAGCTGCCATCGACACATCTCGTGAACGAACATAAACAGGATAAAAAATTCTTTTCAATTTTGACTTTCAACGAAAAAGAGACCTATGACGAAATCCTAATCCAAAGGAAAGGGTTCAATGACGAATATTGCATCGGAAAGGAGGATTTGGAAGTGTGTACAGAGTGAAATTGTCATCAGGTGAGATAGTTGCTGTAAAGAGACTTCGCTCGTCTTCTGACGTGACGAAACACAATGTTTTCCTTAATGAGATTACAACATTAACAAGAATACGACATAGAAACATTGTCAAACTACTTGGCTACTGTTCGCATGCTCAAATCTCATTTCTGATTTATAAGTATCTCGAAGGGGGTAGTTTAGCAGCTATTTTGTGTGATAGAGCTGCAGAAAATTTGGATTGGACGAAGAGGCTGAACATTATCAAAGGTGTGGCATACGCATTATCCTATATGCATCATGATTGTTTACCAGCCATCATTCATTGTGACATATCAAGCAAAAATATTTTGCTTGATTCTGAGTACGAGGCTTGTGTTTCTGATTTTGGTACGTCCAAAATTTTGAAACCAAATTCTTCAAATTGGAGTAACATTGGCGGAACAGTTGGATACCTTGCACCAGGTGATTTAAATTTTGGTCGTTCATAATCGCACAATTTCACGTCATTTCCTTAATTTGAACAAAAATCATCTTGTAATACTTTTTTTTAGAAATCGCATACACAATGAAGGTAACAGAAAAGTGTGACGTTTATAGTTTCGACATCGATACATCAAAGAAAGAGGTCAACCTCACAGATTTGTTGGATCATCGTCTTCTCGTTCCACTCCCGAAAATCAAAGTAGCTATAACGTCAATATTGATGCTGGCATATAAATGCATTAATTCGAACCCTGACATAAGGCCTACAATGTACGAAGTTTCGCAAAACATTGTGTGTATTATCTCCGACATGTATAAGAGGGATGATGTTGTGTAGAGTCATCATTTTCATATGGTGTTTGTGATGGTTGGGTTGTATTTCATTATCGTTAAATAAAAACTTGCATAAGTAACGTATTTCCTAATGATTTTAAATGTATGATTGAAGATACCCGTATTTTACCCATGTTTCTTGTGGCAATTACTTTCCTTATGCATTGCTATACTTCCTCTCACAAAATTTTTAAATTATTAGCTAACCTTATTTTTTTTTGGAAAATCACCAGAATGAACATTTTGACTCTGCTCATTGACTTTTAGTCACACGAAAATAAAACACATCGAAAAACAATCAATCATATATCACAACTTAGCCGACTAAGGTAGCTTTACTTTGCCCGTGATAGAAAAAGTGAAAAAGTACAATGTGTCAACAATCAACCAATTAGACCTTAACACTGGTCCAAGCCGACGCTTCCCCTAACGGCTAAAACATAGCGGTTATATAATTCAACAAAACAAATTCCACCACGTAGCCTACCGACACGACTTCCTCCCGACTAGATTTGATTAGTCGACGGCTTAATGCAACGTTTTAGCCGGCTCCATTTATCATTATTAGTCGGCTTAACCCGAACCAAATACTTTTTAGGCGATTTTAATTTCCTATTAACGGCTATAAAGTTGCTGACTTTCATATTACCGGCTAAATCTCATACGGCCCATGCACTTGACCTTTTAACGGCTGTCACGTGGATCTTAGTTGGCTTTGTTAGACACGGTCATTATTCAATTATTCGTTGCCTATATTGTAATTTACTTATTCTATCAGTATGTATGTGTAAAATGGTTGTATATTTATACATATGTTGCCCTCTCATTTGAGGCAAGCCAATCATTCCATAATCTCATCTTCCGTTTCTCCTTCCCCTCCTCCGGCCAACCTTCTGTTTTCTGTTTTCCATCAGCGTGTCTTCTTCTTCTGATGCTTCCCTGTCCATGAACACGGTGGTCCACATGATCACCATTAAACTAACCCAATCGAATTACCTTCTATGGAGGAACCAAATGTTCCCTCTCCTATCTTTTCAAAACCTCTTATCGCACGTTGATGGATCTTCTGTTATCCCTCCGACGGTACTTACTTCCGGAGATAAAACCACACCAAATCCTCTCCATAACCTCTGGATCACCTCTGATCAGAAGGCTGCTATTATCCTAAATGCCTCACTCTCCGAGGAAGCAGTTGCGGAAACCCTCGGACTCTTAGCTGCAAGAGAGATTTGGATCGTCCTTGAAACTGCCTAGAGCAACAGGTCTATTGAACGTGTTCATAACCTTCGGGACCAACTTCGAACCACTGTTAAAGGATCGAATTCCGTTGCTGAATTTGGCCGGAGATTCAAACTCATGTGTGACCGATATCGGCCGTCGGACAACCCGTTGATAAAACCGACAAGCTCCATTGGTTTCTTTGTGGGCTTGGTGCTTCGTTTGAGACCTTCTCCACTACTACTTGTGTAATCAAGCCTCCACCTGCGCTTCGTGATCTACTGGTTCAGGCTGAAAATTATGAAATGTTCCTTCGTTCTATTCATGGAAACCAAACTCCCACAATAGCCTTTACAGCAAGCAATCCTCGGTACCCTAACAACCATCCTGGTCGTAGTAGTAGATTCAACCGTGGCAGCTTCTCTGGTGGTCGTGGCCGGGGACGCCGACCACCGCATTGCCAATTATGTCGTACCGGTTGCCATTATGCTACTGCATGTCCCAATCTAGCCACCTTTTCTTCACAATCAGTCACACCCGATAACGACTTGGCGACATCTACAGATCATGCCCAATGCCATGTCACTTCCTCGAGTCCGGATTGGTTTGTAGATTCTGGAGCCACTGATCAAATGTCGACATCTAAAGATCATGTTCACAAAGCCTCTCCCTATACGGGAAAAACCAAAGTTACTTTCAGGAATAGTAAATCTCTTCCCGTCTCACACATTGGGCACACTACGGTTGCTAATCATATTCGTCTAAAGGATGTTTTGGTGGTACCTAACCTCATGAAAAATATATTATCAATTAGTAAACTAACATCTGATGATCATTTGGATGTGTTATTTTCCCATCCTCATTTTTATATTAAGGATCGAAGCACGAAGCAGGTTCTCGTCCAAGGTCGTTGTGAGGATGGCCTATACGTATTGCATACCATAAGCACATTTTGCAAATTCTAGTACTTCTCAAAAGGCATCATTTGAACTTTGGCACTTACGATTGGGACATGTGTCCTTTGACACCATTTTACTTTTAAATAAAATAAAGTGCTTATCGGCTACTTCACTCCTACCTAAACCAATTATATGTTCTTCATGTGAGTTATCCAAAGGCCATCGGTTATCGTTTGATCTTATTGAATAACGTGCTCTTGAACCATTAGACTTGACTCATTGTGATTTGCGGGGCCCGTCACCGGTTACATGTATTGACAACTATAGATACTATGTCATCTTTGTTGACGATTATTCTCGGTTTACATGGTTCCACCCAGTTAAACCAAATCTTGGTTTTATGCAATACTATCGGTTTTTGTAACCCAATTCTCGAGAAAGATTAAAGTATTTCAAAACGACGGGGTACGGAGTTTGTAAATCAAAATGTTAAAACTCTATTGGACTCGAATGACACTTTTCATTGTCTTTCTTGTCCATATACCCCCTAACAAAACAGACGAGTAGAACGGAAACACTGACATATTGTTGAAACAGGTTTATTTATGCTATTTAATGGCCAAGTTCCTCCTACATAATGGGTGGAAGCGTTTAGCACGACCGTCTATACTATTAACCGACTTCCTACAAGACTCTTGGGTGGCAAGTCTCCCTTTGAACTACTTTACTCACGAAAGCCGATTTACAACAATTTTCATGCATTTGCATGTCGTGTTTATCCATATACTCGGGACTACTCGAACAATAAATTATCACCTCGCAACATTTCGTGTATTTTTATTGGATATTGTTCTCAATATAAAGAATATAAATGCCTTGATCTCACCTCCTCTCATATTTATATCACTCGGCATGCCCGGTTTGATGAGTCATTATTCCCATTTAAAAGTGACAGACCTTCAACTCACATCAACATGCTACCCTAAAGAACGTTCTTGGAATATTGCATGCTAAACCGCATCCCCACCCAACATCCTCACCATCACCTGCAACTCCACCCCAACCAAAACCTACCATCCTCACCTGCTGTGACTTCTCAGACCAATTTTCTAGCCCTGATCATACTACAAACTATTCCCATTCTGCCGCCTATGCCAAGCCATCCTATGGTCACTTGAGCCAAAGCTGGTATTTTCAAACCAAGACACCAAGCTAACCATGCTCACACCCATTCCCATGGTCTTTGCTCAGCCTTGTTTGCTAACTCAGAAACTAAGGGTTTCAATACTACAGCACGACATCCTCATTGGTTGGATGCCATGGACAAAGAGTTGTAGGGGCCAAATGGTTGTTTCAAACCAAATATCGGTCGGATGGCACTATTAATCATCACAAGGCCCGTCTCGTGGCACAAGGATTCAGCCAAATACAGGGACTCGATTTCTCTCACATATTTAGCCCGGTAGTAAAGGCCTCCACTATTCAGGTAGTATTGTCTCTCGCTGTTACTAATAGTTGGAATTTACATCAATTAGAAGTAAATAACGCCTTCTTGCATGGCCACTTGACTGATCTTTTCTACATGGAGCAACCACCCGGGTTTATTGACCCGTATTTTCCTGACCACATTTGTCGGCTAAATAAAGCCCTTTATGGACTTAAACAGGCACCACGCACCTGGTTTCATCGCCTTAGCACCTTTTTACTTGACAATGGATTTACATGTAGCCGAGCCGATTGATCTCTATTTGTGTTCACACAAGATACCTGCATTATTACTTATTAGTCTAAGTTGATGACTTGAGGTAGCATTTGGTACGCAGGAATGGAAGGTGGAATGGAATGGAAGGTGGAATGGAATGGAATGGGCGATTACAAGGGAATGAAAAATATGGTGTTTGGTTAGACGATTGAATGGAATCATCCATTCCAAAAGGAATTCCATTCCCTCTAAATCCATCAAATTCATTCCATCCACCCCATTGTTTTTTTAATTTCATCCCTTCTTTCACCCTTCATCACCACCACACCCTCCTACCACCTCCCACCACCGCCTCTACCACCCGCCACCACCACCGCCGCTGCCTCCACCACCCACCGCACTCTCTCCCCTCCACCACCATCGCCACCCACCGCCACCACCACCGCCACCACCCACCGCTACCTCCCACCATCGCCACCTCTCACCACTACCACCCACCACCACCACCACTTCCTACCACCGCCACTGCCACCTTCACCCATAACCACCCACCACCAAAGCCATCACCCATCGTCACTCACCACCACCCAATACCGCCACCCACCACCGCCACTCACCACCGATTTTATTCCTTCGTCTTTTCTAGCCTACCAAGCAACATTAAGTAATGATTTATTCCATTCTCTCATGGTAACCAAACAAGACAATGGAATAAAATGGTCCATTTCATTCCTTTGTCCATTCAATTACCTTGTTCATTCCATTCCTTCATTCATTCCATTACCGCATACCAAACAGACCCAGTTTAAAAGGAAATCAAGACGGGATTATGACTGTCATTATTCGCCAATTACACAATGAATTTGCCATCAAGGATTTGGGTAGTCTAAACTACTTTCTTGGACTTGAAGTCACATACACCAAAGATGGCTTATTCCTAAGTCAGTCAAAATATGCTCGTGACATCCTCGAAAGGGCTGATATTCTTGACTCCAAACATGTCCACACGCCGTTAGCTCCCAACGAGTCTTTCAGTTTGCTCGGAGTACCTTACAAAGATCCAACTACATACAGATCCTTTGTCAGTGCCTTACAGTACCTAACCATCACCCGTGCTGACATTTCCTATGTTGTGAACTAAGTTAGTCAGTTCCTACAACACCCCCACTACCCACCATTTTTAGAATGTCTAACGCATTCTTCGCTACGTTAAGGGTACTATTGCTTTTGGGTTCACGTTCTCCGGACCGCCCTGTACCTCCATCCTTGGGTACTCTGACGCCGACCGGGCCCGATGTATTGACACTAGACCATCCAACAATAGCTAGTCCATTTTCTTGAGCTGTATTCTCGTTTCTTGGAGTGCAAAGAAACAACCGACTGTTTTCCGCTCAAGCTGCGAATCTGAATATTGTGCTATGGCTAACACTGCTGCCGAGATTATTTGGATAACCCACCTACTTCGTGAACTTCATTCCTTGCCCCTAATCGACAACGTTATTATGTGATAACAAAATTGCATTATTTCTCACACAAAACCCGGTATATCATAAGCGGGCGAAACATATTGACTTGGATTATCATTTTCTACGGGAACTCGTTCTATCCGAGAAACTTCATGTAAAATGTATACCTACCAAACTTCAGGTTGCGGACATTTTTACAAAAAGTGTCTCTCGTCCTCTTTTTGAGTTCTTTCGTGCGAAGGTCGGCCTCGGTCCGCCACCCCTTAGCATGAAGGGGGATGTTAGACACCATTAGTCATTATTCAGTTATTTGTTGCCTATATTGGAATTTACTTATCTATCAGTATGTATGTGTAAAATGGTTGTATATTTATACATGTGCTGTCCTCTCATTTGAGGCAAGCCAATCATTCCATAATCATACGCTTACTTGAAGCAGGCTCCGTTAGAGTCACCTACCAATCCTTTAAATTTTGCAATTTTTCATTAAAACGCATCTTTATTTATTTCTCAATCCAATCATTTGGAATCTATCTTTCTACCCTACCAATCGTTTTTCAAATTAACCACTGTTGGGATCAATACTAGCTCCTATCTTTCGATTTGATGTAAGTAGACTAATTAAGTTAAGCAGCAGAAAGATAATCAGATCAATATGAACAATGATTCAGAAAACAAATCATCACATAACTGATTAATGGATAAACGATTACAATGCACATGCTCCCCCTAGAATCAATCTCTCATACTTCCAATTACAATGAACGCTCAATATCGATTAGACAAGGATGTTCATACACACCTAATTATAAGATACACAGAATTAAGAAAATATAACAAAATTGTAAACATTCATAGCTGAGGTAAAGATGAGAGAGAAGGAATTGTATCAAGTTCCAGTTGTAAATGAATTTTCGTGAGTATTTTCTGAAGATGATTGAACAATGTTATTATAACAATTAATGTTTGTAATAATATAACGGTTTGTAGTTATTTGTATTTGTGACAACATTTTACGGTTTTATACAATTCTAAATTCCTCTTTTTTAGCCCTTTTTACGACGACATGTCGTCGCGAATGGGCAAAATATTACTTTATTTTTAAATTTTAACAAAAAATAAAACTTTATTGCGATGACATGTTGTCGTAATAGGTTTTTAATTTTTTTTTATCATTAAATTTAAAGAAAAAATAACATCTATTGCGACGACATGTCTTCGCAAAATGGTTGAATATTTTTAATCTACATTTGTTTTTAAAAAGAAAAAAAGATTTATTGTTAGCCCTTTTGCGACGACATGTTGTCGTAAAAGTCCTATCTAGGCCGACGACTCTTTCCCGGCGACGTTTTAGAGCTTTAGCATCGGATCTAACCCGACGAGACATTTAGCGATGACATGTCGATGCAAAAGGTCGTCGTAACAGATCAAAATTCTTCTAGTGGCAAATTAACAATCCCACACGATCCTCATCCAATCATTTTGCCATGATCCCATTTGACTAGCATAAAGATGTCAATAGCTCGCCATTTCCAACAATTTTTTTTGTTATTCGTCCTAATGGACCATTCATGGAGTAGATGTACCAAAAGACTATATCTTTTACTTAAATGACACATCTTTTAATCACGTATATATGTTATACTCTTATGTAACTCTAATGTCCTTTTGAAATTTATGCCAACCACTACAAGAAATAACGGAATTGGCGGTGATGGTATTAGGGGCGACACCAGCCTTTAGTGGCTACACATATAACCATAAGTAAATTAACCTTATCTGACTTGGGAAAGGTTAAACCCTACACTACTATAAAATATACCTTCAATGACACGCGAACTATGACGCGCAACGTGTGTCATCGTTTTAGTCTCATCCTAGCAAAACTGGGCTTTAATGACACGCGATCTATGGCACGCAAAAATGTATGTCATCTTTTAATGTCATATTAAAAAAAACACCGAGTACACTTTTTCAAAACCCGTGTCATCTGCAAACTGTCGTTTTTCTAATTTTACATATCTCGCTCGTAAATGCACGCTCCTTTCTAGAAACCCTAGAACACCATCTGGCGATTTCCTCTCAGAACCCTAGGCGATTTCTGAGTAAAAGGAGGCGGTTCCCGAGCATAGCACCAGAGGGAAAAAGGTAGGTTGTGTTTAGAGCATAACACCAGAGGGCGAGCAAGCTTCCAACTCCACCTGAGCAAGCGACGCGAGTGTTGCAGGGATTTGAAGGAACTTGACGGCGATTCAAACACTCCTCCGCTCACATTCAGGTATTCTCTGTTGTTTTCTTTGATTTAGGGTTTATTTCTGGTGTTAGAGCTTTTGACATTAATTGATTTTGAGGCTCAATGATATGGTGTGTTGTCTCATTTGATGAAACAAATTGCGGTCACTAGGTGTTTGACGAAATGTTACAAAGAAAATTATGTTTAGAAAATGATATTAAACTTGACAACGATTCAAACACTCCTCTGCTCACAATCATGTATTCTCTATTGTTTTCTTTGATTTAGGGTTTATTTCTGGTGTTAGGGATTTTGACATTTGTAACGAACCAATTTTTTGGTTTGTCCTATAATATATTATTTATATTGTAGGGGTTGTATTTAAATAAAAGAAATTTGTAGGGTCATATTTATAAGGTGTAATTACCTAGTTTTAGAAAAAGGAGTTAAATAAGAGTGTGCAGGGATTGATCTTGTATTTAGCTCAAAACTGATTTTGTTGGTGGGGATTAAAGTTACGACACACACAAGGTGTGTGTGTGTCTCAAAAATGATCAGAGAGCAAATGGAGAAGAACCTAATCACGAAATTGATGAATTGCATGTGAAATCAGTTGGATTTGGTGCATTCCTCATCTTACAAACATCAAAGTAAGCATCCATTCTTCTCTAAATCACAATTTAGAGTGTTCTTGGTGGGTTTTGGTAGAAAACCCAAATTGGGTCAATGGGTGTGGAGATTTTGGTTTATTGTTGGTTATAAACCTTAATCAAGTGTTGTAAATGGTGGAGAATCCCGATTAACATGATTCTAGCATTCAATTTGATGATTTCAAAATTAGGGTTCTTGAGGTGAAAATTGGGGGTTTTCAAATTGATAAAGTTAAATGATGAATTCAGTATGGATAAGTGTTTATGATGTAATATAAAGACACCTTCAAGCTTAAAACTCAATTGAATTGTCAAATCATGAATTGATGAAATTTTAGAAATTTGATGAAAACCTTAACGGGTCAAAATGGGTAGAATTGGATTAACAATGGTTAAAAGCTTGTATGGGGCTTAGTAACTAAGATTGGATGTTATATAAGATCATAAGATCTTTGGTGGGAGTTAAACTTCAATTGGTGAATGTATTGGGGTAAATTAGAATAATAAACACGTGGATTGTTTAGGTGATCATGACATTAAAGTTGGTAGCTTTGAAGACGGAATGGAATCTTCATTGTCAAAGGTAACTGTTTTTCACTTACTTAGTAAGAGATAAGTAGTTTATATGTAAGTAGATGATGTGGTAAATTGTATTTACATGTTGTATGTTGATTTTGATATATGTGATAAATGGTCAAAGTAAGGTGTGAATATGGTAGGATTGTTGTAGTTAACATAATGAGGAAATTAGTTAAACTAAAGAATGACTCTTGGTAAAAGTGATGTAATTGAACTATGTGGGATATAGTCAAACTAAACTTTTACCATTATGGATAATGGTGAAATAAGAGTAATTAGACTATGTGATTAATAGTCAAACTTGAATATTCAAATATGGTAAAAAGATGTAATTAGACTATTTGGTTAATAGTCAAACTTGAATGGCAAATGTGGTAAATAAATGTAATTAGACTATGTGATTAATAGTCAAACTTGAATGTGCAAAAGTCAAGTAAAGTGTAACTTGACTAAGGTTATTGGTCAAACTAATGTATGACATATGGTTAAATGGTGTAAATGAATCAATGTGGTCAAGAGTCAAGTAAAGTGTAGAATTTGGTAATATTATACTAAAATTGACCTAATATGGTAAAAGTCATCCGTTAGTAGTAAAATGTTAAATTGATTGATTTAATGAATTGTGGATACTTCATGGAGGTGTTTACGTGAAGTCATGTATTTCACGGATGGAAGTGAGGTAAAATACTTCACAGATGGCATGAAGTTAAATACTTCATGAGTTTACATGGAGTCAAATACTCCATTAAGAAACCGAGAGGTGGATCTCTCGCTAGACATGTGGATATGTCAAGTTAAACAAATGTTAAAACATAAGTCATATATGGATTATTAAGTGTCTTAAATTGTAGGTCAATGTGTGCCTAAACTAATGAAAGGGTGGGATTAGACGTTAAACTCTTAACGAGTGGGAAACGGGTTGTGGTACTCGAGTTAGAGAATCAAAAACTAACAATTATATGGTAATACATGTGGGTGATCATATTTGTAGTTTAAACATGAGTTTATGATGGTTAATGGATTAAATATGCAATCGGGTCGGTTGACGGGGGGTTGCATAGGTCGAAAATAAAAAAATTGGGCACGTTTGACCTGATGCCAGCGTACCATATGCCCGGGCAGAGTACCATACGCCCATAGCGTATGATACGCCCAAAACAGTCTGATTGGCGTTGGGAATTTCGGGTTTTCGGGGTTTTGGCCTGTCGTTGTTCTAGGGACATGTGGGAGGTCCCTAGGGCTATTTATCTTTACTAACCATGTTCAAATTGATGTTTTGAATGTAGGAAAAGCTCCGGAGTGATCTCAGGTCTCGCATCGTGTCGATTGGATTCTCATAGACTGTTTGGATGATTGTTTTTGTTTAACCTTCTCGTGGAGAGTCTTTACAAACTTTTGGGTGGTTTTAAAAGTTGTGGATAACTTGTGGATTGTTATTTTTGTAGACTCCTTTGTGGTTTTTGAGGAGTCTAACCCATGTTTGTAAAACTTAAAAGTGATGATACGTTAAATGTTGTATTGGGACCTAACTTCCGCATGTTTTTAAAAGTTTAAATCGGATTGAAATTTTGGGTGTTACACCATTAATTGATTTGAGGCTCAATGACTTGGTGTGTTGTCTCATTTGATGAAACAAATTGCAGGCACCAGGTGTTTGACGAAATGTCACAAAGAAAATTATGTTTAGAAAATGAGATTTAACTAGAGACCTTATTGCATGATTTTGCTTTTAAGTTGCTAGTTATGGTTTTAATAGAGGATGTGCTTTTGAAAGAGTTGAAAAGTTTGTGTGACCCGCTGAAACATAAATTTTATGAACTAAATTTGGAACAAAATATTTTATATTAAGGGTTTTTAACACAGACATGCTTTTGTACATGTGTTTGAACGGTCCGTGTGACCCGTCTCAATATCCTTTAGTGTTTGGACATGATAAGAAAATTCATAATCAGATGCAGGTTACCAGTTTGTTAGAAACTGTTACGGTTTGTTATCACTTTGAAATTTGTTGGTATTAAAATCGTCGAATGCTGAACATGGTCTGTTTATTGATCATTATTCATAGGGGGGTCATGGTAATTATACATTATGTTGATTGGTTGTTGAAGCAGGCAATTTCAACATCTTACCTGTATATTTAAACCGGGTTGATTTTCGGGTTATTTTAAGTTAAAACTAAGTTTGATTTTGAACTATAACTATTGGGTCAGTTTGGTTCGATGTTCATAGATTCGAATTCGATTATAAAACTGAACCAATATGAATTTTTTTGGAAACTGAACTGGTTGGTTGAATTTGGCTCCCTTTAATTTCTAGATTTTTAGTTCTAAATTTTTTTTTATTATTTTGCTGCAGGTTGTGTATTTTTTTTTTGGAAATCAGTGTTCACATGTCATAATGTTAAATCTGGACCATTGGTTTCTGGAGCTGCATAATGTCTCCTTGTAGCATGATATTGCTCAATAAAGTTGTTCTTTCAAGTTATGCTTTTAATGCTGGAAACACAATATTCCATGTTTTAATGCAATTGTTTTACTTGATTTCTGATACAGAGCATGGAGAAACTAATGAACATGTCAACTACCACTTTGGACTTGGGAGACATCACTTCAAGCATGATTGAGCAAACAGTAAGATCTATGAATCAAATCCTTATGTTTTCAACATTAAATAAACTTTTGTTACCAACCAACGTGTATTCTTATGTGTCATTTGATTTGTTTCATGTTATAAGTCTATAAATGCATATCAGGCGCACTCAAGGCGCATAGGCACCGCCTCAGGCCTAGGCGCTAGGCAAAAAAAAAACAAGGGAGGCTGGTAGGACTTATATTATTTTAATAGAATATTTTCAAGAGTTTAATAGAATCTTTATGAATGTTGTTGATGAATAGGAAATGAAGAAGTTGAGGACAACTATGATATCCTAAGGGAAGCTGTGATGGAGCACTGGACTACACTGAAACTATACTACAGAGCTGTAAGCAAGATTTTTGGTCTTTTATTTGCAGTTTTGAGTTGTTGTGTACTTACTACGTGTTCTCATATGTGACAGGCTGCTGATGAATATGTCAAAGGTAACATTGAGCTTTCAGATAAGCTCGTTAAAGAGGTAGCAAGTCCGGTTTTCGAATTTTTGTTTTCTGCATTCCCGTTAAATGATCTCTTTATCGCTTTCTTTTCTCACTTTAGTTTGTGAGTCTTTATTTGGTTGAAATATGTTTGACCATGCAGGGACACTTCTATATGGCTAAGGCTCGAGAGGCAAGCGAAAAATCTAGCAAAATACTCACTCAAACCAGGTTTGTTATTAAGATACTTATTCATCAAAATAGTACAAAAGTTAAAACTGCTTTTATATTGATCGCAGAAATGATGGGGAAGCGATTTCCATCAATTTAAATGACCATGATCCAAAGGAAGCTGTTCGTCTTTTGAAAACTCAATTAAAATCTATGTCCGGCATACCATGCAAAATACCAATTGCATTTTCTAATCTTTTTTGTTATTTCAGAAAGCTTAACTGGTGCGAGTCATCTCTGTTTGGTCGTATTTTGCAGCCATTCATTATCTGAAAGTCATGGTTGGAGCCAATGATGATAAAAACAAACCAAACGCTCGTAAACGTATGGTAACAATCATTTTCCCCACATATGCGTGTGTGTATATATTTCATTATTTATCAAGTCGTTTCACAATTTCATTTTTGCAAGTCTTTTATAAGATGGGACTTGCATAATGAAGATTAAAAATGGGTTAAAAATAGTCACATTATGTTTTATATATCATCATAATCTGTTAGGCATGGAATGTTGATATCTTGATGTAAGTATAAAAGATGAAGCTTACAAAATGAAAGAAAAATGCAGAACAGATCTGTAGATAGTTTTTATATATCATGTTGTCAATCAGGCATGAAATGAAAATGCCATTTAGGTCTCATTTACTTGATGTGAATTTAAACGACTGGAGCTACTTTTGTAAGAAAAAAAAATGGAGAGTAAATGTGAATAGGGATTTGTTCTTATATGTTTCTCAATTTTCTACATGCGGATAAGTAAACTACTACAAACGGATGCAATTACTTGGACTGAAGAACAAGACGGCCAAGTAATGTCTGTTGAGATTGATGTCTATCAGCGTTTCGATTTTTTAATGATAGACTTTTGTATCAAACTTCATTTTTCGGTGAAACTTTGTAATACATTACGTTGAATTTGTAATCGACTTTTGTTACATTTAAATGAAATTGATTGTTTTGTCATGTGTGTTTTATTTTGTATTATGAAATGTTTATTACTATTTTATGATATTAATGTGGAAAACTGGAAATTAGTAATTCTATAAAAAAATATTTTTTTTAAACAGCTTTAACTATGACACACATTTATGACAAAAAATGTGTGTCATAAATAGATGACACACAAAATGCGGGTCATCTTCATTCTTGACGGGGCCTTCCTTGACACGCATTGCGTGTCGTAAATGTGTGTCATACACAGATTACACACAAAATGCGTGCTATCTCCATTCTTAACAGGGCTATCATTGACACGCTTCCGTGTGTCATCTACCCCTTTTATGACACGCAAGGTACGGCCACTATGAGCTTATAGTCATGCCTTTTGAATTAACCAACGCACCCGTGGTGTTCATGGACCTCATGAACCGTGTGTGTAAGCCATACCTTGATCAATTTGTCATCGTTTTCACCGATGACATCCTCATTTATTCAAAGAATAAGGAGGAACATGAGGAACATCTACGTTTGTTTCTGGAATTACTAAAGAAGGAGCAGTTGTATGTTAAGTTTTCCAAGCGTAAATTCTGGATTCGGGAAGTTCAATTTTTAAGACATGTGGTTAATGAGAAGGGAATACATGTCGATCCATCCAAGATTGAAGCCATCAAGAATTGGGCAGCACCGACGACTCCGACAGAGGTGCGATAATTTCTGGGATTGGTTGGCTACTACCGTCAATTCATCAAAGAAATCTCGAAGACCGCTTAACCTCTCACTACTCTAACTCAAAAAGGGTAAACCCTAACCGGAGGGAAACTCATGAGTCTGCATTTCAACTGTTGAAACGAAAACTCTGTAGTGCACCTATCCTATCTCTTCCTGAAGAAATGGATGATTTCATAGTGTATTGCAGTGCCTCTATTCAAGGTCTTGGTTGTGTGTTGATGCAACGCGAAAAGGTTATCGCGTACGCTTCCCGACAACTGAAAGTTTATGAGAAAAACTACACTACCCATGAATTGGAATTGGGAGTTGTAGAGTTTGCGTAGAAAATCTGGAGACATTACTTGGACGGTACAGGTGCATCATTTACACCGATCACAAGAGTCTTCAGCACATAATCGAACAGAAGAAATTGAACATCCGACAACGCCGTTGGATCGAACTTTTGAACGACTATGACGGTGCTATCAAGTATCATCCGGGCAAGGCTAACGTAGTAGCCAATGCCCTAAGCCGGAAAGAAACTAAACCCAGACAAGTTCAGGGATTTCAACTCACTATCCATCCTGGACTACCCGATTAGATCCGTCTCAACTTGAAACCCTACAAGAGGAAAATCTACCGTTGGAAGCCACTCGTGCTATGGAGAACCAACTCGAAGTTAAATCGGACGGTTTTCACTACTTCACGGAACGAATATAGGTTCCAAAGTATGGGAACGTAAGGGGACTTGTAATGGATGAATTTCACAAATCTCGCTATTCTATTCATCCTGGTTCCAATAAGATGTATCATGACCTAAAGGTTCTATATTGGTGGCGAAACATGAAGGCTGATATAACCACCTATGTAAGCAAGTGCCTGACCTGCGCAAAGGTCAAAGTGGAATATCAAAAGCCTTCTGGTCTACTTCAGCAACCAAAGATCCCCATGTAGAAATGGAAGCAAATATCTATGGATTTTATCACAAAATTGCCCCAAACTCCTACCGGATGTGATACCATTTGTGTAATCGTCGATCGTTTAACAAAATCCGCTCATTTCTTAGTAATCAAAGATACAGACAAAATGGAGATGCTTACTCGTATTTATTTGAAAGAAGTAGTCTCTCGGCATGGGGTGCCAATCTCTATCATTTCGGATCGTGACGTAAGATTCACCTCACGTTTCTTGCAATCGTTATATAAAGCTTTAGGCACGCATTTAGATACGAGCACAGCACACCATCATCAGACAGATGGCAAGACTGAGCATACTACCTAGAGGACATGCTGCGAGCTTGTGTGATGAATTTCGGTAACACTTGGGAGTCTCACCTGCCTTTGGTGGAGTTCTCCTACAATAACAGTTAGCACACTAGCATCAAAGCAGCACCTTTCGAGGCATTATATGGACGGAAATGGCGCTCTCCTATTTGTTGGGCCGGGGTTGGGGATAGTCAACTTACGGGTCCTGAACTTGTACTTGAAACCTCTGAAAAGATAGTTCAAATTAGAGATCGTATGGCAGCAGCTCGTGATTGTAAAAAGAGCTATGCTGATAAGTGTCCGAAACCGTTAGAGTTTCAAGTAGACGACATGGTCTTGTTAAAGGTCTCGCATTAGAAAGGTGTAATTCATTTCGGGAAACGAGGCAAACTAAACCCTCGTTATGTTCAACCGTTCAAGATAGTGAAAAGAATTAGCCCAATGACATATATACTGGACCTACCCGAAGGACTTAGTGGTGTACACAACGTCTGTCACGTCTCAAACTTGAAGAAATGTCTACCAGACGAGACACTCGTTGTTCCTATTGAGGAACTGCAAATCAATGAACAATTGCGTTTCATTGATGAACAAGTAGAAATCATGGATAGGGAAGTCAAAACGCTCAAACGCAGTACAGTACCTATTGTTAGAATTCGTTGGAACTCGAAACGCGGACCGGAATTCACGTGGGAGCGTGAGGATCAGATGATGCGCAAGTATCCTGATCTGTTCAAGCACTCGACGTCAAACTCTTAAGGTACTATTCTAATTTTTGAGATGAAAAGTCTTTCAACTAGGGGATGATGTGACATCCGGCTATTTAGGGTTAATCCCGTTAGAAAATCCAGTTAAATATCCAGTTAAAATACTAACCTATTTAACCTCACCACAAATCCCAGGGACTGTTTTGTCATTATCTAAACTTAAAACTACAAGGATTTATCATGTAATAACCCAAAAACATTCTGTTGACCTTGTAAAGACAAAATCAAGAGGTTTATGCCATGTTGACTTTCGAAAGTCAAACCCTCCTTGTTCTTAATCCAAATTCGCAAATGATAACCAAAATTCGTTCGATTTCCTAACCGAAATGGATGTAAATATCAGTTGCGACATCATTGAATCAATTAACACAATCAATATGTGCGAATTAATCCCATTTATCACCTAAAACCCGTAACCGTCGACTCCCTCATCGAATTCTATCTAACTCTACCAATTCGCTTGTCATTATACAATCAAACCCTCTACACACAATAAACGAACCCCACTGAAGCTTTTGCACAGTTCAACTTGATCAGAGACGCAGCCGTAGACACCGAGGAGTAACCGTTGAAGCCGCATCTGACGTTTAGTCGTGTACCAGCAATTCGGCATCTATACTGGTAATCAAACACTCTCTCAGTTTCGTTTTAGTCTACTGATTGAAAGCACCATCATATCCAGGGCTTACAACATCGAATTGATTATAATCAAGATCTAGGGTTCATCGCATAGTTGATATAATCGAGCCCTGATCTAGACATGACCCCAATCAAATTAAACTATATTAGTTGTTTCGAAATGTCCTAATTAGTAAAAGCCCCATGATTCCAACTCCGAACATTATCGAATTTAATCAAATCAAATCCATGTTCATAATCTAGGGTTCCGACTTTTCAAACTTAAATTAACGACCCGGAACTTGTTGTTTTTTTTCAATTAAACTTAACCACATACTCGAAATTGGTTGATGAACAAAACCCCTAAGATTCCTTGGTTTATCGCGATCGAATTCAGAGGAATGGGGATGGGATTTGGTTCGACTCACGTAAAGGGGGAAGAACACAAGGTAGTTACCATTAAAACCATTTGAATCTGATACCTGTCGCGATTCTCTAGTGTGCTGGACTGGTTAAGGTGCTGTGCTGATGGGGAGGAGACCCAGGTTCGAGTGTCTCTACCCACATCTTTTTATTTGACCACTTTTTACACTATATTTTTATATAAAAACATTTACTATATTATTATAATGTTATATTAGCACGTTTTGAACCCGGAAAACACCTGAAGGGTCGGGATAGAATTTATAACACCTTTTTGAGTATTATACCTAAATTAAAATAATATAATTTGTTATATTATTCTTTAAATTGTTATTTTGTTCATAAAAATACGCAAATGATTGGTTTATACTAATATTCGGGTTTTGATTTTATAACCCATATTTAAATTCCACTTATAAAATAATATATTTATATTATTTTCAAACCGCAACTTCGAATAAAATAACATACTTATATTATTTTCCTAAATCACTATTTAATGGTCAAAACATACGAATATATTTATTAGATATTATTATTCGTAATTTAAAACGTTCGACACGAAACACATTTATCTTAATTAGTATATTAAAAACCTTTATTCTCGTGGACACGTTCGTATACTCTTTGATCATTAGAGCGTTTTAGGACGTTCAATCTTCCGTGTCATCGTCACAAATTCCATTGTATCCCTAATTGTTATGTGTATAATTCTAGGGCATACATAAGCCGTTGCAGGCTAACACTTGTGATTTCAGTCTCATTCTTGTGTGAATCTACCTACGCATCTCAGGTGAGTTTTCAAGGCCCCTTTTTACTCGTTTTCCTGTTAGGGGAGAAACATGTACACAAACAAACATTTTTTTTACTTGTTTTTCCGTTGAGGGAGAAACATGCACACAGGCAATCATACTTTTACTTGTTTTCCCATTGGGGGAGAAACATGCATACAAACAAACAATATTTTACTTGTTTCCCGTTGGGAAAGAAACATGCATACGAACAGACATTCGTTTACTTGTCTTCCCGCCGAGGAGAGACATACACATGAACGAACATGGATCACATAGTATTTCAATACCACTTGTTTACCTAAGTGCAAACATAACATGCAAAGTCCTTACACACTCGGACTGTTAATATGTGGAGTATAGCGAGGAAATTTGAGTAGTACTATTGGGTTTGACAAACCCCACCCGGGTTAGCCACGCTAACTTGATTGGAGGTCTAACGGGTGTAAATTGTCCTAAACACTTGCCATTGTTAATGTTCGCAATGGCGGAAGGCACCCAAACACAAGTAGTCAGATTCGGTTGTGAACGCTTAGAGTAACTTGTACATTGTATAGCTAGCAATAGGTGTGACTTACGTATGTGGATCCTGCAAACACTTAAAACAGTTTATTCACATGTAAACCTGTGAACTCACCAACCTTGTGTTGACACTTTTTCTTACATGCTTATCAGGTCGCTAAGGCACAGGTTGCATACTTAGGACATGCATAGAGTTATACTATCATTTCATCCTCATGCAAACATTTAAAAACAATTTACTTGTTTTATTAAACTAAACTTGGGTGCACTTGTTTTTTGCATATATTTTCTTATTTAAACGCTTCCGCATTAAATCTGAACGTTTATGATATTTCATTTACGTCCCATATAGTGTCGTTTGATGTAACTAATGACTGAGATCCTCGTTTGTCACGCACCAAACAGTAAAACTCCGTTCGTGGAATTTGGGGGTGTGACAGTGAGGGCCATAGGGGGCCCCGCCCCCTCCGATTTTTCGCTCAATAGTGTTAATTTATACGTATTCGGCCGATTTTTTGCTCAATAGTGTTAATATATGTATTTGGCCAAAAAGTTTATAGTTCTGGCCCCCCATTGATAGGAAAAAAAGCTCGGCCTTTCCTGCATTTTTGTTCAAGCTTCGCCACTACTAAATGGGTCAAGGATGATCCGGTACGAGGGAGCATGAAAAACTAGGGTTTCATGGGGATGTGATGACGAGCAACTGAGACTAAGCATTGTGGGTTTAATTATTTATACATCATTCAACGTACATTAGGACGTAATCTGATCATCTGGTCTTACGTTGACAGGTCGGTTTTAAGCAAGTGTATGATTGTCGAGCAATACCTGGATCTCCACAACCAATGAGTTTCTAATCCCCCTTTGCAATTTTTAATGTTTTGGGGCTATCATACATACTCGTGTTATTATTTTTATTAATCAAACGTATTATGAGATGAGATTAAACTGGAAGTGTTTTATGGGATAAAATGTGATAAAGAAGCTAAGGGTTAATGTGGTGTCCTTAGGTCGTGTGAGCTAAGGGTAGGGAATAATTGGTGTGTGTCGTACTATGGGTTATTCGGAGGAGTCAGGAATGAGTCTAAACGTTGTATGATTATATCTAGGGGAGTGTTATTGTTTGAACAAGGGATACTTAATTAACGAGCCATGATAAATGTTAGTGTGTGTTATATGTTTATGGATATGTGTGCTTGTGTCGTCGTCCTCATGACGCAATGAGTAATGATGTGAAGGACGAGGTCGGGCAGTCACTAGAAGTGATGATGTCTGGGAGGAAGTGTTGAGCTCGGATTATGATGAACACCCTGACGAAGGCAGTTGGGACAAGGTAAGTGTATGTGTGAATGTATATTTAAAGTATTTGCATGCAAGTATTTATTGATTATTTGTGGTGTTGTGATATTATTGGTGTGATATGCACATTGATTTACTGAGGTATTGGAGTGGGGTCATGTTTACGACTAAAGTGTAGAAGCCTTTGTGAGTGTCATTATCAGTGCTAGTCAGGTTAGGGTTCAGGAGTTGGTTGTTGTAACCGGGTTTCAGGTTGGTACACATGGTAAATTGCAAGCAATATAACGGTAAGTTCAGGTAGTTACGGGTTTAGTCTAGGGTGGGTGAACACTTATGGAATATAGTACGATAACGAGGGTTATCAATAAGTCAATAAACAACAAAACTATTTTATGAAGGAAAGTAATATCCTGAGCGGAATTAACTTTTATGGATGACGTGAATGTTTTTATTTAAAATAAACTGTTAGAACACACTCAACATAGCTGAATTTGTATGTACGTAAGATTGTTTTGCAGGTTAGTTTCGGGGGCGATGTATCTTGGCTTGGAAGTGGTGCTACTCGGGTCGGTGTATAAGCATTCGTGAGGTAAGGTTTATAACGATAATGAGTAAAATATATTGAATTATTTTTAACTAAGACTTCCCCTGGTTATTTGATAATAAAATAAGTGTTTTAATAAGAGAATACCAAGTGATGAGACCCAACTATAGGGTGCCTGGTTTGGGGGCTTACATTAGATCATCTAGAACTTTAAACGATAAAGGTATTCTATCTTGGTCTACTTTAGAGAGAAAAGTGGGGAATGGGGTCGACACGTCCTTTTGGAAGGATATTGGTTTGGTGATGAGTCTTTGAGTGTTAGATTTCCTTGACTATTTCGTTTAGATCTGACAAAGATTGCTTGATTAAAGAACAAAAGAGTGACATATGGTGGGAGTGGTCGTGGAGGCGTGCTCTTAGAGGTGGTGCTGAAATGGATCAATTTAATCGATTGATTGAAGAAGTAAATACTATTACTTTGGGGTCTGATCAAGACACATGGTTTTGGGATTTTGATGTAGATGCTTCATTTAGTGTGAAAGATGTTCGAAAATTTATTGACTCCATCACCTGATGGTTTGTGGGTTACTAGATGGAATCGTTTCATCCCTATGAATGTTAATATTCTAGGTTGACGTGTCTTACTGAATCGTCTCCCAAATAGAAATAAATTGGCGGATCATGGGATTGATGTTCCCAGTATTTTATGTCCCAGTTGTGACAGTGCGATTGAGACGTTAGATCATGTTTTTGGTGAGTGTGTTAACGCTCAAAAAGTGTGGGGTTCAATTGTTAAATGGTTAGATTCGTATATGCCTTCATGTTGGTATCCTTGGCATTTGGTTAATTGGGTCGATGCACCGACGAGGATGGAAAAGGAAAAAGAAGTTATGTATGGAATTATTTTGACCGTCTGGTGGGTGATTTGGAGATTTCGTAATGATTCCGTTTTTGCTAATGATGATAGTAGAAAAGGAAGCATATTTGATGAAATTCAAAATTATTTCTATTTGTGGTTTGTAAACACAAATAAAAAGTTGAACATAGTTGGGTGGGTTGGTTACAAAACCCATTTCTTTTTGTGTAATGCTCTTTGTTTCTTTTTTCTGCTAGCGGGTTGCTAGTTGGTTATAATATATTGCACTACATTAACACACACTTTAAGCACTACGACAACACGCTTTATCAAAGTGAATTAACATAATTAAAGCCCTGACCTTCCCAAAATTAATTGCAGCCACAAATTCCAACAAAAAACATTTCCTGGTTTAATCCCCATTTATCTCACGTTAAACTATTATCACTTGTTTTAAACCGTTAACAAACACTTGTACTTGAATCAGCCCAAAAACACTTTAAATAAGACATATAGAACTCACCTAGACCGTATAAAAACCTCACACTCTTTCTAAACGTTCATTTGGAATTTTACGCCCAAACACCACCAAGATCGAGCTTGTTAGTATCATGAACCATTTCAGCTATCCAGGTAGACTTTGATTGTTAGGTAGCAGCCCTTGAATCTCACATCAAAACCCTAAACGAGTTTCACCACCTTTTCTTTCCGTAGAAACACTAACACACTACACCGCTGCTAAAATATTAATACTAATACCCTAAACAGATACCTAATTATTTTAAAAGCAGTAAATATTAATAGTGTTAAAAGAATTAAACAATGTAAAAGGTGTTGAATGGACTAATGGTGTAATTTTTATATAATTACTTTGGAGGTTTAATTACTTTGATTATATTCTGGTGATTGTATTACACTATGTAACAGCCTGTTGGTAATAAAATTTTATGTTGACCTTTCAAAAAAAAGGTGTTTAATGGTAATGAAAATTAGGTATTTTCTTGATTGAAAAAGATTAGGTGAAAGATTGAAAATGATGACGACGTGATATTGACATGACGACACCAAGGACTAAAAAATAGAGTGGGTATATTAAATTTTAGGGAAATTCACCAAAATGATGGTTTGACCAAGATAAAAAATCTAAAATAGTCTTTGAATTTTTTTTACCAAAATGTTCGATAATCACATGCTGTCATTTATCAAAATGGCAAAAATTTGAGGCAAATTGTCGTCATCAACGAAATTTTGGGTGAATTTTCGTCAAATATCAAAAAAATCGTCAAATGATGTTTGAATTTTCGCTAAAAAAATAAAAAATAAAAGAAATTTCGCCATTTTTTAAGCCGGAGAAAAAATATGGAATATTTTCGCCATTTCAATATTAAATTATAATTTAATTTTTAATAAAAAAATATTTTTTTTTTCCGAATTGTATTAAAATATTATTATTTTTTAAAATTTTTAAATTTTCGCCATTTCATATTATATAAACTTTAAATTTTTAAATTTTTTTCATTTAATTTTTTAAATATGAAGTTATCATATTATTTTTAAATTTTAATAAAATAATATGAAGTTATCATATTATTTTTTAAATCTTCGGACTTAATTTTGTGACTATCAAATAATTTTTCTTTAAAAAAAGGAGCACTTTGGTAATTTATGTGAGGTTTAACTTCACCAAATTTAAACCAGTAATCAAACAAAATTCTCTAGGACCAAAAGTTAAAGTGCGGCCACCGATTGAAAAGTTTATACCATTTTCTGGATTATCAGTTAATATTTGAGTTTAAAATATCAAATGAACTAATGATGGTTCACTGTTAAGAGATTCATATCTTAACCAATACCCAAAACATGTGTTACTAAAAATAATGAGTGCACTTGGATATATTCTTAACTTTTCACGAATTTCTTTAACAATTTTCATATTACATCTAATAGCCATCTGGGCGGCATAATAGTGTTCCTGTATAAATAAACAAATATATATATAATTAGTTTTAACTAATTAAATGAGATTTTATCAAATATTAAATATCAAGAAAAATAACTGATAATAATAAAAACTTACATTAACATTCATTTTTATAATGTAAGCGGAAAGAAAACTGATGAAAATGGAGAAAATAAGGAGCTATTAGCGAAAATTTGGAGTGAATGGCGAAATTATGAGTGAATGGCGAATTTATAGTAAAAATGGTGAAAATATGTCAAATCCTAACGCTAGATTCCCTGAATTTTCGGTTTAAATTTTCGCCAGATTCCCGAATTTTCGCCATCACTTTGTCTTTTTTCTGAATTTTCGCCATTTTTGGTCAAATTTTCGCCACTTTTGGTTAAATTTTCGCCACTTTTGGTCAAAGACTGAATTTTCACTGAAACAGGTCAAATTTTCGCCACTTTATTGAAATTATCGCCATTTTTTCAAGTTTCCTTGAATTTTCGCCCTTCTTTAGAAATTTTCGCCAGATTTGGTCAAAATTTCGCCACTTTTCAAAATTCTCGTAAATTCCCAAAACTTCGCAACTTTTCCCAAAATTTCGCCACTTTTTTCAAAATTTCGCCAATTTCAATTTTTTCGCCATTTTTCAAAAATTTCGCCAGACCCAATCGTCATTCGGCCCCACAAACTTTGAAAAATAAAAAAATTTATTATTAAATTCCGACGAAAATTTGAGGCGAAAAATTATGAGAAATTTTCGCTTTTTTGGTAAAAAAAAAAAGTCAATGACCATTTTTAATTTTTTATTTGGTTAAATGGCCATTTAAGTGAATTTCCCTAAATTTTAACATATGTCATTGTTGTTCAGAAAAGGAAATATATTTCTAGTTGACATTTGTTGACAACCATCAAACGTCGAAAGTGGCTAGTCATGATTGACCTGGTCCTGCAGTGGTCCAAAAGTATATATTTGCTTATCCATTTTTAATTATCTTTTCTATAATTTCTGTTATTCTCTTTCTTATTTCTCTAATTCATCTTTTTCTTTGTATTTCTTATTTTTATGATTTAAATTTGATTTCTTCGTACAACGTATTACCTTTTCCTTACACAACTTATATTATACAGGTTATTTCATATTAACTCAATTTCATTATTTATAAAGTATATAAAAACTAAAAGTTCATTATTTTATTTTTTAATTATTTTACTATTAATATTTTTTAATTACTAATTTTTAAATATTTGGATTTATGTCAAATAAAATTTCGTATTCATTATTCTTTTTATTATTATAGTTTTATCTGTTAAAATTTACGTGACACCAATGAATAAATTAGTTGATGTAAAAAATGTTGATAACAAAAAATCTGGTACAGAATTATATGTACATGAGTTTAATCAATTTTTTTGTTATATGCATTTCTTTAGTCTAGCCAGGGGTATTTGTTTTGCTGTTTGACGGTTTGATAGATTGATTTGATGAATTTGAACACGATTCATATATTTATTTGTGTCAAATGAATCATTCCAAACCCGAACATATTTAAAATCATGTGACTCGAACACCAACAATGTAATGTGAAAAGTTTAACGAGCAAAGCAGGTTGACAGGTTGTAAATGGGTTGGTGTTGTAATAAATGGGTTAAACGTGGCGATTTGACGGTTTTAAGTTAAATAGGTCAAACCAACATAACCTGTCTAATTAAATGGTTATGAAAGTCAACCTCAACACGAACACTTTATTAAACTGGATATAAATGACAACCCAAAACCTAATATTTTCTGGTTATTTTGGTCGTATACATTAAAAATTTCACGCGAAGAACACGGCCAGTTTAATTGGAATTTCCACCCTACATTACTCCAAAGAAACTTCTTGTAAAGTTTGTTATTTGCATTAATAATCCCTTTCAAGAGCAATCAATCATTGTCTTGAGAAATGGTCACCGTAGTAAGTTGACTTTAGATTCTGGAATCATTCAAACATTTGAAGTAAACGTCAAATGGTTCACAGTTCACACACGACAGGTAAGTTTATTATTGTAAAAGATGTAAAGTTAGTTTCTGAGAAATCTCACAGTTCAGTTGACTATAGATGCTGTAATCATTCAACTATATATTTAAGTAACTTACTACTTTTGGATCATAATAAATTTGAACAATATCACTAATTCCTCTAGACCATCAATGGAAGCCCACTCCATACCAACATTCTTCTTTATTGCAGTGATCTTATGGCTATCAGATTGCGCTGCATTAGATACCATAACAGCAAATCAAGAAATCAAAGATGGCGATACTCTTGTTTCCGAAAAGGGTATGTTTGAATTGGGCTTCTTTAGTCCCGGGAAGTCCAAGAACCGATACTTGGGGATATGGTACAAGAATATATCGAACGGTACTGTTGTATGGGTTGCTAACAGGGAGACGCCAATTACAGATAAATCAGGCGTGCTTAAGGTTAGCCCACAAGGAAACCTAGTGATTCTTAGTGCCAGAAAATCCAAGGTCTGGTCATCCAATTCAAGTGTATCTATGCGGAGTAATGATACAGCGGTTGTGGTGCAACTTCTAGATACTGGAAATCTTGTTGTGTGGAATAAAAATAAAAACAGCATCAAGCAAGATCTGATTTGGCATAGTTTTGATTATCCGGGTGACACATATCTACCAGGGATGAAACTTGGCAAGGATTTAGAAACAGGGTTACAGAGGTTCATGACATCTTGGAAAAGTCCTGAAGATCCTTCTATAGGTGTGTATAGTAATATAGTTGACACAAATGGATATCCACAAACTTTAGAGTGGCAGGGTCAAGTTTTACAGACAAGACTAGGACCGTGGAACGGTCTTGGCTTTAGTGGCTTTCCGATTGAAAAAGAAAATCAGATTTACTCCTTGGAGTATGTCATTAATGAGAAGGAAATCTATCATAAATATGAACTTAAAAGTTCAGTTGTTCTAAGAGTAGTTTTGACATGGGATGGCAATACATTGATTTTGCATTGGATTGAGAGACTCAACGACTGGGTTGTGTACGCTGACTTTACTGTTGATAGTTGTTCTCGTTTTTCACTTTGTGGTCCTTACGGAATTTGTAGCATTAACAAGCATCCACCTTGTAGGTGTATGCGTGGTTTTGAACCAATAAATCCAGAGCAATGGGAGGCATCCGATTGGGTAAGTGGGTGTAAACGCAAAATGCCTTTGAATTGTGGGAATGGGGATGGGTTTTGGAAACTTGCAGGAGTGAAGGTACCAGACACACGACAATCATGGTATAATGTGAGCATGACCTTGGGAGAATGTGAGATGACCTGCAAAAGCAATTGCTCTTGTACCGGTTATGCAAGTTTAGATATCAGAAATGGAGGAAGTGGATGTTTGATATGGTTCGATGAGCTAATTGACACTCGAGAGTATGATGCAAATCAAGATATTTACGTAAGAATGGCTGCCTCTGAGTTAGAAGGTACACATGTTTCTTCTAAAACTGGATTATTTTTGTGTTTTTAGCTTATATGCTAAACTATTATTATTTCTTAATGACAGGTCATGTAGACTCCCAATCTGATTTCAACGAAAAGAAGAGAATAGTTATAGTGGTGCTTTTAACTTCATCAGCCGTGCCACTTTTCTTGGTAGTGGCTTTTACCTGTAGAAAGATAAAGAAAAGGCCTCATATGAAAGGACAAGGTAACACAAATGAGCAAGTAATGGTGACAATTTTCCATGTTCATAGAATATAAAATTTTAAAAATATTCCATGCTCATAGAATATAATATTTAAAAGATCACCTAGTGAAGCATATGTTTTGTAGGAAACCGCTATGTGCTTGATGAAAAGAATACAAGTCTGCAGATGGAACATGTTGAAGATTTACAGCTTTTTAGCCTAGCTGAAGTAGCCAGGTCCACAGATAACTTTAGTATCTCCAATAAGCTCGGAGAAGGTGGCTTTGGTCCTGTTTACAAGGTAAGTTTTTATGCTTTCTTAAATACAGTGTTACTATCATGAATCGAATGTAAAATTTACATAATTATAAGCTATTATAAACTCTTAATCATCATTATAAAATAATCATAATCATAACTATAGCCATAATATGTTAGGGTGTGTTGGAAGGCGGAAGAGAAATAGCTGTAAAGAGGCTCTCACAAACATCCCAACAAGGGCTTGATGAGTTCAAGAATGAAGTCATATGCATTTCAAAACTTCAGCATCGGAATCTTGTGACGCTTCTTGGATATTGCATTCATAAAAATGAAATGATTTTGATTTATGAATACATGACTAACAAAAGCTTGGACTTTTTTCTCTTCGGTTTGATTCACTCTCTGTGATTTCACATAGTATCTAGCTTACTTTTACCTAATCGAATAGTATATGACGTTGTAGTCACCTTTGCAGATGAAACGAGAACTTTGATGCTTAACTGGCCTCAACGATTCCACATAATACATGGTATAGCTCGGGGTATTCTCTATCTACATCAAGATTCCCGCATTCAAATTATCCATAGAGATCTCAAAGTAGGTAATATTTTGCTCGACGGTGAAATGAATCCAAAAATATCCGATTTCGGCCTTGCTAGAATGTTTGTAGGACATGATGCCACTTCTAAGACAAAGAAAGTCGTCGGAACACAGTAAGAATCATCGCTAACTATAATACTCTTTCCCCACAATAAAAGGAAGATGAGATTTTGACTTTGTTTAACATGACTGTAGTGGTTACATTTCTCCGGAGTACGCACTATACGGCCGTTTCTCTATAAAGTCTGATGTATTTAGTTTTGGTGTTATGGTTTTGGAAATAATTAGCGGGAAGAGAAACAGAGAATTCTATCATGGAGAACACAAAGACAACCTTCTTGGACATGTAGGTTAAGTTGTAAGACTAAATCTCAATATATTCATCAGACACTAGTGAATTATGTTTTTTTGTCTAAGTATATGTTTTGTTTTGATGTAGGCATGGAGACTTTATAAAAATGGAAGGTCCATTGAATTAATTAATGGATCTTTACTAGCCTCATGTGTCATCTCTGAAGTACTAAGGTCAATGCATGTTGCACTCTTATGTGTGCAACATCATGCAGAAGATAGACCAACTATGTTGTCAGTAGTGCTCATGTTGGTTAGTGACGGAGCGTTGCCTGATCCTAAACATCCTGCTTTTTTCACCCAACAGAGCTATACTGAACTTGTTTCTTTTCCATCAATTAATCAATGCACGATGACACTATTGTATGACCGATAACAAGCATTTTAAGAGACAATTAATATAAAAAATAAAAACAATAATGATAATAATACTCATAATAATAAAAAGTATTATTATTATTATATGCTTATACTAAAGGATTTTATTATTTTATACGGTTTATTTGTTTCCATATTTTGCGGATCATATATTAGGAATATAGTTTTCTTGCTTATGAAGGTTCCTAAGTTCTCAATGAAAGATCAACAACTTTTGGTATCATACATTTTTGTGGTATCAGAGCACGTTAGCCAAATACACACCCCCAAAAAACACCATAGCCACCTTCCCTTGAAAAATGCCGATATCATCATGGCCGGCGGCAAGGAATATGGGAAGAAAACCGAAAATAACAATACCATTGTCACACCCCGCCTCAGGCAGCCCCTCGACGTGTGCGAGCCCGACTGATACCAGTTTCTTTGATTTCGGAGTTTATAAAATACAGCGAAAGTCTTTTCAATAGGACCGTTTCATCATTATTTCAACCTCAAAGGTTATATTTGTAAATATCAAAACTCAGTTGAAAAACAAAAGTTTTATATTTACTTTATAAACATAGGGTTTCAAATACCCTTTCATCTTTGATTTACAAAACATAGTTTTGAAATAAAATACATAACAAGCAGCTGGAAATAGTACAACTCAGGGTTGATCAGTTCCCTGGTCCTATCTCCTTTCATTTCCTTAGGATTTCCCTTTACACGAAGCCATCCTACGTCATTCCATCCTTTTAATTCATGGGTCAGATTTCATATCTGCCCGCCATACTTTCCTCATCACAGTTTATTCATTACCTGAAAATATTTTTGAAAATAAAATGTCAGCGCGAACGCCGGTGAATACAATATATTTGCATAAAATCATTTGGCACAAACAATTATTAATTTCATAATCACAACTTCATGTTCAATCTACACACTTAGCAGGCCCGTCTTGTTCAATCGCACCATAGTATACACCGGTAGTATGTCTTTATAACAACGGGGGCTCATGTCTCCTCATTTGTTAAAAAAGGGATGTACCGGCCGTAATCCGAGATTTTCACCCGAGACCCGTGTATCCCTTGCAAGTTTTACGTATACCTATGGCTTGAATGCTTGTTCGTAGAAGAACGTTGAGCATTATTTCGTTAACCTTTATTTGGCCATTTTAGTAAATAAAATATTTGACATAAGTTTTTAGAGAGATAAACTATTCACCTTTTTAGTAGGAGTGAGCCTCTAAAGTTCAATGCTTATAAGCTAGCTTCTTATCCTGGTTTCTCTAGCGTTCCGACTTATCTACAAGCGTTTCTTCTTAATATAAGCACTATGAGGAGCGGGAGTTGGACCGGGATCGTCGGGAGTGGGCTAGGAATCACCTGGGACTAGAATTGGAAGTTGGAAACAGTTTGGGATGAGAAAAATCGTTGGAAACTGATAAGCTATTTATAGGCTGTCATTCGGGTCCATGTCGGACCGATATGGCTGGGGATGTTTGTCTGACATACGACTTAGCCCACGTCAGCCCTAGATGTCCACATCTGATTAGACCGAACATATTTGGCGGCATATCGGACCGATATATGGACCATGTCTGTCTGACGTCCTGTAACGAAACAACTTCTGGAATTGCCCTATTATATATTAGTTATATTGGAGGGGGTGTTTTAATTAAATAAATGGAGGTTTTTAATTGTAAAGGAGCATTCTTGACATTTTGGTGCAAGGAGTCAAAATTGCAAGCAGAGGGACTGGTTTTGCAATTTTCTTAAACCTGATTTGGTGGGTGGTCTAAATGGCAACACACACACACACTGTTGAAAGAATGTGTGTCGTGAATGAGAGAGCAAGAGGGGAGCAAGGCCAAGGAATTCAAAATCAGTGATTGCAAGCTTGGATTTGAAGTGTTGCCTTGCATAATCCTTCCTAATCATCAAGTAAGATTCATCTTTTCTCTCTAATCCTCCATGGATTCTTGTTCTTGATGGGCTAGGTGGATGAACTCTAATGGACGGAAATCGGGGGTTGTATTAGGTCTTGTGTTGAAAAGGATTGATAATCTAGCATTACTAAAGCTAGATGATCAATCAATTCATGATAATTTCACCTAATTTGAAGTTTTGAAAATTAGGGTTCTTGAGACCCAATTTGAGGGTTTTTGATTTTGTGGTGTTTGATTGGGTAATTGAGCATGTACACGTGTTTATGGTGTTAGATAAACACAACTTCATGTAGAAAACCCAATTGAATTGGTGAATTTTCAATTTGATGGAATGGGAGAAATTAGTTGAAATTGGGTGGAACCCAAACGGGTTAATATGGGTGAATGGTGTTTTGGGAAGTTTAAAACTTGTTTAACGTGTAATTAATCAAGTATGGAGTGGGTGTAATCCATAAATTCTAGGTTGGGTGTTAGACCTCAATTGGTGAATGGTGAATTGGTGGATTGGGAGATTGATTTTAATGGGTCAAACGGGTCAAAGTGGGTAAAATTGGGTGTTGGAGATTTGGTTAAGGTTGTGTTAACCAAATTAGGTTGGGGTATTGATCCTTAGATCATAGGTGAGTCTCGGGTCTCAATTTGGCGTATGGATTGAGATCATACGAGTGCTAATTGGTATTGGATTGTTTAGGCGATCAAGGTGTTAAAGGAGCTAGCTTGAAGATCAAGTGGGATCCTTTTTAGCAAAAAGGTAAGTGCTTTGAACTTACTTAGTAATGATAGGTGGTAGTAAACACACATAGTGTTATGCAAGTTGATTTGTTGACTATCATGTGTGTAATTATACATATGTTGTTTTGGTAAACTTTCATATGGGGAATGTATACAAGAGGATGGTGTTTAAGGTGCTTGAGGTCCATGAACCTCACATTGTCGTACGGTGATAAAGTTTTGAAATAACTTATGTGGTTTAGAATCAAACAAATTAATTAAGTGGTTTATGGTCAAACAAATGTAGTAATTTGGTAAATTTGACTTATGTGGTTTGGAGTCAAAAAAATGTGGTAATTTGACTTATGTGGTAAATAGTCAAACTAAATTGTGGGATGTGGTGTTTTGGTGTAATTTAACTTATGTAGCAAAGAGTCAAACTAAATTGGGTAATTTGGTGTGTTGGTGTAAATTGACTTATGTGGTAAATAGTCAAACTAAATTGTGGAATGTAATGATTTGGTGTAATTTGACTAATGTATGGTAAGAGTCAAAGTAAAATGTAACTGGTGGAATTGAGGTCATGAACCTCAATTATGTCAATGTAGCTTGAAGTCTTTGAACTTTACTAATGTCGTTGTTGCATGAAGTCTAAGAACCTCACACGAAAGTAATTTGAGGTCATGAACTTCACCAAGTTGTGTTGTGGCATTTGAGGTCTTTAGAACCTCATGTAGAGGAGTTTGAAGTCTAATAACCTCACATGGTAGTTATTTGAGGTCATGGACTTCACAAGTTGTTTTGTGGTATTTGAAGTCTAAGAACCTTTCACGAAAGTTAATTGACGTCGTGAACTTCACATAGTCGTTTGTGGGGTTTTGAGGTCTTTGGAACCTCACAAGGAAGTATGGTAGGGTTGGTAGGTGTTTAAAACATTCATGAAATGTTGTTGGTTGCTTAAAATGACTGGGTCCAGTCGGGAGGGTCGGAAAGGCCAAAAATTTGTAAAACAATTTGGCTGATTTTGGACCGGAGTAATTTACGGTGGGCCGTAGTAATTTACGGTGGGCTGGAGTATTTTACGCCCACAAGGGCCTGTTTACGGCCACATTTACGCCCAAATTGTTGAAATGTCTTTTTTGGTCGATTATTGTTGTAATGGCCCAGGGGGCTCACATGGGGGTCGTATATCATTACTAATGGTTTATGTATGGTGTTTTCTTATCGGTAAGTTCCGGTTGAAGTCTCGGGTCACGCTTCGTGTCAGATTGGATTCTCAATACTTTTAGTGGATGTTCATGGTTGGAGTTAGAACTCTTGGTTGAGGAGTCTTTAAACTTGTTTGAACTATCTTGTTGATGTTAAAACTGGTCGTTATCCCAAACGTGTTGGTTGTGGTTTTAAAACAACTTATGTTGTGGTCGTTTTTTTGTTATTAAAACGTGTCGTTTTGTCAAGAGTATGTTTATGGGTTCTATTTCCGCATGATTTTGAAAGTTAAAATCGGTTGAAAATTTTGGGTGTTACAACTTGGTATCAGAGCAATGGTTTGAGGGATTCGGGTGTGTAAGACACTGAACTCAAACTTATCTGCTCTTGATAAGGTGGGTGTAATGAGAATCCAACGAAGGCATGGCTGAGACACGGAGCTAAGGTGGAGGTTAGTAATGATATTTGTTGGTAGTTTAATTGGTGTCCAATGTGATTATGAATGCCGAAACTTATTTTGGGAGTTATCACATGGGGACAATTAGTATACTTAGGCATAGTATATTACTAATCATGTCTGGCCAGGATGATTAGTAATGCAACATGTCTATATCTTTTCATGGTGGCCATGTAATAATAACCATCACCAAGGAGTAAGTGAAGGTGATTATATATGTATTTATATGTATATAGATGTAGATATACTTATATACATATATGAGTATAACTTAAGATAGATGCTTGTAGTTATGCTTATACACGTATGACGAGTCGATCGTATTAACACAGTTGGGGAATGACTGACGGAGACAAATGTTAGTAGGTGACATTATACACGGGAGTTGTCTTAAAGACTTATGTATGAAAACGTCTATGCGTGTATTCACCTCAGGGATTGTGAGGATCTCGAAGTTAGTTGGGAGAGTTAAAGAGCATCATTCTAGTGGATGACAGCTAGAGCTTTCTATCTTGTCATGTGAAACTTCCTTCAAGGAAGATAGGGATTTTCAGGGTGAGCCTTTGAAAGAAACGTGCAAAGCCTAAGGAGCGGGAGGAACCACTTTGACGAGTTAAAGAGGAAGAAAACCTTGTTTTCACAAGGGGTTCGTGGCGTGCAAACCAAAGGAGTTAATTGGTGGTAGTTTATTGGTTGGTTAGTCAACGATGTATCACTATAATGGTATTGGCCTCAGAAGAAATCCATTGTGATTGGCGGATAGAGTATGATTCGCGGTGATTCGACTCCAGGGCATGGTGGAGAATTGATTGGGACTTATCCACCAGGAGAAAAGTTGAAGGGTGTGAAGGCAATGTGTTAGGTGAATTCAAGGGGCGATCTTGAAATGTTTCTATCCACAAGCTGTAGTGGACTGTGTATCTGGATATTTCCTTCATGTATCTAGTAAATTGATTAATATTAAGGGCATGTTGTATGACTAAGCATAGTCTTGCCTAAATCTTGGAGTGTTAGAAGGAATGGAGATAAATTAACTTTTGGATACTATCGATTGGCGATATAGAGTGGATTCTCCTACATGGTGTACAACTCTAGTGGAGTTGATTATTATATGTTGCAGGGAGATCAAATTCAGGAGACAAGTGGAGTGTAAGAAGGAAATTAGAGATGGCTTCAAGGAAGCCAAATATTCTAGCCAAACTAGAAACCTTTTGTTGAGGCAATACTTACTTTTGTTGTAAGAGGGGAAAGTATCTCGAGTAGAAAATGATGAGACACACTATTCCATAGTGTTATAGTCTTGATATCATGTACTATCGTTGTTATAAATCGAGACACATTCTAAGTGAATGTCTCGAGTTAAAGCACAACGGTGATAAAGGAGAGATATTAGAAATTCCAAGGCCTTCGAGTCGGACATTTCTAGCTACAAGGACGAGATTGAAGTCCTTTGGTTTTATTGCCGGGAGAGAAGCTATGTAGATTAGTGGATTTGGAAGTGATCAACGTTGGGGGTATCAAAAGTTGATGATTTCATGATTTGATAATGTGGAGGTTGTCGGCTAAACAATCACATGGAATGGAGTCCTACGATCGTAGTGGAACTTGTGTGGTTACTTATTGACCGTATCAATGTCGCGTGTGACTAAGAGGTGACGTGTCGATCTGTTCTCATCTAGAGATGGTGAAGCACATGGCGCATGAATTGGTGTATACCTGGCTTATGCAATTGACACCAACCGGGGCAATGGAATACTTGATGTTTCAGTCATGAATAAGTTTATTAAGGGTTTTATACCCGAATGTCTCTTTTTGGGGAGTAACCATTCTTTGTAGAGTTGAAGAATGGAAAAATGCGATGTGCATCAATTGTCGGGGTTGAACAAGTGACTTAGGTCCTAGATTTAACCAATAAATGTATAGGAGGATAATATTCCATAAATGGTTATGAAATTCATTGCGGATACCATGAGATTGCGAAGTGCTGTTTTGGCTTTGGTGGAAATCAATTTTGGATAAAGTGGAAATTTATGAAGGCTTATCTTTAGACCCTTTAATGATAAAGATAAACAAGGTCAAGTGGTGTTTGAAGTCTTAGAACTTCACAAGTTGTGTTTGAAGTCTTAGAACTTCACAAGTGGTGTTTGAAGTCTTAGAACTTCACAAATTGTGTTTGAAGTCTTAGAAATTCACAAGTGGTGTTTGAAGTATTAGAACTTCACCAACGGTGTTTAAGAATGAAGTTTTCTAACTTCAAAGGGGGATTGTGTGATTGGGATCCTTGATTCTCAAAGGAGGACTTATGATTAAGTCACTGGAGATAAACTGAGTGTTTAAGTCACGGATAAGGAGTGGTTTTTAAAAGTTGTGAAAGAGGAATTGGGTAAGGCAATTGTCGTGTCCTTACTTGGAGAAACTGTATGCTTGTCGGTTATTTTGGTGCCTCACACATTAGACTCGGTTATGTCTTTATGCATCGAGGCGGGATTATCGCGTATCTAGACAGTTGTAACCCTCTTTGTAGCAACTAAAGGAGATAACTTGATCAGGACGGGTGACAATAATGCTTGATGTTGACAAATGTCTCGTTGGCTTGTGGGCTAAGGCTGAACGCTAAAGGAAGGTCGTGTGGGAAGCCTCAACGGCTTCATATACCTATGTGAAGTAGGACAAGCTTGTAGTAATTTGACTACAAGAGTATATGAAAAGGTGGTAAGATGTTACGTTTTGTTTAAGTGGCGGGTCCTTTGATCGAAGAGTGTGCAGTTCCTATTCTTGGAGGACATATACTTTTATTAATGATCGAAGAATGTCGATTTTTTGGAGGATGTGATATGACATGTCATGACTGTATCTTTTGAGTTAGATTGGAATGTCGGTTTCACATGTCCATTTGGAGGAATCGGGTGATTATTTTACCATTGGTCGGGAGATATAGTGTCATCTTATCCATCTTTATGTATGTTGATATGCCATTATACGATTTACTAGATTGTGGATGGTGTCGAGCACTGATTAACTTGAAGGAAATGATGGTCAGGAGTTTAGAATCAACGGTGTGATTCAAGACTTCGTGTAAAAGATCTTTGTAAGTGAGCACGATTGAAAGTCCGCTTAAGGTGTGTCATAAATCCCTAGTCGAATATAGGGAGGATGTGTGTGGATACTCAAGTGGGAAACTTGGTGTTATAAAAGTTTTCCCTTGAAAGGGATGAATTGGGTTTGAAAAAAAAATGTGGGAGGCTAAGTCCCCTTTTTGTTGGACCGTTCAAACTTTATGTTAGTTGGTAAGTGATTTACCGTTTAGAGTTACCCGAAGGAATTCAGTAAACTCTATGATAGAAGTCGTGTGGGGCATTCACTAAAATGTTTGGCGGGAGAAGTTGTTGTTGCTTCTCATGGTGTTAATGAGGTTGTGATTTTTAAATCTTGTGGAATAACCCGTAACTATCTAAGATAATGGAACGAATTACTTGCACAATGAGGGATTAACCATGTATTATCTCTTGAAAGCACAATGAAAGCTGGAATGGACTTCGAGAATGAAAAGAGGAGGAATGTTGTATTACTACCTAAGTTGAGTTTGTGGTGGTGGGTTTCGGGGACGAAACCCAATATTAGATGGGATGATTTGTAACGAACCAACTTCCGAAATTGCCCTATTATATATTAGTTATATTGGAGGGGGTGTTTTAATTAAATAAGTGGAGGTTTTTAATTGTAAAGGAGCATTCTTGAAATTTTGGTGCAAGGAGTCAAAATTGCAAGCAGAGGGACTAGTTTTGAAATTTGCCTAAACCTGATTTGGTGGGTGGTCTAAATGGCGACACACACACATACACTTTTGAAAGAGTGTGTGTCGTGAATGAGAGAGCAAGAAGGGTAGCAAGGCCAAGGAATCCAAAATCAGTGATTGCATGCTTGGATTTGAAGTGTTGCCTTGCATAATCCTTCCTAATCATCAAGTAAGATTCATCTTGTCTCTCTAATCCTCCATGGATTCTTGTTCTTGATGGGTTAGGTGGATGAACTCTAATGGACGGAAATTGGGGGTTGTATTAGGTCTTGTGTTGAAAAGGATTGATAATCTAGCATTACTAAATCTAAAGGATCAATCAATTCATGATAATTTCACCTAATTTGAAGTTGTGAAATTTAGGGTTCTTGAGACCCAATTTGGGGGTTTTTTGATTTTGTGGTGTTTGATTGGGTAATTGAGTATGTACACGTGTTTATGGTGTTAGATAAACACAACTTCATGTAGAAAACCCAATTGAATTGGTGAATTTTCAATTTGATGGAATGGGAAAAATTAGGTGAAATTGGGTGGACCCAAACGGGTCAATATGGGTGAATGGTGTCTTAGGAAGTTTAAAACTTGTTTAACGTGTAATTAATCAAGTATGGAGTGGGTGTAATCCATACATTCTAGGGTGGGTGTTAGACCTCAATTGGTGAATGGTGAATTGGTGGATTGGGAGTTTAACTTTAGTGGGTCAAACGGGTCAAAGTGGGTTAAATTGGGTGTTGGAGGTTTGGTTAAGGTTGTGTTAACCAAATTAGGTTGGGGTGTTGATCCTTAGATCATAGGTGAGTCTTGGGTCTCAATTTGGTGTATGGATTGAGATCATAGGAGTGCTAATTGCTATTGGATTGTTTAGGTGATCAAGGTGTTAAAGGAGCTAGCTTGAAGATCAAGTGGGATCCTTTTTCGCAAAAATGTAAGTGCTTTGCACTTACTTAGTAATGATAGGTGGTAGTAAACACACATAGTGTTATGCAAGTTGATTTGTTGACTATCATGTGTGTAATTATGCATATGTTGTTTTGGTAAACTTGCATATGGGGAATGTATACAAGGGGAGGGTGTTTAAGGTGCTTGAGGTCCATGAACCTCACATTGTAGTATGGTGAAAAAGTCTTTAAATGAATTATGTGGTTTAGAATTAAACAAATAAATTAAGTGGTTTATGGTCAAACAAATGTAGTAATTTGGTGAATTTAACTTATGTGGTTTGGAGTCAAACAAATGTGGTAATTTGACTTATGTGGTAAATAGTCAAACTAAATTGTGGGATGTGGTGTATTGGTGTAATTTGACTTATGTAGTAAAGTGTCAAACTAAAATGGGTAATGTGGTGTGTTGGTGTAAATTGACTTATGTGGTAAATAGTCAAACTAAATTGTGCAATGTGGTGATTTGGTGTAATTTGACTAATGTGTGGTAAGAGTCAAAGTAAAATGCAATTGGTGGAATTGAGGTCATTAACCACAATTATGTCAATGTAGCATGAAGTCTTTGAACTTCACTAATGTCGTTATTGCTTGATGTCTAAAAACCTCACACGAAAGTAATTTGAGGTCATGAACTTCACAAAGTTGTGTTGTGGCGTTTGAGGTCTTTAGAAACTCATGCGAAGGAGTTTGAAGTCTAATAACCTCACATGGTAGTTATTTGAGGTTATGAACTTCACAAGTCGTTTTGTGGTATTTGAAGTCTAAGAACCTCACACGAAAGTTAATTGAGGTCGTGAACTTCACATAGTCGTTTGTGGTGTTTTGAGGTCTTTGGAACATCACAAATAAGTAAGGTAGGGTTGGTAGGTATTTAAAACATTCATGAAATGTTGTTGGTTGCTTAAAATGACTGGGGGTCGAGTCGGAAGGTTCGGAAAGGCTAAAAATTTGCAAAACAATTTGGCTGATTTTGGACCGGAGTAATTTACGGCGGGTTGGAATAATTTACGGTGGGCTGGAGTATTTTACTCACACAAGGGGCTGTTTACGTCCACTTTTACGCCCAAATTGTTGAAATCTCGTTTTTGGTCGATTATTGTTGTAAGGGTCCGGGGGGCCTACATGGGGTCGTATATCATTACTAATGATTTATGTATGGTGTTTTCTTATAGGTTAGCTCTGGTTGAAGTCTCGGGTCACGCTTCATTTCGGATTGGATTCTCAATACTTTTGGTGGATGTTCATGGTTGGAGTTAGAACTCTTGGTTGAGGAGTCTTTAAAATTGTTTGAACTATGTTGCTGATGTTAAAACTGGTCGTTATCCTAAACGTGTTGTTTTGTCAAGAGTATGTTTATGGGACCTACTTCCGCATGATTTTGAAAGTTAAAATCGGTTAAAAATATTGGGTGTTACACATCTAGACCCTTGTCCCATCATTTGGGCTGAGTCATTAGACACGTGTCAACACCACATTTTGCGGCTGGGAGGAGGTTGTCGGACCGTTATGGATTGATGTCGGTGCGATAACCGACTTGGCAACTTATTACGGACCTATAAGAGAATTTATATCGGTCCCCTATCTAACCCTAGTTCACTTCGGACCGATATGAATATAGATGTCGGTCCGCTATTGGACTGACTTCAGCTTCGGTCCGATATCATAACTTAGTTCACTTCGGACCGATATGGGATACAATGTCGGTCCGATATCAACTTAATTTCTTAAATTTCTTTTATTTTTCAACCCTAGACATTGGTGTTTTTACACTTATAGTCCCTAGGGTTTACCTTTTGTCAAATCTTGGATATTTTATTGGCAGATGCTACAACCATCGATGCCAACTCTCCATTATATATTCATGCTTCAGATTATCAACTACACAAGATTGGGTTCAAGAAATGATGAACGTCTTGTTTACTAAGAACAAGATGGGTTTTAACGATGGCTCAATCCCTAAACCTAACAAAACGCCCCACGTGATTATGAGTTAGGAAGATCTGCAATAAAGATTTGGCAATGAAAGCGTCCCACGTATATATGAGTTGAAGCAATCCTTGACCATCACACTAGAATACGGGCTTTGTGGGATGAGATTGACACCGTGTTACATGAACCATGTTGCACTTGTGGGAGTTGTTCTTGTGATGTTGGAAAGAGGATGAACAAGTTCAAAGAAAAGGAACAATTATATGAGTTTCTTATGGGGCTTGGTAATGACTTCTTTACGACTCAAATAGTGGCCATGAAACCGAGCCCTACTTTAAGGGGGGGGGGGTAGACTGACTAGTGTCTGAAGATGAGTAACAAAGAAGAATTTCTTCCATGAGATGACCAAAGATGGAAATGACTAGACGTTGACTCGCCCAGATGGTACAACATGAGGATATGGGAATAAAAGCAGGTAAAATGAAACAAAGCGAAGTAACGCATGCGAGTTAGAATAGTGAACCTACTATGGGAAAACGATACATAATAGTGAATGTTTATTTGAACGAATCGGATACCCCGAGTGGTGGGCGGGAAAGGCGAAACGAGAAAAAGGCAGACCAAAAGTGGGTTGCATTGATAACGACCAGGGCTTACCGTGCCATTTACCGTGTCACACGGACACAACACACCAACAATCAGACCAGGGCTTATGCCTTGGTCAAATCTGGTTTGCTTAATTTAAAAACCCAAGCTCTCAAGTCATCTTCTTCCCCATTTGAACCCGTAACCCTAGCTTTCTAATTCGTCTGATTGAGCAGACGATCGATGCTCAAACCATAGGGCTTTCGATCCTCGTATCAAGACGAACCTATCGACACTAAATTTACCTGTAATGGTTGTGTGTAGAGTGAGGACGACAGAGTGGGCACGTTTGAGCTTTTCCGGCTACAAATCGTGTTCCAGAGGTGATATGCGATGAAATTGCGAGTGTAGAGAGTTTGTAGTGTGTGTCTCTACTGATTATGAGCATCTATTTATAGTTAATTTGTACAGCATTGTTCGAACGAGTAAATGATTGGGAGTGGGGCTATCGGTTACGACTTTGGCATTGAAAAGCTCATAAAAATTCAATTAAACATGAGTAGTGGGTCGATTAACTGGTTTAAACGCATAGCCGTTTTCAGTTTCGTGTGAAAACATTTCAAATGTGAGTTCGGGAATAAGCGTGTAGGAACCGGCGATAGCGGGTTTCGAACCTGAAATCGGTCTCGAAGGGAAGGAGGTTTGGGATTTGGCAAAACATGTCCCTCAAGATTCCAACATTTATTATTTCATGTATAAACTTGTTTTTAGTTAAAATCAAGGTTTCAAGAATTACAATTTGGACCCTGAACTTTTATAAAACATAAAACAATTAAAGTCTTTGTAACCTTTATAAAATCTAATAAATGTAGATTTTATATTTAAATGTTACAATTATATTTATATAATTTTTGTAACTTACAATGGTTTTATTTCCATTAAAATCGTTTACTTTAAAATAATGTATTTTTATAAACCCTACATTATAGAATTTATAATTTAACTTTTAGTTGTTTATTTAAGAATATAGGTGTATATTTATATATAGGTTTAGAAATAACTTAGCGTATATATGTATATTCATTTAATAGAATAATAACAATCATATAATCCCTTATATAAAAGTTTACTATTCTTGAATTTTGAAATAATTGTATCTAATGTATGTATGTATACTCAAGAAATAGAATGGATAAATAGGATAATTTATTGGGATGAATTGATCTGAACCACATAATAATGAAATTACAAGTGTCGGAAAAGTAAAAATATAGGCCGGAATTTCCTGGGGATTACACTCTCCCCTACTTTAGGAAATTTCGTCCCGAAATTGATTAGAAGGAGGGTTCAAGAAAATAGATGTGTGTTTGGATTCTCATCTAGTTTTGCTTGTCGGTTTGAGGAGTATAGTTGATGACAAGGTTTAGGTCGGGTCATCGCGTTAGGTATGGATGGTGGCAGTGGATTTTGTTCGAGTTAAAATAAAGAGAAGATTGTTCTAGAATGATTTTGGACTCAACTGATGGGAAGCATCACTTGTAGTGAGGATGATGGGAATTTTAAGATCTAAACTGGTTTAGGATGTAGTCTAAGATGCTCGAGAAATGTCACTCGATAAGGATTTCACAACTATTGGTCAAGGTCAAAGTAATAGGAAACCCTATGTGAATATATGATGTACCAGCAGTATATCTACTATGCCCTTATCACACTCATTAGTTTCATTACTGTATATCACCATAGGTTTTATGTATTCACAGACAATAGGATTTACTATGTTTTCCATGCGCTGATTTTCATAATTACGTGTGCACCCGTAATTACTAACATTGTCGTATGCTCCATATAGATCATTCCATTGTGTGTGGGTGCAGATGGGGAAACACCAAAAACATTTAGTTCTTAATTATTGTTTTCATGTATAAATTGTTAATAAGTGACTATGTCTCTTGATGGCAAAGTCAGTCAGCAGGTAAAGACTAACAACGTGGCACAACCCCATACATGGGTGTCCTCAGTAGATGGCATATCCCTCAAATTACCCATAAAGTTGATAGCTATCTCATGTTTGAACAAGAATACGTCAAACCCGAGTAACTCAAGGTTTATAGCTATCAATTTTTGATGGGTAAAGTGAATGATCATGCCTCATGTATATAGTGGACAATAAATTGTGAACAATGTAAACGGTCTAGTTTTGTATTTAATGTAGGCACTCAAGTTTCATGTATAGCGTAAACAATCTAATATCATGCATATAGTAAATAGCCAAGTATCATGTATCGTGTGAGCAATCTAGTATCGTGCATCAAGTTACGTCTATAATGTGATCAATCTAGTTTCATGTATATTGCAAGTAATCAAGTTTCATGTATAATGTAAATAATCATGTACCAAGTTCCATGTATAACATGAACAATCAAGTTGTGTGTATAATGTAAACAATTTAGTCTCAGGTGTGTTATGGACGTTCATACGTAAATAATTGAACCTTATGAGTAACGTAAACTATCGAATCTTGTCGGTGATCGAGTGATGTGGAAAAGCGTGTTGTATAATGTAGGTAGTTGGGTTTCAAGTTTTCGACTTTGTTGAATGATGGTGAACGCCTATGCGAAAGGATTCATCTTTTTCGAAGTGGCTAAAGTTATACTTTTTTCGAAGGTGCAACGTGATGAAAAAGTTTTACAGGTATTTAGAATGACACGCACACAAATAACTGATTTGAGTTTTTTGTTTGTAAGTGACAAGTAAAATTTTATCCTTGTTCGGAAATTTATAAGTGAAAGTAGTAGTTGGAATAACTAGGTAATTGGGTAAATAAAACCCTTTTATCATAAAGAGGATGTTTTCAAAAGAAAATAATGGCCAAATTATTTCGTAATTAGGCCAAGAATTTAAAAGTAACGAATTAAGAAGTCGAAATGAAATAACTAATAGAGTCAAAATTAATTATTAGCTAAGAGAATGAGATAAATATTTCATAAAACAAGTTGCATTAAGTTCCTTCACTAAAGGGGTTTGTAAATTTATAATCTGGATAAAATTTATAAACCGAGGGTTTGATAAAGGTTTGTTTAGCCAAAATAACCACATTAGTCAAATCAGGGAAAATAATTAGTTACAAGAGGGAAAATAATTAGTTACAAGGAAGGTGTAGATATTAATCTTTTTAAATAACATTCATATTTGGATACCAGATATGGGTTTCAGTTTTTTAGTTTTAGGAAAACACGAAATGGAATATTCGGCTAACGCCTCCGATACTTCTCCACCATAAAGTAGATGAGCACCAAGAAGACATCGTTGTGTTCATTCATATTGCAAACCGGGTTTCAGCCCTAGTTACTTCCATATGTGCATCAAGTATTCCTTGTTCTCCACCCCTTTCCTTAGAAACTCTGCGGTCCTTACGTATAGGTGAGCGGGGTCAGCCGGTACTCCTAAGGCACCGGTAAGTTCCTTGTCTTGTTCTGCTCCTGGATCTATATGGTATAGGTTAGGTGCTAAATAAGGGTCTCTCGGAGGTGATTCAGCTGCTCGGAGTCTCAAGTCTACTCCTAAGCCAATCTGCTCTGCAATCAAACATGGATCTGGCAGCTAGTCATACCAGTGACCGGTTGTCTGGTGATGGGGACCCAAAATCTTCTTCTTATGTTGACTCTGCTTCGGGGTGATTCTCAGGGGAGTGATGAGGGTAAGAGACCATGTCTAGCACGACAAGGTTGTAAGTATAATGGTAATTTTTTAAGTACAAAGGTATTCCTGAGTTTAAATTATTTTTTGACTAATCATAACATTGAGTTCTTATAATAATATATCAGGAGTAACACTTGACCTATAAGTAGTGTACCCACAAAAAAGGATTCCCAAAAAAGAGAGGTGGGTCACAAGGGACACACTGAAGTACTAAGTTTTTCCTTAGAATCATTCATGGACTTACACCCACTTTTCCGGCCATCATGTACTATTGACATTATTATTTGAACTCATGGTTATGGTGAGAATCGTTAGGGATTGTGTCTTGTGGCTCAAGGGTGTGCTTAATCTATTCAAGCAGCTTCCTTTACTTGGATGGTAAGGTCTAAGGGTTTAAATCCTTTGCAAATGATAATAAGGGTGATAAATTTCCAAGGCATAAGGATGAAGAGGTACAGTTGACTTATATATGATTAAGTGCAAGGATCAAATATGAGGTTTGGACTTGTGTATCAATTTATAATAACTAAGCGAATGATGTTTAGGTTATATTCATTTGGGGCATAACCCAATGGATACTGTGACAAATGAAAGTGATTTGAGTTCATATACTTTCAAGAAGACATGCTTTAGCTTATAGGTGAACACTCACTTCGAGAATTCCCAAGAAAGCATACGGATCCTTCGGTTGATTTGGATTTATATGAAATGCTTTCCTAGACAGAAGACCCAAAGTACAAGCATTCACCCTTCCAGATAGCACATGTTCTCTACTGATTTTCAGAACTCAAAACTTTAACGGGATTTTAAAATTTAATAGGCATTGGCCTAAGAGTTTGAATCTTTCCTTAGGTGATTAGTGATGATGTGTAAAGATGAAAGTGTACAAGTGTGTGACAAATCTTAGGATCAAATAGTTATTGTGTAAACAATTCAAATAGTGTAGCAAAGAAGGTATCAGAGAGGTAGTAGTTTTTGTAAGCATGTAGGTCATCAAGTAACATAGCACATAAGATAATTCGTATTATATCATGCAATTAGATAATGTATAAATGAGTATAGAGTGGAGTTCCTAATACAAGACACGAGTTAAACTCATGTTTGGGGACTCCTACATTATAGTCTAGGTCATGTGTGTCTAATAACCTAATTCCCTATATGCATGGCTCTGATACCAATCTGTCACACCCCGGCCAGCGACAGATTATACGCCGGGGCTGACGCGGTTGTTCATAAGCACATGATCGTCTATTAAATATGACAATATTTATTATTAAAATTAAAAGCATCCATTACAAATAAAAATGGAAACACAAATGGTTCAAACATAACATAAGTTAAATTTAATTAAAACTAGGTCTGAAGTCCTAAGTGTAGTGTCCTTAAACTAGTGCACCTAAAACATGTGAGTAAATGACAACTACAAGTAGTTGGTGAGTAACATAGGTTTTGACAACAAACAAAGGTTAATTAAAAAGCATTTGGAATTCAAAATCTTCAAAGCATAACTATGGCATAAATGTGAAAACATACAAGGTTCCAAGCGTACAATTCAAGCCGTAGTAAATGGAAAACTGGTAAGTACAATCCCACTGATTGTGTTTTGGAAAAATAGTAATATAGTACACACAAAAGCCGACAAGGTCTGTGTTAACTGGAATCGGATTCCCCTATAAATGATCATGTTAGGTACTACCTTAGGCTTGGATAGGAGGTTAATGAATGTACTGATATGAACACATGTAATGGTCGCCAAGTAGTTTAAGACATAAAGCACATAGTAAATAGCATGAGAACAATGGTATTGAATTTGGTATAGTATGTCAACATGTTCCACCCGAATATTTGTAAATAATATAAAGAGAAAATAGGGCTATGAAACTCACTTGTATAAAAGCTAGAATTGGTATGGATTGGTAAAGATTGATTGGTCTCGTGAAGATTGTAGGTCCCCGGGTGTCTCGGATCGTTACGTGTGGGTGTGTGACTAGTCGGACCGGGTGCGGAATACCCGTGACTAGGTGGAGAATCAAGTAACACAAAGTAAACCAACAGCGAAAACACTTCCAAACTTCGTCTATTATAAAACTTGTAGGTTACAGAGATGTTACAAATGAGTGCGTACATAACTTCTGTCACCACAACCTATTTATACTAGACCTGATCTCTGTGCATTTAACAAGTGCGCAGGCAAATTGTTCGTGCGTACTTAACAAGTACGCAGAGTATTCTTGCGTACTTGCTAAGTACGCAGGAAGTAATTCCTGCGCACATGCTAAGTGCGCAAAACACTTAGAGAAAATAGACGACTAGTACATACATTAGTAATTACAACTCGATAACTAATACATACAGACACTAACATACAAAGACTAATACATACAAGACAAGTACAAAAGTTAAGACAATATCCAGAGTGATTGTCACACAAAAGTGCTTCAACAAACTCCCCCTTGACAACAGCTCTGGATTGTCTTTGGTCTTCACTGCTCCCCAGCTTTAGCTTCCATCTTCTTCTTGTAGTCAAGGCAGAACTTGACCACCTTGTCGTATTTAGAAGCAAGGAACTTTGTCCACTCGTCTGTGTACATGCAATACTTGTCCGCTAGCGCCTCTAGATCTTTCACAGAAAAGTTTATGAAGCAGACTTCATCAAAAACTTTGATCAGTTCCTTTGGCACTAAGCTTCCACTCTCGGACCACACCTTTCCAATCACCACTACCTCGCCCGATTTAGGATCTACGTACCAGTACCATATGTTACCGAGGATATCCTGAGATAACTTGCTCAGAGGAATCTTGGTTTCGCACAGCACTGGCTTGTATACCAGTTTCTTTAAGCTTTTATGAGTCACGGGATGTCTAACATTCTTGTCCCTGACTCGCTTGGGCACTTGAAAACATTTAGAACTTCCTAGATCTTACCTCTCGCTGTAGAACCTGCCACAAACACAACGCTACATCGTGATTTGAGTGACCCAGCAGCTCTCGATTTGCTAGGTTCACAAGGTCATACTTTGGCAAGGAGCTGAAAGCTTCACTGGTTGGTTTCAAGTATTGAACCTCCCAGCTCGCTTAATTGCAAACAGCTTCTTGTCATCCTCAAACCTCACAGCTAAGATCATACTTATCGCTCCATGTTTGTCTATGATTGATGTCTTCTGCCAGACAGGAGCCGGATCCTTTGATGAACTTGTAGGCGTATGTTTGCTTTTCTGCGCCTCTGGATCCACAGGTTTAGGGTCGGTAGGAGAGACTTCAGTCGACGCCTCAACAGTACTTACAGGCTCGACTGAACCTGTGTCAAGATTAGTTTCAAAGATTGGAGCTTCGAAAATCTCTCCATCCTCAAACTCATATTCTCCTTCCCCGTCGCCCTTGGGAACTTCAATCATAACATCCTCATCCTCCTCATCCCAGTCATCACCAGACTCGATCTCTCCCTCTTCCAGATTGCAGAGAGCATCGATCTGTACTTCTTTGGAATTGTCTGGCTCTAATAATAAGATCACATCGTCCGACACGTCGTCAGATAGATCTTTCAAAGTCAGCCACCGACTTTCCTTTATCACGACCCGAAGCATCACCTCCACCTTCACTCCGAGTAGACTCCCCCTCAGCCATAGGCACGACAGAAATGGGAACAATCGCCAAAGCCGACGATTGCTGCTCACTTCCACTCAGTCCGGCTTCAGGATCCTTGTCCTGATCATCACCCTTAGTTAGATCAACTAAGTGACAAGCCTCTTCACTGCTAGGCTTAGGTGGTTGCTTCTCCAACAATTCTTTCAATCTCTCCCCCTGAGCATCAAGCATCTTGGCCATGTTACAGACCAGTTTAACCATAGTATCATGCTCCTTACGCTGCTTTTCATCAACCGCTTGTTGTTTCTTCAAAGCGGCTACTTCATCAATCAGTGAGTTTATCTGACCCTATTGCTTGTCAGATTGTTCACGTGATTTCCATACCATTTCAAGTAATCCAGCGACTTGAGTCTCTAGAGTAGTGATCCTGGCATCTCTAGGATCAGGACACCTAAACGATGATGCTTCGGCTTGATGAGTAGGGAAGGTGAAGATTTCATCAAAATCAAATCCATGATTAAAATCCAACTCCAGAAATGGTTCACTGATGTGTTGGAGAGTGGTTGTGGGGATTGAGGTAGGGATGGTGGTTGTTTGGATGGTTGTTGTTTGGATGGTGGTTGGGGTGATGGTGACAGACTCAGTGATAATTGGAGTCGTTACCGCCACCTGGACAGAATGTACAGGGAGGGTTACTATCACATGAACCTCCTCTGTGATAGTAGTAGTAGCCTCAACAGATGTTACCAATGGCCTCCTCCTCTGTCGCCGATAAAGCTGCCGTGAAGGTGAAGTAGAAGTCGATTCACTGCTCGCTGTTGGATCGGGATCTACCTTGATCCAATGATTCAACACATTAACCGAACCAAATCGTGCGGAATCTGATTTGATTGGCAATACAATCTATGACACGGATCGGGTCGTGAGAAACGAGCGGATTAGATGTCGAAACGAAGGTTTCTATCGAACCTTTGGTGTAGAGAAGTTGGATACAAGACCTGGAAACTCTCAACGGACAGAGATTCGACAATGCAGGTGCAAAGAGTTTGTGTGTGTTCTGTTTCTTAGTCTGGTTCTGCTCTGGTTAGTCTCTGCTCTCTTCTTTTGTTAGTCTCTGCTCTGGTTAGTCTCTACTATTTTCTTAAAGTGAAAGTTCTATATATAGTGCAGAGGCCATTCGTACAAATGAGCCATGTGAATGGACTCATTCGTGCGAATGAATCAGCAGAATGGTTCATTCGTAAGAATGAATCATTAGAATGGTTCATTCGTACGAATGAATCATTCTCATGACTTATTTTAGCGAATGAATCATTCTCATGATCTATTCGCGCGAATGGATCATTCTCATGATCCATTCGTGCGAATGGGCCTTTCAATAGCACGATTGATCAACGTTATCGATATTTATCAGATCGTTTAATACACAGTCGTTATATATGAGTAAACATTAAGGATAAACATGTAATTTCATTAATATATCAAATAGTTACATTAAACATATATGAAATACATATTACAAGGGATTAGGGACATATCATGCATCTACATACTCCCCCTTGGACCTAGATCCCTTCAAAATGACCTAACTAACATTATTTGGTCTTCAACATCTCTTTTGTACGAGTTTTCCAGTTGACCCCGGCGTGTATGTCAAAAGCAAAGCATATACGTATCACCTTCACATACTGCAACGCCTGGTCTATATCTGCAACATCAAAAAATGGCTGACACTTGTATAAAGTTGTAACATCTTGTTCAGACAAGTTGGTTAGCCACAAGGGATCAAAGACCCTGATGGTCTCCCATGACCCTTCTTTACAAAGCACTATAACAGCTTCACCAGTACGCCCATCATAGTACCACCATTTGAACTGATCTGAGAAGTCCTGGATCATTTTCCTTAAAGGAATCTTCTTCATGATCGTTGGAGGTTTCCACTTTAAGACAATTAGGGGCTTCTTGGTGATTGGATGAACCTTTTCCTTGTGAATGTAACGTGTAGGCATTTGTGGGTTGAAGTTCACCCACTTCTTTCGGTATTCGTACTGTAATTGACGTTCAAACCATTCGGATAGACCGGAAGATTCGCTGTATAGAAGCTTTAGACGCGCCAATTGATTTACTTCAAATGCGGGCAGCGTCTTGAAGTCATGAGGGTACCTGAAATATTGTATGCCCTTCTCTCTTTTTATAGCATAGCAGCTTAAGTCGTTGAAGTATGCCCAACTGATTATACGACCATCAGACTTGTGTCCTTTGAGTCGATAAACTTTAGTGTACTTGGTTGGAGGAGAGGGCTTTGAGTTCTTCTTTAATTCGGCCATGTATTCCATCCACTGACTTTTACGTTCATTCAGCTCGTCAATGTCAATAGTGGAGGGACCGACTTCATCTTCTTTGTTGTCGATAATGCGGTTGACCTCCTCGTCGGACTGCTGAGTGAATAAGTCTGCGAAGGAGGGAAGATCATCACCATCTACTGATGTGTACTTTGGATATTCTTGATCAGTGATGTCTTCGACTTCAACCTCATCAACGTCTTCTAGTTCGTCAGAGGAGGGATAATCAGTTGTAGGAACAGATGCCTCTTCAGTGATGACTTCGTCGGGATTCATTTGAAATAGCTCGGCAATCTGTTCTTTTGACAAGCAGTATACGATTTCCCTTTCCTCTTTGTCATAAATAACTGAATGTTGGATGATCCCTTGCATGTCAAGCACATAAGTTAACTTTGAAGGTTGTTGCTTGAGAGGCATCACATCCAAAACTATTTACATAAACAATCATAAAATAAACATGTGAGAATAAGAAATTTCATTGATTTAATCAAAATAAAACTGAAATTATTTACATAATAATCTAATATTTACAATAAGACAAGTTAAAACACTTAAAACAAAAACTATCAACCTTCAGTGCCCTTTTGTTTATCTGATGATGAGCCTTCTGATTTGTCTGATTTTTGCTTTGTTCGTGCCTCTGCTTTTGCTGTATTTGTAGCACTTGATGCAGCACCAGCATTGGCACCATCGTTCTTATCTTTGTCATTATTGTCATCATCATCATCACTATCATCATCATCATCATCGTCACCATCATCATCCTCATCGTCATCATCATCATCATCGTCACCATCATCACCATCATCACCATCATTGCGAGCACCCTCAATTTTGGGTGTCGGGTCCCTTCTGCTTTCTAAGTTTTCCAACAGCCTTTTGTTTTCCTCCTCTAGCCTTTGTATCCTCTGAGCATGTGCATCAACAGTTGTAGACAACTGTTGATGCAGGTTTGTAGCAGTGAGAAGGAGGACTTGTTGATCATTACACCTGTTGGTGAGACTTGTGATGGCTTGAGATTGTTCAGAGTTTTGCAGAGTCAGATGACCAATCTGCGAGCCCTGTTGGTCAATCAGCAAACCCTGTTGATCAAGACGCTTTGATTGCTCTTCATTCTGAGCCAGTAAACGAAGTACCAAACTGTTTAAAGTACTGATCTGGTCGTGTAGAGAGACAGTCGACAGTGACATTGAAGATTCAGCTCGAATAGTTGATGGCTGTGATGTAGGAGCAGTCGTGTAGATGGGAGGAGGCACAGTTTGTGTCTGAGGCATAGATGTTGACATTGGAGCCTCAGACCTGGTGGCATTTGCTGTAGTAGCAGAGGTGCTCTCCGTCCTTCTAACAAGCTTAAACTTTTGGCGTTTGGCCATTCTTTTCTTTCCTCTTCCCTTCTTGACCGGGGTAGATTGGAAAGAAGGAGCATCAGATACTTGTAGACAGCCAGGGACAAAGTCAGCATCCCTGACGTCATCATCAACCCTTGACCTTCCTTGATCTGCTCCCCTTTTCTTTTTGTTGCGACCAATCTTGCCCCTTGTTGACTGATTTCAAATTCATCTTCAGTTTCCTCAGAATCAGTAAACAGGACGGTGTCCAGGTTAACATCTTCTGGGTTAGTTGGAAGGGAAGGATCGATAGCAGTAACAGTGGGAGTGGTGGCAGCGGTAGATGAAACATGATGAGTATTGCCACCATCTCCCTGGCCATCTTAGTCGTCATCATCTTGGTCGTCAGATGGAGGTACAACAATATCCTCCCTGTCCGAATCACTGTTATCGTGACGCCATTTTCTGTTTACCGGTGCCACATACTCTGGATTTGCTTGATGTCTAATGAGTCGTTTGTGAGGTGGCTTTGTTGGTCTGCCCCTGTGACACCCGACATTTCAGGTCAATATCCGTACATGTATTAAACAAGTTTACATTATAATTATTTTTGTGATTTAATTAATTTCACAAACAAGGACATTAAGGTCTAACAAAAACCGAACATTGCCTCATTTCACATTTTGGTAATTCTAGGAGTTACCGGTTCGCGTGTCATCTAAACCGACCAATACGAACGTTAGTGATTAAATTAAATAACCAGAAAAATATATATATATATATATAAATATATATATATATATATTACACAAAAGTTACGTTGAACTATAATTTATTTTTAAGACTAAATCATATAATATACGTAAAAGTAAAATAATGGACTTTTCGAAGACGTTACCACGTATCGTCACCTTTAAGTATTTATACCTACAAATAATCACCTCAACGAATTATACAATCCAAGATTTCAATATCTTTCGTTAACGAGCCATAAACTTAATAAATTTATAATACCGTAGAGAACCTAAGCCAAATTAAATTACCAATTGAAACTCTAATTGATATTAAAACTCTCAATAAACTAATACTTAAAACTAATTACTAACCCTCAACCCACTTTTTGACTTTCTCGGCCGAAGCCAGAGAAGACCATACCCCCTCACTCGACCCATCCCATACCTGAGAAAACTCAGATAAAACCATACCCTCTCGGTCTCAACATCACAATTTCCTTTTCATATTTCTCATTTTCATACGGCAAACATTCCAACTCTCTCCAAATCGAATTCAAGTTCTAAGGAAAAAACTACCATAATTCGGTGTTTTAAGAAGAACTTCAAGTGTTTCTAAAGGAAATTTAACAGAAGAATCAAGATCATTCTCTGTTTTCTCTCATCATCTTCATCTCTGTTTTAAGGTAAAAACTCGATACTATCTACATTATTTTCTTTAAAAACCGTAGCTAAACATACAAAATATTCAAACGCAAGTAAGTTAACAAGAAAAGTGTGTCGAATTCAAGATTAAAACATGAAAATATGCAGGACGGATTCTGTCAAACAGAAGTCCAGCAATCGAAACTATAGTTTCGATATCAGTTACTCAATCGAAACTGGGAGTTTCGATACCTGTTACTCAATCGAAACTAGGAGTTTCGATACTTGTTACTCAATCGAAACTAGGAGTTTCGATACATGTTTACTCAATCGAAAATAGGAGTTTCAATGCTAGTTGTTCAATCAAAACTAGGTAGTTTCGATATCCTTCTTGTCAATCGAAACTAGGAAGTTTCGATAACTGTCATACTCAATCGAAACTAGGTAGTTTCGATACCCAACTACTCAATCGAAACTAGGAAGTTTCGATACTCAATTGCCCAATCGAAACTAGGTAGTTTCGATACCTGTGTCAGTCCCCTTGGGCAGTAACTTGGAACTGTTTTTATAACGAAACAAGTGTTGAACCACTAAGAGGATATTTTAAACAAAAACAACCAGATTTACAAAGTCGATGAACAATTTGCAATATGAGACGTTCGGTCTTAACACAATTTACCCTTTGGTATTTAGGGTACGAATAGTCAAGTTTGACTACAACAAGTATCATTACAAGTATACACAAAAACAAGGTGAGTTTCACGGCCCCTTTTTACTGTTTTCTATATTTGGGGGAAAAACATACTTACAACTATTTTATGGGATAACAAGAGAATAAGGCACGACTTTTATGTTTACATGAGATGAGAACAACGAGTTGAGGCCGCTAAAGTCCCCTGGAACAATGTAGTAACCATTAACTGTAGCCTAGGGTCCTATGAATAGTACTATGGAGAGTGACGTCTCCCGGTCATGGTTAGTCGCGCTAACCACAATCTGGAGGATTTATGGCCGCATAGAACCGGATAACGAAATTAGGGGCATGTACAATTGTCATGGTTTGGTTACGCCTCATGTATGAACATATTATTTGTATTCCTAGCTAGTCTACAAATGGGTCAACAATTCTTATTCTGTTTATCACATACACCCGAAACTATTTACGAACGATTGAATTTTACAAAGAACTACTTGAATAAACCTGTGAACTCACCAACCTCGTGTTGACAAATTTTAAGTATGTTTTTTAGGAAATTGAACGTGATCGCAAGGTTAGCAATGTATATTGCATGCATGTACGATGGATACAACTTTTGGGGGATTTCTCTTGTATAACTCATTGTAATGGAGTCATATTTGCGAAATCTTCACTTTTTGTAAACTCAATTTACATTTGGAATGTAAAACTTTAAACTTGTCTATGTATCCATTTATCATGTATGTGTTTGCGGTAATCATATGCTTTGGAAACCATGTAACGTCGCGCCTCGCGTTTCCGCCTTGGCGGGGTGTGACAGACTTGGTATCAGAGCCATTGATTATAGCGAACTAGGAGTCTAAAAATCGAACCTAGTCTATAATCTAAATGACTCACTAAGACGTTTTTCATTGCATATGTATTTCATAACTTATCATCATAATGTACGGACATCGTAGACACTAAATATCGTCACACACTAACCCCATTTCGACTTCAGACCCATGGCACCCAAAAGAAGGACACCGTGTGATACTACTGGTGAAAACAACACGACGATTTCCGCAGAAGTTGAGCAACTCATATCCCAACGTGTAGCCGCCGCCTTCGAGCAGTACGAAGCCAATCGGAATAACGTCGGAGGAAATGGTAGTGGTAGCGGAGGAGGTGCAGGAGGCAGTGACACTACTGGAGGTTCTAGAGGTAATAGGATGTGTAAACACCTCTGAAACACAGTCGCGATCTAAGATAATAACATTATTAAAATATTGACTTGTGACCCTACAGATGCTTCGAACAAGAAGTGCACTTATAAGGTTTTTCTATCCTGCAACCCTTGCAACTTCAATGGCACCGAGGGTGCAGTAGGCCTGATGAGATGGATTGAGAAGATGGAATCTGTAATTGATATTAGTGAATGCACAGCCGACTGTATAGTGAAATATGCCACTTGCACACTTTCTGACAAAGCATTAACCTGGTGGAATTCTCAAATGAAAACTTTGGGAAGACAGACTGCCTACTAGCTATCATGGGATGATCTAAAGGCCATGATGATCGAGGAGTACTGTCCTCGAAATGAGTTGCAAAAGATCGAATCTGAAATGTGGAATTTACAAATGATAGGAGATGATGTGGCTGGTTACACTGACCGATTCAATGAGTTAGCAAGTTTGGTTCCACACATGGTTACCCCAGAATACAAGAAGGTTAAAAGATACTTGTGGGGTCTTGCTCCTCAAATCCGAAGCCTGGTAACTTCATCGAACCCTATGGATGCCAAGAGCGCTATAATTCTAGCTTCCAAACTAAGAGACAATGTTGTGCGTGATGGTTTGTTTGAGAAGAATGAGACCGAGGAAGGAAGGTCTGGGGAAAAGAAGAAATGGTTTGGAAAGCTAAGTAATCAAAACAGGAATCAAGCTTACAAGAGACCCGAAACCATGAAAGCCTATGCAGCCAACATTGAAGGACAAAAAGGATACCTTGGAACACTACCGAAGTGTGACAAATGTGGGTATCATCACAGTGGAAGGTGTACCCAAAAACTTTTAATTAAAACATTTAAAGAAGTGCTTCTAGAACTCACCTGATAAGCTAGTCTCGGTTGTCCTAAACAAAGGTCTAATGACTTCACGTACGATCTGAATTGAATAGTTACATACACATCAGACCAATCCCGATTCTAACGGTTTAACCATTCTAAACATACTAACCTTACTTAACCAGCCTGATGCCTGCGCACTTAGCAAGTGCGCAGGGCCTAGTTCTTGCGTACTTAATAAGTGCGCAGACTTTGATTCATGCGCACTTGGTAAGTGCGCATGACCTTCATCTTGCGTACATGACAAGTAAGCAGAACCTTTCTTCTTGCGTACATGACAAGTACGCAGAACCTTTCTTCTTACGTACTTGATAAGTACGCAGGATCCTCTTCCTGCGTACTTGATAAGTACGCAGGATCTGCTTCTCCGCAAAAACCCTAACTTTCGCATTCGGGTCTGATCACGTCAAGATCCCGAACTTGTTTCCATTCAAAACGTTTGCTTTTCATTAAGGAATTCAAAACTATGTTTTTCTTCCAGTTTCATCCGTAAAAATGTTGCCTTTTCATCCAAAACCCAAAAAACCCCAAAACGAACAAAAACTCAGATCTAGGCCAGATCGTTACCTGTATCGAGCTTCTGATCCTGAGGTTCTTCTCACGAGCTTTGGAGCAACACACTTCTTCAATTTCGAGTCGATCCGCCAACTTTCTCTCTCTACGGTTTCTCTTTCTAGATGTGGCAAATGAGAGAAAAGGGTGGTGACTTAGGCTATTTATAGGGGAGGCTCCCCTATGTTCGCCCCTTCTAGCCCGCCGGCCCATCCTGCCCGGCCCGTCATGCCTCGCTCGTTTATTCCGTTATTATAACTGTCGTTTTATTTTTGGGATGTTACAAGTCTACCCCCCTTACAATAGGTTTCGTCCCTGAAACCTGTCATAAGTCAAATAGTTGAGGGTACGACTCCCTCATTTCTGTCTTCGTTTCCCAAGTAGATTCTGATCCCGATCCCTTTCAATGCTTCCATTGGTCTTTAACCAATTGGATCACTTTGTTACGTAAACGTTTCTCCTTTTGGTCTAAGATGGCCACAGGTTCTTCGATGTATTTAACGCTGTTGTCGACCTCGATATCAGTAAGTGGTACGTGAGCCGATTCATCCGCCAAACACTTTCGCAAGTGTGATACATGGAAGGTAGGATGAATCCCACTTAACTCATCAGGTAACTCTAACCGATAAGCGAATTCACCAACCCGTGCCATTATGCTGAATGGTCCGACAAACCTCGGAATTAACTTTCCTCTCTTCCTGAATTGTATATATCCCTTCCAGGGTGACACTTTCAACATTACTCTGTCCCCAACATCAAACTCAATAGGCCTTCGTCGTTTATCCGCATAGGATTTCTGACGATCTTGTGCGGCCTTCATTCGTGCTTTGATTTGATCAAACCTTTCCGACGTTTCTCTTACGACTTCAACACTTCCTAATTCCTTCTGTCCAATCTCACCCCAACAAACCGGGGTCCTGCATCTTCTCCCATACAACATTTCGTAAGGTGGCATGCCTATCGTCGTGTGATGACTATTGTTGTAGGAGAATTCGGCTAACGGCAGATGACTGTCCCAACTGCCACCGAAGTAGATAATACAAGCATGAAGCATATCCTCCAATGTTTGAATGGTCCTTTCGGACTGACCATCCGTTTGTGGGTGGTATGCCGTGCTGATATTAAGCCTTGTGCCCATCGCTTCGTGAAATCTTTTCCAGAACCTCGAAGTGAATCGTGTGTCCTGGTCAGATACGATCGTCAAAGGCATCCCATGCCGTGCTACTACTTCGTTAATAAATACCTCCGCTAACCTTTCCGACGAATAGGTAGAAAATGACCACTCTTCGTTAAACGGTCCACAATTACCCAAATGGTGTCATGACCTTTAGCTGTGCGAGGTAGTTTGGTTATGAAGTCCATGGTAATGTGTTCCCACTTCCATTTCGGTATATCAAGTGGTTGAATCTTTCCATACAGTTTCTGGTGTTCGGCCTTTACTTGTAAGCAAGTCAAGCACTTGCTTACATACTTTGTCACCTCATGTTTCATTCCAAGCCACCAGTATTCTTTCCTCAGATCTTGGTACATTTTATTGGTACCAGGATGGATAGAGTACCGAGACTTATGAGCCTCATCCAAGATTTTGGTTCTAAGCTCGCCACCCATATGTATCCATACCCGTCCAAAACGTGTCCTAACACCAATGGTGTTATATTCCAACTTGTCATGTTGGCCAACCATCCTTTCCTTCTTTATGTTTTCTTCCTTAAGTGCTTCATCTTGAGCTCTTTCAATTTCCCTCATCACATCTGATGTTACCACCAACTGGCAAGCTTTCACTCTAATAGGAGTAGGCACATCCTTTCGGCTTAGAGCGTCAGCCACCACGTTTGCCTTTCCAGGATGGTACATGATTTCACAGTCATAGTCTTTCAATAGTTCCAATCATCGTCTCTATCTCATATTAAGTTCCCTTTGTTCGAAGAAGTATTTCAAACTTTTGTGGTCGGAGTAAATAGTAAACTTCACCCCGTAAAGGTAGTGCCTCCGGATTTTCAATGCGAATAGTTAGCTTCGTGAATCTTCAACTGCCGTGACGCATACGCGATCACTCTCCCGCGTTGTATCAACATGCATCCCAATCCCTGACCCGAAGCGTCAGAGTATACCACTAAGTCTTCATTGCCCTCGGGAAGGGACAAGACTGGGCTTGGGTTAGCTTCTCCTTCAATTCCTTAAACACCTCATCCTGGGTCGAACCCCATTCGTACTTTACCTCCTTCCGAATCAACTTTGTCAACGGCGAAGCTATTTTTGAGAAATCCTGGATGAATCTCCGATAGTAGCCTGCCAATCCCAAGAAACTACGGATTTCAGATGGCGTCTTAGGAATATTTAATTCCCTTACCGTCATTATCTTTGCTGGGTCAACCATAATGCCGTTCGGGTTAATGACGTGACCTAGGAATTGGACTTCCCTAAGCCAGAACGCGCATTTGGAGAACTTAGCATACAACTTTTCCTTCTTCACAGCCTCCAATACCTCCTTCAAGTGACATGCGTGATCACCCTCATTCTTGGAGTAGACGAGGATATCATCGATGAACACGATTACCGATCGATCCAGCATTGGTCGACAAACTCTATTCATCAAATCCATGAACGCTGCGGGGGCGTTCGTCAATCCGAAAGACATTACGAGGAACTCGAAATGACCATAACGCGTGCGAAATGCAGTTTTCGGTATGTCTTCTCCCCTCACCTTCAACTGATGGTACCCGGACCGAAGGTCGATTTTCGAGAACCAACTTGCGCCTTGCAATTGGTCGAACAGGTCGTCGATCCTTAGTAAAGGGTACTTGTTCTTCACCGTACGTTTGTTCAACTCGCGATAGTCAATACACATTCTCATCGAACCGTCTTTCTTCTTCACAAACAACACCGGAGCACCCCAAGGCGAGATGCTCGGTTGTATAAATCCTTTCTCAAGTAACTCGTCTAGTTCTGTCATTAGTTCCTTCATCTCTACTAGTGCTAGTCGATATGGAGCTTTAGCCACGGGCTGGGCATCTGGTACTAAGTCAATTCGGAACTCAATCTCTCTGTCGGGTGGTATCCCAGGCAAATCCTCTGGAAACACCTCAGGGTACTCGCGTACCATGGGTACATCGTCTAGTTCCCTCATTTCCTTACACTTGTCAATCACGTACACCAGATAAGCCTCGCATCCGCGCGTCAAGTAATCTGTTTCCTTAATCACCGAGATGAAGTTTGGCATCGGGGCATCACGATCTCCAAAAACCTCGACTTTGCTACCATCCGGAGCCCTGAGTCGGATTATCTTTCGTTTTCATATAATTTGCGCTTCATTGGCAGTTAGCCAATCCATACCTAACACGACATCGAACCCTCCCAAAACCATAACAAACAATCTGACAGGGAACCTATGACCTGTCAACTACATCGGTCACTCTCGTAGTTCTATCCTCAGCGGTTTCTACGCTAAAAGCCCTTTCTAGCTTACTCACAGTGTACTTTACTCTTTTACAAAAAGTCCCAGATATAAAACTCTTACTGGCACCCGAATCAAATAACACAGATACAAAAGTGTTGTCAAGGATAAACGTACCTGACGCCACATCGGAGTCCACTCTGGCCTATTCCTGCGTCAGCCATAGGCTCAAGTCTTCGCTCAGGGCCTGTCTTCTTTCTTTTCGGGGCCTTTCCCTTTTCCCGCTTCACCCATTCTTGGTTTGGTGCATTCCCGGCTCATGTGGCCGCTTTCACCACAATTATAACATTTAATGACTTGCATGAATTCACGGGAGTAGTGCGCAGTCTTGCCAGATTTGTAGCACAGATTTGCCCCTAGATGACATTCACCCGCATGTCTTACTCCACATCTTCCACAGACTGCCGTCTTGCCTACCCTGGCCTGTTTGTCCCGAGCCCCAAACAACTTCCCACCCGATCGCTTAGCGGGAAAACTCAGCTTCTTCTTAGGCTCCTCATAGGCAACGACATTCAGTGCCAGATCATCAAATACCACAACGCTTAGTTCTACTACCGAATCAAACTTGTAAGGCCCCAAACCCGGGAGGCCCCACGTGTTGGATTTACTCATTCACAAACAGTTCTTAAACTATTATATAAAAATAACGCAGTGGAATCATTCATTCATCATAATTAAAACTTGTTCAAACATGCGGAAGCGTAACATTGTCAAATACATAAACAACTCATAACGGGATGCCAGTCTTCATATCATCCGGGTAACTCTTCACGCTTGCCAAGCATCACCGTCCATCATCATAACCTGCCCTTAACCTGAATGTGCATACTAAAAAGTCAGCTACGCTGGTGAGTTCTAGCTTTACATAAAACCTTAACATAAACATTTTTGCCAAAAACATAACATACTTTGTTTAACAAAAGCGTACGTAAAACATGCAATAACTTAACATCATCATAACATAAGTCAACATGAATCGAATATGCGCCTTCTCATAACCGTCAATTCCATACATCGCATGCCAGCGGATGAACTTAAGGCTCAGTACCTCTAAGTCATCCGTCACACAGGTCACCTAAGGCTCGTTACCTCTTGGTGGACCAAACATATGTCTCCTAAGGCTCTTTACCTCTAGGTAGACCAAACATATGCCTCCTAAGGCTCGTTACCTGTAGGAAGACAGAACATAACGTAGGCACTATTTCCCCGCAAGGAATAGTACCTTCCATCGGGATCCCGATAATCCCATGGGTGACCGTCGTCACCCCATCATCAACCAGTTGTACAACCATTAGCCAGCCACAAAGGCCCCCCGTAAGGGTGAGGCCAATACATACATACATACCTTAGCTCCCGTAGGAACTCGTGGCAGATTCGTTCATTCGTGACTTTCATAATACTTTTACCTCATTTTAGTTAAAGCATTCGTACGTTTTATTAAACAAAACATCATCTCTTTCGTAAACCTTTCGTAAACTTCATTTGGCAAAGCATTTCATAAACATCATCTCGTAAACATCATTTTGTAAATATCATATCGTAAACATCGTTTCGTAAACATTATTTCGTAAACAACATTTCGTAAACCTCATTTCAAATACATCATTCCGTATGTATGCACACCAGCCCAAAAATTTTTAATTAAAACATTTAAAGAAGGGCTTCTAGAACTCACCTGATAAGCTAGTCTCGGTTGTCCTAAACATAGGTCCAACGACTTCACGTACGATCTGAATTGAATAGTTACATACACATCAGACCAATCCCGATTCTAACGGTTTAACCATTCTAAACATACTGACCTTACTTAACCAGCCTGATGCCTACGCACTTAGCAAGTGCGCAGGGCCTAGTTCTTGCGTACTTAATAAGTGCGCAGACTTTGATTCATGCGCACTTGGTAAGTGCGCATGACCTTCATCTTGCGTACATGACAAGTACGCAGAACCTTTCTTCTTGCGTACATGACAAGTACGTAGAACCTTTCTTCTTGCGTACTTGATAAGTACGCAGGATCTGCTTCTTCGCAAAAACCCTAACTTTCGTATTCGGGTCTGATCACTTCAAGATCCCGAACTTGTTTCCATTCAAAACGTTTGCTTTTCATTAAGGAATTCAAAACTATGTTTTTCTTCCAGTTTCATCCGTAAAAACGTTACCTTTTCATCCAAAACTTGAAAAACCCCAAAACGAACAAAAACTCAGATCTAGGCCAGATCGTTACCTGTATCGAGCTTCTGATCCGGAGGTTCTTCTCACGAGCTCTGCAGCAACACACTTCTTCAATTTCGAGTCGATCCGCCAACTTTCTCTCTCTACGGTTTCTCTCTTTAGATGTGGCAAATGAGAGAAAAGGGTGGTGACCTAGGCTATTTATAGGGGAGGCTCTCCTATGTTCGCCCCTTCTAGCCCGTCGGCCCATCCGGCTCAGCCCGTCATGCCTCGTTCGTTTATTCCGTTATTATAACTGTCGTTTTGTTTTTGGGATGTTACATGTTGCTCATCTCAAACTTGGACTTCATCACATGTTCGAATTCCCTACACATCTCTTCATTTGTAGACCCAAAGATAATGTCGTCGACATACACTTGTACGAGTAGAATACCACCTCCTTCTTTCTGAATGAAGAGGGTCGAGTCAATCTGTTCACGGTCGAAACCATTTGACAGTAGATGTTTTGATAACGTCTCATACCATGCCCGAGTTGCTTGATGAAGACCATAAAGTGCTTTGTCGAGCTTATACACTTTATTGATATTATACGGATCGTCAAAGCCGGGAGGTTGAGTGACATAGACCTCTTCATGAACTTTTCCATACAGGAAAGCACTCTTCACATCAAGTTGATAGACCTTGAAGCCGACATAGGAGGCATACGCCAGAAACAGTCGAATGTCCTCAAGTCTAGCAACTGGGGCATCTACTTCAATGTAATCAAGGCCCTCTTGTTGGTAAAATCCTTGAACAACCAACCTTGCTTTATTCTTCACTATGAGATGACGATCATCCGTTTTGCACTTGAACACCCATCTGGTTCCAATTGGTTGTACGCCTCTTGGCAAGTCAACTAAATCCCACACATGCAACTTTTGGAATTAGGACAGTTCATCTTGCATCGCCTCAAAAGTTGAACTGTCAGGATCAGGTATTCTTGAATCCAGTTCCGTTATCACTCCTTATTCTTCTAACCTTCAACTCGTAAAGAGATTCCAAGCTTAGGATCATGTGTTGAAGAATGTCAACAGTCTCGTCCTTTGTACCTAAAAAATGCACCCAAGAAAAACGTGAGAAGTCATCAGTTACAACTAGACAGTATGACTTACCTCCAATACTCCTGATACTTATGGGGCCAAACAGATCCATATGTAATAGCTCTAAAGGGGTATCGATAGAGTTTTGGAGCTTGGGCTTGTGAGACTTTCGTTGCTGTTTGCCCTTTTTACAAGGCATACAGTCATCTGTAACGGCAAATCTTAGCTTAGGAACACCGGTTACCAAACCGTTTTGGACAAGATGATTCATTTTTGATAAGAAATGTGTCCGAGTTTCCTATGCCACAAGATTGAATCAAGTTCTGTCGCTTTGGTAAGCAAACAAGTAGCAACTGATGAGGTGGTTATCGCCACGCTCATATCAATCTGATAAGTGTCGTTTGTCCTTGGTGCTAGCACCAGAATCCAGTCTTCAGGAACTTCAAAACCAGGTTTGAGAATCATGCATTCTGTCTTGTCAAACATAACTGAGTACTCCTTGTCGCACATCTGGGAGACACTCAACATGTTATGCTTCAACTGCTCGTAATAGTTGACGTTGTCGAAGCTAACACATCCATTCGAAACCACACCTTGACACGTGATACTACCGCCTTTCTCTCCAGCAAAGGCCACATAGCCACCTCTGATTGGTTTGACATCTTGAAGTAGAGCCATGTTGCCTGTCATGTGCTAGGAGCATCCACTATCTACATACCAACGATTAGAGATAGTACCCTTCGGATGTCCCTGCACGAGTCACAAAACAGGTCAGTTAGTTTTGGAGACCCAAGCCATAGTGGTCTTGGGTCGTCCGTCTTTCTCAAAATAAACAGCCTCTATTAACTCACAGTCGTGACTGTCAAAAATGGATGAATATTGTGAAAACTTGGGATCAGGAAATTGAGAACTTTTGGATTTCTTGTTCCAGGACCTCTTCTTTTTCTTAACTGGAACAGTAGGCTTACATTCAACAACAGCAGGTGAACTAGTGGAAGCTTCACTTGATTGAACTCCAGCCAGTTGTTCCAGCTTTCTCAATCTCTTGTTCCTTCTTCTCCTCTGTGGTTTGGAGAGTTTTACCACAGATTTCTCACCAGTTGGTGCACTACCAGAGGTAGATACACAAGGTTTAGAAGGAAGCTTTTCCCTTTTTGGAACATTTAGTTTAGCCTCAGATGTGGTATTTGGCTTTACCAACGGTTTCACCGGTGGTTTCACATCATTCTTCTTTAGACTCTTGGTCTGTTTCACTAGTGGTGACTTGGGAACAACAGCTTGCTGTGAAATAACTGGTCGTTTCCCTTGGTTCTTATTCGGGCAGTTCACAATAATGTGACCGATCGTACCACAGTGAAAACAGGTTCTCCTATCTTTGTAAGTCCTTCTGTAAGGCTCATTTGATTTGAAATTTGATGACTCAGCATGATGAATATGAGAAGTTGTTTGATGAACAGTAGTTTGACCCGATGGTGATTGGTTTTTGGGAATATAATATTTTTGCATATTTTCTTGATAGCCAAGCCCGTAATGAGCTGAAAAGGCTTCTTTCTTAACTTGATTAATGTTTTTATATCCCCCATAAAGCATCACTTTTAATTTTTCATTTGATTCAAAGATATCGGGTTCAGTCAAAATACAATTATCACAATCAGTGACAACGTGTTTCTTAACTTTCTGTTCACCGAGCAACTCCTCAGAGACTACTCCTTCAGGGCAGGTGTTCTCAGACCCATCATCAGAAGCAGTAAAGAACTCTTCATTAGATGCAGAGTTAGCCTTACTTGAGGAATCATCCTTACTCGAGGAATCATCAAGGCAAGACAGATCAATGTCAATTAAGCCGCTGACAAATTTCCCATTTACCGGTGGAGGAATGGCATTAGTACCCAACCCTAAGCCATTCACTTGTCTTACTACAGACTCGTAGTGTTCCACCACAAAACGAGAGTTTTTCAACTTCTCAATATTGCCTTTTAACTACAAGATCTCATTTTACAGCTTAGTGATCTCATTGTTTCTCTTTTCCAACCCCTTGTACGCAACATTGTTGATCACTGATTTTAAGTGAATAATCACGTTTTTCTTTCTTCAAAGTTTTAATTGAATCTTTGTATCGTTTTTCGTTTTCTTTGTAGCTTAAAGCTGCAATACGAAGGGGTTCGACTTTGTCTTGAAGCTTAGAATTTTCATCCTTTAAGCTCAGACATTTTGAACAAGAAATGACAACAAAAGAGTTAGAATCTACCTCATTTGATGAACATCATGCCTCTCCAATAGCCATAAGGGCAACTGCAGGTATAGACTCTTCTTGGTAAGCCAAAGAAGCTTCCCGTTCCTCTGCTTCCATCATCTCCATGATCTCAGCCATGAGACCAACCTGTGTTTGAGCAATAATGGCATCCTCCAGATGAACACCCCAATCAAAGTTATCGTTCTGTTGAGCTACCAAAGCATTGGATGTACCACCTTGACTTTGATTACGGTTGTTGGAGTTGTTGTACCCTTGACTGTTTTCTTGGCTAGGCCTGGTGAAACCCGAGGCTGGTGCTTTGTTCTTTTGATATTCACGAGCAAAGTGTCCAAAATTCTGACACTTATAGCACTTGGCTTTGGATTTGTCAAAACCAACCTTGGCATTTGAATGCCCACCAATGAATTTTCTTCCTGTTCTGTTCAGGAAACGCTTGGCTCTTCTCAAGATCATGGCCATATTCCACTGAATATCCATGTCCTCCATATCATCTGGATCCACCTGATTAAAGTCTTCTTCTATGGTTTCAGGATCCGTCAGCTTGCCACCAGTGAAGTTTTCATAGGCAAGCATACAGGATGAAAACAAAGCCACATGATCTTCAGCTATCTTGGCTATTGCAGACTGGTTAGCTGAAGATGTGGGAGAAGGATTTCTTGAGGAATTCTGGTGATGAGATCCAGAACCAGATCCAGATGTTGTATAGCAAGCATGACCACCATAAACTTTTGAATTATCCTCCTCGTGAGAGTTCCCTAAGAAAAGGGCAATTCCAGAACCCGATGACTTGGCTGTTGAAGACGTCCCATAATACATAGAAGGGTCTTGTATTTGAGGTATCCCTGAGCTCTCCTTTCTTTTTAGGTTCATATCATGTGCTTGAACCTTTCCGATTGCTTCATCAATTGTCATCTCATAAAACTTTGAGTTCTCTCTCATCAAGGTAGTATACATCTCAAATTTTGGTGGTAGGGCATCCAGAAACTTCTCAACTAACTCCTCATTTGGATAGATGAGGTCAAAAGTTTTCAGCTCAGTCTGTAAATGATAGAATCTAGAGATGAGCTCATATATGGATTCATTCTCCAGATATCTTAAGCACTCATACTGCTTCCTAAGAAGATCCTTCTTACTCTTCTTGATGTCGTTGTTTCCCTCGAATCTCTTCTGCAAAGCCTTCCAGAGATCCTTGGAGTTATCGTATCCCCTAAAGCTGTGGAATAACTCCCTAGTCAAGGCCATAGTAATAGATCCGTGTGCCTTCTTCTCTCTGTCATAAACTTTCTTTTATTCTTCATCAAGTTTGGAGATAGGCTTGGGAACTTCCTCATCGAGATATGTATATGTGGGATGCTTATAACCCTCTAAAATGGGTATCCAAAGTGAAGAATCTGTGTATGATATATAATGCTCAAAGCATGCTTTCCAGTTTGAGTAATCATTTACGTTAAGCAGCTTTGGTGGCTTCTGTGGGGTTCCAATCTCATTGTCATAATTTAAAAGGTTACCGAGGTTCTGAAGATTTGCCATGGTGAAACACTTAGTCAAATTTCAGAAAAATCAAAGCAATATGCGCACTTAAGTTCTGGCCTTGCGCACTTAAGAACTTGGTCTTGGGCACTTAAGATTTGCTCATGCGTACTTAACAAGTACGCATGAGTAAATGACAAGTACGTAGGAAGGACTTAAGTACGCAACAAGAAATGGTCTTGCGTACTTGGTAAGTACGCAGGAAGCCTGTACTTGTTTCCAAAAATGGTAAGTACGCATATCACTTTTTCACCAACCCTCGCCAACTTTTTTCGGTCACTGGAACCTCACCGGAGACAGCAAAAGTTGAAGATATGACCAAAAAAAAATGAGCCAAAGGGTCAGAAAATCGTTTCTAACCAACCTTTGATGCTTAAAACACTCAAATACACAACAAAAGGTTGGTTTTTGAGTGATTTTTGCTTCTAAAATAGTGCTCAAGAGCTACCCCTATTTTTTCACAAAAATCACCAAAAGACACTCTCTTTTGCTTGTAAAACTCTATAGGATGTGTAGAAGATGCTCCTTATACACTCACAACACTCGAAATCAAGAACTATGCTCTGATACCACTTGTAGGTCCCCGGGTGTCTTGGATTGTTACGTGTGGGTGTGTGACTAGTCGGACCGGGTGCGGAATACCCGTGACTAGGTGGAGAATCAAGTAACACAAAGTAAACCGACAGCGAAAACACTTTCAAACTTCGTCTATTATAAAACTTGTAGGTTACAGGGATGTTACAAATGAGTGCGTACATAACTTCTGTCACCACAACCTATTTATACTAGACCTGATCTCTGCGCACTTGTTAAGTACTTAACAAGTACGCAGAGTATTCTTGCGTACTTGCTAAATACGCAGGAAGTAATTCCTACACACATGCTAAGTGCGCAAAACACTTAGAGAAAACAGACGACTAGTACATACATTAGTAATTACAACTCGATAACTAATACATACAGACACTAACATACAAAGAGTAATACATACAAGACAAGTACAAAAGCTAAGACAATATCCAGAGTGATTGTCACACAAAAGTGCTTCAACAAGGATTTCTCACAACAACCTACACGTGAAATGGTACTCCTAGTTTCAATGTATTTCTAAGTGGAATTAAGGAGGTTATTGGGACTTTAGGGTTTCATGGGGGGTTTGAGACTTGAGCATAGGGTTTGTGCAAGTTTTGTAAGAAAATATATGTATAAATCATGCTAAAATGTTAGGACTTTATTCATATAATGATTAGGTAAATAAGTCATAGAATGGAAAAAAAAAAAAGGTTTAAAAGGTATCACCTTTGATTGGTTAGATAAACATATGGAGGTATGGAAAAAAATGTATTTGGATTTATCTATATAAATATTTATAAATAAGTTATAGAAAAAGAAGGTTTAATTAAATTCATTAATTATTAAACTATTAGTAAATGTATCTAAAAAGGTTAATTAATCCATTAATGTATTTATAATGGTTAATTAATTTAATTAATGTAACTTGAATGTTTAATTAATGTAGTTAATCATTTTAAATAAATTGATTAATTAACCTATTAATGAGAAAGACTAAATAGGTTTAAAATAAAAATAATTGAACTTTATATAAAATAATTACTTCACATAATTATTTAGGTATCTACAATTCAAAAAATATTTAGATAATTATTCTTTCCATAATAATTATTTATAATTTTAAAGGGGTTTAAACATATAATTAACATATTATTAAATAACATAATTAAATTTGCCAAAACAAAACATTTTTATTATTTATTTATGAGTTTAAAATGTTTTATAATATGTTTTTAATTAAAATAAAATAAATAAGCATTATTTTATAATTTCTGTTTTTATGAAACTTCTAGAATATGTTTATAGAACTTTATAAAACTAAATAGGAATTTTTAATCTTGAAATAAGGTATTTAAATTAATAAAAGGAATTAAATCACAAAGCAAAACTGATGGCCGGGACTCGAACCCGCACCATTTACCATGTCACACGGACACAACACACTAACCATCAGGCTAGGGCTTATACACAAAGAAACATGATAAACTATACTGGTTAAAATAGTTAGGAGCAGGATGCTTTTTTTTATACACAAAAACATGATAAGTCTTAAGAAAACTGAAACATAAACAAAATCATATAATATGTAGTTTATTTATAGTGCAACTTAACTTATGAAGACAAAATTGTGATATATTCATATGCACACACATAAACATAATAAGAATTAAACAATATGGTTTCATAAAATAGAATCAGAAAACTAAAAAACCACACAAAAGTAATATATCATAATTTTTAAGATAAATTAACAAACCCACTCTTTCAATCAAACTGAAACAAAACCATAATAATGATTTGATGATATATTACTAAAAGAAATTGTTTACAACTTATTCAAATCAATATCTAAGTATCATATCATATAACATACTTCAAAAATCAATATGTAAGTATCATATCATATAACAAACTGAGATATGGCAACACATGAAGGTGAAATTGAATTTGATCAAGACCTGTAACTGTAGGTCTTTAACAAATACGATGCTTTGCTCCATTGACGCCTCGTCAAATGACATTATTTGATTTGATTGCTCCACTTCCATCGCACTTCACTCGATTAAATAGGAAGAAAGAAATACCTCATAAGAAAACCAACAGAAAAGCAGGAAATGTGTCGCTAGCTTGTGGATGTGCAGGGATGCACAAGCGAAAAACCTAGGTTGTGGAAAACCACCATTGAAGAAGAGGAAGACGATTGAAGACGGGGACTGAGAGGAAGCGGTGGGGAGGGGAAAGGACGGGGAAAAGGAATTAGGGTTTCCAATCGGGTAGAGAAGATCCGCGTTTCTCTAAAATGGGTTAAAATGGTTTGAGCGGGAAAACAATGGTGAGGTGAATTGTAGTGGTGACAAGTGTCAAAAAATTAGTTTTTTTTATTAAAATAGGGATATAGGTTTAGAAATAAATTAGCATATATTTGTATATTCATTTAATAGAATAATAGAAATCATATAATCCCTTAAATAAAAGTTTATTATTCTTGAATTTTGAAATAATTGTATCCAATGTATGTATGTATACTCAAGAAATAGAATGGAAAAATAGGATAATTTATTGGGATGAATTGATGCGAACCACATGAAATTACAAGTGCCGGAAAAATAAAAATATAGGCCGGAATTTACTATGGATTACAATTGAGATGGAATGAGAGGTGAAAGAGTGTTTAGGAAGTTCGTAGTAGATGTCGTGGAGGTGTGGAACCAGGTTTTATAGACCAATTCCTCGTATAATTCTCGACTTGATGTGAGTTCGTGGTTGGGCACAGTTTCGAGCCGTTTGGGTTCAATTCATTGAATTCTGGTGTAATAAACTCGTTATGGATAATTAGAACGGCCGCAATATGGATTATTCCTGTTTGAATGGATTTAAACACACAAATTCATGGGTTTCGTAACTGAGTTTGTGAACTAATCGTCTCCTTTTACTTTCTAGAGTCAAAATTGGTAAAGGGGAAGGTTCAAGGTCCAAATGAGGGTTCATGTGAGTTTAAAGGGTTCAAAGGTTCAATATAAATAGTGTTCAATGACAATTAGAGAGGGTCCATGTGTTATACAAAGGGTTCAAGACCTTCTTTACTTGATTTTAAATAGTTTATATAAAAAGAAAACTTAAGCATTATATTAAATATATAAAAGGAAGGTTTAAATTTTCTTATAAAATTACAAACTTTAATATATATACATTTACATATATACATATATATAGGGGATGGTTCCCCTAAGAGGTACTATTTGGCTAAGAAGCCTAAGAAGCAATCTCATCCATTCAAATGGATGATCAATGATAGAGATTTAATTGTAGGAAAAACAAGGGGTGGAGGGGCATTATTGGAAAACCCACAATTGTTGACATTTTTCAAATGCCCCCATTTTTTTTAAACGTACATAACTTTTTTATACGACCTTATTTTTTTTTAAATATATCATAAAATCGAGCGTTTTTTAACCTTTAATTTGAGTATAGTATTGCTATATATATTTTATTTTATTTTTGTAAAAACAAGATCGACACTTAATGATATTGTGCTACTTTACGTAAATGTGCTGGTTTCTATTAAAACAGCACAATTAACTGTGTTGCGTTGTAAAACATCACTTTTAATTGTGCTGTTTTATCATAAAACAATACCAAACATAACAATTAATTGTGCTGTTTTACTATAAAACAGCACCAACACAACATGGTTATTTGTGTGACTTGCTCTTCTTAGCTAACCCAGCACAAACAAAACCAGCATGACAAAACTAAGTTTTTAAGATTGTATATCAAACCAGCACAAAACAAAGAACACAATTGGAAGTGACATGTTATAATCCTAAAACCAGCACAAACATAACCCAGCATTGGCAAAACCAGCACAGGTAGGTCATCACAAAAATGAACAAAACCCAACACAACAATACTAAGTTTTTAAGATTGTATTATATACAAAAACATTTGTAAATTAGATTTTGGGTTCTAGCCCAAGTTTCATAGCAATCACATGAAGTTTTTTTTAGTTCACTTTCTTGTATTTTATTGTACATTCTTTTCCGTACAACAATAGTTACCGAAAAACGCAAAGATAAGGTACATTTTTCTTTTTATGTTGCTGAATGTCAAACCTTAATTACTTACATTCTTCTTTTAAGATGATGACTTTTATTTCAGATTTGTGATTTTTTAAAATTATCTATGTTGTTTTTGTTATTGTGTTATTTTTTATGTTGTATTAATGTGTTGTTGTGCTGATTTTGTTGTTATGCTATTTTCCTGTGCTGGTTTGCTGTTGTTTAATAGAAAACAGCACAGATTCTATTATCAGTGCTGTTTTATTGAAAATCAACAAAGATTCTAATTTTTTTTTTAAATTATCGTTTTTATATATCAACATTATACTCAAATTAAAGAGAAAAAAATGCTCGATTTTATGGTGTAATTTTTTTCAAAAAATAATGTCATATTAAAAAGGTATGGAATTTTAAAAAATGAGGAGGAACTTGAAAAAAGTCAACAAAAATGGCTATTCTAAAGATACCCCTCCAAACTTATTTTTCCCTCACTTAAATCTTATCCCTCATTAGCAAATGGATGGCTAAGATTGCTTCTTAGGCTTCTTAGCCAAATTATGCTTCTTATTTGAACCTCCTCCCATATATATATATATATATATATAACTATGATCAAGTATATAAAAAAATGTAAATAGTTGGTTAAATTTTCATAACTTATATCTTTGATTTCTCCGATTGAGCTTATTTCAGCGGCGTTGGAACCGTCTCATCGAACTCTACCGTCTTAGCTTTTAGGTTTTAGATTTTAAGGTTTAGATTTTACGTTTTAATTTTAGGGTTTTAGCCTTGTGGTTTAGCCTTAGGGTTTAGATTTTATGCTTTAGGTTTTTTTTGGGGGTGGGGGGTTTAGGTTTTTGAGTGTGGGTGGGGTGGGTTTAGGTTTTTGGGGGGGTGGGGTGGGGGGTTTAGATTTTTGGGGGGTAGGGGTGGTGGTTTTAGGCTTTTCGAGGTGGGGTTGGAGGGGGGTTTAGGTTTTTGGGGGTGCGGGTGGAGGGGATTTAGACTTTTTGTTCCGGATTAGGGTTTGATAAGACGGTTCCAACGCCGCTGGAATGAGCTCAATCGGAGTTCGTTTGACCCACTTCTTAGCGTTTATTAGCGAAAAACCACTTCTTAGTGGAACATTCCCCTATATATATATATATATATATATATATATATATATATATATATATATATAGCGGAGGGTTCCAAAGAAAACCACATAGTTAGGCGAAAACCTAGAAAACCAATTTTAACCAATAATATAATAATATTTTTTTTTTATTTTTTTATAAGAGTATCAATGTAATGTTACACATTTTTACCAAAAAATCATTTAAATATTGGCTTACGTATACGTAACCCATAGTGTTACGTATACGTAAACAGAAAACAAAAATATTGCGGTTACGTATACGTAACCCACAATATATATATATATATATATATATATATATATATATAGGGGATTGATCATTTGAGAACTCCTAAATATTTTGAGAACTCGCGAGACCTCGTTAAAAAACCAATCAAAATCATTTTTTTTTTGTTTTTACTATTTTTATTGTTAGAATACAACATAAAAAAATGAATTTATATATGTAAATATACATGTCTTCATATATTAAAAAAATATACACTTTTGTAACTTTACCACTTACACATGTATAAGTGTTTACCTTTTACACATGTATATAAATTTTTTTAAGGATAATTTCGAGAGAATGGATGAATTAATTGAAGAGATAAATAATTTTTTATGTTGTATTTTAATAATAAAGATAGTGAAAACAAAAAAAAATGGTTTTAATTGGTTTTTTAACGAGTTCTCGCGAGTTCTCAAGTATTTATGGGTTCTCATTTGAACCTAACCCTATATATATATATATATATATATATATATATATATATATATATATTAATAGGGGATGGTTATAATGGAAACCCACTTGAGATGAATAAACCCACGAAACCCTGTTTTACATATGTAAAAAAAACTTTTTTTATTTTTTAAATGGATTCTACATTCAATTTTATCACTTTTGGTGAAAAAAATATAAAAAAACGCCAAGTGGTTTTTTTTTAATTATTTTTTTTAAATCTAACGTTTTTTACATATGTAATTGCTGACGTAAGAAAAAAAAAGCTGATTTTAGTTATTTTTTACATGTTTTTTATTTTTAAATTTTTCTTTTTTATTAAATCTTATTTTAAAAGATTAATTCTTTCCCTCTCTCTAAATTCACACACTCAACCTCTCTCTCTAGATTCTCTCTCCATAATCTCTCTCTTTAGAGTCTCTCTCTAAAATCAAATACACATTTTTTTTACGTTTCCATTCATGTAATGTCCGAGATTTTTCCGGCTTATCCTTTTACACGTGTTATAAAATTTAAAACTCGATATCATGATAAAACTATTTCCTTAAAGCAATAAATGTTAATATAAAAAAAATGTATACTTAAAACATATAAACACATATACCTATATGTGAAATTAAAGGTATAAATATATATATATATATATATATATATATATATTCTTATAAACTTTATGAATTTGTAAATATCATGAATTCATTTTAACTACTTAATTTATAACAAACCATATAGATCATTTTATAAAATCTATAAAAATCATTTAAATTTTATTTTATATTTTGATTTGTATAGAAAGAAACTCATTTATTTCATCTTTATGAAATCGAGGGACTAAAACTGTCATTTATCAAAACTTATTTTAAACTAACACACATGGTTTAACATAAAATGAAAATAGCCTCAAACTTCAGAACCTGTTCCGTATTAAACCCAAACACCCGAAACCCAGAAATCAGTCATGGGTTCGAGTCCCGCCACACCATTTTTTCACCCTTTTTCCTCCGATAATGCGAATCCCGTCCGGATTCGATGAACCTCGGGTTCATCTCGCGCATGCGACCCAACCCCGATGCCCATCAATGCCCGATTTCAACCACAGTCACGCGTGGATTCGAATTCAAATCCATTCGGCCCAACCACCATCTCCCTAACCGTTTTCACATTAATTGGAAAAATTGACTATAAATACCGATTGGAACTCGTTGGCAACACCACACTCAGTTTCTCAGATTAACACCTGCGTTGGCTGTTTGAAGCTCGCGACAGCCGACTCCAAACCCAAGCTCGTTCTCTCTCGATTCTACACCATTTCAGGTAAATTTTGAGTCATTGGGTTCGTTTTCTCTTGAAGATCGGAAGCCCTCTGTTTAATTTCATTAACAGAGGGCAAATCGATGTGTATTTGGCCAATCTCGATTCTAGGGTTCATACGGTTTGGGGCTCGATTCGGGATTCTGTTTAAGTATTTGATTTTCCATGTATTACACTAACGAGACCCGTAGTCGGGCGGTTAGTGTGTGTGTGTGTGTGCCTCGACCCGGTCAGTGACCCGGGTTCGAGTCTGTGTAGCCCAGTTTTGCCCTTTTATTTTTTTGTAGCCTTTTTAAAACAATTTTATACTTTTAATAATTTTATAAATTATGTTAAATTTATATAAACTTAAATATGATTTTTAGTTACACTTTTATATTCTGAAACTATTTTTAATTAATTAAACTTAGTTAAAGACTATAAAAAAAATTAATCCTTATTAATAGTTTTAAATCCTTAAAAACTATAAAAATAATTCTAAACTTTATAAAACTTATACTTCCATCGCAAATGATTTTTAAAAAAAAAATCAGGAACTTTAACTTATTATTGCTTTCTATATTATCTATGATTTAAACTTTAATTAAAAACAGAAAACTTATGCAATATTTATAAAAATTCGAATAGTTTATGAAACTTACATATTATTTAGAAAGCAGAAACTTATAAACTTGTGCTATTTATATCTATTTAAACCAAGGCTTATTTAATTATTTATAAACTTTATAAAAAGAGAAACTTTAATTTAATAAATTCTAAACTTACACATTTGTAAAATTTACATTTTATAAACAGAAATTTATTTGTTTATATAAATTTTAAAAGAGAAATAATTATACTTTATTTATTTTCTAAATAATTTTAAACTTATAAACTTTATAAAACTAAATGGAGACTTTAAATATTTATTAACTAGTAAACTTTATTTTAAGATACTTATTTAAAAAAAACATTTTTAGAACTTATAGTTTTATCTACATATTGAAAACATTTATAAACCTATCATTAAAGCATAAACTATATAAGAAATTCTATTTTACAATCTTATAGGTACTTAATATTTATTTACATATTAATTTGAAAAATAAATATTTAATACTTGAAACTTTAATGATTTATATGGTTTATTCTTATAAATGATTATTTATCCTTAATAATTATATACACTTTAAATAATTACTATTAATCCTAAATCACTATTTAGTCTTAAAATACTTTGTATTTAATAATTATTTTACTCTTGAAATAATTATTATCATTAAATTCTTATCTTAAATAATTATTTTAAACTATGAACTTATTAAACTTTGAAATCCAAGCCTTGCATGATTTATTCAAAACTTTATTATAAACTTGATTTAAACTTCATAAACACAAACCATTCTCATCTCCCACTTGAAACCCTAGTCGATCTTGAAATCCTAGATCCTTACCATAGACTTATAGGATCATACTTAAATCTTTAAACTTGCACACTTAGGCTTATCGTGAGGATATTCTCCCTCCAAGTCTTGCAAATACTTATCCGTGTTGGATACTATTCATCATCCAAGTGAGTATACTTAGCCCCTTTTTCCTTTCTATACTTTTGGGGTGAAAGATGTTCAAAATTCTTAAACTTATACAATTCTTGTACAACAATGACTACGTGTTTATTCTTATGTTAAACTTTAGACTTGTATGCTTAGATTAAACTTAAAACTAGCACATTCATTAACTTTGATCAAGCCTATAGTAACAATGATAGATCTATTGCATTTGACCAATCCACCTTGATTGCTTGACCCCTTCGGGGGGAGCCCTTGGTGATTGTTACTGAATTAAACTTTAAACTTGTGACTTGAGACTTATAAGGGTAACCTGCGGGTTATGCCTAAACTTGGTTGGAGGGTTGAAGTGCACAATGTTTAAGATACTTGTTCTCATACTTACATTATAGAATGCATATATCATAGTGAATTGTAAATTCATCTCAAATACTTGTTAAACTGTGTCAAAACCTTTGTATCTCACCAACTATTTTGTAGTTGACAGATTCTTTCACATGTTTCAGGTTCTACAACATGAGATTTTATCGTGATCACATAGGATGCTTGGACCTAGAATGCTTAATCAATTAGACTTGTATTCTTTCTATGTATTTGATTTATTCTTTGTATTGAACCTTTGAATCTATTTATTAATGAAATATTGAAACTTTAATAGTCAACCTTGTGCTATTGAACAACCGCGTCCGCCCCGACGTATAATCCGCCGTCGGTTGGGGTGTGACAGATTGGTATCAGAGCCTTGGTTATAGGGAATTAGGTTATTAGACACATGACCTAGACTATAACTTAGGAGACCCAAACATGAGTTATCTCATGTCCTTTACTAGAAACTTTCTCCTCATTTTATTCTTAAATCTTATACGTGAACGCTTGGATATTCTACGTTCCTACTTACCTACGTGCTATAAGAGGCTACTACATCGAGGACACGTTCTTAGGCTTTAAGTCTAAGCCACCACTAAACTCTCGTCAAGAATATTTAAGTTCTAGATAATGTGTGAGAACTTGTGCGGACCGGAAGGGTGGATACCTGTATTCTGGGAAATTCTGTCAAGGAAAGCATTTCGTATAAATCCAAATCAACCGTTGGACCCGTATGCTTTCCTGGGAATTCTTGGGATGAGTATCCACTTATAGGAATGCATGACTTCTCTAAACATTAATGAGCTTAGATCTCTCTTGATATGTCAAGGTACTTACTTAGTGATATGCACTAAATGAGTACCATCTCAAAAACTATATACTTCATAAATTCATGATTCAAAAAACTTTCCTCTATAACCCTTACTCTATGATTCTTAAGTTCAGTCTTGTCACATGACAGCATGCTTACTCGTCATGACCTGAAGGAGTTACCTTTAAGGAGAAATTCTTACGAGATTATACTTAAAAACTACATACATAAACTTATATTTATAGATACTACCCAATAAACTTCGTGATCGTTGTAATACAACCCTTAAAACTATGTATTACTCTACAAATTCTCCTATAAACTTCATTATTTTATGAACATAACACTTGAGGGGAAACCCTTGTGTTTTCATCTTATTCTCATCACTCAACCAAACTACTCTAGATAACTCACTCAAACTTTTGCTACACTTTTATACATCTCAAGGTGTTCATACATCCTCAAACTTCATGATTCTTATAATACCAACACATTTAAAACCATATATTATCCTACAAGTCCTTTTTACAAGCTGCATTATTTTATAAACTTGGCACATAAGGGGAAACCCTTGTGTCTCATTTCATTTTTCGTCACTCAAGCAAACTTCATCTTATGACAAACTCAAAAACTTTGTTACACTTTTAATCTCGAAACCTTCATACGTCCTTAAAACTTACACATCACCGTTTCTTGTAAACGAAACTTAACGTCTTTTAAACCTAAAGTACATTAACAAAGTGATTAGTAACCCGATCGCTTTCCCGCAAGGGAAGAAGCCTACTATAGGATAAACAAGCTCCACGTTTAAGACCCTAAGCCCACAATAAACCTCGACATAGTACCTTAAACCCAAATATCGGTGACAATAACTAAAAAGTTGTAGACTCACTAGGAAATTCTGGCTATGGAAATAGGATACATAAGTGAGTCCTTGTGACCCACCCCTTCTTCCGGGAATTCTCTTCGTCAGCCCATCAATGTCAAGCCAAAAACCATTTTAATAGTACTGTGATGACTCAGTATTATGAATAGAAAACCTTTTGAACATATTAAATCAACTTACTTACACACTTTAATTTTCCGTTTAAATTGTATTATGTAAAGGCTAGAAGTCCCAATTTTGAAACATTTAACGAAAGTTATTTTGAAATTTATCTTGCTATCACTTACTAGCTTGACTTTCCTTCTAGCACTACAAACTTAACACTTCTACCCAAACACTTTCGTCAATAGTAGCTCACGTTAGTATTGGAGATAATTAACAACGTGACATTAAACTATAAAAACCCTAAGTGACACGTATACTTGAAGAATAAAAACTTGAATAAACCTTCTGATTCGTAAGCACCCTTTTAAAAACAACACGACTTACGAACCACTGTCGTAATCAACTATGATCTTTACCCTTATATAGACTTCACACTTATAAACTTGACCAACTTTTCGTTTGACAATCATACATACTTTTTCATAAGTTTTACTTATACTATTTATCAATGTCCAACTCGTCATTTTTAAACATCCTAATTACACTCTATATAAAGGAAAACTATATCTGCTGTTATGAAACGAGATAAAATCATTTATAAACACACTATCATAAACCTTATCGAAACTTTTCCCGTTACCCTATGCTTGGAGACTTTCCTCATTCAACTCTTGTCACGTAAAAGACTTACTATAAATCACAACGGGGACTAAAATCTTAAATACACGTTGCTAAAACATTAAACTTCGTATACACCACTATAAGGTCGGAGACTTTTGAGTCATGTAAAACTTGTACAAATACTCAATCCCGTATTCCTAAAACTAAACATGATCAATAAAGGATCATGTAAAGCTTAATACTAAAACTTGAAACTCAACTGACTTATCCTATTTTCAAACTTATACTTGGATTCTTAGTCTTGAAAACTTTTGTGTGTCCATCTTAACTAAACCCTATAAGACTTGATAAATGTACATTCCAAATACACGAGAAAACTTCATTCTTGATACTAGAAACTAATATGAAGGGGGACATTGCTCTCTTTAGCAGAGTACCTCCCTAGTCTTCTCTTCAAACCCAAACATCGGGATCCACTAATTTTCTGGACAACTCGAATCTTCTGTGGGAAAGCGTATAACAATCAATCCTGTTCCAGACGCTGTCCCATACCTCTATTAAACACTAGAGTATTTAGATAACCGCTTTATACTCGAAACGTAATCGTATACTTCTATACACTGAAGCTAAACTAAGAGACTTTAAAGCTATTCTATGTTTGACGTATTCTTGTTCAAACACAATTTAAACTACTCCATGTTTGACGTATTCTTGATCAAACATGATGAACGTATGAGACTTTAAACTACTCCATGTTTGACGTATTCTTGTTCAAACATGATGAACGTACGAGACTTTAAGCTACTCCATGTTTGACGTATGCTTGTTCAAACCCGATGGACGTATAAGACTTTAAGCTACTCCATGTTTGACGTATGCTTGTTCAAACACGATGGACGTATAAGACTTTAAACTATTCCATGTTTGACGTATGCTTATTCAAACATGATGAACGTATAAGACTTTTAAACTACTCAAGGTTTGATGTATTCTTGATCAAACCCGAGGAAAGTGTAAAGACTTTAAACTACTCAATGATTGAAGTATTCTTAATCAATCACGAGGAAACTTTGAAACTGTAAATCTTGTCACATTCTTTTCTTTACTCATTGAATAACGCTTCTCTCTGAGGGACTCGTTAATCAATGATCACTCTTATGTGGAAACTTTAGTCGTGTGTGAAACAAATTATTTTACTCTTTCTTGATCCACACGCAAACAGAAGGACCTATGCGGACTATGCGACGATTTGAATGCTTGCGGGTGCACACGTAAGTATAAAAATCAACGTATGGGAAGACATAGTGAACTCTGTCGTGTGCTATAATCTAAGACTTATCGAAAAAGGGTAGCCACGGAACTTGGAACTTAGGTACCGTGGCAATCCCTAGACGTATTAGTCTACAAACCCAAATCATTAAACTATCGTCGAATCCATCCTGAGTGATGCATCTCACTTAAAACCTTAAATGGAAATTCAGCAGTCATCCTCCCAAATACGTTTCTGAAAACAAATCTTCATATATTTCAATGAAACTATATGCTTCTTAGGGAAACTCCTGGCAACCATATGCGTTGAAGACTTAGAAACCTGAGTTTAATCTTATTCCTACCGTTTCATTCCCTTTAGAAATCTAAACGTAACTCAGGGTTTACTTAAGAACGTAAGATACCTTTTCTCATTATCCTTGTGCGTATCATAGACTTAAATCTTGAAAACAGAAACCTTCTACTTTAATTTCAAGACGAAATTTCCAAAAGTAGGGGAGACTGTAATGTCCAAGATTTTTTCGGCTTTCCTTTTACACGTGTTATAAAATTTAAAACTCGATATCATGATAAAACTATTTCCTTAAAGCAATAAATGTTAATATAAAAAAAATGTATACTTAAAACATATAAACACATATACCTATATGTGAAATTAAAGGTATATATATATATATATATATATATATATATATTCTTATAAACTTTATGAATTTGTAAATATCATGAATTCATTTTAACTACTTAATTTATAACAAACCCTATAGATCATTTTATAAAATCTATAAAAATCATTTAAATTTTGTTTTATATTTTGATTTGTATAGAAAGAAACTCATTTATTTCATCTTTATGAAATCGAGGGACTAAAACTGTCATTTATCAAAACTTATTTTAAACTAAAACACATGGTTTAACATAAAATGAAAATAGCCTCAAACTTCAAGGACCTATTCCGTATTAAACCCAAACACCCGAAACCCAGAAATCAGCCATGGGTTCGAGTCCCGCCGCACCATTTTTTCACCCTTTTTGTTCCGATAATGCGAATCCCGTCCGGATTCGATGAACCTCGGGTTCATCTCGCGCATGCGACCCAACCCCGATGCCCATCAATGCCCGATTTCAACCACACTCACGCGTGGATTCGAATTCAAATCCATTCGGCCCAACCACCATCTCCCTAACCGTTTTCACATTAATTGGCAAAATTGACTATAAATACCGATTGGAACTTGTTGGCAACACCACACTCAAGCTCCCTCATACCTCAGTTTTTCAGATTAACACCTGCGTTGGCCGTTTGAAGCTCGCGACTGCCGACTCCAAACCCAAGCTCGTTCTCTCTCTATTCTACACCATTTCAGGTAAATTTTGAGTCATTGGGTTCGTTTTCTCTTGAAGATCGAAAGCCCTCTGTTTAATTTCATTAACAGAGGGCAAATCGATGTGTATTTGGCCAATCTCGATTCTAGGGTTCATACGGTTTGGGGCTCGATTCGGGATTCTGTTTAAGTATTTGATTTTCCATGTATTACACTAACGAGACCCGTAGTCGGGCGGTTAGTGTGTGTGTGTGTGTGCCTCAACCCGGTCAGTGACCCGAGTTCGAGTCTGTGTATCCCAGTTTTGCCCTTTTATTTTTTTGTAGCCTTTTTAAAACAGTTTTATACTTTTAATAATTTTATAAATTATGTTAAATTTATATAAACTTAAATATGATTTTTAGTTACACTTTTATATTCTGAAACTATTTTTAATTAATTAAACTTAGTTAAAGACTATAAAAAAATTAATCCTTATTAATAGTTTTAAATCCTTAAAAACTATAAAAATAATTCTAAACTTTATAAAACTTATACTTCCATCGCAAATGATTTTTAAAAAAAAATCAGGAACTTTAACTTATTATTGCTTTCTATATTATCTATGATTTAAACTTTAAATTTACAAACTTTAATTAAAAACAGAAAACTTATGCAATATTTATAAAAATTCGAATAGTTTATGAAACTTACATATTATTTAGAAAGCAGAAACTTATAAACTTGTGCTATTTATATCTATTTAAACCAAGGCTTATTTAATTATTTATAAACTTTATAAAAAGAGAAAATTTAATTTAATAAATTCTAAACTTACACATTTGTAAAATTTACATTTTATAAACAGAAATTTATTTGTTTATATAAATTTTAAAATAGAAATACTTATACTTTATTTATTTCATAAATAATTTTAAACTTATAAACTTTATAAAACTAAATGGAGACTTTAAGTATTTATTAACTAGTAAACTTTATTTTAAGATACTTATTTAAAAAAAAACATTTTTAGAACTTATAGTTTTATCTATATATTGAAAACATTTATAAACTTATCATTAAAGCACAAACTATATAAGAAATTCTATTTTACAATCTTATAGGTACTTAATATTTATTTACATATTAATTTGAAAAATAAATATTTAATACTTGAAACTTTAATGATTTATATGGTTTATTCTTATAAATGATTATTTATCCTTAATAATTATATACACTTTAAATAATTACTATTAATCCTAAATCACTATTTAGTCTTAAAATACTTTGTATTTAATAATTATTTTACTCTTGAAATAATTATTATCATTAAATTCTTATCTTAAATAATTATTTTAAACTATGAACTTATTAAACTTTGAAATCCAAGCCTTGCATGATTTATTCAAAACTTTATTATAAACTTGATTTAAACTTCATAAACACAAACCATTCCCATCTCCCACTTGGAACCCTAGTCGATCTTGAAATCCTAGATCCTTACCATAGACTTATAGGATCATACTTAAATCTTTAAACTTGCACACTTAGGCTTATCGTGAGGATATTCTCCCTCCAAGTCTTGCAAATACTTATCCGTGTCGGATACTATTCATCATCCAAGTGAGTATACTTAGCCCCTTTTTCCTTTCTATACTTTTGGGGTGAAACATGTTCAAAATTCTTAGACTTATACAATTCTTGTACAACTATGACTACGTGTTTATTCTTATGTTAAACTTGAGACTTGTATGCTTAGATTAAACTTGAAACTAGCACATTCATTAACTTTGATCAAGCCTATAGTAACAATGATAGATCTATTGCATTTGACCAATCCACCTTGATTGATTAACTTCTTCGGGGGGAGCCCTTGGTGATTGTTACTGAATTAAACTTTAAACTTGAGACTTGAGACTTATAAGGGTAACCTGCGGGTTATGCCTAAACTTTGTTGGAGGGTTGAAGTGCACAATGTTTAAGATACTTATTCTCATACTTACATTATAGAATGCATATATCATAGTGAATTGTAAATTCATCTCAAATACTTGTTAAACTGTGTCAAAACCTTTGTATCTCACCAACTATTTTGTAGTTGACAGATTCTTTCACATGTTTCAGGTTCTACAACATGAGATTTTATCATGATCACATAGGATGCTTGGACCTAGAATGCTTAATCAATTAGACTTGTATTCTTGTTATGTATTTGATTTATTCTTTGTATTGAACCTTTGAATCTATTTATTAATGAAATATTGAAACTTCAATAGTCAACCTTGTGCTATTGAACAACCGCGTCCGCCCCGACGTATAATCCGCCGTCGGTTGGGGTGTGACAATTCATGCTAACTTTAGGTTTTTTTTACATTGTTTAGAAGAACAAATTCAATAACGTGATTGTTAACACTATAAATTCAATTTCTACACAAATCATCAAAAAACTCTGTTAGATCATGTAGTTAGGATTTTGGCCAACACTAACAACCAAATGACTAAATATCTTTACAAATCAAGTGAAAATAACATATACATAAATGAGTAAATTCAGTTTACACACGTATAAATTCAGTTTACACAGCTGTAATTCATTTACACTTCTGTAATAAACCCAGATGCTGCTAAAAACACCTAATTTACACCGGTATAAAAATAAGTTTACAAATTAAACTTCCATCCATTCTTCTATATAATCTGTTAGATCATGCAGTTAGGATTTTAACCAACATTTAGGGCTAAGAACACCCAATACGGTAAACATATATCAAAACAATCTTGAAAGTTAAAAAATAAATCCCTCCCAAAATCAAGAACACCCGGTTTACACATGTGTAAAAATCAAATACACGTGTGTAAAATTCAAATACACACGGGTAAAAACCATATATTCAAAAACCTCACAAAATTAAAGTCTCATTTTTTATTTCCTTTTCAAAACCTCACAAAATAAAAAGATTAAACCAGTAAATAGGTTAAAAATATTCAAACACAGAGACATGTTCAAATCTGAATTAACATAATCACGTGGATAAAAACTCATATTTGGCTATTAACATAAACACATGCACTCAGTTTTCACATCTTAGATCTCAGATCTGGAATCGATTCGGTTTCAAATAACCAAAATTATCAAAAATATAATAAAAAGTTCATATAAAATCTTGTAAGTTCTTGAACTTAAAAATAGATCAATATCCTTGAACTCTCTCCAGGTGTGTGTACACTTGTGTAAAATCAGTTTACACTTGTGTAAATTCATTTTATAGTTGTGTAAATTCAATTTACACATGTGTAACTTCAGATAATCAACTAGAAAAAAAGTTATTTAACAATTGATTTACCATGAAACATGTAGAGAGTGTATTGTTATTCTTCTGAATAATTTGGTTATCAGAATAACTAAATATTTTTAGAAAAACAAATCAATTTTTTTCTTTTTCTTCTGTCATTTCACTAAAAATATTCCAAAGCGTTAGAATGGGTCAAAGTAATGTTAAAAATAAAAAAAGGGTCAATGTTCAACAACGTGGAAAAACCACTTGCTGTACAATGGTGGTTTTGTTTTTGTAGACCATTAAATCTATAAAATATGTGTGGAGTACAAAACTATTCTTGACTATGATAAAAATGTGTAAACAGAAATATTATTACTATTATAAATCAGATTTTTTTCAAGATGAAAATCAGATCAACATCCGCCATTTTCAGGATGAAAATCAGTCCCAAATCTTTCGTTCGAAAGAGTTTGATGAAGGAGGTCTCAGCGAGACATGATGTTTCAGTTTACCGGAAACCAGAAGGAGAAGATTTCTTTCTCGGGTTACCTCGTGTCGTCATTCTTTCTCTGTTTGCTATCTTCTTCCTGATTTTGCAAAACAACCTCGAAAAAAAGGAACAGTGAAAAAAAGGAATAGCCGGTGAAAAATGAACAATCGGTTCGTACCTCAGATATACTTGGTTCCGTCAAACTATCTTAATGGGTGCGAAAACCCTAGTTGTCGCCGATCGAAGAGGCAGTGGTAAGAGGGCTGCAAGTCCAGAACTTTTTATGATTATGGAGAACGTGTTCCATCTTGTATGGGATTTCATCTTCGGTTAGGGAAGAAGATGAACATATCTTCTGATATTTGGGTTTAGAAAAGATAGAGAGGGGAAGAGAGAGAGACATCTTTTATTTTTGGGTTTAGAAAGATAGAGAGAGGAACAGAAACAGACATATCTTTTTTAAGAGAGAGATAGAGTAGATTGGTAGGTTTAAAGAGAGATGGAGGAAAAGACACAAATGACCCTCTATATTAAAAATAAATAAAAAAACCCAAGAAATTAATGTGTGGTCCAGATTGTGTTTAAGAGTTTTCATAATAAGGAAGAGTTTTCATTTGATACGTCCCCTATATATATATATATATATATATATATATATATATATATATAGATAAATACATTTATGGAAGTGTAATTATATGATTAGAATAAATGCATAGATAATAAAATGGTGTAATTCCATACTTAATGATTCATGAATTTCACTTTTGGTTTACTTATCATGACAAAATGTATATTTATCGTAAAGTTAAAATATGACATTACATGAATGAAAATCCTGAATTTGAAACATTTGTAAGCATGGGTTATGTGACACTTGTATTGGACTAGAGTGAAATAATAAAAAAAATATGGCCGGAAAATTCATGGATATTAAATCTTCCCTCTCCTTGCGCAACCATGAACTGGCCCCCATCCATCTCTCGATTTTCTGGTCGGCCGCGAACCCTGTCCACGCTGCCACCGTGTCCCGTAGCCAACTCGCATCCCTCCCGAACTGGGACGCCGCTCGTATCAGCCCTGTGCCGAGTTCGCGAGCCATACCGGAGCAAACCCGAGTCAGGTTTGCGAAAAGGAGCAAGCTGAATTGGTTGTTGAGGCTAGGTGTGTTTTGTGAGAAGAGTTCGTGTGACGGGTTCGTCCATAGTCATCTAGCGTGAAGTTCTTTGTACCCGAATGTTACAACTCGGTTATTCATCAAAGGTAAAAAACTTTAACACCCTATGGTTTCATTTATAATTATTATTGTCTATACGTCATGTAATCGGATCACTGTCGGATAAAGTTTCGAACTTTATTATCGTGTGCTATTGTATTCGCTTTCGCCTTCGTAAATCTGATTTTGTTAAACTATTGTTTTAAATGTGAAACCGGCGCATGATTCCCAACAAACGAAACACCAGTTGTTATACCTAATGTCTTGCGGTTATCGCATCCGTCCCACCTTAATCGTAATTGCTAGTTATGACTAAAAGTGATTCAATTAAAATACATTAATGTGGGTAGTAAGACTCCAATAAATTCCAATGAAATCCAATAATATACTTCCCTATACTAAAACGTAAGCATCACTACGATCTAATGAAATCCAATAATGTGGTTAGTACGAATCCAATCACAAACCATCCATTAAATCGCTTTATTCTTTCTATTTTCTGAATCATGCAAGTTTTGTTATTTGTTATTTGTTTTTAATCGTCAATTCTTTGTTTTCCCCTATTGCTTCCTAACCAGATTTAACTAGTGGTATACCCGTCCCGGTTTGGGTTTCAAAATTTTTAACATTCAAACTTTCATTTTAGTGATTCAATTAATTAAAACTTTAATAATAACAAAACCAACCAAGCCAAATTTTATACCAACAAAACATATACAATAACATGAAAATTCACAAACTACATGGAAATGCATCATAGTCTTTTGTTAAATCTATATGTATGCTACTGCATTAATTTCTCTTTTAAATTAAGCTTTGGCTTTGATGTTTTTAACCTACTAACAGGAAAGTGTAGCCTAGCCCTAAGCGGGCGCAGTGATTACTCCTTCCTATCAAAGCGTCTCATACAAACAAACCCTGAGAAAAGTAGAAAATCCTCAAATTAAAGTTTGTTAAACCCAAATATTATCTTAATAAAGTTTATATTTAAACTTTATTAAGATAATATTTAGGTTTATATAAAAACTCTTAAAAGCAATATTTCTTTCTTTTTCTTTACTACCTTCATATTCCAAAAAACATTTTTAAATAAAATATCACGTGAAACAATCAAACGATATCATCTCTTCATCAAAAACTTATATATAAACAACATTACAAAAGAGTTGTTCCACAACAATCCACATCACACTACAAAATTGAATTATAATATAAGGACATAATTTTAATTAACAAAATGTTAATTACGTAAACATTACAGTACATTTAATATAACAACTTTTTAAGAAAAACTAACAAAATAAAAGCCAGATACATGGAGTAATAAAAAACTAACGTAGTTACATCTCTATAAAAACAAACACGGCTACTTCAAAAAATAAAAAAGGGTTAAGAGTTAAACAAAAACATAAACAAAGATAAAAAAGGGTTAAGGGAATATGATAAGCTGACAAACGGACCATGTACTAATGGTCGGTTCGGTTCTGACGGATTTAACCGGGTCGGAACCGGAACCGAAACCGTTTAGCACATAAAATGATACCTGTAACTTCACCGTTTAACACCTTTAAAGAAAGAGGGTCTTGGGAGACTTCTTATGATGACTTCTTTCTTTCATGGTATTCAACCCAACTCATATCTCAAGTGGAGCCTATGCTATCGTTAGTAGAAACATCATTTGGTGACATTACAGTTAAGGTGAAGGTAAACCGGCTCTAGTTCCTTCATGGTACAGAAGCCAATCAAATTACTATGGTTAGGTAATGAATTTGACCTCAAAAGTGAAAACTGTAACAATCAGATTACTACTTTTCTAAAGGAGAAATGTGACAAGTACAAACCGTTGCTAGCACCAAAAATCATGATTCGATTGTCAAAAAGACTTATTGAACTCCAAAGATAATAAAAGGAATTATGCCCCATAATGCAATCTGTAACAAATTTGTTAACATTTTATTCAAAAAAAATAAATTAATATGGAGACATGATCAATAAAATAATAAACTTCACTTACAAATCTCTCGGATATTTGTGTTGCCAAGCTCTTCCCTCCAAAAACAGTCGCACTCGGACACAAAGCTTGGCCTCTGATTAAAAGGACACAAATTTGTTAACAATATATGTAGAAGGTCAAAGTTCAAGTCAAAGTCATACCCATTGGGTTCTCAACTGCAACCAGACCAATTGTAGCCAATTAAAAAATAACATTAAAAGTCAAAGTCAATGCTGAATCGAATGACCAAATTGATTAAATTCACGTCTATGGTAGTTCAAGATTGTTGTTCACCTGGCTTTTGTCTCCCCACTCACCAAAATTGATTAAATCGAATGACCAAATTGATTAAGAAAAGCAAGTACAATCCACTTCTGTACAAGTTATGTGATACGGATCCACCCACGTGACCCGGATTCATGAATGGAGCATCTGCATAATTGACCACGTTTACTTTCAGCATAACCACTCACATTTCATTTGCACGTTTTACTTTTCATGCACAATTATAGTTTCACTTCATGCATTAACATCCCACGTTTACCACTTCATGTCATGTATTTTCTATTTATATTGTAATTGCATTTGAGAGGAAATCAAGAAAAAATTGAAGCAAAGTTTGTTTTACGTTTATTGCAATTTTGATTATTTGGAGATTTGCCGATCTCGAATCCGGCTCCTATCATTATGGATACTACCTCCTTGTCTCCGTTTCAACTCTCGAGACTGGGTTGTGGATTTGGTTCCAAATTTTCTGACCTAAGTCTCTACAAGTGGCGATGATGATAGGAGATGATTCCTGCAACTATAATTGCCACAACACTCAATTGAATTCTTATGAAATTAAAAGGTTTAGGGTTACCTCTACAGCTCTCTTTCAATTTGTTGTCTTCTAACCACCTATCCACTTTCACCCAATTCTTCCTTTCATTTTCTTACAATCACATATTAGCTTTGGAACAGAGTAGATGAGAGTGGTTGTCGGTGGTGGATTAGGGCTGAAGAAGGCAGTGATCGTCCTGGTTGACGTCAGAAGAAGAAATTTGGAAGAAGGCGTTGATCGTCATGCTTGGAGACGGATTTGATCTGGATATTAAATTGAGAGAATGAAGGATTCAGGGATCTAAAACACACCGATATCCATCTTTCCGAGAAAAAAGGGAAGTGGTGATACAGGGAAGACGTGGGATGATTGGGGTTGGCGTACGGAAATCACTCCGGTAACCGCAAAAGAGGTTAACACCCTACAAATTTTAATGAAGCTGATCCGTGTGAGATTCCATTGTCGATCCGTGTGATTGGCATAAAAAACGTAACTATCAAAATTTTGGAATTAGAGTGGCTGAGATTAAATCTTATGGTGGTTATAGGTATTTTAAAAGGCTGAGATCTAATTTCAACAAACACAAATGAAAGTTAACTCTTCATTATCTATATAATTATAATGTTCCTTGTTTTATTTTCACCACGATGCAGATAAATATGAAAGTAACCCTAAATAAATTCATACAATAATGTTTTGTAAAATTAAAGAATGTATATTGCCTAACTGAATTTTTAAAATGCTAATTGGAGTTGTGTAGTGAACCCAGTGCCATCTCCTTGATTAATTTTATTTATGTGGAGAATTTCTCCAACAAATTCTCCATAACCAAAATCAACGCTGTGTTCCAGAGTCTCATTAAAGGAAAGTAAACATTGTTGTCAGAGTTTTTTTTAAAGGAGAAAAGAAAAAAATGGAAGGAAGTGTGTTCCAGATATTTTTTTTAAGGAGAGAAATAGAGGGAAATGAAGGGAAAACAAGATTTATTTCTATCCTTCCAAATTGAAGAGATTTGAAGAGAAAGGAAAAGAAGGGAAAACAATCCTTTATTTTCTTCCCTTTAGTAAACTCGGGAACACAGCGCAAGTGTTGCGTTAATGAAAATAATCAAAATCAATCATATAAAAACAGAAGAAAAAGATGCGATGATGGTATAAAGTTGGGAGAGGTGCGAATTCACAAATGAAATTAGATCTTGGTGGATAACACAAAGAAAAAGATTGATGTGCGAAATCACAAATGAAATTAGATCTTGGTGGATAACACAAAGAAAAAGATTGTTGATGACGAAGTTGTCTTGAAACAAAAAGATTTAACTAATTTTTTTAATTTGATTTAATCAAGACTACGTAGTTTTGATTGGATTCACATATAACTTGGATGTCTAACACCAGATTCACTTTCTCCTTAGAAATATAATTTTCTTGCTTATGAAGCTTCCTGTTGTATTTATATTTCTAAAGTTCTCAATGAAATATCAACAGCTTTTGGTATCATAATTCTTTATATACTAGATTAAGGCGGCTATATCCACCCTGTGTATCCGGGTGCAGGTACATGTTCATATGTGTGTGTGATATATATATATAAGGAATGGTTACCCTAAGAAGTCTAATTTGGCTAAAAAGCTTAAGAAACAATCTAATCCATTCAATTGTATGATCAATGGTAGAGATTTAAATGTAGAGAAAATAAATGGTGGAGGGACGTTCTTGTAAAACCCATAATTGTTGACTTTTTTCAACTTCCCTCACTTTTTTTAAACGTACATAACTTTTACATACGACCTTATTTTTAAAAAAAATTACACCATAAAATCGAGCGTTTTTTTTTTACCTTTAATTCGAGTATAGTATTGATATAGCAGCTTTGGATAGTTGAGTCTTGATGCGGATCACCAACTTTGCTACTGATAGCCATATCTACTGAAAATCAATCATTGTTGCTGATTGGCATAGCAAAAGCATCAATTTTACTACTGACAACTTTCTGCTGCAACTATGACACATCTCATGCAGAAAGAATGTTACTGGTGCAGACAATAAAAGACAACAAGGCTCTCCTTCCAAGTATCCAAGCACTGATGCCTAAGAAGACGTTTGATTAAAGTTAACATTTGTAGTATTTGTTGTCTTAACTTGTAGTATAGCTTCTGGTATATAAGATCAACGGCTTGTGTTCGATCTGATCCTTAGAATCAAGGGTCTATCTTGATTCTAAGTTACTATATAAGTAGTGTATCCGTTCATTGTACAAGTGTGCTTTCTTAGAGTTTTCTTTGTAATCTTGTAACCACTGAAGCTTAATACAAATTGCATTTATCAGTATTCTTTGTGTTTACTTGTTTACATTGTTTAGTTGTGATTGTTTCCGCCAATCTCAACTAGAATAGAACCATCTTGTATTCACCGATCCTACACCTGTTAACTTACTTTGGAGCAAGAGGTGTCATAAACAGTCTATGCAAGATTCAAAGTTCATCAGGACCTTGAGGTTCATAGGCATGTGCATGACCAAAAAACACGATATCAACCTTAGACTTCACAAACCATGGTTCAACAGAACTCTCGTGGATTCACCTTCCATATATAAAGATATTAGAGATCCATGAAATTATAAATTGTAAAAAAAAAATACTATTTTCATTATTTGTACAAAATATTATAAAGTAGAGATCCATGAAATTATAAATTGTCTTAAAATATACAATTTCAAATCAAAACATATTCCATTCCTGCAGAATTACCAAACATGATAATGGAATGTATGGAGTACGAAAAGGTGAATTATCAACATAAGCCGAATATGAAGACAAAACAATGATGTATGCTGAAGTCCTCTTAATGGAGTACAAAAAGGCGAAGTGCTTTCTAATGCCTCAAAAGGAACTCGGCACCTGTTAGACAAATTATGGCATGTACCTCCACTTAAATAACATTAACGTTACCCCTCTCTTATAATCATCCCCGTTGACAATAATACATTTTAACGAACCTAACAGATCAGTAGATCACTTAAACAAATTATGGCATTTCTCATCTACCATTGATCCCTAACTAAGACCTATCAAATAGCAAATTTCCATGAAACTTGGTACAAATTCAATATATGATACTAACTATGTCACAAATTACATTTTTTGTTAATTTTGACAAAATTAATCATCAATAAAGTCCATGAATTATCTTAATTACTGTGTTGGAGGTTGCAGAGTAACAGGATAAGATGGATTAAAGTACAACTTACCTTAGTTAACACAACATAGATGATTTTAGTTTTTGTAATATAACAAAAGAAGAATATCATGTAAATTCACTTTTGTAATGTACAAACAAATTAATATGATTTTAGCTGTGTACAGACAAAATTAAGACAAATTAATATGATTTTGTAATGTAATTTCAGTTTTCTAATTTTACGTCCTAACATAATATTATATAATATAACTGTCACATGAAAAGAAACTAATTAAGTTGGAATTGGATAATGCAAATTAAATGGAACCAACTTGCAACATATTTAGTTCCTAATCTGAAATCACCTGAAACTATAAACTGTATCTAACTAACATGTTTCACACCACTCTGCATCAATTTCAATTGAATCGACTATCGTGTACTGTAAGTAACAATGAATCTGCATTAAATTCAAGTAGATTTTCATCAGCAAAGTCGGTGATAATTCCGAAGTAATGCAACCTTCTTGTATCATGTTATCCTTTAACCAAATGAAGTACATAGTAAATTAAATAAATAAAACCAAGATTTGATATTAGGTTGGATTTTTTTTTAAATTAGGCAGCAAAATTTCTAAAATACATGGTTCTTTAACATTTTGGCAATCAAGAGAGCAAGCTCGCACATTTTTATATCAGGGCCAGCCAAACCTCAAGTGCAACCATCAAAATTTATTAAAATACTGCAATTGTGTCAAAAAGCAAAGATATATCAATATGACTTATTTGTTGTTGATAGTTGCTACAAAAAATCATGCATTAAGAAGAAATTAAATCACGTTGGTCCAAATGTTTTAGGGCGTATGGTTTTCTTCCATCCCTAAGTTCATAATGACACTGTTATTGTAATGAAGGTAGCAAGGAGGTTACCATTTTGTAAATATGGAAGGTGGTCACGTACCTAGCATCCTTGGATCCTACACAAAACAAAACAAAAAGAATGGGCCATTCTAATTAAGCACTGAATGGTAAAGATTTAGTCTAGTTTTCACCCTGTAGGCTTGGCAAGCATAAGAGGATTAACAAAGGCACCCATATTTTCACATAAAGCCTCTTATGTGAAACTGACCTCGTTCAGTTAGTTATGCAAAAAGGTTATAATATGAATCACATGTAACATGAACATAAATCTGAATGCGTATTTACTACCTTCCAAGACCAACATGAACAACTGCTGATTTGTCTTTCTTAAATGTGATGCTCTTCTTTGCTTCTTTCACTGCCCTTGAAATATCAGTGGTTACAGAACCATCCTAGCAAATAAAACAGCGACTCATAAGCATGACCTGTAAGTAGCTTTAAAGAAGAAGAAAAAAATGAAGTTATGACTCAGTCTTGCATTTGGTGTCAAACGTTTGAGTTTTTTTGGATATCTACCAAAAGAAACTAATGTATTTATTAACTAAACAGGTGGTTTCATGGCATTTCATATCCAGAGATTAAAAAATGCAGACCTGTTTCCCTATTCGTGGCATCAGATGAGGCATTGCAATGCACCTGTCAATTTCTTTTATGTTAATATTGCCTGTAAAAAGTTGAATTGAGATAAAATGATTGTTTAGTAAAAACAGTTGCTAAAAAAGTAAACCATCAAATAACAGATCATAAACTTGTAAAAAAAATGGGAATAGAAGATACCCAATTTCATGGGTATCAACCATTCAACCTCATTCCTTCAAACTAATACCTTTAAACATACATAACACTATCAAACCCTGACACTCGAATCCAAACCCCCAAACCAAACGCCTGTTATATTCTTTTATGTTGGGGAAAAGGTCAAAATGCACTGACCTGCAAGCCTAACTCTTAAAATGATACATCTAATCATTCAGAATCTCTTAAAACTAAGCATCATTATAGACTCTACAATTCAAAATGTGTTTACCTCACATGTGAACAGTTTCAACATTTGATTTGTGGGCTTGGGCGGCATGGACAGCTGTTGCTGTTTCATTGGGTTTTGAAGAGTAACTAATCTGTGTGTCCCTCCTATTGCTTCCCCACCCCCTCCGACGTCCACTCCCATATTCTTTTAAAAAAAATTAAATGTTTTTCATTCTTTATTATAAATCATGACAACTTTTTCAAAAAATTTAAACTGTCGTAAAATTATGACTTTTTGTTCGTCATATTAGTCAAACATTTATCAAAAGTTTGGGACATCCGATATATAATATATGTTTTTAACCCGTTTAGTTTTCTATTAATTTTATTTTTTGTGGTAAGTTTCATTTATTAAGTTTTTTTCTAAAAAGAATGCGCGGTTTTCTTTAGTTTTTTTTCGTCAATGTTCCGGTATAAGTTTTATTGAAAACGGAGTTGTATTGAAATTCGAGTATTTTTTTGTATTGTACGGTATAACAAGTCTGCGTTTCGATGTAAGTATATCCACGCAAATGAGTCAAACCAATAGCGACCAGAGTTTCGCCGCGAAGTGCGGAGGGTAAAAACTAGTTGTTGACAATTTGAAACTGATTCATGCATTTTGTGTGACACATAATAAAAGGAAAAATAATTTGTTGTTTCCAAACATGTTCTAAAATCAAAACACAGTTTGTTGCTTTTATGGTTTCTAGACTGATTCACAGATTTTGTGTGACACAAAATAAAAGGAAAATCAACTTCAATATGAGAACAGAGAAGTTACGTTTAGAAAAGTGAAAATAAACCACAATCACTATAATCTGAAAACATACTCAGTGTCTTTCTCTAACAAAAAATCAAAGTACCAATAGCATGTGAACATTAATACCTGAAATTGTAGATGAAACAGAGAGGATCGAAAATGGGGTGAAAAGATTAGAACCTGAAAACGAAAAGAAGCAGTGCATCAGCAACAGGATCTTCGATCCCTAACCCTAAATACGACTTGGATTCATTGATTTGAAGCCGCAAACAAAAAACAACTCACCAGATGCTGAGCCACCAGAGGAAGGAGCGTTGTCGTCGATTACGAGCTAGAAACCGGCTGTCGGTTCCGATGTCTCTCTCTCGTCTCTTTCTCTAGATACGCGGAAGAAGATCACAGCTTAAGAAGAGGAGCGGTGGCGGTAAGGTAAAAGATAAGAACTCTCAGATTATGAAGGTGAGGTTTTATGGCTTCGTCGGTTAAAGATCAGGGACTCGAACAGATGGGTTTAATTATAGAGATGGGTTATAAGTAATTAAGACTCGAACAGACGAGTTTAATTACAGAGTTGGGTTATAAGTAATTAAACATATATTTAGGCATTGTAAGGTGTACATTATGTAAAAAGTTTTGTACTATGTGTCTTAATTTTTTTGGTATTTAGGCATTGTAAGGTGTACATTATGTAAAAAGTTTTGTACTATATTATATAGTAGTATAGATAAATGATTGATTAGGTGAATTTATTTGAATTGTTAAAAGACATAAGAAATAAAAGGTCTAAGGGCATTTTGGTCTCCATCTCCTTTTTAATAAAACGATCGTCCCTTTTCCTTTAAAAAAAATCCAGCACATGTCCTCCGTTTCTAGGTTTGCAGACCTATCTTCTCCCTCACTCCATATTTCTCACCGTTTTCCGATATAACTTTCACCTTTCTACAAAATCGATCGTAATCCTATCGCCATTTGCTTCCGATCCACAAACATGAACTCCAATCACTTGCTTCTCGAAGAACCGATACGTATGGCTTCGATTATCGAGCCGTCCATATCTTTAAGTTTGATTAATCGTATTCAAAGTTCAATTTCCCTTTTGTTTTTACCGTTTTTTTGTAATTATAGTGTTTGTTTCGCGATCGTCGTTGTGCAAGGCTATTTTCCGTCAATGATGAAGATCGTTGGTGCAATGGTGCTCTCGGACCAAAATTGAGATCTGTGGAAGTTATTTCCCGGTGTCTCATGGCTATAATGTCTGGTAATTTTACTTTATTCTCTGTTCTATTTACGAAATCGTGGATCTAGTGTTGAAGTGTCGTGGATAACAGAAACAGGTCAACAATTTTCCAATGTTCCACAAAGTCAATGTTGTCAAAGTCCACATTTTAACTCATGAATATTTTTTATCTTTAATGGTCTTTTCTGGGATAAAGAATTTGGTTGATTTTAACAACTTAAATGGAGTATTTTTACTATCATGTGTATAATTATTTGCCTTTCAAAAAAAAATGTTGTAATTGTGACAAAATGAATCCAAGAAAGTGTAAAATATCAAGTTTCTAGAACTAGTTTAGGTTTATAAAATACAGCACATATATTCAATACAGAAAATAGAGCAAAAAAATACAACATAAAAAGTAAAGTACAGAAAAATACAGCACAGAAAGTAAAGTACAGGAAAATACAACACATTAATACCGCATACAAATTCAGCACAGAAAAATACAGTACATAAAAATACAACACATTTTCAATCAGAAAAATACAACACATATTTTAAAACATTTTTAATCGACATTTTTATATAGCAATAGTATACTCAAATTAAAGATAAAAAAACGCTTGGTTTTATGATGTAATTTAAAAAAAAATGTTGTATGAAAAATGTATGTACATTTAAAAAAATTGAAAAAACTTTAAAAAAGTCAACAAAAATGGCTCTTTTTCTCACTTGAATTTCAGCCCTTCATCATCAAATTTGATCGATAGGATCCCTTCTTATCCTATATATATGTGGGAAAATGTAAATTTGTTTGCTAATGGTTATAAAGTTTTTTGTTATAGTAATAGCACCATTTAATCCTAATATAAAATTTAATCCTAGGACAAAATCTCTGGATTTAATACGTTGCGGATTTATATTTATTTGTGGAATATCATAGCTTAATTCAACTAATACAAAATAACAAAATATTTTCTAAATTTGACCTAAAATCAGGTTTTAATCAACTACATTTAGAAGAAGATTTTAAAAAATGGACAAGTTTTACATGTTCCGAAGGATTATATGAATGAAATGTTCTTAGTTTCGGACTAAAGAATGCTCCTTCAATATTCCAAAGATTTATGGACAGTATATTTCTCAAATACAAATTCTGTCTAGTATATATTGATGACATACTAGTAGCAAGTGAAACAGTCCAAGAACACGAGACACATCTACAACAGGTATTTAAAGAAATAAAAAAGAATGGGATAGTAGTATCTAAGAAAAAAATGAAATTATTTAAAAGAAAAATCTTTTTCTTAGGACTATTGGTAATGGAAAAATTGAGTTACAACCACATATTTCTACAAAAATCCTTGATTTTCCAGAAAAACTTACAAATTTAAAACATATTCAAGCTTTTTTAGGCTTAGTAAATTATGCTAGAAAGTTTATTCCAAACCTGTCAAAATTAGTAAGTCCGTTATACAGCAAAACCATTAAAAATGGACAGAGACATTTCAATCAAGAAGATATTATCTTGATTAAAAAGAGAAAAGAAAGGGTTAAAGAAATCAAGCCCTTAAAAATACCACTTGTAACAGATTACATAATTATAGAAGTTGATGGATGCAAAAAGGATGGGGAACAGTTCTCCTTTGCAAACCAAATGATCACAGCCATAAAAAAGAAGAAAAAATATGTTCTTATTACAGTAGAAGCTTCAAAACTGGAACCACTTGGACCAGTTTAGATTTTGAAATACAAGCGTTAATCAACGCTTTAGAAAAATTTAAATTATTTTTACACAAAGATTTTACGGTTAGAACAGACTGTGAAGCTATAGTTAAATTTATTAAAAATGATCAAAGTAAAAAAGATAAACAGAACAAGATGGGTAAATTCGTAAAATATCATACAAGGTAGTGGATATATTATACAGTTTGAACATATTAAAGGAAAAGATAATGGGATAGCCGATTTGTTATCTCGAAACATTAACAAATTGCTTTGTTCAGATGGATAGAAAACAAAAGGGAAAAGAGAAGATGGTCGTCAGACCTATACAGTTTAAAAAGAATCCCTCACATATGAGTATTTCATCTAATGACGATGAAGAAACAGAGAAGCTAATGAGCCAAGCTCTCAAAGCTGAAAAAATACACAGGTCTAGACAAGCATCTTTATTACAAAACACTCAAGTTCCACAAAGTTATAGACATCTACCTCCCTATTTCCTCAACTTTATACAACCTTCAAAAAACTAGAAACATATGCCAAAAATACAGCCTATAAAAAAGCAGTTCAAAAACCCACTTCCCCTTACAATCCCACTATTACTTTTGGTTCTTATGCCCTACAAGTCTGTAACGACTCACACACAAAGTTTCATCCCATTAATGGAATGAAACTAACCGATAAACAACATTGTTTACTAGATAACTTATGGAATATTCTGACCATGCCTCATGCATCCTCCTTCAAAATTCAAATTGTTGCAAAACTCGACACTGACTATACTTGGTTCATAGATGGCAACATATGTTGCAAAACTCGACACTGCAAACAGAAATGTACAGTATTGTACTGTTCCTCATCCAGCTGACTATGTTTCCATCTATGAACCAGCTTCGATGTTGCAAAACTCGACACTGCAAACAGAAATCTTGATCCTCAAATGGATGAACCCCTTGTTAAAGACTGCACTACCTCATCAGAATCTGAGTTAACTTTCTCAGACCATGATGAAACCAGTACAGCCTCATCTGAAGCTGTTCTGAATAGAGTCCCAGTCCCTACTGTTCTCCCAGCTGTTCCAGCCCCTGTACCATTCAAACAGATCAGGATCAGCTATCCTCCAGGTGGAAGAAAGCTAAACATTGAAAAGGGACAGACATCAGGACCCACAAACTCCAAGCCTCAGTTCATGCCAAATCAGAAGAATCAGCAACAGGTTAGAAGAGTTATGACCAAGAAAACTCAATTCAGAAACTCTTCTTCTCCACCAAGGAAGCAGCAGCCCAAAGTTCAGCAGTCCTGCATCATATGTGGGGAATCAAACCACTTTGCTGCAAATGTCAGTTTAACCCCTTCAACCAGATCCTTCTTCAATCAGCACATAAACAAAAGAAGGATCAGCATACTTCAGTTGATAGGCCATCTGCAGCCAGTAGAAGAGTTGAAACTGCAGAAAAACACAAGCAGCAGCAAAAGGCAAAGCCTTCAGCAGCCACCAAATCTGCTGCTGCTCAAACAAAGCAGTCAGCAGCAAAAACTAAATCTGCTGCTGCTCCAACTAAGCCTTCAGCAGCAAAAGCAAAATCTGCTGCTGAAAGGCCAAGGCCATCAGCAGCAACATCTGCAGCTGATAAGCTGAAGCCATCAGCAGCAAAAACTGCCTCTGCTGACAAGCCAAAACCTCAAGCAGGAAAATCAGCTGCTGATAGAGCAAATTCATCAGCTGCCAAAGCCAAATCCGCAGCCGATAAAGAAAAGAGAACTGGAAAACCACTACTTAAGCAATGGAAAGCCAAAATCTCTGCTCCTGTCAGCAAAATCATCATCGGTGCTGTTGAATGCACGCATGATGAATCAGAAAGTCCAAGGACTCTTTTCTTCAAAAAGGAGAGCTCTTGGACCACTCCCACTAACTAAATCTCTTTCATGTGCAGGGACAGCCAGGTAATAAGAACAACACCTGGGTGGTAGATAGCGGCTGTTCCAGGCACATGACAGGCAACAGGTCCATTCTCTCCAACTTCAGACATTTCAATGGAGGATATGTTGCCTTTGGGAGTGACTCAAAAGGTGGATCTATCACTGGACAAGGCACTGTGTCCAATGAGAGGATGAGCATTGAAAGAGTCAACTATGTTAAAGAACTTGACTTCAATCTCATGAGTGTTTCCCAAGTATGTGATCAAAAGCATTGGATGCTCTTCACTGACAAAGAATGCTTTGTGTTAGCTCCTGGCCTATCTAAACCCCCCCCCCAGAGAAGATTCTCCTAACTGCTAATAGAAAGGACAACTTATATGTGCTTGACATGAATGAAGTCACTCCATCTGGTAGTGTTTCATGTTTTCTGTCAAAGGCATCAGTTGATGAATCCGCTCTCTGGCACAGGAGGTTAAGCCATGTTAACATCAAAACAATCAATAAATTAGTGAAGGACAATCTTGTCAGAGGGCTTCCTGACAAAGAATTCCAGCTAGACGATCACTGCATTGCCTGCTTGAAGGGAAAACAACACAAGAGTTCCCATAAGCCCAAGACATTGAACACAAATGACACTCCTCTCCAGCTACTGCATATGGATCTCTTTGGTCCTACAAATGTCATGTCAATGGGCAAAAAGTCCTACTGTCTGGTGATCACTGATGACTTCTCCAGATTCTCTTGGGTATTCTTCCTAAGAACAAAAGATGAAACTGCTGAGATTCTCAAATCCTATATTCTCAGGGTAGAGAATCAAAGCAATCTGAAGGTAAAGATCATAAGGTGTGATCAGGGAACAGAGTTCAAAAATCACACTTTGAACAGTTTCTGTGAGAGCAAGGGCATTGAAAGGCAGTACAGTGCTCCAAGAACTCCTCAACAAAATGGGGTTGCTGAAAGAAGAAACAGGACTCTGATTGAATCAGCAAGATCTATGCTGGCTGACTCAAAGCTGCCCCTTACTTTTTGGGCAGAAGCAGTAAGCACAGCTTGTTATGTGCAGAATAGAGTCTTATTGTTAAGCCTCTCCAGAAAACTCCCTATGAACTCTGGCTCAAAAGAGTTCCCTACATTGGCTTCATGAAGCCCTTTGGATGTCCATGTACCATCCTCATCACACATGGAGTTATTCCTAAATTCGGTGCAAAGTCTGATGAAGGTGACTTTGTGGGTTACTCCTCTCAATCGAAGGCCTACCGAGTGTTCAATTCTAGGACTCGGATTGTGGAAGAATCTGCTAATGTGTAATGCAGGGAACACGTTGTCTGTGAACAAGGCAAAGGTCCTAACTGGCTTTTTGATATAGACTCCTTCACCCAGATATTTGAGCCCCTCATATTCTCAAATATGGAGTCTCCTTCTTCAAACTCAACACCTTCTACCTCAACCTCTTCTTCTAACTACAGACTGGAGTTTCCCAGTCCCTACATCAGGATGAAAAGGCCATCCATTGATCCTCCATCAGTGGCAGAAGCTATTGAAGCCAGTGCAGGTGAAGCCGGTACATCCAACACCACATGCAGCAATCTCTCTGACAATGAAATCCTAAATGAAGCCTCCTCAATTCATGCTGAAGAGGCCTCTGACGCTAATGCTGCTGACTATGTGGAACACAATGATCAGATCCTCCAAGCTCCTCTCCACACATCTGAAGACAATACTAATCTAAACCACAGTAATCTTGAAGAGGGAATACGGCTAGATGTGATACCTGCACAGAGAATAAACAAAGAGCATCCTCTGGAAAACATCATTGGCCAAGTCCACACAGGCATCCAGACAAGAAGTAAGTCTCATGAAGCCAACATTTGTTTGTTCTCTTGCTTTCTATCACAGGTGGAACCCAAAAGGATTGATGAAGCTCTCAAGCACAACAGTTGGATTGAAGCAATGCAGGAAGAATTGCTGCAATTCAAATGACAAGATGTTTGGAAGCTTGTTGATCTTCCACCTGGTCAAACAACCATTGGAACAAGATGGGTCTTCAGAAACAAGCAAGATGAGAGGGGCATCGTAGTCAAGAACAAAGCCAGACTGGTAGCTCAAGGTTACACTCAAGAAGAAGGCATTGACTATGATGAAGTTTTTGCTCCTGTTGCCCGTCTGGAAGCCATTCGAATTTTTCTGGCTTATGCAGCATCCAAAAACTTTATGGTCTATCAAATGGATGTGAAGAGTGCCTTTCTGTATGGCACGATTGATGAAGAGGTCTATGTCAAACAGCCTCCAGGCTTTTTCGATCCTGCACATCCAAATAAGGTCTTAAAACTGGACAAAGCTCTCTATGGCTTACACCAAGCCCCAAGAGCCTGGTATGAAACCTTATCTGGATATCTACTTAGCAACAACTTCAGAAGGGGGGCCATTGATCAGACGCTTTTCATCAAAGATGAAGGGGCGAAATTTTGTTGGTCCAGATTTATGTTGATGACATTATCTTTGGATCTACAAGAAAGAAGCTCTGCAAAGACTTTGAAGTTCTGATGCATTCCAAATTTGAAATGAGTTCAATGGGTGAACTAAATTTCTTTTTAGGACTTCAAGTCAAACAGGTACCAATTGAAATCTTCATAAGTCAATCCAAGTATGTCAAAAGCATCTTGGAGAGGTTCAAAATGACTGACTGCTCTGCTGCAAGAACTCCTATGCAAGTGCACCATCAATTATCTCTGGATAAAGAAGAACAAGACACTGATCAACATCAGTACCGAGCAATGATAGGGTCTCTCATGTACCTCACTGCCTCAAGACCAGATATCATGTTTGCAGTTTGTCTCTGCGCAAGATTTCAAGCAGCTCCAAAAGTGTCTCATCTTCAAGTTGTCAAAAGGATCCTTAGATACCTAAAGGGAGCTCCAAAACTTGGGCTATGGTATCCAAAGAATGAAAATGTCAATCTCTATGCCTACACTGACAGTGACTATGGGGGTTGTAACTTGGACAAAAAGTCCACATCTGGGGGATGTCAATTTCTTAGAGGAAGGCTCATCTCATGGCAATGCAAAAAGCAAACATGTGTTTCTACTTCAACAGCTGAAGCAGAATACATTGCAGCTTCAAGCTGCTGTACACAGGTCATCTGGATACAAAATCAAATGCTTGACTATGGAATGACCTTCATGCAGACTCCAATTCACATTGACAACATGAGTGCTATCTCTATCACAAACAATCCGGTGCAGCACTCAAAGACAAAGCACATCGACATCTGGTACCATTTCATAAGAGATCAAACTGAGAAAAGGAGAATTATTTTAACCAAAGTTCATACAAATGAGCAATATGCTGATCTGTTTACAAAACCTTTTGATGAAGCTAGATTCAGATATTTAGTTGAATCAATTGGTATGATGAACTTTGATTAAAATCCATCTCAAGTTTCTCCTTAAAATGTGTCTTTTTGTCCCTTGTTGTAAATAAAAGTTATGGGTCAGCAGCATTTTTGTCCTTCAGCTGCTGACAGGTAAAAGCTTAAGCAGCAAAAGTTTTGCCACTGATAGCTTTAAGTTATCAGCAGGTACATGTTTCCTGCGGATAGCTTTAAGGCTTTCAGCAGCAATTCCTTTGCTGCAGATCTTTAAACCTTTCAGCAGCAAAATCTGCTGCTGACAGACTTATCTTTCCGCAGCAACCAAGTTTGCAGCGGATAGGCTTATCCATCAGCTGCAACCAATTTTGCTGCGGATACTCTTATCTTTCAGCAGCAACCAAGTTTGCTGCTGATGGGTAAACATAAGTCTAAATTAACTTTTACCCGCTGTAAAATTTACCGTCAGTCCCTTCCATGACTGCCTTGGTGTATTACAGCTGTAACAACGAAAAGTGAAACAGGTTGTACTGTACAAGTAAGGTTGCTTTTTCTTCGACTGCCGTTATATCATAATCTCAAACGTTCCCACCACCTCTTCATTTTCAATTTCAAACCCTAACCTTCCATCACTTTCTCTCCCGTCCCCACAGCATTCAAAGCCTTCCATAATCAACCGCCATTCAAACACCCTTCTTTCTCCAAATCCATAACAATGGCAGGCGCAGATATAAACAACCCAAACGACAAGTTTTCCCCATATCACAACCTCACCGCATACCTAATAAAAGGCAAGAAATCCGAAGGTTTCGATGATATGATCGACTTCCTTTGTCGGTCCAAAATCCTCCATGCCCTAACAGTCAACCCAACCATCTACACTTCCCACATGGAAGATTTTTGGAGCTCAGCCGTGTATTCTACTGAACAGGGCACTCCCCAAATCAAAGGAACAGTAGACGGCAAAGAGATAATCATCACTGAAGCAAAGCTCCGCCAACACCTCAAGCTTCAGGATGAAGGGGACGCCCTCTCTTACCCAAGAGACGTATATATGAGGACCTTTGTATCCATAGGGTACACTGGGAATCAAACAGAGTATACGATAGAGAAGGCACTCATGGGTCCCAAATGGAAGTATCTCTGCCACACTCTTCTCCAATGCATATCTCAAAAGAGGAGTGGCTGGAACCAACTAAGCTCCGGACTTGCGTCAGCAATTCACGGTATAATAACTGGAGCAGGTTTTAATTTTTCCCACCTCATTTTTGAAGGTTTGAGATACAACCTTCAAGAAGGGGTGAAATCTCAGTTCTTTATGTACCCAAGATTCTTGCAGGAAGTGTTCAACATTGAGCACCAAGATCTTTCAAAAACTGCAAGAATCTATGTAATGCTGGGACATAAGAACAATATATTTCAAAGCATGAGAACAGTTTCTTCCAAGTTCTCCGGGGCCGATGTTCCATTGTTGTCTACAATGTTGAACACGCAAAGTGCCCAGGGTGACAGTTCAGCAAACCCAGCTGATACTGATCCCACACCCTCCACCTCACTGCCACAAACTCAAACTACTGTTTCCCTTGATCGAACCCCTGTGCATTCTACTGAGGATGCACAGGCACATACATTACTCACCCCCAGTTTGATTGCTCAACCGGAACATAAGGCCCCGGTTGCAGCCAAATATACAAGGAAGAGGGGCAAGAGAACTCCTTCTTCTCTTGCCTCCAAGGCCCAAACCCAAGCCGACATCCCTCACTCAGAATCACAACATTCTGGTGAGAATATCATAAGGGAAAGCCACATTGTTAGGGAGACTCCTTCGGAAGTCTCTCTATTAGGATTAGGATCACTTCCCGGATCCATAGAACAGCCCTTCGAGCCATTCCTCTCTTCTTTGAACTTAAGTGTAGAGGAACCTGACCAAAGTGATGTGCCTTCTCCAACTACCACTATCAAGGAGGTACTGATTGGTCTTGCTTCCGAAACACCCAACCCAAGTTCTTCAACCTTGAAGGTCCACTCTAGGAGTATTGAAAGAGTGGATGTGGACGAGGCTGTCACTACTGCTGGTCCATCAACTGACCAGGAGGACAGTGACAACATCTTTAAGACCTCAACCACGGCAACTCACGGTGAGGGTGTTTCCTTGGAAACTCCCTTCACTGAGAGGAATCCCAGGCGCCAAGAAACCGCGGGTGATGGGGATGCTGAGGCTAGGCCTACGGCCCCATCTGGGTCCAAGGATTCCACAACTGTGGATGAGGACAGACTGAAACTTCATAACATGGAATTGACGGCCAGGGTGGCTATGCTAGAGGCTGAAATGTCCAAACTAAGACACCAAGTCGCTATGCATGAAGCCCATAAATGCCCAACTTTAGCCTCTCCCTCTCTTGTATCAGTAGGCACCCAAACTGATGCTTACTTGTCTGCTGATGCAACCAAAAAGGGGGAGATGGTTTCTATGGAAGATGATACAGACAGTCTTGACGACTGGATTCAAGAGCAGTTTGTACTTCAAAGCTCACAATACAAGCCAGCTTTTGTCCAAGTTCATGACTTGCCAGCCCCAGATAACGAAGACGAAGAGATATCTGAAGACTGGCAGTTGGTCGTCAGGGCTGTCGATGAAATGCTGAATGATGTTGAAGACACAGAACAAACAAATGCATCATTCAGAATCCTTCCACAAGCAGCAGCCATCATAGGTCAATCCACTACCCCCCAAATCTTCAAATCTTCAAAGAAGCTAGAGTTTGACTCTATTCTAGCTTGGGGGTATGATGGATCAGCTGAGAGGTTTTGGATTGGATGGGAGTTCAGCGGAGTAGAAGAGCTGAACTGGAACTCTCTCAATGCCCTCCAAGTCCTAGAACTGCATCTAACTGACTGCATCAACACTTCAGCAGATCTCTCAGCTGAACTTGCCATTGGCAGGTTCCATGACCTAATGGAGGATAATCTACCCAGGTTCCAAAGATTCCTACAAGCAGCACATCGAGTAGCTTATCCTGAATCTTCGTCGGCCGCAGAAAGAAGACTGTCTCCCAACAATCTTGCAATAACAAGGAGCAGTCTTCTCACTGAAGAAGGAGTTCTGGGCCTTCAAAGATTTCTGTATGCCTTCCTGTTCAAGGACTCGGACGTGCTAGGATGGGTAAGCACTAGGCTCCTTGACCACGCTTTCTTCCTAAGCAACGGTTCTGCTCTCATCATCAACACCGGGAACATCCTTCAGCTACCAACAAATTTCCTCCACAAGATCTATCTACTAAAAGCCAACATCTGCAATGTCAACTCCCTTGAAAGCCAGGCGATGATAGCAATTATCAAAGCTCACCTTGAGAAGGAAGGAAGGATTGATGAGGAAGAAGATGTGTCATCCTCTGACACTGACTCCAACTCAGATTCCCCTCCAGTTAACATCTGCGCTGCAGCTTATGAAGCAAGATCCTCTGTGAGAGAAAGGCTGCTAGAACTTACAGATCCTGAGTGCCAAACTGAAGACCTTCCCTTATCTACCTCTCAACATGCCAATGAAGCCGAGGCAGAGATCCCAACAGCACAACAATCAGCTGTTTCTGTGATCAGTGAAGCCAGAGCAGAGGCATCCAATGTTAATAAAGAGAAGGGCATCATGACAAAAGAGGATGAAGAGAGGTTGCAAAAGGAAAAGAAAGAGAAAGAAGAGAGAAGAAGGAAAAGAGAAGAAGAAGAGTTGGCTGAAGAGATAGCTCAAAAACAAAGGCATGAAGATAGAAAGGCAGCCATACTTCTCAGACAACAGACAATCCAGCTGTATGCCAAACAGCTGGATGAAATGAAGGTAAAAGTCCATGCAGGGTCTCAAGTTGAGGAAGATGAACAACTTGCTAGACAGCTACAGGAACAGTTTGCAAAAGAAGAAGAAGAAGAAGCTAAAAAGAAAAGGAAGGAAGATGCTAAGTTTAGAATCACTGATTCTAAATTAGCAAAAGAATTAAGGGAGGAGTGGACTGAAGCTCTGATCTCTCAAGGTGAGGATGCAGACTACCTTGAAAAACTGTTAAACAAAGAGATCTATAGAGCCTTCATGGGTCAGCAGGGGGAATTGGCAAGGAAAAAGAAAGATGAAGAGAAAGAAAAAGCTCAACAGAAGTCAAAGAAAGCCATTGCCCTTAATCTAAGGACCCATGAAGAAAGGAAGAAGATGACTGACTTCCTTAAGGCAAGGGGAGAAAGTGGAAAAAGGTTAGGTCCCATGTCCTTCATGAACCTACAAGCCCTGTATACAACAGTGAAAAAGGAAGAGGAAGAAAGACTGGAAAAGAGACCAGTCAAGAAACAAATAACCTCTGCACCAGAAATTACTTCCTCTCTCCAAACACCATCCACAAACATCCCCAAGCTTTCCACTCCTCCACCCAAAAAGTCCAAGTCATCCCACCCACTCATTAACAGCCTCCCTTGAAGATACCCAAACCCACTCCTAAACCAGAAGACTCAAGAAATATAGTTAACTGGTTCCACAATTCACAAGAACAAGTGTTTGAGATCTTCAGGGGGAGAACTGAGAGAAGAAGATCCACTTACAGGTCTGTTGATGAGGTTCTGCAACTACCTGATTCCGATCTTCAAAGAATTTTAGAGCTGGGTGAAGCTCATAAGCCTACAAATGAGAGTGAGAAACGTCTTATGCTAGCTATCAGACACTACTTCAATCCTAGCAAAGATGTGGTCATGAATATCAAACCACTCAAGTCTCACTCTCCATTTGTATCTTGGTCCTATAATGCTGATTTGGATGAATTCACTTTGATTGATGTAAAGAAGCAGCAGATGAGATGTTCAAGCAAAACTATCTACAAAATGCCACACAAAGACATCAAGACTCTGTCTGAACTTCCATTGAATAATCCCAGCAAGGATCAAAGAGGCTATGAGGTGGAAAGAATAGTCAGCCATATGCAAAAGCTTCAGCAACAAAGGGACTAGAAGAATTTTGGTAGCATCAGTCTAGGGGGAGTTTGTAGAACCAAAGACTGATTGTTACAAAATTATTCTAAGTACAAATGCTGCTGATAGGCTTATCAGCAGCATTCAGCACAAGTTGCTGCTGATAGGCTTATCAGCAGCGGTCATCCATGTTTGCTGTTGATAGGCTTACCAGCAGCAACCTTCACTCTTTGCAGCTGATAGCTCTATTCACTGAAAACCAAACGTTGCAGCTGACTATCCAGGCCAAGCGTCTCTGACACCTTTCTGCAAAAGCAACTGACAGACTCAAAGCAGAAGGAACCGCTATGGTCAACCAATGACGGACAACAATACACTTCTCCAAGCATGCAAACAATCATGAATAAAGAAAACGTTTCAGTAAAGTTAACTAGATTAGCCTTTACGTGTAATGTAAATTAATAAACAAGATCAACGGCTTGTGTTCGATCTGATCCTTAGAATCAAGGGTCTGTCTTGATTCTAAGTTACTATAAATACTGAGTTGCCACTTCATTGTAAGTGTGCTTGAAGTGCTTGTCATACTTATTCATTGAGTTTCTCACTTGTAATCTTTGCATTCACAAAAGCTTAATACAACAGTGTTTATCAGTATTCTTTGTGTTTACTTGATTATAAATTGTGTAGTTGATTTTGTTTCCGCCAACCTCAACTAAGAACAGAACCATCTTGTATTCTCACGATCCTACATGGTCGTCAGACCTATACAGTTTAAAAAGAATCCCTCACATATGAGTATTTCATCTAATGACGATGAAGAAACAGAGAAGCTAATGAGCCAAGCTCTCAAAGCTGAAAAAATACACAGGTCTAGACAAGCAGCTTTATTACAAAACACTCAAGTTCCACAAAGTTATAGACATCTACCTCCCTATTTCCTCAACTTTATACAACCTTCAAAAAACTAGAAACATATGCCAAAAATACAGCCTATAAAAAAGCAGTTCAAAAACCCACTTCCCCCTACAATCCCACTATTACTTTTGGTTCTTATGCCCTACAAGTCTGTAACGACTCACACACAAAGTTTCGTCCCATTAATGGAATGAAACTAACCGATAAACAACATTGTTTACTAGATAACTTATGGCATATTCTGACCATGCCTCATGCATCCTCCTTCAAAATTCAAATTTTAAATGCGCTAAGTATATACTTTAGCGAACAAGGAGTTAAATGCCCTGAAAAACAGCCTTCAAAGTTTACACATCATATAATTTTTAGAGGCACCAAAATTGGTATTTTTAACAAATGGGAGACAGTTGCAAAGTTTATACAGTGTCCCGGACCAATTTACAAAGGTTGTCACAGCTTTTCTGAAGCTCTGAAAACAACCAGATATCACTTTGGTATAGATAGCTTTTTTATCGAACCCGAAGATGTTCAAACTTTTTCACAGATTACAAAAAATGAGTCACGAACAAATTATAAAGACTCAGGAAGAAACTATTGCAAGTTTGCAAAAACAGCTTATACAGCAAGGAAAAGATACACAGTCTATACAAAGCCACATAGAAAATAGTATTCTAAACAAAAAGTTGGCATTCTCGAAGCAAAAAATATACAGTTGTTACAAAGGCTTGAGAAAAAAGAAAACAGTTACAGAAGCTATGACGCCTTTAGAGCCATAATTCTAGACACTCCCTAGAGATCTTGTCTTCAAACTGTGTTTGATCAATTTCCAGAATTTGAACAGATAATATCATAGAAGATTAATACAGAATTCCCACAAGTACTATATGAGTTACAGCTCAGACTCATGACGATTGCCCTAAATGAAGAAAAGTACAAAGGGGTTACATTTGTTGAAAGAGCAGATGACGATGGAGAGGGAACTTGCCTGCTCCTTCTTCAGATAAACCTTAAACAAACAGACATACCACATGATCTAATTCTACAATTCTACCATAATGGTATGATTGATTACATAGAATTAGAATTAAACACAAAAACAGAAGGAATTATAAATCTTTTTGGAGAAAAGTTTGTAATGGCCACTGGAAATATCTCTACACATATATTCCCTTCACATATTGGCTGCAAAATCTTTTCTTCTTTTCCTTTTGCCAATGACCATACATACAGACCTGTCAGAAAAAGAATGTTCACTAGTCACAAGCTTTCTGGCAAAGACTACTTAAAAAGGCTTGTCATACAAACTGAGATTCAATTCTCAGAACTTTACTGGGTTGACAACCTTGGCAGCCATGCCTTAGAAAAACCTAAAGCAAACAGCCAAAGAAAAGACACTACACAGTTTATTGCCCAAAACCAAAAGACTCCCACATTACCACCAGGCTTTCACTGGGAAAGTTATCACCTTCTCGCCGAAGAACATTACATACAAATTTGGAGTCATAAAAATTGGAACATGCTTCTTCCCTTCATCGGTGAATGAGAATCCCTTGAACTACATCATATTATGAATTTAGAAGACTATTATTTGAACTCGAAAGATTTTGATTCCGATACAGGCACACCACCAACCATTCCAAACACCCACAGAGATTTCTAGAAGATTGCAAAAAACGTATGCAATGACGTATTTGCCCACAAAGTCTACAAAGCCGACAAAGTCTACAAAGTCTCAAAGTCTCAATTATTCGGCCGACACCTTTTCTGTAGATAAAAAGAAAAGTTTTTTGTTTTGTTTCTTTAATTTGTAGCCGTTATTTTTACTTTTAGATTTTTTTTTCTTACAGGTTAGTGCTTTATCTTCCTTTCCTATTTAAGGCAAGCGAATTCATTTGTAAAAGACACCGAAAATCAATCTTAGAATCATTCTCAGTTATAAGCAATTAAATTCTCTATTTTTGATTTCTCTTGTAAACCCTTATTCTCAATAAGTTTTCTCTAGCTCTATATCTCAAATATATAAAAAAAAGAGCAAATCCGCTGCTCAAACACTGCAAATACCGCTGCTTAACCATTGCAAATATACTGTAAGTTTTTATGTTTTATTGTAAGTGTGTCGAAAAATCTCTGATTCCCAACCTATTATATATATATATATATATAGGGGATCAAATAAGGAGTAGGTTTTCGCTAAGAAATCTAAGAAATGACCAAAACGTTTAGAAACGATATCAAACGAACTCCGATTGAGCAACGGCGTTGCATCCGTCTCGTCGAACTCTACCATCTTAGCTTTTAGGGTTTAGCTTTTAAGGTTTAGATTTTACGTTTGAATTTTAGGGTTTTAGCCTTAGGGTTTAGATTTTATGGTTTAGGTTTTTTTTGGGGGTGGAAGTGGGGGGTTTAGGTTTTTGGGGGTGGGTGGGGGGTTTAGGTTTTTGGGGGGTGGTGGTTTTAGGCTTTTTGGGTGGGGTTGGAGGGGTGGTTTAGGTTTTTGGGTGTGCGGTTGGAGGGGGGTTTAGGTTTTTGGGTCCGGATTAGAGTTCGAGGAGACGGTTCCAACGCTATTGGAATGAGCTCAATCGGAGTTCGTTTGACCCACTTATTAGCGTTTTTTTAGCGAAAAATCACTTTTTAGTGGAACATTCCTCTATATATATATATATATATATATATATATATATATATATATATATATATATATATATATATATATATATATATATATATAGGGGATGGTTCCCCTAAAAAGTGCTACTTGGTTAAGAAGCAATCTCATCCATTCAATTGGATGATCAAGGTTATGGATTTAAGTGTAGAAAAATATGGGGTGGAGGGTATTTTGGGAAGACCCACAATTGTTGACGTTTTTCAAATTCCCCCTTTTTTTAAACGTACATAACTTTTTCATACGACCTTATTTTAAAAAAAAAATTACACCATAAAATTGAGCGTTTTTTTACATTTAATTCGAGTATAGTTATGCTATATTTTTCTGAAAAAACAAAATTGACACTTAGTGAAATTGTGTTACTTTACGTAAATGTGCTGGTTTTAGTAAAACAGCATAATTAACCGTGCTGCATTGTAAAACAACACAATTAACAGTGCTGCTTTATCATAAAATAACACCAAACATAACAATTAAATGTGTTGTTTTACTATAAAACAACACCAAAAGAACACAATTAATTGTGTAATTTCTTTTCTTAGCTAATCAAGCATAAATAAAACCAGCACAACAAAACTAGTATATCAAACCAACACAAAACAACATTTTGATGCATAAGCTTTTTGTTGTCTACCACTGAACCATTTTTTTGATGTATGGATGTTTTAAATTTTTATTTTTAAAGAATGCTACCAAATTAGACACATAATAATTGACTAAAAGTAGCACATGTTAAAGAAACAATACGTTTATGTAAATTCTGTTGTTTAACAAGAAACCGGCAAATTTTTAATGTGATCAATTGTGCTGTTTTACCTGAAACCAGCACATTTACGAAAAACAAGCACATTTACGTAAACTAGCACAATTTCATTAAGTGTCGTTTTTGTTTTTGCAAAAAAATATAGCAATACTGTCTCAAATTAAAGATAAAAAACGATCGATTTTATGGTGTAATTTAAAAAAAAAATAATGTTGTATGAAAAAGTTATGAACGTTTAAAAAAAGTGGGGGGAGTTGAAAAAAATCAACAAAAGTGACTATTACTTAAATACCCTTCCCCCCCTTATTTTTCATACACTTAAATATCTACCCTTGATCATCCATTTGAATGGATGAGATTACTTTTTAGGCTTCTTAGCCAAATTAAACTTCTTATTTTAACATCCCCCTATATATATATATATATATATATATATATATATATATATATATATATATATATATATATATATATATGAGGAGGTTCAAATAAGAAACATAATTTGGCTAAGAAGCAATCTTAGCCATCCATTTGCTAATAAGGGATAAGATTTAAGTGGGGGGAAAAAATAAGGTTGGAGGGGTATCTTTGAAATAGACATTTTTGTTGACTTTTTTCAAGTTCCCCCTTATTTTTTAAACTTCCATAACTTTTTTATATGACATTATTTTTTGAAAAAAATTACACCATAAAATCGAGCATTTTTTTCTCTTTAATTTGAGTATAATGTTGATATATAAAAACGATAATTTAAAAAAAATCAGAATCTTTGTTGATTTTCGATAAAGCAGCACTGATAATAGAATCTGTGCTGTTTTCTATTAAACAACAGCAAACTAGCACAGGAAAATAACATAACAACAAAATCTGCATAACACATTAGTACAACATAAAAAACAACACAATAACAAAAACAACATAGATAATTTTAAAAAAATTATAAATCTGAAATAAAAGTTATCATCTTAAAAGAAGAATGTAAGTAATTAAGGTTTGACCTTCAGCAACATAAAAAGAAAAATGTACCTTATCTTTGCGTTTTTCGGTAACTGTTGTTGTTCGAAAAATAATGTGCAATAAAATACAAGAAAGTGAACTAAAAAAAACTTCATGTGAATGCTATGAAACTTGGGCTAGAACCTAAAATCTAATTTGCAAATGTTTTTGTATATAATACAATCTTAAAAACTTAGTATTGTTGTGTTGGGTTTTGTTCATTTTTGTGATGACCTACCTGTGCTGGTTTTGCTTGTGCTGGGTTATGTTTGTGCTGGTTTTAGGATTATAACATGTCACTTCCAATTGTGTTCTTTGTTTTGTGCTGATTTGATATACAATCTTAAAAACTTAGTTTTGTCATGCTGGTTTTGTTTGTGCTAGGTTAGCTAAGAAGAGCAAGTTACACAAATAACCGTGTTATTTTGGTGCTGTTTTATAGTAAAACAGCACAATTAATTGTTATGTTTGGTATTGTTTTATGATAAAACAGCACATTTAAAAGTGCTGTTTTACAACGCAACACAGTTAATTGTGCTATTTTACTAGAAACCAGCACATTTACGTAAACTAATACAATTTCATTAAATGTCGATCTTGTTTTTACAAAAAAAGTGGGGGAATTAGAAAAATGTTAACAATTGTGGGTTTTCCAATAATGCTCCTCCACCCTTATTTTTCCTACAACTAAATCTCTACCATTGATCATTCATTTGAATAGATGAGATTGCTTCTTAGGCTTCTTAGCCAAATAGTACTTCTTATGGGAACCATCCCCTATATATATATATATATTCACAATTGTAAATCATCACGTTGGTTGTTCCGTCATTCTTACAAATCATTAAAACTATTTCTATTGTCAGTTACTTTAAATTCGTATCTTCAACATAGTGGTATAACGGTTAATCAAGATCTAATCCAAATCAATCAATACCATCAAATGCTGTGCGTTTTTTTGAAGAATCGAAACCAAGATCAACAAATCACTACAAGTTTTCACTTCTAAGCAATGCTAACTATTTTCAAAGAACTGTTGAGAAAGTGTCGCCGACCTCGGATTTAATAAATAAGTGTAGAGTGTTTACAATGGCTTATTGATGGAAGGTTTATGAGAAATTGATATGGTCTTGGGATGAAAAATCAGGAATAATTTTTATATTTACTTACAATCCTATGGAATTGATATGTTCATAAACTAACAACTCTAAGGGTGCGTTTGGTTCGGGAAATTTGTTGGAATTGTAAATGGAATTTGAATTTGAATTTGAATTGGAATTTTACCTAATTCGATTTGTAATTGTATTTTTTCTAAAGGATTTGGAATTTAAAAGAATTAAAATCTATTAAAAAAATTTGAATTCCTAATACATTTGATTGACAATACAATCATTAAGTAATTGGATTTGGAGTTAAAAAAAGATAAAGAAAAATAAAAAAAAATAGTAAAACAAAAAATAACTAAAAACTAAAAAAACCAAAATGTTTATTTTGTTTGCCTCGTTTCATAAAAATAAAAAAAAGCTCGAAAAAATAGTCGTATTTTCGTTTGCGGTCGACGGCGCTGGTCGGAGTCCGATGTGGTTGTTGGCGGAAGTGCCGAGGGTAGAGAGCGACGGCGGGGATGGTCGGGGTGGCTGCGCCAGAGTCGAGGCGACAGTGGTGGCGGCGGGGTTGGTTGCAGTGGTCGCAAGGGTCGGTGACGATGTTGGCGACGGTGACAAGGGTCGGTAGTCGAAGATTCCATTTGCTTTAGTTGAATTCCTTGACAAGTTGGAAGAAATTTGAAATTCTTCATTTGAAGAAATTTGAAGGAATTAATTCCAATTCCAATTGCAATTCTTTTCTTTACCAAACACGTTAAGAATGGAATTCGGATTCCAATTACAACAAATTTTACGAACCAAACACCCAAAGGAATGGAATTCAAATTCCAATTCCGTTGAATTCCGGCGTAACAAACGCCCCCTAAGTTATGCAAAGGGACATGGATACGGAACTGATGTAGATGGACAAGGTTAGAGGATTGACCAATAAAGACTACCTTATACATTGTTCCAAACACCAACCCCCCCCCCCCCCCCCCACCCAACCCCCCCCCCCAAAGAGTTTGTGGCATTCTCAAGCGTGGTATATTTGAAGTTCAAGCTACTACTATAAGCATATTCAACAATTTATTAAGCAGATCTGCCCAAAGCAAACATTAGAACATGAAATGTTTGGAAACCATCCAGATCCTAGTAGCAACTAGCAAATTACCATAACCTTAAAAAAAATTAGATACATATATATATATATATATATATATATATATATATATATATATATATATATATATGGTTATGTTCAAATGAGAACTCATAAATACTTGAGAACTCGCGAGAACTCGTCAAAAAACCAATTAAAACCATTTTTTTTGTTTTCATTATCTTTATTATTAAAATATAATATAAAAAATGATTTATCTCTTTAATTAATTAATCTCTTTTCTCTAAATTATCCTTAAAAAAATTTATATACATGTGTAAATGGTAAACACTTACACATGTGTAAGTGGTAAACTTACACAAGTGTATATTTTTTTTAATATATGAAGACATGTACATTTACATATATAAATTCATTTTTTTATGTTGTATTCTAACAATAAAAATAGTAAAAACAAAAAAAATGGTTTTGATTGGATTTTTGACGAGTTCTCAAAATATTTAGGAGTTCTCAAATGATCCATTCCCTATATATATATATATATATATATATATATATATATATATATATATATATATATATATATATATATATATATATATATATATATCTTCTAACTTGAATAAAAATCATTCACGATTCAAATTTATACTAAAGCCAAACAAGTTATACAACTAGTCAATTAGCAAATGAAACCAATAGATTTGAGGACTATAACATTCACTAGTTACATAAACTAGTAGAATACCCGTCCCAGTACGGGTAGAACAATATCTGCTTCCATAACTTTTATGATATGTTGTGTATATATAATGAAAAAGTTAAAATGGTCATATAGCATTAATATTAATGGGACGTGATGGGTACCAAGTGTATGTCCTTATATGTGTAGGCCATAAGTAAGCGAAACGGTTAGGCCACATATCACGTGCTAAAGTAAAAGGATTAAAAAAAACACTTCCTTCCTTGCTAATGTTGGTAATTCGAAACAACAACTATCTAGTTTTATACCCGTCCCAGTCCGGGTACCATAACATAATAACTTGAAAAGTGTATATTCAATTTACTTATATACTTTCCTACTTCCACAAAACAACCTTTTTAAATACAAAACATAAAACATCCGTCATTGCTTAATAATTACTTAAAGTGGTAATGTGCTTTTTTGTTTAGAAAGACAATACTAACTTTAAATTCATGTAATCTAGTTTTATACTCATCCGATCGAGTTCGGATACCTTAGTGTAATAAAATGAAAATTGATTCAGACATTTCAATAACTTAACATACAAACAAATCAACAATCAAATAGTAACATCTCTTCCCGTTTAAGGCGGATTATTAAAAAAACTTCTCTAAAAACAACATTTCTAGTTACTTTACTGCTACACTTTCAACTATTGTCCACATTAAATCGTAGGCTAGCACATGCAACAATCTATGATATCCTAATTCATATAAAATAGAGGACAACTATTAATAAATAATCAATTTACCTTCACGTCCTATAGGATTATTTAGTCTTCTTAAATGCGACAAAGTAAACGCATATGTCCAACTATTCAACCTATAGGTTTCGTAAAGGATATGTAAGAAAATAAGTTTAAACAACCAACATATCCTAGAATAGCAATAATGTAATAATAATAAGAAAAAAGGGGCAAAAGAACCGCTTGTGAAACACCGGTCCTTGGTGTAGCTGCATTCGCTTGCCCCCAATTCCCCATAGCGAGAGTGTTGGGTTAATCGGGTTTGTTCACATGTTCGCGGGTCACGTGGATTTCGGGTCAATATGTTAACGGATAAGCAAAATAAATGGACCAGGTAAATGGGTTATTCTTGACTGTGTTAGCCTAATTGTTAATCAAGTTTGATACTAAAGTTAGAGGGTCAATTATGTAATTTATGTATAGTTAGTTTGGTTTCAAAATTGTAATATCTAGGAGTCTAGGGATCTAGATGTAGTCTTTGGTAAACTTGTAAAGGACGGTTCAGAAGAAACACGTCGTTTTCCTCCCTAGGTTTATATATACGCATTGTAACCATTTGGGAAAACTTGTTGGAAAATATTTTGTGAAAATAAAAGTATATAAATTTGTATTATTTTTTTATTCAAGTTTGCTAGTTGAAACACCATTTTGAATGAGTCAAAATTCATTTAACATTTCTTTTAAGTTTTAGTCAAATACTTAAAGATTTGGTTAATGATAAATGGGGTGTTTCAACTTATGAGTTGATGGTGAACGTGATGTTTCAACTCTTTTTTCAAGTATAAATACTAAGAGCCTTGGTTGAAAATGCACCAAACAACACAATCTCTCTAGTGTTTTCTCCTTCTTTCTCTCTAAAGAATTCCAACAATTCTTTGATTAACTTCATCCATTTTCTTTAAGGTATAATTCGGGTGCTAGAGCCTTCCCCGGTAGTACATACTGCTTAGGCCGTTATACCCTGGGAAACAAAATGGGGAGAGACCCGGAATTTGTTTTAAGGGCCCCGTGTTAAACACGATCCTCGGTCAAAATCGGAATTATGTTATTGTATTTTGTTTTTTTTTCAGTTGTAATCGTATTTGTAATTTACTTGCTTTCCTAGATAGGTTTAATTCTTTGTATTGTAATAGTAATATAAAAAGTGTTTTATTTTTATACACGAACGGATTCCTACAAAGGTAACCCTAAATTGAAAAATTCATTGTTTATAAAGTTCGTTCTTAATGCTAAGCGAATTTCTATGAAATCATATGTTCATTCGATTCTGTGGATGTCAAATCTGTGTTCTACAGACTGATTGTGGACGTGGGTTGTGGAAGAATTTGAACAAGTCTAGAAGTATGCATGCACGTGGGGATTTTTACTGACTAATTTGTTTCATTAAGTCCGAGTCTTTAGGTTGCTTTGCTATTTGACTTTTCTATTTAAGAGCATATGTATTTTTTTTGTTTCAAGAAGCACTGTAATTTCCCATTTTTGATTTAATAAAAATTGTCGATCACAGTTACATTAAATCTGGGCCTGAACCAACAGAGAGGATATTTAAGGCCACTGGTGCAGTTAGAAAAGAAGATACAATAAAAATGAAATAATAATAATACACAAGTTAATACAGTTTAAAAAAAATTAATAATAATAATAAAAAAAAGTAATACAGTTTCAACTTTCGACCCCTGATATGTTTTTTTTTAGTTTTTTCCTTCCTTTCTTTTTCTTTAATATTTTTATTTCTTCATTATTATTAGACTTACAATTTGAGATAGCTTATGGTACAGTTAGATAATAAAGGATAGAAAGAAGTAATAAATAAATAAGTCTAATAATAATAAAGAAATAAAAACAAAAGAGGTAAAAATTAAAAAAAGCCAAACATATTTAAAAAGGTTTTGTAAAATTTAAATACGTTTTTAAACTAATTCCTTTTTCTGCTTTTAGCAATAACGTTTTTAAATTAAAAAAAAAAGTTTATTAAAATCATTTTAGAAAAAAAGATATACAATTTCTCCTTTTTATATAAGTCTAACTAGGAAAAAGCCCATGTGTTATATGAGTTGAATAAATACAACTTGTTATAAAATAGTATTTTCTATCAAGATTTGTATGTTTGATGTTATTATTTATCTGTGAAATAAGAAATAATTAAAATTTTCTTATCATTTAGTAATTTTTAATAAAATATTAGAATATATGTTAGATATTTAATTATTTAACATCATCATTATTTAATTAGAGAGAAAAACGAAAAACAAAAATTTAGATTTCATTAAAAGTCGACACGTAGCAAGTATAGTTATTCATTTATTATAATATAGGTTAGAAACGCTGGATATTATACATGGTGAATAAATGCAGTGTTGTATATAATTAGTAATAAAAATCTAATATTACATATTTTTGACATATTAAATAATTTTTTAATACAAATTTTAGAAGCGTTATATAGTTACTTTTTAAAAATGTTTTATAAAAAGAATGAAAGAAATGTTCAAACTATAAAATGTTTTATGAATAAAACTACCTTTTTTAGTTAAAAATGTTTTATAAAAATCGTTACTATTTAATAGGAGAGAGAGTCGAGAACACAAATTATAATTTTTTTATAGAAACTTGTACTATTAAATAGGAGAGAGAGGCAGAAAAAAAATATTGAGGATGAATATAGGAATGACACAAAAAAATATTTATTTATTAGTATGTATAGATAATAATTAGTAAATACTAATTATCTCTTATTTAATTTAGTCATTTATGAGTAAGGTTTATCCGATAAGATTAGGAGTGATAAAAACAAGTTTTCCAAAAACACTAATTTAGTAAATAATTTTTCAACAACATCATTTTGATAAATAAGTTTTTCATAAACACTTTTTAAAAAAAAAAACTCAAATAATATGGGTAGATTAAACGCTTTCCAATTTACCCCTTTATTTTGCGATAAAGATGGAAAATTATGTGCTTTTTCTTTTGTTTCTTCCATCATCTCACCTGATGTATTTATTACCTCTTTATTTTGCTATAATGATGGTAAATTATGAGATGAATCTTGTTCCCTTTTCCACTTATGCCAAAGTCTAGATCAAAATCTACATTGTCAGGGTCATCTTCTGAAAAAAAAAAATCAAGGAAATCAATTTGTGTTTGAGGGAGAGTGAGTATACCGATAACATGTAAAATCCACTTCCTAACCAGAATTCCATATGAATTCCACACGATAATAAAACCAACTGGCAGTAAGAAGTTAATCCGTTAGAAGTTAGAACTGCTAACTTACCATATCAACCTGACCATCAGTGTCTAACTTCACATTAGCTGCACCAGATTGTTTAATGCAATAGGTATTGGTGCCAAATGAGTATTACATTAACTATTAAGCATAAAATTTTATAAACAATTCATGAAAACGACTCACCTTCATCAACTAACTTAGATTTTTCTGCGGCAAGGGCTTGGTCTTGTACTTCTCAAGAATGACTTGAATACGCCTTTTTACTTTCTTCTTTTATTACCTTCAAAATTTCTTGTTCGTCATCCTCCTCATCTTGCAAGGCACTTCTTCCTTGATATACCTCTTCATCAACCTCCTCCCTACAACAAAGTTATTTTTAGAACATATGTAAAAACATTAACTGACAAAATAACGATTTAATAAAAGCAATACGTTGCTGAACATGTAATTAGATCTCTCATTCTGTGATTCTCCAAATACCTTTCAATCTTCTCGGTTACTGTCCTCCAAGTCAGCACCAACTAATTTCTTCAACATCACCAATTCTTCTAAACCGGCTTTATACATGTTTAAACCAAATGGACATATAAAAAGGTTAAAATGCTCTGCACTTCAAACATTAGATATAGCACAAGTTTATACAGCAAATCAAGACTTTACAGTTATGAGCACCGATTCAAGTGGCCATAAATTGTATGTCAAATTATACCCTAATTTGTTCCAACTTCCACGGTATTGATGCAACGCAACGCCTAGTTCCTAAAGTTCATCCATCAAACCAGTCTAAACTTTACTACATGCAGTTTGACCCGAAGCTATAGCTGATGCAAGTTTGTTTAATAACTTAGACCTACAAATGAAGGACAATAAAGACAAAATGAATTTCACTACCGGTTAACATTTGACAAGAAAACATGTTTTTTATATCAAGAAGACGCGTATATACATGTTTATATATTTACACTTTAGATCAAGAAGACGCGTGATTCATGAACATTATATTTCAGAAATTTAATTTCAAGCATTTATAAGAAAAAAACATATCCTAAATGCTCAGCTTAGTTTTCAGGGAACTTGGAGCAAGTAAGTTACATCTTTAACCAAATCCTACATCCATAACCTATCAACATCATTACAAATTGTTAGGTTAATCGTTTTATTTAGCGGGTCACGGGTAGGGGTCATCTTGTGTTTTGTTTGCATGGAATAAGCTATAGCTTCAAGTACACTCACGTTTGCATGGCTGGAAACATGAAGACAAAGTATTTATTGTTTTTATATTTTGGTTTATATATAGTGAAGACTTGGTATTTGGTTTGACCAACTCTTTGGAAGTATACGTTATGCACGTTGGAAAGAAGATGGGTCATCCCTTTTACCGGTTCTCTAGGTGAAAGTACTATTTTATCGGTTTTGTTATTCCCACATTGCTATGTGGAAAGGCTATTTATAGCCCTATTATCTATCTATACTGATTAACAAGTAAAAAAAGGGACACTTGTCAGCATGTAGTTCAATCTTAGATTTGTTTTCCCGACTTTCTCTCCGATTTAATACTATACTAAAAGAATATATATTTTTAAATATTTAATATCAATCTAATTATGGATATTTTTTTATTTAATTATGAATTGTTATTATATCATTAAACAAATGAGTTTAATATGGTTTATCATTTACTAATTACATAAAAAAATATTTTAAAAATTAACTTAATATACTTTATAACTGTCACGTTAAAGTAGACATATTTTGACGAGTGTATGTGTTAAAATATTACATTATATTTTATTTAACCCGAATAAAAATGGGTTTTTAAAAACGTAATTTTTTATTTACTAACTATAAAACATTATATTACGGGATTCTAACCTAGTTATGAATAAAGAAGTACCACTTTTGCTGCACTTACTCTATGCATACTTCGTCTCTTTCTTCTGCAAACACTATTTTCTTTCTTCTTCACATACAAAGAAATCGTTCAAGTGTTTGTGTTAGTATTTTAAGTTTGATAACCATCACTTGGTATCAAAGCTTCGTTCGGTTGAAGGATAAGTCAGATCTTATCGCATGCTAAAAGGGTGCAGTCTCCATCTTTGATTGGCCAGTTCATGTGATAAACGGAGCTTAACTAGAAGTGGAGAAGACAAGCATAAAGAAATCAGAATGGGTGGGTTTTGGTTTGGGTTGTTTGCAGGTGAAAGAAAACAGAAAAGACAGGAGCTTGGTTTTCTTGACGGTATGAAAAGACTCTTAGAACATGTTTGATCGGAAGAGGTTGGGGCTGTAGAAAGGAAGAAAAAATGGCGATGGTACCGGTTAAAGAAGGTGGTTTGATGTTGTACGAATACCCCATTTTGACCGCAACAAATTATACGGTGTGGGCGGTCAAAGTCAAATCGATTATGGATGCACATGGGATATGGGAGACGATCGACCGAGGGCATTAGGGGGAAGAACCGCGTCCAAAGAAGTCGAAACAAGCTCTTGCTTTTCTGTTTCAATCTATACCCGAGGAGATGTTTTGCAAATGGTGAGTTACACCGACCCAAAACAAGTGTGGATGGACTGAAGACACGGTATTTGGGAGTGGATCGAGTGAGAGCGGCTCGACTTGGAACTCCAAAGAGGGAGCTTGAAAGTTTGCACATGAAGGAGGGTGAAACGGTTGATGATTTCGTGTCTAAATTGACCGGTTTAGCCTTAAAAGCAAGGAGTCTTGGGTACGAGCTTGAAGAAGTAGATTTGGTGAAGAGGTTACATGATTCGATGCTTAAGCCGTTTTTTCAAATCGTGGCATCAATTGAGCAATGTTTTGATTTGGACTCAATGTTATTCGATGAAGTCGTCGGTATATTGAATGCGTATGAGGAGCGCTTAAAAGGAACAAGAAAAATGGAGGACATTCAAGGTGGTTTGTTGTTGGCTAGTGAAGAAAAAACCGCTTGGGTGTTAACTCTGTGGCGTTGGAAGTTCAAATCAGGGTGACTTTGGACGTGACCGGGGAAGAGGTCATGGGTCCGGGAAAAGTCGAGATAGTAATGAACGTTTCTAACGAGATAAAAGCCATATTAAATGTTACAAATGCGGTGAACTTAGTCATTACATCAGTGAGTGTCCGAAATGGGAGAAGCATGAGGCAAATTTGATTGAAGAGGATCCGATATTGCTGTGAACGACGGAATAAATGATTAAGGGGGTGATTGTTAGGTTAATCGTTTTATTTTGTGGGTCACGGGTACGGGTCATCTTGTGTTTTGTTTTCATAAGCTATAGCTTCAAGTACTCATGTTTGCATGGCTGGAAACTTGAAGACTAAGTATTTCATGGTGTTTATATTTTGGTTTATTTAGTTAAGACTTGGTATTTGGTTTGACAAACTCTTTGGAAGTATACGTTGAGGATATGCACGTTGTAAAGAAGATGGGTCATCCCTTTTACCGATTCTTTTGGTGGAAGTACTATTTTATCGGTTTTGTTATTCCTACGTTGCTATGTGTAGATGATATTTATTGCCCTATTAATATGAATAAAGAAGTACCACTTTTGCTTCACTTACTCTCTGCATATTTCGTCTCTTTCTTTTACAAACACTATTTTCTTTCTTCTTCACATACAAAGAAATTGATCAAGTGCTGGTGTCCTTATTTTAAGTCTGATAACCATCACTTGGTATCAGAGCTTTGTTCGGTTGAAGGGGTGTAAGTCAAAGCTGATCACATACTAAAAGGGTGCAGTCTCCATCCACGATCGACTTGTTCATGTGATAAAGGAAGCTTAACCAGAAACGGAGAAAACAAGCAGAAAGAAATCATAACATGTGGGTTTTGGTTTGGCTTGTTTGCAGGTGAAAGAAAACAAAAAAGCACCGTTACGAAAAGACTCTTTGAACAGGTTTGATCGGAAGAGGTTGGGGCTGCAGAAAGGGAGAAAAAACGGCGATGGTACCAGTTAAAGAAGGTGGTTCGATGTCGTACCAATACCCGATTTTGACCGCAACGAATTTTCAGATGTGGGCGGTAAAAGTCAAGTCGATTATGGATGCACATGGGATATGGGAGACGGTCTAACCAAGGGCATTCGGGAAGAACTGGATCCAAAGAAGGCGAAACAAGCTCTTGCGTTTCTGTTTAAATCTATGCCCGAGGATATGGTTTTGCAACTGGCGCGTTACACCGACCCAAAACAAGTGTTGGATGGACTGAAGACACGGTATTTGGGAGTGGATCGGCTGAGAGCGGCTCGACTTGCAACTCTAAAGAGGGAGCTTAAAAGTTTGCGCATGAAGGAGGGTGAAACGGTTGATGATTTTGTGACTAAATTGACCGGTTTAGTCTCAAAAAGAAGGAGTCTTAGGCACGAGCTTGAAGAAGTGGATTTGGTGAAGAGGTTACATGATTCGATGCTTAGGTCGTTTCTTCAAATCGTGGCATCAATTGAGCAATGTTTTGATTTGGACTCAATGTTATTCGATGAAGTCGTTGGTAGATTGAAAGCGTATGAGGAGCGCTTAAAAGAAACCGAAAAAATGGAGGACATTCAAGGTGGTTTGTCGTTGGCTAGTGAAGAAAAACCGCATGGGTGTAAACTCAGTTGCGTTGGAAGTTCAAATCGAGGTGACTTTGGATGTCGTGGGTCTGGGAAAAGCCGAGATAGTAATGAACGTTTCAAACGAGATAAAAGCCACGTTAAATGTTACAAATGTGGTAAAGTTGGTCATTACATCAGTGAGTGTCCGAAATGGGAGAAGCACGAGGCGAACTTGATTGAAGAGGAACCGGCATTGCTGTGAACGACGGAATAAACGATTAAGGGGGTGATTGTTAGGTTAATCGTTTTATTTTGCGGGTCATGGGTAGGGGTCATCTTGTGTTTTGTTTGCATGGAATAAGCTATAGCTTCAAGTACTCACGTTTACATGGCTGGAAACTTGAACACTAAGTATTTATTGTTTTTATATTTCGGTTTATTTAGTCCAGACTTGGTATTTGGTTTGACCAACTCTTTGGAACTATACGTTGAGGATATGCAAGTTGGAAAGAAGATGGGTCATCCCTTTTACCGATTCTCTAGGTGAAAGTTGTAACATCCCAAAACTTCTAAACATAATATGGGACATGTGTCGGTTGAGAAACGTGGCCAAAGAACCCAACCGGGTTCAAAACTGGAAGACTATTCGCCCGGAAATCGTCCAAAACTTCGCATAAGCATATCTCGGGCTACAAAATGAGTTACGGGAGCCATAATATATGAAAATGAGGTGTTTCGAGGAGGAGAATATGATAATAAGGTATGTCGGACCGATATCCAAAGCATAACGGTCCAACGTGTGTTGCTGAAGCAAATCAGGAGGCTTTGACGCGTGTTTGGTGACTCAGCTCGACGTAGGACCGACATGCGGACGTCGGACCGATTTCGTTTTATACGTCGGTCCGACATCGGTGCAGTTTCAGCCTATAAACAGAAATCATTTGCCGTTCAAATTAGAAACACAACAAACACACACACCAACACCACACAACACACACACACTCTCTAAGAAAGGTTAGAAAACCCGGTGCGGCGCGGTTGGGTGCGAGTGCGGTTCGAGTTTGGAAAAATGTTAAAGCGAGGAATGAACTTAGGAACTACCCGAGGATAATGTAAGTACACTGGACCCGTACCCTAGACACAAATACGTGAATTATGTGTTTAATTCATACGTGATATGTGATATGTGTTATGTAATATGACGAGGGTACGGGGTAAGGACGAATTAGTCTAAATACTAAACGGGAATAATAGAGTAATCATGATGTATCCAAGGGGTGGTGGATACGCAGCTGGTACTTCCTATATATAAACTTCTTGGTACTTCGTGGTGAAACCATTATGAATGTTTAGGGGTATAGACTAATAAAGGATAATGAAATATAGTAAAATTACGGGAGAACATCTAACCGGTATGTAGTTATCTAACAAATGGAATGTTCTGTCTAAGGAAAGAGTGGTGTATAAATCTCTCCTAGACCCGTCACTCTTTCCTGGGAACCTCTCTATTGGAGGTACTGCTCTGGAAGGAAAATCAACCCAGTTTAGAATATATGACGAATACGAATATGAGATGAAAGTATACCATGCATAATGAATATGAATATGTGAAATGCATGATGAATATGTGATGATACGTGCAAACATGAATGAGTATGATGGAACGAGTCTAAAACCTAAAATGGAATAACGGAGTACTCACGAAGTGTTAAAGGGGTGGTGGATACGCCGCTGGTACTTCATATATATAAACCCTTTAATGCATCGTGGAGAAACCGTTACGAAGTTTTAAGACGAGGACTGGTTGGGAAATAAAGCAAGCATATACATGAAATGAAAACAAATGCTTGATACATTTGGGAGGCTGTGAGTCAAAGATACTCAAGGTCCCAAATGAAATGAGATACCCGGCCTGTATGGTGGATCTCAATAAAGAAAAGAAAAGAAAAATGAAACTCCAGGCCTATGGGGCTGAAAGAGTAACTCTAGGACTTCGGGGCTGAAAGAGTAAAAGATTCCAAGCCTTCGGGGCTGAGAAATGAATGAGTCTTCGTGACAAATGCAAGGGGTCTATACTGACGAGTATAAGGACCTTGCCAATACTCGGACCGGAGGTACGGCTTGTGATGGTTACGAGGAGGTTAGCACACCCATAAAATATATGAATAACGTGACCGGATGTACATCCGGAGATGGTCATGTTGGCGCCGAGAGCCCGAGAAAACTTGAACAGTAATAAGAACCTAAAGGGTTCATAATAAAATGAACGATGCGGTGCACTTACTTAGCGTAAGCTAATTCAAAAACGTTTTCCAAACACTGCAGGAAATAAGCAGGTGGAATGAAGCTTCCTGTGAACAGAGCTATCGGAGTTAGAAGATCCCTATATAGGATAATGTAATTATATTATCCTTTGTAAAACAATATTATTATAAATGAAAATTTTACCTTAGCCGTTATGGCAAGGTTTTGTTAATCTGGGACCCGTTTTCCGCATTAAAACTCTGATAAAATAATAAGTAAAATAAAGTAGAGTGTTTCAAGTTGGTATCAGAGCACGGTTTGAAGGTTTTAAGTATTAGAAGGGGTACTTAAACTCAAACCATAAGTGCTCATGGTATAAATAGGGATTTAATCCGAAGCCGTCCAGGGAAGCAGGTGTGTTTAAATTCCAGTGCTTAAACAAAAATGTGTGAGTATACGTGGGCAGAACTTTGTATGAGATAAGTTCCATATGATAGTTGGGAGTATCAGGATGGTAATATACATTACCTTATGCCTGGCCAGTATAAGAGTTAATGCATGTGACCATCATGATATCGTAAACACCATATGATAACTTATGTCAGCAGATAGTAAGCCGGGGGTATGAATATACATGATTATGATATGTGCATATGTACGAATACATAAGAATGAGCCTTATATGAAACCCTAGAATGTTGGATTAGGGTTAAATTGATACAAGGCCTGTAGTATAAAACCCTAGAATATGATTGGGGTAAACGAATAAGAGATTAAAACGACATCATGTTTCAGCAAATGGCTGAACATCAAAACAACGAGGTACGTGACGAAGGAAGCTACAGGAGAGCTAAATCTCTGCATCATGATGAGAATGAAGTTGAGCAAGTCCCGGAGAACATCCGGAGACAAATCGCAATAGAAGTATGAAAGGCATTCGATGCAAACTTTCCAATCTTACAAGCAGATCTACAGAACTCATTAAAAAGCTGGTTTGAAAGCCACAAAGACGTTACTCATAATGGAGAAGGAGGGAATCCGAAAGTTGATATGAAATTAACTCGTTGCACGTACAAAGATTTTATGACGTGTAAACCTTTAGAGTTTAAGGGAGCCGTTAACCCTTTAGAAAGTCAGAGGTGGATCGCTTCAATTGAAAGGGCATTTGATACATGTCATTGTGAGAAATAAGATGAAGTCACCTTCGCCGCCAATCAACTGAAAGAACGAGCTGATGATTGGTGGGGAGTAGTTCAAAGAGAGAAAGGTAGAGATAAGATCAAGGAAATGATATGGGAAGAATTTAAGGACCTCTTCCTAAAACATTATTGCCCTTGAGCGGCAATTGAGAGAATCACTGAGGAGTTTCTTCAACTTCGTCAGACAACGGAGACAGTGGACGAGATCATGGGATCTTCTTTGATAAAGCCAGGTTATGTCCGGTTTTGTTAGCAACCCCTGAGATATGGATGACGAGATATCACCTCGTTCTGAAAACAGAGATTAGAGAGTTTATCCATCCATCCAAGTGCGCGAACTTGGAGGGTATGATTGATTGGGCTCTAGAACACGAGACTTAGCTCAAAAGGCAGACAGAAAGAAATGGAAAGAGGAAATGAGAGAGTTATCCTTCTCCTATGCCTCTTAAGAGATTTAAATTCAATAAACTGGAAAGCAGTTCCTCCCCAAGAAAGGTATTCCAATTTGTAGGACTTGTGAAAGAAAGCACCTAGGAGAGTGCCGATTCAAGTCTACAACTTGTCACAAGTGTGGAAAAGCGGGACACACTGCATTGCAGTGTATGAGTGGCACTCGATTGTGCTACAATTGTTATAAGCCAGGACATTTTAGCAGAGAATGTCCTGAGCTAAAATCTCAGACGGGAGAAGGGTCGAAAGTGGCAGAAAATGAAGTAAAGAAGATCGAAGCTCCGAAGCCAAGAGGTAGGGCTTTTCAAATCACCACAGAGGAAGCGAAAGATGTTCCTGACGTTGTATCGGGTACATTCCTCTTTAATTCGCTGCCTGCTTGTGTTTTATTCGATACAGGAGCTAGTCGATCATTTATTTCTTTAAAGTATGCAAACGCTAGAAGCTTTAATAGAAGTAAGTTGGCTAAGGCATTAGAGGTTGAAATCGCGAGTGATCTAAACTGCGTAGTAACCGAAATATGCCGAGATTTCCGACTACTGATAGAAGAAGAATATCCTATAGACCTAATTCCAATGCCAATGCAAGAATTCGACGTAATAATTGGAATGGATTGGCTATCTTCACATGCTGCAATGATTATATGCAATCAGAAGATTGTACGATTCATGATGCCTATAGGAAAGGAAGTTAGTGTCATTTGTGAACGACGGAACCAGATCTAGCTATGTACGATGGCCAAGATAAGTAGTGTAATATCCAGGATTTTTCGGCGTATTTCTCCACAAACTATTACACATATTAATAACCTAAGTCTTGAAAACTTACTAATTCTAGTTCTTAAACAATAAATATAAATTTATTTGATATATATATATATATATATATATATATATATATGTATGTATCTTATAAATAAAATGTGTAAAATTCTTAAAACCTAATAAGTTGTAATTATATAAATATTATAATAAATAAACTTATTTAAAAAAATACTTAAACTTATAAACTATGAATCTATAAATTATTTTATAAACTTATAAAATAAAAGATATAAAAATGTAGAGAGTTTTTATAAAAATAAAACATATTTATTTATTTTTATAAAAGTCTAGGAACTAAAACTGCTATTATTGAAACTTATTTTAAACTTAAAATTAAGTTTATACATAAAATAACAAAACCTTTAAACTACAAGGGCCTGTTGTGCAATTATCGTAAACTTCTGATTCTGAGATCAGTCGTGAGTTCAAACCCCACTAAAGCCGGTTTTCACCTTCGATTTACCAAAAAACGCGTAATCGGCCAAATTGATTTCACCTCGGGCTCCTACTAAAACGTGCGACCATAACCCAAGCAGCCTTAATGCTCGAATTCAATGCTAACAGCCGCGTAATTTGAATTCAAACTCGTCTTGTTAATCCGTTAATTCCTCAACCATACGAGCATTAATCACTGAAACTAACTATAAATACCAGTTGCAAACACCTTACGACACCTCACTCAAACTCTCTAATCCTTCAATTTAATCGTTTATTATCTACATTGCCAAGTTTGATTCCTTGGTCAGTCGCATAGAAGCCCAGACTCGTTCTCACTCAGTTCGACATCATATCAGGTAATTCTCAAGGCCAAAACCTTCGTATTCATTCGTAGAACAAAAGCCCTCTGTCAATTTGCAACGACAGAGGGATAATCGATTCATATTTGATGGATATTGATTCTAGGGTTGATACGAAATTGGGATCGATTTGGGATTGTGTTTATCGATTTATTTTTCCGTGTTTATCGATTTATTTTTTCGTGTTTACACTCAGCGAGGCCCGTAGCCGGGTGGTTAGTTTGTGTGTGACTCGGTTGACCCGGGTTCGATCGGGCCAACCCGAGTTTTGCCCATTTTATTTTTTTAAACCTTTTTAAACATATTTAATATTTCTAATAATTTTTATAAAATCAGTTAAACTTTTATAAACTTAAAAATGATTTTTATTTACACTTTGATATTCTGGAATTATTTTAATTAATTAAAATTAGTTAAAACTTATAAATAATTAATCTTTAAAATTCGTTTTAAATTCTTTAAAAAAAACTATGAAAATACTTTTAAACTTTTATAAAACTTATATTTACACAGAGACTATTTATTAAAAACAGTACACTTAATTTATTATTTGTATTCTAAATTAAAAGAATCCTTTTACCCTAATTTTTAATTTAAACTTATAAACTTTTAAATTAAACAAAAACTTATATATCATTTATTATTTAACAAACAGAAACTTATAAACCTTTGCATTTTTATAAAATTTATTTCTAATTAAATCAAGGCTTATTTGTTTAATTGTTTATTTACAAGAAAAATATACATTTATAAACTTATAAACTTAAAAATACAGAAATTAATTGTTTAACTATTATTATTAATCCTTAATCACTATTTATTCTTTAACTATTATTATTAATCCTTAATAATTATTTATTCTTTAAATATTTATTCTTGCAATAGTTATTGGTAATCTTTAATAATTATTCATACTTTAAATCATTATTATAAATCTTTAATAATTATTCAGTCTTTCATATTATTACAACTACATTAATAAATATTTAGAAAACTAATTTAAATTATTATTACCAAACTTGTGTGATAGGTAATTATAAAGCTTTCTAAATAATTATTTTAATTAATAATTATTCTATACTATAAACTTATTAAACTTGATTATCCAAGTCTTGTATTATCCATTTAAAACCCTATTTAGAACTTGTTCTAAACTTTATAAACACAGTCATTCCCGTCTCTCATTCGGAACCCTAGTCACTCTTAGAATCTTAGATACTTGTCATAGACTTGTAGGATCAAACTTGAAACTTTAGACTTGTGTTCTTAGGCTTATTGTGAGGATATTCTCCCTCAAAGTCTTGCTATACTTAATCTTTGTTGGACACACTTCATCATCCAAGTGAGTATACTTAGCCTCTTTTTGTTTTACCTTGTTTATAAACTTTGGGTGGAACATGTACCAAACTTTCAGACTTATACAATTCTTGTACAACTATGTATATATGCTTATTCTTGTGTTATGTGCCCTTGAGACTTGCATGCTTAAATTAAACTTAAAACCAACATATTCATTAACTTTGATTAAGCCTACGGTGACAATGATAGATCTATTTTATTTGACCAATCCACCTATTGATTGAACATTCGGGGGAGCCCATGGTGATTGTTGCTGGATTTAAACTTTAAACTTTTAAGGGTAATCTGCGGGTTATGCCTAAACTTGGTTGGAGGGTTGATATGCAATATGTTTAACTTGTTTGTTCTCACACTTATATTATAGAATGCATGTACATAGTGAATTGTAAAACTTTTCGAAGACTTGTTAAACTGTGTCAAAACCTTCGTATCACCAACTATTCTTAGTTGACAGTTTACTTAACATTTTCAGGTACAACAACATGAGACTTTAATGTGATCACTTAGGATGCTTTGGACCTAGAATACTTATCAAATAAACATTGTATTCTTGTTATGTATTGATTCTTTCCTTGTGTTAAAACCTTGAAAGTTATTAATAAAACTATTTAAACTTTAATAGTCAACCTTGTGCTACTCAACAACCGCGTCCGCCCCGACGTATAATCCGCCGTCGGTTGAGGTGTGACAAGTAGCTACGTGAGACAAGGTCACCAATCCTTCTTAGCCTACGTAGCTAATGTGAAGATGAAAGGGAAGGAACTGGATCAAGTTCCAGTAGTAAAGGAATTGCCAGAAGTATTCCTATATGATCTTCCAGGTGCTCCACCTGAGAGAGAGATCGAATTTAGAATTGATCTAATTCCTAAAGCTAAGCCGGTAGCTAAGGCTCCGTACCGGTTAGCACCAACTGAGATGAAATAATTGATGTCGCAACTGCAAGAGTTGTTGGACAAGGGATTCATACGTCCCAGTGTATCCCCTTGGGGTGCACCAATTCTGTTTATGAAGAATAAAGACGGTAGTATAAGGATGTGTATAGACTACCGCTAGTTGAACAAGTTAACTATGAAGAATAGGTATCCTTTACCTAGAATTGATGATATGTTTGATCAATTACAAGGATCTAGTTGGTTTTCCAAGATTAACTTAAGATCCGGTTATCATTAAGTTATGGTACGAGAAGAAGATGTACCTAAAACGGCGTTCAGAACTCGTTATGGACACTATGAATTTGTAGTGATGCCGTTTGGAGTAACGAATGCTCCGACGGTCTTCATGGATCTCATGAATAGGGTATGCCGGCCAATGTTAGACAAATTCGTTATTGTCTTCATTGATGACACCCTGATTTATACAAAAATGAAGAAGAACATGCACAATATCTTCGTGAAGTACTTAGTACTTTATGGAAGGAGAAACTGTACGCCAAATTCTCAAAATGTGCATTCTGGTTAAGAGAAGTTCAATTTCGGGGTCATGTTATAAACGCAGAAGGTATCTCAGTAAACCCCGCAAAGGTAGAGGCTGTAATGAAATGGTCTCCACCTAAGAATCCATTGAAAGTTTGAAGTTTTTTTGGGTTTAGTTGGCTATTATAGAAGGTTCATCCAGGACTTCTCTAAGATAGCCACCCCATTAACTAAACTACTCGAAAGAATTCAAAATATGAATGAAATGCGGATCAGGAGAAGGCATTCCAAATATTGACACAAGCTCCAGTTCTGGCATTGCCAGAAGGAGTAGAAACAATGTTTTCAGAACCGGACCGGTTGCTTTACTGGTTCACTGGTCGGATCGGTCGGACCGATCGGACCGGATTAAGAACCGAATGACGTCATATATTGTATAAACATATATATATATATATATATATATATATATATATATATATATATATAATTTAAAACAATTTAGTTCTTACACGTTCAATTCAAAATTATTGTTGGAATATTTTATTTTAGAAAATTTAGAACGCTTAGTTACTTTAAGGAAAGAAGTGTACAGAGTAAGTTAATGAGGGGCTGATAATGAAACTCTTGATTTAACAAGGTTTTTATTGAAATATAAATTTAACCTACATATAAAAAGCATGTTAATGGCCTACGCCTTTTTTTCCACTTTTTGTCTTCCACGAGATCTCTCTATCTCTCATCTTCTTCATCTTTCAACTTATCATTTTACTTTTCATCTTCTCATGTGTTTTTTAATCATATTTCGTCTTTTTCGATGCAATCTCAGTACCACCACCAAATGACCCTGTCCACCGCCATGCACCATCAGATCTGAACGGTCTAACCATCGCTGGCAAGATTTGAACGCTCCGGCAACAACTCCAGCTTCAGTTCTACTGTGTTTTTTTTCTACCTGAAAACTCTACAACCGGTCCAACCGCACAGGTTTCCGGTTCGACCACCGGTTCCCGGCCCAACCGGCCGGGTCCCTGCAGGACCGTTTCAACACACATGACAGGACCGCCAAAGTCTCCGGTTCGCGGTCCGACCTGTCCGACCGGCCTGTCCGACCGGCCTGTCCGACCGGCCTGTCCGGTCCGGGTTTGCAAACACTGAGTAGAAGACTTTGTGGTGTATTCTGATGGCTCAAAACTTGGGTTAGGATGTGTGCTGATGCAAAGAGGAAAAGTGATAGCCTACACCTCTCGGCATCTAAAGACACACGAAGTAAACTATCCAACCCATGATCTAGAATTAGCTGCAGTGGTGTTTGCACTAAAGATCTGGAGGCATTATCTGTATGGGACGAAGTGTACGATTTACACAGACCACAAAAGTCTTAATTACTTCTTTGATCAGAAAGATTTGAATATGAGGCAACGACGATGGTTAGAACTGGTCAAGGATTATGATTGTGAGATCTTGTATCATCCCGGAAAGGCTAACGTGGTAGCCGATGCTCTAAGTCGAAAAGAAGAGCATCATCCTATTCGGGTGAAAGCATATAAATTAGTGATAAGTCCTGATTTCATGTGACAGCTTCGAGACGTACAAATCAAAGCATTAAAAGGTGAAAATGTTAAGAAAGAAAGAATGGTTGGTCAGGAGAAGTATCTAGAACAGAACGAGTATAAAGTCAAGACTCGATTTGGTCGTATGTGGATACCACGATCAGGTGAGTTTAGACTTAAGATTCTCGATGAAGCTCATAAATCAAAATATTCTATTCATTCGGAAACTACAAAAATGTACCAAGATCTACGCAAGGATTATTGGTGGCCTAGAATGAAATTCGATATCATGAAATATGTAGCTAAATGCTTAACTTGTCTACAAGTTAAAGCAGAACATCAGAAGCCATGCGAAAGATTACAACCATTGGAGATCCCATAATGGAAGTAGGAACATCTCACTATGGACTTCATAACCAAGCTACCAAAGACAGCTAGGGGTTATGATACCATTTGGGTGGTTGTTGATCGTTTAACTAAGAGTTCTCATTTCTTAGCAATACGTGAGACATACTCTTCAGAAAAGTTAGCTGATTTGTTTATCAAAGAGATTGTTTCAAGACATGGAGTGCCAGTCTCGATTGTTTTTGATCGAGATACTCGTTTCATTTCACGTTTTTGGAAAAAGTTCCATGAGGAAATGGGAACTAGACTATTGATCAGCACGACATATCATCCTCAGACTGATGGACAAAGTGAGAGGACAATACAAACTCTTGAAGATATGCTGCGTGCTTGTATAATTGATTTCGGTGGAAGTTGGGATAATCATCTGCCATTTGCAGAATTCTCATACAATAACAATTACCATTCCAGTATTGGTATGCCGCCCTATGAGATGCTATATGGTAGAAGGTGTAGGACTCCTGTATGTTGGGGAAAAGTTGGTCAGAAAGAGTTGGGTAGCAAAGAAATAGTTCAAGCCACGTCAGAAAAGCTTGACTTAATCAAGGCACGTTTGAAAGCTGCACAAGATAGACAGAAGTCATATGCAGACAAGAGACGTAGACCAATAGAATTCCAAAAATGAGAGGAAAAGTAGTTTATCAATTAGAGCTACTTGAAAAAATGAATAAGATACACAACACGTTCCATGTAACTTATTTAAGGAAATGTTTGGCGCATGAAGTTGCACACGTTCCTTTAGAAGAAATAGAAGTTGAGAATAAGCTAACGTACGTTAAAGAACCTATCAAGATTCTAGACACAAAAGAGAAGGGTCGGAGATGCCCTCAGAAAGTGAGGAAGAAATGAGAAAGAATTACCCTCAGTTATTCAAAGATTAACAGGTTTTGAGGACGAAACCTAAATTAAGGGGGGGCGGGAGAGTTGTAACATCCCAAAACCCATAAACATAAGATGGGACACTTGTTGGTTGAGAAATATAGCCAAAGAACCCCACCGGGTTCGAAACTGAAAGACTATTCGGCCGGAAATCGTCCAAAACTTTGCATAAGCATATCTCGGGCTAGAAAACGAGTTACTGGAGCCATAATATATGAAAATGGGGTGTTTCGACAAGGAGAATATGAAAATAAGGTATGTCGGACCGATATCGAAAGCATAACGGTCCGACGTGTGTTACTGAAGCAAATCAAGAGGCTTTGACGTGTGTTTGGTGACTCAGCTCGACGTCAGACCAACATGGTTTTAGACGTCGGTCCGACGTCGTTTTAGACGTCGGTCCGACATCGGCGCAGTATCAGCCTATAAATAGAAATCATTTGCCGTTCAAATTAGAAACACAACAAACACACAGACCAACACCACACAACACATACACACTCTCTAATAAAGGTTTGAAGACCCAGTGCGGCGCAGTTGGGTGCGAGTGTGGTATGCTACGAGTGCGGTTCGAGTTTGGAGAAACGTTAAAGCGAGGAACGAACTTAGGAACTACCCGAGGATAATGGAAGTACACTAGACCCGTACCCTAGACACAAATACGTGAATTATGTGTTTAATTGATACGTGATATGTGATATGTGTTATGTAATATGACGAGGGTACGGGGTAATGACGTATTAGTCTAAACACTAAACGGGAATAAAGGAGTAATCACGACGTATCCAAGGGGTGGTGGATACGCCGCTGGTACTTCCTATAAATAAACTTCTTGGTACTTCATGGTAAAACCATTATGAATGTTTAGGGGTATAGACTAATAAAGGATAATGAAATGTAGTAAACGTACGGGAGAAGATCAAACCGTTATGTAGTTATCTGACAAATGGAATGTTCTGTCTAAGGAAAGAGTGGTGTATAAATCTCTCCTAGACCCGTCACTCATTCCTGGGAACATCTCTGTTGGAGGTACTGCTCTGGAAGAAAAATCATCCCAGTTTACAATATAAGACGAATACGGATATAAGATGAAAGTATACCATGCAGAATGAATATGAACATGTGATGAATATGAATATGTGAAATGCATGATGAATATGTGATGATACGTGCAAACATGAATAAGTATAATGGAATGAGTCTAAACCCTAAAATGGAATAACAGAGTACTCACGAAGTGTTAAAGGGGTGGTGGATACGCCGCTGATACTTCCTGTATAGAAACTCTTTTAATGCATCGTGCAGAAACCGTTATGAATTTTTAAGGCGAGTACTGGTTGGAAAATAAATAAAGCATATAAATGAAATGAAAACAAATGCTTGATACATTTGGGAGGCTATGAGTCAAACATACTCAAGGTCCCAAATGAAATGAGATACCCGGCTGTAAGGTGGATCTCAATAAAGAAAAGAAAAGAAAAAGGAAACTCTAGGCCTACGGGGCTGAAAGAGTATATCTAGGCCTTCTCGGTTGAAAGTGTAAAAGATTCCAAGCCTTCGGGGCTGAGGAATGAATGAGTCTCCGTGACCAATTCTAGGGGTCTATACTGACGAGTATAAGGACCTTGCCAATACTCGGACCGGAGGTACGACTTGTGATGGTTGCGAGGGGGTTAGCACACCCATAAAATATACGAATAACGTGACCAGAGGTACGTCCAGAGATGGTCACGTGGGCGCCAAGAGCCCGAGAAAACTTGAACATTAATAAGAACCTAAAGGGTTCATAATAAAATGAACGATGCGGTGTACTTACTTAGCGTAAGCTAATTCAAAAACGTTTTCCAAACACTGCAGGAAAGAAGCACGTGGAATGAAGCTTCATGTGCACAGAGCTATCGGAGTTGGAAGATCCCTATATAGGATAATGTAATTATATTATCCTTTGTAAAACAATATTATTATAAATGAAAATTTTACCTCAGCCGTTATGGCAAGGTTTTGTTAATCTGGGACCCATTTTCCGCATTAAAACTCTGATAAAATCATAACTGAAATAAATTAAAGTGTTTCAAAAGTACTATTTTATCGGTTTTGTTATTCCCACATTGCTATGTGGAAAAGCTATTTATAGCCCTCTGATTATGAATAAAGAAGTACCAGTTTTGCTTCACTTACTCTCTGCATATTTCGTCACTTTCTTCTGCAAACACTATTTTCTTTCTTCTTCACATACAAAGAAAACGATCAAGTGCTTGTGTCCTTATTTTAGGTCTGATAACCATCACAAATCACCTTTCAGATTATGAAAATTGGTGTTCATGTGGCCTTTCATTTCACATAATTTTGCATCACATATTCATCTAAATTCAAAATTCAACATGCACAACAGTAAACAATCAAAATTTCAGTCAAACAAATTCCAAACAGAAAAAAATAGCATGGTTGAAGAATTGAAGCAAATTTTGTTTAATTTTAAACATACCAAATTTCAAACAGAAATCACAATACGATGTAGTGCGTACCCGTGAAAGTGATTAGAAGATGGCCATAATTTCAAGTCTTCATGGTCTGAAATCGTTACGGGTGATTCCTCCAGTGACGAAGAAATTAGGGTTTCAGATGAACTTTCTTCAATCGTAGTCAAACGAAACCCTTTAATCGATGATTACCTTCAATGAAGAATCGAAGATGCTGGATTTTAACAACTTGATTTTTCCCATAGAAATTAGGGAAATTTTGGAAAGGAGGGGGATAATAGACCCCTATCCCAGACCATAACGGTCCGCTGTGTAGGGAAGCAGCAATAAACCGAGTAGTGACACGTGTCCTATGACTCACCGAATAGAAATCTGACACGTGGACGGATAGCGGACCGACATCTAAACCATAGCGATCCAACAAGGACGGGTGACCGATAACGGACCGAGTAGACATTCATAGCGGTCTGATACGTACGCCCGAAGGAAAAAATGCAACTCAAGGCGGTAGCGGACCGACATCCCCCTGGATAATGGTCCGCTATAGGTCCATATGTGGCCTATAAATAGAAATCGATGGCTGACGGGTGGTCCGTAGGACGACCCTTAAGAGCTATAAATGGTATTTTAATCCTACACTTAATTGGTAATTTGTTGGAATTAGATGACTACGGTGGATTTGCATTTCAGGTGCAAACATGGATTAAAAAGGAGCAATGTATGCGTTGGATTTGAGCTCACGTAGTTGCGGTTGGAATTGAAAGTGGGAGAAACAAGTTAACAAGGAAGTTAAAGTGTGCATCTGACCACCACCGTAGCTTACGGTGGGGAACGCAGGCTACGGTGGTATCTGGGGATTTAATTGGTACCGTAAGGCAGTTTTGAAACACCGTAAGAAGTTATGATGACCACCGTAAGCTACGGTGGCGTCGTAGCTTACGGTGGTGCCCTGCGCAAATTGTGTAACTGCCCATTAAAGTTGGGTCTTTTCATATCCAATCATTGGGAGACGTTTTGCAGCAGTTTCAGGGGTGATTTTGGGTGATATTCTGGGTTCCAAACAATCTCTAAACAATTCGGTTTTTGTTTTGATTCATATGAACATTAATCTTTGTGTGATTATGATGCACCAAGGCATGAGTGGCTAAACTTGTGGTGTTCATCCTAGGTTGAAGGTTTGTCTAAGACATTTGTGTTTTTATCCGTATTTCTAGAATAATAGACTTGCAATGTTTGTTTGTTTATTATGGTGTGTGAATGTTTGTTTGCAAATTGTTGATTGATGTTTTGATCATAATCTAAATCGTACGTTCTTGGTGTCGTTGACAATCGAGATATCACGGGAGGGATTAGGGTTGGATATTGGTTAATTGGTCATCGGGTAACAACCTCGCATTTTCATAATCCGAGTACTTAGTTCCCTTTTATCGCAAACAAGTGGTCACGCATGAATCATGTCTATGTGATTCTTTCTAGTTGGATTTAAACATGGATGTCAATTGAAACCGGAAACCTAGGATGATCGCTTTCTCTTAATCTGTTTACAAACTAATCTTTGATTTGCAATTTATTTAGTTGATCTTAGTTTTTGAAACCAAACAATCAAAATCGTGAATTTACATTTCTTGCAATTTATTTTAAGTTAGTTAAATCCGAACTACGTAGTAAGCACATTTTCCACAAACTCCCTGTGTTCGATATCCACTTACCGCTAGCTATTTAGTTGTAATTGGTTTATTTTTGAGTGAGACTTCGTCCTCACGTCAAATTGGCGCCGTAGCCGGGGAGTAGTGGGCAACGTGTGTTAACTTTCGTAGTTTTTTGTTTGTTATTTTTGGGTTTACGCTGGTTGTGTTAGTGTGCAGGTACTTACAGGTGTATGCATACTAGAGGCTCCAAAAAGTCATCACCATTAGCATTTGATCCGGAAATTGAACGGACACTTTCCCGGAACCGAGTTTTACTTAGGGAGAACAAAGTCATTGGGTCTCCTACTACACCAAAAAACATCATGGATCCACCAATTCTCACTACGGGTCAAACACTACCAACCACCACACCTCCTATTCCATCAAGTCCTATAACAAATGAGAGCAAACCTACAAATACCACTGTTCCTACAAGCACACTTCCACCAAATCCATTAAGCTACCAAACTGCATCAACCTTTCCACCATTTAGCCATTTCTTCCCGACTCAAGGTCAATCGTCCTCCCAACAGAGTCAACCATTCCCTTTTCAACAAGACCCACCTATAACCTTTACCACCCCGGTTCAACAACAACAACCACCATCGAGGTTCCAATATCAACAATCTCCCGCGATGCCGTTTATGAGAGTGCAAGATGATGGATTTGATGACGGTTATGAAGATGATTATGAGCGGTATGATGAAGGTGAATATACCCTTGGGGGTAATGGAAATCAAACGAGATTTCAAGGAGGGGGTGGATTTGTGTGAAGACCGCAAGATATACCGCAAGCTCCACAAGGTCAACCTCGACAAGTTCAACAATATGAGCAACAAGTGCCTCAACCACAATTTCAACAACAAATTCCTAGACAAGTTCAACCTCGAAGAAAAATGCCTAGGCAAGCCGGTTTGCCACCACAAGTACCATTGGGCGTGCCAAGAAGGTATAATCGGGAGGCCGTGAGGGGTATTGAAGCACATTTTAGGCCGGTTATTACTAACAACCCTTCACCGGTAGTTATTCCTCAAAACAATCAAGGGAGGACGTTCGAAGTTAGAACTAATTCCCTCCAAAGTTTACCGAAATATAAGGGATTAGCCATGGAGGAACCTTATTTTCATTTGGAGGCATACGATTCGATATGCAATACTATCGGTGGGCAAGGATTTTCATCGGATGAAGTAAAGTTGGTATTGTTTCAATTCTCGTTGGAAGATAAAGCGAAGAGATGGTTTTACACTTTACCATCGGCTTCGATTTATACATGGGCGGAGATGCAACAAAGATTTTTAGAAGAATTTTTCACGGCCCAAAAGACCAACGATGCGAGAAGAAGCTTGAGAAGCTTCCAACAACAACAAGGTGAAATGTTTCACGAAGCTTTCGAACGGTTTAATTTGATGATAAAAAATTGCCCTCATCATGGGATCGAATTGTGGGAATTGTTGAACGCGTTTCATGAAGGGTTGAATTCCGAAGATGCTCGTGACTTAATGTCTATCACGAATGGTACATTCGGTACTAATTACGAGCAAGACGATTGGGCGTTTTTGGAACAAATGGCGGTCACATCAAAGAGAAAGGCTCAATCATCTAGGAGAGCGAGACCGGCCATTACTAGAACCCAATTGCATGCAGTGGAGTATGGTAATGTGCAAACTACTAATCAAGTTTATGATGTTTGCACTAACTGTAATGAATTGGGCCATTCAGCGGATAATTGTTTGGGAGTTCAAGAAAATTTTGAAAAAGTCAATGCAATTCAAGGTCAAGGCCAAGGTGGGGGTGGTAGAAATTATAACATGAATTCAAATACGTATCATTCGGGGTTGCGAAATCACCCGAATTTTCGTTATGGAAATCCCGCGAATCAATCCAACCCACATTTCCAAGGAGCACCTCAATCAAACTTTGTTCCGCGTCAACCATATGCAAATCAAGGTAATCAAGGTTATCAAAGACAATACCAACAACAAACTGGGGGACCGGGACAATCCAATTCAAGTGGGAATGAGGTTATGGATGTGTTAAAGACGATGTAATAAGAGATGCAAAGAAGAAATCAGTTGGATGATGCTCGTCTACAAAAAGACGAAGTTCGTGACAAGGCCATTCAATCTTTGACCACCCAAATGGGTCAACTTGCAACCGAAGTGACGGATTTAAAGAAGAATAAGGGTCAACTTCCAAGCGACACTAAGGTAAACCCCTCTCATAATTCTTCACGTAATGTTCCTATTAATCATGTAAGTGTTTTGAGAAGTGGTAAAGAATACAAAAATGACTCTTCACCGAATTTGGTTGAAGGGGTAGTTGAGGATATTACGGGGGTGGAAAGTGATGATGACGAATCATCACCATTGGGTAAATCTAAAAGTGAAACTTTTGAAAAAGTATTTGAAAAACCGGGTCTAAGTGAACTTTTGAATAACAAGAAAAATGGGGGGGGGGGGGGAGTCAAATCCTATACCTTTTCCTTCGGTTTTAATAGACCCAGGTAAGAAGAACATTATTTCAAAAAGAGGCCCTCAAAAATAGGAGATGTGGGAGGTGTTCAAACAAGTAAAAGTAAATCTTCCTTTACTTGAGGCAATTAAGCAAGTACCCGCGTATGCAAAATTTTTAAAAGAATTGTGCACCCAAAAGAGGCAACAGAAAGTGCCTAAACAGGTTAATTTGACTGAGCGGGTAAGTGCAGTTTTAAAAGGGGATCTTCCTCCTAAGCTCCAAGATCCGGGAACGCCATTAATTAATATTCAAGTTGGAAATTTTCAAATGTCGAGGGCGTTATTGGATCTTGGTGCCGGAGTAAGTATTTTACCGGGGGGCTTATATGACCAATACGATTTTGGTCCATTGAAACGGATCGAGACAACGGTTGTTTTAGCCGATTTATCTCACAAGCTTCCCCGAGGGATTGTGCGGGATGTTAAAAGTGGATGAATTTTACTATCCCGTTGACTTTTTAGTTTTGGACTACTCATCGGTTGACCCAAGTCAACAACAAAATGTCATATTAGGTCGACCATTTTTGAACACCGCTCATGCCATTATTGATTGTCGATATGGTACAGTTGATATGACCTTTGGAAATAGAAAAATGAGATTAAATGTCTTTACTAACGTTTCTAACTCTTTGAGTGGTGATGAGTGTTTTATGGCAGATTTAGTTGACAGGTGTGACCCGCACGAGTATGAGGAAGATGTCTTGGAAACTTGTGTTTGTGATTTTTCTGAACAGGTACATGTATGTGCATTGAGGATGGAAGAGAAAAAGCAAGAGGCTTTAGCGGTTCAAGAAGGGCGACCACCGTGGACCCATCAAATTGAAAGTTTACCGGCGGAAATTAATTCGGATACGAAGCCGTCACTGGAATGTCCACCGAAAGTGGAGTTGAAGAACTTGCCTAGCCACTTGAAATATGCATTCTTGGGGGACAATGACACATTACCGGTCATTATTGCCTCCAATTTGGATGTGGCTCAAGAGCAAGGGTTATTGAAGGTATTGAAGGCGAACAAGGCGGCTATAGGATGGACGATTGCCGACTTAAAAGGGATTAGTCCATCCATAGTCATGCACAAGATTATCACCGCCGATGATGCAAAACCGACTCGTGAGACCCAAAGAAGGTTGAATCCCAATCTGAGGGGAAGTGGTGAAAAAGGAGGTAATCAAATGGTTAGATGCGGGAATTATCTATCCTATTTCGGACAGCGCTTGGGTAAGTCCTACACAGGTAGTGCCAAAGAAAGCAGGTATTCAGGTATTTAAAGATGAAAATGGAGAACAAATCGCCACCCGACCGGTCACCGGGTGGCGCGTGTGCATTGATTACCGGAAATTGAATGCCGCCACTTCTAAAGACCATTTCCCTTTACCATTCATTGACCAAATTATTGAAAAATTGTCGGGTCAAAAATATTACTGTTTTTTGGATGGGTATTCGGGGTATAACCAAATTGCTATTCATCCGGATGACCAACACAAAACCACCTTCACGTGTACATATGGCACTTTCGCTTTTCGGCGAATGACATTCGGATTGTGCAATGCCCCGGCCACTTTTCAACGTTGTATGATGAGTATTTTCTCGGACATGGTCGGGGAGTCACTTGAAGTATTCATGGATGACTTTTCCATTTTTGGCCCAACTTTTGAATCTTGTCTCGACTAATTGGAAAAAGTTTTAAAAAGATGTGTCGAGAAAAATTTGGTGCTAAGTTGGGAGAAAAGTCATTTCATGGTGCAAGAGGGTATTGTGTTGGGTCATGTGATTTCAAATAGAGGGATGGAGGTAGACAAGGCAAAAATAAAGGTAATTTCAACTTTGCCTCCACCGAAAAATGTTAAAGGGGTAAGGTCATTTTTGGGATATGCGGGTTTTTATCGAAGATTTATTAAAGGTTTTAGTGTAATCACTAAACCTTTATGTAATTTGTTGCTTAAAGATGTTCCATTTGATTTTACTAATGAGTGTTTGCAAGCTTTTAATATTTTGAAGGAACAGTTGGTGCAAGCTCCTATTTTGCAACCACCGGATTGGACGAAGCCATTCGAGATCATGTGTGATGCTAGTGATAGCACTGTTGGGGCAGTTTTGGGTCAAAGGGTTGACAAGAAGCCAGTGGTGATCTATTATGCTAGTAAGACATTATCTGAGGCACAGTTAAATTATACAACTACGGAAAAGAAATTGCTTGCGGTGGTGTACGCATTGGATAAGTTTCGGTCTTACATTTGGGGAAGCAAGGTAGTGGTGTATTCGGATCATAGTGCGGTCCGATATTTGATGGAGAAGAAAGATGCAAAGCCCCGTTTGATTCGTTGGGTGTTGCTTTTACAAGAGTTTGATTTGGAAGTTCGGGATAAAAAAGGATGTGAAAATGTTGTGGCAGATCACTTATCCCGGATTCCATTAGAAGGAGTTGACGACACGATGGAAATAAATGAACGGTTTCCTGATGAGCAATTGCTAGCCGTGTCTACCGCACCGTGGTATGCTCATTTTGTGAATTATTTAGCCACGGATTCCATTCCAAGCCATTGGGAGAAGAAGAGAAGGCAACGGTTTATGGCTCAAGTGAAACAGTATATTTGGGATGAACCGGACCTTTTCAAGATTGGGTCGGATCAAGTGATTCGGAGGTGTATTCCTGACACCGAGGTGTTGCAGGTTTTGACTCATACACATTCATCAGCATGTGGGGGTCATTTCAGTGGGCAGAAAACCGGTTATCGGGTTCTTCAATGTGGGTTTTATTGGCCCACCATTTTCAAGGATGCGTGTGAATTTTCCCGGAATTGTTTAAATTGCCAAAAAAATGGGAAGTATTTTGAAGAGGGATGAGATGCCTTTGCAACCTATTTTGGTGGTTGAGATATTTGATGTGTGGGGCATAGATTTTATGGGTCCATTCCCGAGTTAGAATGGGTTTTTGTATATTCTTGTGGCGGTAGATTATGTTTCGAAATGGATTGAAGCCATTCCTACAAGAACCAACGATCATTCGGTTGTGTGCAAGTTTGTTCAGTCCAACATCTTTGCTCGTTTCGGGATTCCAAGAGTTATAATTAGTGACGGCGGTTCACATTTTAAAAATTTTAACTTTGGAAAATTGTTGAAGCGGTACAATGTGAACCATCGAATCGCTACGCCTTATCATCCGCAAACAAGCGGACAAGTTGAAGTGTCCAACCGTCAAATCAAGGAAATTCTCATGAAGACGGTGCGAACGGATAGAAAAGATTGGTCAAGTAAGTTGGATGATGCGTTGTGGGCTTACCGAACGGCCTATAAAACTCCTATTGGTACAACTCCGTACCGGTTAGTGTATGGGAAAGGGTGCCACTTACCAATGGAGTTAGCTCATCGGGCACATTAGGCGATTAAAACGGTGAATGCGGATTACGATGAAGCGGGTAGGATTCGGAAGCTTCAATTGAGTGAAATTGAAGAGATTCGGGATAAAGCATATGAATGTGCGTCCGCGTACAAAGACAAACTGAAAAAGGTTCATGATGCAAAGATCAGGAAGCGAACCTTTGAAGCGGGTCAAAAGGTATGGTTGTACAACTCACGATTGAAGCTATTTGCAGGAAAGTTGAAAAGCAAATGGATGGGGCCATACGTTATCACGCGAGTGAGTCGATTCGGGGATGTTGATATTGAAGATATTCATACTAATACGAAGCAAACGGTGAATGGGCATCGGCTCAAGCCGTATTTGGAAGGAAATGACATCAACACTCTTGAAATTGACAAGGTGGGTTACATTTTACGCCCGGTAAATGAAGAACAAGCATGAGAGGCCCAGGTTTGGTAGTGTAAATAGTTAGTTTAGTGTAATTTAGTTGTTTTTAAACAATTACCGTTGTGTTTGAAACAAGTGTGGGGAAGTTCTTATGAATTTCTCTAACACAGTGTTGAGGACAACACGGGTTTTTCATGGGGGTAGGGCATGATTCGAAAAATATAAAAACTATAAAAATTCTAAAAAAAAAAAAAAAAAAAAAATTCGAAAAATTAAAGTGCCAGATACCACCGTATGCTACAGTGGCACCGTAGTTTACGGTGGGGATTTAAAACCATACGCCATTCCTAAACTGCCTTACGGTGGGATTTTGTTGCCAGTGACCACCGTAGCTTACGGTGGTCACCGTAAGCTACGGTGGCGGTCTGATTCATGAATCCGGGTCAAATAAAAAAAAAAAAAATGAAATCTCATTTAAAACAACAACCACACATACGGGTTTATCCTCTTTTTCACCACCAAACATCACCTCCTTCCCCATTCATCTTCAAACATAAACCCTAACTTCCATTACTTAAATCCTTCACTATTTTCTCAAATCTCAACAAAATCGAGTGATTTTTGGGTCTATTTCGGCTAAAATTTCGCAAGGATTCCAGATTTGTGCTTACATTTCAAAGATTCCTCTGTTTTGGTGGTCGATTTTGGACATTAGGGGTCCAAAAATTTTGGGGTTTTAGTGGGTTTTTGCTTAGCTTGAAGTTCTTGTTGTTTTCATTACCATCAAAGCAGAGGTTATGGGTCGAAAAGGGAAAGAACAAGTTGGGTCTTCTAGTAACCCACCTGAGAATCAGCAACGGAAAAGAAGACTACTCAGATTGGCGGATCAAGATGAAGAAGAACAACAGGAGGAAGAGCAACCGAGAGGTCCGAAACCGAAGTGGACATCTGGGCCTTTACACGAGCAACCAAATGAATGGTAGGCGGAACTGTTCCATGATCAAATGAATAAGTTAACCCAACGGAAAGAAGCATTCATTTGTGAGAAAGAAGTTCGTGAAAAAGATTTCGGTCCGTTCGGGGTCATTGATAAGTTCCGCACTTTGGGGTGGGAAACAGCACTGAAATGTTACGATCAAGAGGCTAATAATTTGTATGTTGAGGAAATTCAAGAGTGGATGGCCACTCTAAAATGTCCCCCGTACAAAGGTGCATCAAAAACGAAGTTGATTGGGACGGTCAACGGGGTTGAGGTTGAGATGTCATTCGACACATTGCGTAGGATAGCCAAGTTTGATAGTAAACCAGTGAATCAATACATGATCCTGCGGCTGGAGGATTTGTATTTTGAGCCAGAGAAGCATCCAAGATGGCACATAATGTTGGATTATCTATTTTTGCCCGGTACTACACATGGGAAATTATACCGTAAGAATTTGAGGATCGAGGCTAAATTGATGTTGATTATATGCACACAAAATGTCATTCCCCGACGGGGTGACAAGGTTGAAGTGCGATATCCGGAGGTGCCAATCTTGTATGCCTTGTTGAATGGGGCTCCGTTTTTACCTTTCCGATTTTTAGTGTTAAATAATATATGGATAAGTCGGAATAGTGATCAACGAAAGATAATACCACATTGTCGGTTGATTACTGCACTGTTGAAGAAGTATAGAGCTATTCAAGCCGAGGATAAAGACTATTACAAGAAATTCAAGCCGTTTGACATTAAGCAGTTAGGAATTGGATGGAAATATGTCGAGTCGGAGAGGTATCATAAGCTCAAGAGTGAGGGTCAGAGATGGAGGGCCTTGAAAGTGGATGCAAGGCCGTTACGACCGGGTGAGGCTGATGAGCCCGATAGTGAAGAGGAAGCTCCGAGTGGGGATGATGACTATATGGATGACCCTTACGTGGTACCAATGGAAACGGATAGAGGAGGCCCGAGCGGAAGTGGAAGTGGAAGAAGAGAAGGAACCCAGTCGGGGTACATCGGAAGTGCATTTGATTATTCACAAATGCCGTATGATCCGAATTGGGCTCATGTTGGGACGATGGAGCAAATTGTTGAGCGTATGCGTCCACCTACCTTTTCTGACTGGGAAGACTCAAGACAAGTATCTTATGATCATCAAACATTCATGGGAACGAATATGGAGAGAACTTTGAAGCAAAATTATGATCGGCAAGAGCAGTGGAATAGGGCTCACATGTTTGCTCATGAAGAGGAGATCAACAACCGTTACCTGGATGACCGGAATAGACGTATGCATGATGCTTGGCATGCGGGTCAACCAGTTGTCGCCGACCCTCCTATTGTGGATTACTCTACTCTACCACCGTACGATGGTAGTGTAACTTATCCTACCCCACCATTGCATCATTCTCAGTGGGTGGATCCACACACAGGCATGGGAAGTCAACAAGCTGATCAAGGTGGAGATCAAGGTGATAGTAGCAGTGGCTCGTTCGGGTTCGGAGAATTTTCCGACATGATGACGTCCATTTTCGGACCTCCTCAACCGAGATACTATTGATCAGGTCGTGTTCTACCTCATCTTGTACATTTTTGTATATCTTTATGTTTATGTTTATGGTTGGGCGGTTGGGTGGTGTTTTGAGGTATTTAGTTGTTGGGTTGTGAAAGATTGGTGGTGTTTGTTTGGTTGTGTTAAAAAAAAAAAAAGTTTGGTGTGTTTTGAGCGATCTTTCACTTCAAAGCCATACATTGGGGACAATGTATCCCAAGTGTGGGGATGGGGGAAATTTTTTGAAAAATTATGAAATTAAGCGAAAAAATGGTCCAAATTTGAACACTTAAGTACTAAACCGCATGACACATCGGCAACCCCGTATACCCTTTTTCTTGGTGAGAGTTTGAGCCATCTATTTGAATTGTTAGAAATATTTTCTTTGATGAGAGTGGCAATGGGTGGGGGTGCATTCGAACTTGTGCTTGAATTCGGTTTGAGGCCTTAGCTTGATATGTATGTGAAAAGGATAAGGGCATTTAGGTAGCCTCGTCACGATGTGTGTGAGTGTGGGATTCGGGGGTTGGGCCTCATAAATTACACATATGAGCATGGTAGCGAGAGGGGCGGGGGTTTGGTCCATTAGTAACCATATTTGAGCTTATTGCCTATCATTTGATAACCCATGCTTACCGCCCAAAATATCTTACCTGTTTGAGAAGACCCGGTTTAGTAGTTTAGTAGTTTTAGTACGTAGTGTTTGATGTTTTTGATTTGTTTAAAAAAAAAAAATCTGAGAAAAATGCAAAAAGAAGGAAATAAATGCGATGGTAGTTGAAGGAGAATGAAAATGAAAAATGTTAAAAAAAAAAAAAATCTGAGAAAAATAAAAAAAAGAATGAGAATAAATGTGGTAGTAGTTTGAAAGAAAAAAAAATGCGAGGCTTTGTAGTTAGTTAATTAGTTGAGTTTATTTAGATGTAATAATAAGACCGGGTCGGATCACTAGCTACTACATATATATTTCCATGTCCTACCCATATGCCTAGCCACATTCCAACCCTTAAGTCCCTTTGATTCACGTGCGCATTTTAGTAAATTCTTTAGGCGAATGACCGATTTAAGTATAAGCCTATTATTGTGCAATCACCCATTTGCTTTAAGTGTGTTCTAGCTCATCCTTGCTTGTTATTATTTGTCGCCGAGAGGAGAGTCATTGTGAGGGGTGTGTTATGCGGGGTTTAAGAAAAAGTTAGTAAAATGAGGACATTTGTTTGCTTGATTCATGTTGATCGCTTGAGGAGTTATGAGTGGTTTTTGATGAGTTGCTTGGGGGCAAGCAACGGTTAAGTGTGGGGATGTGATGGGTGGTCCGTAGGACGACCCTTAAGAGCTATAAATGGTATTTTAATCCTACACTTAATTGGTAATTTGTTGGAATTAGATGACTACGGTGGATTTGCATTTCAGGTGCAAACATGGATTAAAAAGGAGCAATGTATGCGTTGGATTTGAGCTCACGTAGTTGCGGTTGGAATTGAAAGTGGGAGAAACAAGTTAACAAGGAAGTTAAAGTGTGCATCTGACCACCACCGTAGCTTACGGTGGGGAACGTAGGCTACGGTGGTATCTGGGGATTTAATTGGTACCGTAAGGCAGTTTTGAAACACCGTAAGAAGTTATGATGACCACCGAAAGCTACGGTGGCGCCGTAGCTTACGGTGGTGCCCAGTGCAAATTGTGTAACTGCCCATTAAAGTGGGTTTTCTTGGGTCTTTTCATATCCAATCATTGGGAGACGTTTTGCAGCAGTTTCAGGGGTGATTTTGGGTGATATTCTGGGTTCCAAACAATCTCTAAACAATTCGGTTTTTGTTTTGATTCATATGAACATTAATCTTTGTGTGATTATGATGCACCAAGGCATGAGTGGCTAAACTTGTGGTGTTCATCCTAGGTTGAAGGTTTGTCTAAGACATTTGTGTTTTTATCCGTATTTCTAGAATAATAGACTTGCAATGTTTGTTTGTTTATTATGGTGTGTGAATGTTTGTTTGCAAATTGTTGATTGATGTTTTGATCATAATCTAAATCGTACGTTCTTGGTGTCGTTGACAATCGAGATATCACGGGAGGGATTAGGGTTGGATATTGGTTAATTGGTCATCGGGTAACAACCTCGCATTTTCATAATCCGAGTACTTAGTTCCCTTTTATCGCAAACAAGTGGTCACGTATGAATCATGTCTATGTGATTCTTTCTAGTTGGATTTAAACATGGATGTCAATTGAAACCGGAAACCTAGGATGATCGCTTTCTCTTAATCTGTTTACAAACTAATCTTTGATTTGCAATTTATTTAGTTGATCTTAGTTTTTGAAACCAAACAATCAAAATCGTGAATTTACATTTCTTGCAATTTATTTTAAGTTAGTTAAATCCGAACTACTTAGTAAGCACATTTTCCACAAACTCCCTGTGTTCGATATCCACTTACCGCTAGCTATTTAGTTGTAATTGGTTTATTTTTTAGTGAGACTTCGTCCTCACGTCAATGGTCAGGGCTTTTGAAGCATCCACACACACTCAAATACACACATAGTGTAGGGATCCGTGCCAAAATGCCGGTACGCGTTTAGAACTTCGATTTCTAGCCTTACGCCTTCAAATTTCAAGAGATAGTGCTGAGGTAAGATTTCGACAGGTATGTTACTTATCATTAAGCTTTGGTTATATACTAAGCTTATTATAGATTTCAATTAAGCAGTTAAATGTACATCGAGGTGCTGTCTAAATTGTTTAGCCATCAAGAATATACCAGCAAATTCAACGAGATAAAGGTTTCTCAATGTCACGTGTCGCATCCACATTCATTCTAAAAAAAAACATCCCCGCCTCTCTTTCTTAATAAATACACTTTCCTATTTTCAATAATAATATATTTTTAAATAAATTATTAATTATACTAATAAAATACATTTATTTTAAATTATCTCATATTATAATAAAATTTTGAGATGTAATTACATAGCTTATGTTTCCAATCAAATAGTAAATGAAAGTCAAATTATATTAAATAGTATTTAATGAATTTTTGAAACTTAATTATATATTAATTTTTATATATTTTTTTATTTTATTTTCTATTGTTACTATATGTAACACACTAGCTTTAACCCCGTGTGTTACACGGGGTGAAACGTTAAAATTATATTGATAAATATCTTAACAACTAATTTTATATAAATTTGATATTGTATTTGTAACTTTTACATCTTGTTACATCTTAAGATTATATGGATGAAAGTAAATAAAACATCAAAAAGTAAATGAAAATTCATTTAATAAGTTGTGCACTTTTTACAAACACATTAAATTACACGTCAAATGAAAACTTACAATGATTATTTACAAATTTGAAAATGTTTCATTGTATATAACATTTGACGTGGTATTGATAATTTTTTCATGTTTACCAAATATTAATAGCTTGAATCCATCTTTACTTTTAACTCTTGATAATACAACATACAGTTGATCATGAATAAACATTGAATCTTTCAATATATTGAGAGAGACCATATTGCACCTTCAAAAAAAACGTATAGAGATTCTAGGCTTATAAATGGAAAGTTTTCTTATAATTACACGGTTATTAATATTATCGATAATTCGAATGTGTTTGAAATTTGAATAATTTAAAATTTGATTTTATTCAGCTATGATGCTATGCTAAATTTAATTCTGATTTTAGTTTAACAGTTTCAAATTTTAATCAAAATAATTAAAATTTTCATTTACCTAAATATGGATTAATTGCTAAATTTAAGAGTTTCATATTTGAATGATTTTATGTTGAAATCTGATTTAATTAATGGTGATTGAAATTACCCATTATTGCTGATATGCTAATAAAGTCAAACGATTAATCAACTGATAACACGTGATTAATCAACTGTTAAATCGTAACTAAGCAACTGATAAATCGTAATTAACACCATAAAAAACATAAGGAACAAATTATGGTATGCACAAAGAAGGAACCAATTCAGAATACAGATACTCATATCAAACAATTAACACAAAATTCAGGCTATCAACAATTAACACAGGACTATCCGTCTGTTTAGAGATCGCTGAATCAGAATTAACTAATTAACCAACTCCAAAGTAGAAATCGCTGAATCAGAATAATAATCCGCAATAAAAAGTCCCAAATCACAATCTAAGAAATCGCAAACCTCATCTGTCACACCCCCAAATTCTACTAACGGAGTTTTACCGTTTGGTGCGTGCCAAACCAGGATCTCAGTCATTAGTTACATCAAACGACACTATATGGGGCTCAGATTGTAATATTATAAAAGTTCAGAGTAAATGCGGAAGCGATGAATAAAATAAGTAAATGCGCAAAACAAACGCGCTCGATGTCTAGATCAAAACAAATTAACTACGATTGTCTAAATGTCTTGATTATTAACTAAGGTAATATTAGGACTCCATGCATGTCCTAATCGTGCACCTGTGCCTTAATTTAGCGACCTAAGAAAACATGTAAGAAAAGTGTCAACACGAGGTTGGTGAGTTCACAGGTTTCAATAAAGTCATAGAAGTGTTTAACATATTAATGTACATTCAATACATATATCAATAGGTAGCTAACCCATGTTCATGTATGCTATTACGCTCGCAACCGTAAACCAGGCCTATCAACCATGGTGCACGTTTAGGTCAATATTGCACCCGTTCGATATCCAATCGAGTTAGCGCGACTAACGCGGGTGAGGTTTGTCAAACCCAGTAGTACTATCTAACATACCTCGCAATACTCATATTTAAATGGTTCGATGTGAGGACTTTAATGATACAATTTATGCATAGTCATAACAAGTGATACATAATGAAGTACAAAAATAAAAAAGTGTTTGCGTCATGTTTTCTCCCCTAGTTTAAAAGCAGTAAAAGGGGCCGTGAAAACTTACTTGATTGCGTAAGAAGTAATCACACAAGTATGAGATTAAATTCTCAAGCGCTAGCCCGACGCGGCTCACGGATGCCCTAGAATCACAATATAGTTATTAGGGATAAAATGTGAATTGTGACGATGACACGGAATGGTGAATGTCCTGAGACATACTTAGGATTAAAGTGTAGACGAACTTGTCTACGGAAATAAGGATTTCTTATTATAATATATAAGATGCACGTCTTTTGAATCGAGAGTTTTCTAGTTACGAATAATATTAAGAATTAAACATATTCGTGCATTTTTTTTCCATTAAATAATGGTTTGGGAAAATAATATAAATTATTATATTATTTTTAAGTTTGGAGAAAAACACGGTATTTAAATACGTGACAAAAAAATAATAAATATATTATTTTTATCCGAGGATAAAACGTGGGTAATAATATAAATAATTATATTATTTTTAATTTCGACGTGTTACACAATATTTATTAATACAGCGAAAATAATATAAAAATATATTATTTTTAATCAGAAATCAAGGGTTAAATAATAATATAAATATATTATTATAAATGTGGAGAAACACTAAAACGGTTTATAAAAACCAAACCCGAATATTAGTATAAAATAATCGTTTACATGACTTTAATAAATTAGATAATAAGTTAGTGAAATAATATAATTAATATACTATTTTTAATATAATCAAATTACTCAAAAATGTGTTCTAATTCAATCCAGACACTACGGGTGTTTTCCCAGAGATAAAACGTATTAATATATTATTAAAATAATATAAGGATTGATTTCATTTGAAAATATAATATAAAAACTGCCTAAAAAAACAAATGGGGGTTGTGGAGCTCAAACCTGGGTCTCTTCCCCCAACAGCCCCAAGACTTAAGCAATCTGCCCGCTAGGGTAATCGTAACAAGAATTGAATCTAAATGGTTTTAATCAGTTGTAACCCTGTGTTCTCCCCCCATTCGCGACCGATCCTAAACCAATCCTAAATCCATCGATCTTGACCATGATTTGCTACAGAAGTTTGGGGGTTTTGATTATAGGTCTAAAGCGAATCTGACCACAAGTTTAATTTGAAAAACATCTAGTTTAAGATTGGTTAATTCCTCTTTGAATTACCGAAACCCTAGGTGAAGAACACAAATTCAAATCGATCCAATCTGATAATCAGGGTTGTTGAAATCATGGGGTTTTCAATGATTCAAAGATTACGAAGCTATTGGTATATTTTAATTTCATTAATATCCAATGTAGGCAGGGATTCGATTAAACCGAACTAGGGATGAACCCTAGAATCGGTTCCGGGTCAGATTGATGCTATAAGCCGCAATTGTGAAAGGCTTTCAATCTACAGGTGAAAACAAAACTAAGGATATAAACAATTACCATAATGATGCTTGAATTGATGATGTTCGACCGGAATGAACTCCGGCGTCGACGGTTTTGGTTCCTGATGACTACGGTCACTTCTCCGACCAATTTGGGATGCGCATATGCTTCTGAGTTGTCACACCCTAACCGACGGCGGAAACGTCGGGGCGGGACATGTAGACTGTTAATGAGCACAAGGTTGACTAGATTGCAATATATTAATCATCAAATTTTATTTCAAACAAATCAAACACAACCAAGTTCAGAAGTACATAATTGAAATACAAATTGTTCTTGAATTGAAATTAACTAAGTCCCAAAACCTATGCGTAGCAAGCCTTGATCAAAATCACACATTAGCACCTGAAACATGAATAAAATAAGGTCAACTAAAAAGTTGGTGAGCATACACAGGTTTGTACATAGATAGTATATAGATGTGAATTAACAAATCCTTACATAACATGTTAAAATAAGGCATTTATGGGGAGCCACTATTGTGTAACCAAAAGTACAATCAAACCTTTGTAAATAGCATGCAAATTGTGTTGTCAGTAACAATCACCCCAATCTGGGTGGGTTTGTCAGACTCAATAGCTCTATCATTGTTAACCGTAGGCTTGAATAGTTAATGATTGCACATAAATTGCACACAAACAGTTAACACACCTAGCACTCAAACATAAAGCTCAAATTTTGCATACATGAATGTAAAGAGGATTTGTGTTTGTGTAGTTTATGTAAATATAAACAATTGTGTGTATAGAGTTCATGTTTCCCCCCAAAAAGTGTAAAAGAGTAAAAGGGGCTATGTAATACTCACCAGAATAAACTGTGCAAATAACACTAGCAAGTATGAAGCTCAAGTGATTCTCAAAACCACAAATTAACCTAGAGTGAACGTGTATGAATTTGAATTAGAAACATGCAAAAGTTCTAAGGCGGGATCTAAGGTTCAGCGGGTTTTGATGTATGAAAATGTAGCTTCAAGGTATGCTTAGAAAATAATATTTGAGTTAGGGTTTAAGTTTTTTTTAAATAAATAAATTTCTTTTATTTATTTAATTAGAAATAATGTGTAAAAGAAGTGTGATATTTTATGTATTAATATAATTAAATCTATTTTATTTATTTATTTATAACAATGCGTCGAAATATAGGGTAAATATATATACATATTAAAACCCTAAATAAATTTATAAACGTAAAAAGATAACTGATGAATAAATTTATTTATTCATTTAATATTAAAGTAGTATGTAAAAGAAATACGGATTGCATACATGTTTAATAATATATTTTAGGAAAAGTTTTATACGGCTATAGACCTTAATATATGTATATATATAGTTTTATAGAATGATATATAACCTTTGTTTCATGGAAACGTATTTCTTTTACAAAAATTTGTCATAATAATTAGGTAAAATAATTTAAGTCAAGATAAATTGTTAATTGTAAAAGAAATAAAATTCTAACAATTAAATGTGTAAAATAGCGGTCTTATGTTAGAGTTTTGGATTATTGTGTTAAACCATTTTAAATAACATTAGGTTTACAACAAAATTTGTATGGAATCTAAAACATAAAGAAAACTGTTTCAAAAAAAAAAAGAACGCAGACCACCCGGCTCGAACCCGGGTGGCTCCTGTGTGGGTGCTGCGAGTTACCACCAGACCAGAGCTACTACCCGAACATAACTCAGGCCTGAAATGATTAAACATGATGTTACAGTGAAGCCGTGTCTGGGTTTCAGATTCGCGCAAAAAGACCGGATGTGAGGGTTTCGAACCCACGCCATCTGGTCTGATGGTGCAAAGGCTTGGCCAGTCGGACCAGATGGTTTCGCTGGTTAAGTATGGGTGTTAACACTTTAAATACGCTAACCGATTCGATTCAGAAATCCCAATTTTTCACTCGTATGAACAAGCCTTGATTCCAAACGGAATTGGGTTTGATGCCCTCTGTCATATGAAATTGACAGAGGGCTTTTGATCCTCGAGTGAAAACGAATTAAATGACATAAATCATACCTGTTTTGGTGACGTAATGAACGCAGACGGCTAGGTCAAACAGTCCGCTGTTTCTTGATGCTCGATTGGTATACAGGAGAGTATTGCTAGTCGATAGAAGGTCCAGGGAGTTTGTAATGTGATGTGCGAAGGTGTGTGTGTGGTTGAATTGAATCGATTTCATCCCGAATAAGCGATTTGATTTTTGATTCGAAGGTAACGGTTGTCGGGCCTAAATGTGCGTTAATTCGACGTGTGATCAATGGATTGAGTCGTGTTCTAGTGTTAAGTACATGCGGAATCAATCAGTGCATGAATTTTGGGATTGAACGGTTTGAATTCGTCCGATTTGGAAAGGATTAGGATTCGGTTTGACTCTAAAGAGTCAAACCTGTTTTAAATTCAAGTTTGCCGCTCATGAACTGAATTGGGTCGATAATTTGGGTCTGAGACTGGTCTATATTGGGTCTAGGATCTTGAGCAAGTCCAAATCAGTTGGATCTAATCAAGTTAAGCATCCAATTCGCAAGAATTTGGCTTGTTTGACTTTGAAAAGTCAACTCGAGTCAAAATTTGGCCAAGGGTATTGGGTGGGGTCAAAATCTAGGCTAAAGGGGGGTTCAATTACAAAAGGGGTTAAATCTTGATTCCATAGGGTTCATGACTAGCTTTTATTTTCTTTATTTATATCATTTGCAAAAGTCTAATTTAATATCTATTTAGTTATAAATATTTTATAAAGGAAAGTTTTCCATTTTTTATAAAATAACAAGCTGTGTAAATGAATTATTTAATAACTAAATGTATATGCACATATTTATTCCTAATACATTTATATAAATAAAATGTATTTACATAATTAAGGTTCTACAAGATTTATTTGGTTTGAGTAGAATCATATATATATATATATATATATATATATATCCATCTATATAAATATTCATGCTATGATATGTATTTAATAGAGAGAAATGTGTAAAATGTGCAAAGTTGAAAGCTTAAATTGATATGTGTCAAGATGGTGATTAACGTGGAACCGGTATGGAATTGAAATGGATTGTGATATGAACTAAAATTTAAGCCGGAAAATCATGGATGTTACAGTCTCCCCATGTTAAGGAAATTTCGTCCCGAAATTTAACTAGTTGAGGCTACTGAATCAGGAAAGAGATGGGCGTTTTGATTTTTAAACGGGTCTTGACTATCGGTTTGAGGAGTACGATTGATAACAAGATTCAGGTTTATTTCTCAAGGTCAGGCACAAATGATAGTGGATTTTGTTTTGAAATGATCTTAAGGAGAAGATTGTCGAATAATAATCTAGATTCTCCATGTGCAATGCATTTGATGGGATCCTGATAATTAGGGTTTGTGTAAGATGTAGTCTAATATGCTCAAAATTGTCATGGGGTAAGAGGGTCCACAAACATTGGTCTAGGTCAAAACTTTCACGTGACACGAACAACGCTACTTCTGATAATATGATGGAGCACTTATATATAGGAAGTACCATCGGCGTATCCACCATGCCCTTGTCATATCACATTAGTTTCGTTTTCATACATCACGATAGGTTTTAGGTCACAACACACGGCAAAATTCACTATGTTTTTCCATGCGCTGATTTTTATAATTCCGTGTGCACCCGTAATTACTCAAATCATCGCATGGTCCATATAGATCATTCCGTTGTGTGCGGGTCAAGAGGGGCACAATTTCACTCCGTTCATGTCTATTGTTCTCACATAAAAGTTGTTAAAAAGTAACTATGTCCTCAGGTAGGAAGGTCAGTTAGCAACTAAGGGGTAATAAGGTAGTATAACTTAGAGTTTCTTAGTTTACTTGTGTTTGAACAATAATACGTCAACCCCGAGTAGTTTCAATGTGTTATGGTTTCCAAGTTTGGTGAACAAAGTGTATGACCATTCTTTGTGTATACTGTGCTCAATCATTTGTAACAATTGCAAGCAACTTAGTTTCGCGTATAATGTAAACACACAAGTCTCATGTATGATCTAGTGTCACGTAGCTTGTAATCAAATAGGTTTCATGTGTAGCGTGAACAACTTAGCATCATGTATTTTGTAAATCAATAAGCTCTCATGTGTAACGTAAACAACATAGTGTCATGTGTATTGTAGGAAATGAAGTTCATGTATGGTGTTGACAACTTAGCATCATGTATTTTGTAAACCAATAATCTTTCATGTGTAATGTAAGTAATGTAGTATCATGTACTTTGTAACCAAATAAGTTTCATGTTCACTATGGTCAATCAAGTATTGTATATAAAACAATCAATTGTTATGTACCATGTATATTGCAAACAACTAAGTTTCATGTATTATGTGTTCAAGTCAGTAGCATGTGTATTGCAAATAAACAGGTTTCATGGGTTATGTGAACAATCCAGTAAATTGTGATTTGCACATAAACTTGTTTCATGTATTATGTGATCGTGCTGTGTATCTTGTGAGCGTGCATACGTAAGTTATTGAATTTCGTTTGTGACATATACTAACAAGTTTTGCATGTGATCGAGTGTTGCGGAGAAGCGTGTTGTTTGGTGTTCGTGAATGGTGTGAGTGGTTGGGTTCTAGCTTCCTAAGCCTTATTGAATTTTGTAGGGATAGTTAACGTCTATGCGAAATGGGTCGTCTTTTGAAGTGGTAAGTACAATCATACATTATTGAAGGTGCAGGATAACGAGGGGGTTTTGCAAATATTCTGAGTAGTGTGCTCACGAATAACTGGTTTGTGATCTTTGTTTGTATCTAATAAGTAGTCATAGTTTATCCTTGTTTGTAAAATGGTGAAATGCAGTTGAATGATTAACTACATAGATAATTAGAAACCCTTTTTTATTTAATTTCAAATTATAAGAAAAACTATTTTTAAGAGCAAATAATGGCTAAATTATTTACTAACTAAGCCGAGGTTTAATATTACAATTAATAAAAAAAATAATGCTTTAATGAGGAAAATCATACTTATTTATTAATTTGAAGTAATATTTTTATAAAATAGGTTGTATTAAGTTCCCTTGCAAAGTGAAAATGTTTATGGGAAATTTATATTTCTGATACTCTTTTAAAAGTTTGATAAACGTTTATTTTGAAAATAACGGGGTTGTTTAACTCTAATAGTATGAGTTGTTTTCGAATGAGATTATCGGTAGTATACTAAATCGTATTGAATGAAGAAGGTGATACTTGGGAAATTTTGATGAAAATATGATGGATGTAATTCACATTCAACGTGTCAAATCAATGAATAATAACTTTAGAGTTGGAATATATAAAATTTATTAAATGCTGAAATGTTAAACATTACTCAAAACATAGGGAAATGGTTCTCAAACTGAAAATTTTAAAGACAATAAATGATGGAAAATAATTTTGTTAACGTCTCTTATAGCTTTCCACTAGAAGGAGAATAATCCCTAAGACGAGCACCGCTATGGTCACTCGGGTAGCTGATCTGGCCTCAGCTTTAGCTGTCTCAGTGCGATGTTCCAGTATTTCTTTTTCGAGGATGAAGATTAATTCCTTTTCGTACCCTAATTGGTTTGCTAGGCTATCCATTCTTTGTCCTTGCAAGTCGTGCATTACCTCATGCTCCATCCTTTGCCTCTCAAATTCTGCGGTCCTCACATATTGGTGTATGTCATTGATTGGAATTCCCATAGCACTATTGGGTGCCATGGTATGCCTTACCCAAGGGTTAGGATGATACGGGTCGGGCACCAGATACGGGTCTCTTAATGGGGGTGATCTAGGTGTTCGAAGTCTTCGGCCGGTGTTCATAGCCCAATCTGCCCTTACATCAAACCTTGGCCTGGCAGCTGGGGGTGGTGGTGACCGATACACGGGTGAAGTGGTGTCTTCTCCCCAATCAGACTCTGCTCCGGGACGGTATACCGGGGAGGAAGGAGAGTAGGAGTCCATGTCTAGCAGAGAAATAAAGAAAAGGTTGTAAGTGATAATAAAATACTGAGTGTTAAATATAGGAGTTCTCATAGGTTTAGAGTTTGACTAGTCATAACACCGAGTCTTCACAATAGTATTTTAGAAATACACTTGACCTATAAGCAATGCGTCCCTGAGGGGAATTCCCAGGAAAGAGGGGTGGGTCACTAAGACACACTTAAGTACCCTATCTTTCCTTAGTCAGAATCCCTCATGGGACTACACACTCTTCCAGCCATCATGTATTAATAACACTATTGTTGGGCTCATGGTTATGATGAGAATTGTTGTGGATTGGGCTTTGAGGCCCAAAAGTGGGGCTTATATGCTGTAGTAGGCTTCTTCTTCTTGGAGGGTAAATGGGCTTCTAGTTTATTGTTAATGAGCTTTAGGCCTAATAGTTTAGATTTAGATCACAAGAGTTGGTGACATTATATGTGTGAGTTTAAGGGTGCATGAAGAACTAAGTGTGTACGAGTGTGTGTGGAAACTTAGGATAGCACTTTAAATAAATCAAATAGGTAGCAATGAATAGGAGACAAAAGTTGGCAGGTAATGTGACACATAGACTATTATGTATTGTATCATATGATGTAATTATATAGTATAACATGTACAAATATTCACATAAGAAATAATCATATAGCATGTAGTAGCATGGCATAGTATGGGTGTCCTAAGGTTATAGTCTAGGTCAAGAGTGTCTAATAACCTAATTCCCTATAACCAAGGCTCTGATATCAATCTGTCACAGCCCAACCGACGACGAAAACGTCGGGGCGGGACATGTAGACTGTTAATGAGCACAAGGTTGACTAGATTGCAATACATTAATCATCAAATTTTATTTCAAACAAATCAAACACAACCAAGTTCAGAAGTACATAACTGAAATACAAATTGTTCTTGAATTGAAATTAACTAAGTCCCAAAACCTATGCGTAGCAAGCCTTGATCAAAATCACACATTAGCACCTGAAACATGAATAAAATAAGGTCAACTAAAAAGTTGGTGAGCATACACAGGTTTGTACATAGATAGTATATAGATGTGAATTAACAAATCCTTACATAACATGTTAAAATAAGGCATTTATGGGGAGCCACTATTGTGTAACCAAAAGTACAATCAAACCTTTGTAACTAGCATGCAAATTGTGTTGTCGGTAACAATCACCCCAATCTTGGTGGGTTTGTCAGACTCAATAGATCTATCATTGTTAACCGTCGGCTTGAATAGTTAATGATTGCACATAAATTGCACACAAACAGTTAACACACCTAGCACTCAAACATAAAGCTCAAATTTTGCATACATGAATGTAAAGAGGATTTGTGTTTGTGTAGTTTATGTAAATGTAAACAATTGTGTGTATAAAGTTCATGTTTCACCCCAAAAATTGTAAAAGAGTAAAAGGGGCTATGTAATACTCACCTGAATAAACTGTGCAGATAACACTAGCAAGTATGAAGCTCAAGTGATTCTCAAAACCACAAATTAACCTAGAGTGAACGTGTATGAATTTGAATTAGAAACATGCAAAAGTTCTAAGGCGGGATCTAAGGTTCAACGGGTTTTGATGTGTGGATTTGTACTAGAGTTTAGTCATTTAGTAAGAAAAAAATTTGGTATTAAAATGTAGCTTCAAGGTATGCTTAGAAAATAATATTTGAGTTACGGTTTAAGTTTTTTTAAATAAATAAATTTATTTTATTTATTTAATTAGAAATAATGTGTAAAAGAAGTGTGATATTTTATGTATTAATATAATTAAATCTATTTTATTTATTTATTTATAACAATGCGTCGAAATATAGGGTAAATATATATACATATTAAAACCCTAAATAAATTTGTAAACGTAAAAAGATAACTGATGAATAAATTTATTTATTCATTTAATATTAAAGTAGTATGTAAAAGAAATACGGATTGCATACATGTTTAATAATATATTTTAGGAAAAGTTTTATACGGCTATAGACCTTAATATATGTATATATATAGTTTTATAGAATGATATATACCCTTTGTTTCATGGAAACGTACTTCTTTTACAAAAATTTGTCATAATAATTAGGTAAAATAATTTGATTCAATATAAATTGTTAATTGTAAAAAAAATGAAATTCTAACAATTAAATTTGTAAAATAGCGGTCTTATGTTAGAGTTTTGGATTATTGTGTTAAACCATTTTAAATAACATTAGGTTTACAACAAAATTTGTATGGAATCTAAAACATAAAGAAAACTGTTTAAAAAAAAAGAACGTTTGCCACCTGGCTCGAACCCGGGTGGCTCCTGTGTGGGTGCTGCGAGTTACCACCAGACCAGAGCTACTACCCGAACATAACTCAGGCCCGAAATGCCTAAACATGATGTTACGGTGAAGCCGTGTCTGGGTTTCAGATTCGCGCAAAAAGACCGGATGTGAGGGTTTCGAACCCACGCCATCTGGTCCGATGGTGCAAAGGCTTCGCCAGTCGGAACAGATGGTTTTGTTGGTTAAGTATTGGGTATAGGATCTTGAGCAAGTCCAAATCATTTTAAATTCAAGTTTGCCGCTCATGAACTGAATTGGGTCGATAATTTGGGTCTGAGACTGGTCTATATTGGGTATAGGATCTTGAGCGAGTCCAAATCAGTCGGATCTAATCGAATTAAGCATCCAATTCGCAAGAATTTGGCTTGTTTGACTTTGAAAAGTCAACTCGAGTCAAAATTTGGCCAAGGGTATTGGGTGGGGTCAAAATCTAGGCTAAAGGGGGGTTCAATTACAAAAGGGGTTAAATCTTGATTCCATAGGGTTCATGACTAGCTTTTATTTTCTTTATTTATATCATTTGCAAAAGTCTAATTTAATATCTATTTAGTTATAAATATTTTATAAAGGAAAGTTTTCCATTTTTTATAAAATAACAAGCTGTGTAAATGAATTATTTAATAACTAAATGTATATGCACATATTTATTCCTAATACATTTATATAAATAAAATGTATTTACATAATTAAGGTCCTACAAGATTTATTTGATTTGAGTAGAATCATATATATATATATATATATATATATATATATCCATCTATATAAATATTCATGCTATGATATGTATTTAATAGAGAGAAATGTGTAAAATGTGCAAAGTTGAAAACTTAAATTGATATGTGTCAAGATGGTGATTAACGTGGAACCGGTATGGAATTGAAATGGATTGTGATATGAAGTAAAATTTAAGTCGGAAAATCATGGATGTTACATGAGTGGTTCGTACGTAGTGCGTAGGTTGATGAATTGAGAAGATAACAGACAAAATGATCGAATTCATTTGAAATGGAGGTGGATTTGGACGGTTATAGATTGATTACCCATAATTGGGTTTAGTTCGATTGTTTACGATGATTAAAACCCTAATGATGACCGTTAATGCCAACAATATGCAATTTCAGTTACAAATTCGACAATAAATCAGTTGTAAGTTAACCGGGTTACTAGATAACTGGATTTGGATTAACGAAACTAACGAAAAATTGACGAATTTCACATCATCCCCTAGTTGAAAGAATTTTCGTCCCGAAAATTAAAATAATAAAATTTACAAAATTTCTGAGGTGTCACATCATCCCCTAGTTGTAAGAATTTTCATCCCGAAAATTAGAATAATACTTTAAGAGTTTGTCGTGAAGTGCTTGAACAGATGAGGATAACAGCGCATCATCTGATCCTTGCATTCCCATGTGAATTCCGGTCCGCGTTTCGAGTTCTAACTAACTCTGACAATACGAATTTTACTACATTTGAGCGTTTTGACTTCCCTATCCATGATTTCCATGGGTTCTTCAATGAAACGTAATTTTTCATCGATGTGTAGTTCCTCAAGAGGAACCGCGAGTGACTCGTCTGCTAGACATTTCTTCAAGTTCGAGACATGAAAGACATTGTGTACACCACTAAGTCCTTCGGGTAGGTACAGTTGATACGCTACTGGACCAATTCTCTTCACTATCTGGAATGGTCCAACATAACGGGGATTCAGTTTGCCTCGTTTCCTAAAACGAATGACACCCTTCCAAGGTGAGACTTTTAACAAGACCATATCCCCTGCTTGGAATTCTAACGGTTTACGACGTTTATCGGCATAACTCTTTTGACGATCACGAGCTGTTGCCATATGATTTCTAATTTAAACAATTTTCTCAGAAGTTTCAAGTACAAGTTCAGGACCCGTAAGTTGACTATCCCCAACCTCGGCCCAACAAATAGGAGAACGGCATTTCCGTCCATATAGTGCTTCAAATGGAGCTGCCTTGATCCTAGTGTGATAACTGTTATTGTAGGAGAACTCCACCAACGGTAGGTGAGACTCCCAAGTGTTACCGAAATCAATCACACAAGCTCGTAGCATATCCTCTAGGGTTTGAATAGTACGCTCCGTGTGGCCATCAGTTTGAGGGTGGTATGTTGTGCTCATATCTATACGCGTGCCTAAAACTTTATGTAACGATTTCCAGAAATGGGAGGTGAATCGTGCGTCACTATCCGAAATGATAGAGATTGGCACCCCGTGCCGAGATACTACTTCTTTCAAGTAAATACGAGTAAGCTTCTCCGTTTTGTCTGTTTCCTTGATTGCTAAGAAGTGAGAGAACTTTTTTAAACGATCAACGATTACCCAAATGGTATCACATCCGGTAGGAGTTCGTGGCAATTTTGTGATAAAGTCCATGGATATCTGCTCCCATTTCCACATGGGAATCTCTGGTTGCTGGAGTAGACTGGAAGGCTTTTGATATTCAACCTTGACCTTTGCGCAAGTCAGGCACTTGCTCACATAGGTGGCTATATCGGCCTTCATCTTTGGCCACCAATACAGCACCTTTAGGTCATGTACATCTTGTCGGAACCTGGATGAACGGAGTAACGAGATTTATGAGCTTCATGCATGACTAGTTCCCTTAAGTTCCCGAATACTAGAACCCATATCCCCTCGGCGAAGTAGCGAATGCCGTCAGGTTTGACCTCTAGTTGTGCTTCCATACTGCGTGTGGCTTCCAGCAGTAGGTTTTCCTCCTTCAGGGCTTCAAGTTGAGCACTACGGATTTTGTCAGGTAACTCGGGGTGAATAGTAAGCTGTAATGCTCGAACTCGTTTGGGCTTGGTTTCTTTTCGACTTAGAGCATCATCTACAACATTAGCTTTACCCGGATGATACCGGTTTGCACAGTCATAATCATTCAAGAGCTCGACCGCTCGACCCAATGACGCTGTCTCATGTTCAGCTCTTTCTGCTCGAAGATATGCTGAAGACTCCTGGTTATCGCCCTAGTTATAGGCTTTACCTTTCTGAGTTAAGGCAGTGAGAGGTTGTGCAATCTTATAAAATCCTTCGATGAATCGACGATAATAACCGGCTAATCCCAGAAATTGTCGCACCTCAGTCGGAGTCGTCGGTGCTGCCCAATTCTTGATGGCTTCTATCTTTGATGGATCGACATGTATTCCCTTCTCATTAACCACATGCCCTAAGAATTGAACTTCCCGGATCCAGAATTCACACTTGGAAAACTTAGCATACAACTGCTCCTGCTTTAGTAATTCCAGAATTAAACATAGATGTTCCTCATGTTCCTCCTTGTTCTTGGAATAAATGAGGATGTCGTCGATGAAAACGATGATAAATTGATCAAGGTATGGCTTACACACACGGTTCATGAGGTCCATAAACACCGCGGGTGCTTTGGTTAATCTGAAGGCATGACCATAAACTCATAGTGGCCGGACCTTGTCCTGAAAGCAGTCTTGGAGATATCTCCATCTCGGACTCTCAATTAGTGGTAGCCAGACCTAAGATCTATCTTGGAATAAAAACTTGATCGTTGGAGTTGATCAAAGAGATCATCTATACAAGGCAGAGGATAACGATTCTTGGTTGTCACTTTATTCAGTTCACGGTAGTCGATACACATGCGGAAAGTCCCGTCCTTCTTCTTAACAAACAGAACTAGAGCTCCCCATGACGATGAGCTAGGTCTGCTAAATCCCTTATCTAACAACTCTAGCAGTTGTGTAGATAATTGATGTAACTCACTAGGTGCAAGTTTGTACGGTGTCCGAGCAATAGGCACTGCTTCGGGTGCTAAATCAATTTTGGAAATCGACTTGATGATGAGGTGGAAGGCCAGGTAAGTCTTTGGGAAATAATTCAGGAAAGTCACGTACGATCGGAATATCGACAATCTTCTTCTCTTTGAATGGTTGTTCAGCGACAAAAGCCAAAATAACAGTATGATCTTTTCGCAGACACTTTTTATGCTTTGATGAAGGATATGATGCCAACGACTGCACCACTTCCTTTGCCTTGGACAGAACGGGTTTCTTCATTCGGGAGAGGAAGTCGAACGATTTTGTCACGACAAATGATTTCGGCTTGGTGCTTAGATAACCAATCTATGCCAATGATTATGTAAAAGGTGCCAAGTGTAACTGGCATGGGGTCAATGTCAAGCTTATGACTAGCCAATCCTAGTTTATATTTCTAAGAATGTGAGTTGTTTCGATTTTCTGACCGACTGCTATCTCAATAGTAAACTTGGCTTCCAATAGAGTTGGGGTACGAAGCACTAATATGAAATTTGTGAAGTCATGCTGAGACTTCTAGTGAGACCCGCGCTTATAAGATAAGTGTCGTTCAATGCAAAGACTAAGGGAAGAGGTTCACATGTAGGAAAGAAAAATCTAATGTGATATAGATTCCAGTAATACAAGAAATAGGTTGTCTGGTTAATAATCGCGTTCAAATGATGGTTGGTTAGTTGGATGTGGGTCTTAAGTTCACTAAGACTCTTACATGAGTGCAAATATCATGATGGATTCCATTAATGATAGTTCAGTGTCCGTAAACATCTTCAACCTGATAGTCGCGTCTATCAATTGTTGAACATATTTAACGATACCAACTAATTGTTGAGTGGGTTATGAGAATTCCTACAGACAGTGAAATTTTAAGTCTGTAAATCACATATTAGGACCATTTATCCACACACTAGGTTCCACCAGGACTTACATGCACCTCAAATTACTATTACGTGTGCACCAGTAATGATAATTTGCTTTGCATGCTCATCCTAGTTCTCCCTGTCCTGTGTCATAATGTCCTTTAGTTTATATTTTTGAGTATAGAGTGTTTTCAGAGATGATACGTTATTGAAAGGCTTAGTCATCAACCATAAGTTGATCAACTAGGACTCATATCAGGATAAGTAGTCATGAACCATTCGATCCGAGTATTCACTCGAGTTGAAACATAATACGAGAGTCTAATCCAGCGGATTGTAAATGCAAACATGCACATGAAACAAACGTGCACATGAAATGCGACTTCGAGAAGTGAAACTAATTCATGGATACGAGTTACAGGAAGCAGCAAAGTATTCGTCCTTCCAACGGAGTCAAGACAGGGTTTGAGTATGCAATGAGCAATGCATTCTCAACTTCATGGTCAATCTATCTTCAACAGAATATCGACCAAAGACGCGAGCCCATGGCTCAGGAAAATGATGACATATACGTGCCAATGGATTCTGCAATATGCGTGCAACGGTTTGCCTTCACTCGGCGCATTATTGCTAGTGGGTACAGTAGGAACTCGCCTCCGACGATCCCAATTCCCAAAGAGAAATGTGCTAGCTGAGTGTCATCCATAACATGAACCTGATAAAGCCCACCAAACCCGACAGGTGATGGTGGTGTAAGTGACTCATCCGAAGGCTCCGTCTCGCTGCCCTCGGGCGGGAGTGGATGTTGTTCCGGTGATTCCACGAGTGTCGCCACTGGAAATGATGATGCAATGCAAATGATGTGTCCCTCGTCAACAGAGGGTGATATGGATGGTGTTGACATTCCTGCAATAAAATGTATGTATGGGTGCTATGTGTATTAGGTATGAGTGTCTGTGTCATGTAACTAATGCATGTGTGCGGTTATAGTCTAGTATGCAATCCTAGTTCTCTATAACCAATGGCTCTGATACCAATCTGTCACACCCCAAAATTCCACTAACGAAGTTTTACCGTTTGGTGCGTGACAAACCAGGATCTCAATCATTAGTTACATCAAACGACAATATATGGGGCTCAAATTGTAATATTATAAAAGTTCAGAGTAAATGCGGAAGCGATGAATAAAAGAAGTAAATACGCAAAACAAACGCGCTCGATGTCCAGATCAAAACAAACTAAGTACGATAGTCTAAATGTCTTGATTATGGACTAAGGTGATATTAGGACTCCATGCATGTCCTAATCGTGCACATGTGCCTTAGCTTAGCGACCTGAGAAAACATGTAAGAAAAGTGTCAACACGAGGTTGGTGAGTTCACAGGTTTCAATAAAGTCATAGAAGCGTTTAACAGATTAATGTACATTCAATATATATATATATCAACAAGTAGCTAACTCATGTTCATGTATGCTATTACGCTCGCAACCGTAAACTGACTTTTTGAATGCCTCCCACCAGGCCTATCAACCATGGTGCACGTTTAGGTCAATATTACACCCGTACGATATCCAATCGAGTTAGCGCGACTAACGCGGGTGAGGTTTGTCAAACCTAGTAGTACTACCCAACATACCTCGCTATACTCATATTTAAAAGGTTCGATGTGAGGACTTTAATGATAGAGCTTACGCATAGTCATAACAAGTGATACATAATGAAGTACAAAAATCAAAAAAGTGTTTGCGTAATGTTTTCTCCCCCAGTTTAAAAGCAGTAAAAGGGGCCGTGAAAACTCACCTGATTGTGTAGAAAGTAATCACACAAGTATGAGATTAAATTCTCAAGCGCTAGCCCGACGCGGCTCACAGATGCCCTAGAATCACAATATAGTTATTAGGGATAAAATGTGATTTGTGACGATGACACAGAAGGGTGAATGTCCTCAGAAATACTTAGGATTAAAGTGTAGACGAACTTGTCTACGGAAATAAGGATTTCTTATTATAATAGTTAAGATGTACGCTTTTCGAATCGAGAGTTTTCTAGTTACGAATAATATTAAGAATTAAACTTATTCGTGCATTTTTCGCCATTAAATAATGGTTTGGGAAAATAAAATAAATTATTATATTATTTTTAAGTTTGGAGAAAAACACGGTATTTAAATACGTGACAAAAAAATAATAAATATATTATTTTTATCCAAGGATAAAACGTGGGCAATAATATAAATAATTATATTATTTTTAAGTTCGACGTGTTACACAATATTTATTAATGCAGTGAAAATAATATAAAAATATATTATTTTTAATCAAAAATCAAGGGTTAAATAATAATATAAATATATTATTATAAATGTGGAGAAACACTAAAACGGTTTATAAAAACCAAACCCGAATATTAGTATAAAATAATCGTTTGCATGACTTTAATAAAATTAGACAATAAGATAGTGAAATAATATAATTAATATATTATTTTTAATATAATCAAATTGCTCAAAAATGTGTTCTAATTCAATCCCAATACTACGGGTGTTTTCCCAGAGATAAAACGTATTAACATATTATTAAAATAATATAAGGATTGATTTCATTTGAAAATATAATATAAAAACAGCCTAGAAAAACAAATGGGGTTGTAGGGCTCGAACCTAGGTCTCTTCCCCAACAGCCCCAAGACATAAGCAATCCGCCCGCTAGGGCAATCGCAACAAGAATTGAATCTAAATGGTTTTAATCAGTCGTAACCTTGTGCCCTCCCCCCATTTGCGACCGATCCTAAACCAATCCCAAATCCATCGATCTTGACCATGATTTACTACAAAAGTTTGGGGGTTTTGATTATAGGTCTAAAGCGAATCTGACCACAAGTTTAATTTGAAAAACATCTAGTTTTAAGATTGGTTAATTCCTCTTTTAATTGTCGAAACCCTAGGTGAAGAACACAAATTCAATTCGATCCAATCTGATAATCAGGGTTGTTGAAATCATGGGGTTTTCAATGATTCAAAGATTATGAAGCCATTGGTATATTTTAATTTCATTAATATCGAATGTAGGCAGGGATTCGATTAAACCGAATTAGGGATGAACCCTAGAATCGGTTCCGGGTCTGATTGATGTTATAAGCCACAATTGTGATAGGGCTTTCAATCTACAAGTGAAAACAAAACTAAGGATATTAACAATTACCATAATGATGCTTGAATTGATGATGTTCGACGATAATGAACTACGGCGTCGACGATTTTGGTACCTGGTGACTCCGGTCACTTCTCCGACCAATTTGGGGGTTCTGAGGGGTTCGTACGTAGTGCGTAGGTTGATGAATTGAGAGGATAACAGACAAATGGTCGAATTCGTTTGAAATGGAGGTGGGTTTCGAAGGTTATAGATTGATTACCCATAATTGGGTTTAATTCGATTAATAACGATGATTAAATCCCTAATGATGACCGTTAATGCCGACAATATGCAATTTCAGTTACAAATTAGACCATAAATCAGTTGTAGTTGCGAATTTGGATCAAAGGTGTCACAAGGTTGACTTTTAGAAGTCAACAGGAACCACATGCTCTTGATTCTGACTTTCCAGGTCAACAAATTTGGTTTTGCATAATTACATGACTAGTCCCTGTAATTTAAGATTAAATATCGGCAGGAATGGTCCCTGAGGTTCAAGATTGAGTTAACTGGGTTACTAGATAACTGGATTTGGATTAACGGAACTAACGAAAAATTGACGGATGTCACATCATCCATACCCTAATCGTCGCTCGCCGCCATCTCTTGTTTACGCTCCACCCAAATCAGTTGCAGAAATCGCAACATTTTTTTATCTATTATAAATCGAGATCATGAAGAAATCGAGATACCAATGACCTGCAAAAATATCAGAATTCGAGATCAGGAAGAAACCATAACATACAGCAAAATCTCACACATCTAAGAATTCGGTTCCTCATTCATACCCTAATCGATTTTCATTTAGGGTTTCGAGATACCGACAGCCGACGGGTGTGGAAGAAAAGGAATCAGAAATCGAGATCAGGAAGAAACCCTTACATACATCAAAATCTGACACATAAAAGAAATCGCTTCCTCATTCATACCATAATCGTCGCTCAGGAAGAACCCTAACATACCACAAACGACCGACGTTTCCATTAGAAAAGGAATAAATGAAAAATAGATTTTATGAGTGATGGGTACAAAAATCGGGTTATGACCTGCGTATGTTAAGTAAATGGGTATTAAAGATATGCGTATTAAGTGTGGGTATAAAATGGTTTTTTTTTAGGGGGGGGGGAATGGGTGAGAATGAATGTGAGGCTGACACTTGGCAAGATAATTTAGTTTTTTATTATAAGAGAGATTTTTCCACCTAAGATATATATAAAGATTTAAGAATTTTATGTATTAATATTTTTTTTACCCTGTGTAGTACAAAGGTTTTAAACTAGTTTATTATATAGTATAGATTGAAACATAAGTTAGTAATTATATTTCAAAGTTTTCTTATAGTTAAAGATAATTTAAAATAAATTTGTTTTATTAGTATAATTAGTAAGTTTATTACTGAAAAGATAGATGTCTATTTAATAAAAGAGAGATGCGGGAAAAAATGATTATAATGAATATGAAGGCGACACGTGGTATGAGAAACTTTTATTTATTAGGCTAAGGGGACTACCTCCACATTTCCACACCCCTCCACGTCAGCGTCACATCAGATTTTTATAGTTTTTCACATTCTCTACATTTTAGGGAAATGGTTCCACATTTCCACATTGTCACGTTATTTTCTCTTTCTAATTTAATTTATTTTAAAATTTATTTGTTTTAATAATTTAAAAAGTAAATAATAATAAATTATTAACATTAAAAAAAGAAAATAAAACATTAATAATAAAAAAGGAAAAATACATTAATAATAAAAAAAGGAAAAAATCGTTAAAAAGTTAATAATAATAGACTTAATTGTTGCCCGAGTCGAGATGGAGCACCAAATCATGACGAATATTGTTGTGTATCTCACGGTTGCGTTTGTATTGTTCGTTTACACTTTGTTGGGCCTCGCTAACTTCCTCTAATCCAAGTGTCACTTCAAATTCTTCTTCGTTGAACTCGCAAAGTGCCCGACCATTATCTTCAATGATCATGTCATGTAGGATGATGCAAGTGTACATTACACGTCTTATTCTTTCGAGCTTCCATTCACGTGCCGGATTTTTCACTATTTGAAATCTTTGTTTTAGTACACCAAAAGCGCGTTCGATGTCTTTTCTTGCCGATTCTTGTCGGCGTTTGAAATTTTTTCTATGTTCATCTTTCGGATACGAAAAAGATTTCACAAAAGTAGCCCATTCGGGATAAATACCATCAACGAGGTAATACCCGTGCTTGTATCTCAAACCTCTAAGATCAAAAGAACTATCGGGTGCGGTTCCATTAACGAAGGTGTTGAATAGTGGGGATTGGTTAAGCACATTGATGTCGTTGTTTGAACCCGTAACACCAAAGTAAGCATGCCAAAACCAAAGATCTTGTGATACGACAGCCTCGAGCATAATTGTTGGAGCCGGATGGTCACCTCTTGTATATTGCCCTCGCCATGCATTTGGGCAATTTCTTCACTCCCAATGCATACAATATAGGCTACCACGCGTGAGTGGAAGACATGATTTGAAGAATATTGGGTGGCACTTAGGTTGGTAGGGGTTGAATATGGGTGTGAAGCCAAGTTCTTTTAGTAAGGATTTAATCCAAACGATTTAAATGGTAATGGTGGCAACTTCTCAAAATTCAGCTTCAGTGGATGAACGAGAAAGAGTACTGTGGTGTTTGGAGCTCTAGGAGATGGGATTGGAACATAGGTAGACAATGTAGCCGGTGGTGGTTCGGTAATTTTCTTTGTCGCATGCCAGGTCGGCATCAATGAATCCATGAAGGTGTAGAGGAGTTTAACTTTGTATTAATAGACCATTATGGATTGAACCGTGAAGGTACCTTAGGAGCCGTTTGAGAGCAATCCAATGTGTAGAAGTAGGTGCATGCATGAACTGTGAGAGTTTGTCGACAGTAAAGGCAACATCTTGCCATGTTAATGATAGATATCGTAAGGCACCAACAATAGCTCTATAGTCTGTGGGTCTGGGTGTGGGTATGGGTGATCCGCCACGCAAGCTGATGGGCTCGGAGCACGTAATGGGTGTGGTCATCGGTTTACAGTCATTCATATTGGCATGTTGAAGGACATCGTTAATTCATCGCGTGTCGAAGGCTAATAAAAAACTATATTAAAATCTACTCCTTAGCTACTTTAGACTGTAGTACAGAAAGTAAGGTTGTCGAACCCACAAGAATTTCGTGGAGAATGATATTTAATTATTACTTAATCAAAACACATAAACTACAAGACTTTGATTACTGATTCAGAAAACTATTTCCAAAGCAACAAACTTTAATTGACTTAAAAGTGATTATGAGAAAACGGATCGCTCCCGGGTTCGGATTACACACGTTAATGATAAAACCAGATAGAAACTTTTGAACTCCACAGAGACATGGATTGCAAAACACCAATTATTGATAAATAGATAAAATTCGGAATATTTGACTGTGTTGATTAACGATATAAAACCGAATAATTAACACCTATTGAATAACTAGCTACTTAACTACCAATTTTAGAACCTAAGACTTAATGAATTCAATGGTTCACGATTAGAAAACCGAGAAACTGATGAATACACCAAATCCCAAGAACCAAATCGTTTAATCAGTAAAGGAAAAAAAAGCAGGCAATTAATCATACGACTGAATCACAAACTAATCCAACAAAGTTTAAACCTAGAAAAACCATCAAACCCAAGCAATCCTACACCCGGGAACAACCACGAGTGAATTAGCTACACATAAACATGGTCGTACCTTCAAAACTTAATCCGGAGTTACAAAACATCAAATAATGAATTATAAAGCTTCTCAAATCCAAGATCGCCCAAAAGTCGTCCAAGAAGCTCCAGAGAATGAATAATGACAGCCCTAGGGTTTTAGGATTGTACATATAGTCAAAAACCCTCAAAATCCCGTTTTTTCTATCTAGGGAGCGTAAGCTACGCCGATGGGGGCGTAAGCTACGCTCACCCCTCTCTCCTACGCTCTTCCTCTGTGCTACGCTCCTGAAACGCTCACCAAAAAACTCTCTAGGGCGTAAGCTACATCGGGGAGGGCATTAGCTATGCTGTTAAACAAATTTTCATATCCGGCTCCTCGAGCTACCCCAGATCGATATATTATAGGCCCCATGGTTCAATTTCTAGCTCAAAATATGCTTATGTCAAGTTTTGCACTATAGAACTTCCTGATAAGCCGCCATCTTTGCATAGTTTCGCATCCAATCCTTCTACTTCATTCCAAATGCTTTCTGAAATGCGTACTTAGCATCCAATCACCTTTAATATACACAAATACAAATACCTACGTAAAACCGACTCAATATACAAAGTAACACCCCTAAAACTGTATGAACTAAACTATTAAACACGGGATATTTAACCTTACATCATTAATGATTTGGATTGGGATAGAAAAAGGTTGTCACGGTGAGGTAAGACCTCAATACAAATTTAGAAAGTAAGATAAATCCTTAAGGTCTTTGAGGGAGAAATTTTGTAGAAAAAGTTGAGAAGAAGTCATTGATGATTTGATTGGACGGACCGATAACAATGATGTCATCCACATAGACAAGGATGAAGAATACGTTAATTGTAACAATCGGTATTTCGATCCGATGAAACCCAGCCACCAACCTATCGAGTCCCCAGTTCTCTGATCTAACATATTATACATTACCAAGCATACAGTCTATCTGTGGGTATCACACTCAGAAAGCTACGATATAGCCTAATCCCATCTCAAGGTCATGTTTAGGCCCGAGTTAAACCTTACAGATTCCCACTATTATAAACATGAATTTATATGTTTTAAAAATCAGATGGATAATGGATCGATCGATGAATGATTTAGCTTTTATTAACATATTACGAATAAACCTAACCCAGTAGTGTTTCAATCATGCTAGACCTCGAAATCTGACACGTAGGCTGCAGTTTTTAAACAATGAAGTACATAAGCTTTGGAATCGGGGTGTATCCTTCAAGTCGCCATCCTGAAGGGTAACACATAAACCTAACTCAGATGTCCATTATTGATCACTTAAGTCCCCCCATGGGTGTATCAACCAAGTCACTATCCCGGAGGGTAACACGTAGGCGAAGTGTAAGGCCCCAAACCCGGGAGGCCTCACTTGTTGGATTTACTCATTCACAAACAGTTCTTAAACATGAATATCAAATAACGCAGCGGAAAATTTCATTTAAACATAACGTCATCATTGTTCATACATGCGGAAGCGTAAACATTGTTTAAAACATAAATACATCATAACTAAAACATAACGGGATACCAGTCTTCATAGTCAGTCGGGTAACTCCTCTCGCTAGCCAAGCATCACCGTACATCCTCATAACCTGCCTTAACCTGAATGTGCACACTAAAAAGTCAGCTATGCTGGTGAGTTCTAGCATTTCATAAAAACTTTAACATCAACATTTGCCAAAAACATATCATTCATTCATTTAGTAAAACCTTTCACAAAAGCATGTAATAATCCAACATCTTTAAAAAGGTTTCGTAACCATATCATCATCAACATCATTATCATAAACACCGTTGAACGGATCGTTCGTTAAAACTTTTAACATTCATTTAAGTCATACATTATCGTTATCTAATTCTGTATCTTACTTTACGCGTCACAGTGTCCCCGAAGGAACCTTTGGTGTTGTGGGCAACCGCTACGTATCGCCGTCATTGCCACAACCATACACTACGTGGGGTCAACCGTTACGTATCGCCGTCATTGCCCAACCATTCACTACATGGGGTCAACCGTTACGTATCGCCGTCATTGCCCAACCATTCACTACGTGGGGTCAACCGTTACGTATCGCCGTCATTGCCCAACCATTCACTACGTGGGGTCAACCGTTACGTATCGCCGTCATTGCCCAACCATTCACTACGTGGGGTCAACCGTTACGTATCGCCGTCATTGCCCAACCATTCACTACGTGGGGTCAACCGTTATGTATCGCCGTCATTGCCCAACACGCATCTTTCCTTTGGGAATCAACTGTTACGTATCTCCGTCATTGATTTCCCTTACCTTATTCACTTAGGATGATCATCATCACCCGAGTAACCGTCTTTACTCCCTTACCAGTTGAACAACATCAAAACCATCGACAGGCCACCAAGACACTACCCTGTTGTTCTTATGGTAACTATGGCTCGCTGTCCATAATCTTCCACAAGGCTGGGAATCACATTCCCAGACTTCATTCGTCAATTCCATTCATTCGACAGATTAGATTTGTAATGACTTCTTTAAACCTTTACCTCTTTCCCTTTTCATTAAACATTTCCTCATTTAGACCGTTCATAAACATTCGTAAACCTTTTTGGCAAAAACACTTCATAACCTTTCCTTTCGTAAACATCATTTCGTTAAAACATCATTTCGTAAGTATGCACACCAGCCCAAAACATTTAACAAAACATTTAAAAGAAGGCTCTAGAACTCACCTGATATGCTAATGTGGGTTGTCCTAAACGAAGGTCTAACAACGTCACTTCCGATCTGAATTGATTAGTTAAATACACATCAGACCAATCCCGACTCTAACGGTTTAACCATTCTAACATACTGACTTCACTTAACCAGTTCTGATGTCTGCGCACTGACCTGCTGCCTGCGCACTTAGCAAGTGCGCAGACCCTGCTGCCTGCGCACTTATCAAGTGCGCAGGTCCCTCCTCTTGCGCACTTATCAAGTGCGCAGGACCTGCTCCGTGCGCACTTAGCAAGTGCGCACGACCTGTTCTTCGCGAAAAACCCTAACTTTCGCATTCGGGTCTGATCATGTCAAGATCCCGAACCTGTTTGCATTCAAAACGTTCATTTTCCATTAAGGAACTCAAATCCATGATTATCTTTTAGTTTCATCCGTTCAAACCTTACCTTTTCACCCAAAACCCGAAAAACCCAAAAACGAACTAAAACTCAGATTTAGGTCGGATTGTTACCTGAATCGAGTTTCTGATCCGGAGGTTCTTCTCACTAGTTATGGAGTAATACTTTGCTGAAGTCTCGGGTCGATCCGTCAACTTTCTCTCTCTATGGTTTCTCTCTCTAAAAGTTGCAAATGAGAGAAAAGGGGTGGCATAGGCTATTTATAGCCCGCTGACCCATCCGACCCGACCTGTCATGCCTCGTTCGTTTATTCCGTTATTATAACTGTCGTTTTATTTTTGGGATGTTACAAGTCTACCCCCTTACAATAGGTTTCGTCCCCGAAACCTTATCATAAGTCAAATAGATGAGGGTACGACTCCCTCATTTCCTTCTCCATTTCCCAAGTGGCTTCCGATCCCTTTCGGTGTTTCCATTGGACTTTAACCAATTGGATAACTCTATTACGTAAACGTTTCTCCTTTCGGTCTAAGATGGCCACGGGTTCTTCGATTTAATTAAGGTTGTTGTCGACCTCTATGTCCATAAGTGGTACATGAGCTGATTCATCCGCCAAACACTTTCGCAAGTGTGATACATGGAAGGTAGGATGAATCCCACTTAACTCATCGGGCAACTCTAACCGATAAGCGACCTCACCAACCCGTGCCATTATCCTGAATGGTCCGACGAACCTCGGACTTAACTTTCCTCTCTTCCTGAATCGTATTATTCCCTTCCAGGGTGACACTTTCAACATTACTCTGTCCCCAACATCAAACTCAACTGGCCTTCGTCGTTTATCCGCATAGGATTTCTAACGATCTTGTGCGGCCTTCATTCGTGCTTTGATTTGATCAAACCTTTCTGACGTTTCCCTTACTACTTCCAGACTCCCTAATTCCTTTTGTCCAATCTCACCCCAACAAATCGGGGTCCTGCATCTCCTCCCATACAACATTTCGTATGGCGGCATGCCTATCGTCGTGTGATGACTATTATTGTAGGAGAATTCGGCTAACGGCAGATGGCTGTCCCAACTGCCACCGAAGTCGATAATACAAGCACGGAGCATATCTTCCAATGTCTGAATGGTCCTTTCAGACTGACCATCCGTTTGTGGGTGGTATGCAGTGCTGATATTAAGCCTCGTGCCCATCGCCTCGTGAAATCTTTTCCAGAACCTCGAAGTGAATCGCGTGTCCCGGTCAGATACAATCGTCAAAGGCATCCCATGACGTGCTACTACTTCGTTAAACACTTCTGCTAACCTTTCCGACGAGAACGTCTCACGAATAGGTAGGAAACGAGCACTCTTCGTTAAACGGTCCACAATTACCCAAATGGTGTCATGACCTTTAGCTGTGCGAGGTAGCTTGGTTATGAAGTCCATGGTAATGTGTTCCCACTTCCCTTCCGGTATGTCAAGTGGTTGAATCTTTCCATACGGTTTCTGGTGTTCAGCCTTCACTTGCGAGCAAGTCAAGCACTTGCTTACGTACTTTGTCACTTCGTGTTTTCGTTCCAGACCACCAGTATTCCTTCCTCAGATCTTGGTACATTTTTTTTGTACCGGGGTGGATAGAGTATCGAGACTTATGAGCCTCATCCAAGATTTTGGTTCTAAGCTCGCCACTCATAGGTATCCATACCCGCCCAAAACGTGTCCTAACACCAAGGGTGTTATATTCCAACTTGTCCTGTTGGCCAACCATCCTTTCCTTCTTTATGTTTTCTTCTTTAAGTGCCTCATCTTGAGCCCTTTTCAATTTCTCTCATCACATCCGATGTTACCACCAACTGTCAAGCTTTCACTCTAATAGGAGTAGGCACATCCTTTCGGCTTAGAGCGTCAGCCACCACGTTTGCATTTCCAGGATGGTACATTATTTCACAGTCATAGTCTTTCAACATTTCCAACCATCGCCTCTGCCTCATATTAAGTTCCTTTTGTTCGAAGAAGTACTTCAAACTTTTGTGGTCGGAGTAAATAGTAAACTTCACCCCTTAGAGGTAGTGCCTCCATATTTTCAATGCAAATACGACAACAGCAAGTTCCAAATCATGAGTCTGATAGTTGACTTCGTGAACTTTCAACTGCCGCGACGTATATGCATTCACTCTCCCGTTGACAGATTTTTGTGTAGTCTTGACTATACCTCTCTCGTTCTTGATAGCCGTTATCTTTTTCAGCATCGTACATCCCTAGTCGGTCTTTCACATCTAACCTTTAGGGTTCTTATATCGTCATTCTATGTGAAATGTCTTATCAAACTCGGAGTCGTCCACAGAAGACTCCATGGCCATAATTTCAACTCCTCGTTAAGGTTATCTACCTTGCCATCTGGACGGTTACTATCGATCGTCTCTCGACTATTTGGATCATTGTGTATACCTCATAAGCTGTCCATGGTGCATTCGTCCTTGAAGGACTATACCATGCCGTTCTCGAATGAATCATACCATCCCGTTCCCGAATGATTCCTACTATCAAGTTTTCGAAGGTACCGTACCATCTCATTCCCGAAGGAACCACATCGTCTCGTTCCAGAAGGAACCGTATCGCTTCGTTCCAGAAGGAACCGTGTCGCTTCGTTCCAGAAGGAACCGTGTCGCTTCGTTCCAGAAGGAACCGTGTCGCTTCGTTCCCGTAGGAACCGTATCGCTTCGTTCCCGTAGGAACCGTATACCATCTCATTACAGAAGGAACCGTATCGCTTCATTCCAGAAGGAACCGTGTCGCTTCGTTCCAGAAGGAACCGTGTCGCTTCGTTCCCGTAGGAACCGTATCGCTTCGTTCCAGAAGGAACCGTGTCGCTTCGTTCCAGAAGGAACCGTGTCGCTTCGTTCCAGAAGGAACCGTGTCGCTTCGTTCCCGTAGGAACCGTATCACTTCGTTCCCGTAGGAACCGTATCGCTTCGTTCCCGTAGGAACCGTATCGCTTCGTTCCCGTAGGAACCGTATCGCTTCATTCCCGTAGGAACCGTATCGCTTCGTTCCCGTAGGAAACGTAGCGCTTCGTTCCCGTAGGAAACGTATCGCTTCGTTCCCGTATCGCTTCGTTCCCGTAGGAAACGTATCTCTTCGTTCCCGTAGGAACTGTATCCCTTTGTTCCCGTAGGAACCGTATCCCTTCGTTCCCGTAGGAACCGTATCGCTTCGTTCCCGTAGGAACCGTATCGCTTCGTTCCCGTAGGAACCGTATCAGGTATCCCCCAAACATATGAGGTATCCCTTATCACACTCAACTTTTCGGGAAGGTATTCATTCAGATGGCACACTAGTCACTCGAACTTTCCATTCATGTTTTTATACACAATCTCCTTCCAGTCTTTCTTTCAAACGCACTTGTCAGGTTTTACGTTTCACATCGTTGGTTTATTGAACACTATTCTTCCTACATATCACTCGATGGTCTTAGGGATTGACATCCCAACTGACCGACAACATATATTCTCTAGCTACTCGTTTCCGTTAGCCTTTTCTGCATGCATTTCTTCTAAAGTCACATTCGTTGGTCAAAACTTGTCCTTCACATTCATTCTAGACCAACAATCCTTGGGTCGGATCTGGTTTGGTTTGGTTTGGTTTAGCCTGCACGCCCTAATTAACATCGCGGTTCCCGTCTCTTGTTGTTGTTGGTATATCTATTTTCTCGTTTCAGCAGATACTCTTATTAGTTGTCTTGGACTGTCTTCTACATGGAAAGAAGCCATTTGTGCATTCGTGCACTCATATATTCTTTGGACCTACACTTGTGAGGTTATTTCTTTCATGCTCATGCATACTTCATCAGTAGACCGATCCTTATTCATCATAACGTGTTTGTGCTAAGCGTAGTCCACCCTAGCTCTTTGGCATCCTTCATACGTATGCTCGTCTGACTTAGGTAAACCGAAGTTTCATTCCTCCTCATCTTGTCCGTGGCTCGTACTCGTTGACATCATTCACCTCTGTAAGGTATACCATTTCTGACATCGTTACTATTACTAACGATGTTCATCAATCTCTTTAAATCGCTACTCGGGTGACTAACATCTCGTAGTCGTGGTTGAGTAATTGGATCAACTCTGATACGTAAGCATTAATCAAAACCATAAAATTCTCTATCATGCACGTGCACCTATAATTCACAATTTCGCGGATCCAAACGAAATTGCCAATTTACCTTACTCGAGCATTCTAGTTCCTCTTATAAAACTTCATAATACTCGCGTCTCTTCAAAGTTGAGATTTTGTCCCGGTATTCTCCTCGACACCTCTTACCACTTTCGCGCTAAGTCAACACAACGGAGGACATCTCGCATCACACTCGTACGGTCTCATGCACACTACCTTCCGGTTCCGCAAGAACTCTTGCCTTTTTACTATAAACTTGGTGGGCAGGAATCCTACCGTGTCATCCGGTATGACTCCCACCACGCCTTCCGCCTATTCTACCCTCCATTTCATTCTAAAAGACAAGGAATCCAATGTCATCACGCTAGTTAACAAATAAAAATCAATAAGCACTGTAAGATGTTAATATACACTGGCCATCTGCAATTAACCATTATACTACCTTTCGATTTCTATTTGACCACCTTTGTGATTTTCATCAGAACACAAGTCCTTACCTAACCCTTTTTAAGGCATACTATATATGTAGACATATACTACTTTCATACCTGATGTTGTGGCTCGAGTTACCCGTACTGGTATCCGCTTTCGGTCCCATTCACAGTTTAAGTTCAGACACGGGGAGTGTCCGAATCTCTCAAACTATTGCTCTGATACCAACTTGTAAGGCCCCAAACCCGGGAGGCCTCACTTGTTGGATTTACTCATTCACAAACAGTTCTTAAACATTAATATCAAATAACGCAGCGGAAAATTTCATTTAAATATAACGTCATCATTGTTCATACATGCGGAAGCGTAAACATTGTTTAAAACACAAATACATCTTAACTAAAACATAACGGGATACCAGTCTTCATAGTCAGTCGGGTAACTCCTCTCGCTAGCCAAGCATCACCGTACATCCTCATAACATGCCTTAACCTGAATGTGCACACTAAAAAGTCAGCTACGCTGGTGAGTTCTAGCATTTCATAAAAACTTTAACATCAACATTTGCAAAAACATATCATTCATTCATTTAGTAAAACCTTTCACAAAAGCATGTAATAATCCAACATCTTTAAAAAGGTTTCGTACCCATATCATCATCAACATCATTATCATAAACACCGTTGAACGGATCATTCGTTAAAACTTTTAACATTCATTTAAGTCATACATTATCGTTGTCTAATTCTGTATCTTACTTTACACGTCACAGTGTCCCTGAAGGAACCTTTGGTGTTGTGGGCAATCGCTACGTATCGCCGTCATTGCCACAACCATACACTACGTGGGATCAACCGTTACGTATCGCCGTCATTGCCCAACCATTCACTACGTGGGGTCAACCGTTACGTATCGCCGTCATTGCCCAACCATTCACTACGTGGGGTCAACCGTTACGTATCGCTGTCATTGCCCAACCATTCACTACGTGGGGTCAACCGTTACGTATCGCCGTCATTGCCCAACCATTCACTACGTGGGGTCAACCGTTACGTATCGCCATCATTGCCCAACCATTCACTACGTGGGGTCAACCGTTACGTATCGCCGTCATTGCCCAACACGCATCTTTCCTTTGGGAATCAACCGTTACGTATCGCCGTCATTGATTTCCCTTACTTTATTCACTTAGGATGATCGTCATCACCCGAGTAACCGTCGTTACTCCCTTACCAGTTGTACAACCTCAAAACCATCGACAGGCCACCAAGACACTACCCTGTTGTTCTTATGGTAACTATGGCTCGTTGTCCATTATCTACCACAAGGCTAGGAATCACATTCCCAGACTTCATTCGTCAATTCCATTCATTCGACAGATTAGATTTGTAATGACTTCTTTAAACCTTTACCTCTTTCCCTTTTCATTAAACATTTTCTCATTTAGACCGTTCATAAACATTCGTAAACCTTTTTGGCAAAAACACTTCATAACCTTTCCTTTCGTAAACATCGTTTCGTTAAAACATCATTTCATTAAAACATCATTTCGTAAGTATGCACACCAGCCCAAAACATTTAACAAAACATTTAAAGAGGGCTCTAGAACTCACCTGATACGCTATTGTGGGTTGTCCTAAACGAAGGTCCAACAACGTCACTTTCGATCTGAATTGATTAGTTAAATACACACCAGACCAATCCCGACTCTAACGGTTTAACCATTCTAACATACTGACTTCACTTAACCGGTTCTGATGTCTGCGCACTTGGCAAGTGCGCAGACCCTGCTGCCTGCGCACTTATCAAGTGCGCAGGTCCCTCCTCCTGCGCACTTATCAAGTGCGCAGGACCTTCTCCGTGCGCACTTAGCAAGTGCGCACGACCTGTTCTTCGTGAAAAACCCTAACTTTCGCATTCGGGTCTGATCATGTCAAGATCCCGAACCTGTTTGCATTCAAAACGTTCGTTTTCCACAATGTTTTGAAACCCGGACCGGACCGGCCGGTCGGACCGGTCGGACCGGGAACCGGTGGTCTGACCGGTCCGGTTACATATGATGAATCGTTTCTGCAGCGAACCGGTGGTCGGACCGGTTGAACCGGCGGTCGGACCGGTTGAACCGGGTGGTCGGACCGGTTGAACCGCTTGACTAATTTTTTTTTTTTTTAATCTTTTTTAAGTCTCTTGGCTTCGTATTTCGTAGGTAATTGTTGGTTTAAAATTATTGGAATTGACTTGTTGGTGGTTTTTGAAAGGATTAATGACTATTTAGACTGATATATTTTTATAATATTTATGACGTCGTCCGGTTCTTAAATCCGGTCCGACCGGTCGGACCGGTCCGACCAGTGGACCGGTAAGGAGACCGGTTCGACGTCCGGTCCGGTTCTGAAAACATTGGTTTTCCATTAAGGAACTCAAATCCATGATTATCTTTCAGTTTCATCCGTTCAAACCTTACCTTTTCACCCAAAACCCGAAAAACCCAAAAACGAACTAAAACTCATATTTAGGTCGGATTGTTACCTGAATCGAGTTTCTGATCCGGAGGTTCTTCTCGCGAGTTATGGAGTAATACTTTGCTGAAGTCTCGGGTCGATCCGCCAACTTTCTCTCTCTACGGTTTCTCTCTCTAAAAGTTGCAAATGAGAGAAAAGGGGTGGCATAGGCTATTTATAGCCCGTTGACCCATCCGACCCGACCCGTCATGCCTCGTTCGTTTATTCCGTTATTATAACTGTCGTTTTATTTTTGGGATGTTACACGAAGCCTAAGCTTCCAATTTAATTAATTAAGCTCATTCAATTTATGGATTATGGATTGCGGGCGCCACCAACTTTTGGATTTATTTTCATAAAAAGAAAGCGGTGTGCCAAAATTTTAAAAACTTACAAATTTTTGTTTACAATGGTACCTATCACCATATAGTGACAGTTTCGACCTTACCGACACCTCTAAGATGAGAACCCACAAGACATCCTGAATTAATTATTTATTTAAACTTAGATACACTATCAGGATATTTAAGCTCTTTAAGTCGGTTGGGCCTACCAAAACATTACAAATTAGACATGTTTGATCATCATTATTATTTAATTAAATTTCACACGCAAATTCCGGACTGTACTATCATTTTCCATTTAAACTCGACATTATCCTCAATGTAGGAGAAAAGACTCGAACAGGAAAGAAAAATACAAAAATTAGAAAACTTAGCTGGATTGACGATCGTATAGCATTTCATTTGCGATCGCCATCAAATTCTGCTAATGGGCTGCCTTGTACAAAAGAATCAAGCTAAAGTCGAAATATCACCACCCGAATGGAGATTGAGTACGAGCGGATCAATCAAAACCTGCAAAAAAAAAAACAAACTCAAGCAAACCCACAAGCGTCAAACTGACTCAATATATATAATCAACAACGAAACTAAGAAATAAAGACCTAATTCACTTTCGTTGGAATCATGATTGCATTTAGCGTATGCAACAAGCCTTTTAAACCCCTCGGTAGCCCGAGTAGACGAGTTGAGTCTCGTGAAGGTTTCTAGAGAACACACTCACAACGTTCATTTAACTAAATAAAAATAAACTAACATACCTTAGGCTGCCTCCCAAGAGCGCTAAGTTTAACGTCTCAGCCAGACGCGGTGTACCTTACTTTGGTTACGGTGGTTGGAACACAAAGTCCTTACCAAATGCTGCACATGCTCGGTGATAGCCATCCATATTCAATTTTTGGTTCCATGTCTGTTCCACAACATTGAACTTTTTCTTCATCTTGCATCACCGAAGATTCACCGGTTTCATATGATTGCCTCATAAACTTTGGAGGTTTCTTTGATCTTGCATGTGACCCTGATGGTCCTGCTTCCGAGTTGCTATGATCACTTGCACTTTCTTTCTGATGTTCCTCTGGTGGCTTTCCCATTGGTAGCCTATCATCCCCACACTTGTAGGTTACTACATCCACAACCTCAGTCACCTCATTCTTCAATTCAAACATGTCAACAATCAAACCATTCTCATTTGTGCCACCCTCATCCAATTTGGATTGAGGCGGACACTTGTTAGTCTTACCTGCTTTTGAACATTTAACCTTAGAAAAATAAATAAATTAATTTGTAAGCATGTCTAAGGTAAACTCACGGTTTCCGAATGTCATGCTCACTGTGTTGTCTCTACAATTGATCTGAGCATTGGCAGTCGCCAAGAATGGTCTTCCAAGCAAGACTCTTGATTGCTCTTTCTTCTGGGTGGGTGCATAATCAAGCACCAAGAAATCCTCAGGTAGTAGAAATCCCCGACCTTCACAGCTACTCCCCTCAACATCCCCCGTGAACGCTTTCGTGTTAAATCGGCTAACACCATGGTGGTGTCAACTTGCTAGAGGGGGCCTAGATCTGCCTGATCATATAGACTTCTCGAGAGGATGCTAAGAGTTGCTCCATAATCCAAGAGTGCATGACTTACCTTTACTCCCCCAACTTCAATCGGGATAAGAGGTGCTCCTTGCTCACTTTCTTCTTCTGAGTCACCCTCTTCACTGTCATGACAGATACTTACTGCACCGACATAATCATTATTTGAACTCGACCCTTGATGTTTTGGGTTGACTTGGGTAGTGCTTGGTAGCTTTCCCGGGTCTCGTTTCGACATCTCTTCTACTAGCTGCCCTACTTGACAGGATAACGAATTCACCGTCTTATCCCGGACCTCATTATCCTTCTTAAACTCCTTGAATGCGTCTTCATTTTCCTTCTTCAACCCCTTTATTGCATCCATCAGGGCATTGAACTGATTACCCCCAACTCATCACTACCTGCAGTTCCACTATGCTTATTTTGTTGTTGATAGTTCCTTGAATAACCTTGTTGACTCCCTTGTTGATACCCACATTGATTATTTAGACCTCTTTGATAGCCTTGATTGTACCCCTGTTTTCGGTTCTGATACTGCTGTTGTTGTGGTTATCCTCCACCCTGCACATTAGCACCTTGAAAATTAGGGTTCAATTGATTAAAAGCATTACCATACCTGAGATTAGGGTGATTTCTGAGTCCTGGCTGATAATGGGTAGCAGTTGTATCCTGTTGTCTTCGTTCACCACCAAGCTGATTTACCTCTTCTGCTTTTTCTTGTTCCCTTGGGCAATTTGCCAAGGTGTGGCCCAAATCCCCACATCCTTCACATACTGGATAAGCTTGTGACAAAATTGCCACATACTTACCACTAGGCTTACCAAGACGTGCCATCTGGATCTCCATAGCATCTAACTTTTTTTGTGTTTCATAGTCCACTGACTTTGCAGAAGCACCTGTCTTTGCCCTCCTACTAGCACGGGCTTGCCTTTTTGATGTGACTGCTATTCTTTCCAGTATGTCCCAATCATCATCCACATGGTTAGAGAAGAACAACCCATTACTGGTGGAGTTCAAATCTCTCACATCCTCAGGCAGTAGACCGTCATAAAACGCCTGGATTAATTCCCACTTTTCTATACCATGATGTGGGCAATTTTTTAGCAGCTCTTTAAATCTCTTCAATGCCTCGTAGAAAGGCTCCCCCGACTGTTTCCTAAAGTCTCTGATTGCAACTCTAGCTTCATTCGTTTTGTGCGGTAGGAAGTACTCATCCAAGAACTGTTGCTGTAACTCTACCCAGGTGGAAATACTAGCAGACGACAGAGAAAGGAACCATTGTTTTGCTCGGTCCTTTAGTGAAAAATGGAATAGCACCAGTTTCACCTCGTCTGTAGTAAATCCCTGACCACCTATAGTTCCACATGTGGCTTCATACTCAGAAAGGTGGGTAAAGGGCTCCTCAGTAGCTCTCCCAAATAAATGTTGGAGGATCCCTAAGCATCCAGGTCTGATTTCGAATTCTTTCCCCCTACGGACCGGTGGTATAACAGGGGAAGCATTTAGGGCTAAGGTAGGGCAAAATGACTATCCACCCCCTGATCTTGTCCGGCAATGTTCCTGTTTCTAAGCAATTCATCTCTAAAGTTTTGTCGTTTTGTAGAGGCTGTCTGTACCGATTCTCTCTCTCAAAATTACCCGGATTATCCTGGCGGTGATTTCTTAGTTGGTACCCATAATTTTCCCTTGGTGGTGGTTGTACCCAGCCATCCACTCCATCTACTCTCTGATTTCTGGGTGGGAATGCCTCCTGGTGGTTCATGTCGTACCACTCTTCTTCTTCATCCCAGTTCTCATGTTGAGAACCGTGTTGTGGGTGATGGCTGCATCCCGGTGACATCATCTCGTCATCTTCATAATCTGAGTAGCTCGGGTAACTATCCTGAGGCTGATAAGGTTGATTTCTGAACATGGGTTGGGGTAAAGGTTGTTGAAATCTGGATGGTGGTGGTTGGTTTTGATTTGGTTGAATAGGTGGTTGTTGGTTTTGAGGTGGGATTGGTTGGTTTTCTTGTTGGTTGGGGAATAACAGATCTGGTTGGGGTGGAATTAGTGGCTTTTGATCCCCACCTTGATTAGGTTCGTGGTTTACTGATTTTGAAACATCCTCACAGATGGACTGTCAAGCTTCTCTAAGATTGTTTGGACTGTTCCTTGAAGTTTTCTGTTTGCTTTTGCTGCTTTTTCTACTTCTGGATTAAACAAGAGTGGTGATGTTCTTCCTGAACGTCGTGTATGCATAAACCTGTAGACCTGCACAAGTCAACACACCAAAGTAGTATTGCACTAAACAATGTAAATCAAAAGTAGCACTTTACGCACATATTCCCCGGAAACGGCGCCATTTTGATCGCGTGTCGAAGGCTAATCAAACACTATATTAAAATCTACTCCTTAGCTACTTTAGACTGTAGTACGAAAAGTAAGGTTGTCGAACCCACAAGGAATTCGTTGAGAATGTTATTTAATTATTACTTAATCAAAACACAGAAACTACTAGACTTTGATTACTGATTCAGAAAAATATTGCCAAAGCAACAAACTTTAATTGACTTAAAAGTGATTATGAGAAAACGGATCACTCTCAGGATCGGATTACACACGTTAATGATAAAACCAGATAGAAACCTGTTGAACTCCACATAGACATGGATTGCAAAACACCAATTATTGATAAATAGATAAAAGCCGGAATATTTGACTGTGTTGATTAACGATATAAAACCTAATAATTGACACCTTTTGAGTAACTAGCTACTTAACTACCAATTTTAGAACCTAAGACTTAATGAATTCAATGGTTCACAATTAGAAAACCGAGTAACTGATGAATATACCAAATCCCAAGAACCAAACCGTTTAACCAATAAAGGAAAAACAAAAGCAGGCAATTAATCGTACGACTGAATCACAAACTAATCCAACAAAGTTTAAACCCATAAAAACCATCAAACACGAGCAATCCTACACCTGGGAACAACCACGACTGAATTAGCTACGCATAAACATGATCGTACCTTCAAAACTTAATCCGAAGTTACAAAACATCAAATAATGAATTATAAAGCTTCTCAACACCCAAGATCGCCCAAAAGTCGTCCAAAAAGCTCCAAAGAATGAATAATGACGGCCCTAGGGTTTTAGGATTGTACATATAGTCAAAAACCCTCAAAATCCTGTTTTTCTCTCTAGGGAGCGTAAGCTACGCCGATGGGGGCGTAAGCTACGCTCTTTCCTCTGTGCTACGCTCCTGAAACGCTCACCGAAAAACTCTCTAGGGCGTAAGCTATGCCGGGGAGGGCGTAAGCTATGCTCCTAACCAAATTTTCATATCCGGCTCCTCGAGCTACCCCAAATCGATATATTATAGGCCCCGTGGTTCAATTTCTAGCTCAAGATATGCTTATGTCAAGTTTTGCACTGTAGAACTTCCTGATAAGCCACCATCTTTGCATAGTTTCGCATCCAATCCTTCTACTTCATCCCAAATGCTTCCCGAAACGCGTACTTAGCATCCAATCACCTATAATAGACACAAATTCAAATACCAACGTAAAACCAACTCGATATACAAAGTAACACCCATAAAACTATACGAACTAAACTCTTAAACACGTGATATTTGACCTTACATCATTAATGATTTGGATTGGTATAGAAAAAGGTTGTGACGGTGAGGTAAGACCTCAATACAAATTTAGGAAGTACGATAAATTCTTGAGGTCTTTGGGGGAGAAATTTTGTAGAAAAAGTTGAGATGAAGTCATTAATGATTTGATTGGACGGACAGATGACAATGATGTCATCCACATAGACAAGGATGAAGATGGGTGATGAGCCGTGTGGTTGGATACACATGGAAGGGTCCGAGTTGGTGTAACTATGTCAGATTTGGGCTACGGTCACACAAAAAAGTGTGATCATATGCCTTTCGCCACACGTATTGTTTTCAGCTCAAATGTGACCATAGCTTGAGTCATCGCAAGTATCATGCGACCACATTAAAGTTTAGTGGTCGTAGAACATAAAAAGTGTGGCTAAATGGTACCGGTATTTGTTGCTGGAATCAATCCTTCAGTCTATTAAATGTGGCTAAAGGGTACCAATGGTGACATGATGTCATATTAAGTGTTACCGTTACTATTATATAGTCACATAAAAGCTTGTTTTAGCCACATTTAATTAAAATAATTGTTGCAAAAAGTAATCACGCATTTTGTCCCCCCTAAGTGTGGCTATAAACTATTTATAAAGACACTAAAATTTTTGTAATTCTGAAAGTGGCTATGCCAAACCTCTGGTCACAACGTTTTATTTTTCACACGACATTTGTTATCTTTCAGTCACACAAAACAAAAAACAAAGTGTCATGGTGTGACTAATGTTTATGTAAAGCTACATTAAATTTTGTAATTCTAACGGTGGTTATTGTCATTAGTTTGGTCACACGTAATTTTATTGCATGTGACATTTGCTATCATTACGTCACATATATCTTGTTTGTCCATGACATTTCTCCCATTCGGTCACACAAAAATAGACAAAGGTTACCATGGTGTGGCTAATGGATAGCAATAGCCACATGTAATGTTATAATTTTGTGAGTGGCTATTGTATATCTTTGGTCACCCATATTGTTTTTGCCCAGTTGGTGACTTCAAGCGTGGCTATTGTCAAACTGTGGTCACACATATTCATTGTGGGTCTATATGTGCCCTATTACGCAATTTTATTTCATTTTTTGTAAAATAAAAACATCAGTAAATTAGTTAACATGAGAAAACCAAGCTAAAAACCAAAATGATATTAACATTCGTAATAAACCAAATTCAATTAATACATAACTATATAAACTAAGAATTATTAGGCCTCAACCTCCTCCTATTGGTTCTTGTCATTTTAAGGTCATCTAACGTTGTATAATGTTTCTTTTGCTTCTTAGCAGTCAGACTTTGCTTGGATGGTGCAGGTGGTAGCTGGAGCAACAAAACATGAAAACAAATATATAAACAAAAACCAAAGTTGAACTTACTGAATAAACTGGTTGGTCACTGCCCACATTATCAAAAAATGAATTCACAACCAAATATGAATACCCAAATAGGAAAATAAAGTGGAAATTGCTTCATCAGATATGGAAACTAAAGTGGAAAGCAAAGAAACAGACATTTAATTTAGGACATTTGATTAGGTTTTTGACCAAGCAACAAAACTATTTAGTACGTCTCCAACTGTTTGCATTTGACTTGGTATAAATGACTGTCCCTTGACAGCTTTATCAAAACTATTTAGTACGTCTCCAACGGCTGCAAGGTTTAATTTGACAGCCCGCTTGGCGTTTGTAAATTCGCGCGGCTCATGCGGGCTAACGAGTCTACATGGTTTTGGGTCAACATTCATTAGAACGGGCAATTATAATACAAGACAATAATGTATAAAAGTTTTATAAAATAGATTTCGACTTTATTTTCTTTGGATTTGGTTCCATTGTACAACCCCTCCTATTGCTTTTTTTGGCGCAGGTGTAGCGTGGATGATTGGCTCTGGTGTTCTCAGCCGGTTATGGCTGCTGCTCTCAGGTGGCGAATGTAGGTCCTTCTTTCGTATTATTCTTTTCTTATTTCTTTCGTTTAAGGTTAGGATTTTCCAGTTTCTCGATTAACGAATCAGGTAAAACCCTATCCCTACATTCTATTTTCCTTTTCCCTAAACTTCGGTTCATATGTATACTAGGGTTACGAATTTGAAGAAAAATATGTAGTTGTTTTGATTTGAATCAGTTATCTACAAGCCCTTGTGTTTATGCACAAGTGAGTTTTATGTTTCTTATTAGTTATTTTTTAATTTCAGTTTTGTGGTTTTTTTTACAGATTTGCTTATTCCATTTGGATAGTTTGAGGTAAATCGATTTCAGATCCTGCGATAATTGCTTATTATATTATGTTTTTGTTGATTTGTGACTTTAAAGATTGCTCATTGGTTTATTATTCTAAAGGAGCTTAAGGTAAATTACGAATCCTGATTTATTGTTCTTCAAACTTATGATTTAGGTGGGCTGGGTAGCCGGACAAACGATCCAGGCCATGTAAATCTGATAGTCGGATGCCATCAAAGAGTTTCAGGTGATAGCCAAGATGCTATCAAAGAGTTTCAGGTGATAGTTTATTTTCGTTTAATAATATGTGAGTTTATCTTGGTCATGAACATTTGTGATGTTCTGGTTTTCGTAGACGGAGGTAGATCTGTTGAGTAAAATTCAGCATCCTAAGATAATTACTTTGTTGGGATATTGTGTTCATGATGAAACCAGGCTGCTTGTACATGAATTGATGGAGAATGGTGTTGGGTATTTTGTCAGTGGTGATCAGTTAGATTAGTTATAAAAAACGGTTGATAAATAATTTTAGATTAATAATAATTATTTAGTAATTATTAATACGCAGCGGAACGAAACCGATTCAACACAAAATAAAAACCCGACAGGATCTGGGTTACAAACATACGAACACGGAATATAAAGTTAATCTACCGATAAGATTAAATATACCTTAGTGGTTAATGATTAACCGGTTGAGACACCGAGATACAACGAACCAATGCTAGATCACGAACCGAATGCGAGAGAACGGGACGCCGAGGCTGACCGAGAACTGGGCAGTCAGCGGCGGCTAGGGCTGGCTTGGTGGTTGCCGGAAATCGCCAAAAGGATGATTCCGTTTTGGTGTTTGGCAGCTGGCGAAGAACCAAAACAAAAAAAAACAAATGTTTTTGCCTTTCATTGTTTCGATCAAAAGGAAAAAAATATTTTTGCCCTTGCGGCTGATCTCTCTAGTATTTTTTAAAAAAAATTATATAATAATTATAAACCCTAATAATTGTTTCCGGGCCTAAAGTCCAATACGAGATAAAAAGCTTGTACCTATTTAATTGTTTTAATAAAAAGATTAAAACAATAAATAGTTATTATTTATAAACCAGTATAAATAATAAATCCCCTCTAACGAATATATATAAATATATGTCGTCTCGCTAACAGATCGTAATTACCAGTTAAGCGGGTTAAGTGGATTTAATGTTCGTTGCCCTAGGTGTAACTCTTACGGGTCACAACTCAGTTAGTAGCGTTAAATAATCGGGACCGGACATATAATGGACGTCCTTCGATTAAGTTCCTTAACGTAGACAGCCAGCGGTGTTCTAGCTACACATGGTTGCCCCTAACAAGGTATGACACTTTAAAGTCATTAACCAAAACATCTTGCTATTGCAAGACAATAGACTTATGGTAATAATCGTCATTTATCCTTTCTGTAAAAGACATCAATTGAATCAATGAGACATGGATTAGATTCATTCTCATATAGCGTTCAATCACTATTGTTCTCGTTCAAGATTCATAGTGGTCCAATCAAACACACAATCAGTTTGGGTAAGGCCTTACACTTCACCAGTTTGAATCACGAGGGCGCCACGATGTCTAACTGTTACATATCATGTAAGAGTACAGAATCTCTTATTGACTACATACAGCTCCCACTGAACTTCAGATCTGTTCCTAACCAATGCCTTTATGACTGGCAGTTACGCGACAGCGGTTGATAGTGATTCAAGAACAGTCCTTGGTAAACGAAAGTTCTAGTATGCGTCTCAAGTCAGAGGATACTAAATGATTATACCAATATCAAAAACATCTTATGATTAAAATCCATGAAGATGATTTGAAACGAGTTACATCCAACGTCATCCAAGATGAGGTCTGTGAAGTTGGAGTCAACCACTTGAGTCCAAGTTCAGAATAGTCTTAATTCAGAGTCGTTCCCACGATTCTGATCGACTACGGATAATTAAGAATACAAGATTCATGGATTAAACGTATTAAAATCAAACACAGTTATAAGATTCAAAGTTGCATTTAACTAATAAATTAAACTGAATTCAAAAAGTATAATTGTTTAATGTTTGTACATCCAAATACTAAATCAAAACATATCGCTAGCAAAACTAAGACCGATAGCATTTCTGTGCTGATCATGCTTCTCCTGAGTCATCGGCTTAGTGAACGGGTCTATTAGGTTTTGATCTGTGTCTACTTTGCTTATCATGATGTCACCACGTTCCATAATTTCCCGTATATAGTGGAACTTTATGAGAATGTGCTTGGCTTTGTGATGAGATCTGGGCTCTTTGGCTTAAGCAATAGTGTCTGTGTTATCACAAAATATCTCGATTGGTTTCCGAATACTTGGAACCACATCGAGATCGGTTATGAATTTCTTCATCCAAGCAGCTTCCTTTGCAGCATCTGATGCAGCTATATACTAAGATTTGGTGGTTGAATCCGCCACCACACTCTGCTTAGAGCTCTTCCAGGAGATAGCTCCTTCGTTTAGAGTGAATACGAATCCTGATTGTGAGCGAGAGTCATCTTGGTCAGTTTAGAAGATGGCGTCAGTGTAACATCTTACAGTGAGCTCTTTTTCCACTCCTCCAAATATTAAGAACATGTCTTTAGTCCTTCTCAAGTACTTCAGGATGTTCTTGACTGCAGTCCAATGGGCAATGCCAGGACTTTGCTGAAAAACGACTGGTCATGCTTAATGCTTAAAGCATACGAGACGTCAGGCCTGGTACATAACATAGCATACATGATAGAACCAATCGCCGAAGCATATGGATTTGATTCCATACGCTTGGTTTCAATGTCCGTTGAAAGAGATTGCGATTTGTTCAACACGGTGCCTTTAGTCATAGGAACACCTCCTTTCTTGGAGTTTTCCATATGAAAGCGTGCCATGACTTTGTCTATTTATGTGCCTTGACTAAGCCCTAGAAGCTGCTTAGATCTATCCTTGTAGATCTTGATTCCTAGAATGTAAGCTGCTTCTCCAAGATCTTTCATTGCAAAACAAGTTCCCAACCAGTGTTTAACATCGTTAAGCATAGGGATGTTGTTTCCAATGAAAAGTATATCATCCACATACAAGATGAGGAATGATATAGTGCTCCCACTAGCCTTTCTGTAAACACAAGGCTCATCTTCATTTTTGACAAAGCCAAACTCTTTAATCTTTTGGTCAAAACGAAGATTCCAGCTTCGAGATGCTTGTTTGAGTCCATAAATAGACTTATTCAGTTTACATACCCTATTAGGATATTTTGGATCAACAAAACCATCAGGTTGTACCATATAGACATCTTCAGAGAGATGCCCATTAAGGAAAGCAGTTTTGACATCCATTTGCCATATCTCTTAGTCATAGTACGCGGCTATGGCAAGCAATATCCTGATCGATTTGATCATAGCAACGGGCGAAAAGGTTTCATCATAGTCAATTCCTTGAGTCTGAGTAAAACCTTTCGCAACTAGCCGTGCTTTATAGGTGTGTATATTTCCATGCATGTCGGTTTTTCTCTTGAAAATCCATTTGCTCCTTACTGCCCGAGATTCGGGGAGTAGCTCAACCAAGTCCCAGACTTGATTATCACGCATAGATTGCATCTCAGTGTTCATAGCTTCTAGCCATTTTGCAGATTTTGGATCTGAAATAGCAGATTTGTAGTTAGTAGGTTCGTCATTAGACTCGGCTACTAATAGGACCTCGGTACCCTCAAGATGCCATCCTTTTTCATGCCTCCTCCTTTTCCTTAAAATTCATTTATTTACATTATTCTTTAAATTTTATCCAACAAAAAAATAGATTAAATTTGTGTATATTAATTTTGATTCCTAAAGAAAAAATTATGCAGCAAAAAAAGGTTAAATTTTTATTTTTTTTGTTAATTTTGGTTTTTTCCCTTTTAGGTTTTGTTCTATATGTTTTAAAAATTAAATATGTGGATATTAATTTTGGTTTCTAAACATTATTCTCTAAAATCGTATGCTACGTTATGAGCTTTGTATAATATATATACTTATTACATAGTGATTTAACTTTTATTCCTTTTTTTCCACCTTTTCGTTTTTTATATTAAGAATTTATGTGAAGACATTTTGAAGTTGTTTAGCATATTTTGTAAGCTGATCAGAATTCATGCGAGGAAAGTAAGTTGTTCAAAATTCCGTTTTGGGTCTTGTCTACAGCACAAAGTTGTTTACATATATGTAACTAACAAAAATTACATATGTAGCACGAGACGAATTGTCATCCATTATATAAAGATTTAGAATCTTATTTTATGTCTCGTTTTAGAAAAAGTCTCATTTTTTTAAAAAGTTCGCTTTGATTTCTTCTAAGCTTTGGGCAATCCAATATGTAAGATGATAGTTACATATGTAACAATACTAGTTACATATGAATATACTGGGTGTATATACACACGAAATCGACTCGTTTGTAAATATTGTTGTTGTGTTGGTACTTCTCCATATCTGGGTGTTTAGGGATGAGGCGGTTGAGTAGCGAATTGGAGAAGTTGTTGTATTTTTTCTTCTTCGTGAATACGTGATTTTGAATTTTAGTATAACATAAACTCAACCTAATTCAATATCTTATAATTACCTTTGCTTTTTTAATTGCAGATGGATAAAACTTTAATTGCAAAATGTTAACATATGTAAATAACAATGTTACATATTTAGATGCAAATGTTTTCTACTCATATGTAACAATATATGTAATATATATAACATTATATGTAACATATAGCTAGCTAGATATATAACATTTGTTAGTTACATAATTTAATATTGTAATGTTCAAGCAATAAACAGTTTCTGATTACATATATGTAGCACGACCTCAATTTAGGTTCAGAATTGATAACATATTCAGAATTGGTAACATATATTTCCAGCATCTAGTTACATATATATAACACGATCTAGTTTTAAAAAATCACAGTTGGTCACAACCATAAATGGGAATTTGGGAAAAAAATCTCATCTTAAAAGGCAAGAAGTAAACCTTGTTTTTATAGAATTGTAAAAGTCATTTTTTTATAAAAAGAAAATAAAGATGTGACATGTTCTCATGTTTAAAAAGAATATTCTTTAAAAAAATCTCGTTTAAAAAAAATCACTTTTTTAATAATTAAAGAACTAAAATTTTAAAAAATTATCGACCAAAAAGAATTCGTTTCAAAAATCTTGAATTAAAAAAAAAATCATGTTTTAAAAAACCTCGTTTAAATAACTGAAATAAAAAAAATCGTTTTAAAGAAATTCGAATGAAAACAATCTCATTTTGACAAAAATAAATTGAGTTTATTTTTTTTACCATAATTAATGTGATGTTATATATGGATGTTTTAATAGAGATGGAAGAAAAAAAAAGGGGGGGGGGGGGGATATTCGATTCAAATGAAAAAAAATTAGGTGATGTGATGGTAGTACACAATGTTTTAAATACCGGTTTAAACCGGCCGATAATACCAGTTGAACCGGGTTTCGATCACTAGCCCGGTATGTTTAATCCCGATAAATTAGAAAAACGGTTTGTAAGTTGTACCAACGGTATTACCGGTAATACCGGGTTGAACCATTATACCGGTTTTAGATTTGAACTTTAAAACAAACAAAAAAATGTTTGCTAGGAACAACCACACGACTTATTGAGTACACCTAAGCCTAGTTAGAAAATAAAATTAATGGATCAATTCCTTTTCAAAAAGTTAGGGGCCGAGTAAAAAACCATTATCCTTCCATCGATTGATCAGTTAAAAACTTTTAATTGCTTAATTCCTTTGGGAAAATTGAGTACTTTTGAAATATTTTTTATTATGAAATCATGTACTTTTGGATATACTTTTGTACGTAAAATAAGCTGTAATATTCTAAATTAAAGTAATTGAATACATATATGTTAATTATATAACTTCGATTTTGTATGTGTAAGTAGTATTGTAACATGATTACGTATACGTAAACAAATTTATGACCTATACTTGTATCCTTAGTACTTATATTAGTAATATGACTTATATGCAGGTATGTTTTTGTGTGACATTCGACATTTTCAGGTTAACTCCGTTAACGCAAATATCGTTATCTCAAACACTTATTTATACCAACTCAGTTATCTTAGTTAGTCATGCATACATTACGTTTAATTAGGGTTAATTAAATGTGTCGGTTATTGCACAAACACTCACGTAACAGTAATTCGGAGAATTACCGAGTCGCACGAGTCTGTCCCCGAACGTTGGTGATAATTAAAAATAACATTTCGAGCAATAAATAATTTATAATTGATATAAATTATGTGTTTTTACGTGTTATGTGATTTTATGCGTAAATTGTAGACTTTCGTGAAATCGCGTACGTTTACGCGTATCGTTGTGACTTATACTGCTTTAGTAATTTTTATAAAGAGATTTTATAAAAATATTTATTAGAAAACTATTTTATTTAGTTAGATTAATTAATTAAATTTTAAACCCATTTAAATTAGTCCAAAAGGCCTCCTAAATTAGTTTTAATCCATAATAGGGCCCATGGAGTGGGTATTTAAGGGAATTATAAACCCTAATCTCCCATTTACTCACAAATTTCGAAAATCCCAACCCCCAAACCCCTTGGAGCCGTCGCAACCATCTCAACACCAAACCACCATCAAAATATTTTCCGTTTTGCAATTGTTCGAGTATTCAAGCAATCTAAGTATGGATCTTCGTTTCTATTGGATCAAGTAAGGATTTTTCTTATGTATATTTATATAATTTTCGAAAATATGGTTTTGATAAACCCTAGTTTTCATCCAAACAAGAATCCATTCAATAAAGATGCAAACTTTGATAATTAATTGTTTATTATGATCATACATGATGTTTGCATAGATTTGTTGTTGATGAAAACCCTAACCCGTTTGTGTAAGTATCACATCTAGATAGTAACAGATCCAATTGGCTTGTTTCTTGAGTCTAGAGTTAATTTCAAGGAGTCCACTTTCAAACCCAACCGATCTCATATTTTTCTAAAAAGTTTTGATCAACCAAAAGTGGAAAATAAAACTGAAGGTCGAATCTGTTTTCGGATGGCAGATTTTCAGTCTGATTCCCGAGGGCATAACTCACCCAATTTTAAAGCTTTTGACTTCATTCTTTCTTCTAGTGAATATTTTATGTGTCTGCGAGATTTTCCAATTGGTCTTGCATGCGTAGCCAGAATAGTCGATTTTTAGCAATTTTTGACATTTGATAACTCTGAACAGTAAGATTATGTTACCTTTGATCCCAAATATTTTATTTGAAAACTTTAGAGTTACTTTAAAATTTAGGGAAAAATATATAAACACCAAGAGATGTTAAAGTTGCTGTGCAAATATTTTCAGATTTTATTTCATTCGTTTGGTTGGCAAATAGAATTCATAATCACAACCTTAAATCTGACCGTAAAAACTTAGATTCCAATAACTTGACAAATCATCAATTTTTGCAACATGTTCATCTAGAGTTGACTTGTAACTCACACGAAAGCCTTAAAACATCTTAAATAACACTAATTGGTTGTTAATTAGTGGTTATGACACTTAAAGCTTTTATCTTGACTCTAAAACATTAAGTAAGATACCACCGCTCACCAAAACGCTTTGTTATTCTAGTTGAACTAGTTCTTGTACATGATATAAATATATATATATATATATATATATATACATATATATGGTGGCTATTGCTTAGGGTGACATATTCAACCTACATGTGAACATAAACAAATACTAATTTGATAATTGAATCACCAACGGGTCGTCGGGTCAACATGGTCAACAAAAGTCAAACTTGGACAAACTAGTCAAACATGTTAATCTTTTCAAAACTTATAAACAATTTGGATTGTTTGGATACTAAGGGTTTATATGAGCCAGCACGAACATACACTTATAGACTTATACATGTTAGGTAGCCTTTAGCGGGCCACCGGTACAACACTTGCAGTCTTGCATGCACTTTAAGGTGAGTTTCACGGCCCCTTTTCTTACGTTTTAAACATGGGGGAGAAAACATGGGTACGAACATTTAGATTATTCATTTCTTTTATATCACTTGTGTACTAAGCGCAAACATATCGTGAAAGTCCTTACTTATCGAACCGTTAGTATATGGGTTAGCGAGGTAATCTTGAGTAGTACTACTGGGCATTGACAAGCCCCACCCGCGTTAGTCGCGCTAACACGACGGGAAGTCGAACGGGTGTAACATTGACCTAAACATTTACCATTGATTACGATAGTCATGGTAGGAGGCAATTCAAACATACAAACAGTCAGCTTCGGTGTCGAAACGCTTTAGTAACATGTACTAGGTTAGCTACCTATGATATAATTGTAAATGGTATTATCTAGTAAACTTTACAAACATTGAAACCTGTGAACTCACCAACCTAGTGTTGACACGTTTTAGCATGTTTTCTCAGGTCAATAAGGTACAAGCACCGATTAAGGCATGCATGCATACGAAGTCTATCATTTTGCAAACTCAAGAACTGTTTATTTTATTTATTGTCGCATTGTTTATTTTTGGCGCAACTGTTTTGGCGCATGCTTTTCATTTAACTTTTCGCTTCCGCAGTCTTACATTTAAAACAGTATTTTCATTACTAGTGTTGCATCGTGACTATGGGTAATACTAGTGGTTTTTCTTAAACTCATATAGAGTCGTTCGAAGTAACTAATGACTGAGATCCTGTTATGTCACGCTCCTAACGGTAAAACCCCGTTAGTGGATTTTGGGGGTGTGACAGATTGGTATCAGAGCCATTGGTTATAGAGAACTAGGATTGCATACTAGACTATAACCGCACACATGCATTAGTTACATGGCACATACACTCATACCTGATACACATAGCACCCATATATACATTGCAGTGCTGGCATGTTAACACCAACCATATTACCCTCTGCTGATGAGGAACACATCATTTGCATTGCATCATCATTCCCAGTGGCGACACTCGGGGAATCACCAGAACAACATCCACTCCCGTCCGAGGGCAGCGAGACGGAGCCTTCGGAGGAGTCACTTACACCACCATCACCTGCCAGGTTTGGTGGGCTTTCTCAGGTTCATGTTATGGACGACACTCAGCTAGCACATATCTCTTTGGAAGTTGGGATCGTCGGAGGCGAGTCCCTACTGTACCCACTAGCAACAATACGCCGAGTGAAGGCAGACCGTTGCACGCATTATTTCAAGATCCTTTGTCACGTAGATGTCATCACTTTCCCGAGCCATGGGCTCGCGTCTTTGGTCGATATTCTGTTGAAGATAGATTGACCACAAAGTTGAGAACGCATTGCTCATTGCATACTCAGACCCTACCCTGACTCAGATGGAAGGACGACTACCTTGCTGCTTCCTGTAACTTGTATTCATGAATTAATTTCATTTCTTGAAGTCGCATTTCATGTACATGTTTGTTTCATGCTCTCATCTACAATCCGCTGGATTGGACTCTTGTATTGTGTTTCAACTCGAGTGAATACTCGGATCAAACAATTCCTGCTTACTCGTCCTGATAGGAGTCCTAGCTGATCAACTTATGGTTGATGATTAAGCTTCTCAATGACTTATCATATCTGACAACACTTTGTACTCAGCAATACAAACTATAGGACATTATGACGCAGGACAGGGGAAAACTAGGATGAGCATGCAAAGCAAATTATCATTACGGGTGCACACGTAATAGTAATTTGAGGTGCATGTAAGTCGTGGTGAAACCTAGTGTGTGGATAAATGGTCCTAATCAGTGATCTAAAAACTTAAACTTCCATTGTCAGTAGAAGTTCTCGTAACCCACTCAACGACTAGTTGGTATCATTAAACCTATTCAACAGTTGATAGGCGCGACTATCAGGTTGAAAATGTTTATCTCACTCATGGAAGAGTCCTAGTGAAATTAAGACTCTCATCTAAACGTGATCACATAAACCATCTTGATTGGGACTCTAATGGAAACTCATGACAAACCTATCAACTCCAACTATGTAAGCGAAATTCTTCCCAAGCTAGCACGTGTTATTTCATCTGACCCTATTTCTTTATCTTGTGGCTAATCCTCAGTCTAGTTTGACTTATACCCAGGATATCCAACTCTGTCAACATACTTCTTCTTTTTCAAAATGATCCAGTGTTCTAATGACATTAGAAAACGGGGATTTAGTCTAACCAACCATCGGTTGAACGCGGCTACTTAAACAGACACCCTATCTCTTATGTTACTGAAACTTGTATCTCATTAAATTTCTTCTCCTACATGTGAACCTTTTCCCTTAGCCTTTGGATTGACCGACGCTTACCTTATAAGCACGGGTCTCACTAGAAATCTCAGCATGACTTCACAATTTTCAAGTTGGTGCAGTCGTACTCCAACTCTATTAGAAACCAAGTACACCATAGAGATAGCAGACGGTCAGATAATTGAAGCGACCCACATTCTTAGAGATGTAAACTAGGATTGGTTAGTCATAAGCTTGACATTGACCTCCTTCCAGTTACACTTGGCAGCTTTGGCATAATCATTGGTATAGATTGGTTATCTAAGAACCAAGCCGAAATCATCTGTCGTGACGAAATCGTTCGCCTTCCTCTCCCGAGTGGAGAAACCCTATCCGTTCAAGGCGAAAGAAGTGGTGCAGTCGTGGGCATCATATCTTTCATGAAGGCGCAGAAGTGTCTGCGTAAGGGTCATACCGCAATACTAGCCCTTGTCACTGACAAGTCTTCCGAGGAGAAAAAGTTAGAAGATATCCCTATCGTTCGCGAATTCCCAGAAGTATTTCCTGAAGACCTACCTGGTCTTCCACCTCAACGTCAGGTCGAATTTCATATTGACCTAACACCCGGAGCAGCACCTATTGCCCGAGCACCATATAGACTTGCACCAAGTGAATTGCAGGAGCTGTCCACACAACTGCAAGAGTTGTTGGATAAAGGTTTCATCCGACCTAGCTCATCACCATGGGGAGCCCCAGTCCTTTTTGTCAAAAAGAAAGATGGGACTTTCCGCATGTGCATTGATTATAGAGAGTTAAACAAAGTAACAGTCAAGAACCGCTACCCACTACCCCGCATTGACGATCTATTCGACCAACTTCAAGGGTCAAGCTTCTACTCAAAAATCGACTTAAGATCTGGATATCATCAGTTGAGAGTTCTAGATGAAGATATATCCAAGACTGCATTCAGAACCCGGTACGGCCATTTCGAGTTTTTGGTCATGCCATTTGGATTAACCAACGCACCCGCGGTGTTCATGGACCTCATGAACCGTGTGTGTAAACCTTACCTTGACCAGTTCGTCATTGTTTTCATTGACGATATCCTCATATACTGTAAGAGTCAGGAAGAGCATGAGGAGCATCTGCGTTTGATCCTTGAGCTACTAAAACAGGAGCAGCTATACGCTAAGTTTTCCAAATGCGATTTTTGGATTCGCGAGGTTCAATTTCTAGGACATGTGATCAACGAGAAAGGAATATATGTCGATTCAGCCAAAATAGAAGCCATCAAAAATTGGGCAGCACCAACAACTCCGACCGAAGTTCCGCAATTCCTAGGATTGGCCGGATACTACCGTCGTTTTATCGAGGGATTCTCAAAGATTTCCCAACCCCTCACCGCTCTAACCCAAAAAGATAAACCCTATAATTGGAGCGAGACTCAGGAATCAGCATTCCAGCTACTGAAGCAGAAACTATGTAGCGCACCCATCCTATCTCTGCCAGAGGGAACGGATGACTTCGTGGTGTATTGCGATGCATCTATCCAAGGTCTCGGTTGCGTGCTGATACAACGCAACAAAGTTATTGCATACGCTTCTCGACAGTTAAAAGTCCACGAAAAGAACTACACGACTCACGATTTGGAATTAGGAGCCGTGGTGTTTGCACTCAAGATATGGAGACATTACTTGTACGGTACCAAGTGCACCATCTACACCGATCACAAGAGTCTTCAGCATATCTTTGAGCAGAAAGAGTTGAACATGCGTCAACGTCGTTGGATCGAGTTATTAAACGACTATGATTGTGCAATCAAGTACCAGTCGGGCAAGGCTAATGTGGTGGCCGATGCCCTAAGCAGAAAAGAAACCAAACCCCGACGAGTTAGAGCGTTACAACTCACTATTGATACAGGACTACCCGAACAAATCCGTAATGCCCAACTCGAAGCCTTAAAAGAGGAGAACTTATCATTGGAATCCACTCGTGGTATGGAGAAACAACTTGAGGTTAAAACAGATGGTATTCGTTACTTCGCGGAACGAATATGGATACCAGTATATGGAAATCTAAGAGATCTAGTCAAGGATGAAGCTCACAAATCCCGATACTCTATCCATCCGGGATCCGACAAAATGTATCACGATCTCAAGGTTTTGTATTGGTGGCCGAACATGAAAGCTGACATAGCCACCTATGTGAGCAAGTGTTTGAATTGTTCAAAGGTCAAGGTGGAGTACCAAAAGCCATCCGGATTACTTCAACAACCGGAAATCCCGATGTGGAAATGGGAGCAGATTTCCATGGATTTCATAACCAAATTACCCCGAACCCCTACTGGATGTGACACAATCTGGGTGATAGTGGATCGCCTAACAAAATCCGCTCATTTCCTTGCTATCAAAGAGACCGATAAAATGGAAAAGTTAACTCGTCTCTACCTTAAAGAAGTAGTATCTCGACATGGAGTGCCAATCTCCATTATTTCCGATAGAGACGCCCGATTCACCTCACATTTCTGGCAATCGTTACAGAAAGCTCTAGGCACGGGCCTGGACATGAGTACAGCGTATCATCCTCAAACAGATGGCCAGAGTGAGCGTACCATTCAAACCCTAGAAGACATGTTAAGGGCTTGTGTGATTTATTTCAGTAACAGTTGGGAGACTCACTTGCCTTTAGTGGAATTCTCTTACAATAACAGCTATCATACTAGCATCAAAGCCGCACCGTTCGAGGCTTTGTACGGACGAAAGTGTAGATCACCACTTTGTTGGGCTGAAGTTGGAGATAGTCAACTTACTGGTCTTGAACTCGTGCACGAAACTTCGGAGAAAATCGTGCAAATCCGAAACCGTATGGCGGCAACACGTGACCGTCAAAAGAGTTATGCAGACAAGCGTAGAAAACCGCTAGAATTCCAAGTGGGCGACAAAGTCTTATTAAAGGTTTCACCTTGGAAAGGTGTGATTCGTTTTGGGAAACGAGGAAAGTTAAACCCGCATTACATTGGACCATTCGAGATAGAGAAAAGGATTGGCCCAGTAGCATATCAACTTAATCTACCAGATACACTTAATGGTGTTCATAATGTCTTTCATGTCTCAAACCTAAAGAAGTGCTTATCAGACGAGACACTTGTAGTTCCACTCGAGGAGCTGGAAATTGGCGAACAACTACGTTTTATTGAGGAACCAGTTGAGATCATGGACCGAGAGGTCAAAACTCTCAAATGCAGTAAGATACCTATTGTCAGAGTTCACTGGAACTCGAAGCGTGGACCGGAGTTCACGTGGGAAATGGAAGGATCAAATGATGAAAAGGTATCCTCACCTTTTCAAGCAGTCAATAGCAAACACGAAAGGTACTAACTAAATTTCGAGACGAAATTTATTTCAACAAGGGGATGATGTGACAAACCTAAACTTTTTTGTTTCTGACGTTACCAACTTCATTTAATTTTCGGGACGAAAATTCTTTCAACAAGGGGATGATGTGACATTCGACATTTTCAGGTTAACTCCGTTAACGCAAACATCGTTATCTCAAACACTTATTTATACCAAATCAGTTATCTTAGTTAGTCATGCATACATTACGTTTAATTAGGGTTAATTAAATGTGTCGGTTATTGCACAAACACTCACGTAACAGTAATTCGGAGAATTACCGAGTCGCACGAGTCTGTCCCCGAACGTTGGTGATAATTAAAAATAACATTTCGAGCAATAAATAATTTATAATTGATATAAATTATGTGTTTTTACGTGTTATGTGATTTTATGCGTAAATTGTAGACTTTCGTGAAATCGCGTACGTTTACGCGTATCGTTGTGACTTATACTGCTTTAGTAATTTTTATAAAGAGATTTTATAAAAATATTTATTAGAAAACTATTTTATTTAGTTAGATTAATTAAATAAATTTTAAACCCATTTAAATTAGTCCAAAAGGCCTCCTAAATTAGTTTTAATCCATAATGGGGCCCATGGAGTGGGTATTTAAGGGAATTATAAACCCTAATCTCCCATTTACTCACAAATTTCGAAAATCCCAACCCCCAAACCCCTTGGAGCCGTCGCAACCATCTCAACACCAAACCACTATCAAAATATTTTCCGTTTTGCAATTGTTCGACTATTCAAGCAATCTAAGTATGGATCTTCGTTTCTATTGGATCAAGTAAGGATTTTTCTTATGTATATTTATATAATTTTCGAAAATATGGTTTTGATAAACCCTAGTTTTCATCCAAACAAGAATCCATTCAATAAAGATGCAAACTTTGATAATTAATTGTTTATTATGATCATACATGATGTTTGCATAGATTTGTTGTTGATGAAAACCCTAACCCGTTTGTGTAAGTATCACATCTAGATAGTAACAGATCCAATTGGCTTGTTTCTTGAGTCTAGAGTTAATTTCAAGGAGTCCACTTTCAAACCCAACCGATCTCATATTTTTCTAAAAAGTTTTGATCAACCAAAAGTGGAAAATAAAACTGAAGGTCGAATCTGTTTTCGGATGGCAGATTTTCAGTCTGATTCCCGAGGGCATAACTCACCCAATTTTAAAGCTTTTGACTTCATTCTTTCTTCTAGTGAATATTTTATGTGTCTGCGAGATTTTCCAATTGGTCTTGCATGCGTAGCCAGAATAGTCGATTTTTAGCAATTTTTGACATTTGATAACTCTGAACAGTAAGATTATGTTACCTTTGATCCCAAATATTTTATTTGAAAACTTTAGAGTTACTTTAAAATTTAGGGAAAAATATATAAACACCAAGAGATGTTAAAGTTGCTGTGCAAATATTTTCAGATTTTATTTCATTCGTTTGGTTGGCAAATAGAATTCATAATCACAACCTTAAATCTGACCGTAAAAACTTAGATTCCAATAACTTGACAAATCATCAATTTTTGCAACATGTTCATCTAGAGTTGACTTGTAACTCACACGAAAGCCTTAAAACATCTTAAATAACACTAATTGGTTGTTAATTAGTGGTTATGACACTTAAAGCTTTTATCTTGACTCTAAAACATTAAGTAAGATACCACCGCTCACCAAAACGCTTTGTTATTCTAGTTGAACTAGTTCTTGTACATGATATAAATATATATATATATATATATATATACATATATATGGTGGCTATTGCTTAGGGTGACATATTCAACCTACATGTGAACATAAACAAATACTAATTTGATAATTGAATCACCAACGGGTCGTCGGGTCAACATGGTCAACAAAAGTCAAACTTGGACAAACTAGTCAAACATGTTAATCTTTTCAAAACTTATAAACAATTTGGATTGTTTGGATACTAAGGGTTTATATGAGCCAGCACGAACATACACTTATAGACTTATACATGTTAGGTAGCCTTTAGCGGGCCACCGGTACAACACTTGCAGTCTTGCATGCACTTTAAGGTGAGTTTCACGGCCCCTTTTCTTACGTTTTAAACATGGGGGAGAAAACATGGGTACGAACATTTAGATTATTCATTTCTTTTATATCACTTGTGTACTAAGCGCAAACATATCGTGAAAGTCCTTACTTATCGAACCATTAGTATATGGGTTAGCGAGGTAATCTTGAGTAGTACTACTGGGCATTGACAAGCCCCACCCGCGTTAGTCGCGCTAACACGACGGGAAGTCGAACGGGTGTAACATTGACCTAAACATTTACCATTGATTACGATAGTCATGGTAGGAGGCAATTCAAACATACAAACAGTCAGCTTCGGTGTCGAAACGCTTTAGTAACATGTACTAGGTTAGCTACCTATGATATAATTGTAAATGGTATTATCTAGTAAACTTTACAAACATTGAAACCTGTGAACTCACCAACCTAGTGTTGACACGTTTTAGCATGTTTTCTCAGGTCAATAAGGTACAAGCACCGGTTAAGGCATGCATGCATACGAAGTCTATCATTTTGCAAACTCAAGAACTGTTTATTTTATTTATTGTCGCATTGTTTATTTTTGGCGCAACTGTTTTGGCGCATGCTTTTCATTTAACTTTTCGCTTCCGCAGTCTTACATTTAAAACAGTATTTTCATTACTAGTGTTGCATCGTGACTATGAGTAATACTAGTGGTTTTTCTTAAACTCATATAGAGTCGTTCGAAGTAACTAATGACTGAGATCCTGTTATGTCACGCTCCTAACGGTAAAACCCCGTTAGTGGATTTTGGGGGTGTGACATTTTGGTTCAAAATTGAATAAGATCTTAAGTGTTTTGCTGAAATGGAAATATGATAAAAAGTTTCGTAGAAAAGAAAAAGGATTTGGAAGGATTCACAATAAAAATTAAATATAATTTGATTGGACAAAATTAAGGGATTTGTATGGATTAAAAAAAACGGAGGAAAGTAAAAACGTAAATTGATTTGAAAAAATTAAGGGATTCGGATGGATTTAGAATAATATAAATTAATAAATATTTACTAAAATACCCTTTTATATAAAAATGAAATAAAAAAAATCTAAAATTTCTGATTGGCTAATATTGGTTTTCTTGGTTTTCATATAATTTTGTGGTTTTCTCTTGATACTCTCCCTATATATATATATATAGGGTAAAGGTCATAAAAAAAGTAACATTTAGGCAGAGAACTCCTCATTAAAGGGAAAAAAAAATCATAACTCAAAACATTTTGAGAGAGAACTAGAAAACTAACATTTAGGGAGAGAACTAAAGAACTAGAAAATATTTGCCTTTAATGGGGAGTTCTCTAGTTCTCTCCCAAAATAGTTTTGTTATGAACTTACCCTATATATGTATATATATGTATATATATATATATATATGTATATGTATATATATGTATATCTATATATATGACTAAATTTCAATTTTTGTCCTTTATGTTTTGTTAAAATTATAGATTGGGTCCTTTAAAATTTTGACTTTCACTTATTGTCCTTTATTTGCAAAACTACTTACGAATTTTGTCCTTTTCACTAACAGCAGTTAAGTTTTTCAAGTTAAATCGCCACGCACATGAGGGCATTTTAGTCTTTTTAACTCTAAAGGGTAATTCTTCTAATTTATCTAATTTTTTTATATTTAATAAATTATTTTACTTATTAAATAACTGTTACAGACACACATATACATACATGCTACAAACACATATATATACAAAATCACGCCACCACCACCGTACACCGTCATCGCCATCGCCATCGCCGTCCACCACCGCCGCCAGCCACCACCATCACCGGCCAACAGCACCACCACCGTCGTCCACCACTCCCTCCCTTTTCTCTTCGCCACCCACCACCACCACCACCACCACCAAAGCCCCTACAACCACCACCAAAAATCACTGTGTGCGAGGATATGGAATCAGATCGGACATAGCACTTTTTACCCTTTGCATCGTGTTCTCCAGCAACACCACCGCCATATCCTCCTCAACGCTCGTCGCTACCTCCACTATCTGTGAACCATCCATCCAATCTGAATTCCTGTAACTCTTCCACCAAACCCTAGGTTGGGAAATTGACGACATATCGTGATACTATGAAGGGGCTTCCACAAAATTTGCTATCGGATTTCAAGGTAATGTAAAATTAGGGATTTTATTAAAACTAGGGCATGCACCTTGACTCAAATATTTGTATAAAACATTAGAACTAATGCAATGAGACTTCACATCAAGGATGATTGAATGGGTTTTGCAATGGTACCCCGATTAAACCCCCTGAAAGTAGGGGGTTAGACATCGCCGGCCAAGAAAACGGTTGGTTGTGATGATGCGATGGGAGGGAAAGGGGGGTTGCAGATCGCCTGTAGTTCAAATGCACTACCAGATCGTCAGAAGAAGAAAAAAATGGGTGAACCTGTGGTGGTAGTTGTGATAGGGAGGCGATCGACGAATGTGATGAGTGGTGGTCGACAGGAAAGATGACCGGAGGGTGCGTGCTGCTAAACTTGAATCTAATGAAAAAGTGGGGTGGTTAAAATAATCCTGGTATCATCATTGTTTTAGTTATATATATTATCTGTTACAATTTTTTAATAAATAGACTAATTTATTAAATATAAAAAATCTAATTAAATTACAAGAATTGTTCTTTAGGGGTAAAAAGACTAAAATGCTCTCATTTGCAATACATATGAGGTGACTTAACTGAAAAACTTAACTGCTGTTAGTGGAAAGGACAAAATTCGTAAGTACTTTTACAAATAAAGAACAATAAGTGAAAGTCAAAACTTTAAATGACCCAATCCATAATTTTGACGAACATAAAGGACACAAATTGTAATTTAGTCTATATATATATAGTGTGAAGTTCATAAGAAACTAACATTTAGGGAGAGAACTAGATAACTCGTAAAAAAATAATAAAAAAATCATAACTTAAAATATAAATCAAAAACTAAAAAAATGGTTTGGATACCTTGTTTCCCACGTCGTCCTCGTTCAAAAAAGAAAAAAAAAGTCAGTTTAGCTTTACACTTTAGCTTTTAGGTTAGGTTTTTGGAGGGGAGTGGGTGGGGGGTTTAGGTTTTTTTGGGTGGGTGGGTGAGGGGTTTAGGTTTTTTTGGGGGGGTGGGTGGGGGGTTTAGATTTTTGGGGGTGGGTGGGGTGGGGTTAGGGGTTTAGGTTTTTGGGGTGGTACTACACATATACAGTATTACGTTTAAGGTTAGGTGTTTTAGGGTAAGGGGTGGAAATGGTGGGTTTAGGTTTTTGGGTGGGGGTGGGTGAGCTGGGTCGGTTTAGGTTTTTGGGTGGGGGTGGGTGGGTTTAGGTTTTTGGGCGGGGGTAGGTGGGGGGTTTAGGTTTTTGGGTGGGGGAGTGTGAGGGGTTTAGGTTTTTGGTGGTGTGTGTGGGGGGTTTAGGTTTTTGGTGTGGGTGTGGGGGGTTTAGGTTTTTGGGTGGGGGGGGTTTAGGTTTTTGAGGGTGTGTTAGGTTTTTGGGGTAATACTACACATATGCAATATTGAAAATAATAAGGAAAAAAAACGACGAGTTAATTCTGATTTTTTATAACGTTATTTATACTCAAATGAATTATAAAGAAATTCTTGATTTAGGGGGTGTTTGGGATTACTTATCAAAACTACTTATCAACTTATTACCTTTTTGAAAAAGGTAATAAGTTATAAGTTTGTTTGCTAATCTTTAAATGAGATTTTAGAATGACTTTTGGAAAAGGAGAAAAAATGTATATTTTGAGAAGTAAGAATTTATAACTTTTTGATTCAACTTCTGACTTTTGAGGTATATCCTCATCTCCAGTCAGTCTATCGACCCCCACAAGTCCATCGATCCCCACAAGTCCTTCACAACCCTATCGGTCGCCGCTCCTCATCTCCAGTCGCCTCCCTCTGCTGCTCCGACGACCGCCGCCAATTCTGCATCTCCGACCTCCGCCGCCGTCGCTTCTGCATCTCCGACCTCCGCCGCCGCCTCCTCATCTTAGTCGCGTCCTCTATTGCTCTGGTATCTCGATTTCTCTTTGATTTCTGAAAATAAAAGTTCATATATTATGTGATTTGTTTGATTTTTTGTTTCAATTGTGAATTTGTGGGCTATTGGTTCTTGTTAGAAGATGGATTTGGTTCTTATTTCATGGATTCCTTGATATTTTGTGGCCATAGAATGTGATTGTGTGTGTGTTTCTATACTTGAGATAAATTTTTTGTTGTTGATGATCCAAATCTACCTTATAATTTAGAAGTTCCTTTTGGTTTTTTTTTACCATAAAATGCTTTGGTTTTCTGTTATCAAAATTTTTTTGACCATGAAATGTGCAGGAAATCCTTTTGGTTTTTTTTTACCAAGAAATGTGCAGGCAATCCAAATTTTTTTGGCAAGCTTAAAATGGTTTGGTTTTTTGTACAGGCAATCCAAATTTTTTGAGAAATATAGTTTTGTGACCATAATCTGTTGCTTTGGTTTTCTGTTACAAAAGTTTGTGAATTTGTTTAGATTGACTATAATAGTTTATGAATTTGTTTAGGACTATATTAACTTGTTGCCATGTAACAAATAATGGATCCAAACCACCAAAATGTTGTTGATTGTGAAACATCAAGTAAAAAGATTAAAACAAAATTCTTGTGGGATAATGCTACATTCAAGGAGTTTATCAATGCTTGCTTGGTTGAAAATGATAAAGGTAATAAAATCGGTGGTCACTTTAATAAGGTTGGGTGGACGAATTTAGAAACAACATTGAAAGAAAAAACAGGGAAGGTCGTTGAACAAAAACAAATGGGACAACATGAAAAAAGAATGGAAGCTTTATGACCGCTTAATTAGGCTTGAAACTGGGCTCGGTGGGACGAGGAGCTTAATCGATGCATCGCTAGAGTGGTGGGAAGAGAAAATAAAGGTAAGTTCTTTTTTTATCATTTGAACTTATAATTGCATCTCTAATTAATACGTTGATCTTGTAGATAGATAAAGACTTTGCCAAATTTAGGGGCGCAAATTTGGACATATTCGAGACGCATTATGCTCCTTTGTTTCGGGATTCTGTTGTCGTTGGAGATCAAACTATGAATCCGTTACAATTTCAAAAGGATAGCAATTCGTGCGATGTTCGACGTGAGGAAAATATAGAGGGCAAAGGTGACAGTGATGAAATAATTTTAGGTGATGATGAGCCTTTGTTTCCTAATAACGTTGAAAGTAGTTCCAGTAAAAGGAAGAAGTCTAAGGATGTTTCCAACAACCGTTCAACCAAGAGTAAAAATTCATCTTTTAAGGAAAAGCTAGATGTGGTATTGGATGCGTTATCAACAAGAAGCACACAAACTTTTCCACCAAATAATCCCTCCCCAACAATAGCAGACTGCATGAACATTGTCACCACTTTTCCCGGTTTCGATGAAGGTTCCAAATATTATTCACAAGCATTGCGTGTCTTTATCAAAAAGCAATACCGTGAAGCCTTTATGTATCCAACGACTGATGAAGCAAAGATGGAGTTCCTTAAGTTACTTATGGGAGAAGCATGATTCGTCATTTGACATTATGTGTCATTGTTTGACATTTTATCTTTATGCTATCGTTTGACATTAAATTATCGTTTGACTTTAAATTATCGTTTAACCTTTTATCTTTATGTTATCGTTTGACATTGTGTGTCATTGTTTGACATTTTATATTTAAGTTATTGTTTGACATTATGTGTTTTTATTTTACATTTATATTTGTGTTATCGTTTGACATTATGTTTTTTTATTTTACATTTAATTATACAAGATGGATAGTGACGAGTCTTCTGATTCATATGATGAAGAATATTGGGTGGATGAAGATATAGAGTTCAAAAGGTTATGTGTAGTAGTTGTGAAAGGCATAATAATAGCTCGTAACTTGCGCAACGCTCGAATGCCATGTCACACATCGGATCGAACCGGGCACATATTTATTAATGAAATACTAAATGGTCATCCGAGACGGTGTTATGATATTTTTAGACTGGATGTACCAGTTTTTAGACAGTTATGTGTAGAACTTGTTACTAAATATGGATTGAAACAAACGCGAAATATGTGTATTGAGGAGTCGCTCGGAATCTTCTTAATGACTTTGGCTCATGGATGTACGAATAGATTAGTGAAAGAATCTTTTAATCATTCTGGGGAAACCATTCATAGGCATTTCTATAGAGTTTTGGCAGCCGTGCTTAAGATGAGTGCTGACATCATCAAACCAGCAGCAAACTATAATGATGATGTACCTGCATATATATTTAACAATGCTCGGTATTATCCAATGTTCAAGGTATTAACTAATGTTCAATGCATACCAGATACGTTAATAATTGATTTAATTATTATATCTTTTTGTGTTGTAGGACTGCATTGGCGCTATAGATGGGACACACGTGAGGGCATCAGTTCCATTGAACGAACAAGCGAAGTACATTGGTCGAAAGGGATATGCTACACAAAATATAATGGCGGTTTGTGATTTTAACATGTGTTTTACATTTGTATGGGCCGGATGGGAGGGGACTGCACATGACACTAGAATTTTCAATGAAGCGTTACGGAGACCGGAGCTTCATTTTCCACATCCAACGGGTGGTTAGTATAAGTTTAGTAACGCAATTTTTATGCTTATAATACTTGTTTGAAACGAATAACAATTGTTTCTTTTATTTGTAGATAAATATTATGTTGTTGATGCCGGTTACCCAAATACTAAAGGATATCTTGCTCCATTCAAAGGTACAAAAATTCGTTATCATCTACCGGATTTTCGACGTTGACAAACTAGTGCTATTCGTGCTCCTCGCGGAGCAAAAGAGACATTTAACTATCACCACTCATCGTTGCGACATATTATTGAACGAACTTTTGGAGTGTGGAAAGCTAGGTGGTCGTTATTGAGAGATATGCATGTTAATATCACGTACGAGCACCAAGTGAGTATTGTCATAGCATCGATGGCGATCCATAACTTTATTAGAAAGGCCGGACGGTTTGATGAAGCATTTAACAAGGCACAACAAGAATCCTACAATCCCACAGAACGTGGTACTAGTAATGAAGTTCAAGAAGAAGGTCCGGCTACACGTCGTACGAACAATGAAGATATGCATATGGCAGCGATACGAGATATTATTGCTCAAGATATAATGGAATTGCGACGATAAATATGCTATGAATTCATTTTAGATTTATTGCGCCATATGTAATGGCATTGTGGGGATGAATGTACTTTGACATCATTTTGGTATTTTTGCGCATTTTGATATTTTGAAATTATTGCGCAATATATAAATGGCATTGTGGGGATGAATGTACTATGACAACATTTTGGTATTTTTGCGTATTTTTTGATATTTTTATGAATTATTTATATTTTTTATGAACGTAACATTATTATGGTCTAATCGAATCGAAACGTATTTTTGCATGAATTATTTACATTTTTTTTATGTAAATGGAAGTATAATCGTGATTTTAATATATATATATATATATTTTTGAAAGGCAATAAAAATATATATATAATAGTATAATAAGCAATCCCTAACTTTCCCCACCTAATTAGTTATTCCGAACACTTTTTTACTTATTGACTTATTAACTTTCCCCACCTAATAATTTATCCAAACACTTTTTAACTTATTGACTTATTAACTTTCTTCACCTAATAAGTTAATCCAAACACTTTTTTTAAAACTACTTTTCAAAGAGTAATAAATTAATAAGTCCTTTTGACAAAAAGAACTTTTGGGGTTAATAAGTAATCCCACACACCCCCTTAATGATGCAATTTTTTTTAAAAAATAATAATGTACGCAAAATATTTTTTTTTTTAAATTTCACCCCTTATTTTGTTAGTGGTTCTCTAGTTTTCTCATTAAAGTGAGTTCTCTCATGAACTCAACCCTATATATATATACCCCTAAATGTTAGTTTTTAAATGATCCGTTCTATATATATATATATAAATACCCCTAAATGTTAGTTTTTAAATGATCCGTTCCATATATATATATATGGAATCATTTAAAAACTCTTAAATATTTTAAAAACGTGCGAGAACTCACTAAATAGAATAAATATCATTTACTTATTTAAAATACTAGAGTTACTATTACACACGACGACGTCTTACATACGTTTTTTTCCAGATAGATAGATAGATAGATAGATATATATATATATATATATATATATATATATATATATATATATATATATACAGTGGCAGATTTAGCATAGGGGGCAGGGGTATTTAGACTTTAATTTGACATTTGGGGTTTAACTTAAAGCCCAAATGTTTAAATGAAACATTTTAATTATAGCCCAAAATCCCAATACCCTAGTTCTTGATCCAAATACCAATCCATGATCCATCTACCCCATCCATACCATCGGCCAAGAGCCCAGAGGCCAAGACGTTGAATGACGAGGATGAGCAGAAGCAGACGCCGCACCACAAGAGCCATCGGCCATCCATCGCACACCACTAACCACTGCCGGTTCGCCACTAAGTCCAGTATTCTACCACTGTCGCACCACTAACCATCGGCCATCTGTCGCACACCACTGACCACTGCCAGACGCCGCACCAAAGAAAGTTCCAAGATAATGATGATATTGATGGAAGTCCAAATATTGCTAATGATGATATTGATGGAAGTCCAAATATTACTTCAAATCCTTCAATACCAAATATAATTGATTTGATAGATCTTCTTTCGGATCCCGTTGATAGGCCACTCATTGCTAGTTATCACTCTAATAAAGTAGATGAAATAAGAAGATATTAACTTGTTTAAAAGGCTTTTCAACCACAAAAGCATATATTTCCAATCAAAATGTATTCGGGTCGGGCTAGACGTTTTGTTGTAGGTTGGTTTGATACATATCCATGGTTAGAGTATAGTACTAAAGCAGACAAAGCATATTGCTTATATTGCTACTTGTTTAAAGTAACCGTTGGTAATCAAGGTGGGAGAGATACCTTTTAAAGTGAAGGCTTTTGTAATTGGAGTAAAGGTCTTGCCTTAAGAGATAATGTTGGATCAATTAACAGTTCTCATAATAAGGCGATGCAAAAATGTGAAAATCTCATGAACCAAGAGCGATCCATTCATGTTGGAAATCGATTCAATGAGGTAACAACTACTTTGATAGAAAATATGTCGGGTTTAAATACTTGTGCTTGATTTTCTAAGTTTGACACATCTAAGATAGTGGCATTTTCTGATATGTATCCTAATGATATTTGAACGAAGGAAAGAGGGTGTCTTTTGGGTGATCTTAGGGTCTTTTATCATTGTGTAAAGATAGATGATAGATTTGCAAATTTTGATAGAATATGTGACCTTGCTAGTCTAATAATGGAAACCGGAAAACATAAATCTCTTCCTTTGGTTTCAGATATTGAACCTAGCTTTGGTTTTACTGGTTGCAACCGCAACCGTTGAAAGATGTTTTTTTTAAATGAAGCTTATCAAGACGGGTTTTACGCAATTGAATGGGTGATGAATTTTTGAACAATGCTCTAATTTGTGCAATTGAAAGAGAAACATTTGATAAAGTGACGAATGATGATGTAATGGCTAGATTCAAGTTATGAAATGTCGAAGAGGACAGATCTGAGATCATGTATTAGGTATTTCTTTAACATCTTGTAATATCATGTTTTTTTTGTTTCATTTAATTAATGTACGGAGAAAAAAATTTGGACCGATACCCCTGAATTTTTTTTTCAAATCCGCCGGTAGATATATATATATATATATATATATATATATATATATATATATATATATATATATATATATATATATATATATATATATATATATATATATATATATATATATACTAGGTTAGAATCCCGTGTATTACACATGTCGAATAAATATATGTTATATACTTGGTAATATTTTTTTTTTCCTTTAGAACCCCTTGTGTTAAACGTGTTGAATAAAATATAATGTAATATGTTAACATACACACTCATCAAAATATGTTTTTTAAAATGTATTTTAACATGACAGTTATAAATTATGTTAAGTTAGTTTTTACAACATAAATTTTCATCTCGGTATTAATTTTTTTATGTAATTGATAAATGTTAATTTATATTAAATTCATTTATTTAATGATATAATAATTAATAACTATATGATTAAATAATAAGTATCCATATTTAAATTTATATTAAATATCTAAAAATATATTATTTTAATATAATTATTTAATAGGAGAGAGAGAAGCGAGAAAAACATGATGAGAATGCACCAGAAAGTAACGCGTGTTACAAATTTTTGAACAAACGTATGTAAGACGTCCGTTTGTTCAAACATTGGAGATAGACGACGTCTTAGATACGTTTGTTCAAATATTTTGTTCTTTAACAATAATCAACTTGAAGACTAGTTACACACCTTTGAATGGTAAACGGACGTCTTACATACGTTTGTACAAATATTATATTCTTTAATGATAATCAACTTGAAGAATAGAAGAATACGCATACTTGGGAAAGCATATATATATTTTTAAAAATTACAGAAATATGCAAACCAGTCATAAGAAATACTCGAGTTAATGAAATGGAACACAGACTTGTTGCTGTTTTATGTTACATCTTATTGATTTCAATTGTTATAGCAACTATCAGTACTCCATTGCGAACATCTCTAGGTTTGTATCGATATATCTTTTTCCACACTTAATTATAACTAATTCATTGAATTAAACTTTTCTATGAACTGCTTGTAGCTACTTTGCGTCGGAAGATCCTCAGTTTTCCAGTTCGTGACCCTGGACATGATGGGTTTAACCATGGCCGATGAAGCGGTGAGAATAACACAACTACTCCACCAAATTCACATGATGAATACGTCTATGAGCTTCCTCCACATCATAACTTTGTTTTCGCCGGCATAATGTTTTGACCAATTATTAGAGGTGGTATGAATTAGCCGATTGAAAAAAAATATTTAGAGTTCTAAATAAAAAATACTAAAATGTATGCCTTTTTACTGCTTATATGATATTCGTCTTTGATTATGTAATTTTCATCGAACTTCTCATGTAGTATCTATTAATTTTTTGTTTTTGTTGTTCTAAACAAACTTGGTATAACCAATGGCCTCTTAGCCTAGGAATTTTTTGTTGAAATATGGATATTTGGACATTGAAGATGGGTTATAGGTTACCTGAAAAAAAAAATTCTTTTTTAGGTGATCCGCTCCAAGTACCGGCGGATCTTCTTCACATCCGCTCCTAGTACCAGCGGATCTTGACATCTGTCTCTACCACTAGCGGATCTCAACATCCGTCTCTACCATTAGCGGATCTCCTTTAACACCGTTACTTCTCCGTCCCCTCCATTTTACATCCCCTGGTACCACCTGCGGATCTCTATAAAGTAGCTACAGTGTTCAACAGTGTTCTTGCGACACTTTTAAGTTCAAATGGTCATTATGGTGTACGAATTTATTTGAAGGTTGTTTGCATTCAAAGACCTTTATTTTTTTGCAGGTACATAAAATCCTAGAATCGTTATAGCGTACGATACAAAAAACACTCGAATTTGAATTGAACTTAGTCTTCAATAAAGTTTAAACCAAAACGTTAACCAAAAAAGTTTAAGAAAACGACGCATTTCGTTATTTAAAATTTTTATGTATTCTTTTATTTTTTTATTTTTATTGATACCTGCAAAAATATAAAGGTCTTTGAATGCAAACAACCTTCCAATAAATTCGTACACCATAATGACCATTTGAACTTAAAAGTGATGCAAGAACACTCTAGCCACTTTATGGAGATCCGCTAGTGGTACCAGCGGATGTAAAATGGAGGGGACGAATAAGTAACAGTGTAAAAGGAGATCCACTAGTGGTAGAGACAGATGTTGAGACCGCTAGTGATAGATACGGATGTCAAGATCCGTTGGTACTAGGAGCGGATGTGAAGAAGATCCGCTGGTACTAGGAGCGGATCACCTAAAAATGAAAATTCTTTTGCAGGTAACCTACAACCCATCTTCAATGTCCAAATATCCACAATTTAACAAAAAATTCCTTAGCCTAGTGACACCAAGTGTTTATCTCCATCAAATTTGTAGGATTTAACTCTTACAAAGTGAGCAATGGATTTTAAAAGTAGATTCTAAAGGATGTGATTTAATACCATACGCACCACTCTCTCGATCCTTTGATTTTATTATTTTTAACTGATGGAAGAATGTCTCCAGTGAAAATTATATATTTTATTGACAACCAGTGGCGGAATCAGAAATTTTTTTCATGGGGGTCGTAATTTTTTTGGGTCGGCCGTTTATCACTAAATATAAAAAAAATATCGGTTCGGTTCAGGTTGGGTCGGGTCGGGTCATATTGTCACTAATTACAATTAGTAAATAGCACATATAACATAATATTATTGCAAAATAATATGATAAACAATATTCAAAATTTAGAGAAATAAATTTAAAAAGTTACATGAAATCATGAGTAGGCAAGGGTGTAAGGCTGTGAACAATGAACCAACTACCAGTGGCGAGAATCGTGAATTCGTGATTAACAAAGAGCCCGAAATTGTGAGGAGGCATGGGAGAATCGTGGTTAATCGTTCTTCTGATTCCGTTAACTTCGATTAGGCGGCATGGCGATTAGCAAATTGTCGTTCTTCTAATTGCGTGAAACGCGAATATGAAACGTCGAGACGTCGATGGATCAAGAATCAGGATTGCTGCTACTTAGATTTTTTATTAGATTAAATTATTAAAAAAATTAATGGGTAATGGGTTAACTAAATATGGGTTTAATTGTCTAAATGGGTAAATGATTTAATTAAATATGGGTAATTGTTTAACTGACTAAGATTTTAGTCCAAGTGTCAAATTAAGTTACTAGTTTATACCGATTCGGTGTTAAAAATTATTTTCTTTTGGGGTTGCTCAAAATTTCATTGGGGTCGGTGTCAAAATTTCATGGGGTCAGTCGAGATTATACCGCATATATAACAAATAAAAGTTTTTTTTATCGGTGTCGGACGACCCATCTTCCCATAGGTGGGTACGCCACTATTGACAACGGTTAGACACCGCTGTCGAAGCAAGCTGAAATAAAATCCTGACCCTTTAAACTAGATGGGAAGCTATAAGTAAAATAACAAGTCCGGAAAACCACCCCACTCGTGCCACTATTTTTTTCAAACGGGGCAGCTTTCTTTATAAAAGAAAATACAATTAACTTGATGGTTTCAGCTCATGGATGATAGAAAAGATGGATGAACCACCCATCCCCCACTAACCCACCTGTTGTTATGATTCGTATAGATGTTTTAAAATTCTTTTAAAAACAAATAAAATGACAGAAGCGTGTATACGAACTGACTCAGACCAAACTCTGAATCGTTCACCAGATGCAAACCAAAATAGAAACAAAACTAACCATAGTGTGTTCAACGAAAACGTACCATTTCACACAAACAACTAATCAAGTTAGAAACACGATCACATCAACAAAACGGTCGCTAGATCCGATCACACAAAAAACCCTGAGACCTTTTGATTTAGATTTGATCTCGGTTAAACGCGTAAACCAAATCGGTTCTGCCTTATTCTGTGGCGGTAGAGGCAACGGCTGCTGACTACGACGGCGACAGATTATGACGACGGCAGCGAAGGCGGCCACTGATGATCACGGTAATACCTAAGCCATATTTTAAGAAACTTCTAATTTGATCTAATCAATCATTTCATGACAGTTTTATTGAAGTAGTCATACTTCATTTCATTTGGGACTGGAAACATAGTTGTGATGTATGTTCGATGGTTCTTGTCCTTCATTGCTCATCATTTTATCTGCAATTAGATGAATAGATCTAGACTAATGATGTGCTTAATTTTATACACGCTTTATACGCGATTATCTTTGCGTTAGTTTTATTGCAAATTTATGAGATTTTGGTACTTATTACATATTTTGATGGAATTGTAGTTTTCGGTGAAGAAACGAAGGGTTTCGAGAGGAAATTTTCGGTCCAGGGTCGTCCATCTGTATCAAAATAAATAACTTCACGCAATTTACAGTTGAATCTCTCCTCAATTTTTAGAGATTGTTCAGATGAATCAGAAATAGAAACTTTAGATTTCCAAACAATCTTCTGATCATTAAGTTCTTGCCTCTTAAAAAGCGAAGGGTTTGTACATTTTGGTTCATTTGAAACATGTTGAGATTGTGAAACGTCTTGTTGCACCAACAATTTTCTTAATCTTCTGTTTCTTCTCCGTCTCTGAGGTCGAGAGAGCCTAACATTCGATTGTGAATTAAGAGATTTTGCACCAACAAATCTTGTCAAAAATGGTCTAGTCTTTGGTGTCTCGGAAGCCTGGGCCTTTGAAGGACAATTCACACAAATGTGACCCACTACACCACAATAAAAACATGTTCTCCGATCAATAAACTTCCTTTCGTAAGGAGCTTGAGTTGTCATATCTCTTGAACCTCTAGAACTAGACGCTTCACTTTTATTCACATATTTTAGTGTGTTTTAGCAAAAAGTTTGAAAAATCAAAAAATATGTCTTTTACTTGTTCTGTTAGTCTCTATTAGAAAATATTAAAACGATTTTATTTCTATCTTCCGTGAAAAATTCTTAATTTTTGGAATTTAGTTGCTGAACAGGTTACAGGTTGATTGGATCGAGAGGTAAAAGTTGAAAAAATTTGAAAATTTTCAAATTTTTGGATAAGTCTTGGATTATGCGAACTTGTTATGTTCGTCTGGGTGGTGAACTTGTTAAGTTCGCTTAGGTTAGTGAACTTGTTAAGTTCGCTTAGGTTCTACCTTGAACAGAAGAGTATATTAAAGAGTTTTAGCGAACTTGACCATTTACTCTTTTTCATATACTTTGGGAACTTATCAGGAGAGTTTGTCCGTTTTAGTGCAAACTTGGTCGATTTTGATTTCTAGTGTGTTTAAGTGGTTATTTGTTCATGTATCTTATTCCAAATCAGTTTGCGATTCCAACTAAGGTAGAATCATCTCATTTCATCCATTGATTTGATCAGAATCATCGTTTTTGTGATTAGGGTTCATCACGACTCTCATCAGATCCATTTCATCATGTTGGTGTGGTTAAAACTGGAATTGAGTGTTGCTAAGTCTAAATAGCATGTTGTCTGTAACATCCCGGATTTTCGGATAAGAGCAACTTTTGTATTTTATGTGCTTTATATTTGTATGATGTGTTTGCATCATTGTCTATACGGCATGGCAAACGGGATTTGTGAAGGATGAAGTTCGTCGGGAAGTCACCAACGATGACATTTATTTAACATGTTAGTGATGAGCTCGTGGTGTGTTGAACGCCCTGACGAGAGTGCAGTGACGATGTATGTGATTATGAGTATATTTATGAGGTGTTGAATTGCATGCAAATGTAGAGTTATAATTATTATGCATGTGATGATATTTATGTGATGATATTGATGTGGTAACATTAGTGTGAAGTATAGATGCTGCTAATGCAATATGCAGAGTTACACTGACCGTTGAGTCAGGATTTGTGACGTGACGTGTATAAGTGTCGTGTCAGTTAACTGTGAGCGCCTTGGTTAAGGTCGGGTGTGTTAATGTCTAGAGTATGTTGTGTTAACCAAGTGTCGATTTAATACTTGTTCTTGTGTATGAGTTGTTAGTATAGCAATTTAAGTCTATGTCAACGAGATGGTAATGTTATTATTATTTTTTATTAGTAGTAGTACGAGCTGAGTTCTGGATGTTGAACGGTTATGGGATGCCGTGGGGTGACAGGGGGTTAACTATTCGTTAATGAGTCGTAAAACTATTTTATTAAGGACCGGAGAGTCCTGAGTGAAATAAATTAATAAATGTGACGTGATGGTTCTGTTCAAATTAAACTATTAGAACTCACTCAGCGTAGCTGACTTTGTGTGTATGTTAGATTGTTTTGCAGGTAAGCGTAGCGTTGACTTTTCTTGGCTTGGGAGCGGTGTACTCGGACCGGTGTGCAGACATTCGTGAGGTAATTTAATAATATTAAATAGAAATAAAAGAATTTAGAAAGACTTCCGTTGTGTTAAGTTAATAATAAATGCGTTATAAATGGGAATGACTCGTTATGAGAACCAACTGTAGGATGCCCGGGTTGGGGTTTTACAAGTTGGTATCAGAGCCAGGTTTAAGAGAAAACTGGTATTTTTAAACAAATAAAGTAGTTTAACTTAAACCGAAAATGGGACGAGAGTGAAACGAATGCCACCACGAGAAACCACGAGACAAGAGGTACGTCTTTCAAGTTGATCAGTGATTATTATTTACCATTTGCGTAGTGTTACGATAGGTAAAACGATTAATGTGAGTAAATGATTTATGGTTCCGCGTGGGAACATGATTTGTGCTATGTGTTGTGGTAGTATATATAATTATGTGAAGTGTGTGGTGTGACTTGGTGAAATCATGTGTTGCGAGATAATTAATGTAGAGTAATTGTAATTGCATTATGTGACATAGCATAGTGTGTTAGCATGGTTTAGTGAATTTGCGCGTAACCATGTGTGGTATGCAATTGTGATTATTGTGATAACTTGATGTATCATTCTGTGATGCTATGTGAGTTGTGTGGAATGCATGTGCATCCGATGTGCGTGAAGGTAGAAAGTTAGTGTGAGTATTATGGGAATTGTTTAGAATCCGAGGAGTGATGTGGACCACCAAATTGCATTTGATCACCGTGATTTGGCAGTCTATGATTACTCTCATATTCGGAATTTGTGCCTATAGTAGTCACTCTAGCGTTCTATCTTGAGTAGGATTAGGTGGCTAAGATAAAATGTACGAGATCGGGCAAGCGTGGAACTCTTACTAAAAGGAATGCAGATCGACAGGTCAAGTCGACGATTGTCGTAGAAGGAGCTGAGAGTGAGGTGGGAGTGGTGTTAGCACTTCTCGTGCCAAGTGTGACTACAACTTCGGTCGGCGACATACCACGTGGAGCTATGATTAGAAAGACGGGATGGAAAAGGGGAGTAGTGCTAGCTGTACATGATTTTCCTCTAGGATGTGGACCTGCACGGTTGAGAGATCGACCACTTACGTTGGTTAAGAGAGTTTTGTTTCATGAGGAACCAGAGGAGGACACGCTAGATGCACCCGACGTGGTCAAGCTGTTATTTGGCAGGAAGTGTTTGGGTTGTTCGATTGCTTGATGAGTAGTTTGTGTGGTAGTTGCCATGGGAGACTCTGGGGTGATTTGAAGCTTAGATTGATTAGACCGCGGGATGACTTGAGCATGATTAATGATAGTTGTGCTTGTAATAGCATACCATTGTGGGTACCGTGTTAAATTAGAGCAGTATCGTGTGATTACGTGATTACTTGTGAACAACGTGAGTTCATATTAAGTGAAATTTTGCTGTGGTGCTATAGCATGGTTATTTGGATTGTATGAGTAGACTTGCATAGAATGAGTTTTGAAATTGTCTGTGTCTACAATTTTTAGATAGTGTCACCTATGTGCTAATGATTAGGTGATGTTTGGAGTGCAATGGGTGTATTGCACTTTGTGTGAGTATGCTAGACAGAGTCCTGAGGGAAATTATGTTATATATATTATGCGTATGAATGTATAGTGTGATGTTTAGTGTCTAGAAATGACGAGTTCATGTTGTATACACGTAGATTCGTTTAGTTCTAGCTAGTTATGTGTTATACCTATACATACTCTGAATATGATAAGTTTTTGTTATTATGATCTGACCTTATGTGTCCTGCTAGTGCTCGCTTAGTCGTGCATAGGACAGGTAGCTAGCGTAATCGAGAGTAGTATATCTATCTTGACGTTTTCTCGACGTTGATACATAGAGGTGAAGCAAAGAGTTTTCTAGATGTTCGGCGAAGTGCCCTTATGAGATACCTATACTTATATCTCGGGAATGTGGAGCACAGCGCCAAGGGGTGCAGCGATGAGAGACGACGATGAAAGCGTTACGTGGATGCTTGGTCGGAGATAGTTATGACGAGATCGAGATGGAGACACTGAAGATTCCAGCATGAGAAAATTGAGGGGACGAAAGGATCCACATGGAATATGTTCCATAAGAGGAATTTGGTCAATGTAAGATTCAAGTGGAATGGGAATGTTTTCTTTGAACGAAGCGATGGGTAGCTGAGGCTTGTGATAAGACGAACTTCATGTTCGCACTTGATAAGTGAGACGCTATCGGTAATCGTGTGGTAAGGATAGAGCAATGTTAAGGAAAGTAGAGCGAGAGAAGGGAAAGTGCAGGGTAGCAAAAAGATGACTATAAAGGAAATGCCTACGCTGGTACGCAAGACGAAGTTATACGGGGTAAGCTCCTGCGGTACATTAAAGGATATAGCATTGGGATTTTAGAGCAAACGTGATTGTGGTGTTCAATCATCTGAGGATGAACATGATTGACTAAATCAAACCATCAGAGGACGGTGTTTGGGGCACTAATGATAAGCGGCATGTGCTCACCAATGAGATGCAATGAGCGCAAGGTAATGTAGTAAGAAGATACGTTGTGCAAGCTCTTCGTGATCGTCTGAGAGGGGCAGGTGTACCACATTCTTGAGTGAGGCGGTAGGGCTGAGTTTTGAAGAATAATCGTTGGATGGCAATTAGGGTACCGAACGAAGAAGGGCGACGAATTATCCTAACTATGAAAAGCAAGGAACCTTACTTGGGTTGATCATCGGAGTGATGAGATCAACAGGGTTATAAACAGAGTGACAATACAAGAGTGGTGAGAGAATTAGGAAGATTGGATGAACAAGCGGGTAATTGATGATAATGTGTCATAAGCGTAAAAGTTGGGGAATCAAGGGGTGAAGGAATATGTAGACAAGACCTACAAGTCCCAAAGTTGAGAATGGAAAAAGGAGAATACCTTGCACGCCATGGTTAGTGGCCGCATTGAAAGGAAATGACCTCGACGAGGTGTGCGAAAGAGGGCACTTGCACCCATGGATTATGGGTGCAACACTTGTGGCAGAAAGATGAATTGTGTTGGCTTGTGCTGACGCAGGATTCAAGGATGAATCCTCTTTTAAGGGGGTAGAGTTGTAACATCCCGGATTTTCGGATAAGAGCAATTTTTTTATTCTATGTTAATAAATGCAACGTATTATAGAGAGCGAGCCAGGAGTAACGAAGAGTTGTATATACATGAATAAAACAAAGTGTTATCAAGTGTAACATCCCGCAAATTTTTAAATGTATGGTTCGGGCTAACCGACAACCCGACTCTTTAAGAAATAAGAAAATTTATAAGGTTAGTCCATTAAAGTGTGTTCTAACATCGGATAGGAGTCGGTTAGTCATTTATTGAGACGGTTTGTGATCGAAAAAGATAATACACGAAAAGGAGGGACCCAGAATGTAAGTTCGAGTGGTATATAAACCACCTAAACACAAACCCTAGGCCATTCGGCTAGGTGTTTGCGACCGCAGAGAAGAAAGGCGCAGGAGAGAGAGAGGTGGCCGGGAGAAGGGTGGTCCGGCGATGGTTCCAGCAGCATGACTTCCCAACATCATAAAGGTAATTCGATTTTGTGCCTTTTCTATTGTTTTGTATGAGCTCTTAATAAGGGATCCGGGTAGTGTAGTAGTTTGGGGTGGTGGCGGCACTTGGTGGTGGGTGTAGCCGGAGAAGGAGGTGACGGCACAGTAGGGGTGGTTAGTAGCGGTGCTAATGAAGCCCTACACGATGATCTTTGGTGACTGTTGAAGTGCGGTAAGGCTGACCCAAAGCTAGCCGGTGTCCGACAAGTGGGAGAATGGCTGCTACGGCACCGAGCGGTGGCGAGGGACGGTGGTGTTACTTCCGACAGGCAAGAGGCTGAGACGGCAGCCATTGTGGCAGCCGTGGTGACTCGATGGCGACACATGAAGAGGGTGAATGTACATGGTGGAACACGAAGGTGGCTATGGCTCGACGATGGTAAATCAAGATGGTGGTGCATGGTGGACGGAACGGGAAGCCGGCAAAGGTATTTTCGAGCAAGTAAGTGGCTGGCTAGGGTTGAACCCGGTAGCAAGGAAGCTGACAAAGAGGTGGGAGTGAGTGATAAATGGTGTAGCGGTGCGACGAGGGAAACTAGTACGAAACCGGTTAAGGATTGTATGTCGCATGGGATGAGTTCATGGAAGAAACCTGGCCTGTGCGTACGAATCTTTGCGGATCGGAGTTTGTATGACGTCACATGTGTGATTAGGGTTGCATGTGCAGGAATGCAAGCCGGAGCTCGGGAGCACCGGACATATTCGGGTGGGATACTATATTATGTAAACTCGGGAGACGAGGGTCTCGTAGGAAAGGACGTTGAAATGACGAAACGAGTGTTGAGGTTTTAGTTTATTTTTATACGTGATCCAACGCATGTTTTGAACGTATCATGATCACGTGATCATATGTTTGGCAGGTTCGAGTTTGAGCAAGTACGCTTGGTGTAGAGCTAGGATCTGGACTCGGTATAACCGGTGAGTTTTTAATCCCTTTTTTTTTTAAGTTTTACTGTTTTGGGGCTATCGTACATACTTTCATGAGATGTTAATATAATTAATCGTGTTAAGGGCTTTGGGATCTAACCCGATAAGTTTGAGTATAAAATGATTATTAAGGAGTCGTAGGGTCTATGGTGTGTTCAAAGAAATATGTGAGCTAAGGGCTTGAGTTATTAATATGTGATGTGATAAGGGTAGATCGGGGAGAGTCGGGCTTTAAGCTAAAAGCTTATGATTTCATGTGGGGTATATTTTGTCCTAGTGTCATGTGCGAGGTGCTGGTGTAGTTAACGAGTCAAGTAAATGATGTGTGACATTATGTGCTTTATATTTGTATGATGTGTTTGCATCATTGCCTATACGACATGGCAAACGGGATTTATGAAGGATGAAGTTTGTCGGGAAGTCACCAACGGTGACATTTATTTAACAGGTTAGTGATGAGCTCAAGGTGTGTTGAACGCCCTGACGAGGGTAACCCTGATGAGGGTAACCCTGACGAGGGTAACCCTGACGAGGGTAACCCTGACGAGGGTGCAGTGATGAGATATGTGATTATGAGTATATTTATGAGATGATGAATTGCATGCAAACGTAGAGTTATAATTATTATGCATGTGATGATAATTATGTGATGATATTGATGTGGTAATGTTAGTATGAAGTATAGATGCTACTAATGCAATATGTAGAGTTAGACTGAGCGTTGAGTCAGGATTTGTGAAGTGACGTGTATAAATGTTGTGTCAGTTAACTGTGAGCGCCTTTGTTAATGTCGGGTGTTTTAATGTCTAGAGTATGTTGTGTTAACCAAGTGTCGAGTTAATACTTGTTCTTGGGTATGAGTTGTTAGTATAGCAATTTAAGTCTATGTCAACGAGATGGTAATGTTATTATTACTTTTTATTAGTAGTAGTATGGGCTAAGTTCCGAATGTTGAACGGTTATGGGATGCCGTGGGGTGACAAGGGGTTAACTATTCGTTAATGAGTCGTAAAACTATTTTATTAAGGACCGAAGGGTCCTGAGTGGAATAAATTAATAAATGTGACTTGATGGTTCTGTTAAAATTAAACTATTAGAACTCACTCAACGTAGCTGACTTTGTGTGTATGTTAGATTGTTTTGCCGGTAAGCGTAGCATTGAGGTATCTTGGCTTGGGAGCGGTGTACTCGGACTGGTGTGCAGGCATTCGTGAGGTAATTTAATAATATTAAATAGAAATAAAAGAATTTAGAAAGACTTCCGCTGTATTAAGTTAATAATAAATGCGTTATAAATGCGAATGACCCTTTATGAGAACTAACTGCAGGATGCCCGAGTTGGGATCTTACGTTGTCGAATTGTTTTGTAACTATGTTTCTTGCTAATAACATCAAACTTGTGTTAATTGATTTTATGTGACTGTTCGAAGGATTGAGCGAACATACTTCGCCTCTTGTAACTCTAAGCGAACTTATTAAGTTCGCCTCAGGGTCCGGTGCTGAATGACTTAACATTTTAATGTGTTATGATTTTTTTAAAAAAAATTGTTGTTTATTTTTATTTTTAATTTTTTTTGTTATGAATAATTGCAAATGTCTAATCATGCATTCTGAGCAGGTCATGGATCGTCGAGTTGAATATAAACACAATCAAGTGGCGTTGCTTGTTCCAGACTTTCTTTGTCAGCTACTCCACGTATCAGCTTATTATATATACAAAAATTCTGGGAGACAGCTAAGCAGGATACTGATGTTGAACGACATATTATACGGGCTACAATGAACAATCAAGATATTGAAATCTCGGTGGAGACCATTAGAACAACTTTGGATTTGGGAGGTGCTAATGATGAATCTATCAGTTTGCCTAATACTCACATTATGGGGTGTTTTCAGAGAATGGGTTACCGTGGAAGACCAAATGATTCACAAGCTAGGAAGGGAGGTCTTGTGGGGTAATGGCGGTACTTTATGCATGTGATGATTCAGTTCTTATCCCTAAGGAAAGCTGGTACAGATGGTTTGAAGACTTCTTTACAGGCAGCTATGGTGGCTTTAACATTGAATAAACCATTCAACTTTGCTTTGTACATTTATCGAGAGTTGATAGCATAAATTACTCCACTTGAGGGTCAGGGTTTTCTTATGTACCCTTGATTCATGCAGGTTATACTTAATCATCTTATTCCCAATCTACCACCATTGAATCCAAGATTGACCTTAACTCCTATGACTAAGAGAATTTTCACTGACTGTCAAAACATCAAACAACATAATCCATCTTTAATTCCAGTGGTTACTCCAATGTTTGGGCACATAATCAATACTAGTTATGTTGCACCACCTAATAATAACTGGATTCATGATGATCCTGCTATGGAATGATCACCTGCTGAAGATCAAGCTGAACAGGAAGATGACATTGTAGAAGGAGAGGATGAAGAAGAAGATGATAGTGATGAGGGTGATGAATCTAGAGAATCTGGTGATGATGATGATGATAATAATGATGATGGTGGTAATGATGGCGATGATGCTAATGTTGATGTTGCAATGATTGATGAGGATGATAACAACGAACATTTAGAAGAGGAGAATGTTCACAATGATGAGATCAATGTACCATCTCCACCACACGCAGAACAAGTACAAGTGATTCAAGTGCTATAGAGTCAGACGGTGATGACAATAACAGTGGTTCACAGGACTTTGGTCCTGAGCATTATGCTCGGTTGGCTAAAGTGTCTAGAAGTGAAACATTACCGTCATCTGTATTTCTCAAAAGAAAGAAATCATTAGGTAAAAAGAAAGTGAAATTACCTAGACGTAAGACTGCTAGGGGTCCTCCTCCCGGTGCAATGCTTGGAAAGAGAACATTACGAGACGAATCTTCAGATTCTGACGTTGCTTCTCCAACTCCTAAAGCTCCAAAGCTTATGGCTTCGACTATTAATTCAGCATAAAGATATGAGGACTTTATTGATTCTTTGATCATAACTCCAGTTCCATCTCAATCTCATACTCCACATGGAACTCCATATGTTCCTCGCACTCAAGATGAAGTTGGTCCATCTACTATTGATTGCCGTTATGCAAAGATTTCTGCTTTAGAATCACAAGTGTCAACCTTACAAAAACAAGTGACAAATTTACAGACTCAAGTACATGTTCTACAAGCAAGTGATTCCCAGCACCAACATGATATAAATGCTCAAAATCGTCAGATTTTAGAAATGCAAATCTTGATGTCTCAATTATTAGAGCGTCTTGACGCTCAGGGGGAGAAGGTTGATGTGGATTATGCTTGTCACACAACAGTGGTGCATAGAAATGATGATGATGAACCAGATGTTGGTGATGGTTTGGGTGAGCGTCAAAACACTGATACTAACCCTACATCATTAGCTCAGGGGGAGTCAGAGATAATGATTGAATCTACAATGATGTCTGATAAAGGAACCTTTGGTGTTGATGTTGATATGTTAGATAGTTCAATATTGGAACACCTTGATGTAGATGAAGCAGACAGGCTAGAGTGTTTATTTGATTTAGATGATTTGATTGACGATGTAGATGAAGATGTAGTAGATGATGAAGTTCATGATGAGTTAGAGGAGGGAGAGATTGTAGAACTTGAAGTGGAGAAGGATACACAAAAGATTACGTATGAAGGCTATAATGGTTTGAACATAGATCTGGATGTATTCCAAGATAATGTATTTTCTGAAGATGTTTCTAAAGGAATTGCAGAGTCTGAAGAATCAGATCAAGTTGTTCCAAAGCCTACTCCTGATACTACAGATAAAATGCCTGAAGAACCGGTGATGTATAAAGATACAGGGATGACTAAATCACAATGGTTGGAAATGGTGAAAAGTTGGAGGAAAGTCTTACTAGCTTCTCCATCAGTTCCAATTCAAAAAGAAATATATGTGAACAAAGTCAAGTTTGCTGGTAGGATTATCAGTTGGTTTTATGAAGATAAGTTCAAGCTATTTTCCATCAAGAGGACTGACGGTGTTCAGTATTTGATACCAAGATTGAAATACTTTAACTCTTTACCGAGATGTGAAATCAATGGGTTATCAACTAAACCCTTGATTAACAGATCTGGTAATGGCATAGCTGACACCATAGCCAAGTGGATAAGGTTTGAAGGAGGTTCGCGAAAGTATGATAGATTGAAGCCTCAACGGGGAAAAATAATTAAAGAAGTTGATCCAGTTTCAATGAAGACTATCTCCTGTTAGAGTTGTTCCAAAGATTCCACTAAAGTTGATTCCTAAAGATTGTTTAGGTGATTTGAAATGGTGGTATGTGGATATTAATACTGGTGAGGCAATGGTTGAAGATTTACAAGGAAAGGTTCTGGCAAGATTCTTTGATGCCATGAATCTTACTAACTTTTCTAAGAAAGACCAGAAGATGCTAAAACGGAAAGAGATAATGTACACCAGTGAATGGAGAGAACAGGCGATGTAGTGCAAGAGAGTGCTTTACGTGTGTATCAAGTATGAAGTTTGTGTAGGTAGCACGTTACCAGTGAATTGGAAGATCAAGACTTGAAGATAAATACCAAGCTGGCGTCAAGGGGAAGTTTGTTGGAACATTTTGTGTGACAACCAGCCTTGTAATAGATTAGGTCTTTATGTTTTAGTTTGTTATGTTTTCTCTTTGTAATTGTTAAGTTTTTGTAATAGGCGAACTTAACAAGTTCCATGATATAATTGTCGGAACTTAATAAGTTCGCCTAGGCTAGAATTGGCGAACATGTTAAGTTCGCATGTGGCAGTGTGTTGCCTATAAATAGTGTTTAGTTTGTGTTCATTCGTACTTCTGTGATTTGTAACTTCAAAGCACTTTTATCATAGCATTACAACAGAGAGTTTATTGGATATCATGTCTTTGTGTGTGTTTCTATTGTATTCGTATCTATTCGAAACGCGCATATTCGTTAGGATTCCGCACTACGAGTGCGTGTTGCGTTTTATACGTAAGAGATCTATTCGTAGACCTGCTGGACCTACATGCGATGCTTGATCTGCTTCGACACTTGGTGGGTGATACAAAAATTTAGAAGGATCTTCATGTGGTTTCGTAGCATAGAGTTTAATGATTGATTTTTTATTTCCACTAAATTTTGAAATAATGTGTCTGGCTTCTAAGGATCTGGTTCGTATAATGCACAATCGGGGTTTATTGATGGAGGTGGTGAAGGAAGTAAATATTCAAATGGTGATGGGTGGAGATTCATATCATGATCCATGGGGCGCCATACAGAGAGATAACACTCCTAAGTGTAATGTTATCCACCACATAACTCGCACCATGAGTCAGAGAAATTTCTGTCGAATTTGAAAAATTCTTCCTTGGTAAAGTTATCATTATATGGATCCATAATTAACTGTTTTTGTAAAGTTTTTGACTTTTAAAAACGCTAATCCATTTACTCGAATTTTTATTGAAATCAACATGTCTCCGACAACGGCGCCAAAAACTTGACGTGTCTTGTTTTATATACAAATATATAAAAATATATTTTTGAGATGGTTTCATGAGATCAGATTTTAAACTTACAAAATGATAATTACTTTAAGTTAAAACACACACAATAGGCAAGTGTACCTATCGCAACTTAATATAGTTTAGGTAAGAATCAAATATCGAACCAATGGACACGGTCGAGTTCCAATACTCAACTTTTGTTATCGTTTAGCCGGTTTAATTAGTGAGTGGGTTTTGTGTGCTTGTGAAGCAGGTAAGTAAAAGATAGAAAAGTAAATGACGGTAAAGTAATAGCGTAAAAGTAAAAACATGCATGATGTGTGTAACAAAAATATAATGAACAAAATAGTAAATAGCAGAAAAGTAAATATATCGTAAATGATCAGGTCACGAAAGGTATTGCTTCGGGCTTTTAATCCGCTTGGTACGTGATAATGTTAAGTTGACTAATTCAGTGGTATAACTACTACAAACTTGTGACCCGGGTCACCGCTAGAGCCTCGTCCTCACGACATTTAATTCACAAATTAAAAACTTTAAATTAAAATAGTAGTGCCTCTAGCTAGGGACAACGGTTACCCTCAACCCTTTGAATGTTACCTCTAGGTTGGTTTAAGAAAACGAACTTAAATGCTTTATATTATAGTTAAATAAGTAATTATATTTTGCTCACCGAGAGGTGGTGTAACAATGGGACCGAGTATAAAAACGTATCGTTCCCAACATGAGTTCACCAATTATTGGTCGCATAATCTATACTATATAATAAATAAAGGTTTTTGCAAGCCACGTGTCGCCTTCATATTCATTCTCACCATTTTTCCCGCTTATCTCTCCTATTTAATGCACTTCTATCTTTTAATAATAATATATTTTCAAAGAAAAAAAAATACTAATTAAAGTAATAAAACATATTTATTTTAAATTATCTCTTATTATAAGAAATTTTAAAATTTAATTATATAACTTTTATTTTTAATCAAATAGTAACTAAAAGTCAAATTTTATTAAAAATTATTAATTAACGTATTTTTGAAACCCAATTATATATTAACTTTTACATATTTTGAATTTATTTTCTATTCTTACTATATGTAATAAATTTTTACACATGTAAAATATATATAAATAAAGATTTAAAATTTTTATGTATTGATATATTTCACTCCGTGTGTAGACACGGGATCTAAACTAGTAAGTTAATATAAAGACGTATGACCTTAATAGTGTAGACCAAGCCTTGGCTTATCAATCTCGGCTTGTATAAAGACGTACAAGCTTAAAAAGAAGTTTGATTAAAAAGGTTTTACGATCTTAGTTTTTAAAATCAAGAATACTCACAAATATAAAGACGGATTTAAACAATAATAACAGCTAACCAAATGATGGTTTTAAGAGAGAATAATAAAGACATAAACATACCACTAAATTAATATGTCAAACATTAACATGCACTAAACTTCATCTTCACCCTACCAATATAAAGATCTTAGCCACGAATGGCCATAACAACTAACGTAACACTGAGTTTCGTAGGCTCCGCTATTGCGAAACAAGGAGGACGAGCCACTCTACTTTCTGACACTACTTTATTACTGCTAGAAAGAAACTATTCTCTTTATCTTTGGTTGTGTGTGAAACCAAGAACCCAAGCCCTCTATTTATAGGCAAGAAAATGAGCATTGCACGGGCATGCAAACACCTCGGGAATCAAACAGGGTATCGAGGATGGTTTACTAGACCATTGGGGAGCAAGATAGGAGATGCACGGCTGTGCATGGCAAGGCACGGCCATGCCTTGCCCTTCTTGCTCCATGTTTCGTCTTTTAGCTGCTTATTGACTTCTTGTTGACCAATTTTGACTTTTTGGGGTTCAAAGCTCGGGAATGATCCTTCTTGAATCTTGATTTTCTCGGTGTTTTTGATAGGATTTAACATGATTTATATCTTCAATACCGAATAACCTGCAATTACAAAATATAAACATTTTAAGTATCAATTGCAAGACTATTGTTCAACTAGTACCATAATATAAGAATTATTATGCATGCAAAACATTTATAAATGATGGCACATCAACTGGCCAAGACAAAAATGGCTGAAGAAGAAGAAAAAGGGCACATCAATTGCCCTTAACAAAAGAACACATGAAGAGCGAAAGGTTATGTTTGACTTTCTTAAGGCAATTGTTGAAAGTGGAAAGCGGTTAGGTCCAATGAGCTTCATGAACCTTTAATCTCTTTACAGACAAGTTAAAAAGGAAGAAGATGATAGACTCAAGAAAATAATCCAATCAAGAGAGGCAGTGAAACTGAAGAAGAAAAGAAAGATGCCCAAAATTGAATCCTTGGTCTATCCTCCTTCTATCCTACATGTTCCCTCTCTAAGAATCCCTCCACCACTCCCAAAGTGTCCAAAGCTTCTCATTCAGCTCTCTGAACTGCAGTCTCCTCAAAAGAAGCCAAAGCCTCCTACCAGCCCTCTAAACTAAAACAAAACCATCTTGTAATCCGTCAATCCTATATATAATTTGTCAAAAAAAAAACATTTACTATGGGGTTTTTTCCAAAAAATACTTTTTTGTCGGAAACTTGTGTGTATCAGCCAAATCCGACGAGTTTTCCAAGAAATTTGTTGTCGCAAATTTTATAGTTTTTAGGTAGTGGTTTTGGTCAATTAATGGCTTGGCACTTCCTAACCATAATGGAAGGGTTGGTTAAAGGCTTAGCAGTTCCAAAACCGTCTCTTACAGTCGCTTTCGGGTAAATTCGTTTATCATTCAAAGCTTTTATCGGTTTATTTTTCGATTATGGTTAAAATATGTTCACCGCTAACTATCGTAGTAATTTCCTCATTACATTACTAAACCTTACCTCACAGTCAGTTATAACATTAAATAGTTATGGGTAATTTGACTTGAAAGAACTACGGGTAATTGCATGGAAGCTAACATTTGTGACTTGTTTAAAAGAAATTATGACTTGGATGAATTACATTTAAAGCATAATAATGAAAGCATGGATTAATATAATCCTCGGAATATTGTCGAAAATTACTGAAAGGCTTTTGTCTCTAGTTTGTCGGAAAATTAGTCGGCACTTTATCGGGAAAAAAAACATTTACTTTGGGGGTTTTCCAAACAAACACTTTTTTTGTCAAAAACTTGTCATTAACGGTCAATTCCGATAAATTTCCCATGAAATATGTTGTCGCAATTTATCCGGCTTCTTGGTAGTGGTTTGTGTCAATTAATGGTTGGCACTTCGTAACCATAAAGGAAGGGCTTGCTTAAAGTCTTACTTAAAGTCGGTTTCTATTAAATTCAGTTATGATTTATGGTTGCTATCGATTATTTTTCGAGAATGGTTAAACTATGTTCTCCTCTAACTATCGGAGTAATTTACTCTTTATGTTATTAAACCTCACGGTCAACTAAAACATTAAATAGTTATGGGAAATTGGACTTGAAAGAACAACGGGTAATTGCATGGAAGCAAACATTTTTTACTTGTTCAAAAGATATTATGTACATTTAAAGCATATTAGTGAAAGAATGGATTAATATAATCGTCAGAATATTGTGAGAAATTACTGTAAGGCTTTTGTTTCTAATTCGTCGGGAAAATTAATCGGCACTTTGTCGGGAAAAAACAATTACTACGAGGGTATTTCCAACAAACACCTTTTGTATGAACCTTGTTGCTAACGTCCAATTTCGACACATTTCACACCAAATCTGCTGTTGCAAATTTTTCAGTTTTTTATAGTGGAAAAAACAATTACTACGAGGGTGTTTCCAACAAACACCTTTTGTAAACCTTGTTGCTAACGTCCAATTTCGACAAATTTCCCACCAAATATGTTGCAAATTTTCCGGTTTTTTGATAGTGGTTTTGATCAATTAATGGCTTCGCACTTCCTAACCATAATGGAAGGGCTTGGTTAAAGGTTTGGCAGTTCCAAAAATGTGGCGTAAAGTCAATTTTAGTTAAATTCAGTTATGATTCAGGGTTGTTATCAGTTATATTTCAATTATGGTTAAACTATTTTCACCGTTAACTATAGGATTAATTTTCTCTTTACATTATTAAACCTCACTGTCAACTAAAATGCTTAGTTTGACTTGAAAGAACTACGGGTAATTACATGAAACCAAACATTCTTGACTTGTTCAAGAGACATAAATAAATTAACAAAATTAACAAGAAGTTTTAAAATACAACTTCTTAGTAATAGTAAACTTTCATTTTTTCTACTTTTGTTACGTCACTTTTGAAATATGATATTGCATGTTTTTACTAATAAATTTACCATTTACCATGAAGCTTTAAAATACAACTTCTTAGTAATAGTAAACTTTCATTTTTTCTACTTTTTTCATATAACTTTTGAAATATGATATTGCATGTTTTTAATAATAAATTTACCATTTACCATTACCAAGAAAATACAACTTCTTATTAATATTAAACTTTCATTTTTTCTACTTTTGTCACATAACTTTTGAAATATGGTATTGCATGTTTTTACTAGTAAATACGCTTTTTAACCCACTTAATTTTTTTATAATTTCGTTTTTCTATAACAACTTCCGTTCATTAATTTATATTAAAAAACGAAATTCGCAACTTTCTTTAGTTATTTTTGTCAACGTTCTTGGATAAATTTTTTCTACTTTAAAAAACGGAATGCGAAGCTTTAAAAGACAAATTCTTAGTACTAGTAAACTTTAATTTTTTCTAATTTTGCCACATAATTTTTAGTTCCATTTAAAGCATAATAGTGAAAGATTGATTTTTTAAGAACTATTTCTATGGTCCCTATGAAAGTGACTCTCGGGTTCATCATTTAATTGTGTATTTATTTTTTCTCAGAAAATATTTATTTTTCTTAAATTACATTTTCTTTTCTTCAATCTCTTATGTCTACTTTGACTTATATGACTTTAAACCACCCGATTATTTTATAATTACGTTGTGTGATAGTATATCATGAAGTAGTTACAAACAACGAATCTGCTAGAAAATCTTTCATTGTTGTTCGACATATTATATAACACAAATAATTAGTTTATTTTTCTATAATAATGTTGTCGTGAAAAGAAATCATCAGAGTTGAGTTTGATATTATATTACAAATTTTCAAAAGATACATGAAATATGGTAACGACATTTTTAAAATATTGTATTATTTAGCCGAGATGAAAACCTCGGGGTTCATTTTCACATTATATGGGAGCCAATGATATTGGTCCAAGAATCCGGTTCGAACAAACCGTTCCTCCTAATCAATTTTTCAATACGTATCTACCTGTTGGGTCCAAAACTTAAACATAAACGTTTAATTACTTTTATTTACATTTTTAAAACTCTAAACGCCTTAAGTAAGTGTAATTGATAATTTGAAATCAACATTAGCTTATTAGACTAACCCATTCACCAAGTTGTTATTTTGAGTCAAACTTTGTGTAAAACATAATTTCCAACTAAAGTCACCATTTTACAAATCAATGGCACATCTTGACGTAAACTTGCTTCGCTATTGATTATAGTTATTTCACATCATATTGGGACGCTACCAAAAAACTAAAATATTTGTGACAATAGATTTCGTGGAAAATTTGTCGGAATTAGACGGTAGCGACAGTTTCCGACAAAAAATGTTTGTTTGAAAAACCCCTGTACGAAATGTTTTTACTGACAAAGTACCGAATAATTTTCCGAGCACTAGCAACAAAAGCCATCCGTCGGTAATTTCCGATAATATTCTGACAATTATATTAAATAAATAAGTTAATGATATGCCATAATTTATACATTTTTGAATGCATAAAAATACACATATGATGATACAAATTGAATAAAAACATTGAAATTAATACTTAAAACGCTTATATTTTATAATTGCAGGATAAACCGCATCCCGAGAGAAAAAGAGCGAAAACGAGCCAAAATAATCAAGAAATCAAACTTTCTCGTAATCTGGGAAGAAACACTCGAGCTTTGACCGCCAAAGAAGTCAAAATTTGTCAACACAAGTCAACAATCAGCAAAAGCCAAAACTGGGATTGCACGACCGTGCATCCCATTGCACACACGTGCATTAGCCTTTCGAGTGCCCCAAGATGCTTCGTACCCTGCCATTTGTACCATGAGTACTTCTGGGCATTTGCACGACCGTGCATTGCCATTTTTGAAGCTTATAAATATATGGCTTGGGGGTTTTCATTCAACACACCAAAGACTAGAGAAAATCTCACTTCTAGAGTTCATAGCTATAATTTAGAGTAGAGAGTAGAGAGACTCTTCCACTTTATTCGTAAAAGGGAATCCTACGAAACACAGCTTTATGCTTGTTCGTATGGTCACTCGTGGCTAAACCCTTTGTATTGCTTGGGTGAAGATGAAGTTTGGTGTATGTTAGTGTTTAGCTTATTTGTCTAATGGTATGTTTATGTTCTTTAATCATTTAGTCTTAAAACTATCTTCATGATGGACGTTTTATTATTATCTAAATTAGTCTTTAAATATGTGAGTGTTCTTGATTTTAAAGTGTAAGACCGTAAAACTTTTTTAATTAAACTTATCTTGAAACTTGTATGTTTTTATACAAGCGGATACTGATAAGCCAACACTTGGTTAATATTGATAAAATTGGACATCTTTATACGAGCTTTGTCATGAAACCAATAGTTGGTGAACTCATGTTGGCAACGGTACGCTTTTATACATGGTGCCATTGTTGCATCGCATGCATGTGAACAAAGTCTAATCACTCTTTTAATAAAAATAAAGGTATTTTAGTTTGATGTCTTAAACCAAATAAGAGATAAATCTTAAGCAAACGAATGTACGGATATATTGAATAGTGGAGGGTAATGATGTCCATGGCTGGGACTCTTAATATTTTAGTATTAAGGAACATAATTCGTGAACCAAATGTTATGAGAATGAGGCTCTATCGGTGTATCGTTCATGATGTAGGATTAAATATCCCGTGTATAAGTGTCGGTTTTTGTACGTTTTAATAGTTTAATTGTGTTTATCGAGTCGGTTTTATGTGTGTATTGGAGTTTGATGTGTTACATGTTAAATGTGGTTAAAGAGCGGAAGTTTACGAGTGATGTATTCGAAGGCACGAAGCCCAAGAGGTCAAAGAAAGAGAAGTCAAAGATAAAAAGTCAATTTTCTGGATTTTTGAATCTTTGCGCCACGCGAAGCTCAGATGAGCAAAGTTCTCGGCACGAGAGGGCTTTGAAAAGGGCAGCGGCTATTTTGGCCTTCGCGACACGTGAAGATTTGGCCTGGGAAGTTCGCGACACGCGAAGAAAAGGATTACGGCAATTTTAAACCGTTGTAATTATAAACCCATTGTCGATTATCATTCTCGTCCTCAAGACATTTAATTCACAAATTAAAAACTTTAAATTAAAATAGTAGTGCCTCCAGCTAGGGACAACGGTTACCCTCAACCCTTTGAATGTTATCTCTAGGTTGGTTTAAAACATCGAACTTAAATGCTTTATATTATAGTTAAATAGGTGATTATATTTTGCTCACCGGGAGGTGGTGTAACAATGGGACCGAGTATAAAGACGTATCGTTCCCAACATGAGTTCACCAATTATTGATCGCATAATCTATACTATATAATAAATAAAGGTTTTTGCATGCCACGTGTCGCTTCCATATTCATTCTCGCAATTTTTTTCCCGCCTATCTCTAATATTTAATAAACTTATATCTTTTAATAATAATATATTTTTAAAGAAAAAAAATACTAATTATAGTAATAAAACATATTTATTTTAAATTATCTCTTATCATAAGAAATTTTAAAATTTAATTATATAACTTTTACTTTTAATCAAATAGTAAATAAAAGTCAAATTATATTAAAAAATAGTAATTAACGTATTTTCGAAACCCAATTATATATTAACTTTTACATATTTTGAATTTGTTTTCTATTCTTACTGTATGTAATAAATTTTTACACATGTAAAATATATATACATAAAGATTAAATTTTTTTTATATTGATATATTTCACCCCGTGTGTAGACACGAGATCTAAAATAGTAAGTTAATATAAAGACGTATGAACTTAATAGTGTTGACCAAGCCTTTGCTTAGCAATCTCGGCTTGTATTAATGCGTACAAGCTTAAAAGTAAGTATGATTAAAAAGGTTTTATGATCTTAGTTTTTAAAATCAAGAATACTCACAAATATAAAGACGGCGTTAAACAATAATAAAAGCCCACCAAATGGTGGTTTTAAGAGAGAATAATTAAAGACATAAACATACCACTAAATTAATACGTCAAACATTAACATGCACTAAAATTCATCTTCACCCTACCAATATAAAGATCTTAGCCACGAACGGCCATAACAACTAACGTAACAATGAGTTTCGTAGCCTCCCCTATTGCGAAACAAGGAGGACAAGCCACTCTACTCTCTAACACTACTCTATTACTGCTAGAAACAAACCATTTTCTTTATCTTTGGTTGTGTTGTGGTGTGTGAAACCAAGAACCCAAGCCCTCTATTTATAGGCCTGAAAATTAGCAATGCACAGCCGTGCATTGGATTGCACGGGCATGCAAACACCTCGGGAATCAAACAGGGTATCGAGGATGGTTTACTAGACCATTGGGGAGCAAGATAGGAGATGCACAGCTGTGCATGGCAAGGCACGCCCGTGCCTTGCCCTTCTTGCTCCATGTTTCGTCTTTTAGCTGCTTATTGACTTCTTGTTAACCAATTTGGACTTCTTGGGGTTCAAATCTCAGCAATGATCCTTCTTGAATCTTGATTTCTTGGTGTTTTTGATAGGATTTAACATGATTTATATCTTCAATACCGAATAACCTGCAATTACAAAATATAAACATTTTAAGTATCAATTGCAAGACTATTGTTCAACTAGTACCATAATATAAGAATTATTCTGCATGCAAAACATGTATAAATGATGGCACATCAACTGGCCAAAAGAAAAAGGGCACATCAATTGCCCTTAACAAAAGAACACATGAAGAGCGAAAGGTCATGTTTGACTTTTTTAAGACAATTGTTGAGAGTGGAAAGCGGTTAGGTCCACTGAGCTTCATGAACCTTTATTCTCTTTACAGACAAGTTAAAAAGGAAGAAGATGATAGACTCAAAAAAATAATCTAATCAAGAGAGGCAGTGAAACTGAGGAAGAAAAGAAAAGAAAGATGCCCAAAACTGAATCCTTGTTCTATCCTCCTTCTATCCTACATGTTCCCTCTCTAAGAATCCCTCCACCACTCCCAAAGTGTCCAAAGCTTCGCATTCAGCTCCCTCTGAACTGCAGTCTCCTCAAAAGAAGCCAAAGCCTCCTACCAGCCCTCTAAACCATCCGTCAATCCTATATATAATTTGTCGGACAAAAACATTTACTACGGGGTTTTTTCCAAAAAATACTTTTTGTCGGAAACTTGTGTGTATCAGCCAAATCCGACGAGTTTTCCATGAAATTTGTTGTCGCAAATATTATAGTTTTTAGGTAGTGGTTTTGGTCAATTAATGGCTTGGCACTTCCTAACCATAATGGAAGGGTTGGTTAACGGCTTAGCAGTTCCAAAACCGTCTCTTACAGTCGCTTTCGGGAAAATTCGTTTATCATTCAAAGCTTTTATCGGTTTATTTTTCGATTATGGTTAAAATATGTTCACCGCTAACTATCGAAGTAATTTCCTCTTTACATTACTAAACATCACCTCACAGTCAGTTATAACATTAAATAGTTATGGGTAATTTGACTTGAAAGAACTACGGGTAATTGCATGGAAGCAAACATTTGTGACTTGTCCAAAAGATATTATGACTTGGATGAATTACATTTAAAGCATAATAATGAAAGCATGGATTAATATAATCCTCGGAATATTGTCGAAAATTACTGAAAGGCTTATGTCTCTAGTTTGTCGGAAAATTAGTCGGCACTTTGTCGGAAAAAAACATTTACTTTGGGGGTTTTCCGAACAAACACTTTTTTGTCAGAAACTTGTCATTAACGGTCAATTCCGACAAATTTCCCATGAAATCTGTTGACGCAATTTATCCAGCTTCTTGGTAGTGGTTTTGGTCAATTAATGGTTGGCACTTCGTAACCATAAAGGAAGTGCTTGCTTAAAGTCTTACTTAAATTCGGTTTCTGTTAAATTCAGTTATGATTTGAGGTTGTTATCGATTATTTTTCGAGTATGGTTAAACTATGTTCTCCTCTAACTATCGGAGTAATTTACTTTTTATGTTATTAAACCTCACGGTCAACTAAAACATTAAATAGTTATGGGTAATTGGAACGGGTAATTGCATGGAAGCAAACATTTTTGACTTGTTCAAAAGATATTATATAAATTTAAAGCATATTAGTGAAAGAATGGATTAATATAATCGTCGGAATATTGTGAGAAATTACTGAAATGCTTTTGTTCCTAATTCGTCGGGAAAATTAATCGGCACTTTGTCGGGTAAAAACAATTACTACGAGGGTATTTCCAACAAACACCTTTTGTATGAACCTTGTTGCTAACGTCCAATTTCGACACATTTCACACCAAATCTGCTGTTGCAAATTTTTCAGTTTTTTTATAGTGGTTTTGATCAATTAATGGCTTCGCACTTCCTAACCATAATGGAAGGGCTTGGTTAAAGGTTTGGCAGTTCCAAAAATGTGGCGTAAAGTCAGTTTCAGTTAAATTCAGTTATGATTCAGGGTTGTTATCAGTTATAATTCAATTATGGTTAAACTATTTTCACCGTTAACTATCGGATTAATTTTCTCTTTACATTATTAAATCTCACTGTCAAGTAAATTATTAAATAGTTATGCTTAGTTTGACTTGAAAGAACTACGGGTAATTACATGAAACCAAACATTCTTGACTTGTTCAACAGACATAAATTAATTAAAAAGAAGTTTTAAAATATAACTTCTTAGTAATAGTAAACTTTTATTTTTTCTACTTTTGTTACGTCACTTTTGAAATATGATATTGCATGTTTTTACTAATAAATTTACCATTTACCATGAAGCTTTAAAATACAACTTCTTAGTAGTAGTAAACTTTCATTTTTTTCTACTTTTGTCACATAACTTTTAAAATATGATATTGCATGTTTTTACTAATAAATTTACCATTTACCATTACCAAGAAGCTTTAAAATACAACTTCTTATTAATATTAATCTTTCATTTTTTCTACTTTTGTCACATAACTTTTGAAATATGGTATTGCATGTTTTTACTAATAAATACGTATTTTAACCACTTAATTTTTTTATAATTTCGTTTTTCTATAACAACTTCCGTTCATTAATTTATGTTAAAAAACGAAATTCGCAACTTTCTTTAGTTATTTTTGTCAACGTTCTTAGATAAATTTTTTCTACTTTAAAAAACGGAATGCGAAGCTTTAAAAGACAAATTCTTAGTAATAGTAAACTTTTATTTTTTCTAATTTTGCCACATAATTTTTAGTTCCATTTAAAGCATAATAGTGAAAGATTGATTTTTTAAGAACTATTTCTATGGTCCCTATGAAAGTGACTCTCGGGTTCATCATTTAATTTTGTATTTATTTTTTCTCAGAAAATATTTATTTTTCTTAAATTACATTTTCTTTTCTTCAATCTCTTATGTCTACTTTGACTTATATGGCTTTAAACCACCCGATTATTTTATAATTACGTTGTGTGGTAGTATATCATGAAGTAGTTACAAACAACGAATCTGCTAGAAAATCTTTCATTGTTGTTCGACATATTATATAACACAAATAATTAGTTTATTTTTTTATAATAATGTTGTCGTGAAAAGAAATCATCAGAGTTGAGTTTGATATTATATTACGAATTTTCAAAAGATACATGAAATATGGTAACGACATTTTTAAAATATTGTATTATTTAGCCGAGATGAAAACCTCGGGGTTCATTTTCACATTATATGGGAGCCAATGATATTGGTCCAAGAATCCGGTTCGAACAAACCGTTCCTCCTAATCAATTGTTTAATACGTATCTACCTGTTGGGTCCAAAACTTAAACATAAACGTTTAGTTACTTTTATTTACATTTTTAAAACTCTAAACGCCTTAAGTAAGTGTAATTGATAATTTGAAATCAACATTAGCTTATTAGACTAACCCATTCACCAAGTTGTTATTTTGAATCAAACTTTGCGTAAAACATAATTTCCAACTAAAGTCACCATTTTACAAATCAATGGCACATCTTGACGTAAACTTGCTTCGCATCATATTGGGACACTACCTAAAAACTAAAATATTTGTGACAATAGATTTCGTGGAAAATTTGTCGGAATTAGACGGTAGCGACAGTTTTCGACAAAAATGTTTTTTTGAAAAACCCCTGTACGAAATGTTTTTACTGACAAAGTACCGAATAATTTTCCGGGTATTAGCGACAAAAGCCATCCGTCGGTAATTTCCGATAATATTCTGACAATTATATTAAATAAATAAGTTAGTGATATGCCATAATTTATACATTTTTGAATGCATAATAATACTCATATTATGATACAAATTGAATAAAAACATTGAAATTAATAATTAAAACGCTTATATTTTATAATTGCAGGATAAACCGCAACCCGAGAGAAAAAGAGCGAAAACGAGCCAAAATAATCAAATAATCACACTTTCTCGTAAGCTGGGAAGAAACACTCTAGCTTTGACTGCCAAAGAAGTCGAAATTTGTCAACACAAGTCAACAATCAGCAAAAGCCAAAACTGGAATTGCACGACCGTACATCTCATTGCACACACGTGCATTAGCCTTTCGAGTGCCCCAAGATGCTTCGTACCTTGCCATTTGTACCATGAGTACTTCTGGGCATTTGCACGACCGTGCATTGCCATTTTTGAAGCTTATAAATATATGGCTTGGGGGTTTTCATTCAACACACCAAAGACTAGAGAAAATCTCACTTCTAGAGTTCATAGCTATAATTTAGAGTAGAGAGTAGAGAGACTCTTCCACTTTATTCGTAAAAGGGAATCCTACGAAACACAGCTTTATGCTTGTTCGTATGGTCACTCGTGGCTAAACCCTTTGTATTGCTTGGGTGAAGATGAAGTTTGGTGTATGTTAGTGTTTAGCTTATTTGTCTAATGGTATGTTTATGTTCTTTAATCATTTAGTCTTAAAACTATCTTCATGATGGACGTTTTATTATTATCTAAATTAGTCTTTAAACATGTGAGTGTTCTTGATTTTAAAGTGTAAGACCGTAAAACTTTTTTAATTAAACTTATCTTGAAACTTGTATGTTTTTATACAAGCGGATACTGATAAGCCAACACTTGGTTAATATTGATAAAATTGTACATCTTTATACGAGCTTTGTCATGAAACCAATAGTTGGTGAACTCATGTTGGCAACGGTACGCTTTTATACATGGTGCCATTGTTGCATCGCATGCATGTGAACAAAGTCTAATCACTCTTTTAATAAAAATAAAGGTATTTTAGTTTGATGTCTTAAACCAAATAAGAGATAAATCTTAAGCAAACGAATGTACGGATATATTGAATAGTGGAGGGTAATGATGTCCGTGGCTGGGACTCTTAATATTTTAGTATTAAGGAACATAATTCGTGAACCAAATGTTATGAGAATGAGGCTCTATCGGTGTATCCTTCATGATGTAGGATTAAATATCCCGTGTATAAGTGTCGGTTTTTGTACGTTTTAATAGTTTAATTGTGTTTATCGAGACGGTTTTATATGTGTTTTGGAGTTTGATGTGTTACAGGTTAAATGTGCTTAAAGAGCGGAAGTTTACGAGTGATGTATACGAAGGCATGAAGCCCGAGAGGTCAAAGAAAAAGAAGTCAAAGATTCAAAGTCAATTTTTTGGATTTTTGGATCTTCGCGCCACGATGAGAAAAGTTCGCGGCACACGAGGGATTTGAAAAGGGCTGCGGCTATTTTGGACTTCGCGACACGTGAAGATTTGGCCTGGGAAGTTCGCGACACGCGAAGAAAAGGACTACGGCAATTTTAAACCAAGTTGTAATTATAAACCCATTCTGATCCCATTGTCGATTATCATTCTTCCAGCCGTTCCAGAGGAGTTTTTAGGCGATTTTGAGCAGAGTTAGGTCAATTGTTCTTGTTTTCTCATGCTTGTAAGTTCTAGATTTAATTACTTTAACGTTTTCGACAATCATGAGCGGCTAAACGCCTTCGTGATCTCTCCGGGTGAACGGTTTATACTTGTACTCGTATGATTTTAGTAGATGATCAGTATTGGATTGAAGTTTTGTGAACCCTTTAAGTTCTTTGAATTCAATTGTGTGTTTGACTTAATAACAGTTGCACGTTTTCAATTTATCGCATCTATCTTCATTTATTGGTTTTCTAGCATCAGGAATAATCCGATCTTGTGATTGAATTGACTATTGTGTGGTTGGGTTATACAATTTAAACAAGGTTATGTCTATGTAATCTCCGATCTAGTTTGAAACTAAAATTATGCGTGTGTTTTGCTAAATCTGAATCCCGGAGTGGTCATTCTTCTCCAATTGTTTTTACAACTTAAAGTTAATTGCTTTTTTATAATTTCAAGTGTTCTAAGTAATAAAGTCTTAAACTTTAGTAATAATTGAATTAGTTTAGTTTAAATAGCATTCTCCACGTGTTCCCTGTGGATTCGACAACCCTACTTCCCTATCTATAGTTTAAGGTAGCTAAGTAGTGAATTTTATAAATATTTTTGATTGACCTTGACACCGCGATCAGTTCACACATTTGTATTAGTCATACCATTAGATTCGCTAACCTATTATCATATACCAAGCGGATTCGAAGCCTAAAGCAATACTTGTTGTGATCTGATAATTCTGTATCTCTTTGCTTTACTGTTATTTACTATTCTGTTGTTTATATTTCTGTTACACACTTCACTCACATTTTTCATTTCCTGTTATTTAGCTTACCTTTATTTACTTTTCTGTCATTTACTTTTCTTCTTTACAAGCACACAAAACCCACTCACTAGCTTAACCGGCTCAACGATAATAAAAGTTGAGTATTGGAACTCGACCGTATCCATTGGCTCGATACTAGGTTTTTACCTAATCTATATTAAGCTGCGATAGGTACACTTTCCTATTGTGTGTGTTTTAAGTTTGAGTATTTATCATTTTATAAATTCAAAACCTGATCTCGTGAAACCCTTTTATAACAAATAATAAAATTATTATTATATTTCTTCAACTAATTATTAGTTACACGCATTGCTGGGTCACGGTGATTTCAAGGAAATTTCGTGTTAACAGATTAGCGTTTTAACCTTAACATTTTCCATCTATTTTTCTGTTTACGTTTGTTTCAGATAGTGTATGATTCATAAATCAACTATTGGTTTATATCAACCTTTAGCAAGGCCCGGAAGATTCTTTCAACGTCGATTGCGAAAAAAACGTACCAAGAAAATGGCAGTAGAAAACCTCACTATTTCTGACTTTGCAAGACTGTCAGTTGAAGCCTTAGGATCTAGTATCACAAGGCCGACAATTGACGCTAACAACTTTGAGATCAAGTCACATGTCATTCATATGATCCAATCATCATGTAAATTCCATGGATCCGATGAAGATCCACATGCCCACATTGCAAATTTCCTTGAAACTTATAACACATTCAAACTGAATGTGGTTTCGAATGACGCTATTCGACTTCGAATGTTTCCCTTCTCCTTAAGGGAACGAGCTAAGACATGGCTGAATTCTCTTCCTACAGGGTCAATCATTACATGGGATGAACTAGCTCAAAAAATCCTTTTGAAATATTTCACGGCAGCAAAAACACCTAAACTGAGAAACGGTATCACCACTTTCGCTCAGGAGGATGGTGAGTCACTATATGACGCATGGGAATGTTTCAAGGATATGTTGAGGAACTGCCCTCACCATGGGCTAGAAGTTAGGTTACATGTATCGTCATTCTACAATGGGTTGCACAATCAAGCTCGTCAGACACTCGGCGCTACCGCAGGTGGTATTTTAGGAAACAAGAGGCCACAAGAAGCTTACAACCCGTGGAAGCTGCTGTTGATAACAATCTATGTTGCGGATGGTTGTAGTTGCTACTGGTCAACAACCTTGTTGCGGATAGACCTTTATCTGCTGAAGTCTAATGTTATTGTTGATAGGCTTATGAGCAGCATCTAACACTTATGTTGCTGATGGGCATATCTTCAGCAGCATTGACTTTGCTACTATCTTCACAACTACCAGTACCCTTAACTGAATGAATGTTATTGGTGCAGAAGATAATACTAACACAACTAAGCAGACATGCAGAAGATCTTAGAGCATGTTTGTCTTATGTTGTAGTTGTCTTTTTGTTTGTATCCAATAGTTGCATAGCTTCTAGTATGTAAAAGATCAACGGTTTGTGTTCGATCTAATCCTTAGAATAAAGGGTTTATCTTGATTCTAAGTTCCTATTTATGTATTATTTGTTTTCATTGTAAAGAGTGCTTCTTAGAGTTTTCTCTGTAACTTGTAAGCTGTGAAGAGTGAAATAAAATTTGTATTTATCAGTATTCTCTTTTTTTGTTACTTGTTGCTTTGCATAGTTGTTATTATTTCTGCCAATATCAACTAAAACAAAACATCTTGTAATTCGTCCATCCTACAGATAATGTCGGCTCTTTTTCGGAAAAACACATTTACTACGGGTTTTTGTTTTTCCAAAAACCATTTTTTGTCGAAAACTTATGTCTAACAGCCAAATCCAACGAGTTTTCCACAAAATTTGTTGTCGCAAATTTTCCAGTGTTTAGGTAGTGGTTTGGTAAATTAATGGCTTGGCACTTCCTAACATAATGGAAGGGTTGGTTAAAGGCTTAGCAGTTCCAAAACCGTCGCTTTCAGTCGCTTTCGTTTAACATTCAAGGTTGTTATCGGTTATTTTTCGATTATGGTTAAAATATGTTCACCGCTAACTATCGAAGTAATTTACTCTTTACATTATTAAACCTCAAAGTCAATTATAACATTAAATAGTTATGGGTAACTTGACTTGAAACAACTACGGGTTATTGCATGGAAGCAAACATTTATGACTTGTTTAAAAGATATTATGACATGTATTAATTACATGTAAAGCATAATAGTGAAAGCATGGATTAATATAATCGTCGGAAATCACCGAAAGGCTTTTTTCGCTAGTTCGTCTTAAAATTAGTCAACACTTTGTCGAAAAAAAAAACATTTACCACGGGGGTTTTCCGAACAATCACTATTTGTCGGAAACTTGTCTCTAACGGTTAATTCCAACAAATTTCTCACGAAATTTGTTTTCGTAATTTATCCAGTTTTTTGGTAGTGGTTTTCGTTAATTAACGGATTGGCACTTCGTAACCATAAAGGAAGGGCTTGCTTAAAGGCTTGCTTAAAGTCGGTTTCTGTTCAATTCAGTTAAGATTTGAGGTTGTTATCGATTATTTTTCGAGTATGGTTAAACTATCTTCACCTCTAACTATCGGAGTAATTTACTCTTTACGTTATTAAACCTCACGGTCAACTAAAAAATAAAATAGTTATGGGTAATTTGACTTGAAAGAACTATGGGTAATTGCATGGAAGCAAACATTTTTTACTTGTTCAAAAGATATTATGACATGGATTAATTACATTTAAAGAATAATAGTGAAAGCATGGATTAATATAATCGTCGGAATATTGTGAAAAATTATTGAAAGGTTTTTGTTGATAATTCGTCGGAAAATTAGTTGGCATTTTGTCGGAAAAAAAAACATTTACTACGAGGGTGTTTATAACACAAACCTTTTGAATGAAACTTGTCGCTAACAACGAATTTCGACAAATTTTTCACCAAATCTGCTATTGCAACTTTTTCAATTTTTTGGTAGTGGTTTTGATCAATTAATGGCTTCGCACTTCCTAACCATAATGGAAGGGCTTGGTTAAAGGTTTGGCATTTCAACAAACGCGGCATAAAGTCAGTTTTAGTTAAATTCAGTTATGATTTGGTGCTGTCATTGGTTATTTTTTTATTATGGTTATACTATATTCACCGTTAACTATCGGATTAATTTACTCTTTACATTATTAAACCTAACTGTCAACTAAAACATTAAGTAGTTATACGTAGTTTGACTTGAAAAAACTATGGGTAATTGCGGGAAAAATACGGAAATGGACATTTGATCAAGAAAATACTTAAAAACGGACATCCTTATTTAGCCTACTGTTTCATGGACATTGGTAATGACAGCCGGCTAAAGACGGCTAAGCTAGCCAGCTAAAATTTCCATGCCAAAATTCCATTTGTTAGAGTACGACCAACAATAAGGTGAGACGTGGCAGGGTTAGCCGTCTAATAGACGGCTATAGCCGTTTAAATAAATAGTTTTAGCCTTTAGCCGTCTAAATAAACAGTTATAGCCGTCTATTAAACGGCTTAGCCTCCGAAAATATTTTTTGAAAACTTTGAAAATTTTCGAAGGCTTAGCCGTTTAATAGACGGCTATAACTGTTTATTTAGACGGCTAAAGGCTAAAACTGATTATTTAGAGGGCGATAGCCGTCTAATAGCCTTCTATTAGACGGCTAAGCCTGCCACGTGTCACATGCTTATTGGCTCGTACTCTGACAATTGGAATGTTGGGACGGAAATTTTAGCCGGCTAGCTTAGCCGTCTTTAGCATTTTCGCAAGAACAATGTCCATGAAACAGTAGGCTAAATAAGGATGTTCATTTTTAAGTATTTTCTTGATCAAATGTTCATTTTCGTGTTTTTCGCGGTAATCGCATGAAACCAAACATTCTTGACTTGTTCAACAGACATGGAATAATTACATTTAAAGCATAATTGTGAAAGACTGATATTTTGAGAACTATTTATATGGTCCCTATGAAAATGAATCTCGGGTTCATAATTTATTACTGTATTTATTTTTTCTCATAAAATATTTATTTTTTTAAAATTATATTTTCTTTTCTTTATAATAATGTTGTCCTAAAATGTTTTTAAATTATTATATAACGCAAATAATTTGTTTATTTTCTTTATAATAATGTTGTCCTAAAAAGAAATAATCAGAGTTGAGTTTGATATTATATTACGAACTAGATTAGAAACCCGTGTATTACATGGGGTGGAATCAATAAAATATTAAACAGTTATTAATAGAGAAAAAAATAAAGGAAATAGTTGAGAAAAAGAAATATTAAATAAATGAAATATTTATAAAGTAATATTCTGAACGAAGATAATAAACAATTCGGAAACAGTAAGTGAAAAAAATTCAATCAATTACTTTTTATTAGCCTTTTTAAAAAAAATATTACTTATTTATTAAGTATAGCTTTGGCTCACATAAAAATAAGCGAGAAATTTTCAAACGGTTACAAGAATCTTGGGTTCACATAATTGTGACACGTGACATAACCAATTACTTATTTATTAGGTATGTTTTAGTGTCAAATATAACTAAAAAATTATATTATTCTGATTATAATATAACAATCTAAATATATTTATTTAAATGAAATTTAAACTTAAGGTGACTTTCAACCGATATGGCTTCTCATTTTAAACTTATGTTTGATTTTTAACCATTTGACCCGCTAAAGATAAACCATAACCCAAATCAACCCGTTCATAAGAAAGTGGGTCGAATTTGCCACATCTACAAAACATATATAAACATATACAAAGAACTAAAATAAGTCATAATATAAATCGAAATATGAATAAAATAAAATAATGAATTAAATACTTTCGATTATAATGATATGATAAAAAATACAGTAGGATATAACAAATATTAGATATCTGGATATAAATATATGATTGGATGATTTTTTTAATTAGATCTTACATTGCTATAAAATCGTATTCAGTGTGTAGAATTTATAAAAATATAATTGATGATAAATAAAATTTTGAATTCAAAAATCTGTATATAAAAATTGAAACGAATAATTAATCTATTTGTTTAAAATAGTTGAGTTTATTAAAATGTACAAACAGTCTGATAATATAATAACTATTCATAATACAATTTATTTTTTAAATATAATAAGTCGGGAATTATAACTATGCATGATTAATTTTATATTAAGTTTATTTAGTTATAATATAATAACTATCCATAGTTAAATTTATTTTGTTTTTTAATATAATTATTATTTAATATCATTATTTAATAGGAGAGAGAAACATAAAAATTAGTATTAAATAGACAGAAAGGCGAGAAAATAAAGCTGAGAAGTAACCAGAGAGACATGTTTCATCTCATATTTTCATTTATTAGATAAGTAAGATTTTCAAGAGATACATGAAATATGGTAACGACATTTTTAAAATATTGTATTATTTAGCCGAGATGAAAACCTCAGGGTTCATTTTCACATTATATGGGAGCCAATGATATTGGTCCATGAATCCGGTTGTATGGATCTCCTACGCAGTTTTTGTCTATCACATACATCCGAACAAACCGTTCCTCCTAATCAATTGCTCAATACGTATCTACCTGTTGGGTCCAAAACTTAAACTTTCATGTTTAATTACTTTTATTTGCATTTTTAAAACTCTAAACGCATCAAGCAAGTGTAATCGATAACTTGAAATCAACATTAGCTTATTAGACTAACCCATTCACCAGGTTGTTATTTTGAATCAAACTTTGCGTAAAACATCATTTCCAACTAAAGTCACCATTTTACAAACCTTTCAATGCCATAAACACTATGGTAGTGTTAGGTATAAACCATGACCCGACCCATGGATCAAGCATGACCTGACCAATGACTCGACCCGTGATCTGACACTGAGTCATGCCCGTACCCATGACCCGTTCCATGCCCGTACCCATGCCCTGTCCCAAGGCCCGAACCAAGCCTCGAACCATCACCTATGTCGTGACCCGACCCATGACCCAACCTACACTACAACAGTAACACACTATAGCGACGGCAATTTTTGACCCTATAGCGACGACAAGTCGTCGGTATAGCCTATACCGACGACTTGTCGTCTGCATAAGTGTCGTCGGGATTGATTCTTACCAATAGCCCAAGGTTGTCGTCAGTACATGTGTCATCGGTATAGGTAAGCCTATACCGATGACTTGTCGTCGGTATAAAGTCTAATTAAATAAATCAAAAAGAAACTCTATACTGACGACATGTCATCGAGGTTAGCCCTATACGGACGACATGTCGTCCGGACAGACCCAACCTATCCCGACGACATGTTGTCGGTATATGGTTTTTTAATTTTTTTTAATAATTTTTAAAAAAAGGCCTATCCCGACGACAAGTCGTCGGGATAGGTCTTTTCTGTTTTTTTTTATATTTTTTAATTTCTAATATTTTTCCAGAAATATTAAAATTCTAAAAACAAAAACCTGTAAATCATTAAATATAAACCATTCAAACATTCAAATCCGATAAAAACTAAAATCCAAAACATAAACCAAACATCCAAATTGTCCAGCACACAAACTATGCAAATTGTTCGACATCGAAACATGTCCGACAAATCAAATAAGACAAACACCAACAACAAAGGCAAAGGCGCAACAACTCCAAGCTAATTATCATCGCTGTTAGTTCGGCGATCCCACATTCGACGCATTTCATCCATTTGTCGTTGCATTTCAAGCATTTGTTGATTATGCATACGACGTTCTTACTCTCGTTGTTGATTTTGCAGACCATGTTCTTCCTCTCGTTAGGCTTCGCGTTGTTGTAGTTCTTGGAATTGTTGTTGAAGACTAGCCACATGCTCATCAACTTCTTACCAATGTGTTTGTGGAAGGGGGGTACCGAACACATCCGGTGTGGGATTACTCACCACACGACCAACACCCCGGATATCGCCACGCCGATGACCCAATGCACGCTCCATGCATGCAAACTCATCGACAGCAGATGAGTCACCACCAGACTCAGCAAATGATCTTGTATACTCCTCTTGGATTCGTTCCTACTTTAAACAATGAAATAAACAATCACTTGACTATTTTTACTAAAATTCGACAGCATAAATGCTGTAAAATGGATAACCAACCTGTTAAACTATAAGTCATCAACGACCCAAATTCACAAATTCCAATCAACCAACACTAATAGCAACAAATACTAATAATACTAGCAAATATATTCAACAATTGGCCTCGAGTTGGATGTTCTAAGTCTATTAAAGTGTGTTTGGGTCATTTTGACCCGTTTAAAGTTACAGTTGGATGTTCTAAGTCTATTAAAGTGTGTTTCGTTCATTTTGACCTGTTTAAGTTAAAGTTGGATGTTCTAAGTCTATTAAAGTGTGTTTGGGTCATTTTGACCCGTTTAAGTTAAAGTTGGATGTTCTAAGTCTATTAAAGTGTGTTTGGGTCATTTCGACTCTTTTAAAGTCAAACTTGGATATTCTAACAACAAAATAATTTTACTTACATAATCTGTTGATGCGTACTCATTGGCCCAGCCCGTCCTTTTTTATAATGGGTCGATCTGAACACGTCAATAGGGCCGGTCCCATGTGAAAAACAAAAATAATATCATTAATAATTAATAAGCATGTTTGTATAATACTAACAACCGTATTTCATACCTGCATGTGTCGGCGTTGGGCGTATGATTTGCTGCAATGGAAACTTGGGTAGTGTTGTTGTGCTCGGTTTTGTTTGTTCTTCTCGGAGTGGTTTCTATAGCTCGCATACAAAAATAGCTCATTAATCAAAATCTTCCAAGTTCCTTGATCAACATCATGTGGTGGATTATTCCTCGCTGCCTCCACATCATCGTATCCCCCTGCTCGTCGAAATGAACTTTTAGCTCTCTCTTGTGGTCTTTATAAGCCCTCTGACACTTGGCGGTGATTCTTGTTCAACGCCTCGTCACTTGTCACTGGAGTCCAGATCAAAATAATCCCACAACCAAATTTCATAAAAATCATAAAAATCTTAGATCTAAACCAAATTTCATCACAAATTAGTAATTAAAACGAGTATTTACCTTCACAAAGCTAGAAATCCAAGAAATGGTGAAATTCCTTCAAAACCTAACCAAAATAAACAAACAAAACTTCAAAATCTTGAAAAAATAGCTAAAATATGAAACCTGGATATTATCTCACCTTAAATCCCGAGAGTTTTGGTTAAAGTTGCTCCCAAAAACTGTGAAATCGTCGGAGAGAACAATTTGGGGGAGTTTTGGAGGGTTTTGGGTGGAAATGAAGGTCTACCGTCTGTTTTTCCTATTTGTTCGCGTTGCACCCTGTGGAGGCGACATTTCGTCAGCATAGGCCCACATGTCGTCGGCATAGGTAGCCTATGCCGACGATATGTCGTCGGTATAGGGTTCGTAGAATGTTGACCAGTCAATAAAGGTAAAAACCCTATCCCGACGACTTGTCGGCGCCATAGGGGTTTTAGAATTTTTCTTTTTTAAAAAAATTTTTGACCGACGAAAATTTATTAAATAAAAGAAAATCAAAATTAACCTTTACCGACAACATGTCGTCGGTACAGGTTTTCTCCAATAATTCATTGGGCGCCATCTTTCCCTCCAATCTGCCTCAACCCTGTACCGATGACATGTCGTCGGTATTGGGTGTCTCATTCAAAATTTTTGGTTTTTACCATGTCGTCGGTATCGGCGGCGTCGACACAGAGTTATTTCCTTGTAGTGCTATGACCTGACCCATGACCCCAACAATGACACGTCGCATGACCCAACCTATGACCTGACCCATGACCCGAACAATGACACGTCCCATGACTCAACTCATAGTATAAATTTATTAATTACAATATTTTATTTTTCATAAAATATTTTCCCGTCTACCAAACAACACGAAGTAGTGATTTATATCATTTTCATAGGGTAACCAAACATGACACGGGAACGGTAATGGTTTCTTTCTTTCCCTTGTCCATTCCATTCCTTTGTTTAACTCATACCAAACAGACCTATGTGTTAGGAATTATGCATAGCCCTAAATTAGTTAGATTGGGTAGTTATAAGTTGAAGAAATAGCAAGTGCCCGAAGTGAAGTCTGAATATCTGAAATCATTAGTGACATTTGAACTAGCCTATTGATACCAAATTCATTTTTCTCCTATCCAACAAGAACCTGTCACTTCGTACTGACAAGAGCATGCGATGCCAAATCATACCAAATGTTAGAATATAGCTACTTGCCAATATCAAGCTGCATTTTCTTCTGTGATACCAAATCATACAAAATATATCTGCTTTAAATACTCTCTTTCTTGAAACATATCCCCTCTTTTCTTCACGGTTTGAATCTTCAATACTCTTGCTTGTGTTCATCTTTGCTAAACCTCTATGTTACATGTTTTTATTCAAATTGCGAACTATTGGATATTATACAAAATATAGTTTAGTTAAAGTCTAGGGACTAGTTATGTAATTAGGTTATTGTATTTAGAATAGAAATTGTATTACTTATATCTAGAGGGACTAGATGTGTCAAAACACAAGTTGGAAACCTACAATTCGTGAGATACACCGATTGGAACATACAAAATGAAAGGAGGCGACAATTACTTCTATTCAAATCAGAGGGATGCAAGGATTCAAGGAAACGACACGATGATTCAGTTTAGCACTATATAGGATCGATTGTAATCAGATTTGTATACCCAGAAATTCGTTTATATATATATATATATTGATTTATTACAGCAGATTAAGTGTTCGTTTGTGTTATTCTTTTGAGTTTGATTCAGATCAGGGCAACAGTGGTATCAGAGTCATCAGTTAAGGAATCATACTCGCTGCAATCGATTTGTTGAAGCCAGACGTGGTGTAGGAACGATCAAGGGAGACAGTTTTGAATTCGCGACTCAAGACTTGTGATTGCAGATTGGTTACATTTGTGTAATCGGGAACAAGAACAGGGACGAACACATGGTTAAGGATTCTAAAGATTGATCAAAGGCCTGATTAAATTAAATTAAACAGACACAGGGGCTGTTTGGGAGTGAATAACTCGCAAGGTTTCTTAAATTGAAGGCTGAAGGATTGGTAAGTGCAGACCAATCGGGACTTTTAATCAAGTTAGAACCGTGGCTGGTATTACCACAAGCAGGAACGAATATAGTAAAACAATTGCAGAGTGTTAGAAGGATGTGATTAAAAGGTTGTGGTCAGAAGGCTACCACAAACAGGGACGAACTGGTTTTACGGTTTGTTGGATTTGCTGTAAATAAACGTAAGGTGACATAAGGCAGAAAAGGAATTACCGGACAAGTGATTGGACTTTGGAGACCAACGATTTCCTAATTATCAGATACGTATTTCTGTATTTTTTACTGCATTAAAATTAATAGAAATACAGGATTAGGATTGAGAATCGTTTGAATCAGAAAATAGGAAAGAGTGGATTGCTATATTTTATTGTTTTCTGTCAAGTGGGTATACTTTAGAAAATGGGATATACAACAAGGAGTGCAAATTGATTATTGAAAGGGGAGAACACTGGTTTTAGAATTTTTGTTAGGACATTTAAGATCAATAGCGGGATAAGCGGGTTTGATTATCAACGAAGGATAGGTGGATTTGATAATCAACAGCAAGGCGGGATTAATCAAGATCAATAGCGGAGAAGCGGGTTTGATCAGACCTAGGAAACCAAAGAAACCAGTTTAATACTCGAGGGAAAAAGGTTTTGATTCGCCAGGAGCGACCGAAAAACCAGTAAAGATAGGAAAGAAAAAAAAAAAAACAAAGGGTCAATGGGAGAAGAGACACCAAAGAAGATTGAAAGAAGTATACTAGTAAGAGAGGGCGGAACGACAATGACTTTTCAATACCCGATGTTAAATTCTACAAATTACACCATTTGGGCTGTAAAGATTAGGGCGATCTTTAACGTCCACGGAATATGGGATGCAGTTGAACCAAAAGAACTGAAGTAATTGAAAACAACAACAAAGCGATTGCCATGTTATATCAAGCAATTCCAGAAAACATGGTGTTGCAGATTGCAAACCTTACTTCAGCAAAAGAAATTTAGGACGCGTTAAAGGTTCGTTATGTAGGGGTTGACAGGGTTAACGAGGCTCGGTTAGAAACACTTGAGTCGCAGTTTGAAGCTTTGAAAATGGGTGTTATCGAGTCACTTGATGTCTATGCCGGGAGGATTAGTGAGATTGAATCACAAGCAAGCAATCTTGGACATGCAATGGATGACAAAAGACTGGTTCACAATCTTTTAGGTTCAATACCAGAAAAGTTTATTCAGATTATTGCTGCAATTGAACAATTTGCTAATCTTAAGATGATGCCATACCAAGAAGCGGTGGGAAGACTGAAGGCTTTCGAGGAACGCACCAAGAAGCAAACTAAAGAGGAGGACGTGTCTAGTAGATTGTTATTGACCAAAGCAGACGGGAAAAAAAGACTAAGCACCATACATGTGAGCATTGCGGTTATGGATGCTCGAATCGGGAAGACTTAAGACGTGGCCAAGGTCGAGGTTGGGGGTCCGGAAGAGGTCGAGGTGATAGACGAGTATAACGGGACAAAAACAATGTAAGGTGTTTCAAATGCGATGAACTTGGGCGTTTTAGCAATGAATGTCCAAAGTGGGAAAAAGAAGATAAGGCGAATTTAATCCAAGAGGACTATGAACCAACACTGCTGTGATGGGAAGCTGGATCAAGGAAGGATAAAGACCCCACTTAAACTATATTTAGTTTAAGGAGGAGTATTGGATATTAAAACAAATATAGTTTAGCTAAAGTCCAGGGACTAGTTATGTAATTAGGTTATTATTGTAGTTAGAATAGAAATTGTATTACTTATATCTAGAGGGACTAGATGTGTCAAAACCTACAAATCGGAGGGTTGCAAGAAAACGACACGGTGATTCAGTTTAGCACTATATATAGGATCGATTGTAATCAGATTTGTATACCCAGAAATTCGTTTATATATATATATATATAGGGACATGTTCAATTAAGAACCATCATTTTGACGAGAACCAAAAGAATCATACATTCTTACATAAATGCATACATGCATCCTTACTTTATATATACACAAATGCATATATGCATCCTTATATTTGTGTAGAAATAATTGGTTCTTTTGGTTATCGTCAAAATGATGGTTTTTAATTGAACATGCCCCTATATATATATATTGATTTATTACAGCAGATTAAGTGTTCATTTGTGTTCTTCGTTTGAGTTTGATTCGGATCAGGGCAACAGGATCTACCACTAAACCTCCTACTCTAGTTATAGAGTAATATCGTCAATGGAAACTTCGACTGATAAGAAAATTTAATGGAACCGATCGCAGACTATTTGAATATATTCTAAATGGCCCAGAAATGCCTAGTTGTTCCAACTATTGAAGAAACTCCAGTAGTTGTTGCTTCAATAAGGCCGAAACCTCTCTCATTATGCACCATATGAAGTGAAAGCTACTTCGAATGGTGAAAAGTCTACGTCCCTGCTCATCATGGCTATTCCCAATGACATGTGTTAAGATGTTGACTCATTTTATTCAGCAAAACAGATATGGGATGAGGTAGGGAGGCTTTTAGAAGGTGGTTAAAAAATGAAGAAGAGTTTGAAAACCAAATGTCTGAACGACTATGAAATGACTAAAGCCAAGCCGAAAGAAACACTGATAGTGATCTATGTGTGGTTCTCCCAATTAATTTTTGAGAGGGAAAAGTCTTACCCAAAATATTTTTCACCGCTGATAGATGCTAATGTATAGTGACGAAAGGGGTACCTACTAATTTCATAAATTGTGTTAGAAAGTACATAGATATCGTTTAAGTTTGATAATCACTGAGAGAAATCATATCCACCCCTAGTGTTTCTCATCATCTCAAGTTTTTTCATCAACCACCTGTCCACCTATATATTCGGAGCTATTTCTTTTCCTTTTATATGTTCAGTTAAAAAATTAAAAGCATTGTAAAACAAGAATCCGAAGCTATAAACCCAGTTTTCAAATCATACACATGTTACATGTTTATTATAAACGATATCTGATACATCATTACAGTCTTTAGATAATACAATATACGGAGACCATCTTATTTGATAACACAAGTTGATATTTTAACTATAATGAAATGCAACCCCACCATCTTATCACGAAGCACTGGAACCGATGGACTAAAACGTAAACTCCATAAACGGACACCAAATATGAAATTGATTATGACCCTACACAACATCATCGCCCTTATATATCTCACAAGTAATACTTGAATTTTTTTGCGAAACCTCGTGCATTGTAGGCCTTAATTCGGGGTTCGAATTGACGCATTTAATCGCTAGAAACAATACTGACGATAGAACTTCTTTGATTATCGGGAGTGGAACGAGAAGACGGTGATCTACCATATGTTTGAACTTGACCGCTTCTGTTGTTGATGATGCTAGAGAAGTAATGATATCTCCTGGATGCTCTCCTTTGATGATTTCTAACGCCATAACACCAAAACTATAAACATCACACTTTTCCGTTACCTTCATTGTGTAAGCCGGTTCTGAAAAAAAAACGAATAACATGAAATCCGTTCTAAAAAAGATGAACGACTGGAAAATAAAAATACCTGGGGCAAGGTATCCATATGTTCCTGCAATGTTACTCCAATTCGAAGAATTTGGGATACATGCTTCATATTCCAAATCAAGCAAAATGTTTTTGCTTGATATGTCACGATGAATGATGGCTGGCGAACAATCATGATGCATATACGATAAAGCGTATGCAACACCTTTGATAATGTTTACCCTCTTCATCCAATCCAAATCTTGAGAAGTTTTAACGCGTAAAATATCAGCTAGACTACCTCCTTCGTGGTACTCATAAACCAAAAATGAGTTTTCAGAATGAGAACAGTAGCCAAGAAGTTTGACAATGTTTCTGTGCCGTATGGTTGTCAATGCCTACAAGAAATGTTGTTATTAGCGGCGACAGCAATAGCGGCGACATGGGGTATTAGCGGCGACACCTCTAGCAATCCGTGTGCTACTCCGGCCTATGAATCTGACCGTTGATAAGGGATGGATCTAATGGCTAGGGTTTAATAGGTATTAGTGGCGACACCATTAGCGGCGACATGTCGCCGCTAAAACCCATAAAAACTTTGGCGGGGTATTTCCCCCCATCTGACCTCACTTTTTCCTCACACTTCACAGATCTTGCTCTCCAACGCTGCCGCGCGCCACCATCTGCAATCACCACAACCTCGCTACGCCACCGGCTGCAACCACCACTACCTTACCGCACCACCACCTGCAACCACCACCACCTCTAGCTGTCGTTCGCCGCTCTTCCTTCGCCGCATCTTGCCCTCCCGCCCTCACATCACATTTCCTTAAGGTATTAATCTAACCTCAAATCTTTTACTTTTATCCATTTAGGCATCAATTTCAACATTTGGGATAAGAATTTGACTTGTTGTATGGTTGTTGGTTTCGTATGTAGCATTGTACTGCAAAGTTTATTGAATATATTCTAGATCCAGTGACCAAATAACAAGAACAAAGCCTTTGTATGTTCTTTCCCTTGACATATTGCTCATTGTTATTTATCATTTTGTTTAATTTGTTTTCCTTTGTGACAATATGTATGCTATACAATTGAGTTATTGTTTGTTTGGTCTTTTCTCTATCAATCTAAGATAAGTGAAATCTATGATCAATTTGATAGGAGTAACACATTTGGGGCTATTTAGTGTCGGCAATGTGTGCACATTTTGTTATGTATACAACAAATATTGATAGTGAATTTTTATTTTTATTTGTGATTAATAATTGGCTAATGCTAAATGATCACCATTTATGAGCAGAAACTTTGGTTTCGTGTGTGAAGAAAGTTCAAACTAAGGGCCTCCTCCTAAGGACGATGAAAGGTATTCATGTTCCCTTCAGTTTGTTATGAAAAACAAGTTACCTTTCAAATGATATTTCTTTTTATGTTTATGATTTAAATTTGTATTTATGTTTCAAGGTCGGTCACATTCACTAATGTTTCTGGTATCGATCAAACAATGATGATAAATGACCTCTCTTGATCTTGTAATTGATTTATTTTGTTCTTCATATTGATTTTGTAAGATTTAATTTTAACATATCATTAATTAGAGTTTAATCTAGTAATAATATGGATGTTAAAAAGGTAAAAGAACTATATCTATTTTGAGTTTGGTATAATTTTGACTTGCAACACGTTGCATTTAGTGATTATATATAATGAATTTATTCAAAGTATAATTTTCAATATATTCATTTATATATGTATTTGTTTGTGTATTAATTCATCTTTGTGAAATTAAATACATCGCCAATCAGAGATGGAGATGGAGTCCCAACCTGAAACCAATCAAGAGACTTCTTTATCTGGACCGAACAAAGTCGAAGTATTTGAAACTTGTGTAGATATATGTATGTAAAATGAACCGTGTAGATCCGAAACTTGTGTGTATGTAGACATATATATGTAAAATGAACCGTGTATATCCGAAACTTGTGTGTATGTAGACATATATATGTAAAATGAACCATTTGACCCTTTTATACTTGAAACTTGTATGTATGCAGATAGATAGATGTAAAATGCACGTTTTGACCCGTTTAGACCCGAAACTTGTATGCATGTATATATATATGTAAAATGAACCGTTTTGAACCGAACCTTATAAGTATGTAGATATATGTATGTTAAATGAACCTTGTAGATCCGAAACTTTTGTGTATGTAGACATATATATGTAAAATGAACCATTTGACCCGTTTAGACTCGAAAGTTGTATGTATGTAGATAGATAGATGTAAAATGCATGTTTTGACCCGTTTAGACCCGAAACTTGTATGCATGTATATATATATATATATATATATATATATATATATATATATATATATATATATGTAAAATGAACCGTTTTGACCCAAAACGTGTATGTATGTAAAATGAACCGTTTAGACCCGAAACTTGTATGTATGTAGACATATATATGTAAAATGAACCATTTGACCCGTTTAGACTTGAAACTTGTATGTATGTAGATAGTTATATGTAAAATGCACATTTTGACCCGAAACTTGTATTCATGTAATTGTAGGAACTAGCTAATATGTTGTTCGACGACCCCAGTTTTAGAGATAAACTTAACAAGTTTAATATTTCACAAAAGGGAAAAAGTAGTAGGGATGAAGACAAGGACGACGATGAGGATGAAGATTAATTGTTTAGTTTTTATGTAATTTTTAGATTTGGAATAGTTTGATTGGGTCAAAAATCTTAACAATATGTTCTAACCTTATATATTAATTTATTTGTGGTTATGTTTTTGTTATATTGGGCCAAAAAATGGAAAATACGCAGGTTTTGTAATATATGTATGTTTGTAGGAATACTGGAAATAATGAAAATACGGAAAAAACTGCAAACGGCTCAGATTACGTAAGGCCCCAAACCCGGGAGGCCTCACTTGTTGGATTTACTCATTCACAAACAGTTCTTAACTTGAATATCACATAACGCAGCGGAAAATAATTAAATAAAACATAACCATTACATTGTTTAACAACGGAAGCGTAACATAGTCTATTACATAAACATATCATAATCTAATCATAACGGGATGCCAGTCTTCATGATCAACCGGGTAACTTTTCTCGCTTGCCAAGCATCACCGTCCATCATCCATACCTGCCTTAACCTGAATGTGCACACTAAAAAGTCAGCTACGCTGGTGAGTTCTAGTTTTCATTCGATTTAAGAAATGGTTCATCATTCAAAACATTCATTAGGGTTTAACATCACGTATAAGAAAACAGGGCCTTTCATTCATAAACCTCCAAACATTTAAACACATTGAACGGATCATTTGTTTAAAACATTTAACATTCATTTAAGTCATACATTACTATCTAAAATCTGTATCTTTCTTTACGCATCTCTGTGTCCCTGAAGGAACCCTGCATGCCGTGGACAACCGTTACGTATCCCCGTCATTGCCACAACATTCCGTCAATTCCCTTTTTGGTATTGCCCCCAAGGCTAACTGCACGAGGACCGACAATACCCATTCAGTTGCCCCTATGGCTCTCATGTCCATAGACCGACAACCTCCATCGATGGCTATGGCTCTCAGCCATAATACCGTCGGATCATAATTTAACCTGACGTAGGGTCACGTTAACCCCTGAGTAACCGTCGTTACTCCATACTAGTTGTACAACATCAAACTATTGGCAGGCCACCAAGACACTGCCCCTGTTGCTCTTATGATAACTATGGCTCGCTGTCCATAACCTACCACAAGGCTGGGAATCACATTCCTAGACTTCATTCGTCAATTCCATTCATTCGACAGATTAGATTTGTAATGACTTCTTTAAAACCTTTGCCCTTTTTCTTTTCTTTTCACAAAACCTTTTCGCTCGTTCTCGAAAACCCTTTACCTTTACTTTAAACCATTTCTTATTAAACATTCGTACGTAAACATTCCATGCATAAAACTTTCTTTCCATAAACCGTTCATTCCAAATCATTTCATAATCATAGTTTCATAAAACATCATTTCATAAAACATCATTTCATATGTATGCACACCAGCCCGAAAACAATATATAAAACATTTAAAAGAGGGCTTCTAGAACTCACCTTATAAGCTAGTCTCGGTTATCCTAAACAAAGGCCCAACAACGTCACTTCCAATCTGAATTGATTAGTTAAATACACATCAGACCCAAACCCGACTCTAACGGTTTAACCTTCTAAACATACCGACTTTTCCTAATCAGCCTGATGCCTGCGCACTTAGCAAGTGCGCAGACCCTGCTTCCTGCGCACTTAGCAAGTGCACAGACGTACTTGATAAGTACGCAGGACCTGCTTCGTGCGCACGATCTGTTTCTTCGCAAAACCCTAACTTTCGCATCCAGGTCTGATCACGTCAAGATCTCGAACCTGTTTGCATCCAAAACGTTGTTTTCCATTAAGGAACTCAAATCTATGTTTATCTTTCAGTTTCATCCGTAAAAACGTTGCCTTTTCACCCAAAACCCGAAGAACCCAAAAACGAACTAAAACTCATATTTAGGTCGGATCGTTACCTGAATCGAGCTTCTGATCCGGAGGTTCTTCTCACGAGTTATGGAGTAACACTTTGCTGAAATCTCGGGTCGATCCGCCAACTTTCTCTCTCTATAGTTTCTCTCTCTAGAACTTGCAAATGAGAGAAATGGTGACTATTTATAGGGGAGGCTCCCCTTCTATCCCATCCGGCCCATCCGACCCGACCCGTCATGCCTCGATCGTTTATTCCGTTATTATAACTGCAGTTTTATTTTGGGATGTTACAAGTCTACCCCCCTTACAATAGGTTTCGTCCCCGAAACCTATCATAAGTCAAATAGTTGAAGGTACAACTCCCTCATTTCCTTCTCCGCTTCCCAAGTGGCTTCCGATCCCTTTCGATGCTTCCATTGGACTTTAATCAATGGAATAACTTTATTACGCAAACGCTTCTCCTTTCGGTCTAAGATGGCCACATGTTCTTCGATGTAGTTAAGGCTGTTGTCGACCTCGATGTCGGTAAGTGGTACGTGTGCCGATTCATCCGCCAAACACTTTCGCAAGTGTGATACATGGAAGGTAGGATGAATCCCACTTAACTCATCAGGCAACTCTAGCCGATAAGCGACTTCACCAACCCGTGCCATTATCCTGAATGGTCCGACAAACCTCGGACTTAACTTTCCTCTCTTCCTGAATCGTATGATTCCCTTTCAGGGCGACACTTTCAACATTACTCTGTCCCCAACATCAAACTCGATAGGCCTTCGTCGTTTATCCGCATAGGATTTATGACGATCTTGTGCGGCCTTCATTCGTGCTTTGATTTGATCAAACCTTTTCGACGTTTCTTTTACGACTTCAAGACTTCCTAATTCCTTTTATCCAATTTCACCCCAACAAACCGGGGTCCTGCATCTTCTCCCATACAACATTTCGTAAGGCGGCATGCCTATCGTCGTGTGATGACTATTGTTGTAGGAGAATTCGGCTAACGGCAGATGACTGTCCCAACTGCCGCCAAAATCGATAATACAAGTACGGAGCATATCTTCCAATGTCTGAATGGTCCTTTCGGACTGACCATCCGTTTGCGGGTGGTATGCCGTACTGATATTAAGTCTCGTGCCCATCGCCTCGTGAAATCTTTTCCAGAACCTCGATGTGAATCGTGTGTCCCGGTCGGATACTATCGTCAAAGGTATCCCATGCCGTGCTACTACTTCGTTAATAAATACTTCCGCTAACCTTTCCGACGAGAACATCTCGCGAATAGGTAGAAAATGAGCACTATTCGTTAATCGGTCCACAATTACCCAAATGGTGTCATGACCTTTAGCTGTGCGGGGTAGCTTGGTTATGAAGTCCATGGTAATGTGCTCCCACTTCTATTCCGGTATATCAAGTGGTTGAATCTTTCCATACGGTTTCTGGTGTTCGGCCTTTACTTGCGAGCAAGTCAAGCACTTGCTTACGTACTTTGTCACTTCATGCTTCATTCCAGGCCACCAGTATTCCTTCCTTAGATCTTGGTACATTTTATTGGTACCATGATGGATAGAGTACCGAGATTTATGAGCCTCATCCAAGATTTTGGTTCTAAGCTCGCCACCCATAGGTATCCATACCCGTCCATAACGTGTTCTAACACCAAGGGTGTTATATTCCAACTTGTCCTGTTGACCAACCATTCTTTCCTTCTTTATGTTTTCTTCCTTAAGTGATTCATCTTGAGCCCTTTCAATTTCCCTCATCACATCTGATGTTACCACCAACTGGCAAGCTTTCACTCTAATAGGAGCAGGCATATCCTTTCGGCTTAGAGCGTCATCCACCACGTTTGCCTTTCCAGGATGGTACATGATTTCACAGTCATAGTCCTTCAATAGTTCCAACCAGCGTCTCTGCCTCATATTAAGTTTCCTTTGTTCGAAGAAGTACTTCAAACTTTTGTGGTCGGAGTAAATAGTAAACTTCACCCCGTAAAGGTAGTGCCTCCAGATTTTCAATGCAAATACGACAGCAGCAAGTTCCAAATCATGAGTCGGATAGTTGACTTCGTGAACTTTCAACTGCCGTGACGCATATGCAATCACTCTCCCGCGTTGCATCAATACGCACCCTAATCCCTGACCCGAAGCGTCAGAGTATACCACCAAGTCTTCACTGCCCTCAGGTAGGGCCAAGACTGGAGCTTGGGTTAGCTTCTCCTTCAATTTCTTAAACGCTTCATCCTGGGTCGAACCTCATTCGTACTTTACCTCTTTCCGAGTCAACTTTGTCAACGGCGAAGCTATTTTCGAGAAATCCTGGATGAATCTCCGATAGTAGCCTGCCAATCCCAAGAAACTGCGGATTTCAGTTGGCGTCTTAGGAATGTCCCATTCCCTTACCGTCACTATCATTGCTTGGTCAACCATAATGCCGTTCGGGTTAATGACGTGACCTAGGAATTGGACTTCCCTAAGCCAGAACGCGCATTTAGAGAACTTAGCATACAACTTTCCCTTCTTCAGAGCCTCCAACACCTCCTTTAAGTGACATGTGTGATCACCCTCATTCTTGGAGTAGATGAGAATATCATCGATGAACACGATTACCGATCGATCCAGCATTGGTCGACAAACTCTATTCATCAAATCCATGAACGCTGCAGGGGCGTTCGTCAATCCAAAAGACATTACGCGGAACTCGAAATGTCCATAACGCGTGCGAAATGCAGTTTTCAGTATGTCTTCTTCCCTCACCTTTAACTGATGGTACCCGGACCGAAGGTCGATTTTCGAGAACCAACTTGCGCCTTGCAATTGGTCGAACAGGTCGTCGATCCTTGGTAAAGGGTACTTGTTCTTCACCGTACGTTTGTTCAACTCGCGATAATCAATACACATTCTCATCGAACCGTCTTTCTTCTTCACAAACAACAGCGGAGCACCCCACGGCGAGATGCTCGGTTGGATAAATCCTTTCTCAAGTAAATCGTCTAATTGGGTCATAAGTTCTTTCATCTCCACTGGTGCTTGTCGATATGGAGCCTTAGCCACGAGCTGGGCATCTGGTACCAAGTCGATTCGAAATTCAGTCTCTCTGTCGGGTGGTATCCCAGGCAAATCCTCTGGAAACACCCCCGGGTACTCGCGTACCACGGGTACATCGTCTAGTTCTTTCACTTCCTTACACTTGTCAATTACGTACACCAGATAAGCCTCGCATCCACGCCTCAAGTAATTTGTTGCCTTAATCATCGAGATAACATTTGGCATCGCGGCGTCACGATCCCCAAAGACCTCGACTTTGCTACCATCCGGAGCCTTGAGTTGGATTATCTTTCGTTTACATATGATTTGTGCTTCGTTGGCAGTTAACCAATCCATACCCAACACAACATCAAACCCTCCCCAAACCATAACAAACAATCTGACAGGGAACTATGACCTTCTATTTTTATCGTGGAGTTGTCAACTACATCGGTCACTCTCGCGGTTCTACCCTCAGCGGTTTCTACGCTAAAGGCCCTTTCTAGCTTACTGACAGTGTACTTTACTTATTTACAAAAAGTCGTAGATATAAAACTCTTACTGGCACCCGAATCAAATAACACAGAAACAAAAGTGTTGTCAAGGATGAACGTACCTGACGCCACATCGGGATCCTTCCTAGCCTGATCCTGCGTCAGTGCGTACGCTCGTGTCTTCGCACGAGATCCCTCTCCCTTCTTTTCCGGGCCCTTTCCCTTCCCGGTTTCCCCCATCCTGGGCTTCGGGCAGTCCCTACTCAGATGACCGACATCCACACAGTTGTAGCACTTGTAGTGTTGTGTGCACTCACGGGCGTAGTGCCCGGTTTTGCCACACTTGAAACACAAGTTAGATCCCAGTTTACATCCACCTGTGTGCTCCCTTCCACATTTCTTACAAACGGTTGGCTCATCCACCCGAGCCCTCTTATCACGAGCCCTAAACATCTTTCCCCCAGTTCGCTTGTTTGAGAAGCTCGGTTTCTTCTTTTGCTCTTCAACGGCAACAACATTCAGTGCCAGATCGTCAAATACCACGCCACTTAGCTCTACTTCCGAATCATAGGTAGTAGGGGCGTTTGCCTTAACATAGGTGCGGACCTGGTCCGGCAACCCTTGAATATAGCAGGCAATCTTTCTCTCTTCAGTAGTGACAAGATGTGGCACCAGACGTGCCAGTTCATTGAATCGGGTTGTGTATTGCCGGTGCGTCATGTTCCCGGCCTTCAAACCCAGAAATTCTCTCTCTACCTTCTCAATCTCGTTCCTTGGGCAGAAATTCTTGATCACCAAAGTTTTCAAGTCCGCCCACATCATCGCATCCATAATCTCTCTCCCTTTTGCCTGACGTACACCTTCCCACCAATGGGATGCTTCCCCCCTCAAGGAGTTAGCAGCAAATTTTACAACTTGATCCATTCGACACTCGCTCAGACGAATGGCGTCTTCCATACGGATCACCCAATCAAATGTAGCCACCGCGTCTTTCTTTCCAGTGAGGACCGGTGGGTCACATGCTTTAAATGACTTGTAGTCGCATCCGCGAGCAGGCGGTGTGTTGTCGGTCTCATTGTTCTGAGCACCAATTGCCGCACTAGACCCACCCACCCCATTGACCTGCTTCAATGCTTCTGCCAACAGACTTGGCAGAGAAGTCTTCATCAACTCTGTGAACTCTCGAGCTATAGCTGCTCTCACTTCTGGTTCAAAAGTGAAAGGTTGTTCTTCAACCAGTGTCTGTTCAGTTCCATGCACACTAACCGCCGGTTCAGTGTGAACACTTCCTTCTTCACTATTCTCTTGACGCGCAGGGATCCTGCCACGCCCACCATTTTGACCGCCGGTACTAACACCGGTACGGCCACCACGCCTTCCGTTTCCTCTCCTCTCCATTTCGTTCTATAAGACAAGAAATCCAATGTCATCACGCTAGTTAACAAATAAAATTCAATAAGTACTGTAAGATGTTAATATACACTGGCCATCTGCAATTAACCATTACACTACCTTTCGATTTCTATTTGACCACCTTTATGATTCCATCAGAACACAAGTCCTTACCTGACCCTTTCTACGGTATACTACATACATATACTCTACTTTTCATACCTGATGCTGTGGCTCGAGTTACCCGTACTGGCATCCGCTTTCGGTCCCATTCAAAGTTTAAGTTCAGACACTGGGAGTGTCCGAATCTCTCAAACTATTGCTCTGATACCAACTTGTAAGGCCCCAAACCCGGGAGGCCTCACTTGTTGGATTTACTCATTCACAAACAGTTCTTAACTTGAATATCACATAACGCAGCGGAAAATACTTAAATAAAACATAACCATTACATTGTTTAACAACGGAAGCATAACATAGTCTACTACATAAACATATCATAATCTAATCATAACGGGATGCCAGTCTTCATGATCAATCAGGTAACTCTTCTCGCTTGCCAAGCATCACCGTCCATCATCCATACCTGCCTTAACCTGAATGTGCACACTAAAAAGTCAGCTACGCTGGTGAGTTCTAGTTTTCATTCGATTTAAGAAATGGTTCATCATTCAAAATATTCATTAGGGTTTAACATCACGTATAAGAAAACAGGGACTTTCATTCATAAACCTCCAAACATTTAAACACATTGAACGGATCATTTTTTTAAAACATTCAACATTCATTTAAGTCATACATTACTATCTAAAATCTGTATCTTTCTTTACGCGTCTCTGTGTCCCCGAAGGAACCCTGCATGCCGTGGACAACCGTTACGTATCGCCGTCATTGCCACAACATTCCGTCAATTCCCTTTTGGTATTGCCCCCAAGGCTAACTGCACGAGGACCGACAATACCCATTCAGTTGCCCCTATGGCTCTCATGTCCATAGACCGACAACCTCCATCGACGGCTATGGCTCTCAGCCATAATACCGTCGGATCATAATTTAACTTTACGTAGGGTCACGTTAACCCCTGAGTAACCGTCGTTACTCCATAACAGTTGTACAACATCAAACCATTGGCAGGCCACCAAGACACTGCCCCTGTTGCTCTTATGGTAACTATGACTCGCTGTACATAACCTACCACAAGGCTGGGAATCACATTCCCAGACTTTATTCGTCAATTCCATTCATTCGACAAATTAGATTTGTAATGACTTCTTTAAAACCTTTGCCCTTTTTCTTTTCTTCTCACAAAACCTTTTCACTCGTTCTCGAAAACCCTTTACCTTTACTTTAAACCATTTCTTATTAAACATTCGTTCGTAAACATTCCATGCATAAAACTTTCTTTCCATAAACCGTTCATTTCATAATCATAGTTTCATAAAACATCATTTCATAAAACATCATTTCATATGTATGCACACCAGCTCGAAAACATTATATAAAACATTTAAAAGAGGGCTTCTAGAACTCACCTTATAAGATAGTCTCGGTTGTCCTAAACAAAGGCCCAACAACGTCACTTCCAATCTGAATTGATTAGTTAAATACACATCAGACCCAAACCCGACTCTAACGGTTTAACCTTCTAAACATACCGACTTTTCCTAATCAGCCTGATGCATGCGCACTTAGCAAGTGCGCAGACCCTGCTTCCTGCGCACTTAGCAAGTGCGCAGACCCCTCTTCCTGCGTACTTGATAAGTACGCAGGACCTGCTCCGTGCGCACTTGGTAAGTGCGCACGATCTGTTTCTTCGCAAAACCCTAACTTTCGCATCCAGGTCTGATCACGTCAAGATCTCGAACCTGTTTGCATCCAAAATGTTGTTTTACATTAAGGAACTCAAATCTATGTTTATCTTTCAGTTTCATCCGTAAAAACGTTGCGTTTTCACCCAAAACCCGAAAAACCCAAAAACGAACTAAAACTCAGATTTAGGTCGGATCGTTATCTGAATCGAGCTTCTGATCCGGAGGTTCTTCTCACGAGTTATGGAGTAACACTTTGCTGAAATCTCGGGTCGATCCGCCAACTTTCTATCTCTACGGTTTCTCTCTCTAGAACTTGCAAATGAGAGAAATGGTGATGACCTTGACGATTTATAGGGGAGGCTCCCCTTCTATCCCATCCGGCCCATCCAACCTGACCCGTCATGCCTTGATCGTTTATTCCGTTATTATAACTGCAGTTTTATTTTGGGATGTTACAGATTAGCATTAGTGGCGACATGCAAAAATGGGCCAGAAGTTATTAGCGGCGACGAAATGGTATTAGCGGCGACATATGTCGCCACTATTAGCGGCGACGCATACGAATTAGCGGCGACAAGGTGGGCACTAGCGGCGAAGAAATAACGGCGACGCAATAGCGGCGACTGTCGCCGCTATTAGTATTAGCGGCGGAGTATATTTTTTGTAGTAGATAATCTCATTTAGGAAATCATTGTGATCGGTTTCCTCAGAAGACGAGTGAAGTCTCTTTAAAGCAACTATATCACCTGAAGACAACTTCACTCTGTACACACTGCCACATGTTCCCATTCCAATGCAATATGCTTCGTTAAAATCCTCCGTTCCGGCTAGAATTTCGTCATAAGTCTCTCTTCCATTGAAAGTCGAGACCGAAAAGAAGTTTTTGCCATGTTTATGTTCGTTCACAAGTTGTGTCGATAGCAGACTCTTCGATCTCAGAGTCTTGGATCTCCAACTATAGAAGTTAAATATTCCCAGGAGACCACCAACTAAAAGAGCTCCAAGGAGTGGAAGGGAAATCAATAGTGCAAGTTTGTGTTTCCATTTTGGGGTACGGCATTCTGATGCACATTGTTTCATCCCAGTAACATTTCTACACAAATCTTCGTTCCCTTGAAATGCTTCAATTGGAAGATTCAAGAAGGCTTTGCTTTTGGGAAGAGGCCCTCGTAAGTGAGTATAAGAAAGATCAATTTTCAAAAATGCATTCATCAATTTGAAGCTCTCTGGAATAGAACCCGAAAGCTGGTTGTGGGAAAGATTTAGCATCTCCAAGCTACTCATACTCGAAAGCACAGAAGGTATCTCTTTTATGAGTGAATTATGACTCAAATCAAGAACAGACAAGTGATCCAGTCCACCTAATTGGACTGGGATTTCACCGATAAATCCATTGTTGCTCAAGTTAAAAAAATGGAGTTTTGAGCATTGCCCGAGGGAAAATGGAATGGACCCATTAAACATATTGATGGACATATCAAGATATAAGAGTTCAGCTAACGATCCTAGATCTTGTGGCACTATACCAGAAAGTCTATTATTGCTTAAAACAAGCGTCTCCATGCGAGCCATCTTTCCAAATTCCTTTGGTATCCCACCAACCAAATCATTGAAGGAGATATTAAGAGCTCCCAACTGAATCGAGTTTCCCAGGGAAGGAGGTATGTTACCTCGGATTCTATTCCCTCCCATCTGTAACGTATTTAAGTTTGTGCACTTACTCCAGTTGTCTGAGATTTCCCCGTAAAACTTGTTATGGTTTAGATTGATGTAACTGAGGTTCGGATAGATACCGAAGCTCTCAGAAATATCTCCCGTGATCTGGTTTTCATCAAAACGGACTCGTATCAAGCTCGATCAGTTGTACAAGCTCTTCGGAATTGGACCTGTTAGTTTATTACTACCAACAGCAAGATATTCAAGCTTTCTTCAGTTGCAGATTTCATCAGGCAAACTACCAGAAAAACTATTGTTGGTGATATCAATATGAACCAACTTCAGCTTTCCTAATTCAACTGGAATAGATCCAGAAAGTTGATTATCACTAAGAGATAAAATTTGTAGGTATTGTAGGTTACCAAATGAACTTGGAATGGATCCATTTAGTTGATTGACTCCTAATTGTAAATTATAAAGTGATGTCAAGTTTCCTAACTCTTGTGGGATGGGACCAGAAAGTTTGTTAGAGTGGAGACGAAGAAGATAGAGCGATTTGAGTTCACCTAGAGAAGAAGGAATCGGGCCAGTGAGATTGTTGAATTGTAGCTCCACCTCTTTGAGTGAAGTCATGTTACCTATTTCTCTCGGGATTGATCCATTCAATTGATTCTGGTATAGACTTAAGAAGGCTAGTTTCTTCAGATTAACCAAAGTTTCTGGGATAAATCCTGCTTGAGAGTTATTGTTCATATGAAGCTCATAAAGATCGTAAATATTTCCCAATTCATTAGGAATTGTACCAGAAATATTGTTATGATTCAGAAAGATGTAACTCAAATAGGATAACTGACCGAAACAGGTAGGAACTGAACCAGAAAGATAGTTGTCATTCAACGCTAGCCCAGAAAGGAATCTCATTTGACATATGGCTTGCGGAATGGAACCGTTCAATTGATTATTATACAAATGAAGGGTGGATAGATTTATCATTTAGCTAATCTCTTCTGGAATTATTCCAGTGAACTGATTAGAGGAGATGTCTAGATAAACAAGGTTTGACAGGTAACCTATTTCAGATGGGATGATCCCATAAAAGTTGTTGAAACTAAGTTCAAAATACACAAGATTCGGGAACAAAGAGAACGGCATGTGATCAAGCGTGCCATTTAAACCAGATGACGAAAGATTCAGTCTGTTTACGCTGCCATTTTCATTACAAGAAACCCCATACCACTTGCATGGATACAATGTTTTTTGAGCAGAAAAATTGAGATTCGGATCATATGTCCATGAAGGTAGAAGGATGCTGGTGTTTTGGCTATGGAGGGTAGCTTTCCATTTTAGGAGAGCTTCAACTTCCTCCAAAGAACTTTCAACATTTAGGGTACAGAAAACTGTACATGTCACTACAACAAAAAGACCCTATGCCGACGGAACCTATCCCGACGACATTTGTCGTCGGCATAGGTCACCATGTGCCGACGACATGTCGTCGGGATAGGTTAATCACAAATTTTGAGAAGTGAGACCCTATACCGACGACATGTCGTCGGCACAGGGTTGAGCCGTATGGAGGGAAAATTGGCGCCAGGTGAAAAATTGGGGAAAACCTTATACCGACGACATGTCGTCGGTATAGGTTAAATTCTAATTTTTTTGTTTTTTTTTTATTAAAATGTTTTCGTCGGTGGGTTTTTTTTTTTAATTAAAAACAATTTTGGGAAAACCCTATACCGACGCCATGTCGTCGGTATATGGCATTTACTTTATTGACCGGTCAAAACTCTAAGAAGACCTATACCGACAACATGTCGTCGGCACAGGATCCTATGGCGCCGATAATCTAGGCTGTCGTCGGTATAGGTCTCAGCGTCCCCTAACCCAGCAGACAGGTTTCTGCTTCCCATTTTCACCCAAAAACAAAACAAAACTCTCTCATCTCTCTCTTTGGCGATTTCGCGTTTTTGAAGTGTTTTGTGGTGCAATTTTCACTAATCTCTCGGTTTTTAAGATTAGTTAACATATATGTTTCAATTTTGACAATAAAATCAAAATTTTTGGGTATTTTGGTTAATTTCTTTGTTTTTGGTTAGGTGTTTGAAGATTTGACAAGTGTTTGAGGATTTCAAGCTATTTGAAGATATTTGCAAACTTGGTTAGTAATTTTTTTATAAATTATGTTTAGATTATGTTTGTATGTATATTGTTATGTTTATTTTGTATGTATGTATATATGATTTAGATGTATGATTTTATAAATATTTATGAAATTTTATTATGAAATTAGATTTAGATGTGAATTAGGTTTAGATGAAATTTGGGAATTTGGATGTATGTTTGTATGCATATTGTTGTGTTTATTTGTATGTATGTATATATGATTTAGATGTATGATTTTATAAATATTTATGAAATTTTATGATTAAATTAGGTTTAGATGAAAATTTGGGAAATTTGTATGGAATTGTATGGAATTGTGTTTATATATGTAATTTGGAAAATTTGGGCATTTATGTATGGAATTGTGTTTATATATGCAATTTGGGAATTTGACAATTGTTTATGTATGTTTGTAAAGGATATGTATGTATATTATGTTTATAAATATTTATTTGGCCATTTTTTATGTATGTTTGTAAAGGCTATGTATGTAATTGTGTTTGTGTATATAATTTTAGAATTTGGGCATTATTTAGGATAACTATTTAGAATATACCCGTCCGAAATTTGGGCATTATGTAATTATGAATGTATGTATATATCTTTGTATGTATATGTAACTTTATTTAATTTTGTTGCAAGTTCGGAACTCATTGCGGTTGGAGAGGTGTGAATAATATCTTATTTGTGTTTCATTGAATTTTTTTAAGGTACGCATCCCGACTTTTTTACCTTTATGTATGTATCATGTTGTGTACACTAGTATGTTTATTTAGGATAACTATTTAGAATATACCCGTCCGGAATTTATCTGATAGAGATAAATTTTGGATTGTCCCCTTTGAGACTGCTTTTTGAATATTCTATCTTATTTAGGATATGTATACATTTTAACGGGTTGACATTTAAGAAAAAAATTGGTAGCTATTTCTCTTTACTCCTTCGAGGTTGCGGTTTATCTGCATACTTGGGGAGTTAAGGGGAAATGCTGCTGATTTGTTCTTAAATAGTCAACTCGTTAAAATGTATACATATAAGATAGAATATTCAAAAAGTGGGTTAGGATCCACCGCCTTAGAGTACCGATCAAATCACATACATTAAATTATATAATTTATTACATACATGTATATGTGTATGCTTATAACACAATAGATATGACACTAGATATGGCAATTGATAAAAGTTGGGTTACACTGGGAAATTGGAATTCTCCGGCTTTCTTAAGCGGTCTTCGCAACTTTATAGAGACGGCCAAGAACCATGTCGACGGTCGAGGTAGAGCGTTTTGCCCGTGTAGACGTTGTTGTAATGCGTGTCGACAGGATTTGAAGACGATATATGGCCACATACATGACCGTGGGTTTCTACAATCATATCAGAATTGGATTTATCATGGTGAACAACATCCTCGTGTGGCGGAGATAGCATCATTTTTTGCCCCAAGAACAACACCAACTCCTCCAATAACTATAACAACAAATAATGAGATGTTTGATGCCATAGATGATGTGATGGCAGAGCAAAATACAAACGAGGATAATATAGATGAAGATGGAACTGGTTTAGACCCAGAGTTTGATGCGTTGTTTGAGGAGCTAAATAAGGAGTTATACCCCGGTTGTAGTCAAATGTCTTCCCTAAACTTCATATCCAAATTGATGCATATCAAAGTTATCAACAAATGGACGAATTGTTCGTTTGACCAACTGTTAGAGCTTCTACAAACTGCATTGCCAAAGGAAAATCACGTTCCAGCATCACACTATGAAGCTAAGAAGAAACTGAGTAAGATTGGGTTAGGATATCAGTCTATCCATGCTTGCATTAATGATTGTGCACTGTTTTGGAAGGAGAATGAATCAATGCAAAACTGTCCGGTTTGTAATGAGAGCATATGGGTTGACAAAAACACAAAGGGGAAGAAAGTACCACATAAAGTGTTGCGCTACTTTCCTTTAACTTCACGGCTTCGACGAAGGTATAGTTCAAAATTAACGGCAAAAGATATGATATGGCATAATACTGGACGCTCAACGGATGGTATGATGCGACATCCGGTTGATGGGAAGGAATGACAAGAATTTGATGAAAGATATCCGGATTTTGCTAAAGAACCAAGGAATGTCCGCTTAGGTTTGGCTGCTGATGGTTTTAATCCGTTCGGTAACATGAGTTAGACTTATAGTATGTGGCCGGTAGTGCTAACAACATATAATACACCACCATGGTTATGTATGAAAGAGTCTTCTTTCATGTTAACCTTGCTAATTCCCGGGCCTAAATCACCTAGTAAGGACATTGATATATTTTTAAGGCCTTTGGTTGATGAGTTGAAAATGTTGTGGGCTGAAGGAGTACAGGTGAGAGATGCATCAACCAAAACTGTATTTAGGATGCATGCGGCACTGTTATGGACTATCAACGATTATCCTGCTCGTAGTAGCTTGTCTGGATGGAGTGGTTAAGGTTATAAAGCATGCCCTACGTGTAACATTGACACACCTTCGTGCGCTATAACGAATAAGATAGCTTTTGTTGGACACAAAAGATTCTTGCCTAGAAAGCATAAATGAAGGAACGATCTGTCGTTTGATGGCAAGAAAGAGACAAAACATCCTCCCCGACGATTGACTAATGCTCAAATATTAGAACAACTAAAAAATCTCCCAGATCGTGTCCCGGGGAAACATCCAATGCATGGAGGGATTAAAAGAAAGCGTCTTACATCAGAGTTGAATTGGACTAAACGAAGTATCTTCTTTGAGCTGGATTATTGGTCTTCTCTGCTTTTAAAACACAATCTTGATGTTATGCACGTGGAGAAAAATGTGTGTGAGAGTTTATTGGGTACTTTGTTGATGAACGATAAATCAAAAGACACACACAAAGCCCGCAAAGACTTGGAAAATATGGGTATTCGACATAACCTATGGCTAACACAAAAAAACAACAAGTTATACCAACCACAAGCTCCTTACTCTTTCACACCTAGTGATCGAGAACGCTTTTGTCAGTTTATTCGAGGAGTGAGACTGCAATATGGATTTGGATCAAATTTAAAAAATAAGGTACTTCACAATGATTCAAATATAATTGGGTTAAAGTCCCATGATTATCACATCCTCATGCAAAGATTGCTGCCAATAGGGGTACGATCGGGTCTGAACAAAAATGTGTCATCAACAATCAATGACGTTTGCACATTCTTTCAAAAAATTTGTGCACGATCAGTAGATGTGAAAGACATGTATGAAGCAAATGAGGAAGTGGTTAAGATATTATGCAATTTGGAAATGATATATCCTCCAGCATTTTTTGACATAATGGTTCATCTCATTCTTCATTTACCTGAAGAAGCTATTCTTGGTGGCCCTGTGTATATGAGATGGATGTATCCTTTTGAAAGATACATGAAAAAGCTTAAAGCATATGTTAGAAACAAAACCAAACTTGAAGGCTCAATTGCAGAGGGTTATGTTGCAGATGAAGCCTTGACATTCTGCTCTATGTATCTGGACGGTATGCAAACCAAATTTAACCGACCAGATAGAAATGCAGATGCTGGCATCCCTAAAAGGCAGTTTCAAGTGTTTTCTTCACAATGTCGACTAATATCAAAAAAGAAAATCAAGACGCTCTCTGAACATGCCAACAAATCATTACAATGGTTTGTGTTGAACAACTGCGATGAAATCAAAGACTACAAATTGCAAGTTTTTTTGTCCATCTACAAGTGATAAACTATTATTATATTTTAATTTAATTCCACTAATTTGATTTTTATTTTGTCCATCTACCAGTGAATTTGTATCTAAATTTCCTGAACGCAATATGCAAACCGATTTTTCTTCATGGTTAAAATATGAAGCAAATGTATTTCATCTTCATCTTCTACACCCGATAATAAAGAATTAAGGGTATTGGCACATGGTCCCTTGTACGCATATTCTTACACTGCTTGCATAGTAAATGGTGTTAGATTTGTGGTACAAAATCATGATTCCAGACGCACTACTCAGAACAGTGGTGTGGTTACAATAAGAGAAGACGATACTCCATTTTATGGTCAACTAGAGGAGATCATAGAGTTGAACTACATTGATAGTTACTCGGTTGTACTATTCCGTTGTAAATGGTTCGACACGAGAGGTAAAAGATTAATTAAGCAAAACAATACTATCATAATTGATCTCGGCCGTGAATGGTATGTTGGCAAAGAATGGTATGATGATGTCCAATATATATTAGCCACAAAGGCTAAACAAGTGTTCTATCTTCGAGACCTTTCTCGAACCACCGGTCAATGGAGGATTGTTGAGGACGTTCACAATCGGAAGCTTTGGGATTATCCTAGTGTTGTTAATGATATAGATATATTGCATAACACTCAATCAAATGATTATACTTTGGTTATCGACACCGGATGCGAAGGTGGTGAATCAAGTCCTGTTACCCCGATTCCCCATGCAGATAGTCAATCTATTACACGGGAAACTCAATCATTTTTTGGTAACTTGGTTGTCGACTTAGGTTACTTGCCAATGCGTACAACTTTAAATGAGGGTGGTGAATCAAGTCATGTTGCCCCGATTGATCTTGATGAAAGTTTTATTAAAGATGATGTAGAAGATGAAGAAGATGCATACAATTCAGATGAGGAAGATGAAATAAATGATGAAGAAGAAGAAGATGATGATGTTGACACACGTTATTGTAGTGATGATTCTGATTGAATGTATGTTAATAGATGTCTTTATATTTGTCTATGTTAAAAATATAGTATTAGTGTTTAATAGATGTCTTTTTATTTGTCTATGTTAATTATTAATTATTTATGCTCACTAATTATTTTTGGTGTAGAAATTATGGCAACGATGGCGCAATCACACGGTGGTGATGGTGGAGACGATGGATATGGGGGTCCGTACAACTTAGAATCGGGTTGTGCGAGTGGTATGTTACTTGTTAGTGTTTAATAGATGTCTTTATAATTGCCTAACTTTCATGTGTCAATATAGGTAGTGCCTCACAAAAGAGGCGTTTTAAAGGAAAAAACCTCAAATTATATAAGAAATTTGAGGAAAATGGGAGGAAGCCTCTTGACATTGATGTTGAACTTCATGGCGGTGGTTACAAGTTCGTGGGTCCTAATGCAACTGATTTTATACGTGCTATCTTTTTGGAGGTTGAGAAGGTTGTCCCGCCATATTATCCTAACTGGGCCAAGGTTCCAAATGAGAAGAAATAGGCAGTATATCCCACTCTATTAGTAAGTATAGATGTTTTATAATTACTTACAATTTCATAACTATTAGATTTTTTCTAATTACTTTTCACTTGTAGGATTATTTTAATTTGGACGCCTGGAGAAACACTGAAAAGTGGCAAGGCGTTCAACTCGGAATCACCGCCGAGTGTCAAAGGGCTTATAAAGACCGCAAGGGAGAGATGAAAGTTCATTTCGACGAGAATGGGGGATACGATGATGTGGAGGTGGCGAGGAGTAATCCACCACAAGATGTTGATCAAGAAACTTGGGATATTTTGATTAATCAGTTGTTTTTAAGTGCGGGCTATAAAAACCGCTCGGAGAAGAACAAACAAAACCGAGCAAAACAACGCTACCCAAGTTTCCATGGCAGCAAATCATACACCCAACGCCGACACATGGAGGTATGAAATACAGTTGTTATTATTATACAGACATGCTTATTAATTCTTAGTGATATTATTTTTGTTTTTCACAGGGGACTGGCCCTATTGACGTTTTCAGATCGACCCATTATAAAGAAGGGACGGGCTGGGCCAATGATTTTGCATCAACAGATTATGTAAGTGAAATTATTTTTTTGTTAAAACATCCAGGTTTGACTTTAACGGGTCAAAATGACCCAAACACAATTTAATAGACTTAAAACAAAATACTTTAACTTAAACGGGTCAAAATGACCCAAACACACTTTAATATACTTGGAACATCCAACTGTAACTTTAAACGGGTCAAAATGACCCAAACACACTTTAATAGACTTAGTACATCCAACTCGAGGACAATTGTTGAATATGTTTGCTAGTATTATTAGTATTTGTTGTTATTAGTGTTGGTTGATTGGAATTTGTGAATTTGGGTCGTCTATTACTTATAGTTTAAAAGGTTGGTTATCCATTTTACAGCAGTTATGCTGTCGAATTTTAGTAAAATAGTCAACTTATTGTTTATTACATTGTTTAATTCCGGACCGAATACAAGAGGAGTATACAATATCATCTGCTGAGTCTGGTGGTGACACATCCACTATTGATGAGTTTGCATGCATGGAGCGTGCCTTAGGTCATCGGCGTGGCCATATCCGGGGTGTTGGTCGTGTGGTGAGTAATCTAACACCGGATGTGTTCGGTACTCCCCCTCCACAACCACGTTGGCAAGACGTTGATCAACGTGTGGCTAGTCTTCAACAACAATTCCAAGAACAACAACAACGCGAAGCCCAACGAGAGGAAAAACAACGATTGCAAAATCAACAACTAGAGGAAGAATGTCGTGTGCATAATCAACAAATGCTTGAAATGCAACGACAAATGGATCAAATGCGTCAAATGTGGGAGCGCCGAACTAGTAGCGATGATAACTAGCTTGGAGTTGTTGAGCCTTTGTAGTTGGTGTGGTGTTGTCTTAAACAATTTGCATACTTTTGTGTTTTGAATGTTTGATTTGTCGGACAAGTTTGTAGGTCGAACAATTTGTATGCTTGTTTTACGTTTCGGATATTAGTTTTTATTGGATTTGAATGTTTGAATGGTTTATATATAATTATTTGCAGGTTTTTGTTTTTAAAAAAATTTAATATTTCTGGAAAAATATTAAAAATTAAAAAAAAAAAAAAAAAACAGAAAGACCTATACCGACGACATGTCGTCGGGATAGGTCTTTTTTAAAAATTATTAAAAAAAATGAAAAAAACCTATACCGACGACATGTCGTCACGATAGGTCTTTTTAAAAATTATTAAAAAAAATGAAAAAAACCCTATACTGACGACATGTCGTCGGTATAGAATTTCTTTTTGAATTATTTAATTAGAACCTATACCGACGACATGTCGTCGGTATAGAATTTCTTTTTGAATTATTTAATTAGACCCTATACCGATGACATGTCGTCGGTATAGGCTGACCTATACCGACGACAGCTATGCCGACGACAATCTTGGGCTATTGGGACGAAGCAATCCCGACGACACCTATCCCGACGATATGCCGTCGGCATAAGCTATCCCGACGACAAGTCGTCGCTATAGGGTCAAAAAAAGTCGTTGGTATAGGGTGATATTGTTGTAGTGTGTGGCAAGAAAGATGATTGAAATTGAAAGAGGTGACATGCTTTGTGTTTGTGGGTGTTTACAAGAATGGTTCTTTGATGAAATTTATATGGACTGCTTTTGGAGACTTGGTCAGGAAGACTAGCTTGCTTTTTGAAGTCTCCTCTAGGAAGGGAAAAATACGAAAATGAACATTTGATTAAGAAAATACTGAAAAGTTGACATCCAAATTTAGCATACTATTTCATTGACATTGGCCGTCTTTAGCCGCCTGTCATGACCAATGTCTATGAAATAGTAGGCTAAATATGGATGTCCACTTTTTAGAATTTTCCTGGTCAAATGTCCATTTTCGTATTTTACCCATCTAGGAAGCATGTTATAATGCTGTAAAATCTTTAGATCGTTTAGTCCAGTTGATTTGTCAACTGTTGTTTCAAGTTTTGTATTGAAATTTATTAATAAACTAGGTTAGGTATGTTGGTTCACGCCCCAAATAAACAACACACAATTTACGTGAATATACTGTTCATAAATGCTTGTTACTGCTTACACTATTATATTAAAAAACTAGATTAGAATCCCGTGTATTACACGATTTAAATAAATGTAATGTTATATACATAGTAATAAAAAGTCTATGTTTTTAAAACCCGTGTAATACATGGGTTAAATAAACCTGTGTATTACACGGAATGAATAAAATATAATGTAATCTATTACACGTGTTGAATAAACCCATGTATTACAAATGTTGAATAAAATATAATGTTATCTATTAACACATACACTCGTCAAAATGGAACAATGTGAGTATGTAAATATATGATTAAAATTTTTTATTTTAATCCTAGTTGGCTATAAAATTGTTTTCAATTAATAGAATTCATAAAAATATGATTGAACAAATTAATTGATGATAAACACAATTTTAAATTAAAAAATGTGTATATAAAAATTGAAACAAATAATTAATTTCGCTGCCTAAAATAGTAGAGTTGGTTATTAATAGAATAGAGATGCGAGAAAATAAGCATGAGTAAGCCTAGAATTGTGACAATTGTCATCCTAATTTACATATTTATTAGGGAGTATAGATGAGAGTATAGAACAAACAAAATAGAGTTTTTTTCCAAATGATTGTTGGGGGAAAAATATTTACTAAAATGGTATTCTTTTAAAAGTATTTACTAAAATAGTGTTTTTGAAAAATTTGTTTATATCTCTCTTTTAATTTCATTGAATAACCTATATTTTTAATAAAATAAGATCTATTTTGAAAGAAAGAATATTTTATTTTTTTAAAAAGGTATTATTTTTTTTTGTAGAAATTAGTTATATTTTTATAAATCTTAAAATACAAGAGTAGTTTTTCTAAATCGTTTTTTTTATCTTAAAAGTATTAAAAATAGCTTTATGTATAAATATACTTTACATTTTTATACGTCTATGTTTATATGCCATAAGTGATAATTAAATAATAATATATATTTTTTAAAATAATATAGTTTATTAAGATTGTGTATATTATATTAATATATTTGTTTAAGAAATTCATTTAACAGTGATATTCATTTGAAGACATGAAATTATAATAATTTTATAGTTTTTTATTCAGAAAGTAATCTACTTCTATTGTAAATAAATCATATCTATTGTAGTAACTTTTTTTGCTTAAATAAAAAATAATTTATTTTTAAAAATGAATTGCTTATTCTACCGAGCTATCACAACTTTATATGGTTTAATAAATATCTGTATATAAAATTTAACAAATGAAAAGAATATCTATATATAAAATTTAATAAATACATTGTAACTCTACACCATTCAAATTCACAATTGTCAAACCTTGTAAATGCTGGGGACACCGTTGGTTTTTTTTTTCACACCTTACCTAACCGTCACGTATAGGCCTAGACCTGAAGGTTGTGACCCGTACGGTCACGTTTCGGCCTAAACGTGACGGTATGTCTCTCGTGAGTCCGGGAATAAAAAGGACACTGATGATCCGAGGTTGATACGAGGTTTTGCAGTCTGCAAAAAGGGCACCCTAACGGTCACGTATAGGCCAATACGTGACGGTTGTGTACGAGGTTGTTTTGACAGAAAGTTAACGTTGACAGTGTTGTCGGACACCTGACCTAACCGTCACCGTTAGACCTATACGTGACGGTTAGGTTGCAGATTCAACTTATATTAACACAACTCTCACCACTTACTCACACACTAAACCCAAAATCAAACACAACTCTCATCACATTAAACCCACAATCCACAACTCTCACCATTCACTTTCATCACACTAAACCCACCATCATACACAAACCTGACACTACCATTTTCACCATAATTAAAAAGAACAGAAAGTATAGACGAAAGAGCGTGTTTGAGTTCATGGTTGTGGTTATTTGTTGTTGGGACACCCAAGTAATATTTGTTTCACGCCGGACACCGATGTCGAGTTCGGGAGATCCTTATCAGAAGTCGAAGCTTCCAGATTTGAATGAGGAGCCAACCTTTGAAGATCTGAACCAGGTTTAACAAGTCTTTATTTTATTAAGGGTTCTACTGGGACGGGTAAACTTAGTGGTGTGCAAGTTTTTATTTTACGTCGGGTATCTAACCGACCATTACGTTTTCAGGAGTATTTCGTATTCGGGAGTCATCCTTCGCGGGGGGGGGGGGGGGGGGGGGGTGAAACCAACCCGTTGAATACATACGGTCAATAGTCGTCACAGCAGCAACCATTACCGAATTACAGTCAAGAGGCGTACATGTCACTATTTGGACCGACGGATTACGGTCAAGGTTCGTACCAGCCACAACCAGAACCAGATTACGGACATCTCTCATACCGGTCACAACCAGAACCGGATTACGTACATCTCTCGTGCCGGTCACAACCAGAACCGTATTACGTACATCTGTCGTGCCGGTCACAACCAGAACCGGATTATGAACATTTCTCGTACGGGTCACAACCAGAACCTACACACGTGTCGGATAGTTTCCATAGGAATGACACAGATGACAGTGAGTCTTCCGTTCATTTGAAAGGAAACGATGGGGATGCGGAGAATGCATTGGACGATGATCGCATACGCAAGGCGACAGTTTCATATAAAACAGACAAAGTATGACAACAGCTCTTTCGTTGTTTTAAATTGTTTATTTATTTGTTTTATGTACTACGTTTTAAGTCTGACCTTGTAATTATTTCAGTATTTTAATTCTCGTAAGGATTTGGTGGATTGGGCTAAGAAGAGAGGACGCGAGCATGGGTGCGTCATTGTGGTCAGTCGGTCAAAGAAAAAAGATGTGGAACTCGGATGCAATCGTGGTGGGGAACCTAAATGCAGGGGCACAGTCAGGCGTACCGGAAGCATAAAAAAATAATGTCCCTTTAAGCTCGTAGGGAGGTACATCGGAAAGATTAATAGTTGGAGGTTGGACGTGACAGACGAGACACACAACCACGATCCTGTTGTATTTGAGGAGGCCACGCGTAGCTTAGGAAGATGTCCGCCGGGGAAATTGATCTGGTTGAGAGGTTACACCGGCAGCACGTGCGTGCACGTCACATTCTTGCAGTCGTACGGGAAGAGTTTCCTGGTAGCAGGTGTGTTGTTCAGGACATATACAACGCCACAGCGAAGATTAGGGCGGAAAGTAAAATAGGCCTGACACCAATGCAGGAACTTGAAAACTTATTGCAATATGAAGAGTTCGTGTATCACACCCGGGAGAATCCCTCCACTAATGTCGTGGAAGATATTTTCTTTTGTCATTCTACCTCCTATAAAATGTGGCGCGCCTTCCCGCACCTGATGTTGGTAGACACGACGTACAAAACCAACATGTACGACATTCATTTTGTTCAGTTTATTGGTGTGACGTCGACATCGAAGTCGTTTTGTATTGCGCACGCATTTATATCGAGGGAACGACAGGACAACTTCACATGGGTCCTTGAGCGGATCAAAGATATGCTCGATGGGTGTGTGGAGCCACGCGTCATTGTCACAGACAGGGACCTAGCCTTGATGAGTTCGTGTGAGTTGGTCTTTCCCGGGTGCTTCTAAAAACCTATGCAGGTGGCACATCATGGAGAATATCACCAGAAGGTGGAAAGGACTTTTCAAAGTCAACATTTGAAAAGATTTTTCATACCGGTGGAAGGTTCTGTGTGAGTCTCCCACGTACGCGTTGTACGATTATAATTGCAGGAATATGGAGGAAAAATTAAATGAAGACGGTAAACAGGGTAAGATTTTCATACTTAATGTTTCTATAAAAATCTATTTTTTTCATTTTATAATTTTTCTTTTTTCATTGTTTCAGAGGTCTAGGAATATATTTGTAATGGTTGGTTGGATCCGTACAAACAAAATTTTGTTTCATGTTGAACATACAACTAATAGAGTCGAGGGTCAACACGCCAACTTTAAGAGTTATCCTACAGGGACCAACAATACGTTGCACACACTTGTCGGATATGTCAGTAACGTTGTACAGGGCCAGGAGATTGAAATCTCCAATACATTCGAGGAGTCCCGCATTAAGATATTAAAGGTCCATCGACTGCAAGTGTTTTCCGGAGTATATTATAAGGTGTCTATTAGGTATCTTGAACTTCTTGAAAAAGAGATGACGATAATAGAAAGGATGCTGGATACAGGAGGTACGTGTGGACACCAGTTGTCCACGTCCATTGGCTTGCCATGTGCTTGTCGTTTGGAGAAACACATCAACTAAGGTTATCTATACTTGAAATACATTTTTTTTACCGTTGTCATATGGTTGCCTATTGTTCACTAACTATTTTAATCCAGTCACACCTATTCCACCCGAAGCCGTAGACGCACACCGAAGGAAGCTTGATTTCAAGTTGGCGTACGCCCAGGCGCCAGAACCCGACTATGAAAAGAAGTTTCACGACGTGAAACAAAAGGTTATGTCGTCACCCAACCCCCACGTAAAAAGAAGTTTGTTTAAGAAAATGTATGAAAGTGTGTTTACAGGCAAAACAAAAAATAAAGAGCCTGAGGTACGTCAGGACCCTCGTGGTCGTCCAAATCTTAATCAGCAACAGTGAAAATCGGACACCAAGACGTCACAGAAAACTACGCCTGACACCGCGAGACACAGTTCGTATACTATGATAGAGCAAACTATGCCTGAACCGGCGAGGCACCGCTCCTATACCCCCCAGTCACAGTTTAAGACGCCCAACAATCGTCCTAATCGGTTAAAGGCTGCTTCAAAGATACAGCAGACATGAGCTGACCTAGGTTTCCTTTAATGTTGAAACCTAACCACGTGTTGAAAATTATTCGGTTTAAGGATAGCCTCCCCCAATGGATTCACCGGTACGTTTCAAAAATAAAAGATGTGCGGAAAGATGGTAACTACGGTTTTCGGGGGATTGCTATGGCTTTAGGAATGGACCAAAATGAGCGGGCGTGGGTTAGGAGAAAAATGCTGACGGAAATGGACAATAAAATTTCGTATTGGCGGCCCAATTTGAACCGCGAGATGCCTGGATTTTATGACACTGTTCGTAAAAGCTTAGATTGGTTTAACACGGTTGAACCCGCACCCGAGAATCATTGGCTGAGCTTTCCCGCCCATGGACTCATAATTGCTCAAACATTCAATTGTGTTTTACATCTTATAGGCTTATTTGGCAGGCAGTCTTTTTTCCCAGTGAGAACACGACCAGAACCATGGTTTGAGTATCCAGTTGTAGCACAAGCCGTTGTTAACCGCGATCACTTTATCACCCTAAAATTGGTTGGGGATTACCCAGTGTCGAATGTGATATTCTATTGGCCGAGATATGCATTTACAGACGCACTGGAATGGCAAGTTATGTACTAGGATCGTATAAACCAATACGTTAGAATGATGGATCGGCTACGAGGCCACCAGCCCATCCCCACTATTACTATATCCGGATAGCCTATGTATTAATGTATCTTTGTAGTGGCTATAAAATCTTACAATGTTTAATATTTTAAGTATAAACACATCATATATCAAAAGTGTCAACACATACATATTAAAAAAAAAGGTAGGGGTGACGGTTCGCCCTATACGTGACATATACACCACCAAAATGACGAACGTATAAGGATGACAGTTCGCCCTATACGTCACATATTACATGCATGCATGCATAACGGTGACGATTTCACCCTACATGTGACGGTCACATGCATGTAGGTATATACGAACGTATAAGGGTGACGGTTCGCCCTATACGTGACATATGCATGTATATACGAACGTATAAGGGTGACGGATCGCCCTATATGTGACATATGACCATCCTGGAACAAATAACACCGGAACCGGCTGTTGCCGCTGCAAACCACACCGGGATATCTTCTTCTGATCCGTACTCGAAATCCACACCCTTACAATTATTACGCTTATTATCAACGTTTTTCTTCCGTTCACATTCACGTTTGGTTCCAATGTTGAGTCTCGAAAAATTCCGATGGAGACTCCATCATATCTGACCACATCTTTTTTATTTTAAAAATTATTGACTTTATTGTATTCAAACATAAAGGAAACATGGTATTTGACATTTTAATGTTTGACCAGTAACATGATAGAAGTTGGATGGGTAAAACGGTTGTGCGTGAAGATATAATCGACGTCGATGCTCCATTATTAGTTCTATTATTTTACTTATATATGGAGAATCGACGTCCATTAAATCCTCACGCACAACCATTTTACCCATACAACTTGCATCATGCTACTGGTAAATACTAAAATGTTAAACACGATGTTTCCATGATGTTTGAATACAATAAAGTAAATAACTTTTAAAATAAAAAAATGAGCTCAGATATGATGAAGTCTCAATTGGAAATTTTTGAGACTTAACAAAGAGTATAACCGTGAATGTGATCGGAAGAAAACGTTGATAAATAAGCCTTGATAAATAATTGTAAGGGTATGTATTTCAAGTACGGATTAGAAGAAGACATACCGGTGTGGTTTGCACCGCCAAGCGGTGGCTCCGGTGAGATTTGTTCGAGGATGTTCACAGTTGGATAGTGTGGGTAGGGCGGTGGTCTTCTTCTCCGACGATGGTGTTCTTCTCCGGCGGTCCTGTGTAGTGAAGTATACGAGAGAATCCCGTGTAGATTATGTTGGCTCTCTGCGTAGCGAAGTCTATATGTAACGAATGCAACCGTCACGTATGGACCTACCCGTGACCGTTCACCTTTATTGGGATTCACATAACGGTCACATATTGGCCTACACGTGACCGTTCACCTTTATTGGGATTCACATTCGCCAGAGATGTCTCACCGTAATAAAGATCGCCGTCACGTTTGGATCTAACGGTCACGTGTATTTCCAGATAGGTCTGTCACCGTAATAAACATCGTCGTCACGTTTTATCTAACGGTCATGTGTATTTCCGAACTTTCACGTTTGGGTCTCGCGGTCACCGTTATTATTTATTATTAATATTAGGTGCCATTTACAGGCTAACGGTCACGTATATCCGTGATTTTTACGTGACAGCTAGCTCTATACGTCACCGTTTCGAGCTCACCTTTTGAATTTTAGCTCAACTTTCGACCTGTCTGTCACCTTTTAATGTGTACGGGTCACTTGTCATTACCGTTTACGTGGACCTACATACACATATTGATCTCAAATCGTCTTCAAATACGTTCGTATACATACATATACTCATACATAACCATATTCTCATCATCGATTACAGCTATAGGTTTAGGAACTTTAGCAACATCAATAGAGGCTGATTAACAGAATCGTGACATCAAGAGAGGCTAATGAACATAATCGTGACATCAAGAGAGGCTGATGAATATACGTACATACATACATACATATAGTCATATGTATGTATGCCTGTATGTATGTATGTATGTATGCATGTATGTATGTATGTATGCATGTATGTATGTATGCCTGTATGTATGTATGTATGTATGTATGTAAGTATGTAATATACCTATATGTATGTATGTACGTATGGATGCATGTATGGATGGATGCATGCATGTATGTATGCCTGTATGTATGTAATATGACAATATGTATGTATATATGTACGTATGGATGCATGTATGTATGCATGCATGCATGTATGTATGTATGCATATATGTATGTAATATGACTATATGTATATATGTATGTACGTATGGATGCATGTATGTATGCATGCATGCATGTATGTATGTATGAATGCATGTATGTATGTATGTATGTATGTATGCATGCTTGTATATATGTATGTATGCATGTATGCATGCATGCATGTATGTATGTAATATGTGTATGTAGGTGCACATAAACGGTAATGAAACGTGAACCGTACACTCCCAAAGGTCACGAATAGGTCGAACGGTGAGCTAAAATTCAAAAGGTGAGGTATTATACGTCACGGTTAGGTCTAAACGTCACGTAAAATTCTCCATAATACGTGACGGTTAGCCTGTAAATGGCACGCTAATAATAATAATAATAAAGATCACGGTTAGGTCTATACTTCATGTTTGGGCCCATACGTTATATTTAGTTGGAGAATAGCCGTCACCCTAAGGCTTTTCGTCCATTGTTGGTTCATAACAGTCACATTTGGACCTAGATGTGACGGTATATATTAATCGGGTGACACAAACCTGGAAAAATGTGTATCCCAATAAAGAGATCGCGGTCACGTTTCGGTCCATACGTGACGTTGAAGTCCATATGTTATATATAGTTCAAATAGACGGTGTCTTTATTTGGTGAGACCGTCTATTGGAGGTGTTAATTTGGTGAGACAACAGAAGTGATTCACCGAAAATGAGGTGAGACAACGGTGGCTGGCTTGAGGCAAAAGTAATGTAAATACATTTAAATACATACACGATGAATACGTGTATGCATGGCTCCCTGTACGCCATTTTCAGAGTCTACCGATATCTCTGGCGGCCTCCGTAGATGGTGTATGGGGAGTCAAGCATATGTCCCATCGTCTACGTTCTATTTATCTTTTTTTCATGTACGCTTCTCAAAGTAATGTAAATACATTTAGATACAAACATACATACATACATACATACACGATGAATACATGTATAGGTCACGCGCACCTAACCGTCACCGCTGGACCCAAACGTGACAGTTAGCTCAGAGATATCTCTGGGAAATTTGAATCCCAATAAAGTTGAACGGTCATGTTTGGTCCCATACGTGACCGTTATGGGAATCCCAATAAAGTTGAGCGGTCATGTTTGGTACCATACGTGACCTTTATGGGAAGGGATACCGGTCACCGTTAGACCCATACGTGACGGTTGATTCGTATCCGTTACATATAGGCCTCACTACCACAGAACCGTCACCACGATCAACCATCTATGACCGCTTCCTCCGCCTCCCCCACCACCACCGCAACCACTGTCCACCACCGTTTTTCTCACACCACCGTCTTCCTGCACCACCTTCATCATCTTTCTCACCGTCCACCGCTACCACCGTCTCTATCACACACCACCGCAACCACCGGAGACGAGGACCGCCGTAGACGAAGAGCACCGGAGACGATTACCGTAACCAAGTAAGTAATTTTATGGTTTTCAAACGATTAATAACTTAGATTTGTTAGGTTTGTCCTTAAATCTAGTGTAGGTTTATGACGGGTTACGGCGGTTTACGGTGGTATATGTGTATATATGTGTGTATATTTGTGATATATGTGTATGAATGTGTTGTATATGTGTATGTATGTGTGTGTATATGTGTGTTATATATGTGTATGTATGTTTGTAATAATAATAATTTAAACCATAAACGTAAACCTTAAACCATAAACCTTAAATGTTAGTTTAACAAACATTTTAATTAATTATAAATACGGATTTATGCGCAGATATGTCTGGTTCCGATGATGAGCAGGAGTTTATTTTTGGGATTGACGACAACCCGCACCTTCTTTTTGATCCAGGTTCGCCGACACACCAGCGGTTTATGACTCTTAGAGTGAGGATGGTGGAGCCCAACACCGTTATGTCACGGGAGTGGTTAGATGTGGTTGGCTAGCTAGCAAGGGCCACATCGATTATTGGAGATGATGGACCGTGGGATAGTCTATTTACTATGGGCTGGGCCGCACGCCGAGAGCTTACCATCGAGGTGTACTCTACATTTGTGTTCCGGTCACGTGAGCAGGGATTGCCAGAGCTGGACGAGACTGATATTGCAAAGGAACGGGAGGAGGCGGAGGTTACTTTCCGCATGTTCGAGGTTTGACATCGTATGTCCCTTAGACAGTTTGCTGTTGTTAGCAACCTCTATACCGAGGAGGAGACTCGGGAGCCGATCTACACCACGGCTATCTATATGGGGCAAGATTAAGCACACCGGGTCTGGTGGCTTACGATTGGTGACCATGCGTTTAGGGCCGATAGCCGGGTCTCTCACATACGGGACCCTCTTTATCGTTACATGCACCGGCTGATCGCCACATCCATCGCTGGACGTGGCAGGGGCACCGATAGGGTCACCCCCATAGACCTCTTCTATCTTCGGTGTCTTCTCACACACACACCCTGCCACCTCGCTCGTGGTCTGGCAGATTACTTTGCCGGTTACAATCTCAGGCAGGCACGAGGGGCGTTGGTCGGGGGCAACATCGTGTCGCAGATCGCCAAAGGCCTGGGATACACTCATATGATGGCAGGGCTACCTATGCCTCCAGTTTCCCCGTGCGTGGCAGGCCGAGCCACGGCGACCGGGAAGAGGATCGGCCGAAATTTCTCGGACGGGCAGTGGCGTTTGGTGAGGAGATATGATGTTTTGGAGGCCTGGGTGCCCGGTCCGTTGGTGGACCCCAACCCACTAGCTTGAGCAGCTTCAGGAGGTGCCGGGCGAAGGGGTTGAATCGGTTCAGCCGCCAGTCCAGCCGGTGCCGTCAAAGCATCCTCCGCGCGTGTACCATGCCGTGCGGTTGCCTGGCGCCACACTGGATATGATTCGGGATACTCAGGCCCGGGTCACGCGCACCGAGGAGATGCTGCGGTGGATCATCGACCACACGGTCGCGGACTATCGGGCTGCCGGTAGGCCGTTGTTGTGACCACCACCCCGGCCGTTGGGCGACCATGGTGCTAGCACTTCCGGTGCAGGGGGGTCCGGGGCAGGCGGGTCTGGTGCGGGTGGGTCTGGTGCGGGTGCGTCCGATGCAGATGGTGATGACGAGATGGAGGGGTAGATAGATTGTTTAGATAGATTTGTGCTTTTGTTTTATGTGTACAGAATCGTTGTATTTATGTATGCAATTTTATTTATAATGTTTTTGTTGTGTTTGTTTGGTTGTTAGTAATTGTTGTATATGATGTTTATATATGTGATTTTATTTACGAGTAGTTTAACACGCGAAAAAAATCTTAGTTTTACATCTCAAACCGAAAATTAAAACAAAAGCTAGTTTTATAATAAAAAAGACGTGACCGGATTTTAAAAACTTTAACTACCGATTTTTACAAACTCTTAACGTGATAAAACCAAAAGAAAAAAAATCATTATTCATTTTTTACATCTCAAACCGATAATCGAGGTAACCGGATTTTAAAAACTATAACTACCGATTTTTACAAACTCTTAACATGATAAAAATAAAAAACCAAAAGAAAAAAAACTAAGTCGTTATTCACTTTTTACATCACAAACCGATAATGAAGGTGACCAGATTTTAAAAACTATAACTACCGATTTTTCCAAACTCTTAACGTGATAAAAACATACATATATAATTTAAAAAAAATAAGTAAGGGGTGACATTTAGCCCTATATGTGACATATACACCACCAAAACCCTAAAACCCAACTCAACCCTCAAAAAATCCCACTAACATACCCCGATGGCGCACTGATTCCAAAGTCTGGTGTATAAGGGTGACGGATTGACCTATACGTGACATTTGGTGACATAAACGTCACATTTAGCCCTCTACGTGACGATTAGGGTATGTGCAGTTCAAAAATGAGACGGTGTCTAAAAAATGATAAGGGTGACGGATTCCCCTATACATGACATTTGGTGCCCTAAACGTCACATTTAGCTCTATACGTGACGGTTAGGGCAGGTGCAGTCTCAAAAAAGAGACGGTGTCTCTAAAATTCCCCTTTTGAATATCATTAGCAGGTCACTTCTCGATGACCGGTTCCAGGTAGGTCGTCCTAGGGATGCGGTTATCATTTTGTTACGATTTTACTCTGTAACACTAACTTCGTTAAATATTTCAATTAAAATTAAAGGAATTTTGATAAATTTTCATTTAACTATTTATTATAAATCACTTTTCTTTCTTTCATCTTCCTCTTCCTCTTCCCAAACACAAACACCCATATAAAAATGCTTGATTTATAGAGAGAGAGGGTAAAGCCAGGAGATAGGAAGGGGAGGAGACCGGCGGCTCCTCCAACGGGAATCCAGCAGGGGTGACAGCAGGCGGCGGGTTACAAGCCTACCTGACGGGGTAGGGTTCCGCCCTAGGTAAGAAACTCGAAACCCTTACCCATTCGTTGTATGTTTTCGACTGTGAATCCATCGGTTAACATGTTGTGACGTTAGGGTTGCGCAAAGAGTTAGTTCGGGAAGGACAAGTGAAATCAGAGGTTCGATAGGCACGGATCATCCGGTTAGAAGGTATCAACTCGTAGCCTAAACTCGATTTTTATTGTTTGCGTATAAAGGGGTGTTACGAGCAGGAAGGTGTTGGCCAAAACCCGTTTGGGTGGCTAGCGTTCATGCGAGGTGGTTCGGCTAAGACCCAAAGGATGTTCGGACACGGTGGTGGTGGCGCATGAACGGTGGCAGTAGCGTGGCAGAGTAGCGGTGGTTCGGAGATGGCCGGGTGCGGCTGTGATGGCGCGACAAGGTGTTGTCCGGTTGTGGCAGCAGCGAAGGGAGACCCGCATGATTGTATGCGAAGGGTGACCCAGTTGTGGTGACGAGGTGTTGTCATAGAAGGCTTGTATGCCTTATACAAGCCTTCTATGATAGGCTATTACCTGAGGATGTGAGAGATGTCAACGCCACCGGTGCAGGTTCTTTCTTTGAGAATCCTACGGATATTGACTGAGAGATTTTGGAAAAGATGGCAGTGACATCAAAGAGGCATGCTAATGCCAGCAGACGAGCAAAGACAGGAGTAACTGCGAAAGCAGTTGATTATGAGACACAAAAGTGTCTGGATGCCACGGAAATTCAAATGGCGAGGCTTGGTAGGTCTAGTGGAAGAGAGGTGTTCAATGTTTCACAGGGATACCCGGTGTGTGAGGGATGTGGTGATTTAGGCCATACTGTGGGAAGTTGTCCAAGAGAACAGGGCAAGCCGGAAGAAGTGAACCAGATTGGAGATGATATGAAGTAGGACATGAATGCAACACACTACCATCCGGGACTCAGAAATCATCCTAATTTCAGGTACGGTAATACAAATAATCAACTTAATCCTAACTTTCAGTTCCTGATGTGCAGGTTGTGAGTCAACAGCAGTACCAGAACCGCCAAAAAAGCTACAATCCAGGCGGGTACCAAAGAAACTCAGGTAATCAAGGGTATCAACAAGGGGGCTATTAGCAGAGAAACTACCAACAGAATCAACAAAACAATCCTGCAGCTAGTGGTGTGTAACATCCTCAGTTTTAGGGGGCGCGAAAGAATTCACGAGAATTAAAAATTTTAAAATAAGAAAAAAGGAAGCGGGCTTGGGCCGGGGTGTATGGGCTGAAAGGGGCAAGGGTTCGGGCCCTTATAAGCCTCAAGACTAGCCCAAAACCCTCACTTCCAACACATTTTTGGATTCTAGAGAGAGAAAGTGAGAGAGAGCCCAGAGAGAGAAAGTCCCGGTTTTCAGATTAGAGCTTCAAGGATCATTAGCAAGAGTCTCTTGAGTGTTTAGCAACGAAAAGGAAGTGATTACAGGTAACCGATTCTCCTAGATCTGAGTTTTTGTTCGTTTTTGGGTTTTTTGGGTTTTGGTAGAAAAGGTAACGTTTTTATGGATGAAACTGGAAGAAAATCATATATTTGAGTTCCTAAACGAAAAGCAAACGTTTTGAATGGAAACAAGTTCGGGATCTTGACGTGATCAGACCCGAATGCGAAAGTTAAGGTTTTTGCGGAAGAACAGACCCTGCGTACTTATCAAGTACGCAGGAAGAGGATCCTGGGTACTTATCAAGTACGCAAGAAGAGGATCATGCGTACTTATCAAGTACGCAAGAAGATAGGTCCTGCGTACTTGTCATGTGCGTAAGAGGAAGGTCATGCGCACTTACCAAGTGCGCATGAAGCAGAGTCTGCGCACTTATTAAGTGCGCAAGAACAAAGCCCTGCGCACTTGCTAAGTGCGTAGGCATCAGGCTGGTAAAGTCAGTATAGTCGCCTAAATCAGAATGGTTAAACCATTTAGCATTGAGTTAAGTCTGATACGTGTCAATTGTCATGATTTACAGAAAGTTTTATGAACAGTAAAGTGAACAGTTTTCCTTCGGGAATGTGTACCAGCTATAAAGGTCCTTGGGACAGATGTTACTTGTACAAGATGTCAGATATGGCTTCTACCCATTAGTAAGAACCTTTGGGTTCGCTAACGGTTGTACAACGGGGATGAGTGACGGCGGTTGCTCGGGAGGTCCACGCAACCTCCCCGTAGTGTTAAGCGATATTGTCGGTTCATGGTCGTTGATCATGGGGGCATTGACCAGGGTATTGTCGGTTCATGGTCGTTGATCATGGGGGCATTGACCAGGTACTCGTCGGTTCATGGTCGTTGACCATGGGGGCGGTACAGTAGTGACAAGGAATTGACGGATAAGCGGTATTGTCGGTTCATGGTCAATGATCATGGGGGCATTGACCAGGTACTTGTCGGTTCATGGATGTAAGCCATGAGGGTAGTATAGTAAAGAGGAATTGACGGTTTATTATACGTTTTAAACTGTTTGAAAAGTAAAGTGTGAGTTTAGCCTTATTGGCAGTATATATGTTTTAGTAAATCTTTTGTATAATTGATTTAAAGTAAATGTTAGAACTCACTCAGCGTTGCTGATTTTTAGTATGCACATCAGTTAAGTGTAGGTCGCAATAGATGGAAGTGGATGCTTGGCTTGGCAAGAAGAGTTACCCGAAGACCATCAGTTGGCATCCTGTTTATGTTTCTTTTTATTATGTTGATTAAGACAAGTTTCAGTTGTATTTGACAAGTTATGTTTAGACATGTTATGTTTCCGCTGCGTATGTTGAGATTTTTAATCGTTTCCGCTGTGATAATGTATGTCTTATGTTTAAGTGCTATGTGTTGATGAGTAAATCCAATAAGTGAGGCCTCCCGGGTTTGGGGCCTTACAAGTTGGTATCAGAGCCATAGTTTGAGAGATTTGGACATCTTCGTTGTCCAGACTTAAATTGAGAATGGGACCAAGTAGCGGATGCCAGTACGGGTAACTCAAGCCAAAGCATCAGAAGCGTATAGTAAGTAAAGTTTACCTTTTAGACTGTCAAGATAAGAATAGAGGCTTTAGTGGAACCATGAAAGCGAATAAATAGAACAAAAAGAAGTGATGTAATGGTTAATTGCAGATGGCCAGTGTATATTAACATCTTACCGTACTTATTGTGTTCTGCATATTCCCTAGCATGATGAAATTAAATCTTTTGTTCTCTATCTTTCAGTTAGAAATGGCTAGACGTGGAGGAACTAGAGGGGGTGGAGGAGGAAGACGTGGTGGGCGTACAGGCCGCCACGGTGGAAATAGCACAAACCAAGTGATTGAGGGGAGTGTTCACACTACCCATACTGAGACAGAGATTAGTCAGCACAATGCTGAACATGTGGAAGGAGATGACCCACCGTTTGAGTTTGAACCAGCCGTGCAAGCGGCTATTGGCCGTGAGTTTACCCGACTGCTGAAGGAAACCTTACCGACCATACTGGACGAAGCCTTGAGGAAGGACAAGGAGAGCCCTAACATAACTGAAGAGCCTGTGGTGCTTCCAACAATGGGAGGGCCGAATCTGGTAGAGAATGTTGCACCGCCTGCTCACGGCTGCGACTACAAGGCCTTTCGGGGTTGTGATCCACCCATGCTTACTGGGGAGAAGGAAGCATCAGATACCTTAGATTGGATTAACGGCATGGAGTCGACCATTCGTCTTAGTGAATGTCGACCGGAACAAGCAGTCATGTTCGCTGCGAAGTCATTGAAAGGAGAAGCAGCACACTATTGGGAAACTGTGAAACAGGCTAAAGGTGACCAAGCGGTCGGATTGATGAGGTGGAGCGACCTGAAAACGTTGGTAACTGAAAAGTTTTGTCCTAAAAACGAGGTCCATAAGGTGGAAAGGGAATTCTTGACTCTCCAAGCCGGACTCATGACTCACCGGCAATATACTTCAAAGTACAAAGAGTTGGCTCGTCTGGTGCCTCATCTAGTAACGACTGAGGAAAGGAGAATTCACTACTACGTTCAAGGGTTGCCTCCAAAGATACGTACCTTTGTAAAGGCCAACACACCGAGTACCTTTGAGTCGGTGGTTGTTCTGAGCGGAGTTGTCTATGATGACATTGCCTCTGAAGTCGTTTCTGAAGCACCTAAGAAACAAGCGGCTAAGCGGACTGGGGAGGACCTTCAGGGTCCTAACGATAGGAGGGCAAGGGTAGAAGCTGAGGGTCTATGCGGCAAATGTGGAAAGAGACATGGAGGTGAATGTAAGGCGGGTCAGGTGGGATGTTTCAGGTGTGGCAAGTTTGGACACCAATCACGGGACTGCCCGGAAAGGCCAAGATGCCACAATTGTGGGGAACAGGGACACGTGAGCCGAGATTGTAGGAAAACCAAGGAAACGGAAGCGGGGGGATCTGGAAAAGGAAAGGGTGCAGAGAAGGAACCCTACATGAACAGAGCCAAGGCGAGGGTCTACCAGATGACTCAGTAAGGTACGTTGCAAGCTCTTATTCGTGATATGGCAAGTTTATGTTATTATTTTCTTACTAAATTAGTTATCCCCATTAGTCTAGATGCCTTAGAATTTGAGATCGCCCGAAGTTAAGCTCCCAGTGGTAGTTAATAACAATGGCCTTCATGACCAAGCGGACTTGCATAGCTACGGTTTATGCCACCCATCCTGTGATTAGCTATCAGTTTAGCTTATGGCAGGTTTCGAGGACGAAACCTATTGTAAGGAGGGTAGACTTGTAACATCCTGATTTTTAGGGCGCGAAAGAATTCACGAGAATTAAAAATTTTAAAATAAGAAAAAGGGAAGCGGGCTTGGGCCGGGGTGTATGGGCTGAAAGGGGCAAGGGTTCGGGCCGTTATAAGCCTCAAGACTAGCCCAAAACCCTCACTTCCAACACATTTTCGGATTCTAGAGAGAGAAAGTGAGAGAGAGCCTAGAGAGAGAAAGTCCTGGTTTTCGGATTAGAGCTTCATGGATCATTAGCAAGAGTCTCTTGAGTGTTTAGCAACGAAAAGGAAGTGATTACAGGTAACCGATTCTCCTAGATCTGAATTTTTGTTTGTTTTTGGGTTTTGGTAGAAAAGGTAACGTTTTTACGGATGAAACTGGAAGAAAATCATATATTTGAGTTCCTAAACGAAAAGCAAATGTTAGGGTTTTTGCGAAAGAACAGACCCTGCGTACTTATCAAGTACGCAGGAAGAGGATCCTGCGTACTTATCAAGTACGCAGGAAGAGGATCATGCGTACTTATCAAGTGCGCAAGAAGTTAGGTCCTGCGTACTTGTCATGTGCGCAAGAGGAAGGTCATGCGCACTTACCAAGTGCGCATGAAGCAGAGTCTGCGCACTTATTAAGTGCGCAAGAACAAAGCCCTGCGCACTTGCTAAGTGCGCAGGCATCAGGCTGGTAAAGTCAGTATAGTCGCCTAAATCAGAATGGTTAAACCATTTAGCGTTGAGTTAAGTCTGATACGTGTCAATTTTCATGATTGTTCAGATTGTGTGAGATACAGTAGACAATTGCAGCTAAGATATCAGGTGAGTTCTAATCCCCTTTTTGCCTGCTTTAGGGGTGGTGTGCATACTTAGTTTAAAGTGTTTATTACATATTTTATATTAATAAACAAAGTGAAAAGCTATGTTCAGTGTAAAGTTTAAAAGAGGCAAAAGTACATTTTAGTAAGTATGATTATATTATTGGCAAGCGTTTATTATATTTTTCATATACATAAACAAAGGCATAATATAAGTTCTAGTATGTTTTCAGTAAAGCAAGATATATTATTTGGCAAGCGTTTACTATATTTATTATACATAAACAAAGGCATAATATATGTGTTAGTATTTTCAAGTAAGTAAGGTATATCATTTGGCAAGCGTTTACTATATTTATTATACATAAACAAATGCATGATATATGTGTTAAGATATATTTAAGTAAAAGCAAAGGTATTTATGGCAAGCGTTTACTATATTTTTATATACATAAACAAAGGCATAATACATGTTAAGTTATGAACAAGATTTACAGAAAGTTTTATGAACAGTAAAGTGAACAGTTTTCCTTCGGGAATGTGTACCAGCTATAAAGGTCCTTGGGACAGATGTTACTTGTACAAGATGTCAGATATGGGTTCTACCCATTAGTAAGAACCTTTGGGTTCGCTAACGGTTGTACAACTGGGATGAGTGACGGCGGTTGCTCGGGAGGTCCACGCAACCTCCCCGTAGTGTTAAGCGGTATTATCGGTTCATGGTCGTTGATCATGGGGGCATTGACCAGGTACTCGTCGGTTCATGGTCGTTGACCATGGGGGCGGTACAGTAGTGACAAGGAATTGACGGATGAGCGGTATTGTCGGTTCACGGTCGTTGATCATGGGGGCATTGACCAGGTACTTGTTGGTTCATGGATGTAAGCCATGAGGGCAGTACAGTAAAGAGGAATTGACGGTTTATTATACGTTTTAAACTGTTTGAAAACTAAAGTGTGTTAAGTTTAGCCTTATTGGCAGTATATATGTTTTAGTAAATCTTTTGTATAATTGATTTAAAGTAAACGTTAGAACTCACTCAGCGTTGCTGATTTTTAGTATGCACATCAGTTACGTGTAGGTCACAGTAGATGGAAGTGGATGCTTGGCTTGGCAAGAAGAGTTACCCAAAGACCAGCAATTGGCATCCTGTTTATGTTTCTTTTGATTATGTTGATTAAGACAAGTTTCAGTTGTATTTGACAAGTTATGTTTACACATGTTATGTTTTCGCTGCGTATGTTGAGATTTTTAATCGTTTCCGCTGTGATAATGTATGTCTTATGTTTAAGTGCTATGTGTTGATGAGTAAATCCAATAAGTGAGGCCTCCCGGGTTTGGGGCCTTACATGGTGACTCCCAGCTTGTAGCCATATTGGAATCCCTGAAAAGACTTGAACAGGATAAAGAGATCCAGATCAAAACCAATGAGTCGTTTGAACGACAACTGGGTCAACTAGCTGAGAAATTATTAGAAGTAGTGGGGCGAGCTCCGGGGCAACTCCCAAGCGATACTAAACTAAACCCACAACATCAAGGAGCAAGCTCCTCTGGGACAAAGAATGCATATGTTAGTGCAATGAGTACCCAAGAAGTCAGTGAAGAGAGTGAGTTGGAGGATGAAGATGAACAGGAAGAGCCCCTTATCCCCATTGAAGTAGGAGGGTTGCAGGTTGAGCAGGCTTTGTTAGATTATGGGTCAAGTGTCAGCATCTTACCATGAAACTTATATGATTAGTTTGAACTTAGCCCACTAGAACAGGTTGACACTACTATGGTGTTAGCTGACTTAACAAGGAAAAGGGCTCAAGGAATGGTTAAAGGTGTTGCTGTGAAGGTAGGGGAATTCTATTACCCTGAAGACTTTCTGGTGGTTGAGTATGAACAGAAAGTGAGGGAGAAACAACTTAGGGTAATCCTGGGCAGACCATTCTTGGCAACTGCCAATGCGTTGATCAACTGCAGACACAACACGGTCAGCATGTCATTCGGTAACAGGGAGTTTAACTTAGAAATTAGTTCTCTTACTTTTACATACTTTTATAAAGTTAAATGTCCTAAAACAGGTGTTACTAACAAGTGTCCCCCTCGAACTAAAGTGAATGAGGGTGGCAAAGATAAACATGTTGTGCTTTACAGGTCAGAATTGAAGAATATAATGATTGAGGAAGTGAATACATCAAACCCTAAGTCTGGGGAAGATGGAAGACAAGTGTGAAAGCCACCATGGACGCCTCTGGTGGAAAGCATAAGTGATCATATCAGATCAGACACAGCATCGTCAAGGTCACCAAGGGGGTGAAAGAAACCTCCTAAATTCTTCAAGAACTCATATGAAACCGGTGATCTGTGGGTGCTGAAGGATGAAGAAGCAATGCAGAACCTGAACCTGAATGGTGATCACTACCAAAGGGCATGTGCAAAAGTATTTGGAAAGGAGTTCATGTTCCAACCACCATAACATCGATGAGGTACACCGCGTCCGGCTGAAGACGTTAAACTTAGCGCTACTACGAGGCAATCTAAGGTTAGTTAACTTTAATTTTTTGTCTAGTTAAATGAACGTTGTGGTTGTGATCTCTAGAAACCCTCACGAGACTAAACTTGTTCACTCGGGATACCAAGGGGTTTAAAAGGCTTGTTACATATGCTAAATGCAATCGTGATTCCTACGAAAGTGAGTTAGGTTGTTATTTATTTATTTTAGTTAGTTGTATGCAATTGGCCAAATATAGGGACGTCTCTGGGAAGATGAGGTTGGAAAGAGTGTGATTGAGGGCAATACACAAACCCGTGGGGGTAGGATGACGTTGTAGAGTCTGTACAAAATGTTGAGTTTTTCGGTCTTTTCGGTATAGTTTTGTGTTTTTCTAAGTATTTTGCAGGGTTTCGTGGCAATTTGGGTGATAAAAACCATCAGGAAAGGCATTCCAGGTATGTATGCATATATTCTAAGTGTTGGAATGAGTTTTGAAGAGTTTGAAAATTTTGAGTTTTAGAGGTCCAAAAATTTTCTAAGGCAAAAATTTGAAAAATTTCGTTTCTTTCTGTGATGGAGGGTTCTTCGCGCCACGCGAAGAGTTGGTGCCTAGTCTTCGCGACACGTGAAGAACAAACCAAGGGGCCGGACATTTTCTGTCCTTCGCCCCACACGAAGAATTTCCCCCAGTTTTCGCGACACGCGAGAACACCCTGAAACCCTAATTTTTTATTTTTTTATTATTTGAGTTGTTCGAGTCAATCGGGTCTTTAATTATTCTTTGAGTCATTATATTGAGTCGATATGATGCTTGTGGGTTTGTTTCGAGCTTAATTTTTGCCGATTTGAATTTCCCGTACTCAATATCCATTCGGGGGACGGTAGTCCGAATTTTGCTATATTCTTTTATACAAGGCAACCCGCTTGTATCCATGGGGCACGATCGCGAATGAAATGCTATACGATCGTCTTTCCAGCTAAGTTTTATGTTTTATGTTTTGTTTCGTTTTTTAGTTGCCCTTCCTACATTAGGGACAATGCAGAGTTTAAGTGTGGGGAGGGGAGACCTTGTACTGGTATAGTTGAGTCTTTTATTTTGAGTAAGTTTTGAGTCATAAAAAGCGGCCATAGATTTTTTTTTAAAAATGTCCATTGATTAGAATTTTTCCATTAAATGAAAAATGATAGTACAACCGAGAATTTGCATGTGGAATTTAAATAAATAACAATGATAATCAAACATGTTTAATTCGTAACGTTTTGATAGGCCCAACCGATTCAAAAGCTTAAATATCTTGATAGTGTATCTAGTTTTAAATGAATAATTAATTCAGGATATCTCGTGGGTTCTCATCTTAGAGGTATGGGTAAGGTCGAAACTGTCAATATAGGGTGATAGGTACCTTTATAAACAAGAATTTATAAGTTTTTAAAGTTATTTGGCACACTGCTTTTTTTAATGAAAATAAATCCGAAAGTTGGTGGAGCCTACATTCCATAATTCATCACTTAATGAGCTTTAATTAATTAATTTAAGATCTTAGGTCTTGCCTACGTGTTACCCAACGGGGATAGTGACTTGGTTGATACACCCATGGGCGGGACTTAAGTGATCAATATTGGATGATTAAGTTAGGTTCACGTGTTTCCCTTCAGGATGGTGACTTGTAGGATACACTAATGTTCGAAGCTTATGTACTTCATTGTTTAAAAACTGCAGCCTACGTGTCATATATCGTGTTCCAGCGTGATTGAAACACCACTGGGTTAGGTTTATTCATAAGTGTTAATAAAATCTCATATCATTCATTCATCGATCCATTATCCATTTTAATTTTTAAAACTTATAGATTAGTGTTTATAATGGTGGGAAATCTATATGGTTTAACCCGAGCCTAAACATGAACTTGAGATGGGATTAGGTTGAGTCGTAACTTCCTGAGTGTGAAACCCATAGATAACTTGACTGTTTGATAATGTAGAATATATCAGATCACATGGTTGGGCGCTCGAGAGTCGGTGGTTGGGTTTAATCGGACAGAAATACCGATTGTTACGATTAACATGTTATGAAAATTTGTGCTGTGTAAAATGAAAGTATAAGTTGCAAGTTTTCCGGTTATGATTCCATTTCATTATTCTTTTTCGGGGCGAAAAATGTCAAGTGTGGGGATGTGATGTAGGATTAAATACCCCATGTATAAGTGTCGGTTTTTGTACGTTTTAATAGTTTAATTGTGTTTATCGAGTCGGTTTTATATGTGTCTTGGAGTTTGCTGTGTTACATGTTAAATGTGCTTAAAGAGCGGAAGTTTACGAGTGATGTATACGAAAGCATGAAGCCTGAGAGGTCAAAGAAAGAGAAGTCAAAGATTAAAAGTCAATTTTCTGGATTTTTGGATCTTCGCGCCACGATGAGCAAAGTTCGCGGCACACGAGGGCTTTGAAAAGGGCCGCAACAAATTTTGGCCTTCGCGACACGCGAAGATTTGGCCTAGGAAGTTCGCGACACGCGAAGAAAAGGATTACGACAATTTTAAACCTAGTTGTAATTATAACCCCGTTATGATCCCATTGTCGATTATCATTCTTTCCAGCTGTTCCAGAGGAGTTTTTAGGCGATTTTGAGCAGAGTTAGGTCAATTGTTCGTGTTTTCTCATGCTTGTAAGTTCTAGATTATGTACTTTAACGTTTTCGACAATCATGAGCGGCTAAACGCTTTCGTGATCCCTCTGGGTGAACGGTTTATGCTTGTACTCGTATGATTTTAGTAGATGATCAGTATTGGATTGAAGTTTTGTGAACCCTTTAAGTTCTTTGATTTCAATTGTGTGTTTGACTTATTAACACTTGCACGTTTTCAATTTATCGCATCTATCATCATTTATTGGTTTTCTAGCATCGGGAATAATCCGATTTTGTGATTGAATTGACTATTGTGTGGTTGGGTTATACAATTTAAACAAGGTTATGTCTATGTAATCTTTGATCTAGTTTGAAACTAAAATTATGCGTGTGTTTTGCTAAATCTGAATCCCGGAGTGGTCATTCTTCTTCAATTGTTTTTACAACTTAAAGTTAATTGCTTTTTATAATTTCAAGTGTTCTAAGTAATAAAGTCTTAAACTTTAGTAATAATTGAATTAGTTTAGTTTAAATAGCATTCTCCACGTGTTCCCTGTGGATTCGACAACCCTACTTCCCTATCTATAGTTTAAGGTAGCTAAGTAGTGAATTTTATAAATATTTTTGATTGACCTTGACATCGCGATCAGTTCACACATTTGTATTAGTCATACCATTAGATTCGTTAACCTATTATCATACACCAAGCGGATTCGAAGCCTAAAGCAATACTTGTTGTGATCTGATAATTCTGTATCTATTTGCTTTACTGTTATTTACTATTCTGTTGTTTATATTTCTGTTACACACTTCACTCACATTTTTCATTTCCTGTTATTTAGTTTACCTTCATTTACTTTTCTGTCATTTACTTTTCTGCTTTACAAGCACACAAAACCCACTCACTAGCTTAACCGGCTCAACGATAACAAAAGTTGAGTATTGGAACTCGACCGTATCCATTGGTTCGATACTAGGTTCTTACCTAATCTATATTAAGTTGCGATAGGTACACTTTCCTATTGTGTGTGTTTTAAGTTTAAGTATTTATCATTTTATAAATTCAAAACCTGATCTCGTGAAACCCTTTTATAACAAATAATAAAATTATTATTATATTTTATTAACTAATTATTTGTTACCCGCATTGCTGGGTCACGGTGATTTCAAGGAAAATTCGAGTCAACAGATTAGCGTTTTAACCTTAACATTTTCCAACTATTTTTCTGTTTACGTTTGTTTCAGATATTGTATGATCCATAAATCAACTATTGGTTTATATCATCCTTTAGCAAGGCCCGGAAGATTCTTTCAACGTCGATTGCGAAAAAACGTACCAAGAAAATGGCAGTAGAAAACCTCACTATTTCTGACTTTGCAAGACTGTCAGTTGAAGCCTTGGGATCTAGTATCACAAAGCCGACAATTGACGCTAACAACTTTGAGATCAAGTCACATGTCATTCATATGATCCAATCATCATGTAAATTCCATGGATCCGATGAAGATCCACATGCCCACATTGCAAATTTCCTTGAAACTTATAACACATTCAAACTGAATGTGGTTTCGAACGATGCTATTCGACTTCGAATGTTTCCCTTCTCCTTAAGGGAACGAGCTAAGACATGGCTGAATTCTCTTCCTACAGGGTCAATCATTACATGGGATGAACTAGCTCAAAAAATCCTTTCGAAGTATTTCACGACAGCAAAAACACCTAAACTGGGAAACGGTATCACCACTTTCGCTCAGGAGGATGGTGAGTCACTATATGACGCATGGGAATGTTTCAAGGATATGTTGAGGAACTGCCCTCACCATGGGCTAGAAGTTATGTTACATGTATCATCATTCTACAATGGGTTGCACAATCAAGCTCGTCAGACACTCGGCGCTACCGCATGTGGTATTTTAGGAAACAAGAGGCCACAAGAAGCTTACAACCCGTGGAAGCTGCTGTTGATAACAGTCTATGTTGCGGATGGTTGTAGTTGTTGTTGATCAACAACCTTGTTGCGGATAGACCTTTATCTGCTGAAGTCCAATGTTATTGTTGATAGGCTTATGAGCAGCATCTAACACTTATGTTGCTGATGGGCATATCTTCAGCAGCATTGACTTTGCTACTATCTTCACAATTGCCAGTACTCTCAACTGAATGAATGTTATTGGTGCAGAAGATAATACTCCCACAACTAAGCAGACGTGCAGAAGATCTTAGAGCATGTTTGTCTTATGTTGTAGTTGTATTTTTGTTTGTATCCAATAGTTGCATAGCTTCTAGTATGTAAAAGATCAACGGTTTGTGTTTGATCAAATCCTTAGAATAAAGGATTTATCTTGATTCTAAGTTCCTATTTATGTATTGTTTGTTTTCATTGTAAAGACTGCTTCTTAGAGTTTTCTCTGTAACTTGTAAGCTGTGAAGAGTGAAATACAATTTGTATTTATCAGTATTCTCTTTTTTTGTTACTTGTTGCTTTGCATAGTTGTTATTATTTCTGCCAATATCAACTAAAACAAAACCATCTTGTAATTCATCCATCCTACAGATAATGTCGGCACTTTTTCGGAAAAAACACATTTGCTACGGGTTTTTGTTTTTCCAAAAACCATTTTTTGTCGAAAACTTATGTCTAACACCCAAATCCAACGAGTTTTCCACAAAATTTGTTGTCGCAAATTTTCCAGTGTTTAGGTAGTGGTTTGGTAAATTAATGGCTTGGCACTTCCTAACATAATAGAAGGGTTGGTTAAAGGCTTAGCAGTTCCAAAACCGTCGCTTTCGTTTATCATTCAAGGTTGTTATCGGTTATTTTTCGATTATGGTTAAAATATGTTCACCGTTAACTATCAAAGTAATTTACTCTTTACATTATTAAACCTCAAAGTCAATTATAACATTAAATAGTTATGGGTAACTTAACTTGAAAGAACTACGGGTAATTGCATGGAAGCAAACATTTATGACTTGTTTAAAAGATATTATGACATGTATTAATTACATGTAAAGCATAATAGTGAAAGCATGGATTAATATAATCGTCGGAAATCACCGAAAGGCTTTTTTCGCTAGTTCGTCTTAAAATTAGTCAACACTTTGTCGGAAAAAAAACACTTACCACGGGGGTTTTCCAAACAATCACTATTTGTCGGAAACTTGTCTCTAACGGTTAATTCCGACAAATTTCTCACGAAATTTGTTGTCGCAATTTATCCAGTTTTTTGGTAGTGGTTTTCGTTAATTAACGGGTTGGCACTTCGTAACCATAAAGGAAGGGCTTGCTTAAAGGCTTGATTAAAGTCGGTTTCTGTTAAATTCAGTTAAGATTTGAGGTTGTTATCGATTATTTTTCGAGTATGGTTAAACTATCTTCACCTCTAACTATCGGAGTAATTTACTCTTTACGTTATTAAACCTCACGGTCAACTAAAAAATAAAATAGTTATGGGTAATGGAAGCAAACATTTTTTACTTGTTCAAAAGATATTATAACATGGATTAATTACATTTAAAGAATAATAGTGAAAGCATGGATTAATATAATCGTCGGAATATTGCGAAAAATTACTGAAAGGTTTTGTTGATAATTCGTCAGAAAATTAGTCGGCATTTTGTCGGAAAAAAAAACATTTACTACGAGGGTGTTTATAACACAAACCTTTTGTATGAAACTTGTCGCTAACGACAAATTTCGACAAATTTTCCACCAAATCTGCTGTTGTAACTTTTTCAATTTTTTGGTAGTGGTTTTGATCAATTAATGGCTACGCACTTCCTAACCATAATGGAAGGGCTAGCTTAGCCGTCTTTAGCCTTTCGCAAGAACAATGTCCATGAAACAGTAGGCTAAATAAGGATGTTCATTTTTAAGTATTTTCTTGATCAAATGTCCATTTTCGTGTTTTTCCCGGTATTTGCATGAAACCAAAGATTCTTGACTTGTTCAAGAGACATGGAATAATTACATTTAAAGCATAATAGTGAAAGATTGATATTTTGAGAACTATTTCTATGGTCCCTATGAAAATGAATCTCGGGTTCATAATTTAATACTGTATTTATTTTTTCCAATAAAATATTTATTTTTTTTAAATTATATTTTCTATTCTTCAATCTCTTATTTTATAATTATGTTGTGTGGTAGTATATCATGAAGTAGTTACATACAACGAATCTGCTAGAAAATCTTCCATTGTTGTTCGACATATTATATAACGCAAATAATTTGTTTATTTTCTTTATAATAATGTTGTCCTAAAAAGAAATAATCAGAGTTGAGTTTGATATTATATTACGAACTAGATTAGAAACCCGTGTATTACATGGGGTGGAATCAATAAAATATTAAACAGTTATTAATAAGAGGAAAAAATAAAGGAAATAGTTGAGAAAAAGAAATATTAAATAAATGAAATATTTATAAAGTAATATTCTGAACGAAGATAATAAAAAATTGGGAAACAGTGAGTGAAAAAAATTCAATCAATTACTTTTTATTAGCCTTTTTTTAAAATATATTACTTATTTATTAGGTATAGTTTTGGCTCACATAAAAATAAGCGAGAAATTTTCAAACGTTTATAAGAATCTTGGGTTCACATAATTGTGACACATGACGCAACCAATTACTTATTTATTAGGTATGTTTTAGTGTCAAATATAACTAAAAAATTATATTATTCTGATTATAATATAACAATCTAAATATATTTATTTAAATGAAATTTAAACTTAAGGTGACTTTCAACCGATATGGCTTCTCATTTTAAACTTATGTTTGATTTTTAACCATTTGACCCGCTAAAGATAAACCATAACCCAAATCGACCCGTTCATAAGAAAGTGGGTCGAATTTGCCACATCTACAAAACATATATAAACATATACAAAGAACTAAAATAAGGCATAATATAAATTGAAATATGAATAAAATAAAATAATGAATTGAATACTTTCGATTATAATGATATGACAAAAAATACAGTAGGATATAACAAATATTAGATATCTGGATATAAATATATGATTGGATGATTTTTTTAATTAGATCTTACATTGCTATAAAATCGTATTCGGTGTGTAGAATTTATAAAAATATGATTGATGATAAATAAAATTTTGAATTCAAAAATCTGTATATAAAAATTGAAACAAATAATTAATCTATTTGTTTAAAATAGTTGACTTTATTAAAATGTACAAACAGTCTGATAATATAATAACTATTCATAATACAATTTATTTTTTAAATATAATAAGTCGGGAATTATAACTATGCATGATTAATTTTATATTAAGTTTATTTAGTTATAATATAATAACTATCCATAGTTAAATTTATTTTGTTTCTTAATATAATTATTATTTAATATCATTATTTAAAAGGAGAGAGAAACATAAAAATTAGTATTAAATAGACAGAGATGCGGGAAAATAAAGCTGAGAAGTAACCAAAGAATGACACGTTTCATCTCATATTTTTATTTATTAGATAAGTAAGATTTTCAAGAGATACATGAAATATGGTAACGACATTTTTAAAATATTGTATTATTTAGCCGAGATGAAAACCTCAGGGTTCATTTTCACATTATATGGAAGCCAATGATATTGGTCCATGAATCCGGTTGTATGGATCTCCTACGCAGTTTTTGTCTATCACATACATCCGAACAAACCGTTCCTCCTAATCAATTGCTCAATACGTATCTACCTGTTGGGTCCAAAACTTAAACTTTCATGTTTAATTACTTTTATTTGCATTTTTAAAACTCTAAACGCATCAAGCAAGTGTAATCGATAACTTGAAATCAACATTAGCTTATTAGACTAACCCATTCACCAGGTTGTTATTTTGAATCAAACTTTGCGTAAAACATCATTTCCAACTAAAGTCACCATTTTACAAACCTTTCAATGCCATAAACACTATGGTAGTGTTAGGTATAAACCATGACCTGACCCATGGATCAAGCATGACCTGACCAATGACTCGACCCGTGATCTGACACTGAGTCATGCCCGTACCCATGACCCGTACCCATGACCTGTCCCAAGGCCCGAACCAAGCCTCGAACCATCACCTATGTCGTGACCCGACCCATTACCCAACCTACATTACAACAGTAACACACTATAGCGACAACAATTTTTGACCCTATAGCGACGACAAGTTGTCGGTATAGCCTATACCGATGACTTGTCGTCTGCATAAGTGTCGTCGGGATTGATTCGTACCAATAGCCCAAGGTTGTCGGCAGTACATGTGTCATCGGTATAGGTAAGCCTATACATACGACTTGTCGTCGGTATAAAGTCTAATTAAATAAATAAAAAAGAAACTCTATACTGACGACATGTCATCGGTATAGAGGTTAGCCCTATACGGACGACATGTCGTCCGGACAGACCCAACCTATCCCGACGACATGTCGTCTGTATAGAGTTTTTTAATTTTTTTTAATAATTTTTTAAAAAAGGCCGTCGGGAAAGGTCTTTTCTGTTTTTATTTTTATTTTTTTATTTCTAATATTTTTCCAGAAATATTAAAATTCTAAAAACAAAAACCTGTAAATCATTAAATATAAATAATTCAAACATTCAAATCCGATAAAAACTAAAATCCAAAACATAAACTAAACATCCAAATTGTCCAGCACACAAACTATGCAAATTGTTCGACATCGAAACATGTCCGACAAATCAAACAAGACAAACACCAACAACAAAGGCAAAGGCGCAACAACTCCAAGCTAATTATCATCGCTGTTAGTTCGGCGATCCCACATTCGACGCATTTCATCCATTTGTCGTTGCATTTCAAGCATTTGTTGATTATGCATACGACGTTCTTACTCTCGTTGTTGATTTTGCAGACCATGTTCTTCCTCTCGTTGGGCTTCGCGTTGTTGTTGTTCTTGGAATTGTTGTTGAAGACTAGCCACACGCTCATCAACTTCTTGCTAGTGTGTTTGTGGAGGGAGGTACCAAACACATCCGGGGTGGGATTACTCACCACACGACCAACACCCACGCCGATGACCCAATGAACGCTCCATGCATGCAAACTCATCGACATCAGATGAGTCACCACCAGACTCAGCAAATGATCATGTATACTCCTCTTGGATTCGTTCATGCATTAAACAATGAAATAAACAATCACTTGACTATTTTTTACTAAAATTCGACAGCATAACTGCTGTAAAATGGATAACCAACCTGTTAAACTATAAGTCATCAATGACCCAAATTCACAAATTCTAATCAACCAACACTAATAACAACAAATACTAATAATACTAGCAAACATATTCAACAATTGGCCTCGAGTTGGATGTTCTAATTCTATTAAAGTGTGTTTGGGTCATTTTGACCCGTTTAAAGTTATAGTTGGATGTTCTAAGTCTACTAAAGTATGTTTCGTTCATTTTGACCTGTTTAAGTTAAAGTTGGATGTTCTAAGTCTATTAAAGTGTGTTTGGGTCATTTTGTTCTAAGTGTATTAAAGTGTGTTTGGATCATTTTGACTCGTTTAAGTTAAAGTTGAATGTTTTAAGTCTATTAAAGTGTGTTTGGGTCATTTCGACTCTTTTAAAGTCAAACTTGGATATTCTAACAACAAAATAATTTTACTTACATAATCTGTTGAAGCGTACTCATTGGCCCAGCCCGTCCCTTCTTTATAATGGGTCGATCTGAACACGTCAATAGGGCCGGTCCCATGTGAAAAACAAAAATAATATCATTAATAATTAATAAGCATGTTTGTATAATACTAACAACCGTATTTCATACCTGCAAGTGTCGGCGTTGGGCGTATGATTCGCTGCCATGGAAACTTGGGTAGCGTTGTTGTGCTCGGTATCAGAGCCATCAGCTAAGGAATCATACTCGCTGCAATCGATTTGTTGAAGCCAGACGTGGTGTAGGAACGATCAATGGAGACATTTTTGAATTCGTGACTCACGACTTGTGATTGCAGATTGGTTACATTTGTGTAATCGGGAACAAGAACAGGGACGAACACATGGTTAAGGATTCTAAAGATTGATCAAAGGCCTGATTAAATTAAATTAAACAGACACAGGGGCTGTTTGGGAGTGAATAACTCACAAGGTTTCTTAAATTGAAGGCTGAAGGATTGGTAAGTGCAGACCAATCGGGACTTTTGATCAAGTTGGAACCGTGGTTGGTATTACCACAAGCAGGAACAAATTTAGTAAAACAATTGCAGAGTGTTAGAAGGCTGTGATTAAAAGGTTGTGGTCAGAAGGCTACCACAAACAGAGACGAATTGGTTTTACGGTTTGTTGGATTTGCTGTAAATAAACGTAAGGTGACATAAGGCAGAAAAGGAATTACCGGACAAGTGATTGGACTTTGGAGACCAACGATTTCCTAATTATCAGATACGTATTTCTGTTTTTTTTACTGCATTAAAATTAATAGAAATACAGGATTAGGATTGAGAATCGTTTGAATCAGAAAATAGGAAAGAGTGGATTGCTATGTTTTATTGTTTTCTGTCAAGTGGGTATACTTTAGAAAATGGGATATACAACAAGGAGTGCAAATTGATTATTGAAAGGGGAGAACACTGGTTTTTAGAATTTTTGTTAGGACATTTAAGATCAATAGCGGGATAAGCGGGTTTGATTATCAACGAAGGATAGGTGGATTTGATAATCAACGGCAAGGCGGGATTAATCAAGATCAATAGCGGAGAAGCGGGTTTGATCAGACCTAGGAAACCAAAGAAACCAGTTTAATACTCGAGGGAAAAAGGTTTTCAATACCAGTAAAGATAGGAAAGAAAAAAAAAACAAAGGGTCAATGGGAGAAGAGACACCAAAGAAGATTGAATGAAGTATACCAGTAAGAGAGGGCGGAACGACAATGACTTTTCAATACCCGATGTTAAGTTCTACAAATTACACCATTTGGGCTGTAAAGATTAGGGCGATCTTTAACGTCCACGGAATATGGGATGCAATTGAACCAAAAGCGGGAACTGAAGTAATTGAAAACAACAACAAAGCGATTGCCATGTTATATCAAGCAATTCCAGAAAACATGGTGTTGCAGATTGCAAACCTTACTTCAGCAAAAGAAATTTAGGACGCGTTAAAGGTTCGTTATGTAGGGGTTGACAGGGTTAACGAGGCTCGGTTAGAAACACTTGAGTCGCAGTTTGAAGCTTTGAAAATGGGTGTTATCGAGTCACTTGATGTCTATGCCGGGAGGATTAGTGAGATTGCATCACAAGCAAGCAATCTTGGACATGCAATGGATGACAAAATACTGGTTCGCAAACTTTTGGGTTCAATACCAAAAAAGTTTATTCAGATTATTGTTGCAATTGAACAATTTGCTAATCTTAAGACGATGCCATACCAAGAAGCGGTGGGAAGACTGAAGGCTTTCGAGGAACGCACCAAGAAGCAAACTAAAGAGGAGGACGTGTCTAGTAGATTGTTATTGACCAAAGCAGACGGGAAAAAAGACTAAGCACCATACATATGAGCATTACGGTTGTGGATGCTCGAATCGGGAAGACTTAGTATGTGGCCAAGGTCGAGGTCGGGGGTCCGGAAAAGGTCGAGGTGATAGACGAGTATAACGGGACAAAAGCAATGTAAGGTGTTTCAAATGCGATGAACTTGGGCGTTTTAGCAATGAAAGTCCAAAGTGGGAAAAAGAAGATAAGGCGAATTTAATCCAGGAGGAGTATGAACCAACGCTGCTGTGATAGGAAGCTGGATCAAGGAAGGATAAAGACCTCACTTAAACTATATTTAGTTTAAGGAGGAGTATTGGATATTAAACAAAATATAGTTTAGTTAAAGTCCAGAGACTAGTTATGTAATTAGGTTATTATTGTAGTTAGAATAGCAATTGTATTACTTATATCAAGAGGGACTAGATGTGTCAAAACCTACAAATCGGAGGGATGCAAGGATTCAAGGAAACGACACGGTGATTCAGTTTAGCACTATATATAGGATCGATTGTAATCAGATTTGTATACCCAGAAATTCGTTTATATATATATATAGGGACATGTTCAATTAAGAACCATCATTTTGGCGAGAACCAAAAGAATCATACAATCTTACACAAATGCATACATGCATCCTTACTTTATATATACACAAATGCATATATGCATCCTTATATTTGTGTAGAAATACATGGTTGTAGGATAGTGAAATTACAAGATGGTTATGTTCTTAGTTGAGATTGGCGGAAACAATAACAACTACACAATTACAATCGAGTACACAGAAAGAATACTGATAAGAACACTGTTGTATTAAGCTTTTGTGAATAAACGATTACAAATGAAAACTCTAATTCGAAAGCACACTTACAATGAAGTGTTTACACAGTATTTAAACTAACTTAGAATCAAGACAGACCCTTGATTCTAAGGATCAGATCAAATACAGACCGTTGATCTTTTATACAGAAACTAACAATACATGTTAAAGTTAAACTAGCTAACTTTATTGAATCGTCTTCTTTATGCATCATTGCTTGCATGTCTGGAGAAGAGCATTGCTTAGTTTCATTGGTTGTGCCATTGAGGTTCCTTCTGCTTTGAGTGTGTCAGTTGCTTTTACAGAAAGATGTCAGTGACTTGTCATGGATAGTCAGCTGCGACGATTTATCTTCAAGGAACACAGCTATCAGCAGCAAGAATGAGAATGATGCTGCTGATAAGCCTATCAGCAGCAACATTGGTCTTCTGCAGATAAAGCTATCCGCAGCAGATTTGTTCTTCAGCAGGAGAACAAGAATCCGCAGCAGATAAGCTTATCCGCATCAGTTTGTTGGTCAGCAGCAAGCTCTGAGATCAGCTGCATTTGTACTTAGAGAATTTTGTAGCCATCAGTATTTGTTTCTACAAACTCCCCCTAGACTGATGCTACCAAAATTCTCTTACTGTCTTTGTTGCTGAAGCTTTTGCATGTTTCTGACTATCCTTTCAACCTTATATCCTCCATTGGGACCATCTCCCCCTTTTTGGGTGCATCAGTGGACGAATAAGCATCAGTTTGGGTGCCCACTGATACAAGGGAGAGAGTAGGTAAAGTTTGGAATTTATGAGCTTCATGCATAGAGACTTGGTGTCTTTAATTTGGACACTTCAGCCTCTAGCATGACCATCCTGGCCGTCAATTTCAAGATATGAAGTTACAGTCTGTCCTCATCCACAGTTGTGGAATCCTTGGACCCAGATGGGGCCTTAGGCCTAGCCTCTTCATCCCCATCACCCATGGTTTCTTGGCACCTGGGATTCCTCTCAGTGAGGGGAGTTTCTAAGGAAACACCCTAACTGTGAGTTGCCGTGGTTGAGGTCTTAGCAATGTTGTCACTGTCCTCCTGGTCATTTGATGGACCAACAGTAGTGACAGCCTCTTCCACATCCACTCTTTCATAACTCCAAGAGTGGACCTTCAAGGTAGACGAACTTGGGTTTGGGTGTGTTGGAAGCAAAATCAATCAGTACCTCCGAGAAAGTAGTAGTTGGAGAAGGTACATCATTTTGATCAGGTTCCTCAACACTTAAGTTCACAAGAAAAAGGAAAGGCTCAGGGGGCTGTTCTATGGATCCGGGGAGTGATCCTGATCCTAATAGAGAGACATACAAAGGAGTCTCCCTAATAATGTGGCTGTCCCTTATGATATTCTCACCAGAATGTTGTGATTCTGAGTGAGGGTTGTTAGGTTGGGTTTGGGCCTTGGAGGCAAGAGAAGAAGGAGTTCTCTTGCCCCTTTTTCTAGTCGTCGCAACCGGGACCCTGTATTTCGGTTGAACGATAACATCCAAAAGAGGTGAAGTGATTTTTTATACCTGTGCATCCTTAGTGGTATGCACAGGGGTTCGAATGGTAGAAGCAGACTGTTACTCAGGTTGTGAGGTGGAGGGTGTGGGATCAGTATCAGCTGGGATTGCTGAACTGTCACCCGGGGTACTTTGTATGTTCGGCATTGTAGATAAAAATGGAACATTGACCCCTGAATACCTTTTTGGAAACAACTTCATCTTATCACTCCAAATCGGTGAAAATGCAGATCTTCGTGAAAACCCTAACTGGTAAGACGATCACGTTTGAGGTCGAATCCTTTGACACAATCGACAACGTGAAGGCAAAGATCCAGGACAAGGAAGGCATCCCGTCAGACCAGCAGCGTCTAATCTTCGCCGAAAAACCTGAATCTTCACCATGGAGGAAGTCCCCACCAACCTCCTCCACCAGCATCACTTTCTCACAAGTCCCAACCAACCCTCATCCACCAATCTTCAAACCTTCCCTCCATGGAAGGATCTCTGGAAATCAATCGGGTACACTGGAATTCAAAATGGGTATGCAGTAGAGAAAGTGCTGATGGGCCCTCCATGGAAGTATCTCTGTCACACTCTTCTCCAATGCATATCTCAGAAGAAAAGCAGATGGCATCAAGTAAGCTCCGCTCGTGCCACCACAAAGAAGAAGGACAAGGTGGGGACTTTCATGAGAAAGTGATGTTGGTTTATTGAGGAAGGTGAAGAGTTGGTAAGGAAATTTGATTTTGTTTTTATAACGGCAGAGGTGAGAAAAAGCAAAATGACTTGTATCGTACAACCTTATTTACCTTTTATTGTTACAGCTGTAATGCACCGAGGCTGTCATGGTAAAGACTAACGTTGATTTATTTTACAGCGGGTAAAAGTTAATTTGGACTTAAATTTACCCATCAGCAGCAAACTTTGGTTGCTGCGGAAGGTTAAGTATGTCAGCAGCAAACTTAATTGCTACTGATAGATGCAATGATCTGCAGCAGGGATGTTGCTGCTGATGGCCTTAAAGCTATCCGCAGGAAACTTGTTCCTGCTGATAACTTAAGGCAGTCAGTGACAAATCCTTTGCTGCTGAATATTAAACCTGTCAGCAGCTGAAGGGCAAAAATGCTGCTGACTGATAACTTTTATTTACAACATAAGACAAAACACATTTTGAAATAGATTTTTTTTTTTAGAGAAAGATTTTAATCAAAGTTCATTATACCAATGGATTTAACTAAATATTTAAATCTGGCTTCATCAAAAGGTTTTGTAAACAAATCAGCATATTGCTCATTTGTATGAACTTTGGTTAGAATAATCCTCTTTTTCTCAGCTTGATCTCTTATGAAATGATACCTGATGTCAATGTGCTTTGTCTTTGAGTGCTTCACCGGATTGTTTGTGATTGAGATAGCACTCATGTTGTCAATGTGAATCGGAGTTGCCATAAAATTCATCCCATAGTCCAACATTTGATTTTGTATCCAAATGACTTGTGCACAGCAACTTGAAGCTGCAATGTATTCTGCTTCAGCTGTAGAAGTTGAAACACATATTTGCTTCTTGCACTGCCATGAAATTAACCTTCCTCCCAAAAACTGACATCCTTCTGAAGTGGACTTTTTGTCTAAGTTGCATCCCCCATAGTCACTGTCAGTGTATGCATACAGATTAAACATGTCATTGTCCAAGTCTTGAGGCACCCTTTAGGTATCTAAAGATTCTTTTGACAGCCTGAAGATGTGAAGCTTTTGGAGCTGCTTGAAATCGTGCACAGAGACATACTGCAAACATGATATCTGGCCTTGAGGCAGTGAGATACATGAGAGACCCTATCATTGCATGGTACTGATGTTGATCAGTATCTTGACCATCTTTGTCTGGAGTCAGTTGATGATGAACTTGTATAGGGGTTCTTGCAGCAGAGCAGTCAGCCATTTTGAATTTTTCCAAAATGCTTTTTACATATTTGGATTGGCTGATGAAGATTCCATTTGGGACCTGTTTGACTTGTAGACCCAAAAAGAAATTGAGTTCACCCATTGAACTCATTTCAAACTTTGAGTGCATCAGAATCTCAAAGTCTTTGCACAGCTGTTTCCTTGTTGATCCAAAGATGATATCATCAACATAAATTTGAACTAGTAAGATTTCTCCCCCTTCATCTTTGATAAACAAGGTCTGGTCTATGGCACCTCTTCTGAAATTGTTGCTTAGTAGATATCCTGATAAGGTTTCATACCAGGCCCTTGGTGCCTGATGTAGGCCATATAGAGCTTTGTCTAGTTTGAACACTTGAGTAGGATGTGCAGGATCTATAAAGCCTGGAGGCTGTTTGACGTATACTTCCTCACCAATCTTCCCATACAGAAAGGCACTTTTTACATCCATTTGATAGACAGTGAAATTCTTGGATGCAGCATATGCCAGGAAGATTCTGATTGCCTCCAGTCTGGCAACAGGAGCAAAGACTTCATCATAGTCAATTCCTTCTTCCTGAGTGTAGCCCTGAGCTACAAGTCTGGCTTTGTTTTTTACTACAATGCCTCTCTCGTCTTGCTTGTTCCTGAAAACCCATCGTGTGCCGATGGCATATTTGCCAGGTGGAAGATCAACAAGTTTCCAGACATCCTGCCTCTTGAATTGTAGCAATTCTTCCTACATTGCTTCAATCCAGCTGCTGTGTTTGAGTGCTTCATCTATCTTCTTGGGTTCCACCTGAGATAGGAAACATGAAAACAAGCATATATTGGCCTCGTGAGATTTGCTTATTGTGAGAACTCCTTGGTGTATTTGGCCAATAATATTCTCTTGAGTATGTTCTTTGTGGATCCTCTGTGCTGGTACTACCTCCAGCTGCATCCCTTCTTCTAGATTGCTTTGATTTTGATCAGGGGATTCTTCATTCAAGGTGGAAGGGTCTTCAACAACATTGTCCAGTTCAATATTTTCAGCAATAGCATTATCAGCATTTACAGCATTTACCGAAGAGTCTTCATTTAGATTTTCAGTATCAGATAGGCTGCTGCTGGTTACGTCAGACAGTCTTGTTCCTGCTTCACTTGCTTCAATTGCTTCCACAACTGCTGGAGGATCAACTGATGGTTTTCTCAGACTAAGAGAAGATTTGGGAAAATCCATTCTGTAGTCAGTGGATGAAGTGGAGGCAGGAGATTGTGTAGACGTAGACTCCATGTTTGAGAAGGTGAGAGGCTCAAATATCTGGGAGAGAGAATCTATGTCAAAGAGCCAGTTTGGTCCTCTTCCCTGCTCACAGACAATGTGTTCTCTGCATTCCACATTTGCAGATACTTTTACAATTCTTGTTCTTGAGTTGAATACTCTGTAGGCCTTTGATTGAGAGGAGTAGCCTACGAAATATCCTTCATCAGATTTTGCACCAAACTTAGGAAGAATCCAATGTGTGATGAGAATTGTGCATGGACACCCAAAAGGTTTTAGAAACCCAATGTATGGAATTCTTTGGAACCAAAGTTCATAGGGTGTCTTGTTGAAGGGTTTGACAATTAGAACTCGGTTTTGCACATAGCAGGCTGTGCTGACCACTTCTGCCCAGAATGTGAGTGGCAGTTTAGAGTCGGCCAACATAGATCGTGCTGACTCAATAGGAGTTCTGTTTCTTCTTTCAGCAACTCCATTTTGTTGAGGAGTTCTAGGAGCACTGTATTGTCTTTCTATCCCCTTGCTTTCACATAAACCATTCAAGGTGTGGTTCTTGAATTCTGTGCCCTGGTCACACCTTATGATCTTCACCTTTTGATTGCTTTGATTCTCTACCCTGAGAATGTAGGTTTTGAGAATTTCAGCAGTTTCATCTTTAGTTCTCAAGAAGAATACTCATGAGAATCTGGTGTAGTCATCTGTTATCACCAGACAGTATGACTTTTTGCCCATAGACATGACATTTGTAGGACCGAAAAGATCCATATGCAGCAGTTGCAGTGGAGTGTCATTTGAGTTCAGGGTCTTGGGCTTATGAGAACTCTTGTGTTGCTTCCCTTTTAGACATGCTATGCAATGATCTTCCAGCTGAAATTCTTTGTCAGGAATCCCTCTGACAAGATTATTCTTCACCAATTTGTTAATGGTTTTGATATTAACATGGCTTAATCTCCTGTGCCAGAGAGCTGATTCATCAACTGAGGCTTTTGATAAAAAGCAGGAGACGCTCCCAGATGGAGTGACCTCATTCATGTCCAGTACATAGAGATTTTCTTTTCTCTGGACAGTCAGTAGAATGCTTTCCGGATGAGGTGTGGATAAGCCTGAAGATAGTACAAAGCATTCTTTATCTGTGAAGAGCATCCAATGCTTTTGATCACAGACCTGGGAAACACTCATGAGATTGATGTCCAATTCTTTGACATAGTTGACCTTATCAATGCTCATTCTTTCGTTGGACACAGTTCCTTGTCCAGTAATGGATCCTCCTTTTGAATCACTTCCGAAGGCAACATATCCTCCATTGAAGTGTCTGAAATTTGAGAGGATGGATCTGTTGCCTGTCATGTGCCTAGAACAACCACTATCTACCACCCAAGTGTTATTCTTGTGACCTAGCTGTCCCTGCACATGATAGATTTCTAATTAGTAGGAGGAACCCAAGAGTCTGCAGACTTGAAAAAGATGGTTGTTAGTTTATCATTTTCAGTATGTTTGCAGTCAATGGAACCAATGACAATGCTTAGAGATGGTTTGGCATTCCATTGCTTTGTTGGTGATTTTTTAGTTTTCTTCGCATTGTCATCAGCAGATTTTTTTATTGATGTTTCTGGCTTGTCAACAGTGGATTCTGCTGCTGATGGCTTTGTTGAAGTGTCAGCATTCTTTGCCTTGGATTTTGCCTTAGCCGTAGTGGACGCTCTTACTGCTGATGGCTTTTCCTGAAGAGCAGCAGTTTTTGATTTTAGATTATCAGCAGCAGTCTTGGTTGCTGCTGAATGCTTCTGCTTTGTTTTGTTGGGCTTGACTTGACTAACAACCGTTGTATGTTGATCCTTCAGTACTTTTTGTCTTTGAGGAGCTTAATGAAGGATTTGGTTGAAGGGGTTAAACTGACAGTTTGCAGCAAAGTGGTTTGATTCTCCACAAATGATGCAAGTTTGTTGAGATTTAGGCAGCTTCACTCTTGGGGGAGATAGAGACTCCCTGAACTTGGTTGCTTTGACCTCGTAGTTGCTCACCTTCTTGTTTTTGTTAGTCTTTTCAAAGGCATGCTGCTTGGAGTTTCTTTGATGTTCCAGGTAATGAAAGCAGGTGCTGGCAGTATGGTTGTATCTTCCACACACAAAGCATGATCTTGCCAGTTTGTCTCTTGCAAGGTAGACATAGTCCTTTCTTTGGAACAGATCCTTGAAGTTCCATGGATGAGCTTTGTTATGTTCAAAAGTGGCTTCTTCTAGGGTCTTTTGAACATATGGAACTTTTTCTTCAGGCTTACGACATATATCAAATACCTTCCTTTTTGGGATCGGCTTTGACTGAGGGTTGGGGTCTGTAGGTCCTGATGTCTGCTCCTTTTCAATGTTTAGCCTTCTTCCATCTGGAGGAAAGCTGATCTTGATCTGTTTGAATGGTACAGGGACTGGAATAGCTGGAAGGACAGCAGGAACTTCAACTCTATTCAGAGTAGCTTCAGATGGGGATGCACAGGTTTCATCATGGTCTGAGTAGGTTGACTCAGATTCCGATGAGGTAGTGCATTCTACAACAAAGGGTTCATCCGTTGAAGGATCAAGATTTCGGTTTGCAGAGTCAAGATTTGCAACATCGAAACTTGGTTCGTAGATGGCAATGTAGTCAGCAGGTGGAGGAACAGATTTGTACTGATCAGGAAAATCCATATTTTTCAACATGAACTTTCTGTTCTGCCAGTTCAGCTCTGGTAGCTTTTAGTTTGACCAGTAGATCATCAATCTGAGTTTCTAGATTAGTTTGTTCGTGTTTTAGTGATGAAATCTCTTTCTTAAGGCAGTTAATCTTTTCTTTATAAGTGTTTTCAACCTTTTTGAACTCAGATTTCATCTGATGAAACTCTTCATTTTGATCTATCAGGTTTTGGTTATGCTTTCTATAACCCAGAACTTTATCAATACAGGCTTGAGAGCAGAGATGTTTAAATACCTGAGGTGGTATCTCTGTAGTGTCTGCCATAAGAGCTTGATTGTTGACAGGCAGTTCTTCATATTGGAAGCTCCATTCGAACTCAGAAGTTCCAACAGTTGCACAAGCTGCAGTTTGAACTGGAGGAGTAGCTTGGTGTTGTTGCTGTCTGGGTTGGGCTTGGTGAGCTTATCTTGACTAAGTGATAGCTGAATTTGCTCTTGGTGCCTTGCATTCTCTAGCAAAGTGACCCAGTAGGTTACAGTTGTAACATCTAATTTTGCTTTTATCCAAGCCAACTCTGGTGTTGGAGTTGTTACTTGGAATGGGTCTTCCGGTTCTAGAGTAGAACCTCTTTGCTCTTATAGAGAGCATGACATATGAGTGCTGTATGTCCATTTCTTCTAAATCATCTGGATGAAACCATTCCAGATCCTCCTTGATAAAGAACATGTTGCTTGAGTTTCCAGAGACAAAAGCAGCAGAGGTTGATGTTTGAGGAGGAGCTTCTAGGAGAAATGGTGAGCTGTTTGTTTGAGAGGTGGGAGTTTGTGGATGGGTGACAATGGGAGGATAGTAGTTGCTGGAACTAGGACTTGAGTGGTCAGAGTGGAGGGCAGAGGTAGTGGTGGATGTTGAGGCATTTTGATAGCTTGAGCTTCGTTCTTTTGCCTGAATCATCTCTAGCTCATAGGTTTTGAGCATTCCAAAGAGCTCAGTCATTTGGAGAGTCTCCAGATTCTCTGTTCTTCTGATTGACACTGTGTAAAGTGTCTAGCAGCTTGGTAGAGACCTGATGAACTTTTTGAGAATATCTTCATTCTCTAGCTTAACCTTTTATCACTGCAGCTCACCTACAAGATAGGTAAATCTGTTGTATAGAATAGTTAGAGACTCACCTTCCTTCCGGACGAAGTTTTCATACTGCTGCTTCAGTATGTCTCTTCTGTTTTCCTTGACTTCTTCAGAGCCAGCAAACATCTTTTCAAGAGCCAACCAGAGCTCTTTAGCAGTTTTGTGACTTCTGAAGTTGTGAAAAACTTCATTTGGAAGGCACATTTGGATAGCTCCTAGTGCCTTGAAGTCCACCTCCATCTTTTTTATATCCTCTTCTGAGTATTTGGAGGGATCCTTTGTAACTGATGGTCCTCCAGAGTCAGCAGATGCCACCATGGGAGTGTAGGGTCCATCCCTGATGGATTTCCACATTCCGTACTCTTGATAGCAGAAGAAGCTTTCCATGCGATTTTTCCACATGTCATAGTCTTCTCCAGATACCAACCTTGGTGGTCGGTTGATGCTGCCGATGTCTTCAAAACCATTGCTTTGTGCCATTTTTGTTTTGAGATTTTGGGTGATTTGATCAGAGAGAGAGTTTAGAATAGAACCAGAAGTGATTAAACAAGTGTGAATTTGTTTAATCTGAGCCAAAGCTCTGATACCACTTGTAGGATCGTGAAATTACAAGATGGTTCTGTTCTTAGTTGAGATTGGTGGAAACAATAACAACTACACAATTACAATCGAGTACACAGAAAGAATACTGATAAGAACACTGTTGTATTAAGCTTTTGTGAATAAACGATTACAAATGAAAACTCTAATTCGAAAGCACACTTAAAATGAAGTGTTTACACAGTATTTATACTAACTTAGAATCAAGACAGACCCTTGATTCTAAGGATCAGATCAAATACAGACCGTTGATCTTTTATACAGAAACTAACAATACACGTTAAAGCTAAACTAGCTAACTTTATTGAATCGTCTTCTTTATGCATCATTGCTTGCATGTCTGGAGAAGAGCATTGCTTAGTTTCATTGGTTGTGCCATTGAGGTTCCTTCTGTTTGAGTGTGTCAGTTGCTTTTACAGAAAGATGTCAGTGACGCTTGGCATGGATAGTCAGCTGCGACGATTTGTCTTCAAGGAACACAGCTATCAGCAGCAAGAATGAGAATGATGCTGCTGATAAGCCTATCAGCAGCAACATTGGTCTTCAGCAGTAAAGCTATCCGCAGCAGATTTGTTCTTCAGCAGGAGAACAAGAATCCGCAGCAGATAAGCTTATCCGCAACAGTTTGTTGGTCAGCAGCAGTTTGTTGGTAAGCAGCAAACTCTGAGATCAGCTGCATTTGTACTTAGAGAATTTTGTAGCCATCAGTCTTTGTTTCTACAATGGTTCTTTTGGTTATCGTCAAAATGATGGTTCTGAATTGAACATGCCCCTATACATATATATATATATATATATATATATATTGATTTATTACAGCAGATTAAGTGTTCGTTTGTGTTCTTCGTTTGAGTTTGATTCGGATCAGGGCAACAGGATCTACCACTAAACCTCCTACTCTAGTTATAGAGTAATATCGTCAATGGAAACTTCGATTGATAAGAAAATTTAATGGAACCGATCGCAGACTATTTGAATATATTCTAAATGGCCCAGAAATGCCTAGTTGTTCCAACTATTGAAGAAACTCCAGTAGTTGTTGCTTCAATAAGGCCGAAACCTCTCTCATTATGCACCATATGAAGTGATAGCTACTTCGAATGGTGAAAAGTCTACGTCCCTGCTCATCATGGCTATTCCCAATGACATGTGTTAAGATGTTGACTCATTTTATTCAGCAAAACAGATATGGGATGAGGTAGGGAGGCTTTTAGAAGGTGGTTAAAAAATGAAGAAGAGTTTGAAAACCAAATGTCTGAACGACTATGAAATGACTAAAGCCAAGCCGAAAGAAACACTGATAGTGATCTATGTGTGGTTCTCCCAATTAATTTTTGAGAGGGAAAAGTCTTACCCAAAATATTTTTCACCGCTGATAGATGCTAATGTATAGTGACGAAAGGGGTACCTACTAATTTCATAAATTGTGTTAGAAAGTACATAGATATCGTTTAAGTTTGATAATCACTGAGAGAAATCATATCCACCCCTAGTGTTTCTCATCATCTCAAGTTTTTTCATCAACCACCTGTCCACCTATATATTCGGAGCTATTTCTTTTCCTTTTATATGTTCAGTTAAAAAATTAAAAGCATTGTAAAACAAGAATCCGAAGCTATAAACCCAGTTTTCAAATCATACACATGTTACATGTTTATTATAAACGATATCTGATACATCATTACAGTCTTTAGATAATACAATATACGGAGACCATCTTATTTGATAACACAAGTTGATATTTTAACTATAATGAAATGCAACCCCACCATCTTATCACGAAGCACTGGAACCGATGGACTAAAACGTAAACTCCATAAACGGACACCAAATATGAAATTGATTATGACCCTACACAACATCATCGCCCTTATATATCTCACAAGTAATACTTGAATTTTTTTGCGAAACCTCGTGCATTGTAGGCCTTAATTCGGGGTTCGAATTGACGCATTTAATCGCTAGAAACAATACTGACGATAGAACTTCTTTGATTATCGGGAGTGGAACGAGAAGACGGTGATCTACCATATGTTTGAACTTGACCGCTTCTGTTGTTGATGATGCTAGAGAAGTAATGATATCTCCTGGATGCTCTCCTTTGATGATTTCTAACGCCATAACACCAAAACTATAAACATCACACTTTTCCGTTACCTTCATTGTGTAAGCCGGTTCTGAAAAAAAAACGAATAACATGAAATCCGTTCTAAAAAAGATGAACGATTGGAAAATAAAAATACCTGGGGCAAGGTATCCATATGTTCCTGCAATGTTACTCCAATTCGAAGAATTTGGGATACATGCTTCATACTCCAAATCAAGCAAAATGTTTTTGCTTGATATGTCACGATGAATGATGGCTGGCGAACAATCATGATGCATATACGATAAAGCGTATGCAACACCTTTGATAATGTTTACCCTCTTCATCCAATCCAAATCTTGAGAAGTTTTAACGCGTAAAATATCAGCTAGACTACCTCCTTCGTGGTACTCATAAACCAAAAATGAGTTTTCAGAATGAGAACAGTAGCCAAGAAGTTTGACAATGTTTCTGTGCCGTATGGTTGTCAATGCCTACAAGAAATGTTGTTATTAGCGGCGACAGCAATAGCGGCGACATGGGGTATTAGCGGCGACACCTCTAGCAATCCGTGTGCTACTCCGGCCTATGAATCTGACCGTTGATAAGGGATGGATCTAATGGCTAGGGTTTAATAGGTATTAGTGGCGACACCATTAGCGGCGACATGTCGCCGCTAAAACCCATAAAAACTTTGGCGGGGTATTTCCCCCCATCTGACCTCACTTTTGCCTCACACTTCACAGATCTTGCTCTCCAACGCTGCCGCGCGCCACCATCTGCAATCACCACAACCTCGCTGCGCCACCGGCTGCAACCACCACTACCTTACCGCACCACCACCTGCAACCACCACCACCTCTAGCTGTCGTTCGCCGCTCTTCCTTCGCCGCATCTTGCCCTCCCGCCCTCACATCACATTTCCTTAAGGTATTAATCTAACCTCAAATCTTTTACTTTTATCCATTTAGGCATCAATTTCAACATTTGGGATAAGAATTTGACTTGTTGTATGGTTGTTGGTTTCGTATGTAGCATTGTACTGCAAAGTTTATTGAATATATTCTAGATCCAGTGACCAAATAACAAGAACAAAGCCTTTGTATGTTCTTTCCCTTGACATATTGCTCATTGTTATTTATCATTTTGTTTAATTTGTTTTCCTTTGTGACAATATGTATGCTATACAATTGAGTTATTGTTTGTTTGGTCTTTTCTCTATCAATCTAAGATAAGTGAAATCTATGATCAATTTGATAGGAGTAATACATTTGGGGCTATTTAGTGTCGGCAACAATGTGTGCACATTTTGTTATGTATACAGCAAATATTGATAGTGAATTTTTATTTTTATTTGTGATTAATAATTGGCTAATGCTAAATGATCACCATTTATGAGCAGAAACTTTGGTTTCATGTGTGAAGAAAGTTCAAACTAAGGGCCTCCTCCTAAGGACGATGAAAGGTATTCATGTTCCCTTCAGTTTGTTATGAAAAACAAGTTACCTTTCAAATGATATTTCTTTTTATGTTTATGATTTAAATTTGTATTTATGTTTCAAGGTCGGTCACATTCACTAATGTTTCTGGTATCGATCAAACAATGATGATAAATGACCTCTCTTGATCTTGTAATTGATTTATTTTGTTCTTCATATTGATTTTGTAAGATTTAATTTTAACATATCATTAATTAGAGTTTAATCTAGTAATAATATGGATGTTAAAAAGGTAAAAGAACTATATCTATTTTGAGTTTGGTATAATTTTGACTTGCAACACGTTGCATTTAGTGATTATATATAATGAATTTATTCAAAGTATAATTTTCAATATATTTATTTATATATGTATTTGTTTGTGTATTAATTCATCTTTGTGAAATTAAATACATCGCCAATCAGAGATGGAGATGGAGTCCCAACCTGAAACCAATCAAGAGACTTCTTTATCTGGACCGAACAAAGTCGAAGTATTTGAAACTTGTGTAGATATATGTATGTAAAATGAACCGTGTAGATCCGAAACTTGTGTGTATGTAGACATATATATGTAAAATGAACCGTGTATATCCGAAACTTGTGTGTATGTAGACATATATATGTAAAATGAACCATTTGACCCTTTTATACTTGAAACTTGTATGTATGCATATAGATAGATGTAAAATGCACGTTTTGACCCGTTTAGACCCGAAACTTGTATGCATGTATATATATATGTAAAATGAACCGTTTTGAACCGAACCTTATAAGTATGTAGATATATGTATGTTAAATGAACCTTGTAGATCCGAAACTTTTGTGTATGTAGACATATATATGTAAAATGAACCATTTGACCCGTTTAGACTCGAAAGTTGTATGTATGTAGATAGATAGATGTAAAATGCATGTTTTGACCCGTTTAGACCCGAAACTTGTATGCATGTATATATATATATATATATATATATATATATATATATATATATATGTAAAATGAACCGTTTTGACCCAAAACGTGTATGTATGTAAAATGAACCGTTTAGACCCGAAACTTGTATGTATGTAGACATATATATGTAAAATGAACCATTTGACCCGTTTAGACTTGAAACTTGTATGTATGTAGATAGTTATATGTAAAATGCACATTTTGACCCGAAACTTGTATTCATGTAATTGTAGGAACTAGCTAATATGTTGTTCGACGACCCCAGTTTTAGAGATAAACTTAACAAGTTTAATATTTCACAAAAGGGAAAAAGTAGTAGGGATGAAGACAAGGACGACGATGAGGATGAAGATTAATTGTTTAGTTTTTATGTAATTTTTAGATTTGGAATAGTTTGATTGGGTCAAAAATCTTAACAATATGTTCTAACCTTATATATTAATTTATTTGTGGTTATGTTTTTGTTATATTGGGCCAAAAAATGGAAAATACGCAGGTTTTGTAATATATGTATGTTTGTAGGAATACTGGAAATAATGAAAATACGGAAAAAACTGCAAACGGCTCAGATTACGTAAGGCCCCAAACCCGGGAGGCCTCACTTGTTGGATTTACTTATTCACAAGCAGTTCTTAACTTGAATATCACATAACGCAGCGGAAAATAATTAAATAAAACATAACCATTACATTGTTTAACAACGGAAGCGTAACATAGTCTATTACATAAACATATCATAATCTAATCATAACGGGATGCCAGTCTTCATGATCAACCGGGTAACTCTTCTCGCTTGCCAAGCATCACCGTCCATCATCCATACCTGCCTTAACCTGAATGTGCACACTAAAATGTCAGCTACGCTGGTGAGTTCTAGTTTTCATTCTATTTAAGAAATGGTTCATCATTCAAAACATTCATTAGGGTTTAACATCACGTATAAGAAAACAGGGCCTTTCATTCATAAACCTCCAAACATTTAAACACATTGAACGGATCATTTGTTTAAAACATTTAACATTCATTTAAGTCATACATTACTATCTAAAATCTGTATCTTTCTTTACGCGTCTCTGTGTCCCTGAAGGAACCCTGCATGCCGTGGACAACCGTTACGTATCGCCGTCATTGCCACAACATTCCGTCAATTCCCTTTTTGGTATTGCCCCTAAGGCTAACTGCACGAGGACCGACAATACCCATTCAGTTGCCCCTATGGCTCTCATGTCCATAGACCGACAACCTCCATCGATGGCTATGGCTCTCAGCCATAATACCGTCGGATCATAATTTAACCTGACGTAGGGTCACGTTAACCCCTGAGTAACCGTCGTTACTCCATACTAGTTGTACAACATCAAACTATTGGCAGGCCACCAAGACACTGCCCCTGTTGCTCTTATGGTAACTATGGCTCGCTGTCCATAACCTACCACAAGGCTGGGAATCACATTCCTAGACTTCATTCGTCAATTCCATTCATTCGACAGATTAGATTTGTAATGACTTCTTTAAAACCTTTGCCCTTTTTCTTTTCTTTTCACAAAACCTTTTCGCTCGTTCTCGAAAACCCTTTACCTTTACTTTAAACCATTTCTTATTAAACATTCGTTCGTAAACATTCCATGCATAAAACTTTCTTTCCATAAACCGTTCATTCCAAATCATTTCATAATCATAGTTTCATAAAACATCATTTCATAAAACATCATTTCATATGTATGCACACCAGCCCGAAAACAATATATAAAACATTTAAAAGAGGGCTTCTAGAACTCACCTTATAAGCTAGTCTCGGTTATCCTAAACAAAGGCCCAACAACGTCACTTCCAATCTGAATTGATTAGTTAAATACACATCAGACCCAAACCCGACTCTAACGGTTTAACCTTCTAAACATACCGACTTTTCCTAATCAGCCTGATGCCTGCGCACTTAGCAAGTGCGCAGACCCTGCTTCCTGCGCACTTAGCAAGTGCACAGACGTACTTGATAAGTACGCAGGACCTGCTTCGTGCGCACGATCCGTTTCTTCGCAAAACCCTAACTTTCGCATCCAGGTCTGATCACGTCAAGATCTCGAACCTGTTTGCATCCAAAACGTTGTTTTCCATTAAGGAACTCAAATCTATGTTTATCTTTCAGTTTCATCCGTAAAAACGTTGCCTTTTCACCCAAAACCCGAAGAACCCAAAAACGAACTAAAACTCATATTTAGGTCGGATCGTTACCTGAATCGAGCTTCTGATCCGGAGGTTCTTCTCACGAGTTATGGAGTAACACTTTGCTGAAATCTCGGGTCGATCCGCCAACTTTCTCTCTCTACAGTTTCTCTCTCTAGAACTTGCAAATGAGAGAAATGGTGATGACCTTGACTATTTATAGGGGAGGCTCCCCTTCTATCCCATCCGGCCCATCCGACCCGACCCGTCATGCCTCGATCGTTTATTCCGTTATTATAACTGCAGTTTTATTTTGGGATGTTACAAGTCTACCCCCCTTACAATAGGTTTCATCCCCGAAACCTATCATAAGTCAAATAGTTGAAGGTACGACTCCCTCATTTCCTTCTCCGCTTCCCAAGTGGCTTCCGATCCCTTTCGATGCTTCCATTGGACTTTAATTAATGGAATAACTTTATTACGCAAACGCTTCTCCTTTCGGTCTAAGATGGCCACATGTTCTTCGATGTAGTTAAGGCTGTTGTCGACCTCGATGTCGGTAAGTGGTACGTGTGCCGATTCATCCGCCAAACACTTTCGCAAGTGTGATACATGGAAGGTAGGATGAATCCCACTTAACTCATCAGGCAACTCTAGCCGATAAGCGACTTCACCATTATCCTGAATGGTCCGACAAACCTCGGACTTAACTTTCCTCTCTTCCTGAATCGTATGATTCCCTTTCAGGGCGACACTTTCAACATTACTCTGTCCCTAACATCAAACTCGATAGGCCTTCGTCGTTTATCCGCATAGGATTTATGACGATCTTGTGCGGCCTTCATTCGTGCTTTGATTTGATCAAACCTTTCCGACGTTTCTTTTACGACTTCAAGACTTCCTAATTCCTTTTATCCAATTTCACCCCAACAAACCGGGGTCCTGCATCTTCTCCCATACAACATTTCGTAAGGCGGCATGCCTATCGTCGTGTGATGACTATTGTTGTAGGAGAATTCGGCTAACGGCAGATGACTATCCCAACTGCCGCCAAAATCGATAATACAAGCACGGAGCATATCTTCCAATGTCTGAATGGTCCTTTCGGACTGACCATCCGTTTGCGGGTGGTATGCCGTACTGATATTAAGTCTCGTGCCCATCGCCTCGTGAAATCTTTTCCAGAACCTCGATGTGAATCGTGTGTCCCGGTCGGATACTATCGTCAAAGGTATCCCATGCCGTGCTACTACTTCGTTAATAAATACTTCCGCTAACCTTTCCGACGAGAACATCTCGCGAATAGGTAGAAAATGAGCACTATTCGTTAATCGGTCCACAATTACCCAAATGGTGTCATGACCTTTAGCTGTGCGGGGTAGCTTGGTTATGAAGTCCATGGTAATGTGCTCCCACTTCTATTCCGGTATATCAAGTGGTTGAATCTTTCCATACGGTTTCTGGTGTTCGGCCTTTACTTGCGAGCAAGTCAAGCACTTGCTTACGTACTTTGTCACTTCATGCTTCATTCCAGGCCACCAGTATTCCTTCCTTAGATCTTGGTACATTTTATTGGTACCATGATGGATAGAGTACCGAGATTTATGAGCCTCATCCAAGATTTTGGTTCTAAGCTCGCCACCCATAGGTATCCATACCCGTCCATAACGTGTTCTAACACCAAGGGTGTTATATTCCAACTTGTCCTGTTGACCAACCATTCTTTCCTTCTTTATGTTTTCTTCCTTAAGTGATTCATCTTGAGCCCTTTCAATTTCCCTCATCACATCTGATGTTACCACCAACTGGCAAGCTTTCACTCTAATAGGAGCAGGCATATCCTTTCGGCTTAGAGCGTCAGCCACCACGTTTGCCTTTCCAGGATGGTACATGATTTCACAGTCATAGTCCTTCAATAGTTCCAACCAGCGTCTCTGCCTCATATTAAGTTCCCTTTGTTCGAAGAAGTACTTCAAACTTTTGTGGTCGGAGTAAATAGTAAACTTCACCCCGTAAAGGTAGTGCCTCCAGATTTTCAATGCAAATACGACAGCAGCAAGTTCCAAATCATGAGTCGGATAGTTGACTTCGTGAACTTTCAACTGCCGTGACGCATATGCAATCACTCTCCCGCGTTGCATCAATACGCACCCTAATCCCTGACCCGAAGCGTCAGAGTATACCACCAAGTCTTCACTGCCCTCAGGTAGGGCCAAGACTGGAGCTTGGGTTAGCTTCTCCTTCAATTTCTTAAACGCTTCATCCTGGGTCGAACCCCATTCGTACTTTACCTCTTTCCGAGTCAACTTTGTCAACGGCGAAGCTATTTTTGAGAAATCCTGGATGAATCTCCGATAGTAGCCTGCCAATCCCAAGAAACTGCGGATTTCAGTTGGCGTCTTAGGAATGTCCCATTCCCTTACCGTCACTATCATTGCTTGGTCAACCATAATGCCGTTCGGGTTAATGACGTGACCTAGGAATTGGACTTCCCTAAGCCAGAACGCGCATTTAGAGAACTTAGCATACAACTTTCCCTTCTTCAGAGCCTCCAACACCTCCTTTAAGTGACATGTGTGATCACCCTCATTCTTGGAGTAGATGAGAATATCATCGATGAACACGATTACCGATCGATCCAGCATTGGTCGACAAACTCTATTCATCAAATCCATGAACGCTGCAGGGGCGTTCGTCAATCCAAAAGACATTACGCGGAACTCGAAATGTCCATAACGCGTGCGAAATGCAGTTTTCAGTATGTCTTCTTCCCTCACCTTTAACTGATGGTACCCGGACCGAAGGTCGATTTTCGAGAACCAACTTGCGCCTTGCAATTGGTCGAACAGGTCGTCGATCCTTGGTAAAGGGTACTTGTTCTTCACCGTACATTTGTTCAACTCGCGATAATCAATACACATTCTCATCGAACCGTCTTTCTTCTTCACAAACAACAGCGGAGCACCCCACGGCGAGATGCTCGGTTGGATAAATCCTTTCTCAAGTAAATCGTCTAATTGGGTCATAAGTTCTTTCATCTCCACTGGTGCTTGTCGATATGGAGCCTTAGCCACGGGCTGGGCATCTGGTACTAAGTCGATTCGAAATTCAGTCTCTCTGTCGGGTGGTATCCCAGGCAAATCCTCTGGAAACACCCCCGGGTACTCGCGTACCATGGGTACATCGTCTAGTTCTTTCACTTCCTTACACTTGTCAATTACGTACACCAGATAAGCCTCGCATCCGCGCCTCAAGTAATTTGTTGCCTTAATCATCGAGATAACATTTGGCATCGCGGCGTCATGATCCCCAAAGACCTCGACTTTGCTACCATCCGGAGCCTTGAGTTGGATTATCTTTCGTTTACATATGATTTGTGCTTCGTTGGCAGTTAACCAATCCATACCCAACACAACATCAAACCCTCCCCAAACCATAACAAACAATCTGACAGGGAACTATGACCTTCTATTTTTATCGTGGAGTTGTCAACTACATCGGTCACTCTCGCGGTTCTACCCTTAGCGGTTTCTACGCTAAAGGCCCTTTCTAGCTTACTGACAGTGTACTTTACTCATTTACAAAAAGTCGCAGATATAAAACTCTTACTGGCACCCGAATCAAATAACACAGAAACAAAAGTGTTGTCAAGGATGAACGTACCTGACGCCACATCGGGATCCTTCCTAGCCTGATCCTGCGTCAGTGCGTACGCTCGTGTCTTCGCACGAGATCCCTCTCCCTTCTTTTCCGGGCCCTTTCCCTTCCCGGTTTCCCCCATCTTGGGCTTCGGGCAGTCCCTACTCAGATGACCGACATCCCCACAGTTGTAGCACTTGTAGTGTTGTGTGCACTCACGGGCGTAGTGCCCGGTTTTGCCACACTTGAAACACAAGTTAGATCCCAGTTTACATCCACCTGTCTGCTCCCTTCCACATTTCTTACAAACGGTTGGCTCATCCACCCGAGCCCTCTTATCACGAGCCCTAAACATCTTTCCCCCAGTTCGCTTGTTTGAGAAGCTCGGTCTCTTCTTTTGCTCTTCAACGGCAACAACATTCAGTGCCAGATCGTCAAATACCACGCCACTTAGCTCTACTGCCGAATCATAGGTAGTAGGGGCGTTTGCCTTAATATAGGTGCGGACCTGGTCCGGCAACCCTTGAATATAGCAGGCAATCTTTCTCTCTTCAGTAGTGACAAGATGTGGCACCAGACGTGCCAGTTCATTGAATCGGGTTGTGTATTGCCGGTGCGTCATGTTCCCGGCCTTCAAACCCAGAAATTCTCTCTCTACCTTCTCAATCTCGTTCCTTGGGCAGAAATTCTTGATCACCAAAGTTTTCAAGTCCGCCCACATCATCGCATCCACAATCTCTCTCCCTTTTGCCTGACGTACACCTTCCCACCAATGGGATGCTTCCCCCCTCAAGGAGTTAGCAGCAAATTTTACAACTTGATCCATTCGACACTCGCTCAGACGAATGGCGTCTTCCATACGGATCACCCAATCAAATGTAGCCATCGCGTCTTTCTTTCCAGTGAGGACCGGTGGGTCACATGCTTTAAATGACTTGTAGTCGCATCCGCGAGCAGGCGGTGTGTTGTCGGTCTCATTGTTCTGAGCACCAATTGCCGCACTAGACCCACCCACCCCATTGACCTGCTTCAATGCTTCTGCCAACAGACTTGGTAGAGAAGTCTTCATCAACTCTGTGAACTCTCGAGCTATAGCTGCTCTCACTTCTGGTTCAAAAGTGAAAGGTTGTTCTTCAACCAGTGTCTGTTCAGTTCCATGCACACTAACCGCCGGTTCAGTGTGAACACTTCCTTCTTCACTATTCTCTTGACGCGCAGGGATCCTGCCACGCCCACCATTTTGACCGCCGGTACTAACACCGGTACGGCCACCACGCCTTCCGTTTCCTCTCCTCTCCATTTCGTTCTATAAGACAAGAAATCCAATGTCATCACGCTAGTTAACAAATAAAATTCAATAAGTACTGTAAGATGTTAATATACACTGGCCATCTGCAATTAACCATTACACTACCTTTCGATTTCTATTTGACCACCTTTGTGATTCCATCAGAACACAAGTCCTTACCTGACCCTTTCTACGGTATACTACATACATATACTCTACTTTTCATACCTGATGCTGTGGCTCGAGTTACCCATACTGGCATCCGCTTTCGGTCCCATTCAAAGTTTAAGTTCAGACACCGGGAGTGTCCGAATCTCTCAAACTATTGCTCTGATACCAACTTGTAAGGCCCCAAACCCGGGAGGCCTCACTTGTTGGATTTACTCATTCACAAACAGTTCTTAACTTGAATATCACATAACGCAGCGGAAAATACTTAAATAAAACATAACCATTACATTGTTTAACAAAGGAAGCATAACATAGTCTATTACATAAACATATCATAATCTAATCATAACGGGATGCCAGTCTTCATGATCAATCAGGTAACTCTTCTCGCTTGCCAAGCATCACCGTCCATCATCCATACCTGCCTTAACCTGAATGTGCACACTAAAAAGTCAGCTACGCTGGTGAGTTCTAGTTTTCATTCGATTTAAGAAATGGTTCATCATTCAAAATATTCATTAGGGTTTAACATCACGTATAAGAAAACAGGGACTTTCATTCATAAACCTCCAAGCATTTAAACACATTGAACGGATCATTTTTTTAAAACATTTAACATTCATTTAAGTCATACATTACTATCTAAAATCTGTATCTTTCTTTACACGTCTCTGTGTCCCCGAAGGAACCCTGCATGCCGTGGACAACCGTTACGTATCGCCGTCATTGCCACAACATTCCGTCAATTCCCTTTTGGTATTGCCCCCAAGGCTAACTGCACGAGGACCGACAATACCCATTCAGTTGCCCCTATGGCTCTCATGTCCATAGACCGACAACCTCCATCGACGGCTATGGCTCTCAGCCATAATACCGTCGGATCATAATTTAACTTTACGTAGGGTCACGTTAACCCCTGAGTAACCGTCGTTACTCCATAACAGTTGTACAACATCAAACCATTGGCAGGCCACCAAGACACTGCCCCTGTTGCTCTTATGGTAACTATGGCTCGCTGTACATAACCTACCACAAGGCTGGGAATCACATTCCCAGACTTTATTCGTCAATTCCATTCATTCGACAAATTAGATTTGTAATGACTTCTTTAAAACCTTTGCCCTTTTTCTTTTCTTCTCACAAAACCTTTTCACTCGTTCTCGAAAACCCTTTACCTTTACTTTAAACCATTTCTTATTAAACATTCGTTCGTAAACATTCCATGCATAAAAATTTCTTTCCATAAACCGTTCATTTCATAATCATAGTTTCATAAAACATCATTTCATAAAACATCATTTCATATGTATGCACACAAGCCCGAAAACATTATATAAAACATTTAAAAGAGGGCTTCTAGAACTCACCTTATAAGATAGTCTCGGTTGTCCTAAACAAAGGCCCAACAACGTCACTTCCAATCTGAATTGATTAGTTAAATACACATCAGACCCAAACCCGACTCTAACGGTTTAACCTTCTAAACATACCGACTTTTCCTAATCAGCCTGATGCATGCGCACTTAGCAAGTGCGCAGACCCTGCTTCCTGCGCACTTAGCAAGTGCGCAGACCCCTCTTCCTGCGTACTTGATAAGTACGCAGGACCTGCTCCGTGCGCACTTGGTAAGTGCGCACGATCTGTTTCTTCGCAAAACCCTAACTTTCGCATCCAGGTATGATCACGTCAAGATCTCGAACCTGTTTGCATCCAAAATGTTGTTTTACATTAAGGAACTCAAATCTATGTTTATCTTTCAGTTTCATCCGTAAAAACGTTGCGTTTTCACCCAAAACCCGAAGAACCCAAAAACGAACTAAAACTCAGATTTAGGTCGGATCGTTACCTGAATCGAGCTTCTGATCCGGAGGTTCTTCTCACGAGTTATGGAGTAACACTTTGCTGAAATCTCGGGTCGATCCGCCAACTTTCTATCTCTACGGTTTCTCTCTCTAGAACTTGCAAATGAGAGAAATGGTGATGACCTTGACGATTTATAGGGGAGGCTCCCCTTCTATCCCATCCGGCCCATCCAACCCGACCCGTCATGCCTTGATCGTTTATTCCGTTATTATAACTGCAGTTTTATTTTGGGATGTTACAGATTAGCATTAGTGGCGACATGCAAAAATGGGCCAGAAGTTATTAGCGGCGACGAAATGGTATTAGCGGCGACATATGTCGCCACTATTAGCGGCGACGCATACGAATTAGCGGCGACAAGGTGGGCACTAGCGGCGAAGAAATAACGGCGACGCAATAGCGGCGACTGTCGCCGCTATTAGTATTAGCGGCGGAGTATATTTTTTGTAGTAGATAATCTCATTTAGGAAATCATTGTGATCGGTTTCCTCAGAAGACGAGTGAAGTCTCTTTACAGCAACTATATCACCTGAAGACAACTTCACACTGTACACACTGCCACATGTTCCCATTCCAATGCAATATGCTTCGTTAAAATCCTCCGTTCCGGCTAGAATTTCGTCATAAGTCTCTCTTCCATTGAAAGTCGAGACCGAAAAGAAGTTTTTGCCATGTTTATGTTCGTTCACAAGTTGTGTCGATAGCAGACTCTTCGATCTCAGAGTCTTGGATCTCCAACTATAGAAGTTAAATATTCCCAGGAGACCACCAAGTAAAAGAGCTCCAAGGAGTGGAAGGGAAATCAATAGTGCAAGTTTGTGTTTCCATTTTGGGGTACGGCATTCTGATGCACATTGTTTCAACCCAGTAACATTTCTACACAAATCTTCGTTCCCTTGAAATGCTTCAATTGGAAGATTCAAGAAGGCTTTGCTTTTGGGAAGAGGCCCTCGTAAGTGAGTATAAGAAAGATCAATTTTCAAAAATGCATTCATCAATTTGAAGCTCTCTGGAATAGAACCCGAAAGCTGGTTGTGGGAAAGATTTAGCATCTCCAAGCTACTCATACTCGAAAGCACAGAAGGTATCTCTTTTATGAGTGAATTATGACTCAAATCAAGAACAGACAAGTGATCCAGTCCACCTAATTGGACTGGGATTTCACCGATAAATCCATTGTTGCTCAAGTTAAAAAAATGGAGTTTTGAGCATTGCCCGAGGGAAAATGGAATGGACCCATTAAACATATTGATGGACATATCAAGATATAAGAGTTCAGCTAACGATCCTAGATCTTGTGGCACTATACCAGAAAGTCTATTATTGCTTAAAACAAGCGTCTCCATGCGAGCCATCTTTCCAAATTCCTTTGGTATCCCACCAACCAAATCATTGAAGGAGATATTAAGAGCTCCCAACTGAATCGAGTTTCCCAGGGAAGGAGGTATGTTACCTCGGATTCTATTCCCTCCCATCTGTAACGTATTTAAGTTTGTGCACTTACTCCAGTTGTCTGAGATTTCCCCGTAAAACTTGTTATGGTTTAGATTGATGTAACTGAGGTTCGGATAGATACCGAAGCTCTCAGAAATATCTCCCGTGATCTGGTTTTCATCAAAACGGACTCGTATCAAGCTCGATCAGTTGTACAAGCTCTTCGGAATTGGACCTGTTAGTTTATTACTACCAACAGCAAGATATTCAAGCTTTCTTCAGTTGCAGATTTCATCAGGCAAACTACCAGAAAAACTATTGTTGGTGATATCAATATGAACCAACTTCAGCTTTCCTAATTCAACTGGAATAGATCCAGAAAGTTGATTATCACTAAGAGATAAAATTTGTAGGTATTGTAGGTTACCGAATGAACTTGGAATGGATCCATTTAGTTGATTGACTCCTAATTGTAAATTATAAAGTGATGTCAAGTTTCCTAACTCTTGTGGGATGGGACCAGAAAGTTTGTTAGAGTGGAGACGAAGAAGATAGAGCGATTTGAGTTCACCTAGAGAAGAAGGAATCGGGCCAGTGAGATTGTTGAATTGTAGCTCCACCTCTTTGAGTGAAGTCATGTTACCTATTTCTCTCGGGATTGATCCATTCAATTGATTCTGGTATAGACTTAAGAAGGCTAGTTTCTTCAGATTAACCAAAGTTTCTGGGATAAATCCTGCTTGAGAGTTATTGTTCATATGAAGCTCATAAAGATCGTAAATATTTCCCAATTCATTAGGAATTGTACCAGAAATATTGTTATGATTCAGAAAGATGTAACTCAAATAGGATAACTGACCGAAACAGGTAGGAACTGAACCAGAAAGATAGTTGTCATTCAACGCTAGCCCAGAAAGGAATCTCATTTGACATATGGCTTGCGGAATGGAACCGTTCAATTGATTATTATACAAATGAAGGGTGGATAGATTTATCATTTAGCTAATCTCTTCTGGAATTATTCCAGTGAACTGATTAGAGGAGATGTCTAGATAAACAAGGTTTGACAGGTAACCTATTTCAGATGGGATGATCCCATAAAAGTTGTTGAAACTAAGTTCAAAATACACAAGATTCGGGAACAAAGAGAACGGCATGTGATCAAGCGTGCCATTTAAACCAGATGACGAAAGATTCAGTCTGTTTACGCTGCCATTTTCATTACAAGAAACCCCATACCACTTGCATGGATACAATGTTTTTTGAGCAGAAAAATTGAGATTCGGATCATATGTCCATGAAGGTAGAAGGATGCTGGTGTTTTGGCTATGGAGGGTAGCTTTCCATTTTAGGAGAGCTTCAACTTCCTCCAAAGAACTTTCAACATTTAGGGTACAGAAAACTGTACATGTCACTACAACAAAAAGACCCTATGCCGACGGAACCTATCCCGACAACATTTGTCGTCGGCATAGGTCACCATGTGCCGACGACATGTCGTCGGGATAGGTTAATCACAAATTTTGAGAAGTGAGACCCTATACCGACGACATGTCGTCGGCACAGGGTTGAGCCGTATGGAGGGAAAATTGGCGCCAGGTGAAAAATTGGGGAAAACCTTATACCGACGACATGTCGTCGGTATAGGTTAAATTCTAATTTTTTTGTTTTTTTTTTTATTAAAACGTTTTCGTCGGTGGGTTTTTTTTTTTTTAATTAAAAACAATTTTGGGAAAACCCTATACCGACGCCATGTCGTCGGTATATGGCATTTACTTTATTGACCGGTCAAAACTCTAAGAAGACCTATACCGACGACATGTCGTCGGCACAGGATCCTATGGCGCCGATAATCTAGGCTGTCGTCGGTATAGGTCTCAGCGTCCCCTAACCCAGCAGACAGGTTTCTGCTTCCCATTTTCACCCAAAAACAAAACAAAACTCTCTCATCTCTCTCTTTGGCGATTTCGCGTTTTTGAAGTGTTTTGTGGTGCAATTTTCACTAATCTCTCGGTTTTTAAGGTTAGTTAACATATATGTTTCAATTTTGACAATAAAATTAAAATTTTTGGGTATTTTGGTTAATTTCTTTGTTTTTGGTTAGGTGTTTGAAGATTTGACAAGTGTTTGAGGATTTCAAGCTATTTGAAGATATTTGCAAACTTGGTTAGTAATTTTTTTATAAATTATGTTTAGATTATGTTTGTATGTATATTGTTATGTTTATTTTGTATGTATGTATATATGATTTAGATGTATGATTTTATAAATATTTATGAAATTTTATTATGAAATTAGATTTAGATGTGAATTAGGTAGATGAAATTTGGGAATTTGGATGTATGTTTGTATGTATATTGTTGTGTTTATTTGTATGTATGTATATATGATTTAGATGTATGATTTTATAAATATTTATGAAATTTTATGATTAAATTAGGTTTAGATGAAAATTTGGGAAATTTGTATGGAATTGTATGGAATTGTGTTTATATATGTAATTTGGAAAATTTGGGCATTTATGTATGGAATTGTGTTTATATATGCAATTTGGGAATTTGACAATTGTTTATGTATGTTTGTAAAGGATATGTATGTATATTATGTTTATAAATATTTATTTGGCCATTTTTTATGTATGTTTGTAAAGGCTATGTATGTAATTGTGTTTGTGTATATAATTTTAGAATTTGGGCATTATTTAGGATAACTATTTAGAATATACCCGTCCGAAATTTGGGCATTATGTAATTATGAATGTATGTATATATCTTTGTATGTATATGTAACTTTATTTAATTTTGTTGCAAGTTCGGAACTCATTGCGGTTGGAGAGGTGTGAATAATATCTTATTTGTGTTTCATTGAATTTTTTTAAGGTACGCATCCCGACTTTTTTACCTTTATGTATGTATCATGTTGTGTACACTAGTATGTTTATTTAGGATAACTATTTAGAATATACCCGTCCGGAATTTATCTGATAGAGATAAATTTTGGATTGTCCCCTTTGGGAGTGCTTTTTGAATATTCTATCTTATTTAGGATATGTATACATTTTAACGGGTTGACATTTAAGAAAAAAATTGGTAGCTATTTCTCTTTACTCCTTCGAGGTTGCGGTTTATCTGCATACTTGGGGAGTTAAGGGGAAATGCTGCTGATTTGTTCTTAAATAGTCAACTCGTTAAAATGTATACATATAAGATAGAATATTCAAAAAGTGGGTTAGGATCCACCGCCTTAGAGTACCGATCAAATCACATACATTAAATTATATAATTTATTACATACATGTATATGTGTATGCTTATAACACAATAGATATGACACTAGATATGGCAATTGATAAAAGTTGGGTTACACTGGGAAATCGGAATTCTCCGGCTTTCTTAAGCGGTCTTCGCAACTTTATAGAGACGGCCAAGAACCATGTCGACGGTCGAGGTAGAGCGTTTTGCCCGTGTAGACGTTGTTGTAATGCGTGTCGACAGGATTTGAAGACGATATATGGCCACATACATGACCGTGGGTTTCTACAATCATATCAGAATTGGATTTATCATGGTGAACAACATCCTCGTGTGGCGGAGATAGCATCATTTTTTGCCCCAAGAACAACACCAACTCCTCCAATAACTATAACAACAAATAATGAGATGTTTGATGCCATAGATGATGTGATGGCAGAGCAAAATACAAACGAGGATAATATAGATGAAGATGGAACTGGTTTAGACCCAGAGTTTGATGCGTTGTTTGAGGAGCTAAATAAGGAGTTATACCCCGGTTGTAGTCAAATGTCTTCCCTAAACTTCATATCCAAATTGATGCATATCAAAGTTATCAACAAATGGACGAATTGTTCGTTTGACCAACTGTTAGAGCTTCTACAAACTGCATTGCCAAAGGAAAATCACGTTCCAGCATCACACTATGAAGCTAAGAAGAAACTGAGTAAGATTGGGTTAGGATATCAGTCTATCCATGCTTGCATTAATGATTGTGCACTGTTTTGGAAGGAGAATGAATCAATGCAAAACTGTCCGGTTTGTAATGAGAGCATATGGGTTGACAAAAACACAAAGGGGAAGAAAGTACCACATAAAGTGTTGCGCTACTTTCCTTTAACTTCACGGCTTCGACGAAGGTATAGTTCAAAATTAACGGCAAAAGATATGATATGGCATAATACTGGACGCTCAACGGATGGTATGATGCGACATCCGGTTGATGGGAAGGAATGACAAGAATTTGATGAAAGATATCCGGATTTTGCTAAAGAACCAAGGAATGTCCGCTTAGGTTTGGCTGCTGATGGTTTTAATCCGTTCGGTAACATGAGTTAGACTTATAGTATGTGGCCGGTAGTGCTAACAACATATAATACACCACCATGGTTATGTATGAAAGAGTCTTCTTTCATGTTAACCTTGCTAATTCCCGGGCCTAAATCACCTAGTAAGGACATTGATATATTTTTAAGGCCTTTGGTTGATGAGTTGAAAATGTTGTGGGCTGAAGGAGTACAGGTGAGAGATGCATCAACCAAAACTGTATTTAGGATGCATGCGGCACTGTTATGGACTATCAACGATTATCCTGCTCGCAGTAGCTTGTCAAGATGGAGTGGTTAAGGTTATAAAGCATGCCCTACGTGTAACATTGACACACCTTCGTGCGCTATAACGAATAAGATAGCTTTTGTTGGACACAAAAGATTCTTGCCTAGAAAGCATAAATGGAGGAACGATCTGTCGTTTGATGGCAAGAAAGAGACAAAACATCCTCCCCGACGATTGACTAATGCTCAAATATTAGAACAACTAAAAAATCTCCCAGATCGTGTCCCGGGGAAACATCCAATGCATGGAGGGATTAAAAGAAAGCGTCTTACATCAGAGTTGAATTGGACTAAACGAAGTATCTTCTTTGAGCTGGATTATTGGTCTTCTCTGCTTTTAAAACACAATCTTGATGTTATGCACGTGGAGAAAAATGTGTGTGAGAGTTTATTGGGTACTTTGTTGATGAACGATAAATCAAAAGACACACACAAAGCCCGCAAAGACTTGGAAAATATGGGTATTCGACATAACCTATGGCTAACACAAAAAAACAACAAGTTATACCAACCACAAGCTCCTTATTCTTTCACACCTAGTGATCGAGAACGCTTTTGTCAGTTTATTCGAGGAGTGAGACTGCAATATGGATTTGGATCAAATTTAAAAAATAAGGTACTTCACAATGATTCAAATATAATTGGGTTAAAGTCCCATGATTATCACATCCTCATGCAAAGATTGCTGCCAATAGGGGTACGATCGGGTCTGAACAAAAATGTGTCATCAACAATCAATGACGTTTGCACATTCTTTCAAAAAATTTGTGCACGATCAGTAGATGTGAAAGACATGTATGAAGCAAATGAGGAAGTGGTTAAGATATTATGCAATTTGGAAATGATATATCCTCCAGCATTTTTTGACATAATGGTTCATCTCATTCTTCATTTACCTGAAGAAGCTATTCTTGGTGGCCCTGTGTATATGAGATGGATGTATCCTTTTGAAAGATACATGAAAAAGCTTAAAGCATATGTTAGAAACAAAGCCAAACTTGAAGGCTCAATTGCAGAGGGTTATGTTACAGATGAAGCCTTGACATTCTGCTCTATGTATCTGGATGGTATGCAAACCAAATTTAACCGACCAGATAGATATGCAGATGCTGGCATCCCTAAAAGGCAGTTTCAAGTGTTTTCTTCACAATGTCGACTAATATCGAAAAAGAAAATCAAGACGCTCTCTGAACATGCCAACAAATCATTACAATGGTTTGTGTTGAACAACTGCGATGAAATCAAAGACTACAAATTGTAAGTTTTTTTGTCCATCTACAAGTGATAAACTATTATTATATTTTAATTTAATTCCACTAATTTGATTTTTATTTTGTCCATCTACCAGTGAATTTGTATCTAAATTTCCTGAACGCAATATGCAAACCGATTTTTCTTCATGGTTAAAATATGAAGCAAATGTATTTCATCTTCATCTTCTACACCCGATAATAAAGAATTAAGGGCATTGGCACATGGTCCCTTGTACGCATATTCTTACACTGCTTGCATAGTAAATGGTGTTAGATTTGTGGTACAAAATCATGATTCCAGACGCACTACTCAGAACAGTGGTGTGGTTACAATAAGAGAAGACGATACTCCATTTTATGGTCAACTAGAGGAGATCATAGAGTTGAACTACATTGATAGTTACTCGGTTGTACTATTCCGTTGTAAATGGTTCGACACGAGAGGTAAAAGATTAATTAAGCAAAACAATACTATCATAATTGATCTCGGCCGTGAATGGTATGTTGGCAAAGAATGGTATGATGATGTCCAATATATATTAGCCACACAGGCTAAACAAGTGTTCTATCTTCGAGACCCTTCTCGAACCACCGGTCAATGGAGGATTGTTGAGGACGTTCACCATCGGAAGCTTTGGGATTATCCTAGTGTTGTTAATGATATAGATATATTGCATAACACTCAATCAAATGATTATACTTTGGTTGTCGACACCGGATGCGAAGGTGGTGAATCAAGTCCTGTTGCCCCGATTCCCCATGCAGATAGTCAATCTATTACACGGGAAACTCAATCATTTTTTGGTAACTTGGTTGTCGACTTAGGCTACTTGCCAATGCGTACAACTTTAAATGAGGGTGGTGAATCAAGTCATGTTGCCCCGATTGATCTTGATGAAAGTTTTATTAAAGATGATGTAGAAGATGAAGAAGATGCATACAATTCAGATGAGGAAGATGAAATAAATGATGAAGAAGAAGAAGATGATGATGTTGACACACGTTATTGTAGTGATGATTCTGATTGAATGTATGTTAATAGATGTCTTTATATTTGTCTATGTTAAAAATGTAGTATTAGTGTTTAATAGATGTCTTTATATTTGTCTATGTTAATTATTAATTATTTATGCTCACTAATTATTTTTGGTGTAGAAATTATGGCAACGATGGCGCAATCACACGGTGGTGATGGTGGAGACGATGGATATGGGGGTCCGTACAACTTAGAATCGGGTTGTGCGAGTGGTATGTTACTTGTTAGTGTTTAATAGATGTCTTTATAATTGCCTAACTTTCATGTGTCAATATAGGTAGTGCCTCACAAAAGAGGCGTTTTAAAGGAAAAAAACCTCAAATTATATAAGAAATTTGAGGAAAATGGGAGGAAGCCTCTTGACATTGATGTTGAACTTCATGGCGGTGGTTACAAGTTCGTGGGTCCTAATGCAACTGATTTTATACGTGCTATCTTTTTGGAGGTTGAGAAGGTTGTCCCGCCATATTATCCTAACTGGGCCAAGGTTCCAAATGAGAAGAAATAGGCAGTATATCCCACTCTATTAGTAAGTATAGATGTTTTATAATTACTTACAATTTCATAACTATTAGATTTTTTCTAATTACTTTTCACTTGTAGGATTATTTTAATCTGGACGCCTGGAGAAACACTGAAAAGTGGCAAGGCGTTCAACTCGGAATCACCGCCGAGTGTCAAAGGGCTTATAAAGACCGCAAGGGAGAGATGAAAGTTCATTTCGACGAGAATGGGGGATACGATGATGTGGAGGTGGCGAGGAGTAATCCACCACAAGATGTTGATCAAGAAACTTGGGATATTTTGATTAATCAGTTGTTTTTAAGTGCGGGCTATAAAAACCACTCGGAGAAGAACAAACAAAACCGAGCAAAACAACGCTACCTAAGTTTCCATGGCAGCAAATCATACACCCAACGCCGACACATGGAGGTATGAAATACAGTTGTTATTATTATACATACATGCTTATTAATTCTTAGTGATATTATTTTTGTTTTTCACAGGGGACTGGCCCTATTGACGTGTTCAGATCGACCCATTATAAAGAAGGGACGGGCTGGGCTGGGCCAATGATTTTGCATCAACAGATTATGTAAGTGAAATTATTTTTTTGTTAAAACATCCAGGTTTGACTTTAACGGGTCAAAATGACCCAAACACAATTTAATAGACTTAAAACAAAATACTTTAACTTAAACGGGTCAAAATGACCCAAACACACTTTAATATACTTGGAACATCCAACTGTAACTTTAAACGGGTCAAAATGACCCAAACACACTTTAATAGACTTAGTACATCCAACTCGAGGACAATTGTTGAATATGTTTGCTAGTATTATTAGTATTTGTTGTTATTAGTGTTGGTTGATTGGAATTTGTGAATTTGGGTCGTCTATTACTTATAGTTTAAAAGGTTGGTTATCCATTTTACAGCAGTTATGCTGTCGAATTTTAGTAAAATAGTCAACTTATTGTTTATTACATTGTTTAATTCCGGACCGAATACAAGAGGAGTATACAATATCATCTGCTGAGTCTGGTGGTGACACATCCACTATTGATGAGTTTGCATGCATGGAGCGTGCCTTAGGTCATCGGCGTGGCCATATCCGGGGTGTTGGTCGTGTGGTGAGTAATCTCACACCGGATGTGTTCGGTACTCCCCCTCCACAACCACGTTGGCAAGACGTTGATCAACGTGTGGCTAGTCTTCAACAACAATTCCAAGAACAACAACAACGCGAAGCCCAACGAGAGGAAGAACAACGATTGCAAAATCAACAACTAGAGGAAGAATGTCGTGTGCATAATCAACAAATGCTTGAAATGCAACGACAAATGGATCAAATGCGTCAAATGTGGGAGCGCCGAACTAGTAGCGATGATAACTAGCTTGGAGTTGTTGAGCCTTTGTAGTTGGTGTGGTGTTGTCTTAAACAATTTGCATATTTTTGTGTTTTGAATGTTTGATTTGTCGGACAAGTTTGTAGGTCGAACAATTTGTATGCTTGTTTTACGTTTCGGATATTAGTTTTTATTGGATTTGAATGTTTGAATGGTTTATATATAATTATTTGCAGGTTTTTGTTTTTAAAAAAAATTAATATTTCTGGAAAAATATTAAAAATTAAAAAAAAAAAAAAACAGAAAGACCTATACCGACGACATGTCGTCGGGATAGGTCTTTTTTAAAAATTATTAAAAAAAATGAAAAAAACCTATACCGACGACATGTCGTCACGATAGGTCTTTTTAAAAATTATTAAAAAAAATGAAAAAAACCCTATACTGACGACATGTCGTCGGTATAGAATTTCTTTTTGAATTATTTAATTAGAACCTATACCGACGACATGTCGTCGGTATAGAATTTCTTTTTGAATTATTTAATTAGACCCTATACCGATGACATGTCGTCGGTATAGGCTGACCTATACCGACGACAGCTATGCCGACGACAATCTTGGGCTATTGGGACGAAGCAATCCCGACGACACCTATCCTGACGATATGTCGTCGGCATAAGCTATCCCGACGACAAGTCGTCGCTATAGGGTCAAAAAAAGTCGTTGGTATAGGGTGATATTGTTGTAGTGTGTGGCAAGAAAGATGATTGAAATTGAAAGAGGTGACATGCTTTGTGTTTGTGGGTGTTTACAAGAATGGTTCTTTGATGAAATTTATATGGACTGCTTTTGGAGACTTGGTCAGGAAGACTAGCTTGCTTTTTGAAGTCTCCTCTAGGAAGGGAAAAATACGAAAATGAACATTTGATTAAAAAAATACTGAAAAGTTGACATCCAAATTTAGCATACTATTTCATTGACATTGGCCGTCTTTAGCCGCCTGTCATGACCAATGTCTATGAAATGTAGGCTAAATATGGATGTCCACTTTTTAGAATTTTCCTGGTCAAATGTCTATTTTCGTATTTTACCCATCTAGGAAGCATGTTATAATGCTGTAAAATCTTTAGATCGTTTAGTCCAGTTGATTTGTCAACTGTTGTTTCAAGTTTTGTATTGAAATTTATTAATAAACTAGGTTAGGTATGTTGGTTCACGCCCCAAATAAACAACACACAATTTACGTGAATATACTGTTCATAAATGCTTGTTACTGCTTACACTATTATATTAAAAAACTAGATTAGAATCCCGTGAATTACACGATTTAAATAAATGTAATGTTATATACATAGTAATAAAAAGTCTATGTTTTTAAAACCCGTGTAATACATGGGTTAAATAAACCTGTGTATTACACGGAATGAATAAAATATAATGTAATCTATTACACATGTTGAATAAACCCATGTATTACACATGTTGAATAAAATATAATGTTATCTATTAACACATACACTCGTCAAAATGGAACAATGTGAGTATGTAAATATATGATTAAAATTTTTTATTTTAATCCTAGTTGGCTATAAAATTGTTTTCAATTAATAGAATTCATAAAAATATGATTGAACAAATTAATTGATGATAAACACAATTTTAAATTAAAAAATGTGTATATAAAAATTGAAACAAATAATTAATTTCGCTGCCTAAAATAGTAGAGTTGGTTATTAATAGAATAGAGATGCGAGAAAATAAGCATGAGTAAGCCTAGAATTGTGACAATTGTCATCCTAATTTACATATTTATTAGGGAGTATAGATGAGAGTACAGAACAAACAAAATAGAGTTTTTTTCCAAATGATTGTTGGGGGAAAAATATTTACTAAAATGGTATTCTTTTAAAAGTATTTACTAAAATAGTGTTTTTGAAAAATTTGTTTATATCTCTCTTTTAATTTCATTGAATAACCTATATTTTTAATAAAATAAGATCTATTTTGAAAGAAAGAATATTTTATTTTTTTAAAAAGGTATTATTTTTTTTTGTAGAAATTAGTTATATTTTTATAAATCTTAAAATACAAGAGTAGTTTTTCTAAATCGTTTTTTTTATCTTAAAAGTATTAAAAATAGCTTTATGTATAAATATACTTTACATTTTTATACGTCTATGTTTATATGCGATAAGTGATAATTAAATAATAATATATATTTTTTAAAATAATATAGTTTATTAAGATTGTGTATATTATATTAATATATTTGTTTAAGAAATTCATTTAACAGTGATATTCATTTGAAGACATGAAATTATAATAATTTTATAGCTTTTTATTCAGAAAGTAATCTACTTCTATTGTAAATAAATCATATCTATTGTAGTAACTTTTTTTGCTTAAATAAAAAATAATTTATTTTTAAAAATGAATTGCTTATTCTACCGAGCTATCACAACTTTATATGGTTTAATAAATATCTGTATATAAAATTTAACAAATGAAAAGAATATCTATATATAAAATTTAATAAATACATTGTAACTCTACACCATTCAAATTCACAATTGTCAAACCTTGTAAATGCTGGGGACACCGTTGGTTTTTTTTTCACACCTTACCTAACCGTCACGTATAGGCCTAAACCTGAAGGTTGTGACCCGTACGGTCACGTTTCGGCCTAAACGTGACGGTATGTCTCTCGTGAGTCCGGGAATAAAAAGGACACTGATGATCCGAGGTTGATACGAGGTTTTGCAGTCTGCAAAAAGGGCACCCTAACGGTCACGTATAGGCCAATACGTGACGGTTGTGTACGAGGTTGTTTTGACAGAAAGTTAACGTTGACAGTGTTGTCGGACACCTGACCTAACCGTCACCGTTAGACCTATACGTGACGATTAGGTTGCAGATTCAGCTTATATTAACACAACTCTCACCACTTACTCACACACTAAACCCAAAATCAAACACAACTCTCATCACATTAAACCCACAATCCACAACTCTCACCATTCACTTTCATCACACTAAACCCACCATCATACACAAACCTGACACTACCATTTTCACCATAATTAAAAAGAACAGAAAGTATAGACGAAAGAGCGTGTTTGAGTTCATGGTTGTGGTTATTTGTTGTTGGGACACCCAAGTAATATTTGTTTCACGCCGGACACCGATGTCGAGTTCGGGAGATCCTTATCAGAAGTCAAAGCTTCCAGATTTGAATGAGGAGCCAACCTTCGAAGATCTGAACCAGGTTTAACAAGTCTTTATTTTATTAAGGGTTCTACTGGGACGGGTAAACTTAGTGGTGTGCAAGTTTTTATTTTACGTCGGGTATCTAACCGGCCATTACGTTTTTAGGAGTATTTCGTATTCGGGAGTCATCCTTCGCGGGGGGGGGGGGGGTGAAACCAACCCGTTGAATACATACGGTCAATAGTCGTCACAGCAGCAACCATTACCGAATTACAGTCAAGAGGCGTACATGTCACTATTTGGACCGACGGATTACGGTCAAGGTTCGTACCAGCCACAACCAGAACCAGATTACGGACATCTCTCATACCGGTCACAACCAGAACCGGATTACGTACATCTCTCGTGCCGGTCACAACCAGAACCGTATTACGTACATCTGTCATGCCGGTCACAATCAGAACCGGATTATGAACATTTCTCGTACGGGTCACAACCAGAACCTACACACGTGTCGGATAGTTTCCATAGGAATGACACAGATGACAGTGAGTCTTCCGTTCATTTGAAAGGAAACGATGGGGATGCGAAGAATGCATTGGACGATGATCGCATACGCAAGGCGACAGTTTCATATAAAACAGACAAAGTATGACAACAGCTCTTTCGTTGTTTTAAATTGCTTATTTATTTGTTTTATGTACTACGTTTTAAGTCTGACCTTGTAATTATTTCAGTATTTTAATTCTCGTAAGGATTTGGTGGATTGGGCTAAGAAGAGAGGACGCGAGCATGGGTGCGTCATTGTGGTCAGTCGGTCAAAGAAAAAAGATGTGGAACACGGATGCAATCGTGGTGGGGAACCTAAATGCAGGGGCACAGTCAGGCGTACCGGAAGCATAAAAAAATAATGTCCCTTTAAGCTCGTAGGGAGGTACATCGGAAAGATTAATAGTTGGAGGTTGGACGTGACAGACGAGACACACAACCACGATCCTGTTGTATTTGAGGAGGCCACGCGTAGCTTAGGAAGATGTCCGCCGGGGAAATTGATATGGTTGAGAGGTTACACCGGTAGCACGTGCGTGCACGTCACATTCTTGCAGCCGTACGGGAAGAGTTTCCTGGTAGCAGATGTGTTGTTCAGGACATATACAACGCCACAGCGAAGATTAGGGCCGAAAGTAAAATAGGCCTGACACCAATGCAGGAACTTGAAAACTTATTGCAATATGAAGAGTTCGTGTATCACACCCGGGAGAATCCCTCCACTAATGTCGTGGAAGATATTTTCTTTTGTCATTCTACCTCATATAAAATGAGGCGCGCCTTCCCGCACCTGATGTTGGTAGACACGACGTACAAAACCAACATGTACGACATTCATTTTGTTCAGTTTATTGGTGTGACGTCGACATCGAAGTCGTTTTGTATTGCGCACGCATTTATATCGAGGGAACGACAGGACAACTTCACATGGGTCCTTGAGCGGATCAAAGATATGCTCGATGGGTGTGTGGAGCCACGCATCATTGTCACAGACAGGGACCTAGCCTTGATGAGTTCGTGTGAGTTGGTCTTTCCCGGGTGCTTCTAAAAACCTATGCAGGTGGCACATCATGGAGAATATCACCAGAAGGTGGAAAGGACTTTTCAAAGTCAACATTTGAAAAGATTTTTCATACCGGTGGAAGGTTCTGTGTGAGTCTCCCACGTACGCGTTGTACGATTATAATTGCAGGAATATGGAGGAAAAATTAAATGAAGACGGTAAACAGGGTAAGATTTTCATACTTAATGTTTCTATAAAAATATATTTTTTTCATTTTATAATTTTTCTTTTTTCATTGTTTCAGAGGTCTAGGAATATATTTGTAATGGTTGGTTGGATCCGTACAAACAAAATTTTGTTTCATGTTGAACATACAACTAATAGAGTCGAGGGTCAACACGCCAACTTTAAGAGTTATCCTACAGGGACCAACAATACGTTGCACACACTTGTCGGATATGTCAGTAACGTTGTACAGGGCCAGGAGATTGAAATCTCCAATACATTCGAGGAGTCCCGCATTAAGATATTAAAGGTCCATCGACTGCAAGTGTTTTCCGGAGTATATTATAAGGTGTCTATTAGGTATCTTGAACTTCTTGAAAAAGAGATGACGATAATAGAAAGGATGCTGGATACAGGAGGTACGTGTGGACACCAGTTGTCCACGTCCATTGGCTTGCCATGTGCTTGTCGTTTGGAGAAACACATCAACTAAGGTTATCTATACTTGAAATACATTTTTTTTACCGTTGTCATATGGTTGCCTATTGTTCACTAACTATTTTAATCCAGTCACACCTATTCCACCCGAAGCCGTAGACGCACACCGAAGGAAGCTTAATTTCAAGTTGGCGTACGCCCAGGCGCCAGAACCCGACTATGAAAAGAAGTTTCACGACGTGAAACAAAAGGTTATGTCGTCACCCAACCCCCACGTAAAAAGAAGTTTGTTTAAGAAAATGTATGAAAGTGTGTTTACAGGCAAAACAAAAAATAAAGAGCCTGAGGTACGTCAGGACCCTCGTGGTCGTCCAAATCTTAATCAGCAACAGTGAAAATCGGACACCAAGACGTCACAGAAAACTACGCCTGACACCGCGAGACACAGTTCGTATACTATGATAGAGCAAACTATGCCTGAACCGGCGAGGCACCGCTCCTATACCCCCCAGTCACAGTTTAAGACGCCCAACAATCGTCCTAATCGGTTAAAGGCTGCTTCAAAGATACAGCAGACATGAGCTGACCTAGGTTTCCTTTAATGTTGAAACCTAACCACGTGTTGAAAATTATTCGGTTTAAGGATAGCCTCCCCCAATGGATTCACCAGTACGTTTCAAAAATAAAAGATGTGCGGAAAGATGGTAACTACGGTTTTCGGGGGATTGCTATGGCTTTAGGAATGGACCAAAATGAGCGGGCGTGGGTTAGGAGAAAAATGCTGACGGAAATGGACAATAACATTTCGTATTGGCGGCCCAATTTGAACCGCGAGATGCCTGGATTTTATGACACTGTTCGTAAAAGCTTAGATTGGTTTAACACGGTTGAACCCGCACCCGAGAATCATTGGCTGAGCTTTCCCGCCCATGGACTCATAATTGCTCAAACATTCAATTGTGTTTTACATCTTATAGGCTTATTTGGCAGGCAGTCTTTTTTCCCAGTGAGAACACGACCAGAACCATGGTTTGAGTATCCAGTTGTAGCACAAGCCGTTGTTAACCGCGATCACTTTATCACCCTAAAATTGGTTGGGGATTACCCAGTGTCGAATGTGATATTCTATTGGCCGAGATATGCATTTACAGACGCACTGGAATGGCAAGTTATGTACTAGGATCGTATAAACCAATACGTTAGAATGATGGATCGGCTACGAGGCCACCAGCCCATCCCCACTATTACTATATCCGGATAGCCTATGTATTAATGTATCTTTGTAGTGGCTATAAAATCTTACAATGTTTATTATTTTATGTATAAACACATCATATATCAAAAGTGTCAACACATACATATTAAAAAAAAAAGGTAGGGGTGACGGTTCGCCCTATACGTGACATATACACCACCAAAATGACGAACGTATAAGGATGACAGTTCGCCCTATACGTCACATATTACATGCATGCATGCATAACGGTGACGATTTCACCCTACATGTGACGGTCACATGCATGTAGGTATATACGAACGTATAAGGGTGACGGTTCGCCCTATACGTGACATATGCATGTATATACGAACGTATAAGGGTGACGGATCGCCCTATATGTGACATATGACCATCCTGGAACAAATAACACCGGAACCGGCTGTTGCCGCTGCAAACCACACCGGGATATCTTCTTCTGATCCGTACTCGAAATCCACACCCTTACAATTATTACGCTTATTATCAACGTTTTTCTTCCGTTCACATTCACGTTTGGTTCCAATGTTGAGTCTCGAAAAATTCCGATGGAGACTCCATCATATCTGACCACATCTTTTTTATTTTAAAAATTATTGACTTTATTGTATTCAAACATAAAGGAAACATGGTATTTGACATTTTAATGTTTGACCAGTAACATGATAGAAGTTGGATGGGTAAAACGGTTGTGCGTGAAGATTTAATCGACGTCGATGCTCCATTATTAGTTCTATTATTTTACTTATATATGGAGAATCGACGTCCATTAAATCCTCACGCACAACCATTTTACCCATACAACTTGCATCATGCTACTGGTAAATACTAAAATGTTAAACACGATGTTTCCATGATGTTTGAATACAATAAAGTAAATAACTTTTAAAATAAAAAAATGAGCTCAGATATGATGAAGTCTCAATTGGAAATTTTTGAGACTTAACAAAGAGTATAACCGTGAATGTGATCGGAAGAAAACGTTGATAAATAAGCCTTGATAAATAATTGTAAGGGTATGTATTTCAAGTACGGATTAGAAGAAGACATACCGGTATGGTTTGCACCGCCAAGCGGTGGCTCCGGTGAGATTTGTTCGAGGATGTTCACAGTTGGATAGTGTGGGTAGGGCGGTGGTCTTCTTCTCCGACGATGGTGTTCTTCTCCGGCGGTCCTGTGTAGTGAAGTATACGAGAGAATCCCGTGTAGATTATGTTGGCTCTCTGCGTAGCGAAGTCTATATGTAACGAATGCAGCCGTCACGTATGGACCTACCCGTGACCGTTCACCTTTATTGGGATTCACATAACGGTCACATATTGGCCTACACGTGACCGTTCACCTTTATTGGGATTCACATTCGCCAGAGATGTCTCACCGTAATAAAGATCGCCGTCACGTTTGGATCTAACGGTCACGTGTATTTCCAGATAGGTCTGTCACCGTAATAAACATCGCCGTCACGTTTTATCTAACGGTCATGTGTATTTCCGAACTTTCACGTTTGGGTCTCGCGGTCACCGTTATTATTTATTATTAATATTATGTGCCATTTACAGGCTAACGGTCACGTATATCCGTGATTTTTACGTGACAGCTAGCTCTATACGTCACCGTTTCGAGCTCACCTTTTGAATTTTAGCTCAACTTTCGACCTGTCTGTCACCTTTTAATGTGTACGGGTCACTTGTCATTACCGTTTACGTGGACCTACATACACATATTGATCTCAAATCGTCTTCAAATACGTTTGTATACATACATATACTCATACATAACCATATTCTCATCATCGATTACAGCTATAGGTTTAGGAACTTTAGCAACATCAATAGAGGCTGATTAATAGAATCGTGACATCAAGAGAGGCTAATGAACATAATCGTGACATCAAGAGAGGCTGATGAATATACGTACATACATACATACATACATATAGTCATATGTATGTATGCCTGTATGTATGTATGTATGCATGTATGTATGTATGTATGCATGTATGTATGTATGCCTGTATGTATGTATGTATGTATGTATGTAAGTATGTAATATGACTATATGTATGTATGTACGTATGGATGCATGTATGGATGGATGCATGCATGTATGTATGCATGTATGTATGTAATATGACAATATGTATGTATATATGTACGTATGGATGCATGTATGTATGCATGCATGCATGCATGTATGTATGTATGTATGCATATATGTATGTAATATGACTATATGTATATATGTATGTACGTATGGATGCATGTATGTATGCATGCATGCATGCATGCATGTATGTATGTATGAATGCATGTATGCATGTATGTATGTATGTATGTATGCATGCTTGTATATATGTATGTATGCATGTATGCATGCATGCATGTATGTATGTAATATGTGTATGTAGGTGCACATAAACGGTAATGAAACGTGAACCGTACACTCCCAAAGGTCACGAATAGGTCGAACGGTGAGCTAAAATTCAAAAGGTGAGGTATTATACGTCACGGTTAGGTCTAAACGTCACGTAAAATTCTCCATAATACGTGACGGTTAGCCTGTAAATGGCACGCTAATAATAATAATAATAATAAAGATCACGGTTAGGTCTATACTTCATGTTTGGGCCCATACGTTATATTTAGTTGGAGAATAGCCGTCACCCTAAGGCTTTTCGTCCATTGTTGGTTCATAACAGTCACATTTGGACCTAGATGTGACGGTATATATTAATCGGGTGACACAAACCTGGAAAAATGTGTATCCCAATAAAGAGATCGCGGTCACGTTTCGGTCCATACGTGACGTTGAAGTCCATATGTTATATATAGTTCAAATAGACGGTGTCTTTATTTGGTGAGACCGTCTATTGGAGGTGTTAATTTGGTGAGACAACAGAAGTGATTCACCGAAAATGAGGTGAGACAACGGTGGCTGGCTTGAGGCAAAAGTAATGTAAATACATTTAAATACATACACGATGAATACGTGTATGCATGGCTCCCTGTACGCCATTTTCAGAGTCTACCGATATCTCTGGCGGCCTCCGTAGATGGCGTATGGGGAGTCAAGCATATGTCCCATCGTCTACGTTCTATTTATCTTTTTTTCATGTACGCTTCTCAAAGTAATGTAAATACATTTAGATACATACATACATACATACATACATACACGATGAATACATGTATAGGTCACGCGCACCTAACCGTCACCGCTGGACCCAAACGTGACAGTTAGCTCAGAGATATCTCTGGGAAATTTGAATCCCAATAAAGTTGAACGGTCATGTTTGGTCCCATACGTGACCGTTATGGGAATCCCAATAAAGTTGAGCGATCATGTTTGGTACCATACGTGACCTTTATGGGAAGGGATACCGGTCACCGTTAGACCCATACGTGACGGTTGATTCGTATCCGTTACATATAGGCCTCACTACCACAGAACCATCACCACGATCAACCATCTATGACCGCTTCCTCCGCCTCCCCCACCACCACCGCAACCACTGTCCACCACCGTTTTTCTCACACCACCGTCTTCCTGCACCACCTTCATCATCTTTCTCACCGTCCACCGCTACCACCGTCTCTATCACACACCACCGCAACCACCGGAGACGAGGACCGCCGTAGACGAAGAGCACCGGAGACGATTACCGTAACCAAGTAAGTAATTTTATGGTTTTCAAACGATTAATAACTTAGATTTGTTAGGTTTGTCCTTAAATCTAGTGTAGGTTTATGACGGGTTACGGCGGTTTACGGTGGTATATGTGTATATATGTGTATGTATGTGTGTATATTTGTGATATATGTGTATGAATGTGTTGTATATGTGTATGTATGTGTGTGTATATGTGTGTTATATATGTGTATGTATGTTTGTAATAATAATAATTTAAACCATAAACGTAAACCTTAAACCATAAACCTTAAATGTTAGTTTAACAAACATTTTAATTAATTATAAATACGGATTTATGCGCAGATATGTCTGGTTCCGATGATGAGCAGGAGTTTATTTTTGGGATTGACGACAACCCGCACCTTCTTTTTGATCCAGGTTCGCCGACACACCAGCGGTTTATGACTCTTAGAGTGAGGACGGTGGAGCCCAACACCGTTATGTCACGGGAGTGGTTAGATGTGGTTGGCTAGCTAGCAAGGGCCACATCGATTATTGGAGATGATGGACCGTGGGATAGTCTATTTACTATGGGCTGGGCCGCACGCCGAGAGCTTACCATCGAGGTGTACTCTACATTTGTGTTCCGGTCACGTGAGCCGGGATTGCCAGAGCTGGACGAGACTGATATTGCAAAGGAACGGGAGGAGGCGGAGGTTACTTTCCGCATGTTCGAGGTTTGACATCGTATGTCCCTTAGACAGTTTGTTGTTGTTAGCAACCTCTATACCGAGGAGGAGACTCGGGAGCCGATCTACACCACGGCTATCTATATGGGGCAAGATTAAGCACACCGGGTCTGGTGGCTTACGATTGGTGACCATGCGTTTAGGGCCGATAGCCGGGTCTCTCACATACGGGACCCTCTTTATCGTTACATGCACCGGCTGATCGCCACATCCATCGCTGGACGTGGCAGGGGCACCGATAGGGTCACCCCCATAGACCTCTTCTATCTTCGGTGTCTTCTCACACACACACCCTGCCACCTTGCTCGTGGTCTGGCAGATTACTTTGCCGGTTACAATCTCAGGCAGGCACGAGGGGCGTTGGTCGGGGGCAACATCGTGTCGCAGATCGCCAAAGGCCTGGGATACACTCATATGATGGCAGGGGCTACCTATGCCTCCAGTTTCCCCGTGCATGGCAGGCCGAGCCACGGCGACCGGGAAGAGGATCGCCCGAAATTTCTCGGACGGGCAGTGGCGTTTGGTGAGGAGATATGATGTTTTGGAGGCCTGGGTGCCCGGTCCGTTAGTGGACCCCAACCCACTAGCTTGAGCAGCTTCAGGAGGTGCCGGGCGAAGGGGTTGAACCGGTTCAGCCGCCAGTCCAGCCGGTGCCGTCAAAGCATCCTCCGCGCGTGTACCATGCCGTGCGGTTGCCTGGCGCCACACTGGATATGATTCGGGATACTCAGGCCCGGGTCACGCGCACCGAGGAGATGCTGCGGTGGATCATCGACCACACGGTCGCGGACTATCGGGCTGCCGGTAGGCCGTTGTTGTGACCACCACCCCGGCCGTTGGGCGACCATGGTGCTAGCACTTCCGGTGCAGGGGGGTCCGGGGCGGGCGGGTCTGGTGCGGGTGGGTCTGGTGCGGGTGCGTCCGATGCAGATGGTGATGACGAGATGGAGGGGTAGATAGATTGTTTAGATAGATTTGTGCTTTTGTTTTATGTGTACAGAATCATTGTATTTATGTATGCAATTTTATTTATAATGGTTTTGTTGTGTTTGTTTGGTTGTTAGTAATTGTTGTATATGATGTTTATATATGTGATTTTATTTACGAGTAGTTTAACACGCGAAAAAAACTCTTAGTTTTACATCTCAAACCGAAAATTAAAACAAAAGCTAGTTTTATAATAAAAAAGACGTGACCGGATTTTAAAAACTTTAACTACCGATTTTTACAAACTCTTAACGTGATAAAACCAAAAGAAAAAAAATCATTATTCATTTTTTACATCTCAAACCGATAATCGAGGTAACCGGATTTTAAAAACTATAACTACCGATTTTTACAAACTCTTAACATGATAAAAATAAAAAACCAAAAGAAAAAAAACTAAGTCGTTATTCACTTTTTACATCACAAACCGATAATGAAGGTGACCAGATTTTAAAAACTATAACTACCGATTTTTCCAAACTCTTAACGTGATAAAAACATACATATATAATTTAAAAAAAATAAGTAAGGGGTGACATTTAGCCCTATATGTGACATATACACCACCAAAACCCTAAAACCCAACTCAACCCTCAAAAAATCCCACTAACATACCCCGATGGCGCACTGATTCCAAAGTCTGGTGTATAAGGGTGACGGATTGACCTATACGTGACATTTGGTGACATAAACGTCACATTTAGCCCTCTACGTGACGATTAGGGTATGTGCAGTTCAAAAATGAGACGGTGTCTAAAAAATGATAAGGGTGACGGATTCCCCTATACATGACTTTTGGTGCCCTAAACGTCACATTTAGCTCTATACGTGACGGTTAGGGCAGGTGTTGTCTCAAAAATGAGACGGTGTCTCTAAAATTCCCCTTTTGAATATCATTAGCAGGTCACTTCTCGATGACCGGTTCCAGGTAGGTCGTCCTAGGGATGCGGTTATCATTTTGTTACGATTTTACTCTGTAACACTAACTCCGTTAAATATTTCAATTAAAATTAAAGGAATTTTGATAAATTTTCATTTAACTATTTATTATAAATCACTTTTCTTTCTTTCATCTTCCTCTTCCTCTTCCCAAACACAAACACCTATATAAAAATGCTTGATTTATAGAGAGAGAGGGTAAAGCCAGGAGATAGGAAGGGGAGGAGACCGGCGGCTCCTCCAACGGGAATCCAGCAGGGGTGACAGCAGGCGGCGGGTTACAAGCCTACCTGACGGGGTAGGGTTCCGCCCTAGGTAAGAAACTCGAAACCCTTACCCATTCGTTGTATGTTTTCGACTGTGAATCCATCGGTTAACATGTTGTGACGTTAGGGTTGCGCAAAGAGTTAGTTCGGGAAGGACAAGTGAAATCAGAGGTTCGATAGGCACGGATCATCCGGTTAGAAGGTATCAACTCGTAGCCTAAACTCGATTTTTATTGTTTGCGTATAAAGGGGTGTTACGAGCAGGAAGGTGTTGGCCAAAACCCGTTTGGGTGGCTAGCGTTCATGCGAGGTGGTTCGGCTAAGACCCAAAGGATGTTCGGACACGGTGGTGGTGGCGCATGAACGGTGGCAGAAGCGTGGCAGAGTAGTGGTGGTTCGGAGATGGCCGGGTGCGGCTGTGATGGCGCGACGAGGTGTTGTCCGGTTGTGGCAGCAGCGAAGGGAGACCCGCATGTTTGTATGCGAAGGGTGACCCAGTTGTGGTGACGAGGTGTTGTCATAGAAGGCTTGTATGCCTTATACAAGCCTTCTATGATAGGCTATTACCTGAGGATGTGAGAGATGTCAACGCCACCGGTGCAGGTTCTTTCTTTGAGAATCCTACGGATATTGACTGAGAGATTTTGGAAAAGATGGCAGTGACAGCAAAGAGGCATGCTAATGCCAGCAGACGAGCAAAGACAGGAGTAACTGCGAAAGCAGTTGATTATGAGACACAAAAGTGTCTGGATGCCACGGAAATTCAAATGGCGAGGCTTGGTAGGTCTAGTGGAAGAGAGGTGTTCAATGTTTCACAGGGATACCCGGTGTGTGAGGGATGTGGTGATTTAGGCCATACTGTGGGAAGTTGTCCAAGAGAACAGGGCAAGCCGGAAGAAGTGAACCAGATTGGAGATGATATGAAGTAGGACATGAATGCAACACACTACCATCCGGGACTCAGAAATCATCCTAATTTCAGGTACGGTAATACAAATAATCAACTTAATCCTAACTTTCAGGTTCCTGATGTGCAGGTTGTGAGTCAACAGCAGTACTAGAACCGCCAAAAAAGCTACAATCCAGGCGGGTACCAAAGAAACTCAGGTAATCAAGGGTATCAACAAGGGGGCTATTAGCAGAGAAACTACCAACAGAATCAACCCCAACAGAATCAACAAAACAATCCTGCAGCTAGTGGTGTGTAACATCCTCAGTTTTAGGGGGCGCGAAAGAATTCACGAGAATTAAAAATTTTAAAATAAGAAAAAAGGAAGCGGGCTTGGGCCGGGGTGTATGGGCTGAAAGGGGCAAGGGTTCGGGCCCTTATAAGCCTCAAGACTAGCCCAAAACCCTCACTTCCAACACATTTTTGGATTCTAGAGAGAGAAAGTGAGAGAGAGCCCAGAGAGAGAAAGTCCCGGTTTTCGGATTAGAGCTTCAAGGATCATTAGCAAGAGTCTCTTGAGTGTTTAGCAACGAAAAGGAAGTGATTACAGGTAACCGATTCTCCTAGATCTGAGTTTTTGTTCGTTTTTGGGTTTTTCGGGTTTTGGTAGAAAAGGTAACGTTTTTATGGATGAAACTGGAAGAAAATCATATATTTGAGTTCCTAAAAGAAAAGCAAACGTTTTGAATGGAAACAAGTTCGGGATCTTGACGTGATCAGACCCGAATGCGAAAGTTAAGGTTTTTGCGGAAGAACAGACCCTGCGTACTTATCAAGTACGCAGGAAGAGGATCCTGGGTACTTATCAAGTACGCAAGAAGAGGATCATGCGTACTTATCAAGTACGCAAGAAGATAGGTCCTGCGTACTTGTCATGTGCGTAAGAGGAAGGTCATGCGCACTTACCAAGTGCGCATGAAGCAGAGTCTGCGCACTTATTAAGTGCGCAAGAACAAAGCCCTGCGCACTTGCTAAGTGCGTAGGCATCAGGCTGGTAAAGTCAGTATAGTCGCCTAAATCAGAATGGTTAAACCATTTAGCATTGAGTTAAGTCTGATACGTGTCAATTGTCATGATTTACAGAAAGTTTTATGAACAGTAAAGTGAACAGTTTTCCTTCGGGAATGTGTACCAGCTATAAAGGTCCTTGGGACAGATGTTACTTGTACAAGATGTCAGATATGGCTTCTACCCATTAGTAAGAACCTTTGGGTTCGCTAACGGTTGTACAACGGGGATGAGTGACGGCGGTTGCTCGGGAGGTCCACGCAACCTCCCCGTAGTGTTAAGCGATATTGTCGGTTCATGGTCGTTGATCATGGGGGCATTGACCAGGGTATTGTCGGTTCATGGTCGTTGATCATGGGGGCATTGACCAGGTACTCGTCGGTTCATGGTCGTTGACCATGGGGGCGGTACAGTAGTGACAAGGAATTGACGGATAAGCGGTATTGTCGGTTCATGGTCAATGATCATGGGGGCATTGACCAGGTACTTGTCGGTTCATGGATGTAAGCCATGAGGGTAGTATAGTAAAGAGGAATTGACGGTTTATTATACGTTTTAAACTGTTTGAAAAGTAAAGTGTGAGTTTAGCCTTATTGGCAGTATATATGTTTTAGTAAATCTTTTGTATAATTGATTTAAAGTAAACGTTAGAACTCACTCAGCGTTGCTGATTTTTAGTATGCACAACAGTTAAGTGTAGGTCGCAATAGATGGAAGTGGATGCTTGGCTTGGCAAGAAGAGTTACCCGAAGACCATCAGTTGGCATCCTGTTTATGTTTCTTTTTATTATGTTGATTAAGACAAGTTTCAGTTGTATTTGACAAGTTATGTTTAGACATGTTATGTTTCCGCTGCGTATGTTGAGATTTTTAATCGTTTCCGCTGTGATAATGTATGTCTTATGTTTAAGTGCTATGTGTTGATGAGTAAATCCAATAAGTGAGGCCTCCCGGGTTTGGGGCCTTACAAGTTGGTATCAGAGCCATAGTTTGAGAGATTTAGGCATCTTCGTTGTCCAGACTTAAATTGAGAATGGGACCAAGTAGCGGATGCCAGTACGGGTAACTCAAGCCAAAGCATCAGAAGCGTATAGTAAGTAAAGTTTACCTTTTAGACTGTCAAGATAAGAATAGAGACTTTAGTGGAACCATGAAAGCGAATAAATAGAACAACAAGAAGTGATGTAATGGTTAATTGCAGATGGCCAGTGTATATTAACATCTTACCGTACTTATTGTGTTCTGCATATTCCCTAGCATGATGAAATTAAATCTTTTGTTCTCTATCTTTCAGTTAGAAATGGCTAGACGTGGAGGAACTAGAGGGGGTGGAGGAGGAAGACGTGGTGGGCGTACAGGCCGCCACGGTGGAAATAGCACAAACCAAGTGATTGAGGGGAGTGTTCACACTACCCATACTGAGACAGAGATTAGTCAGCACAATGCTGAACATGTGGAAGGAGATGACCCACCGTTTGAGTTTGAACCAGCCGTGCAAGCGGCTATTGGCCGTGAGTTTACCCGACTGCTGAAGGAAACCTTACCGACCATACTGGACGAAGCCTTGAGGAAGGCCAAGGAGAGCCCTAACATAACTGAAGAGCCTGTGGTGCTTCCAACAATGGGAGGGCCGAATCTGGTAGAGAATGTTGCACCGCCTGCTCACGGCTGCGACTACAAGGCCTTTCGGGGTTGTGATCCACCCATGCTTACTGGGGAGAAGGAAGCATCAGATACCTTAGATTGGATTAACGGCATGGAGTCGACCATTCGTCTTAGTGAATGTCGACCGGAACAAGCAGTCATGTTCGCTGCGAAGTCATTGAAAGGAGAAGCAGCACACTGTTGGGAAACTGTGAAACAGGCTAAAGGTGACCAAGCGGTCGGATTGATGAGGTGGAGCGACCTGAAAACGTTGGTAACTGAAAAGTTTTGTCCTAAAAACGAGGTCCATAAGGTGGAAAGGGAATTCTTGACTCTCCAAGCCGGACTCATGACTCACCGGCAATATACTTCAAAGTACAAAGAGTTGGCTCGTCTGGTGCCTCATCTAGTAACGACTGAGGAAAGGAGAATTCACTACTACGTTCAAGGGTTGCCTCCAAACATACGTACCTTTGTAAAGGCCAACACACCGAGTACCTTTGAGTCGGTGGTTGTTCTGAGCGGAGTTGTCTATGATGACATTGCCTCTGAAGTCGTTTCTGAAGCACCTAAGAAACAAGCGGCTAAGCGGACTGGGGAGGACCTTCAGGGTCCTAACGATAGGAGGGCAAGGGTAGAAGCTGAGGGTCTATGCGGCAAATGTGGAAAGAGACATGGAGGTGAATGTAAGGCGGGTCAGGTGGGATGTTTCAGGTGTGGCAAGTTTGGACACCAATCACGGGACTGCCCGGAAAGGCCAAGATGCCACAATTGTGGGGAACAGGGACACGTGAGCCGAGATTGTAGGAAAACCAAGGAAACGGAAGCGGGGGGATCTGGAAAAGGAAAGGGTGCAGAGAAGGAACCCTACATGAACAGAGCCAAGGCGAGGGTCTACCAGATGACTCAGTAAGGTACGTTGCAAGCTCTTATTCATGATATGGCAAGTTTATGTTATTATTTTCTTACTAAATTAGTTAGCCCCATTAGTCTAGATGCCTTAGAATTTGAGATCGCCCGAAGTTAAGCTCCCAGTGGTAGTTAATCACAATGGCCTTCATGACCAAGCGGACTTGCATAGCTACGGTTTATGCCACCCATCCTGTGATTAGCTATCAGTTTAGCTTATGGCAGGTTTCGAGGACGAAACCTATTGTAAGGAGGGTAGACTTGTAACATCCTGATTTTTAGGGCGCGAAAGAATTCACGAGAATTAAAAATTTTAAAATAAGAAAAAGGGAAGCGGGCTTGGGCCGGGGTGTATGGGCTGAAAGGGGCAAGGGTTCGGGCCGTTATAAGCCTCAAGACTAGCCCAAAACCCTCACTTCCAACACATTTTCGGATTCTAGAGAGAGAAAGTGAGAGAGAGCCTAGAGAGAGAAAGTCCCGGTTTTCGGATTAGAGCTTCATGGATCATTAGCAAGAGTCTCTTGAGTGTTTAGCAACGAAAAGGAAGTGATTACAGGTAACCGATTCTCCTAGATCTGAATTTTTGTTTGTTTTTGGGTTTTGGTAGAAAAGGTAACGTTTTTACGGATGAAACTGGAAGAAAATCATATATTTGAGTTCCTAAACGAAAAGCAAATGTTAGGGTTTTTGCGAAAGAACAGACCCTGCGTACTTATCAAGTACGCAGGAAGAGGATCCTGCGTACTTATCAAGTACGCAGGAAGAGGATCATGCGTACTTATCAAGTGCGCAAGAAGTTAGGTCCTGCGTACTTGTCATGTGCGCAAGAGGAAGGTCATGCGCACTTACCAAGTGCGCATGAAGCAGAGTCTGCGCACTTATTAAGTGCGCAAGAACAAAGCCCTGCGCACTAAGTGCGCAGGCATCAGGCTGGTAAAGTCAGTATAGTCGCCTAAATCAGAATGGTTAAACCATTTAGCGTTGAGTTAAGTCTGATACGTGTCAATTTTCATGATTGTTCAGATTGTGTGAGATACAGTAGACAATTGCAGCTAAGATATCAGGTGAGTTCTAATCCCCTTTTTGCCTGCTTTAGGGGTGGTGTGCATACTTAGTTTAAAGTGTTTATTACATATTTTATATTAATAAACAAAGTGAAAAGCTATGTTCAGTGTAAAGTTTAAAAGAGGCAAAAGTACATTTTAGTAAGTATGATTATATTATTGGCAAGCGTTTATTATATTTTTCATATACATAAACAAAGGCATAATATAAGTTCTAGTATGTTTTCAGTAAAGCAAGATATATTATTTGGCAAGCGTTTACTATATTTATTATACATAAACAAAGGCATAATATATGTGTTAGTATTTTCAAGTAAGTAAGGTATATCATTTGGCAAGCGTTTACTATATTTATTATACATAAACAAATGCATGATATATGTGTTAAGATATATTTAAGTAAAAGCAAAGGTATTTATGGCAAGCGTTTACTATATTTTTATATACATAAACAAAGGCATAATACATGTTAAGTTATGAACAAGATTTACAGAAAGTTTTATGAACAGTAAAGTGAATAGTTTTCCTTCGGGAATGTGTACCAGCTATAAAGGTCCTTGGGACAGATGTTACTTGTACAAGATGTCAGATATGGGTTCTACCCATTAGTAAGAACCTTTGGGTTCGCTAACGGTTGTACAACTGGGATGAGTGACGGCGGTTGCTCGGGAGGTCCACGCAACCTCCCCGTAGTGTTAAGCGGTATTGTCGGTTCATGGTCGTTGATCATGGGGGCATTGACCAGGTACTCGTCGGTTCATGGTCGTTGACCACGGGGGCGGTACAGTAGTGACAAGGAATTAACGGATGAGCGGTATTGTCGGTTCACGGTCCTTGATCATGGGGGCATTGACCAGGTACTTGTCGGTTCATGGATGTAAGCCATGAGGGCAGTACAGTAAAGAGGAATTGACGGTTTATTATACGTTTTAAACTGTTTGAAAACTAAAGTGTGTTAAGTTTAGCCTTATTGGCAGTATATATGTTTTAGTAAATCTTTTGTATAATTGATTTAAAGTAAACGTTAGAACTCACTCAGCGTTGCTGATTTTTAGTATGCACATCAGTTACGTGTAGGTCACAGTAGATGGAAGTGGATGCTTGGCTTGGCAAGAAGAGTTACCCGAAGACCAGCAATTGGCATCCTGTTTATGTTTCTTTTGATTATGTTGATTAAGACAAGTTTCAGTTGTATTTGACAAGTTATGTTTAGACATGTTATGTTTTCGCTGCGTATGTTGAGATTTTTAATCGTTTCCGCTGTGATAATGTATGTCTTATGTTTAAGTGCTATGTGTTGATGAGTAAATCCAATAAGTGAGGCCTCCCGGGTTTGGGGCCTTACATGGTGACTCCCAGCTTGTAGCCATATTGGAATCCCTGAAAAGACTTGAACAGGATAAAGAGATCCAGATCAAAACCAATGAGTCGTTTGAACGACAACTGGGTCAACTAGCTGAGAAATTATTAGAAGTAGTGGGGCGAGCTCCGGGGCAACTCCCAAGCGATACTAAACTAAACCCACAACATCAAGGAGCAAGCTCCTCTGGGACAAAGAATGCATATGTTAGTGCAATGAGTACCCAAGAAGTCAGTTAAGAGAGTGAGTTGGAGGATGAAGATGAACAGGAAGAGCCCCTTATCCCCATTGAAGTAGGAGGGTTGCAGGTTGAGCAGGCTTTGTTAGATTATGGGTCAAGTGTCAGCATCTTACCATGAAACTTATATGATTAGTTTGAACTTAGCCCACTAGAACAGGTTGACACTACTATGGTGTTAGCTGACTTAACAAGGAAAAGGGCTCAAGGAATGGTTAGAGGTGTTGCTGTGAAGGTAGGGGAATTCTATTACCCTGAAGACTTTCTGGTGGTTGAGTATGAACAGAAAGTGAGGGAGAAACAACTTAGGGTAATCCTGGGCAGACCATTCTTGGCAACTGCCAATGCGTTGATCAACTGCAGACACAACACGGTCAGCATGTCATTCGGTAACAGGGAGTTTAACTTAGAAATTAGTTCTCTTACTTTTACATACTTTTATAAAGTTAAATGTCCTAAAACAGGTGTTACTAACAAGTGTCCCCCTCGAACTAAAGTGAATGAGGGTGGCAAAGATAAACATGTTGTGCTTTACAGGTCAGAATTGAAGAATATAATGATTGAGGAAGTGAATACATCAAACCCTAAGTCTGGGGAAGATGGAAGACAAGTGTGAAAGCCACCATGGACGCCTCTGGTGGAAAGCATAAGTGATCATATCAGATCAGACACAGCATCGTCAAGGTCACCAAGGGGGTGAAAGAAACCTCCTAAATTCTTCAAGAACTCATATGAAACCGGTGATCTGTGGGTGCTGAAGGATGAAGAAGCAATGCAGAACCTGAACCTGAATGGTGATCACTACCAAAGGGCATGTGCAAAAGTATTTGGAAAGGAGTTCATGTTCCAACCACCATAACATCGATGAGGTACACCGCGTCCGGCTGAAGACGTTAAACTTAGCGCTACTATGAGGCAATCTAAGGTTAGTTAACTTTAATTTTTTGTCTAGTTAAATGAACGTTGTGGTTGTGATCTCTAGAAACCCTCACGAGACTAAACTTGTTCACTCGGGATACCGAGGGGTTTAAAAGGCTTGTTACATATGCTAAATGCAATCGTGATTCCTACGAAAGTGAGTTAGGTTGTTATTTATTTATTTTAGTTAGTTGTATGCAATTGGCCAAATATAGGGACGTCTCTGGGAAGATGAGGTTGGAAAGAGTGTGATTGAGGGCAATACACAAACCCGTGGGGGTAGGATGACGTTGTAGAGTCTGTACAAAATGTTGAGTTTTTCGGTCTTTTCGGTATAGTTTTGTGTTTTTCTAAGTATTTTGCAGGGTTTCGTGGCAATTTGGGTGATAAAAACCATCAGGAAAGGCATTCCAGGTATGTATGCATATATTCTAAGTGTTGGAATGAGTTTTGAAGAGTTTGAAAATTTTGAGTTTTAGAGGTCCAAAAATTTTCTAAGGCAAAAATTGGAAAAATTTCGTTTCTTTCTGTGATGGAGGGTTCTTCGCGCCACGCGAAGAGTTGGTGCCTAGTCTTCGCGACACGTGAAGAACAAACCAAGGGGCCGGACATTTTCTGTCCTTCGCCCCACACGAAGAATTTCCCCCAGTTTTCGCGACACGCGAGAACACCCTGAAACCCTAATTTTTTATTTTTTTATTATTTGAGTTGTTCGAGTCAATCGGGTCTTTAATTATTCTTTGAGTCATTATATTGAGTCGATATGATGCTTGTGGGTTTGTTTCGAGCTTAATTTTTGCAGATTTGAATTTCCCGTACTCAATATCCATTCGGGGGACGGTAGTCCGAATTTTGCTATATTCTTTTATACAAGGCAACCCGCTTGTATCCATGGGGCACGATCGCGAATGAAATGCTATACGATCGTCTTTCCGGCTAAGTTTTATGTTTTATGTTTTGTTTCGTTTTTTAGTTGCCCTTCCTACATTAGGGACAATGCAGAGTTTAAGTGTGGGGAGGGGAGACCTTGTACTGGTGTAGTTGAGTCTTTTATTTTGAGTCATAAAAAGCGGCCATAGATTTTTTTTTTAAAATGTCCATTGATTAGAATTTTTCCATTAAATGAAAAATGATAGTACAACCGAGAATTTGCATGTGGAATTTAAATAAATAACAATGATAATCAAACATGTTTAATTCGTAACGTTTTGATAGGCCCAACCGATTCAAAAGCTTAAATATCTTGATAGTGTATCTAGTTTTAAATGAATAATTAATTCAGGATATCTCGTGGGTTCTCATCTTAGAGGTATGTGTAAGGTCGAAACTGTCAATATAGGGTGATAGGTACCTTTATAAACAAGAATTTATAAGTTTTTAAAATTATTTGGCACACTGCTTTTTTTAATGAAAATAAATCCGAAAGTTGGTGGAGCCTACATTCCATAATTCATCAGTTAATGAGCTTTAATTAATTAATTTAAGATCTTAGGTCTTGCCTACGTGTTACCCAACGGGGATAGTGACTTGGTTGATACACCCATGGGCGGGACTTAAGTGATCAATATTGGATGATTAAGTTAGGTTCACGTGTTTCCCTTCAGGATGGTGACTTGTAGGATACACTAATGTTCGAAGCTTATGTATTTCATTGTTTAAAAACTGCAGCCTACGTGTCATATATCGTGTTCCAGCGTGATTGAAACACCACTGGGTTAGGTTTATTCATAAGTGTTAATAAAATCTCATATCATTCATTCATCGATCCATTATCCATTTTAATTTTTAAAACTTATAGATTAGTGTTTATAATGGTGGGAAATCTATATGGTTTAACCCGAGCCTAAACATGAACTTGAGATGGGATTAGGTTGAGTCGTAACTTCCTGAGTGTGAAACCCATAGATAACTTGCCTGTTTGATAATGTAGAATATATCAGATCACATGGTTGGGCGCTCGAGAGTCGGTGGTTGGGTTTAATCGGACAGAAATACCGATTGTTACGATTAACATGTTATGAAAATTTGTGCTGTGTAAAATGAAAGTATAAGTTGCAAGTTTTCCGGTTATGATTCCATTTCATTATTCTTTTTCGGGGCGAAAAATGTCAAGTGTGGGGATGTGATGTAGGATTAAATACCCCATGTATAAGTGTCGGTTTTTGTACGTTTTAATAGTTTAATTGTGTTTATCGAGTCGGTTTTATATGTGTCTTGGAGTTTGATGTGTTACATGTTAAATGTGCTTAAAGAGCGGAAGTTTACGAGTGATGTATACGAAAGCATGAAGCCTGAGAGGTCAAGGAAAGAGAAGTCAAAGATTAAAAGTCAATTTTCTGGATTTTTGGATCTTCGCGCCACGATGAGCAAAGTTCGCGGCACACGAGGGCTTTGAAAAGGGCCGCAACAAATTTTGGCCTTCGCGACACGCGAAGATTTGGCCTAGGAAGTTCGCGACACGCGAAGAAAAGGATTACGACAATTTTAAACCTAGTTGTAATTATAACCCCGTTATGATCCCATTGTCGATTATCATTCTTTCCAGCTGTTCCAGAGGAGTTTTTAGGCGATTTTGAGCAGAGTTAGGTCAATTGTTCGTGTTTTCTCATGCTTGTAAGTTCTAGATTATGTACTTTAACGTTTTCGACAATCATGAGTGGCTAAACGCTTTCGTGATCCCTCTGGGTGAACGGTTTATGCTTGTACTCGTATGATTTTAGTAGATGATCAGTATTGGATTGAAGTTTTGTGAACCCTTTAAGTTCTTTGATTTCAATTGTGTGTTTGACTTATTAACACTTGCACGTTTTCAATTTATCGCATCTATCATCATTTATTGGTTTTCTAGCATCGGGAATAATCCGATTTTGTGATTGAATTGACTATTGTGTGGTTGGGTTATACAATTTAAACAAGGTTATGTCTATGTAATCTTTGATCTAGTTTGAAACTAAAATTATGCGTGTGTTTTGCTAAATCTGAATCCCGGAGTGGTCATTCTTCTTCAATTGTTTTTACAACTTAAAGTTAATTGCTTTTTATAATTTCAAGTGTTCTAAGTAATAAAGTCTTAAACTTTAGTAATAATTGAATTAGTTTAGTTTAAATAGCATTCTCCACGTGTTCCCTGTGGATTCGACAACCCTACTTCCCTATCTATAGTTTAAGGTAGCTAAGTAGTGAATTTTATAAATATTTTTGATTGACCTTGACATCGCGATCAGTTCACACATTTGTATTAGTCATACCATTAGATTCGTTAACCTATTATCATACACCAAGCGGATTCGAAGCCTAAAGCAATACTTGTTGTGATCTGATAATTCTGTATCTATTTGCTTTACTGTTATTTACTATTCTGTTGTTTATATTTCTGTTACACACTTCACTCACATTTTTCATTTCCTGTTATTTAGTTTACCTTCATTTACTTTTCTGTCATTTACTTTTCTGCTTTACAAGCACACAAAACCCACTCACTAGCTTAACCGGCTCAACGATAACAAAAGTTGAGTATTGGAACTCGACCGTATCCATTGGTTCGATACTAGGTTCTTACCTAATCTATATTAAGTTGCGATAGGTACACTTTCCTATTGTGTGTGTTTTAAGTTTAAGTATTTATCATTTTATAAATTCAAAACCTGATCTCGTGAAACCCTTTTATAACAAATAATAAAATTATTATTATATTTTATTAACTAATTATTTGTTACCCGCATTGCTGGGTCACGGTGATTTCAAGGAAAATTCGAGTCAACAGATTAGCGTTTTAACCTTAACATTTTCCATCTATTTTTCTGTTTACGTTTGTTTCAGATATTGTATGATCCATAAATCAACTATTGGTTTATATCATCCTTTAGCAAGGCCCGGAAGATTCTTTCAACGTCGATTGCGAAAAAACGTACCAAGAAAATGGCAGTAGAAAACCTCACTATTTCTGACTTTGCAAGACTGTCAGTTGAAGCCTTGGGATCTAGTATCACAAAGCCGACAATTGACGCTAACAACTTTGAGATCAAGTCACATGTCATTCATATGATCCAATCATCATGTAAATTCCATGGATCCGATGAAGATCCACATGCCCACATTGCAAATTTCCTTGAAACTTATAACACATTCAAACTGAATGTGGTTTCGAACGATGCTATTCGACTTCGAATGTTTCCCTTCTCCTTAAGGGAACGAGCTAAGACATGGCTGAATTCTCTTCCTACAGGGTCAATCATTACATGGGATGAACTAGCTCAAAAAATCCTTTCGAAGTATTTCACGACAGCAAAAACACCTAAACTGGGAAACGGTATCACCACTTTCGCTCAGGAGGATGGTGAGTCACTATATGACGCATGGGAATGTTTCAAGGATATGTTGAGGAACTGCCCTCACCATTGGCTAGAAGTTAGGTTACATGTATCATCATTCTACAATGGGTTGCACAATCAAGCTCGTCAGACACTCGGCGCTACCGCATGTGGTATTTTAGGAAACAAGAGGCCACAAGAAGCTTACAACCCGTGGAAGCTGCTGTTGATAACAGTCTATGTTGCGGATGGTTGTAGTTGTTGTTGATCAACAACCTTGTTGCGGATAGACCTTTATCTGCTGAAGTCCAATGTTATTGTTGATAGGCTTATGAGCAGCATCTAACACTTATGTTGCTGATGGGCATATCTTCAGCAGCATTGACTTTGCTACTATCTTCACAATTGCCAGTACTCTCAACTGAATGAATGTTATTGGTGCAGAAGATAATACTCCCACAACTAAGCAGACGTGCAGAAGATCTTAGAGCATGTTTGTCTTATGTTGTAGTTGTATTTTTGTTTGTATCCAATAGTTGCATAGCTTCTAGTATGTAAAAGATCAACGGTTTGTGTTTGATCAAATCCTTAGAATAAAGGATTTATCTTGATTCTAAGTTCCTATTTATGTATTGTTTGTTTTCATTGTAAAGACTGCTTCTTAGAGTTTTCTCTGTAACTTGTAAGCTGTGAAGAGTGAAATACAATTTGTATTTATCAGTATTCTCTTTTTTTGTTACTTGTTGCTTTGCATAGTTGTTATTATTTCTGCCAATATCAACTAAAACAAAACCATCTTGTAATTCGTCCATCCTACAGATAATGTCGGCACTTTTTCGGAAAAAACACATTTACTACGGGTTTTTGTTTTTCCAAAAACCATTTTTTGTCGAAAACTTATGTCTAACACCCAAATCCAACGAGTTTTCCACAAAATTTGTTGTCGCAAATTTTCCAGTGTTTAGGTAGTGGTTTGGTAAATTAATGGCTTGGCACTTCCTAACATAATAGAAGGGTTGGTTAAAGGCTTAGCAGTTCCAAAACCGTCGCTTTCGTTTATCATTCAAGGTTGTTATCGGTTATTTTTCGATTATGGTTAAAATATGTTCACCGTTAACTATCAAAGTAATTTACTCTTTACATTATTAAACCTCAAAGTCAATTATAACATTAAATAGTTATGGGTAACTTAACTTGAAAGAACTACGGGTAATTGCATGGAAGCAAACATTTATGACTTGTTTAAAAGATATTATGACATGTATTAATTACATGTAAAGCATAATAGTGAAAGCATGGATTAATATAATCGTCGGAAATCACCGAAAGGCTTTTTTCGCTAGTTCGTCTTAAAATTAGTCAACACTTTGTCGGAAAAAAAACACTTACCACGGGGGTTTTCTAAACAATCACTATTTGTCGGAAACTTGTCTCTAACGGTTAATTCCGACAAATTTCTCACGAAATTTGTTGTCGCAATTTATCCAGTTTTTTGGTAGTGGTTTTCGTTAATTAACGGGTTGGCACTTCGTAACCATAAAGGAAGGGCTTGCTTAAAGGCTTGCTTAAAGTCGGTTTCTGTTAAATTCAGTTAAGATTTGAGGTTGTTATCGATTATTTTTCGAGTATGGTTAAACTATCTTCACCTCTAACTATCGGAGTAATTTACTCTTTACGTTATTAAACCTCACGGTCAACTAAAAAATAAAATAGTTATGGGTAATTTGACTTGAAAGAACTATGGGTTGCATGGAAGCAAACATTTTTTACTTGTTCAAAAGATATTATAACATGGATTAATTACATTTAAAGAATAATAGTGAAAGCATGGATTAATATAATCGTCGGAATATTGCGAAAAATTACTGAAAGGTTTTGTTGATAATTCGTCAGAAAATTAGTCGGCATTTTGTCGGAAAAAAAAACATTTACTACGAGGGTGTTTATAACACAAACCTTTTGTATGAAACTTGTCGCTAACGACAAATTTCGACAAATTTTCCACCAAATCTGCTGTTGTAACTTTTTCAATTTTTTGGTAGTGGTTTTGATCAATTAATGGCTACGCACTTCCTAACCATAATGGAAGGGCTTGGTTAAAGGTTTGGCATTTCAACAAACGCGGCGTAAAGTCAGTTTTAGTTAAATTCAGTTATGATTCGGGGTTGTCATTGGTTATTTTTTTTATTATGGTTGTACTATATTCACCGTTAACTATCGGATTAATTTACTCTTTACATTATTAAACCTAACTGTCAACTAAAACATTAAGTAGTTATACGTAGTTTTACTTGAAAAAACTATGGGTAATTGCGGGAAAAATACGGAAATGGACATTTGACCAAGAAAATACTTAAAAATGGACATCCTTATTTAGCCTACTGTTTCATGGACATTGGTCATGACAGCCGGCTAAAGACGGCTAAAATTTCCGTGCCAAAATTCCATTTGTTAGAGTACGAACCAATAATTTGGTGAGACGTGGCAGGCTTAGCCGTCTAATAGACGGCTATAGCCGTTTAAATAAACAGTTTTAGCCTTTAGCCGTCTAAATAAGCAGTTATAGCCGTCTATTAGACGGCTTAGCCTCCGAAAATATTTTTTGAAAATTCTAAAAATTTTCGGAGGCTTAGCCGTTTAATAGACGGCTATAACTGTTTATTTAGACGGCTAAAGGCTAAAACTGTTTATTTAGAGGGCTATAGCCGTCTAATAGCCTTCTATTAGACGGCTAAGCCTGCCACGTGTCACATGCTTATTGGTTCGTACTCTGACAAATGGAATGTTGGGACGGAAATTTTAGCCGGCTAGCTTAGCCGTCTTTAGCCTTTCGCAAGAACAATGTCCATGAAACAGTAGGCTAAATAAGGATGTTCATTTTTAAGTATTTTCTTGATCAAATATCCATTTTCGTGTTTTTCCCGATAATTGCATGAAACCAAAGATTCTTGACTTGTTCAACAGACATGGAATAATTACATTTAAAGCATAATAGTGAAAGATTGATATTTTGAGAACTATTTCTATGGTCCCTATGAAAATGAATCTCGGGTTCATAATTTAATACTGTATTTATTTTTTCCAATAAAATATTTATTTTTTTTAAATTATATTTTCTATTCTTCAATCTCTTATTTTATAATTATGTTGTGTGGTAGTATATCATGAAGTAGTTACATACAACGAATCTGCTAGAAAATCTTCCATTGTTGTTCGACATATTATATAACGCAAATAATTTGTTTATTTTCTTTATAATAATGTTGTCCTAAAAAGAAATAATCAGAGTTGAGTTTGATATTATATTACGAACTAGATTAGAAACCCGTGTATTACATGGGGTGGAATCAATAAAATATTAAACAGTTATTAATAAGAGGAAAAAATAAAGGAAATAGTTGAGAAAAAGAAATATTAAATAAATGAAATATTTATAAAGTAATATTCTGAACGAAGATAATAAAAAATTGGGAAACAGTGAGTGAAAAAAATTCAATCAATTACTTTTTATTAGCCTTTTTTTAAAATATATTACTTATTTATTAGGTATAGTTTTGGCTCACATAAAAATAAGCGAGAAATTTTCAAACGTTTATAAGAATCTTGGGTTCACATAATTGTGACACGTGACGCAACCAATTACTTATTTATTAGGTATGTTTTAGTGTCAAATATAACTAAAAAATTATATTATTCTGATTATAATATAACAATCTAAATATATTTATTTAAATGAAATTTAAACTTAAGGTGATTTTCAACCAATATGGCTTCTCATTTTAAACTTATGTTTGATTTTTAACCATTTGACCCGCTAAAGATAAACCATAACCCAAATCGACCCGTTCATAAGAAAGTGGGTCGAATTTGCCACATCTACAAAACATATATAAACATATACAAAGAACTAAAATAAGGCATAATATAAATTGAAATATGAATAAAATAAAATAATGAATTGAATACTTTCGATTATAATGATATGACAAAAAATACAGTAGGATATAACAAATATTAGATATCTGGATATAAATATATGATTGGATGATTTTTTTAATTAGATCTTACATTGCTATAAAATCGTATTCGGTGTGTAGAATTTATAAAAATATGATTGATGATAAATAAAATTTTGAATTCAAAAATCTGTATATAAAAATTGAAACGAATAATTAATCTATTTGTTTAAAATAGTTGACTTTATTAAAATGTACAAACAGTCTGATAATATAATAACTATTCATAATACAATTTATTTTTTAAATATAATAAGTCGGGAATTATAACTATGCATGATTAATTTTATATTAAGTTTATTTAGTTATAATATAATAACTATCCATAGTTAAATTTATTTTGTTTCTTAATATAATTATTATTTAATATCATTATTTAAAAGGAGAGAGAAACATAAAAATTAGTATTAAATAGACAGAGAGGCGGGAAAATAAAGCTGAGAAGTAACCAGAGAATGATACGTTTCATCTCATATTTTTATTTATTAGATAAGTAAGATTTTCAAGAGATACATGAAATATGGTAACGACATTTTTAAAATATTGTATTATTTAGCCGAGATGAAAACCTCAGGGTTCATTTTCACATTATATGGAAGCCAATGATATTGGTCCATGAATCCGGTTGTATGGATCTCCTACGCAGTTTTTGTCTATCACATACATCCGAACAAACCGTTCCTCCTAATCAATTGCTCAATACGTATCTACCTGTTGGGTCCAAAACTTAAACTTTCATGTTTAATTACTTTTATTTGCATTTTTAAAACTCTAAACGCATCAAGCAAGTGTAATCGATAACTTGAAATCAACATTAGCTTATTAGACTAACCCATTCACCAGGTTGTTATTTTGAATCAAACTTTGCGTAAAACATCATTTCCAACTAAAGTCACCATTTTACAAACCTTTCAATGCCATAAACACTATGGTAGTGTTAGGTATAAACCATGACCTGACCCATGGATCAAGCATGACCTGACCAATGACTCGACCCGTGATCTGACACTGAGTCATGCCCGTACCCATGACCCGTACCCATGACCTGTCCCAAGGCCCGAACCAAGCCTCGAACCATCACCTATGTCGTGACCCGACCCATTACCCAACCTACATTACAACAGTAACACACTATAGCGACAACAATTTTTGACCCTATAGCGACGACAAGTTGTCGGTATAGCCTATACCGATGACTTGTCGTCTGCATAAGTGTCGTCGGGATTGATTCGTACCAATAGCCCAAGGTTGTCGGCAGTACATGTGTCATCGGTATAGGTAAGCCTATACATACGACTTGTCGTCGGTATAAAGTCTAATTAAATAAATAAAAAAGAAACTCTATACTAACGACATGTCATCGGTATAGAGGTTAGCCCTATACGGACGACATGTCGTCCGGACAGACCCAACCTATCCCGACGACATGTCGTCTGTATAGAGTTTTTTAATTTTTTTAATAATTTTTTAAAAAAGGCCGTCGGGATAGGTCTTTTCTGTTTTTATTTTTATTTTTTATTTCTAATATTTTTCCAGAAATATTAAAATTCTAAAAACAAAAACCTGTAAATCATTAAATATAAATAATTCAAACATTCAAATCCGATAAAAACTAAAATCCAAAACATAAACTAAACATCCAAATTGTCCAGCACACAAACTATGCAAATTGTTCGACATCGAAACATGTCCGACAAATCAAACAAGACAAACACCAACAACAAAGGCAAAGGCGCAACAACTCCAAGCTAATTATCATCGCTGTTAGTTCGGCGATCCCACATTCGACGCATTTCATCCATTTGTTGTTGCATTTCAAGCATTTGTTGATTATGCATACGACGTTCTTACTCTCGTTGTTGATTTTGCAGACCATGTTCTTCCTCTCGTTGGGCTTCGCGTTGTTGTTGTTCTTGGAATTGTTGTTGAAGACTAGCCACACGCTCATCAACTTCTTGCCAGTGTGTTTGTGGAGGGAGGTACCAAACACATCCGGGGTGGGATTACTCACCACATGACCAACACCCACGCCGATGACCCAATGAACGCTCCATGCATGCAAACTCATCGACATCAGATGAGTCACCACCAGACTCAGCAAATGATCATGTATACTCCTCTTGGATTCGTTCATGCATTAAACAATGAAATAAACAATCACTTGACTATTTTTTACTAAAATTCGACAGCATAACTGCTGTAAAATGGATAACCAACCTGTTAAACTATAAGTCATCAATGACCCAAATTCACAAATTCTAATCAACCAACACTAATAACAACAAATACTAATAATACTAGCAAACATATTCAACAATTGGCCTCGAGTTGGATGTTCTAATTCTATTAAAGTGTGTTTGGGTCATTTTGACCCGTTTAAAGTTATAGTTGGATGTTCTAAGTCTACTAAAGTATGTTTCGTTCATTTTGACATGTTTAAGTTAAAGTTGGATGTTCTAAGTCTATTAAAGTGTGTTTGGGTCATTTTGTTCTAAGTGTATTAAAGTGTGTTTGGATCATTTTGACTCGTTTAAGTTAAAGTTGAATGTTTTAAGTCTATTAAAGTGTGTTTGGGTCATTTCGACTCTTTTAAAGTTAAACTTGGATATTCTAACAACAAAATAATTTTACTTACATAATCTGTTGAAGCTTACTCATTGGCCCAGCCCGTCCCTTCTTTATAATGGGTCGATCTGAACACGTCAATAGGGCCGGTCCCATGTGAAAAACAAAAATAATATCATTAATAATTAATAAGCATGTTTGTATAATACTAACAACCGTATTTCATACCTGCAAGTGTCGGCGTTGGGCGTATGATTCGCTGCCATGGAAACTTGGGTAGCGTTGTTGTGCTCGGTATCAGAGCCATCAGTTAAGGAATCATACTCGCTGCAATCGATTTGTTGAAGCCAGACGTGGTGTAGGAACGATCAATGGAGACATTTTTGAATTCGTGACTCACGACTTGTGATTGCAGATTGGTTACATTTGTGTAATCGGGAACAAGAACAGGGACGAACACATGGTTAAGGATTCTAAAGATTGATCAAAGGCCTGATTAAATTAAATTAAACAGACACAGGGGCTGTTTGGGAGTGAATAACTCACAAGGTTTCTTAAATTGAAGGCTGAAGGATTGGTAAGTGCAGACCAATCGGGACTTTTGATCAAGTTGGAACCGTGGTTGGTATTACCACAAGCAGGAACAAATTTAGTAAAACAATTGCAGAGTGTTAGAAGGCTGTGATTAAAAGGTTGTGGTCAGAAGGCTACCACAAACAGAGACGAATTGGTTTTACGGTTTGTTGGATTTGCTGTAAATAAACGTAAGGTGACATAAGGCAGAAAAGGAATTACCGGACAAGTGATTGGACTTTGGAGACCAACGATTTCCTAATTATCAGATACGTATTTCTGTTTTTTTTACTGCATTAAAATTAATAGAAATACAGGATTAGGATTGAGAATCGTTTGAATCAGAAAATAGGAAAGAGTGGATTGCTATGTTTTATTGTTTTCTGTCAAGTGGGTATACTTTAGAAAATGGGATATACAACAAGGAGTGCAAATTGATTATTGAAAGGGGAGAACACTGGTTTTTAGAATTTTTGTTAGGACATTTAAGATCAATAGCGGGATAAGCGGGTTTGATTATCAACGAAGGATAGGTGGATTTGATAATCAACGGCAAGGCGGGATTAATCAAGATCAATAGCGGAGAAGCGGGTTTGATCAGACCTAGGAAACCAAAGAAACCAGTTTAATACTCGAGGGAAAAAGGTTTTGATTCGCCAGGAGCGACCGAAAAACCAGTAAAGATAGGAAAGAAAAAAAAACAAAGGGTCAATGGGAGAAGAGACACCAAAGAAGATTGAATGAAGTATACCAGTAAGAGAGGGCGGAACGACAATGACTTTTCAATACCCGATGTTAAGTTCTACAAATTACACCATTTGGGCTGTAAAGATTAGGGCGATCTTTAACGTCCACGGAATATGGGATGCAATTGAACCAAAAGCGGGAACTGAAGTAATTGAAAACAACAACAAAGCGATTGCCATGTTATATCAAGCAATTCCAGAAAACATGGTGTTGCAGATTGCAAACCTTACTTCAGCAAAAGAAATTTAGGACGCGTTAAAGGTTCGTTATGTAGGGGTTGACAGGGTTAACGAGGCTCGGTTAGAAACATTTGAGTCGCAGTTTGAAGCTTTGAAAATGGGTGTTATCGAGTCACTTGATGTCTATGCCGGGAGGATTAGTGAGATTGCATCACAAGCAAGCAATCTTGGACATGCAATGGATGACAAAATACTGGTTCGCAAACTTTTGGGTTCAATACCAGAAAAGTTTATTCAGATTATTGTTGCAATTGAACAATTTGCTAATCTTAAGACGATGCCATACCAAGAAGCGGTGGGAAGACTGAAGGCTTTCGACGAACGCACCAAGAAGCAAACTAAAGAGGAGGACGTGTCTAGTAGATTGTTATTGACCAAAGCAGACGGGAAAAAAGACTAAGCACCATACATATGAGCATTACGGTTGTGGATGCTCGAATCGGGAAGACTTAGTATGTGGCCAAGGTCGAGGTCGGGGGTCCGGAAAAGGTCGAGGTGATAGACGAGTATAACGGGACAAAAGCAATGTAAGGTGTTTCAAATGCGATGAACTTGGGCGTTTTAGCAATGAATGTCCAAAGTGGGAAAAAGAAGATAAGGCGAATTTAATCCAGGAGGAGTATGAACCAACGCTGCTGTGATAGGAAGCTGGATCAAGGAAGGATAAAGACCTCACTTAAACTATATTTAGTTTAAGGAGGAGTATTGGATATTAAACAAAATATAGTTTAGTTAAAGTCCAGAGACTAGTTATGTAATTAGGTTATTATTGTAGTTAGAATAGCAATTGTATTACTTATATCAAGAGGGACTAGATGTGTCAAAACCTACAAATCGGAGGGATGCAAGGATTCAAGGAAACGACACGGTGATTCAGTTTAGCACTATATATAGGATCGATTGTAATCAGATTTGTATACCCAGAAATTCGTTTATATATATATATAGGGACATGTTCAATTAAGAACCATCATTTTGGCGAGAACCAAAAGAATCATACAATCTTACACAAATGCATACATGCATCCTTACTTTATATATACACAAATGCATATATGCATCCTTATATTTGTGTAGAAATACATGGTTGTAGGATAGTGAAATTACAAGATGGTTATGTTCTTAGTTGAGATTGGCGGAAACAATAACAACTACACAATTACAATCGAGTACACAGAAAGAATACTGATAAGAACACTGTTGTATTAAGCTTTTGTGAATAAACGATTACAAATGAAAACTCTAATTCGAAAGCACACTTACAATGAAGTGTTTACACAGTGTTTATACTAACTTAGAATCAAGACAGACCCTTGATTCTAAGGATCAGATCAAATACAGACCGTTGATCTTTTATACAGAAACTAACAATACATGTTAAAGTTAAACTAGCTAACTTTATTGAATCGTCTTCTTTATGCATCATTGCTTGCATGTCTGGAGAAGAGCATTGCTTAGTTTCATTGGTTGTGCCATTGAGGTTCCTTCTGCTTTGAGTGTGTCAGTTGCTTTTACAGAAAGATGTCAGTGACTTGTCATGGATAGTCAGCTGCGACGATTTATCTTCAAGGAACACAGCTATCAGCAGCAAGAATGAGAATGATGCTGCTGATAAGCCTATCAGCAGCAACATTGGTCTTCTGCAGATAAAGCTATCCGCAGCAGATTTGTTCTTCAGCAGGAGAACAAGAATCCGCAGCAGATAAGCTTATCCGCATCAGTTTGTTGGTCAGCAGCAAGCTCTGAGATCAGCTGCATTTGTACTTAGAGAATTTTGTAGCCATCAGTATTTGTTTCTACAAACTCCCCCTAGACTGATGCTACCAAAATTCTCTTACTGTCTTTGTTGCTGAAGCTTTTGCATGTTTCTGACTATCCTTTCAACCTTATATCCTCCATTGGGACCATCTCCCCCTTTTTGGGTGCATCAGTGGACGAATAAGCATCAGTTTGGGTGCCCACTGATACAAGGGAGAGAGTAGGTAAAGTTTGGAATTTATGAGCTTCATGCATAGAGACTTGGTGTCTTTAATTTGGACACTTCAGCCTCTAGCATGACCATCCTGGCCGTCAATTTCAAGATATGAAGTTACAGTCTGTCCTCATCCACAGTTGTGGAATCCTTGGACCCAGATGGGGCCTTAGGCCTAGCCTCTTCATCCCCATCACCCATGGTTTCTTGGCACCTGGGATTCCTCTCAGTGAGGGGAGTTTCTAAGGAAACACCCTAACTGTGAGTTGCCGTGGTTGAGGTCTTAGCAATGTTGTCACTGTCCTCCTGGTCATTTGATGGACCAACAGTAGTGACAGCCTCTTCCACATCCACTCTTTCATAACTCCAAGAGTGGACCTTCAAGGTAGACGAACTTGGGTTTGGGTGTGTTGGAAGCAAAATCAATCAGTACCTCCGAGAAAGTAGTAGTTGGAGAAGGTACATCATTTTGATCAGGTTCCTCAACACTTAAGTTCACAAGAAAAAGGAAAGGCTCAGGGGGCTGTTCTATGGATCCGGGGAGTGATCCTGATCCTAATAGAGAGACATACAAAGGAGTCTCCCTAATAATGTGGCTGTCCCTTATGATATTCTCACCAGAATGTTGTGATTCTGAGTGAGGGTTGTTAGGTTGGGTTTGGGCCTTGGAGGCAAGAGAAGAAGGAGTTCTCTTGCCCCTTTTTCTAGTCGTCGCAACCGGGACCCTGTATTTCGGTTGAACGATAACATCCAAAAGAGGTGAAGTGATTTTTTGTACCTGTGCATCCTTAGTGGTATGCACAGGGGTTCGAATGGTAGAAGCAGACTGTTACTCAGGTTGTGAGGTGGAGGGTGTGGGATCAGTATCAGCTGGGATTGCTGAACTGTCACCCGGGGTACTTTGTATGTTCGACATTGTAGATAACAATGGAACATTGACCCCTGAATACCTTTTTGGAAACAACTTCATCTTATCACTCCAAATCGGTGAAAATGCAGATCTTCGTGAAAACCCTAACCGGTAAGACGATCACGTTTGAGGTCGAATCCTTTGACACAATCGACAACGTGAAGGCAAAGATCCAGGACAAGGAAGGCATCCCGTCAGACCAGCAGCGTCTAATCTTCGCCGGAAAACCTGAATCTTCACCATGGAGGAAGTCCCCACCAACCTCCTCCACCAGCATCACTTTCTCACAAGTCCCAACCAACCCTCATCCACCAATCTTCAAACCTTCCCTCCATGGAAGGATCTCTGGAAATCAATCGGGTACACTGGAATTCAAAATGGGTATGCAGTAGAGAAAGTGCTGATGGGCCCTCCATGGAAGTATCTCTGTCACACTCTTCTCCAATGCATATCTCAGAAGAAAAGCAGATGGCATCAAGTAAGCTCCGCTCGTGCCACCACAAAGAAGAAGGACAAGGTGGGGACTTTCATGAGAAAGTGATGTTGGTTTATGGAGGAAGGTGAAGAGTTGGTAAGGAAATTTGATTTTGTTTTTATAACGGCAGAGGTGAGAAAAAGCAAAATGACTTGTACCGTACAACCTTATTTACCTTTTATTGTTACAGCTGTAATGCACCGAGGCTGTCATGGTAAAGACTGACGTTGATTTATTTTACAGCGGGTAAAAGTTAATTTGGACTTAAATTTACCCATCAGCAGCAAACTTTGGTTGCTGCGGAAGGTTAAGTATGTCAGCAGCAAACTTAATTGCTACTGATAGATGCAATGATCTGCAGCAGGGATGTTGCTGCTGATGGCCTTAAAGCTATCCGCAGGAAACTTGTTCCTGCTGATAACTTAAGGCAGTTAGTGACAAATCCTTTGCTGCTGAATATTAAACCTGTCAGCAGCTGAAGGGCAAAAATGCTGCTGACTGATAACTTTTATTTACAACATAAGACAAAACACATTTTGAAATAGATTTTTTTTTTTTTTTTAGAGAAAGATTTTAATCAAAGTTCATTATACCAATGGATTTAACTAAATATTTAAATCTGGCTTCATCAAAAGGTTTTGTAAACAAATCAGCATATTGCTCATTTGTATGAACTTTGGTTAGAATAATCCTCTTTTTCTCAGCTTGATCTCTTATGAAATGATACCTGATGTCAATGTGCTTTGTCTTTGAGTGCTTCACCGGATTGTTTGTGATTGAGATAGCACTCATGTTGTCAATGTGAATCGAAGTTGCCATAAAATTCATCCCATAGTCCAACATTTGATTTTGTATCCAAATGACTTGTGCACAGCAACTTGAAGCTGCAATGTATTCTGCTTCAGCTGTAGAAGTTGAAACACATATTTGCTTCTTGCACTGCCATGAAATTAACCTTCCTCCCAAAAACTGACATCCTTCTGAAGTGGACTTTTTGTCTAAGTTGCATCCCCCATAGTCACTGTCAGTGTATGCATACAGATTAAACATGTCATTGTCTAAGTCTTGAGGCACCCTTTAGGTATCTAAAGATTCTTTTGACAGCCTGAAGATGTGAAGCTTTTGGAGCTGCTTGAAATCGTGCACAGAGACATACTGCAAACATGATATCTGGCCTTGAGGCAGTGAGATACATGAGAGACCCTATCATTGCATGGTACTGATGTTGATCAGTATCTTGACCATCTTTGTCTGGAGTCAGTTGATGATGAACTTGCATAGGGGTTCTTGCAGCAGAGCAGTCAGCCATTTTGAATTTTTCCAAAATGCTTTTTACATATTTGGATTGGCTGATGAAGATTCCATTTGGGACCTGTTTGACTTGTAGACCCAAAAAGAAATTGAGTTCACCCATTGAACTCATTTCAAACTTTGAGTGCATCAGAATCTCAAAGTCTTTGCACAGCTGTTTCCTTGTTGATCCAAAGATGATATCATCAACATAAATTTGAACTAGTAAGATTTCTCCCCCTTCATCTTTGATAAACAAGGTCTGGTCTATGTCACCTCTTCTGAAATTGTTGCTTAGTAGATATCCTGATAAGGTTTCATACCAGGCCCTTGGTGCCTGATGTAGGCCATATAGAGCTTTGTCTAGTTTGAACACTTGAGTAGGATGTGCAGGATCTATAAAGCCTGGAGGCTGTTTGACGTATACTTCCTCACCAATCTTCCCATACAGAAAGGCACTTTTTACATCCATTTTATAGACAGTGAAATTCTTGGATGCAGCATATGCCAGGAAGATTCTGATTGCCTCCAGTCTGGCAACAGGAGCAAAGACTTCATCATAGTCAATTCCTTCTTCCTGAGTGTAGCCCTGAGCTACAAGTCTGGCTTTGTTTTTTACTACAATGCCTCTCTCGTCTTGCTTGTTCCTGAAAACCCATCGTGTGCCGATGGCATATTTGCCAGGTGGAAGATCAACAAGTTTCCAGACATCCTGCCTCTTGAATTGTAGCAATTCTTCCTACATTGCTTCAATCCAGCTGCTGTGTTTGAGTGCTTCATCTATCTTCTTGGGTTCCACCTGAGATAGGAAACATGAAAACAAGCATATATTGGCCTCGTGAGATTTGCTTATTGTGAGAACTCCTTGGTGTATTTGGCCAATAATATTCTCTTGAGTATGTTCTTTGTGGATCCTCTGTGCTGGTACTACCTCCAGCTGTATCCCTTCTTCTAGATTGCTTTGATTTTGATCAGGGGATTCTTCATTCAAGGTGGAAGGGTCTTCAACAACATTGTCCAGTTCAATATTTTCAGCAATAGCATTATCAGCATTTACAGCATTTACCGAAGAGTCTTCATTTAGATTTTCAGTATCAGATAGGCTGCTGCTGGTTACGTCAGACAGTCTTGTTCCTGCTTCACTTGCTTCAATTGCTTCCACAACTGCTGGAGGATCAACTGATGGTTTTCTCATACTAAGAGAAGATTTGGGAAAATCCATTCTGTAGTCAGTGGATGAAGTGGAGGCAGGAGATTGTGTAGACGTAGACTCCATGTTTGAGAAGGTGAGAGGCTCAAATATCTGGGAGAGAGAATCTATGTCAAAGAGCCAGTTTGGTCCTCTTCCCTGCTCACAGACAATGTGTTCTCTGCATTCCACATTTGCAGATACTTCTACAATTCTTGTTCTTGAGTTGAATATTCTGTAGGCCTTTGATTGAGAGGAGTAGCCTACGAAATATCCTTCATCAGATTTTGCACCAAACTTAGGAAGAATCCAATGTGTGATGAGAATTGTGCATGGACACCCAAAAGGTTTTAGAAACCCAATGTATGGAATTCTTTGGAACCAAAGTTCATAGGGTGTCTTGTTGAAGGGTTTGACAATTAGAACTCGGTTTTGCACATAGCAGGCTGTGCTGACCACTTTTGCCCAGAATGTGAGTGGCAGTTTAGAGTCGGCCAACATAGATCGTGCTGACTCAATAGGAGTTCTGTTTCTTCTTTCAGCAACTCCATTTTGTTGAGGAGTTCTAGGAGCACTGTATTGTCTTTCTATCCCCTTGCTTTCACAGAAACCATTCAAGGTGTGGTTCTTGAATTCTGTGCCCTGGTCACACCTTATGATCTTCACCTTTTGATTGCTTTGATTCTCTACCCTGAGAATGTAGGTTTTGAGAATTTCAGCAGTTTCATCTTTAGTTCTCAAGAAGAATACCCATGAGAATCTGGTGTAGTCATCTGTTATCACCAGACAGTATGACTTTTTGCCCATAGACATGACATTTGTAGGACCGAAAAGATCCATATGCAGCAGTTGCAGTGGAGTGTCATTTGAGTTCAGGGTCTTGGGCTTATGAGAACTCTTGTGTTGCTTCCCTTTTAGACATGCTATGCAATGATCTTCCAACTGAAATTCTTTGTTAGGAATCCCTCTGACAAGATTATTCTTCACCAATTTGTTAATGGTTTTGATATTAACATGGCTTAATCTCCTGTGCCAGAGAGCTGATTCATCAACTGAGGCTTTTGATAAAAAGCAGGAGACGCTCCCAGATGGAGTGACCTCATTCATGTCCAGTACATAGAGATTTTCTTTTCTCTGGACAGTCAGTAGAATGCTTTCCGGATGAGGTGTGGATAAGCCTGAAGATAGTACAAAGCATTCTTTATCTGTGAAGAGCATCCAATGCTTTTGATCACAGACCTGGGAAACACTCATGAGATTGATGTCCAATTCTTTGACATAGTTGACCTTATCAATGCTCATTCTTTCGTTGGACACAGTTCCTTGTCCAGTAATGGATCCTCCTTTTGAATCACTTCCGAAGGCAACATATCCTCCATTGAAGTGTCTGAAATTTGAGAGGATGGATCTGTTGCCTGTCATGTGCCTGGAACAACCACTATCTACCACCCAAGTGTTATTCTTGTGACCTAGCTGTCCCTGCACATGATAGATTTCTAATTAGTAGGAGGAACCCAAGAGTCTGCAGACTTGAAAAAGATGGTTGTTAGTTTATCATTTTCAGTATGTTTGCAGTCAATGGAACCAATGACAATGCTTAGAGATGGTTTGGCTTTCCATTGCTTTGTTGGTGATTTTTTAGTTTTCTTCGCATTGTCATCAGCAGATTTTTTTATTGATGTTTCTGGCTTGTCAACAGTGGATTCTGCTGCTGATGGCTTTGTTGAAGTGTCAGCATTCTTTGCCTTGGATTTTGCCTTAGCCGTAGTGGACGCTCTTACTGCTGATGGCTTTGCCTGAAGAGCAGCAGTTTTTGATTTTAGCTTATCAGCAGCAGTCTTGGTTGCTGCTGAATGCTTCTGCTTTGTTTTGTTGGGCTTGACTTGACTAACAACCGTTGTATGTTGATCCTTCAGTACTTTTTGTCTTTGAGGAGCTTAATGAAGGATTTGGTTGAAGGGGTTAAACTGACAGTTTGCAGCAAAGTGGTTTGATTCTCCACAAATGATGCAAGTTTGTTGAGATTTAGGCAGCTTCACTCTTGGGGGAGATAGAGACTCCCTGAACTTGGTTGCTTTGACCTCGTAGCTGCTCACCTTCTTGTTTTTGTTAGTCTTTTCAAAGGCATGCTGCTTGGAGTTTATTTGATGTTCCAGGTAATGAAAGCAGGTGCTGGCAGTATGGTTGTATCTTCCACACACAAAGCATGATCTTGCCAGTTTGTCTCTTGCAAGGTAGACATAGTCCTTTCTTTGGAACAGATCCTTGAAGTTCCATGGATGAGCTTTGTTATGTTCAAAAGTGGCTTCTTCTAGGGTCTTTTGAACATATGGAACTTTTTCTTCAGGCTTACGACATATATCAAATACCTTCCTTTTTGGGATCGGCTTTGACTGAGGGTTGGGGTCTGTAGGTCCTGATGTCTGCTCCTTTTCAATGTTTAGCCTTCTTCCATCTAGAGGAAAGCTGATCTTGATCTGTTTGAATGGTACAGGGACTGGAATAGCTGGAAGGACAGCAGGAACTTCAACTCTATTCAGAGTAGCTTCAGATGGGGATGCACAAGTTTCATCATGGTCTGAGTAGGTTGACTCAGATTCCGATGAGGTAGTGCATTCTACAACAAAGGGTTCATCCGTTGAAGGATCAAGATTTCGGTTTGCAGAGTCAAGATTTGCAACATCGAAACTTGGTTCGTAGATGGCAATGTAGTCAGCAGGTGGAGGAACAGATTTGTACTGATCAGGAAAATTCATATTTTTCAACATGAACTTTCTGTTCTGCCAGTTCAGCTCTGGTAGCTTTTAGTTTGACCAGTAGATCATCAATCTGAGTTTCTAGATTAGTTTGTTCGTGTTTTAGTGATGAAATCTATTTCTTAAGGCAGTTAATCTTTTCTTTATAAGTGTTTTCAACCTTTTTGAACTCAGATTTCATCTGATGAAACTCTTCATTTTGATCTATCAGGTTTTGGTTATGCTTTCTATAACCCAGAACTTTATCAATACAGACTTGAGAGCAGAGATGTTTAAATACCTGAGGTGGTATCTCTGTAGTGTCTGCCATAAGAGCTTGATTGTTGACAGGGAGTTCTTCATATTGGAAGCTCCATTCGAACTCAGAAGTTCCAACAGTTGCACAAGCTGCAGTTTGAAGTGGAGGAGTAGCTTGGTGTTGTTGCTGTCTGGGTTGGGCTTGGTGAGCTTATCTTGACTAAGTGATAGCTGAATTTGCTCTTGGTGCCTTGCATTCTCTAGCAAAGTGACCCAGTAGGTTACAGTTGTAACATCTAATTTTGCTTTTATCCAAGCCAACTCTGGTGTTGGAGTTGTTACTTGGAATGGGTCTTCCGGTTCTAGAGTAGAACCTCTTTGCTCTTATAGAGAGCATGACATATGAGTGCTGTATGTCCATTTCTTCTAAATCATCTGGATGAAAGCATTCCAGATCCTCCTTGATAAAGAACATGTTGTTTGAGTTTCCAGAGACAAAAGCAGCAGAGGTTGATGTTTGAGGAGGAGCTTCTAGGAGAAATGGTGAGCTGTTTGTTTGAGAGGTGGGAGTTTGTGGATGGGTGACAATGGGAGGATAGTAGTTGCTGGAACTAGGACTTGAGTGGTCAGAGTGGAGGGCAGAGGTGGTGGTGGATGTTGAGGCATTTTGATAGCTTGAGCTTCGTTCTTTTGCCTGAATCATCTCTAGCTCATAGGTTTTGAGCATTCCAAAGAGCTCAGTCATTTGGAGAGTCTCCAGATTCTCTGTTCTTCTGATTGACATTGTGTAAAGTGTCTAGCAGCTTGGTAGAGACCTGATGAACTTTTTGAGAATATCTTCATTCTCTAGCTTAACCTTTTATCACTGCAGCTCACCTACAAGATAGGTAAATCTGTTGTATAGAATAGTTAGAGACTCACCTTCCTTCCAGACGAAGTTTTCATACTGCTGCTTCAGTATGTCTCTTCTGTTTTCCTTGACTTCTTCAGAGCCAGCAAACATCTTTTCAAGAGCCAACCAGAGCTCTTTAGCAGTTTTGTGACTTCTGAAGTTGTGAAAAACTTCATTTGGAAGGCACATTTGGATAGCTCCTAGTTCCTTGAAGTCCACCTCCATCTTTTTTATATCCTCTTCTGAGTATTTGGAGGGATCCTTTGGAACTGATGGTCCTCCAGAGTCAGCAGATGCCACCATGGGAGTGTAGGGTCCATCCCTGATGGATTTCCACATTCCGTACTCTTGATAGCAGAAGAAGCTTTCCATGCGATTTTTCCACATGTCGTAGTCTTCTCCAGATACCAACCTTGGTGGTCGGTTGATGCTGCCGATGTCTTCAAAACCATTGCTTTGTGCCATTTTTGTTTTGAGATTTTGGGTGATTTGATCAGAGAGAGAGTTTAGAATAGAACCAGAAGTGATTAAACAAGTGTGAATTTGTTTAATCTGAGCCAAAGCTCTGATACCACTTGTAGGATCGTGAAATTACAAGATGGTTCTGTTCTTAGTTGAGATTGGTGGAAACAATAACAACTACACAATTACAATCGAGTACACAGAAAGAATACTGATAAGAACACTGTTGTATTAAGCTTTTGTGAATAAACGATTACAAATGAAAACTCTAATTCGAAAGCACACTTAAAATGAAGTGTTTACACAGTATTTATACTAACTTAGAATCAAGACAGACCCTTGATTCTAAGGATCAGATCAAATACAGACCGTTGATCTTTTATACAGAAACTAACAATACACGTTAAAGCTAAACTAGCTAACTTTATTGAATCGTCTTCTTTATGCATCATTACTTGCATGTCTGGAGAAGAGCATTGCTTAGTTTCATTGGTTGTGCCATTGAGGTTCCTTCTGTTTGAGTGTGTCAGTTGCTTTTACAGAAAGATGTCAGTGACGCTTGGCATGGATAGTCAGCTGCGACGATTTGTCTTCAAGGAACACAGCTATCAGCAGCAAGAATGAGAATGATGCTGCTGATAAGCCTATCAGCAGCAACATTGGTCTTCAGCAGATAAAGCTATCCGCAGCAGATTTGTTCTTCAGCAGGAGAACAAGAATCCGCAGCAGATAAGCTTATCCGCAACAGTTTGTTGGTCAGCAGCAGTTTGTTGGTAAGCAGCAAACTCTGAGATCAGCTGCATTTGTACTTAGAGAATTTTGTAGCCATCAGTCTTTGTTTCTACAATGGTTCTTTTGGTTATCGTCAAAATGATGGTTCTGAATTGAACATGCCCCTATACATATATATATATATATATATATATATTGATTTATTACAGCAGATTAAGTGTTCGTTTGTGTTCTTCGTTTGAGTTTGATTCGGATCAGGGCAACAGGATCTACCACTAAACCTCCTACTCTAGTTATAGAGTAATATCGTCAATGGAAACTTCGACTGATAAGAAAATTTAATGGAACCGATCGCAGACTATTTGAATATATTCTAAATGGCCCAGAAATGCCTAGTTGTTCCAACTATTGAAGAAACTCCAGTAGTTGTTGCTTCAATAAGGCCGAAACCTCTCTCATTATGCACCATATGAAGTGATAGCTACTTCGAATGGTGAAAAGTCTACGTCCCTGCTCATCATGGCTATTCCCAATGACATGTGTTAAGATGTTGACTCATTTTATTCAGCAAAACAGATATGGGATGAGGTAGGGAGGCTTTTAGAAGGTGGTTAAAAAATGAAGAAGAGTTTGAAAACCAAATGTCTGAACGACTATGAAATGACTAAAGCCAAGCCGAAAGAAACACTGATAGTGATCTATGTGTGGTTCTCCCAATTAATTTTTGAGAGGGAAAAGTCTTACCCAAAATATTTTTCACCGCTGATAGATGCTAATGTATAGTGACGAAAGGGGTACCTACTAATTTCATAAATTGTGTTAGAAAGTACATAGATATCGTTTAAGTTTGATAATCACCGAGAGAAATCATATCCACCCCTAGTGTTTCTCATCATCTCAAGTTTTTTCATCAACCACCTGTCCACCTATATATTCGGAGCTATTTCTTTTCCTTTTATATGTTCAGTTAAAAAATTAAAAGCATTGTAAAACAAGAATCCGAAGCTATAAACCCTGTTTTCAAATCATACACATGTTACATGTTTATTATAAACGATATCTGATACATCATTACAGTCTTTAGATAATACAATATACGGACACCATCTTATTTGATAACACAAGTTGATATTTTAACTATAATGAAATGCAACCCCACCATCTTATCACGAAGCACTGGAACCGATGGACTAAAACGTAAACTCCATAAACGGACACCAAATATGAAATTGATTATGACCCTACACAACATCATCGCCCTTATATATCTCACAAGTAATACTTGAATTTTTTTACGAAACCTCGTGCATTGTAGGCCTTAATTCAGGGTTCGAATTGACTCATTTAATCGCTAGAAACAATACTGACGATAGAACTTCTTTGATTATCGGGAGTGGAACGAGAAGACGGTGATCTACCATATGTTTGAACTTGACCGCTTCTGTTGTTGATGATGCTAGAGAAGTAATGATATCTCCTGGATGCTCTCCTTTGATGATTTCTAACGCCAGAACACCAAAACTATAAACATCACACTTTTCCCTTACCTTCATTGTGTAAGCTAGTTCTGAAAAAAAAACAAATAACATGAAATCCGTTCTAAAAAAGATGAACGACTGGAAAATAAAAATACCTGGGGCAAGGTATCCATATGTTCCTGCAATGTTACTCCAATTCGAAGAATTTGGGTTCAAAATTTCGGAGGTACCAAAATCCGAAATACATGCTTCATACTCCAAATCAAGCAAAATGTTTTTGCTTGATATGTCACGATGAATGATGGCTGGCGAACAATCATGATGCATATACGATAAAGCGTATGCAACACCTTTGATAATGTTTACCCTCTTCATCCAATCCAAATCTTGAGAAGTTTTAACGCGTAAAATATCAGCTAGAATACCTCCTTCGTGGTACTCATAAACCAAAAATGAGTTTTCAGAATGAGAACAGTAGGCAAGAAGTTTGACAATGTTTCTGTGCCGTATGGTTGTCAATGACTACAAGAAATGTTGGTATTAGTGGCGACACCTCTAGCAATCCGTGTGCTACTCCAGCCGATGAATCTGACTTTGGCGGGGTATTTCCCCCCATCTGACCTCATTTTTGCCTCACACTTCACAGATCTTGCTCTCCAACGCTGCCGCGCGCCACCATCTGCAATCACCACAACCTCGCTGCGCCACCAGCTGCAACCACCACTACCTTGCCGCACCACCACCTGCAACCACCACCACCTCTAGCGGTCGTTCGCCGCTCTTCCTCCGCCGCATCTTGCCCTCCCGCCCTCACATCACATTTCCTTAAGGTATTAATCTAACCTCAAATCTTTTACTTTTATCCATTTAGGCATCAATTTCAACATTTGGGATAAGAATTTGACTTGTTGTATGGTTGTTGGTTTCGTATGTAGCATTGTACTGCAAAGTTTATTGAATATATTCTAGATCCAGTGACCAAATAACAAAAACAAAGCCTTTGTATGCTCTTTCCCTTAACATATTGCTCATTTGTTATTTATCATTTTGTTTAATTTTGTTTTCATTTATGACAATATGTATGCTATACAATTGAGTTATTGTTTGTTTGGTCTTTTCTCTATCAATCTAAGATAAGTGAGATCTATGATCAATTTGATAGGAGTAACACATTTGGGGCTATTTAGTGTCAGCAACAATGGGTGCACATTTTGTTATGTATACAGCAAATATTGAAGGTGAATATTTATTTTTATTTGTGATTAATAATTGGCTAATGCTAAATGATCACCATTTATGAGCAGAAACTTTGGTTTCATGTGTGAAGAAAGTTCAAACTAAGGGCCTCCTACTAAGGACGTTAAGAGGTATTCATGTTCCCTTCAGTTTGTTATGAAAAACAAGTTACTTTTCAAATGATATTTCTTTTTATGTTTATGATTTAAATTTGTATTTATGTTTCAAGGTCGGTCACATTCACTAATGTTTCTGGTATCGATCAAACAATGATGGTAAATGACCTCTCTTGATCTTGTAATTGATTTATTTTGTTCTTCATATTGATTTTGTAAGATTTAATTTTAACATATCATTCATTAGAGTTTAATCTAGTAATAATATGGATGTTAAAAAGGTAAAAGAACTATATCTATTTTGAGTTTGGTATAATTTAGACTTGTAACACGTTGCATTTAGTGATTATATATAATGTATTTATTTAAAGTATAATTTTCAATATATTTATTTATATATGTATTTGTGTGTGTATTAATTCATATTTGTGAAATTAAATACAGCGCCAATTAGAGATGGAGATGGAGTCCCAACCTGAAACCAATCAAGAGACTTCTTCATCTGGACCGAACAAAGTCGAGGTATTTGAAACTTGTGTAGATATATGTATGTAAAATGAACCGTGTAGATCCGAAACTTGTGTGTATGTAGACATATATATGCAAAATGAACCGTGTAGATACGAAACTTGTGTGTATGTAGACATATATATGTAAAATGAACCATTTGACCCGTTTATACTTGAAACTTGTATGTATGTAGATAGATAGATGTAAAATGCACGTTTTGACCCGTTTAGACCCGAAACTTGTATGCATGTATTTTACATATATATATATACATATATATATATATATATATGTAAAATGAACCGTTTTGAACCGAACTTTATAAGTATGTAGATATATGTATGTAAAATGAACCGTGTAGATCCGAAACTTTTGTGTATGTAGACATATATATCTAAAATGAACCATTTGACCCGTTTAGACTCGAAAGTTGTATGTATGTAGATATATAGATGTAAAATGCATGTTTTGACCCGAAACTTGTATGCATGTATATATATATATATATATATATATATATATATATATATATATATATATATATATATATATATGTAAAATGAACCGTTTTGACCCAAAACGTGTATGTATGTAGATATATGTATGTAAAATGAACCGTTTAGACCCAAAACTTGTATGTATGTAGACATATATATGTAAAATGAACCATTTGACCCGTTTAGACTTGAAACTTGTATGTATGTAGATAGTTATATGTAAAATGCATATTTTGACCCGTTTTGACCCGAAACTTGTATTCATGTAATTGTAGGAACTAGCTAATATGTTGTTCGACGACCCCAGTTTTAGAGATAAACTTAACAAGTTTAATCTTTCACAAAAGGGAAAAAGTAGTAGGGATGAAGACAAGGGCGACGATGAGGATGAAGATTAATTGTTTAGTTTTTATATTGTTTTTAGATTTGGAATAGTTTGATTGGGTCAAAAATCTTAACATTATGTTCTAACCTTATATATTAATTTATTTGTAGTTATGTTTTTGTTATATTGGGCCAAAAAATGGAAAATACGCAGGTTTTGTAATATATGTATGTTTGTAGGAATACTGGAAATAATGAAAATACGGAAAAAACTGCAAACGGGTCAGATTAGCATTAGTGGCGACATGCAAAAATGGGCCAGAAGTTATTAGCGGCGACGAAATGGTATTAATTAGCGGCGACATATGTCGCCACTATTGGTGCACTATTAGCGGGGACAAGGTGGGCACTAGCGGCGAAGAAATAACGGCGACTGTCGCCGCTATTAGTATTAGCGGCGACAAATGGGAGCATTAGCGGCGACATATGTCGCCACTATTGAGTATATTTTTTGTAGTAGCTAATCTCATTTAGGAAATCATTGTGATATCGGTCTCCTCAGAAGACGAGTGACGTCTCTTTACAGCAACTATATCACCTGAAGACAACTTCACTCTGTACACACTGCCACATGTTCCCATTCCAATGCAATATGCTTCGTTAAAATCCTCCGTTCCGGCTAGAATTTCGTCATAAGTCTCTCTTCCATTGAAAGTCGAGACCGAAAAGAAGTTTTTGCCATGTTTATGTTCGTTCACAAGTTGTGTCGATAGCAGACTCTTCGATCTCAGAGTCTTGGATCTCCAACTATAGAAGTTAAATATTCCCAGGAGACCACCAAGTAAAAGAGCTCCAAGGAGTGGAAGGGAAATCAATAGTGCAAGTTTGTTTTTCCATTTTGGGGTACGGCATTCTGATGCACATTGTTTCAACCCAGTAACATTTCTACACAAATCTTCGTTCCCTTGAAATGCTTCAATTGGAAGATTCAAGAAGGCTTTGCTTTTGGGAAGAGGCCCTCGTAAGTGATTATAAGAAAGATCAATTTTCAAAAATGCATTCATCAATTTGAAGCTCTCCGGAATAGAACCCGAAAGCTGGTTGTGGGAAAGATTTAGCATCTCCAAGCTACTCATACTCGAAAGCACAGAAGGTATCTCTTTTATGAGTGAATTATGACTCAAATCAAGAACAGACAAGTGATCCAGTCCACCTAATTGGACTGGGATTTCACCGGTAAATCCATTGTTGCTCAAGTTAAAAAAATGGAGTTTTGAGCATTGCCCGAGGGAAAATGGAATGGACCCATTAAACATTTTGATGGACAGATCAAGATATAAGAGTTCAGCTAGCGATCCTAGATCTTGTGGCACTATACCAGAAAGTCTATTATTGCTTAAAACAAGCGTCTCCATGCGAGCCATCTTTCCAAATTCCTTTGGTATCCCACCAACCAAATCATTGAAGGAGATATTAAGAGCTCCCAACTGAATCGAGTTTCCCAGGGAAGGAGGTATGTTACCTCGGATTCTATTCCCTCCCATCTGTAACGTATTTAAGTTTGTGCACTTACTCCAGTTGTCTGAGATTTCCCCGTAAAACTTGTTATGGTTTAGATTGATGTAACTGAGGTTCGGATAGATACCGAAGCTCTCGGAAATATCTCCCGTGATCTGGTTTTCATCAAAACGGACTCGGATCAAGCTCGATCAGTTGTACAAGCTCTTCGGAATTGGACCTGTTTGTTTATTATTACCAACAGCAAGATATTCAAGCTTTCTTCCGTTGCAGATTTCATCAGGCAAACTACCAGAAAAACTATTGTTGGTGATATCAATATGAACCAACTTCAGCTTTCCTAATTCAACTGGAATAGATCCAGAAAGTTGATTATCACTAAGAGATAAAATTTGTAGGTATTGTAGGTTACCGAATGAACTTGGAATGGCTCCATTTAGTTGATTGACTCCTAATTGTAAATTATAAAGTGATGTCAAGTTTCCTAACTCTTGTGGGATGGGACCAGAAAGTTTGTTAGAGTGGAGACGAAGAAGATAGAGCGATTTGAGTTCACCTAGAGAAGAAGGAATCGGGCCAGTGAGTTTGTTAGAGCTCCACCTCTTTGAGTGAAGTCATGTTACCTATTTCTCTCGGGATTGATCCATTCAATTGATTCTGATATAGACTTAAGAAGGCTAGTTTCTTCAGATTAATCAAAGTTTCTGGGATAAATCCTGCTAGAGAGTTATTGTTCATATGAAGCTCATAAAGATCGTAAATATTTCCCAATTCATTAGGAATTGTACCAGAAATATTGTTACGATTCAGAAAGATGTAACTCAAATAGGATAACTGACCGAAACAGGTAGGAACTGAACCAGAAAGATAGTTGTCATTCAACGCTAGCCCAGAAAGGAATCTCATTTGACATATGGCTTGCGGAATGGAACCGTTCAATTGATTATTATACAAATGAAGGGTGGATAGATTTATCATTTAGCTAATCTCTTCTGGAATTATTCCAGTGAACTGATTAGAGGAGATGTCTAGATAAACAAGGTTTGACAGGTAACCTATTTCAGATGGGATGATCCCATAAAAGTTGTTGTTACTAAGTTGAAAATACACAAGATTCGGGAACAAAGAGAACGGCATGTGATCAAGCGTGCCATTTAAACCAGATGACGAAAGATTCAGTCTGTTTACGCTGCCATTTTCATTACAAGAAACCCCATACCACTTGCATGGATACAATGTTTTTTGAGCAGAAAAATTGAGATTAGGATCATATGTCCATGAAGGTAGAAGGATGCTGGTGTTTTGGCTATGGAGGGTAGCTTTCCATTTTAGGAGAGCTTCAACTTCCTCCAAAGAACTATCAACATTTAGGGTACAGAAAACTGTACATGTGGCAAGAAAGATGATTGAAATGGAAAGAGGTGACATTCTTTGTGTTTGTGGGTGTTTACAAGAATGGTTCTTTGATGAAATTTATATGGACTGCTTTTGGAGACTTGGTCAGGAAGACTAGCTTGCTTTTTGAAGTCTCCTCTGGAACAGAAGACAATTTTGTAGCCTAAGACTGAAGTTAAAGAATTTGATGTTTCTAGGAAGCATGTTAATTATAATGACAGGAAGACGTGCTTTTTGAAGTCTCCTCTGGAACAGAAGACAATTTTGGGGCCAAGACTGAAGTTAAAGAATTTGATGTTTCTAGGAAGGGAAAAATACGAAAATGGACATTTGATTAAGAAAATACTGAAAAATTGACATCCAAATTTAGCATACTATTTCATTGACATTGGTCATGACAGGCGGCTAAAGACGGCTACCAATGTCTATGAAATAGTAGGCTAAATATGGATGTCCATTTTTAGAATTTTCCTGGTCAAATGTCCATTTTCGTATTTTACCCATCTAGGAAGCATGTTATAATGCTGTAAAATCTTTAGATCGTTTAGTCCAGTTGATTTGTCAACTATTGTTTCAAGTTTTGTATTGAAATTTATTAATAAACTAGGTTAGGTATGTTGGTTCAGGCCCAAATAAACAACACACAATTTACGTGAATATACTGTTCATAAATGCTTGTTACTGCTTACACTATTATATTAAAAAACTAGATTAGAATCTCATGTATTACACGGTTTAAATAAATGTAATGTTATATACATAGTAATAAAAACTCTATGTTTTTAAAACCCGTGTAATACATGGGTTGAATAAACCTGTGTATTACACGGAATGAATAAAATATAATGTAATCTATTACACGTGTTGAATAAACCCATGTATTACACATGTTGAATAAAATATAATGTTATCTATTAACACATACACTCGTCAAAATGGAACAATGTGAATATGTAAATATATGATTAAAACTTTTATTTTAATCATAGTTGGCTATAAAATTGTTTTCAGTTTATAGAATTCATAAAAATATGATTGAACAAATTAATTGATGATAAACACAATTTTAAATTAAAAAATGTGTAGATAAAAATTGAAACAAATAATTAATTTCGCTGCCTAAAATATTGGAGTTGGTTATTAATAGAATAGAGATGCGAGAAAATAAGCATGAGTAAGCCTAGAATTGTGACAATTGTCATTCTAATTTACTTATTTATTAGGTAGTATATATGAGAGTACAGAACAAACAAAATAGAGTTTTTTTCCAAATGAGTGTTGAGGGGGGGGGGAAATATTTACCAAAATGGTATTCTTTCAAAAGTATTTACCAAAATAGTGTTTTTGAAAAATTTGTTTATATCTCTCTTCTAATTTCATTGAATAACCTATATTTTTAATAAAATAAGATCTATTTTGAAAGAAAGAATATTTTATTTTTTTAAAAAGGTATTATTTTTTTTTTAGAAATTAGTTATATTTTTATAAATCTTAAAATACAAGAGTAGTTTTTCTAAATCGTTTTTTTTATCTTAAAAATAGCTTTATGTATAAATATACTTTACATTTTTATACGTCTATGTTTATATGCGATAAGTGATAATTAAATAATAATATATATTTTTTAAAATAATATAGTTTATTAAGATTGTGTATATTATATTATCATATTTGTTTAAGAAATTCATTTCACAGTGATATTCATTTGAAGACATGAAATTATAATAATTTTATAGTTTTTTATTCAGAAAGTAATCTACTTCTATTGTAAATAAATCATACCTATTGTAGTAACTTTTTTTGCTTAAATAAAAAATAATTTATTTTTAAAAATGAATTTCTTATTCTACCGAGCTATCACAACTTTATATGGTTTAATAAATATCTATATATAAAATTTAACAAATGAAAAGAATATCTATATATAAAATTTAATAAATACACTGTAACTCTACACCATTCAAATTCACAATTGTAGTATTGTATTTTGATTTTGAATATATTTAATCTCACTTTGGGATATTTGTTGTCGAAAAAAAAATAAACTTGTATTTTTAAGATTTATTAACGTATTTTTAGTATTTTTTTAAGATTAAGAAAACTATTTTGAAAAAAAAATGTAAACGTGTACTTTAAGATTTAAAAAAATATAGTTGTTTTCAAAAGAATAAAATAAAACCTTTTCTGGAAAATAAAGCCTTTTTTTCTTTTAAAGATTTTACTTTTTAAAAAAATATATGTTATCCAATGAGATTAGGAGAGAGACACAAACAATTATTTTAAAAACACTTTTTTAATAAATACTTTTTAAGAAACATCATTTTAGTAACTATTTTTTCCATCAACACGATCTTGGGGAAAAACTCAATAAAATAATTCTTACTCCTATTATTATTATTAACTAAAACATTTACCAAGGATGCACAGTAAGGTCTGAATTTTAAAACATGATGTACAACAACTGCTGCACCGCTTGCTTTTTCCCTTATTTCACCGTTTATAACCCTACGCGTTCTTCTTCTTCTTCTTCTTCTTCTTCACCAACAGAAAAAATTAAACCACTTCCTTCAAACACCGATACCATCATAGAGCAGAGGCTGCCGACAGGAGCTTTGCACCGTCCTTAGGTTGGTACCGTCAGGAGCTCGCTTCTTCTTCCCCCTTCGACTTCCTCGGGTGAAGGTACGTTAGGGTTTCTTTTTTGTTGCCACCTAATCACCCCCTCAGTTCTGATTAAATTTTTTTATTGTAGAAGCACTTGAATCGAAAATAGAGGGGACAGTCGGAGCTGTGATGGAGATGTCTTGTGAGAAACTTATTCTGATTCTCAACGACGACTTTCTTAAATTTAACCCCCCACCTCCATATTATAATCGGTTGTTTGTTGTTTGTAACAGGAAGTCATTCTTACAACTAAGGAAGAGTTTGGTTGAGTTTTGGTTAGATTGATATGTGTTCTTCACTACTATGTGTAGTGGGTATTTGCATTTTTTTAGGGCAGAACGATTTGTGTTTGAAGAGATTGGATACCTTGATGTGGCCGCTACATGCTGCTTATTTTCTTGCATTTACAAGGTTTGACAACTGTCAATATTGTTTTCTAACCTTTCTTATAATTTATGTTTTTGAATAGGGTGGTGCTGGGGACACCGCTGGTTTTTTTTTCACACCTTACCTAACCGTCACGTATAGGCCTAAACCTGACGGTTGTGACCCGAACGGTCATGTTTCGGCCTAAACGTGACGGTATGTCTCTTGTGAGTTCGGGAATAAAAAGGACACTGATGATCCGAGGTTGATACGAGGTTTTACAGTCTGTAAAAAGGGCACCCTAACGGTCACGTATAGGCCAATACGTGACGGTTGTGTACGAGGTTGTTTTGACAGAAAGTTAACGTTGACAGTGTTGTCAGACACCTGACCTAACCGTCACCGTTGGACCTATACGTGACGGTTAGGTTGCAGATTCAGCTTATATTAACACAACTCTCACCACTCACTCACACACTAAACCCAAAATCAAACACAACTCTCATCACATTAAACCCACAATCCACAACTCTCACCATTCACTTTCATCACACTAAACCCGCCATCATACACAAACCCGACACTACCATTTTCACCATAATTAAAAAGAACAGAAAGTATAGACGAAAGAGCGTGTTTGAGTTCTTGGTTGTGGTTATTTTTTGTTGGGACACCCAAGTAATATTTGTTTCACGCCTGACACCGATGTCGAGTTCGGGAGATCCTTATCAGAAGTCGAAGCTTCCAGATTTGAATGAGGAGCCAACTTCGAAGATCTGAACAAGGTTTAACAAGTCTTTATTTTATTAAGGGTTCTACTGGGACGGGTAAACTTAGTGGTGTGCAAGTTTTTATTTTACGTCGGGTATCTAACCGGCCATTACGTTTTCAGGAGTATTTCGTATTCGGGAGTCACCTTTCGTGGGGGGGGGGGGAACCAACCCGTTGAATACATACGGTCAATAGTCGTCACAGCAGCAAGCATTACCGAATTACAGTCAAGAGGCGTACATGTCACTATTTGGACCGACGGATTACGGTCAAGGTTCGTACCGGCCACAACCAGAACCAGATTACGGACATCTCTCATACCGGTCACAACCAGAACCGGATTACGTACATCTCTCGTGCCAGTCACAACCAGAACCGTATTACGTACATTTGTCGTGCCGGTCACAACCAGAACCGGATTATGAACATTTCTCGTACCGGTCACAACCAGAACCTACACACGTGTCGGATAGTTTCCATAGTAATGACACAAATGACAGTGAGTCTTCCGTTCATTTGAAAGGAAACGATGGGGATGCGAAGAATGCATTGGACGATGATCGCATACACAAGGCGACAGTTTCATATAAAACAGACAAAGTATGACAACTGCTCTTTCGTTCGTTTAAATTGTTTATTTATTTGTTTTATGTACTACGTTTTAAGTCTGACCTTGTAACTATTTCAGTATTTTAATTCTCGTAAGGATTTGGTGGATTGGGCTAAGAAGAGAGGACGCGAGCATGGGTGCGTCATTGTGGTTAGTCGGTCAAGGAAAAAAGATGTGGAACTCGGATGAAATCGTGGTGGGGAACCTAAATGCAGAGGCACAGTCAGGCGTACTGGGAGCATAAAAAAATAATGTCCCTTTAAGCTCGTAGGGAGGTACATCGGAAAGAGTAATAGTTGGAGGTTGGACGTGACAGACGAGACACACAACCACGATCCTGTTGTATTTGAGTAGGGCCACGCGTAGCTTAGGAAGATGTTCGCCGGGGAAATTGATCTGGTTGAGAGGTTACACCGGCAGCACGTGCTTGCACGTCACATTCTTGCAGCCGTACGGGAAGGGTTTCCCGGTAGCAGATGTGTTGTTCAGGACATATACAACGCCACAGCGAAGATTAGGGCCGAAAGTAAAATAGGTCTGACACCAATGCAGGAACTTGGAAACTTATTGCAATCTGAAGAGTTCGTGTATCACACCCGGGAGAATCCCTCCACTAATGTCGTGGAAGATGTTTTCTTTTGTCATCCTACCTCCTATAAAATGTGGCGCGCCTTCCCGCACCTGATGTTGGTAGACACGACGTACAAAACCAACATGTACGACATTCCTTTTGTTCAGTTTATTGGTGTGACGTCGACATCGAAGTTGTTTTGTATTGCGCACGCATTTATATCGAGGGAACGACAGGACAACTTCACATGGGTCCTTGAGCGGATCAAAGATATGCTCGATGGGTGTGTGGAGCCACGCGTCATTGTCACAGACAGGGACCTAGCCTTGATGAGTTCGTGTGACTTGGTCTTCCCGGGTGCTTCTAAAAACCTATGCAGGTGGCACATCATGGAGAATATCACCAGAAGGTGGAAAGTACTTTTCAAAGTCAACATTTGAAAAGATTTTTCATACTGGTGGAAGGTTCTGTGTGAGTCTCCCACGGACGCGTTGTACGATTATAATTGCAGGAATATGGAGGAAAAATTAAATGAAGACGGTAAACAGGGTAAGATTTTCATACTTAATGTTTCTATAAAAATCTATTTTTTTCATTTTATAAATTTTCTTTTTTCATTGTTTCAGATGTCTGGGAATATATTTGTAATGGTTAGTTGGATCCGTACAAACAAAATTTTGTTTCTTGTTGAACATACAACTAATAGAGTCGAGGGTCAACACGCCAACTTTAAGAGTTATCCTACAGGGACCAACAATACGTTGCACACACTTGTCGGATATGTCAGTAACGTTGTACGGGGCTAGGAGATTGAAATCTCCAAAACATTCGAGGAGTCCCGCATTAAGATATTAAAGGTCCATCGACTGCAAGTGTTTTCCGGAGTATATTATAAGGTGTCTTGAACTTCTTGAAAAAGAGATGACGATAATGGAAAGGATGCTGGATACAGGAGGTACATGTGGACACCAGTTGTGTACGTCCATGGGCTTGCCATGTGCTTGTCGTTTGGAGGAACACATCAACCAAGGTTATCTATACTTGAAATACATTTTTTTACCGTTGTCATATGATTGCCTATTTTTCACTAACTATTTTAATCCAGTCACACCTATTCCACCCGAAGCGGTAGACGCACACTGGAGGAAGCTTGATTTCAAGCCGGCGTAGGCCCAGGCTCCAGAACCCGACTATGAAAAGAAGTTTCACGACGTGAAACAAAAGGTTATGTCGTCACCCAACCCCCACGTAAAAAGAAGTTTGTTTAAGAAAATGTATGAAAGTGTGTTACAGGCAAAACAAAAAAGAAAGAGCCTGAGGTACGTCAGGACCCTCGTGGTCGTCCAAATCTTAAACAGCAACAGTGAAAATCGGACGCCAAGACGTCACAGAAAACTACGCCTCACACCGCGAGACACAGTTCGTATACTATGATAGAGCAAACTATGCCTGAACCGGCGAGGCACCGCTCCTATACCCCCCAGTCACAGTTTAAGACGCCCAACAATCGTCCTAATCGGTTAAAGGCTGCTTCAAAGGTACAGCAGACAGGAGCTGACCTAGGGTTTCCTTTAATGTTGAAACCTAACCACGTGTTGAAAATTATTCGGTTTAAGGATAGCCTCCCCCAATGGATTCACCAGTACTTTTCAAAAATAAAAGATGTGCAGCAAGATGGTAACTACGGTTTTCGGGGGATCGCTGTGGCTTTAGGAATGGACCAAAATGAGTGGGTGTGGGTTAGGAGAAAAATGCTGACGGAAATGGACAATAACATTTCGTATTGGCGGCCCAATTTGAACCGCGAGATGCCTGGATTCTATGACACTGTTCGTAAAAGCTTAGATTGGTTTGACACGGTTGAACCCGCACCCGAGAATCGTTGGCTAAGCTTTCCCTCCCATGGACTCATAATTGCTCAAACATTCAATTGTGTTGTACATCTTATAGGCTTATTTGGCAGGCAGTCTTTTTTCCCAGTGAGAACACGACCAGAACCATGGTTTCAGTATCCAGTTGTAGCACTAGCCGTTGTTAACCGCGATCACTTTATCACCCTAAAATTGGTTGGGGATTACCCAGTGTCGAATGTGATATTCTATTGGCCGAGATATACATTTACAGACGCATTGGAATGGCAAGTTATGTACCAGGATCGTATAAACCAATACGTTAGAATGATGGATCGGCTACGAGGCCACCAACCCGTCCCCACTATTACTATATCCGGATAGCCTATGTATTAATGTATCTTTGTAGTGGCTATAAAATCTTACAATGTTTAATATTTTAAGTATAAACATATCATATATCAAAAGTGTCAACACATACATATTAAAAAAAAGGTAGGGGTGACGGTTCGCCCTATACGTGACATATACACCACCAAAACGGCGAACGTATAAGGGTGACAGTTCGCCCTATACGTCACATATTACATGCATGCATGCATAACGGTGACGATTTCACCCTACATGTGACGGTCACATGCATGTAGGTATATACGAACGTATAAGGGTGACGGTTCGCCCTATACGTGACATATGCATGTATATACGAACGTATAAGGGTGATGGATCGCCCTATATGTGACATATGACCATCTTGGAACAAATAACACCAGAACCGGTTGTTGCCACTGCAAACCACACCGGGATATCTTCTTCTGATCCGTACTCGAAATCCACACCCTTTCAATTATTACGCTTATTATCAACGTTTTTCTTCCGTTCACATTCACGTTTGGTTCCAATGTTGAGTCTCAAAAAATTCCGATGCAGACTCCTTCATATCTGACCACATCTTTTTTATTTTAAAAATTATTGTCTTTATTGTATTCAAACATAAAGGAAACATGGTATTTGACATTTTAATGTTTGACTAGTAACATGATAGAAGTTGGATGGGTAAAACGGTTGTGCGTGAAGATTTAATCGACGTCGATGCTCCATTATTAGTTCTATTATTTTACTAATAATGGAGAATCGACGCCATTAAATCCTCACGCACAACCATTTTACCCATACAACTTCCATCATGCTACTGGTAAACACTAAAATGTTAAACACGATGTTTCCATGATGTTTGAATACAATAAAGTAAATAACTTTTAAAATAAAACAAATGAGCTCAGATATGATGAAGTCTCCATTGGAAATTTTTGAGACTTAACAAAGAGTATAACCGTGAATGTGATCGGAAGAAAACGTTGATAAATAAGCCTTGATAAATAATTGTAAGGGTATGTATTTCAAGTACGGATTAGAAGAAGACATATCGGTGTGGTTTGCACCGCCAAGAGGTGGCTCCGGTGAGATTTGTTCGAGGATGTTCACAGTTGGATAGTGTGGGTAGGGCGGTGGTCTTCTTCTCCGGCGATGGTGTTCTTCTCCGCAGTCCTGTGTAGTGAAGTATACGAGAGAATCCCGTGTAGATTATGTTAGCTCTCTGCATAGCGAAGTCTATATGTAACGAATGCAACCGTCACGTATGGACCTACCCGTGACCATTCACCTTTATTGGGATTCACATAACGATTACATATTGGCCTACACGTGACCGTTCACCTTTATTGGGATTCACATTCGACAGAGATGTCTCACCGTAATAAAGATCGCCGTCACGTTTGGATCTAACGGTCACGTGTATTTCCAGATAGGTCTGTCACCGTTATAAACATCGCCGTCACGTTTGATCTAACGATCACGTGTATTTCTGAACTTTCACGTTTGGGTCTCGCGGTCACCGTTATTATTTATTATTATTATTATGTGCCATTTACAGGCTAACGGTCACGTATATCCGCGATTTTTACGTGACAGCTAGCTCTATACGTCACCGTTTCGAGCTCACCTTTCGACCTATCCGTCACCTTTTAATGTGTACGGGTCACTTGTCATTATCGTTTATGTGGACCTACACACACATATTGATCTCAAATCGTCTTCAAATACGTTCGTATACATACATATACTCATACACAACCATATTCTCATCATCGATTACAGCCATAGGTTTAGGAACTTTAGCAACATCAATAGAGGCTGATTAACAGAATCGTGACATCAAGAGAGGCTAATGAACAGAATCGTGACATCAAGAGAGGCTGATGAACATACATACATACATATAGTCATATGTATGTATGCATGTATGTATGTATGTATGCCTGTATGTATGTATGTATGTATGTATGTATGTATGCATGTATGTATGTATGTATGTATGTAATATGACTATATGTATGTATGTATGCATGTATGTATGTAATATGACTATTTGTATGTATGTATGCCTGTATGTATGTAATATGACCATATATATGTATGTATGTATGTACGTATGGATGCATGTATGTATGTATGCATGTAAGTATGTAATATGACTATATGTATGTATGTACGTATGGGTGCATGTATGGATGCATGCATGCATGTATGTATGCCTGTATGTATGTAATATGACAATATGTATGTATGTATGTATGTACGTATGGATGCATGTATGTATGCATGCATGCATGTATGTATGTATGTATGTATGCCTATATGTATGTAATATGACTATATGTATATATGTATGTATGTATGGATGCATGTATGTATGCATGCCTGTATGTATGCATGTATGCATGCATGCGTGTATGTATGTAATATGTGTATGTAGGTGCACATAAACGGTAATGAAACTTGAACCGTACACTCCCAAAGGTCACGGATAGGTCGAACGGTGAGCTAAAATTCAAAAGGTGAGGTATTATACGTCACGGTTAGGTCTAAACGTCACGTAAAATTCTCCATAATACGTGACGGTTAGCCTGTAAACGGCACCCTAATAATAATAATAATAATAATAATAATAATAAAGGTCACGGTTAGGTCTATACTTCACGTTTGGGCCCATACGTTATATTTAGTTGGAGAATAACCGTCACCCTAAGGCTTTTCGTCCATTGTTGGTTCATAACCGTCACGTTTGGACCTAGATGTGACGGTTGTAACTATTTTTTTGGTTCATAACCGTCACGTATGGACCTAGATGTGACGGTATATATTAATCGGGTGACACAAACTTGGCAAAATGTGTATCCCAATAAAGAGATCGCGGTCACGTTGAGGTCCATATGTTATATATAGTTCAAATAGACGGTGTCTTTATTTGTTGAGACCGTCTATTGGAGGTGTTAATTTGGTGAGACAACAGTAGTGATTCACCGAAAATGAGGTGAGACAACGGTGGCTGGCTTGAGGTCAAAGTAATGTAAATACATTTAGATACATACACGATGAATACGTGTATGCCTGGCTCCCTGTACGCCATTTTCAGAGTCTGTCGATATCTCCGGCGGCCTCCGTAGATGGCGTATGGGGAGTCAAGCATATGTCCCATCGTCTACGTTCTATTTATCTTTTTTTCATGTACGCTTCTCAAAGTAATGTAAATACATTTAGATACATACATACACGATGAATACGTGTATGGGTCACGCGCACCTAACCGTCACCGTGTGTTGATAGAAACACAACCCGCACCTAACCGTCACCGCTGGACCCAAATGTGACAGTTAGCTCAGAGACATCTCTGGGAAATTTGAATCCCAATAAAGTTGAACGGTCACGTTTGGTCCCATACGTGACCGTTATGGGAATCCCAATAAAGTTGAGCGGTCACGTTTGGTACCATACGTGACCTTTATGGGAAGGGATACCGGTCACCGTTAGACTCATACGTGATGGTTGATTCGTATCCGTTACATATAGGCCTCACTACCACAGAACCGTCACCACGATCAACCATCTGTGACCGCTTCCTCCTCCTCCCCCACCACCACCGCAACCACTGTCCACCACCATTTTCCTCACACCACCGTCTTCCTGCACCACCTTCATCGTCTTTCTCACCGTCCACCGCTACCACCGTCTCTCTCACACACCACCGCAACCACCGGAGACGAGGACCGCCGTAGACGAAGAGCACCAGAGACGATTACCGCAACCAAGTAAGTAATTTTATGGTTTTCAAACGATTAATAACTTAGATTTGTTAGGTTTGCCCTTAAATCTAGTGTAGGTTTATGACGGGTTACGGTGGTTTACGGTGGTATATGTGTATATATGTGTATGTATGTGTGTGTGTGTATTTGTGATATATGTGTATGAATGTGTTGTATATGTGTATGTATGTGTGTGTATATGTGTGTTGTATATGTGTATGTATGTTTGTAATAATAATAATAATAATTTAAACCGTAAACGTAAACCGTAAGCCTTAAACGTTAGTTTAACAAACATTTTAATTAATTATAAATACGGATTATGCGCAGATATGTCTGGTTCCGATGATGAGCAGGAGTTTATTTTTGGGATTGACGACAACCCGCACCTTCTTTTTGAGTCGGGTTCGCCGACACACCAGCGGTTTATGACTCTTAGAGTGAGGACGGTGGAGCCCAACACCGTTATGTCATGGGGGTGGTTAGATGTGGTTGGCTAGCTAGCGAGGGCCACATCGATTATTGGAGATGATGGTCCGTGGGGTAGTCTATTTACTATGGGCTGGGCCGCACGCCGAGAGCTTACCATCGAGGTGTACTCTACATTTGTGTTCCGGCCGCGTGAGCCGGGATTGCCAGAGCTGGACGAGACTGATATTTGCAGAGGAACGGGAGGAGGCGGAGGTTACTTTCCGAATGTTCGAGGTTTGGCATCGTATGTCCCTTAGACAGTTTGCTGTTGTTAGCAACCTCTATACCGAGGCGGAGACTCGGGAGCCGATCTACACCACGGCTATCTATATGGGGCAAGATTAAGCACACTGGGTCTGGTGGCCTGCGATTGGTGACCATGTGTTTGGGGTCGATAGCAGGGTCTCTCACATACGAGACCCTCTTTATCGTTACATGCACCGGCTGATCTCCAGATCCATCGCTGGACGTGGCAGGGGCACCGATAGGGTCACCTCCATAGACCTCTTCTATTTTCGGTGTCTTCTCACACACACACCCTGCCACCTCGCTCGTGGTCTGGCAGATTACTTTGCCGGTTACAATCTCAAGCAGGCACGAAGGGCGTTGGTCGGCGGCAACATCATGTCGCAGATCGCCAAAGGCCTGGGATACACTCATATGATGGCAGGGCTACCTATGCCTCCGGTTTCCCCACGCGTGGCGGGCCGAGCCACGGCGACCGAGAAGAGGATCGCCCGAAAGTTCCCGGACGGGCAGTGGCGTTTGGTGACGAGATATGATGTTTTGGAGGCCTGGGTGCCCGGGCTGGTGGACCCCAACCCACTAGCTAGAGCAGCTTCAGGAGGTGCCGGGCGAAGGGGCTGAGCCGGTTCAGCCGGTGGCTGAGCCGGTGCCGTCGCAGCATCCTCCGCGCGTGTACCATGTCGTGCGATTGCCTGCGCCACACTGGATACAATTCGGGATACTTAGGCCCGGGTCACGCGCACCGAGGAGATGCTGCGGTGGATCATCGACCACACGGTCGCGGACTATCGGGCTGCCGGTAGGCCGTTGTTGCGACCACCACCCCGGCCGTTGGGCGACGATGGTGCTAGCACTTCCGGTGCAGGTGAGTCCGGGGCGGGTGGTTCCGGTGGGGGTGGGTCCGGTGCGGGTGCGTCCGATGCAGATGATGATGACGAGATGGAGGGGTAGATAGATTGTTTAGATAGATTTGTACTTTTGTTTTATGTGTACAGAATCATTGTATTTATATATGCAATTTTATGTATAATGGTTTTGTTGTGTTTGTTTGGTTGTTTGTAATTGTTGTATATGATGCTTATATATGTGATTTTATTTACGAGTAGTTTAACACGCGAAAAAAACTCTTAGTTTTACATCTCAAACCGAAAATTAAAACAAAAGCTAGTTTTATAATAAAAAAAACGTGACCGGATTTTAAAAACTATAACTACCGATTTTTAAAAACTCTTAACGTGATAAAACCAAAAGAAAAAAAATCGTTTTCATTTTTTACATCTCAAACCGATAATCGAGGAAACCGGATTATAAAAACTATAACTACCGATTTTTACAAACTCTTAACGTGATAAAAATAAAAAACCAAAAGAAAAAAAAGTGACCAGATTTTAAAAAACTATAACTACCGATTTTTCCAAACTCTTAACGTGATAAAAACATACATATATAATTTAAAAAAAATAAGTAAGGGGTGACATTTAGCCCTTTATGTGACATATACACCACCAAAACCCTAAAACCCTAAAACCCAACTCAACCCTCAAAAAAACCCACTAACATACCCCGACATTCTCTGGCGCGCTGATTCCAAAGTCTGGTGTATAAGGGTGACGGATTGACCTATACGTGACATTTGGTGACATAAACGTCACATTTAGCCCTCTACGTGACGATTAGGGTATGTGCAGTTCAAAAATGAGACGGTGTCTAAAAAATTATAAGGGTGACGGATTCCCCTATACGTGACATTTGGTGTCCTAAACGTCACATTTAGCTCTATACGTGACAGTTAGGGCAGGTGCAGTCTAAAAAATGAGACGGTGTCTTTAAAATTCCCCTTTTGAATATCATTAGCAGGTCACTTCTCGATGGCCGGTTCCAGGTAGGTCGTCCTGGGGATGCGGTTATCATTTTGTTACGATTTTACTCTGTAACACTAACTACGTTAAATATTTCAATTAAAATGAAAGGAATAAATTTTCATTTAACTATTTATTATAAATCACTTTTCTTTCTTTCATCTTCCTCTTCTTCTTCCTCTTCCCAAACACAAACACCCATATAAAAATGCTTGATTTATAGAGAGAGAGAGAGAGTAAAGCCAGGAGAGAGGAAGGGGAGGAGACCGGCGGCTCCTCTAACGGGAATCCAGCAGGGGTGGTCGTCGGCAGTGGTGACAGCAGACGGCGGGTTGCAAGCCTACCTGACGGGCTAGGGTTCCGCCCTAACAGTGGTGACAGCAGGCGGCGGCGGCTGTCGTTTGGTGGTGGCTGTGGTGACTGGTTTCATCTTGCTTCTCTTTCTACTCTCCCTCTGGTTCATCAAAACCTTATCCAAATCCTAGAAACAACTATTGATTTCTGTTAAACCCCCATGAATCACCCTCAATCCTAAATTCCTAATTTAAACCAACAGTTATCAGGCATTGAAAAACAAGCATCGATGTTGAAGGAAGAAGAAGATATGGGTATGTGGGATCCAAATCGAAATAGGTAAAGGACACCGGCAACAGCTTACCCTGGATGTCGCCGATTGCCTTTGAAGATCGTCACCGCCAGAATAGTGGGTTTTGAAGTTTTATATTCACAGAAGTTTTTAATTATTTTTTTGGTTCTCGTTTTATGTTTTGTTGGTAGGTTAATATTGGGTTATTTCTTTACATTTGTGTCCAGTTACTAGATTTGCACAATCCTCATTTTCAAACACAGTCATCATTCGACATTCATGTGCTTCAAAGAGAAGAAAACATTTTCTTTTTCATTATATATATATATATATATATATATATATATATATATATATATATATATATATATATACGAGAATAATCATAAGAAAACTCAATTTAAAAAAAAAATCAAAAAACTATTTATTAAATGTAAAAAAAATAATAAAAAAAATCATAACTCAAAATATAAATTAAAAACTAAAAAACCGTTTCAAAAATCTTTTTCCCCACGTCGTCCTCTTTCAAAAAAAAATAAAAAATTCAGCGTTTTGCTACATATGTGTAGCATAGTTAGCTTCTGGGGTGGTTTTTTGGGTTTAGTTTAGCTTTTAGGTTAGATTTTTGGGGGGTGAGGGTGGGTGGAGGGTTTAGGTTTTTGAGGGGTGGGTGGGGGGTTAAGGTTTTTGGGGGGTGGGGTGGGGGTGGGGTGGGGGGTTTAGGTTTTTAGGTGGGGGTTAGGCTTTTGGATGTATGTACTACACATATACAGTAGGAGTTTTTTGGTTTTCTCACGAAAATTAGTTTTCTACTGAACTCAACCCTATATATATATACACATATATATAGAGGGCTATTCATATAATCTTACTTCGTGAAATTACCAAAATGCCTTTAATTTTAACTGAAATATTTAACGGAGTTAGTGTTAGGTAGCAAAATGGTAACAAAATGATAATCTCAAGTAGTGTTTTGGCCATTTTCAAACTATTGGATCAAAATGGTTAAAATGGTCAAACCACGTTAAGCAAAAACGAAGTTTACTCTTTATTGATAATAGATACTAATTCAATTTCTATTTGATTTTATGCAGAACAAGAGTGTGCTCTAAGAGCTTTCTGATGAATTAAACTACATAGATGTCAGATTACACTCCAAAAAGTTTGTTTACTCTTATGAATATGTCGAGGATTTGTAAAATTATGTTTTTGTATATATCATACAAAAGAAGAGTTCACATGGTAAATTGATATATTTGTAGCCACGACTGATATCCGAGCCTCATTAAATCGTTTCATATAAGTTAGGAGTCGTGATGATAAAGTTGATGTGTTTTCTTAACGAGGGTTAGGTTGGTTTGTTTCCTTAATGAGGGTTATTTAAGCCTTTAATTACTTGATTTGTTTCGTTAATGACGGTTACTTGACCCTTTAACTATATATGAGTTTTGGACGATATCACTTTTGTTTGTTAATTGTTCTGATCTTAATTTTGAGAAGTGGTTCTTTTATGAATTTCTATAGGGATGGGGATGGTGGTAATGGGGATTTGGGATCTACTAACAGGTATCATAAAGGGATTTGGAACCCAAATAATACATGGCACAAATAAAGGGATAGGAGGTTAATTAAACAGTCCATATTATTCCTGTTTTCACTATTGTAGACAAAAATAACATTCTTTGATATATATTTCTTATGGTGATCATGGTAAGTTGCTATTAGCATGAGGATAATTAGTAGTAATTATGTGAATTCATGTTAAATTATAACCACTAAATATTAGAAATTCAAGCAACTATTTTTAGTCCTTAAATTGTATAATAATAATAATAATAATAATAATAATAATAATAATAATAATCTTACTACTCTAATAAATGAAAATCTATTCATGACACGTGTCACTCTCTGGTTACTCCTCACTTTTATTTTCCCGACTCTCTCTCCTATTAAATACTAGCTTATATACCCATGTACTAGGTTAGTACCCGTGTACTACACGGTTGATGAAAAGAAACATAAATGATTTATAATTGCGTAAGACAATCTTATAAATCAAATACAATTTTGTAGGGAGAAAAATTCAAATTACAATAACATTCACAAAACTAAATATTATTTCATAAATTTCGAAATATTTCCTTGTACACAACATTTGTTGTTTGATTAGTAACTTTACCATCTGTATCAAATATTAGTAACTTTATCCCGGTTCTACTATTTACTCTTGATAGCGTCACATACAACTGTCCATGGGTGAAAACATGTTCTTTTAAATACAAACCAACTTTGGATAACGATTGACTTTGGCTTTTATTATTCGTCATTGCAAAACTGACATCCAATGGAAAATGTCTTCTCTGGAACTTGAAAGGGATCTTTTTATCTGACGGTATAAGATTAATCCTTGGAATAAATGTTCGAGTAAGAACGTCAGGGGTGTATAAGTTTTCGTAGTAGCATTACCGGAACACCAACTTTTAGAACCAACCTGTGATTTGGTAATCATGATATTTTAAGCCGATTAAGAACGTCAGGGGTGTATAAGTTTTCTTGCAACGGATCATTAAAATGTTCTGTTTGGCAAATGCTATCTGTCTTTTTCATCGCAAGGGAAAAGTGATAGCAAACGATCATTAATTTCATGAACAACCTCGTTTTTTGGTGCAAGAATAGCTCTTTCGTGAAAGAATTCTTTGTTTTTGTATTCTTGGAGAATTGAAGGATAAACAAAGTCTATTAAACTTGAAATAGGATCGCTTGAGTCCTTAATTAGAAGATCATCAGGAATATCAATTGTTGCTTCACCATCATTAATGCCACCAAAATTTCCTTCACCAATATCCAAAAGCCATTTTGCAAAAATATTTGTGCGTTGAATATCAGACGGCTGACTTCCTATGCTTAGCCTCATATTTCTTGTTTACCTTAGCAGTTTGCATTTATCCCAAATGTATGATGAACTTAACGATGCGTTAACAATTGATAAGCGGCCAAAGTTTCGTGTATTAAAGGGTGCAACATGTCATATTTGTTCAAATTAATATATGGAATGCATAGAATTGGTGTAGTTATGCAGGTACAAGTGTTTGAAGTTAAAGTGTGATTTTGGAAGAAATTGCGCAAGATATTCAAGAGTCGGAAGGGAAAATGAAGAAAACGGGACAAAAACCTGGGCACCCAGCGTAAGCCTACGCCACCGGCGTAAGCTTACGCCCCCCGGCGTAAGCCTACGCCTAACTAATTCTTTCACAGCAGCTTTCAGGGGTGCGGCATAGGCCTACGCCACCCCAGCGTAGGATTACGCCAGTTACGCTATTTTGAAGCTAATTTTCGGGAAACTGTCGATTTGGAGAGTTTAATTGGGGGTTTCTTCCCTAAATTCGAGATCATCTTTTTCTACACACTTCTTGGGCGATTGGAGGCTAGGAAACACTATTCCAAGATCGATTGTGAAGATTGATACCGAATTATTGAAGAATCGAAGATGAATTCCACAATCATGAGCGGCTAATCCACCAGTAATCATTCCCGGGTGAATTGTTTGTAAGTTTTTAGGGTTTTATCATGTGCTAGTGTTGAGAAACAATTCTTGTAATCGTTTGGTTTGAAATACTTGAATCTTTGTGTTTAGTATGGTTATGAACTCACGGGAGTCGATAAATTCATGCACCATTGACCCCGTTAGATGATAATTGCTATGAACTTTGATTTGTGTTGAATATTTTGATTAATCTAATTCTATATTGCATACATTTGTCTCGATTTCATTCATGAATATTGTCTTACACTATTTGCCGATGATGTATGAATGTTGATATTCTTGGTTAGACTTGGTCAATTTGATTTGGATAACCAATTGATTGCTTGAACTCATATGTTGGTGTGATAATCCCTAATTACTTGTGAACTTGAAACCCGGGTGTGATTCCTTTTTAATTATTGTTTACAACTTAAACCGTTTATTTACTACTTGATTACTCGTGATCGTTTTGCTAGTTGATAATCATTGCTTGTTGGATTTGTTAATTTCACCTCAATCATTGCTCGTGTTTGGTCAGAAAGACCCATTGCAACTTCATACATCATATTGTTAATTGAAGTTAAGCACTGACCACAAACTCTTCGTGGTTTGACACCCTTCTTACCCTAACTAGTTTAAGGTGATTAGGACACTTTAATTCTTTATTTTTGACCGGTCCCTTCGACACCGATCAAATTTTTGCGCCGTTGCCGGGGAGTGTGTGTGCTTGGTGTTTTATTTTAATTGACTCGTCTGACTATTTGTTACTTGTTTTGTTTGGTTAATTTTTTTCTATTTTTTTGTTACGCGTGGTGTTTGTTTGTGTGTGCAGGTGACAGATTAGTGCATGCGTACCCGTTCATCCAGGAGGACTTCACCGCTTGTTTTTGAACTAGAAATTGAGAGGATAGCAAGGCAAAACCGAACCCAACAACAAAATTTACAACCCATTTCATCGGAACCATCATCTATGGATAGTCGAAGCAGTTATTCTGGAACTAGCATGAGAAACCGTGGCCCAACTCCAAACAGAGGCCCTATCCCTAACCGCCCACCAACTCCACCTCACCAAACCCCAACCCCATCTATACCTATCAATAACAACCAACCCTATGGGTCGGGTCCAGTTCAACAAAACCGACCCGTTAACATCCATACCAATCCCGCATACCAAGGAAGAAGGGGACCACAACAAAATCAAACCCCTCCTGGAAACATCTTTGGAGCTCAACCAAGAAACGACAATGAGGACGATGGTTGTGAGGATGATGATGGTGAATACTTTGGGTATGATGATAATGAAGATGTTGGGAATGGTAATGGGTTTGGAGATTATGAGTATGAAGATGGTGAGCGGAGCCAATTTGGAGAATATATTGAGGGGCAAGGCTTTGGAGAGGAAGAAGAGGTGAATTATGTTCACCAAAGGGCGAGACAACCAATGGGTCGAACGGGTAGACCCGAGAGACCTGTTTATCCTCCTAGACAAGAAGGGAGGAGTGTTAATGGGGGCTACAACAACGAAAACCGAAGACAACCGGTAGCCCCTATGGGTGGAGTTAATGGTCGCTTTCGATCGGCTATTTCGGAGAATGCTTCTCCAATTGTTCCACCAATTCCCGGAATGAGGCGATTCAAGTCAAGGCAAAATTATATCAACGTTGTCACACCCCAACCGACGGCGGATTATACGTCGGGCGGATGCGGTTGTTCAAAAAGCACAAGGTTGACTATTTAAAGTTTCAATATTTTATTAACCATATTCAAAGGTTCAATACAAGGAATGTAAACAACAAAACAAGAATACAATGTTTATTTGATAAGTATTCTAGGTCCAAAGCATCCTATGTGATCACAATAAAGTCTCATGTTGATGTACCTGAAACATGTGAAAGAATCTGTCAACTAAAAATAGTTGGTGAGATACAAAGGTTTTATCATAGTTTAACAAAGTTTGAAAAGTATTACAATTCACTATGCCATGCATTCTGTAGTATAAGTGTGAGAACAAAGCATCTTAAACATTGTGCCCAGTTAGTGTCTAGGTCATTCCTGGCTCTAGCAGTAAGGTAAGAGGTTAGCTGGTACACCGGTGACTCACTGCTCTCTTCGCGGTCGGACTCTCCTCTTGGACGGTACACTGGTGAAGAGTGTGAGTGTGAGTCCATTACCTAGCAAGAGAAAAGAATAGGAAGAAGTTTGTAAGTAAGTTGATTAAATATGTTCAAAGGTTTTTATTCATAATACTGAGTCATCACAGTAATATTTTAAGAAGGGTTTTTGTCTTGAAGTTGATGGGCTAACGAAGAGGATTCCCGAAATAAGGGGTGGGTCACAATGACTCACTTAAGTACCCTATTTCCCTAGCCAGAATTTCCTCATGAGCTTACAACTTCTTTTAGTAGTTGTCACCGTTGTTTGGATTTATGGTACTATGTCAACGTTCATTGTGGGCCTAGAGTCCTTAAACGTGGAGTTCATCCATCCTTTAGCAGGTTTTCTTACGGGGAAAAAAATTAGGTTACTAATTCCTTTGTTAATGTACATTGGATTTAAAAGGCGTTAAGTTTTGTTTACAAGAGACGGTGATGTGTCAGTTTTAAGGATACATGGAGGTTTTGGGATGTATAAAAGTGTAGTAAAAGTTTGAGTTGCTTATCAAATGAAGCTTGGTTAAGTGATAAGAAGGTAAGGTAAAACAAAAGAGTTTCCCATTAGGTGTCATGTTTATAAAATAATGAAGTTTGTAGGGAAATTTGTAGGGTAATACATAGTTTTAAGGGTTATATTACAAAGGTCATGAAGTTTATTGGGTAGTATCTATACAAGTATATGTTTATGTATATAGTTTTTAAGTATGATAACATAAGAATTTTCTTGAAGGCAACTCCTTTGGGCTATGACGGGTAAGCATGTTGTTATGTGGCAATTCTTGAAGAGACAGGACATAAGAATTATAGAGTAAAGGTTACAGAGGAAAGTTTGGAATCATGAAATTACGAAGTATAAAATATTTTAGATGGTACTCATTTAGTGCACATCACTAAACAAGTACTTTGACATATCAAGAGAAATTCAAGTTACCTAATGTTTAGAGAAGTCATGCATTCCTATAAGTGGATACTCATCCCAAGAATTCCCAGGAAAGCATACGAGTCCAACGGTTGATTTGGATTTGTACGAAATGCTATCCTTGACAGAATTTCCCAGAATACAGGTATCCACCCTTCCGGTCCGCACAAGTTCTCATACATTGTCTAGAACTTAAATACTCCTGACGAGAGTTTGTTGGTGAATTAGACTTGAAGTCTAAGAATATATCCTTGATGTAGTAGACTTGTAACACATAGGTAGATAGAAGTATAGAGTTTCCAAGTGTACACGTATAATATTTAAGGATAGAATGAGGAGGAAAATTCCTAGTAAAGGACATGAGGTAACTCATGTTTGGGTCTCCTACGTTATAGTCTAGGTCAAGTGTCTAATAACCTAATTCCCTATAACCAAGGCTGTGATACCAATCTGTCACACCCCAACCGACGGCGGATTATACGTCAGGGCGGACACGGTTGTTCAAAAAGCACAACGTTGACTATTTAATGTTTCAATATTTTATTAATCATATTCAAAGGTTCAATACAAGGAATGTAAACAACAAAACAAGAATACAATGTTTATTTGATAAGTATTCTAGGTCCAAAGCATCCTATGTGATCACAATAAAGTCTCATGTTGATGTACCTGAAACATGTGAAAGAATCTGTCAACTAAAAATAGTTGGTGAGATACAAAGGTTTTATCATAGTTTAACAAAGTTTGAAAAGTATTACAATTCACTATGCCATGCATTCTGTAGTATAAGTGTGAGAACAAAGCATCTTAAACATTGTGCCCAGTTAGTGTCTAGGTCATTCCTGGCTCTAGCAGTAAGGTAATAGGTTAGCTGGTACACCGGTGACTCACTGCTCTCTTTGCGGTCGGACTCTCCTCTTGGACGGTACACTGGTGAAGAGTGTGAGTGTGAGTCCATTACCTAGCAAGAGAAAAGAATAGGAAGAAGTTTGTAAGTAAGTTGATTAAATATGTTCAAAGGTTTTTATTCATAATACTGAGTCATCACAGTAATATTTTAAGAAGGGTTTTTGTCTTGAAGTTGATGGGCTAACGAAGAGGATTCCCGAAATAAGGGGTGGGTCACAATGACTCACTTAAGTACCCTATTTCCCTAGCCAGAATTTCCTCATGAGCTTACAACTTCTTTTAGTAGTTGTCACCGTTGTTTGGATTTATGGTACTATGTCAACGTTCATTGTGGGCCTAGAGTCCTTAAACGTGGAGTTCATCCATCCTTTAGCAGGTTTTCTTACGGGGAAAAAAATTAGGTTACTAATTCCTTTGTTAATGTACATTGGATTTAAAAGGCGTTAAGTTTTGTTTACAAGAGACGGTGATGTGTAAGTTTTAAGGATACATGGAGGTTTTGGGATGTATAAAAGTGTAGTAAAAGTTTGAGTTGCTTATCAAATGAAGCTTGGTTAAGTGATAAGAAGGTAAGGTAAAACACAAGAGTTTCCCATTAGGTGTCATGTTTATAAAATAATGAAGTTTGTAGGGTAATACATAGTTTTAAGGGTTATATTACAAAGGTCATGAAGTTTATTGGGTAGTATCTATACAAGTATATGTTTATGTATATAGTTTTTAAGTATGATAACATAAGAATTTTCTTGAAGGCAACTCCTTTGGGCTATGACGGGTAAGCATGTTGTTATGTGGCAATTCTTGAAGAGACAGGACATAAGAATTATAGAGTAAAGGTTACAGAGGAAAGTTTGGAATCATGAAATTACGAAGTATAAAATATTTTAGATGGTCCTCATTTAGTGCACATCACTAAACAAGTACTTTGACATATCAAGAGAAATTCAAGTTACCTAATGTTTAGAGAAGTCATGCATTCCTATAAGTGGATACTCATCCCAAGAATTCCCAGGAAAGCATACGAGTCCAACGGTTGATTTGGATTTGTACGAAATGCTTTCCTTGACAGAATTTCCCAGAATACAGGTATCCACCCTTCCGGTCCGCACAAGTTCTCATACATTGTCTAGAACTTAAATACTCTTGACGAGAGTTTGTTGGTGAATTAGACTTGAAGTCTAAGAATATATCCTTGATGTAGTAGACTTGTAACACATAGGTAGATAGAAGTATAGAGTTTCCAAGTGTACACGTATAATATTTAAGGATAGAATGAGGAGGAAAATTCCTAGTAAAGGACATGAGGTAACTCATGTTTGGGTCTCCTACGTTATAGTCTAGGTCAAGTGTCTAATAACCTAATTCCCTATAACCAAGGCTGTGATACCAATCTGTCACACCCCAACCGACGGCGGATTATACGTCAGGGCGGACGCGGTTGTTCAAAAAGCACAACGTTGACTATTTAATGTTTCAATATTTTATTAATCATATTCAAAGGTTCAATACAAGGAATGTAAACAACAAAACAAGAATACAATGTTTATTTGATAAGTATTCTAGGTCCAAAGCATCCTATGTGATCACAATAAAGTCTCATGTTGATGTACCTGAAACATGTGAAAGAATCTGTCAACTAAAAATAGTTGGTGAGATACAAAGGTTTTCTCATAGTTTAACAAAGTTTGAAAAGTATTACAATTCACTATGCCATGCATTCTGTAGTATAAGTGTGAGAACAAAGCATCTTAAACATTGTGCACATCAATCCTCTAACCAAGTTTAGGCATAACCCGCAGGTTACCCTTATAAGTTTCAAGTTTAAAAGTTTAATTCAGTAACAATCACCAAGGGCTCCCCCCGAAGGGTCAATCAATCAAGGTGGATTGGTCAAATGCAATAGATCTATCATTGTTACTATAGGCTTGATCAAAGTTATTGAATATGCTAGTTATAAGTTTAATTCAAGCATGCAAGTCTCAAGTATAACACAAGAATAAGCATATAATCATAGTTGTACAAGAATTGTATAAGTTTGAAGTTTGAACATGTTTCACCCCAAAAGAATGTAAATGGAAAAAGTGGCTAAGTATACTCACCTGCATTGATGAAAGTGTGCCCAACAAGATTTAGCATAGCAAGACTTTGAGGAAAAATATCCTCACAACAAGCCTAAGAATACAAGTCTAAAGTTTCACGTTTTGATTCTATAAGGCTACGGTAAAAGATCTAGGATTTCAATATTTGACTAGGGTTCCGAATAGGGGATGAGAATGATTGTGTTTTATAAAGTTTGAATCAAGTTTCAAATAAAGGTTTTGAATATCAAGGTTTAATAGTTTTACAGTTTAGAATAATTATTAATAAAATATATATTTAAAAGTTTTACAATTATTAATTACACATAATAGGCAAATATAATCAAAATAGTTTTCTAAGCATTCGTAAATAGAGTTGGAGTAATTGTTAAATGAAAGACTAAATACTAATTATTTAAAGTACGGATAATTATTAAAGATTACTAATGATTATCGTAAGGATAAATAATAAGTGTCTAAAGAGTAATTAATTTTTAAGGATTAAAAATAACATTTTAAAGAGTAAATAATGGTTAAGGATTTACAGTAATTATTTAAAGAGTAAATAATTATTAAGGATAAATAGATATTTATAAGGATAATCAATATAAATCATTTAGGTTTTTATTAAAGTTTCAAGTATTAAACATTTATTACCTTGTAATAAATAATGTTTATAGGTTTAAATAAATGTCAAGTTTCATAAGTTTATAAAATAGATTTTTTTTATAAAATTTATGTAAATTATAAGTTTATAAATGTTTTAAATGTGGGGACAAACTATAAGTCCTTATAAATGTTTTAAATAAGTATCTTATAAGTTTATAAAGTTTCTATTTAACTTTTATAAGTTTGCAAAAGCTACAATTTTAATTAAAGTATATTTATTTCTTATGTTTCCATTTAAAATAAATAAACAAGCTTCAAATTTAGCAAATATGAATTTCATAAAAATGTATAATTCTAATTGTTTATAGTTAAGTTTTATAGGTTTATGAAATTTTTATAAGTTTTATGTTTAAATAAAAGTTTATTAATTTATCTAAAGTTTAAAGCAATTTACTTATTACTAAATTAGAGTTTCTGAGTTTATAAAATAATTTGCATTGTATGCATAAATTTTATAAAGTTAGAAGGTATTTTTATAGTTTTTAAGCATTTAAAACTATTTTTAAAATAATTAATTATTAAAAGTTTTAATCAAGTTTAATTAAATAAAATGATTTTAGAAGGCAAAAGTGAAAAAAGAACTCATCTTTGAGTTTATAAAGATTTAACAGAATTTATAAAAATTATTAAAAGAATTAAAAACTATTTGAAAGTGACAAAAAAAATAAAAGGGTAAAACCCAGCTAACCGGATTCGAACTCGGGTCACTGTCCGGGTCACCCATACACACACGCATACTAACCATCCCGGCTACGGATTCGCTGGTTTATAACACGGAAAATAAAATACTTAAACAGAATCCCAAACCTCCCCCAATTCCCGTATGAACCCTAGAATTTGAATCCTCAAATACGTATCGATTTGCCCTCTGTTAATGAAATTAAACAGAACGCTTTTGATATATAGAGTAAAACGAACAAGATGGTTATTTAGATTACCTGGATTGGTTTCGAAATGAGTGGATTTGGTTCTGGGTTCCAAATCGGCGATCGTGATTTGAGCAGGGCAATGCAGGAGACTAACGACCAAAATGAGTGTTGGTACAGTATGAGGGTGATGTCGCTAAGGTGTTATAACCGATATTTATAGTGAATTTTTCCGTTTAATGCCGGAACCGTTGGGAGGTTTACGGTTAAGTTTAAGCGAGTTAAACCCGGCTTCACGCGTGATTACAGTTAGAATTGAGAGTTAAGGCACCTTGGGTTCGGGTCGCATGCGCGAATGGGAGATCGAGGTGCATCGAACCTGGCCGGAATCGCGATTTTGAGCGAAAGAGGGTGGAAACCGGGGGTTGCGGGACTCAAACCCATGACCGATTTCTGGATTTCGGAGGTTTGGGTTGGTTACTAGTTTGGTCCCTGTAGTTTTGAGGTTTTATCATTTTATGTTAAAATTTTAGTTTTTGTCTAAAACAAGTTTCGATAAATGACAGTTTTTGTCCCTCGACTTCATAAAAATGAAATAAATGAGTTTCTTTCTATAAAAATCAAATATATATATGTTAGATAAAAATTTAAATGATTTTATAAAATAGTTTATAAGATTTGTTATAAATTTAAGTAGTTAAAATAAATTTATATTATTTATAAATTTATAAAGTTTTAAGAATCTATATATATATATATATATATATATATATATATTTATACCTTTAAAAAAATTTCACATATATATATATATATATATATACATATATATATATATATATGTTTCAAGTATACATTATTTATATATTAATTTAAAATTAATATTTATTGTTTTAAGGAAATAGTTTAATACGAAATTGAGTTTTAAATTTAGTAACACGTGCAAGGGTTTTTAGGAAAAGATAGGTCGAAAAATCTTGGTCATTACAGTCTCCCCTACTTTAGGAAATTTCGTCCCGAAACTAAAATAGAAAGATCTGGATCAGGATTTAAGTCTATGGTACGCACAAGGATAAAGAGAATGATACTTTACGTTCTTAAGTAAACTCTGGGTTATGTTTAGAATTCTAAATGGAATGTAATTATAGAAATAAGATTATGCTCGAGTTTCCAAGTTTCACAGCTCATGACCATTAGAGATTTCTCTAAAAAGCATATACTTTCATCGAAATATATGAAGATTTGTTCTCAGAAATGTATTTGAGAGGATAACTGCTGAATTTCCATTCATGATTTAAAGCGAGATGCATCACTTAGAATGGGTTCGACGATAGTTTAATGATTTGAGTTTGTAGTCTAATATGACTAAGGATTGCTACGGTACCTAAGTTTCGTGGCTACCTTTTACGATAGGTCTTAGATCATAGCACACGACAGAGTCTACTATGTCTTTCCATGCACTGATTTTCATACTTACGTGTGCACCCGTAATTATTTGAATCGTCACATAGTCCGCATAGATCCTTCTGTTTGTGTGTGGATCAAGAGAGAGTACAAGATTTTGCGTAGTTCGTAACCATTGTTTTCACGTAAAAGTAGTTATTAATTAACGGAGTCCCTTAGAGAGAAACGTCATTCAATAACTAAAGAGAAAGATGTGACATGACTTAGAGTTTCAAAGTTTCCTCGTGTTTGAAAAAGAATACGTCAAACATTGAGTAGTTTAAAGTTTTACACGTTCATCGTGTTTGAAAAAGAATACGTCAAACACTGAGTTGTTTAAAGTCTTTTAGTTTAGCTTCAGTAGATAGAAGTGTACCATCACGCTTTGAGTATAAGGTGGTCACCTAAATAATCTGGTGTTTAAGAGAGATATGGGACAGTGTTTGAAATAGGATTAACTGTTATACGTTCCCTTATCCTTATAGAAGATTCGGGTCGTTCAGGAGGTCAGGTGGATCCCGATGTTTGGTTTTGAATAGGAGGCAATGGAGGTACTTTACTACAAAGAGCAATGTCCTTCTACGTGCTAGTTTCAAGGATGAAGCCTCCTTGTGCATTCGGAGTGAAGCGAGTAACAAGTCTTATGAGTCTTATTTAAGACGAACGCACAAAAGTTTTCAAGGTCAGGAAATCCGAGCATGAATTAGGAAGTAGGGTAATTCATTTGATCTCAAGTTTCATCAGTTGAGTTAAGCTTTACATGATCTTTTGTTATACATGCTTCCTCTGGTATATCAGAAGATGTTTTAGTTTTTAAGGATACGGGTTTTGAATGTTTGTATAAGCTTTTACATGACGTATCAAGGTGGGTAGCTTAAAGTTTTTAACTCTATAGATGTGTATACGTAAGTTTAATGTTTTAGCAATGTGTATTTAAGTCTTTAATTCCCATTGTGGTTTATGGCTAATTTTTTTATGTGACAAGAGTTTGATGGGGAAAGTCTCCTAGTATAAGGTAACGGGAAATTTTTTGATAATGTTTGTAATAGTATGCTTACTAATGACTTATCTTGTTGATAACAGAAATGCGTAGTTCTGTTTTTTTTGTGTAATTAAGATGTTCAAGAATAATGAGTTAGACAAGGATGAGTAGTATAAGTAGGATTTTATCAAAAGGTAGGTATGATTGTCAAGCGAAAAGGTTGGTCAAGTTTGGAAATGATAAGTCTATATAAGAAGTAAGGGTCATAGTTGATAAGGGTTCGTAAGACGTGTTGTTTTTAAAGAATTCTTTCAAAGTAGATGGTTTATTCTTCAATTATGTGTCACTTAGGATTTTCTTAGTTTAATGCATCGTTGTTAACCATCTCTGATACTAATGCGAGCTGATTTTTCCAAAAGTGTTTGGATAGGAGTGTTTAAGTTTGTAATGACGAAACAAAAGTCAAGTTAGTAAGCGATAACAAGATGAAATTTCAAGGTAACTTTCATTAAACGTTTCAAAATTGGGACTCGTAGCCCTTACATAAGACATTCGTTATTAAACGGAAAATTAAAATTAAAGAAAATAGAGGCTTCATACACGCCTTAGGTAACTCTCCACTAGGAAGCAGACAAGTACTACAACCAGAACTGCTAGGGTTACCCGGATGGCAAACCTAGCCTCAGCTCTAGTGGTTTTGGTATGACCCTGAAGGATCTCCCTGTCTACCTCCAAGGTCGTGATCTTCTCTTCCTGGATCCATATTTGGTTTGCTAGGTCATCGATCCTTTGAGTCATGAGGTCATGTCGTACCCTATGCTCCATCTCTCGCCTCATGAATTCCGTGGTTCCCACGAACTGAGGAATGTCGTGTACCGGGATTCCCATTGCCACCGCAAGTGTCCCGGCATGTCTAGTCCTTGGGGGTAGGGTTAGGGTTAGGTGCCAAACATGGATCCCTTGGTAGGGATGAGAAACGGCGGTGTAGATGAGGAGCTTGATAATGGTTTCTTGGTGGTGATGGTCTAGAGTTTCTGGCCCAGTTAGTGTCTAGGTCATTCATGGCTCTAGCACTAGGGTAAGAGGTTGGCTGGTACACCGGTGACTCACTACTCTCTTCACGATCGGACTCTCCTCTTGGATGGTACACTGGTGAAGAGTGTGAGTGTGAGTCCATTACCAAGCAAGAGAAAAGAATAGGAAGAAGTTTGTAAGTAAGTTGATTAAATATGTTCAAAGGTTTTTATTCATAATACTGAGTCATCACAGTAATATTTTAAGAAGGGTTTTTGTCTTGAAGTTGATGGGCTAACGAAGGGGATTCCCGGAATAAGGGGTGGGTCACAAGGACTCACTTAGGTACCCTATTTCCCTAGCCAGAAGTTCCTCATGAGCTTACAACTTCTTTCAGTAGTTGTCACCGTTGTTTGGGTTTATGGTACTATGTCAACGTTCATTGTGGGCCTAGAGTCCTTAAACGTGGAGTTCATCCATCCTTTAGTAGGTCTTCTTACGTGGAAAACAATTAGGTTACTAATTCCTTTGTTAATGTACTTTGGATTTAAAAGGCGTTAAGTTTTGGGGGTGGGTGGGGGTGGGTTTAGGTTTTTGGGGGTGGGGGTGGGGGGTTTAGGTTTTTTGGGGGGTGGGGGGGATTTAGGTTTTTTGGGGGGGGTGGGGGTGGGGTGGTGGTTTTAGGCTTTTTGGGGTGGGGTTGGAAGGGGGTTTAGGTTTTTGGGGGTGCGGGTGGAGGGGGGTTTAGGTTTTTGGGTCCGGATTAGAGTTCGATGAGACGGTTCCAACGCCGCTGGAATGAGCTCAATCGGAGTTCGTTTGATCCACTTCTTAGCGTTTCTTAGCGAAAAACAACTTCTTAGTGGAACCTTCCCCTATATATATATATATTTATACCTTTAAAAAAATTTCACATATATATATACATATATATATATATATATGTTTCAAGTATACATTATTTATATATTAATTTAAAATTAATATTTATTGTTTTAAGGAAATAGTTTAATACGAAATCGAGTTTTAAATTTAGTAACACGGGCAAGGGTTTTTAGGAAAAGATAGGTCGAAAAATATTGGTCATTACAAACGTTCTCCCACATTTTCATGGCATGGTTACCGAAGAACCATACACCCATTTAGCCGAGTTTTCCGCCATATGTAGCACAATTGGAGATGATAACTTCGATCAAAGTGAGGTCAAACTTAGACTTTTCCAGTTTTCACTCAAGGATCGGGTGAAGCAATGATTTGTCACATTACCGGCGAATAGCTTTCATAAAGCCGAGGCATCGGCTAGCCGAAAAGCCAAACACTCAATTTCTAAGTCCGTCCCGGACTATGAAACAAAAGAGAGGTTTGAATCCATGGAAAGAGAGTTAGCATTGCGGAGGAAAAGTGAGAAGAAATAAGTAACGGGAGTAAAAACCCGGTTTGATGTTTGTGAAAATTGTGGAGATTTGGGGCATAAATCGATGAATTGCTCAATGCAAGACGGTAGACAAGAAGAAGTGAACCAAGTTTATGGTGATAGGAAACCATATGATACAAACTTAAACTCCTATCACCCGAGCTCAAGGAATCATCCCAACTTCAAATATGGGGACGCGTCAAACCAATTGAACCCAAATTTCTAAGGTTCAAATCAAGGTACTTCGTCATACCAACCTCGTCAACAAAGCAATTATAATTCGGGTGGTTACCAAAGGATCTCTTATAACAATAACCGGAACACAAATTACCCCTCAAGGAATTACAATCAAGATCATCAACAACAAGGTGGATCATCCCGGGGTGATGATGCGGTTAATTCAAAGTTGGATGCACTGTTGGAGATGATGAAAGAATCCAAAAGTGAGAATGAAGTTAGAGATAAGTCTCATGCGGCATTGGAGAGACAAGTTGGGCAATTGGCACAAGAAATAGCTCAATTCAAGCAAAATGATGACACCACATTAAACCCAAAACATCATGTTAGTGCAATTGATGTGGCTCATGGTAATGAAAAAGATGAAGAAAGAGAAGACGAGGAAATTGAGTTTGGAGAACCCTTAGTTCCTATTCAAATTGGAGAATTTAAAACTAATTTGACATTATTAGATTATGGAGCGGGGGTGAGCATTTTACCGGGGAGCGTATATGACCAATACAATTTTGGTCCATTAGAAGAATACAACACCACATTGGTGTTAGCAAATGCTACATGCACGCGTCCTCGGGGGAAATTAGTGGGAGTGGCTGTGAAGATTGGAGAATTTTACTATCCGGGATATTTCTTGGTGCTCGATTATGCACCACTTGCTAAGGAGGAGGAGCCACGATTGATTTTGGGAAGACCGTTTTTGGTAACCGCAAATGCGCAAATCAATTGTCGAAACGGCACTGTTGACATGACCTTTGGGAATCGTAAGTTGAACATAAATATTTTTTCAAATTTATTTACATATTCGGTTGAAAATAAATGTTCAAAATCAGTTACTACTAACGTGTGTCATCCTCGTTCCAAGGCAAATGAGGGTGACACCAAAAAGAAAGGTATTATGTTTGACAGTTTTAATGTGAATGACGAGCCAAAGGCAATCGAGAAGAAAACTGAGAGGTTGAAAGATGCAAAGAAGCCACCCGACCATGTCCAACATCCGAACGAGAAAGGAGATTTGTTTGATGTGGAATTTACAAGAGAGGAGACTTGGAGTTGGAGTGATAACAACCAAGGTGGTGGGGGAGCTAGTAGAAGCAAGTTTGTGTTTCAACCTCCATAAGGAGATAATGTCGGGCTGAGGACAATAAACTTAGCGCTAACTGGGAGGCAACCCGGATTGTGATTGTCTTTATTTTGTCTTTGTTTTGTTTTGTGTTGTGTGTTTTAGTTTCGTCACCATAGCAGCACTAAAGTGTGGGGAAGACTCATGGAAGACTTACGAGTCCATTTTTGGTGGTGGTTCAGGCACTCTATGATCTCCTCTAATCAGGTCCATGTACTCTTTCTCATATTTATGTTGTTTTGATTGAACTATTTTGTTTTTGTTTATTTTTGTGTGTTTTTTGTTTGAAACTCGGTTGATTGTGTTGGGTTGATGCTTATGGTTATGGGAATCTTTGAGTTGGATATTTAGAGATATTGGGTATTGGGTGTTTTGACACCCACTAACCGCACTTTTATATTTCATAACTATTTACATTGGGACAATGTAAGATTCAAGTATGGGGATGTGGGAAATCTTGGAAACCATACAAATTTTTTGACAATTGTTTTGCAAAGTGTTTGGTAGAGGTCTTTGGTCATTGTTAATTTATTAAGTTACTTGATTAAGTTTTTCCAGCAAATGTTTAAAAAAAATATATTAAAAATTGGAAATGTTGGATTTGGGAGTAACAAAAATTGAAGGTGACGGTTTGCATGCACATGTCGGTAACCTATTCCCACCGTTTTTGTGAGATTTTGAGCCAAATTGATATATTCTCTTATTTGAGTGGTTGGCCACTTTGTTTCATATTTTAGAACTTGCATAGTGTTGATACATGTTGAGACGTTGAACCAATTGATTGCACAAAAATGATAAAGGCATTAGGAGAAACCGTTTTTATTTTTAGCCATTTTTATACCCTTACCTGTTAATATCCACTAGATGCCCACTCTGAGCCTATACCTTTTCTTTTGATAAAACCCATAACATTAGCCCATTCACCTTTTTAGCCTTTTCTTTTTAAACCCGTGAGTTGGAATTCAATTAACTTAGATTGTTGTAGTTGCGGTTGCAATTGAAAAAAAATGAATGAAAAATAAATACAAAAATAGTATTGGGTCAACATTTGCCCAAAGGTTTTGAGTATTAGTTTGAGCTACAATAAAAGATGTTATTGGGTCAGTTTAACTCAAGTTTCATTTGATAGTTTGAAGAAAGAAGAACTTTAGTGTTGATGGGTCATTTATACCCATGGTAGAGATTTGAAAGTTTTAGATTGATTTGTAACTTCATTAGTTGAATTCCACTCACCTTTAGCCACTTTAAAAATCCTTATCCATACTCGTAACCCTAGCCTGCATTACAACCCTTAAAAGACCTTTTGATGTGTGCATGTTAGTTGTGTTAGTAGGACGAGATGTGATCAATATGCAAGCCTATGATAATGTGGTTCATTGTTTGGTTCCGAGTGAAAAATACTAGCACATCATCGCTAGTCCATATATGAAGCCGAGTGGAGTGATTGATTGTGAAGGGTGTGTGCATTTAAAGCCATAACTGGATATGAGTTAAGCTCGTTCAAGTGTTTCCTTTTGTTTAAAAAGTCATCGATTGTTTGTTGGATTGTAAATCTATTGAGAGTATAATTCTTATGAATCTTGCATAACCTTGGACCTTAGCTTATGTTTAGTGAAAACAATAGTTTGAGAATTTGAAATGTGGATTTGAAACAAAAGACTTTGCTTGTGGGCAAGCAAAACTCAAGTGTGGGGATGTGATAAGCGGCCAAAGTTTCGTGTGGGTGCAACATGTCATATTTGTTCAAATTAATATATGGAATGCGTAGAATTGGTGTAGTTATGGAGGTACATGTGTTTGAAGTTAAAGTGTGATTTTGGAAGAAATTGTGCGAGATATTCAAGAGTCGGAAGGGAAAATGAAGAAAACGGGACAAAAACCTGTAAGCCTGGCGTAAGCCTACGCCTAACTAATTCTTTCACAACAGCTTTCAGGGGTGCGGAGTAGGCCTACGCCACCCTAGCGTAGGCTTACGCCAGTTACGTTATTTTGAAGCGGATTTTTGGGAAACTGCCGATTTGGAGAGTTTAATTGGGGGTTTCTTCCCGAAATTCGAGATCATCTTTTTCTACACACTTCTTGGGCGATTTTGGGGCGATTTTGGGGCGATTGGAGGCTAGGAAACACTATTCCAAGATCGATTGTGAAGATTGATACTGAATTATTGAATAATCGAAGATGAATACCACAACCATGAGCGGCTAATCCACCAGTAATCATTCCCGGGTGGATTATTTGTAAGTTTTTAGGGTTTTATCATGTGCTAGTGTTGAGAAACAATTCTTGTAATCGTTTGGATTGAAATACTTGAATCTTTGTGTTTAGTATGGTTATGAACTCACGGAAGTCGATAAATTCTTGCACTATTGACCCCGTTAGATGATAATTGCTATGAAATTTGATTTGTGTTGAATATTTTGATTAATCTAATTCTATATTGCATACATTTCTCTCGATTTCATTCGTGAATATTGTCTTACACTATTTGCCGATGATGTATGAATGTTGATGTTCTTGGTTAGACTTGGTCAATTTGATTTGGATAACCATTTGATTGCTTGAACTCATATGTTGGTGTGATAATCCCTAATTACTTGTGAACTTGAAACCCGGGTGTGATTCCTTTTTAATTATTGTTTACAACTTAAACCGTTTATTTACTACTTGATTACTCGTGATCGTTTTGCTAGTTGATAATCATTGCTTGTTGGATTTGTTAATTTCACCTCACTCATTGCTCGTGTTTGGTCAGAAAGACCCATTGCAAATTCATAAATCATATTGTTAATTGAAGTTAAGCACCGACCATAAACTCTTCGTGGTTTGACACCCTTCTTACCCTAACTAGTTTAAGGTGATTAGGACACTCTAATTCTTTATCTTTGACCGGTTCCTTCGACACCGATCATCAATTTCCTGTCGACTACCATTTGGAACAACTGGAAGAATTTGTCTAAAATCGCCACCAAAGACAATCACCTTACCTCCAAATGGCATTTCAGAATTGAAAGAAGTATCCGAGCTGAAAATGTCATTCATAGTTCTGTCCAAAGCTTCGACCGCATGTTTATGAACCATTGGTGCTTCGTCCCATATAATCAGTTTTGTTTGCTTCAAAAGATTGACAACATTACTGTTAGGTCTTATGTGGCAAAGTGAATCTTCTGTAAGATTTAATGGAATATGAAATCGCGAGTGTGTTGTCCTTCATCCGGTCAACAACAAAGATGTAATCCCACTTGATGCTACATTTAATACAATTTGACCTTTTGATCTTATTGCTGTAGACAAAGTTCTCCACAAAAAAGTTTTACCGGTTCCTCCATAACCGTAAACAAAAAAAAACACCATCCTTTTTACCTTCAACAGCCCCAATGATTTCGTCAAAAACAATTCTTTGCTCGTTTGTTAACGAATGTAATAGATTTTGAAACTCAGTCCCAACATTCACAACATCATATGATAACTCCTCACTAATCAAACGATTGTTTGAAGAAGACACTAACTCATTATCAGGGTAAGGCATACTTGTAAATGTTCGAAGGCTTAAGTTATTACGAAGTAAATATTTCTCAATTTCAAACAATGGCAAGTTTTTGATCTGATCATCAGTAAGTGATAAGTCTGTAAAATGTAAAAAAAACTATAAATATAATTGATAGCAAAAAGACATTTGCTAAGTATTAACAATGTTTATGATATAAAAAAATGGCAATCGTTAATGGTGTGTAAGGTTTCAAATTAAATATTGTATTAAAGTATTATACATGGAAGCTTCAGTATTCTTTGTTGTTTGTAAAGAATGCCATCTGCTAAGTATTCCCATGTATTATTCCTTACAAAATCAGGTCTTGATAAAGTATTAGACAACAACATTGTTGCAAATAAAGTACAAAGATAATACCCGGAACCTGAATGACTTGCTTCTTTAATGGCCTCGACATATTATGTGTCATCATCTAAGAGACCAAGCGCATAGCATGCATCTCTAAATGTAGGAAATACAACACCATTCACTGTTTTAATATCTTCAAATGATGTTGGCCCCTTGACTTTGTTTAGAAGAATTCGTAAAAAATAAGCTTCACCAAGTGCTGAGTGAATTCTACCTATTGAAAAGACTTGTTTTCGTCGTGCCCAACACCGTTCGTCAATTTTCCATACAAACTTAGTAGGGAATTCAACATAACTAAGTTTACGTGCTACATCATCAGATTCATTACACTTCAACCAAGATAAGAACATGGAAGAAGCATCAGATGGTTTGTTGAGGACATTGTCAATATCATCGTCTGCACCATATACAACTTGTTGTTGGCCTGGAAGATGGAAAGGAAGCCTAATAACAGACGGATTACGGTAATGAACCTCATATGCAAAAATCCTCCATGAAGCTTCACATGCAGAATATATCTACAATCATAGAATTCTTTTATTTCATATTTTCCGTGTTCCTGGTCATCTTCTTTATCAGTTTCTACAACAGCAACAGTAGCTCTATCAGGACCTTTGTTAATATACTTGAATAAGTATTTGATTGATCCTCCCTGGTTGCACCATTATACGTTGATGTGTGCCTGATATCTTTTCAAAAGTTGTTTGTTATATGCGACAACGCTTCTGTTGTCTAATTTAACACCGGACTTTTCAACAAACAATCCAGAATCTCTTCTCCTATATAATGGACCATGCATCATGAAGTCACTCACGAGTGAATATACATGAGGATCTTCGTTCTTGTCAGGTATCTTGGCAGAAATATACTTATCAATATGGTCAACAGAATGAAGCTTGTGATCAACATGCATGAATAAACATATATGGGCATGCGGCAGGCCACGCTTTTGAAACTCAACAGTATAGACAACTACATTAAAAATATAAATATGATTATATAACATGTAATAATATTATAAAAAATATCATATGAAATATATTAAATCTTCATGTAACATCCCAAAAATAGTAAATAAATAAATAATAACGCGATTGAGATTTAATCGTCAAAAAAAATGAATGAAAGGAAATTGGATGGGCTTGGGCTCGGCACCAACGGGCCGAGGGAAGCCCAGGTATATAAGGGGCAAGGCAGCCCTCTTCTCTGCTCATTCCTCACTCACGCAACTTTTAGAGAGAGAGAAAGGAGAGCTCGGGCCTAGAGAGAGAAAGTTGACGGATCGACCCGGAATTGAAGGAGCACGTTACTGCTTCGTGAGCAAACCCTCCGAATCATAACCCCAATCCAGGTGACGATTCGACCCTAAACTGAGTTTTTGTTTAATTTGAGATTTTCGGGTTTTGGCTAAAAAGGTAACATTTTTGCGGATGAAACTTGAAAATGAGCTTAGGTATAGCATCTAGAATGAAAACCGAACATTTTGATCAAAGAAAATTGAGGTATTGACACGACCAGATTCGCATGCAAAAACTTTGGATTTCTAGGGAAGACGACTGATTCATCGAAACTACTAGTTTCGATGTAGGCGAACCCATCGAAACTACTTAGTTTCGATATAGATGTAAAAACCCATCGAAACTACCATAGTTTCGATATATACACAGATCCATCGAAACTACCATAGTTTCGATATGCCCATGATCCGAAGCTAAGATTATACATAAGTTATTTACCGAAACTACCATAGTTTCGATATGAACCCATGACTCGAAACTACCAAGTTTCGACATAAGCAAACCATCGAAACTACCAAGTTTCGACATAACCCACCTATCGAAACTACTAAGTTTCGATATAAGCAAATCAATCGAAACTACTGGGTTTAAACATAGTAATGTATAGTGTCATCTAGGAGCACTACCTTATGTGTATGACTTCATTATACAGATTGAGAGATACCTTAGTGACGCCGGCTAAGTGCATTACAGAAACCACTCATCAAGTGAGTTCTATGTGCCCCCTCTATGTTATGTGCAACCCTTATTAAATGTTTTGGGGCTGAAGTGTATACGCTAAATGAATAAATATTATGAATGCCAATGTGATCTTATGTTATATATATATATATCAAAATGAATGATGAACAAAGAATGAAACGTGTGATTATAAAGAATGAATGAAAGAGTGACATAACGTGAATGAATGAAATCTTGCTTTATATTTTATATATTGCATGTTATGTATGTATGTAAACGTTATGGACGCTTCGTGAACAATGGCTACTTCGGTAGACGGACGACCACGTGACTATCTTGCAATTGGGACAAAAACGTTCCTTCATCAGCTAGGAAATAAAAAGGGGCATTAATGGACGGTCGAAGCAAATGCCAAATCATATGTAGAACGGTTGAAAACATGGTAGCCACGTGGGAAACGGATACCTTCGGGTAGACGGGCGAATAGGACGGACTACGACGGTAGGACGGTTTTATGACGGATGACCGAAGGTTGGCCGGACGGTTTTTATGGCGGACGGTTCTCTAAGACCGGACGAGTCGAAAGGCTACGATGGTAGCTTTATGGCGTATTGTCTTTGTGACATACGTAGTAAAAGACGGGTTGATCACCCTTATGTGTATGACCAAATGAATGTAACGGAAAGTAAAGGTGAATGCACAACAGTGTTGTCACATAAGAATGATGAAAGAAAAGCAAAAGTTATGGATACGTATATATGTACTCTCAAATGAAGGGTACATGAAGTCAATGAATATGTTAATGTGTAATTATATATCTATATATATATATATATATATATATATATATATTTACCTACAAAGAAATGGTTTTTATACTTAATTGCTTTAAACTAGAACTCACCGGCGTTAGCTGACTTTTATTATACATTTCAGGTGACAAAAAAAGAAGGGTCGTTCGAAGGCGTGAAGGCTGCCCGGCTAGAGACTGACATCCCGAATTATGTTTTGTTAAACAATGATTTATGTTTTAAATGTTAAGACTTCCGCTGCAATGTACTCAAACGTGAATGTTTTTGCTGTTAATAGAATGTGTTAAATTTAAAGTTCAGTATTGATGACTTTGTTTATGAGTAAATCCAACAAGTGAGGTTACCCGGGAAAAGGGGCCTTACAAGTTGGTATCAGAGCAATAGTTTGAGAGATTCAGACATCCCTAAATGTCTGGACTCAAGCTGATTATGGGACCAACGCACGGATGTCAGTCTGGGTAGCCAACGCCAGCACGGTAAGTAAGTACTAAGGTTAATACACTTGGATAAGAATAGATACTCTAACCTAGAACCAATAGATGTCAATGTCACGACCAATTTGAAGAGTTTGGAACCCGAAAAGCAATGTAAATTTCTAATCACAAACCGGTCACTGTAATTAAAAATTTACCTTATTCGTACTGTTCTAAGACTATGATCTGAGAGAATGACATTGATGAATACCCTTTATGACTATCAGGAAATCTAAAGACAATGGAAGGTGGAGGGAGAACAAGACGCCGAGGCGGTCGCACGCGCCGAGTAGGTAGGCCTCCACTGAATCCAAGACATCAAGAAGAAGAGGATGTGTACACGGAAAACACAGAGAGCGTGCACCAAAATAATGTCACCCCAACTGGGGGCGACCATCAAGGGTCACTACAGTTAGAACCCGAGGTCAGAGATGCTATTGCCCGTGAGGTCGTGCTCACTTTAAAGAATGTGTTGCCTGACTTGCTGTCTGAAGCATTAAAGAAAATTAAGGAAGATGATGAAGTAAACCATGAGGACAAAGTATATGACAGTGATGGGGACGAAATAAAGGTGGGGTCAAGGAATAGGGGGTGCACTTATAAAGGTTTCAAGGACGGAGACCCACCTAAATTTGACGGAAACAAGGACTCGGTGGCCACCCTCGAGTGGATCGAGAGGATGAACGCTGTCATCAACATCAGCGAGTGTCTACCCGACCAAGCTGTTAAGTACGTCGCTCATTCTTTCACCAACGAAGCACTAAGTTGGTGGAGGAGTATTCAGAGAACTAAGTCACCGAATGCTATAAACATAATGACATGGGATGACTTGAAGAAGCTGATCATCCAAAAGTTCTGTCCCCAGAACGAAATTGACCGAGTCGAGAATGAATTCTTAAACTTCAAGGCTGGTAACAAGACTCATCGCCAGTATACATCAAGATTCAATGAATTGGCCCAACTAGTACCACACCTGGTGGAAACATCGTTTGATCAAGTACTATGTTAAAGGGGCTGCCACAGCGGGTCCGTGTTAATGTAAAAGCTAACCTACCCTCGACCTTCGAGTCGGTAGTGAATCTGAGCGGAATCGTCTACGACGACTACGCCAATGAGGACCCGGTACCTGAGACACAAAAGAGGAAATGGGAGAACCCGCCTAGGGGCACTGGGAAAGGGAATGTAAACACTGAAGTTAAGAAACCAAGGTCAGAAGAATATGAAACTTGCAGGAAGTGTGGAAGGCGCCATCTTGGCGAGTGCCGAATCGGCACCACCATGTGTTATAAGTGCGGAAAGTCGGGGCACTTCTCAAGAGAATGCTTAAAAGATGTCAAATGCCAAAGTTATGGAAGATATGAGCACATGACTAGGGATTGCAGAAAAACTGGACAGTCTAGTTCGGGAAAAGAAAAAGAACAAGAACAGCCAAAGGCGAGGACAAAAGCCTATGCCTTAACTGAGGAAGAAGCAAGAGGAAACCCTGATGTCGTGTCGGGTACGTTTCTAGTAAATGATGAACATGCTGCTATTTTATTTGACTCTGGTGCTAGTAAAAGCTTTATATCAAATGCATTTAGTCATAAACTGGGTTGCACTATCAACGCTATAGTAAAGGCCTTTAGCGTACAAACTGTCGTTGGTAAAAATTCGGCAGTATTCCAAGTAACAGAGGATTGCATCATAGAAATAGAGGGCCATAAATTTCCTTCTAGATTATTCCTTCTCACCTTAGGAGGATTCGATATAGTATTGGGTATGGATTGGCTAGCTGCCAACAAAGCTCAAATAATATGTCAACGTAAGAGGATACACCTCAAAGCTCCTAGCGGAAGTCCAATTACGATTTATGGGGATTGGAATTGCACAATGCCGAACGTCATTTCGATGATCAAGGCCGAAAGTTACATGAGGCGCGGTTGCGAAGCTTATCTGGCGTATGTTATTGACGATAGAATGAAAACGAAAGAACTCAAGAATGTACCCGTGGTGTGCAACTTTCCGGAAGTATTCCCTGAGGATCTACCTGGGTTGCCACCCGATCGGGAAATAGAATTTCAGATTGACTTACTGCCAGGAGCTGAGCCCGTTGCCAAAGCCCCCTACCGATTGGCTCCGTCAGAAATGAAAGAATTGATGTCTCAGTTAGAAGAATTAACAGAAAGAGGGTTTATTAGACCGAGCATTTCACCATGGGGCGCTCCGGTACTATTTGTAAAGAAGAGAGACGGCAGCATGCGCATGTGCATTGACTACCGTAAACTGAACAAGAGGACAGTAAAGAACAAATACCCACTGCCTAGAATAGACGACCTTTTTGATCAACTACAAAGTGCAAGTTGGTTCTCAAAGATCGATCTTAGGTCGGGTTACCATCAGTTGAAAGTAAGAGAGGAAGACGTACCAAAGACGTTTCGCACGCATTATGGGCATTATGAGTTTCTCGTGATGTCCTTCGGATTGACTAACGCACCAGCAGCGTTCATGGATTTGATGAATAGAGTATGTCGACCAATGTTGGATCGATTAGTGATAGTTTTTATAGACTACATACTGGTATGTTCGAAAAGCGAGGGTGATCATCACTGCCACCTAAGAGAGGTTCTGGAGGTGTTAAAGCGGGAAAGGTTGTACGCAAAATTCTCCAAATACGCGTTTTGGCTTAGAGAAGTCCAATTCCTAGGTCACGTAATAAACACAAAAGGCATTATGGTAGATCCTGCTAAGATCGAAACAGTAAAGGAATGGAACGTCCCAAGGACACCAACGAAGATATGAAGTTTTCTGGGATTGGTAGGCTACTATCGGAGGTTCATTCAAGATTTCTCGAGAATAACCCCGCCACTAACTAAATTGACACGGAAGGAGGTAAAATATGAATGGGGTCCAACCCAGAACAACGCGTTTGAGGAACTTACGGTTAACCCAAGCTCCAGTCTTGACACTACCTAAAGGAAACGAAGACTTGGTAGTCTACTCTGACGCTTCGGGTCAGGGTTTAGGCTGTGTACTTATGCAACAAGGAAAGGTAATTGCTTACGCTTCGCGATAACTAAGGATTCATGAGGTTAACTACCCAACTCACGATCTGGAGTTAGCGACGGTAGTTTTCGCATTAAAATTATGGAGGCACTATCTGTATGGAGTTAAATGCACCATTCACAAGAGCCTGAAGTACTTCTTCGAACAGAAGGAATTAAACATGAGACAAAGGAGGTGGTTAGAGCTACTGAAAGACTATGATTGTGAGATATTGTACCATCCAGGCAAGGCCAACGTGGTGGCTGACGCTTTAAGCAGAAAGGAAGAATCGGAACCTATACGGGTCAAAGCGTGTCAGCTGATTATAACACCATATTTGATGAGTGAAATATCAAAGGCACAAGATGAAGCACTGTTGGAAAGAAATATAAAACGGGAAAGAATAGTAGGACAACAAGGGAATTTGGATGCAAATGCATACGGTGTACGAACTAGGTTTGGCCGGATGTGGATACCTAAGATTGGCGAGCTTAGAGCCAAAATACTAGATGAGGCCCATAAGTCTCACTATTCTATCCACCCCGGGATAAACAAAATGTATCAAGACTTGAAGAAAGAGTACTGGTGGCCGGGCATGAAGAATGATGTAACCGAGTACGTGAACAAGTGCCTAACATGTTCACTAGTTAAGGCCGAGCACCAAAAGCCATGTGGTAAGATGCAACCCTTACCGATACCGGAATGGAAGTGGGAGGAGATCAAGATGGACTTCATTACCAAGCTACCGCGAACAGCTAAGGGCAATGATACCATTTGGGTGATCGTCGACCGCTTGACAAAGAGTGCTCACTTCTTGCCAATACGTGAGACTTCTTCGTCTAAAAAGCTAGCAGAAATATTTATCAAGGAAATTGTGAGCATACATGGTATGCCGCTGTCGATTGTGTCCGACAGGGATACTAGATTCACGTCAAGGTTTTGGAAGAAATTCAATGAAGCGATGGGCACTAGACTGAACATCAGCACCTCTTACCACCCTCAAACCGATGGTCAATCTGAAAGGACCATTCAGACCTTGGAGGACATGTTTCGGGCCTGTATCATTGACTTCGGTGGGAGCTGGGACAGCCATCTACCATTGGCAGAATTTTCATATAACAACAGCTATCATTCAACTATTGGCATGCCGCCATTTGAAATGTTGTATGGAAGGAGATGTAGGACCCCGGTTTGTTGGGGGGAGATTGGACACAAGGATTTTGCAAGTCTCAAAGTGGTCAAAGCTACTTCTGAGAAGTTTGTTCAAATCAAGGGTCGAATGAAGACCGCAAAAGACAGACAGAAATCATACGCGGATAAGAGAATAAGGGATTTAGAGTTTCATGTAGGGGACATGGTACTGTTAAAGGTATCACCATGGAAAGGAATCATCCGATTCAGAAAACGTGGCAAACTAAGTCCAAGGTTTGTCGGACCTTTCAAGATTTTAGCGAGAGTGGGTCAAGTTGCTTACAGACTCGACCTACCCGTTGAGCTTAGTGGAATACACCCTACATTCCACGTGTCGCACTTACGCAAGTGCCTGGCTGACGGCACGAATCATATACCTTACGACGAGATCGAGGTGGATAACAGTCTAAATTATGTAGAGGAACCAATAGCCATTCTTGATCGAGCTGAGAAACAACTACGCAATAAGTTGATTCATTTAGTCAAAGTACAATGGAAGCACAAAAAAGGGTCAGAAGCTACATAGGAGAAGGAAGACGAGATGAGGGGTCTATACCCTCAATTGTTTAACGTATGAACGGTTTCGAGGACGAAACCTCTTTAAGGAGGGTAGACTTGTAACATCCCAAAAATAGTAAATAAATAAATAATAACGCGATCGAGATTTAATCATCAAAAAAAATGAATGAAAGGAAATTGGATGGGCTTGGGCTCGGCTCCAACGGGCCGAGGGAAGCCCATGTATATAAGGGGCAAGACAGCCTAGAGAGAGAAGTTGACGGATCGAGCCGGAATTGAAGGAGCACGTTACTGCTAAGCTCGTGAGCAAAACCTCTTAATCATAACCCCAATCCAGGTAACGATTCGACCCTAAACTGAGTTTTTGTTTAATTTGGGATTTTCGGGTTTTGGCTAAAAAGGTAACATTTTTGCTGATGAAACTTGAAATTGAGCTTAGGTATAGCATCTAGAAAGAAAACCGAACGTTTTGATCAAAGAAAATTGAGGTATTGACACGACCAGATTCGCATGCAGAAACTTCGGATTTCTGGGGAAGACGACTGATTCATCGAAACTACTAGTTTCGATGTAGGCGAACCCATCGAAACTACCTAGTTTCGATATAGATGTAAAAACTCATCGAAACTACCATAGTTTCGATATATACACAGACCCATCGAAACTACCATAGTTTCGATATGCCCATGATCCGAAGCTAAGATTATACATAAGTTATTTACCGATAGTTTCGATATGAACCCATGACTCGAAACTACCAAGTTTCGACATAAGCAAACCATCGAAACTACAAAGTTTCGACATAACCCACCTATCGAAACTACTAAGTTTCGATATAAGCAAATCAATCGAAACTACTGGGTTTAAACATAGTAATGTATAGTGTCATCTAGGAGCACTACCTTATGTGTATGACTTCATTATACAGATTGAGAGATACCTTAGTGACGCTCAGTAACCAGCTAAGTGCATTACAGAAACCACTCATCAAGTGAGTTCTATGTGCCCCCTCTATGTTATGTGCAACCCTTATTAAATGTTTTGGGGCTGAAGTGTATACGCTAAATGAATAAATATTATGAATGCCAATGTGATCTTATGTTATATATATATATCAAAATGAATGATGAACAAAGAATGAAACGTATGATTATAAAGAATGAATGAAAGAGTGACATAACGTGAATGAATGAAATCTTGCTTTATATTTTATATATTGCATGTTATGTATGTATGTAAACGTTATGGACGCTTCGTGAACAACGGCTACTTCGGTAGACGGACGACCACGTGACTATCTTGCAATCGGGACAAAAACGTTCCTTCATCAGCTAGGAAATAAAAAGGGGCATTAATGGACGGTCGAAGCAAATGCCAAATCATATGTAGAACGGTTGAAAACATGGTAGCCACGTGGGAAACGGATACCTTCGGGTAGACGGGCGAATAGGACGGACTACGACGGTAGGACGGTTTTATGACGGACGACCGAAGGTTGGCCGGACGGTTTTTATGGCGGACGGTTCTCTAAGACCGGACGAGTCAAAGGGCTACGATGGTAGCTTTATGGCGTATTGTCTTTGTGACATACTAAGTAAAAGACGGGTTGATCACCCTTATGTGTATGACCAAATGAATGTAACGGAAAGTAAAGGTGAATGCACAACAGTGTAGTCACATAAGAATGATGAAAGAAAAGCAAAAGTTATGGATACGTATATATGTACTCTCAAATGAAGGGTACATGAAGTCAAGGAATATGTTAATGTGTAATTATATATCTATATATATATATATATATTTTTACCTACAAAGAAATGGTTTTTATACCTAATTGCTTTAAACTAGAACTCACCAGCGTTAGCTGACTTTTATTATACATTTCAGGTGACAAAAAAAGAAGGGTCGTTCGAAGGCGTGAAGGCTGCCCGGCTAGAGACTGACATCCCGAATTATATTTTGTTAAACAATGATTTATGTTTTAAATGTTAAGACTTCCGCTGCAATGTACTCAAACATGAATGTTTTTGCTGTTAATAGAATGTGTTAAATTTAAAGTTCAGTATTGATGACTTTGTTTATGAGTAAATCCAACAAGTGAGGTTACCCGGGAAAAGGGGCCTTACACTTCATGACTCATATTTATTAAAATTTTTACAAAATTTATAATATTATTTTTAGTGTTTCAAATAGATTAAATTATTAATGAAAAAAAACATACATGCTGATACAATACCCAATAATGAATGATCTTTTAAGTCTTTGATGATTGAATCCAACTTAACTTTAAATAATCGACACAATACATCTGGTCTGTCTTCTGGATTAATGCTGGTGTCCTTAAGAAACCTTTTAATCTCAGGCCACTTTGGGTTACATGTTATGGTTATAAAAAAATATGGATACTCATACCACTTACAAAGAGACATGACATCCGAGTAATTTTGCATCATGTAACGTGCACCACCGGTAAAAAAAGAAGGTAGTATTACACGTTGTCCAATGTTAGATATATCTTCATCTCCATTGTTTTTAAACTTACGAAGATTCTCGTATGATTCACACCGAAGAACCTTCTGTTGGTTACGTATGTAGAATAGTCGCTCGCTCTCAATCATAGTATAAGCGTCAACTAAGAATTGTTGGAAAAGCCTCCTAGAATTTAGAATCAATGAGAAATTATTGACCCTGTCTTGAACTCAGTAGGAAAAAAACTCTCTCATTGTACAGTTTTTTCTCTTGCTTCTCTGTAAAGTACCAACATTTCTATGACTGATGTCAACCCTGTAACCGTCATCACCATACGGAAAAAGTAGTGGATATTGAAGAGGGAGATAGCAGGGATGCAGTTCACTAATGCGTTTTAGATTTCCTGTTTGAGTCTCGACAATAATATCTCGATTTTCAATGCAGTCCCCAATGTCACCGACAATGAGAGCAGCAACTTCAGAAGCACTTGGTAAGTTGTATGTCCTACCATCTTGTTGCCTTTTCCCAATTAGACGTAGCTTTAGGTCTACATGAGGATCTTTATCAAAGCAGTCTCTTACCATCCTATAAACTTTAACTAACTCATTATCAGAGTCTAGCATCACCTTAAGTTCTTCTATAATTTGAATATCTTGCACTTGAGGAGTTGATGTAGATGTATTTTTTGATTCACTGATAAGAATGTTAACAATTTCAAATGGTATTAAACAAATAAACAATGTATATAACAGAATAAACGGAATGATAATTAAACTGCAATTGTAGAGATATACGTAAATAGTGACTGTCTATTTGAGACTTCATTATCAGTGTCATAAAAATAAAGTTGGGAGAATTTGGGTTTGGATCCATCTTGAGGCAAAAGACTTCCCATAGTATGAAAGTTTTGGCCACTGAGTCGGAATATGAAAGGAGCGTTACCTCTATTAATGGACGAATCTATCTTCCCACCCATTGAAGTAAAAGAAAACATTGAATTGTAGCGACGAATGTTCTTTAAGAAGAACTTGCTTTTAGAATCAAGTGCACGAAACATATTTTGATAACTTGGTTTTGCGTCTTTCAAATCCGGAAGCTCAACCTTACCGTAACCACAACACAGCATATAACTTGTTTTTCCATTTGTTTTCTTTGACCTATGTCCTTCATAATTCCATAATTTTGCATTACATATTTCACATATAAGACTTTGGTCACCGTGATCCAAGTAATCTGTATAAATAATACGGGTCTTTTAATAGATGTATGTATATATATTATACATGTATATTAATGACAGTTTATAACATTATTGATAATAGAAAGAATTGTAGTGGGTGTTTTATGATAAATACCTTTAGAAAAGCCTGCGAAAGGATCTTTAACGGTATCTTGAATTACAACTTCATCGTCCGAGGTCAAGTCAACCATATGTACAGGAGATATAATTCGTTCATTACTTAATAATTTACGTTTTCCTGATGATAACTTTGTTAAAGAACAATGTTGAGTAACTGTGGATGTATTGGTGGACGTCATGATAGGTGAAGAAATATAATATCTTCGCTTAGTAGTTGATGAAGTTGGAGTGTTGTTATTGCAATTAGATATACCTAAAAAATAGATGGTAACTTTTATATAATTCAACTAAACATACTGTTGTATGTTTTATAAAATATCATAATTAATCTATTTTTCAAAATAATAAATTTTATAAAATAAGATATTTTTTGTTAATTAAAATAACGTACCAATAGTAATATCATTCAACTGCCGTCTAGAGTTAGTAATGCGGATTCTAGAGTGGGTTACATTTTCAGGGTCATGTCATTTGGAAATCGAATGATTAGAAGATGATAAGTTCTTCTGAGTGCTTGATGATGTTGACATGATTTTAGATTTTAAAGAATCCAAATTTAGTTTTCTGAATTTTCGCCTTTCAGCCACATTCACTTGAGTAACTTCCCTTTTTTCTACTGTCAAAGAAATTAAAAGGTAAGCAAGCAAATTAATTATAACAAATGACAATATTTATTTTAACGCAAAGTAAAAAAAAATATTATTTTATTAACCTAATCGCAAAGAAAAAATATAATCTATACTATATAATAAATAAAGGTTTTTCAATGCCATGTGTTATCACCATATTCATTCTTATCATTTTTTCTCGTCTCTCTCTCCTATTAAATACATTTCTATATTTTATTAAATACATCTCACTCTTATTAAATACACTTCTATATTTTATTAATAATATTTTAAAAAATGCTAATCTTTGTATTAATAAATCTAATGACATATTTTGACGAGTGTATGTTGTCTTTCACGGGTTTATTCAACCCGTATAAAACACGATTATTTAACCCGTGTAACACACATGATTTTATCCTAGTCTGTACTATAAATAAAGATACGTAGGACCCGAAAATATAAAGTTAAAATCTCTCATTTAAAATTTTATAGACGCATATAAAAGAATGTATTAAACTTATTCAATATATAATTAAAAGTATATCTATAAAGTAAAAGGTAATATGTTTAATACCATTAGAAATGTTATTTAAGGGAGTTCTTGGCAGGTCACCTACAAGAAAAAAAAATTATAAAATTGAATAATGAACAGTTAACCCAATTTGTCACGGTATAAGTGATATTTAAAAAAGGTGAAATATATATTTGAAATCTTACCAGTCGAGTAAGCAACGGTGTCAGAAATTGTTGATGGAGATGAACATGGACGGCCATCTCTTTTAGACATATCCTTTGAGCTTGTATATGGCAACTAATAACTGTATATGTTTCTATAATTTCAAAAAAAATAAAGTCCAAAAATAACACCGTTGAATGATAACTATAACACTATGATCAGTAATCAATTGTGTAGTAACAATAAAATGTCATAAATCTAAATATCATTTCAATTTTTAATTTATTTATGCATAACCCAAAACTTTTAGCAATTAATAAACCATAAACAAAAAAATAAGGAACTAATTAAGTCAATTATATCGCATTTTCACCATGAACAACTATTGTATTTGATTTATCAGGAATTTATATCAAACAACTTAATTAATAACAAAAGTGAAATTACTTTTATAGGAGGGTATAATTGACTTTTATAGATTGCCAAATTGTTTTTTATGACGAAGCCTAATCGAAGAGCAGTTCTTCTTCTTAAGATTAGGTTAACACGTTTAGTTTTATCGTTGCATAAAGTTTGAGTTTCAATCTTGTGAGTTCAACTACTATTTGTCTTCTGATCTCAAATACCATCGGTAAAAAATAAGGTGACTAAGTTTTACCCCCATGTGTAACAACGCGAGTATCGCCGGATTAGCAAAGGACTATGTAGTCCCCCCTCTAGATACGCAGAACTCTGTTCATAGTGTTAAATCTCCATAAAAGTTTATTTAACAAATGAAATAATTTTTTAATTTTTTAATTTCCGGTGGTGAAATAACCCAATTCATAACTTGGCGATGATTCAAGATCGTTAAATAAAGTTGCCAATAAAATAACATGAAAGTATATCATACCTGGGTTACCGGTTTAGAAGAATTTTGAATGATATAAGTTGTCGATAATTCTAAATTGTTAACAGTGTAAGCATAATAATGAGAAATTTGTGGTGATTTAGAAAACAGTCCTGAGTTGGTATATATAGTTTAAAGATCCAATATTTTTTAACTCTGTGATATCGGTTGATTACATCGACATTTCAATTAGTGATTTTAGCGAAGATCTTGGTTTCCAATTGGGTTATTGATTTATTAGAAGGCATGGATTGAGTAAATTAAGGCAATCAAATGACAAGTTATGGCGTTGACTCGATTAAAGATTACAAAAGATTTTACTCATTATAAAGTAACCTTAATCGGAAAACAATGGTTTTATATAATCGTTTAAATTATAAAGAAGGAATTTTAGGGTGGTTGTAATTAAAGATAGCAAAATAAAGCTATAGTTTTCTTATAAAATTTGTTTATTAAATTAAAAATCACATACAGGCAATTCATCTCCGTGTTTCAACGATTATTAAACTATTAATCTCAATTAGTATTTATTACTCTGTTAACGGATGTATTTCAAGTCGCTATAATATTTTTTTTGGGTGGCTGGTAAAAAGATTATGATTAAAGACATATTTACATTTTGATTATAAACAACTTTTTGATAATAAATAATTCTAGGTTTTTGTGCAAAAAAAAAAATTAAGTTGTTTGATAAATTTTTATAACAATTTTTTTTATTATTATAACGGAAAAGGCTAAGGGCCGTAATAATTATGTTTTGTGTTATAGTCTAAATTGGCTGTAATCTTATGTTTTAAATATCAAGTTTGAATTGCATCAGTTAAACTATTGTTTTATAACACTGGTAGATTATTTCTATTATTATTAATAAAGCTATTTATTTAGTTCGGTGAAACATTAATAAATAGATGATATCTCAACATTAAAACTTATTCAATAATAAAAAATAGAAAAGTTGGCATGAATCTATACTATATAATAAATAAAGATTTTTTAGTGGCACGTGTCGCCTCCAAATTTACTCTCACTATTTTTTTCCCGCCTCTCTCTCTTATTTAATGCACTTCTATCTTTTAATAGTAATATATATTTAAAGAAAATAAAATTACACTAATAAAACATATTTATTTGAAGTTGTCTCTTATTATTAAAAATTTTGAAATTTAATTATGTAACCTTTTATTTCAATCAAATATTAAATGAAAAAATTACATTAAATAGTAATTAACTTATTTTTTAAACTTAATTATATATTAATTTTTACATATTTTAAGTTTGTTTTTATCCTTAGTATATGTAATATATTTTTACAGTTGTAAAAAATATACATAAAGATTTAAAAATTTTATATATTGATATTTTTCAACCTGTGTGTAGACACGGGATCTAAACTAGTTGAAAATATAACAAATATCACTGCCTTGAACCAAACGATTAATAAAGTTTTAACTTCAACAGACTATTAAAATAAATGTCAATCAACATTAAGCATTATCATGCGGAAAATTCCCAAAAACCATTGTCATAAAGCAAACAATAAAAAATACCATGATACCCAAAAAAATGTCAAGTGTCATAAAGTAGTCAAACAATACTATTTTTCAACTTTTGGAATTAAAAGTTTTCCCTTGCAACCACCATCTTCCTCAACCCTTTTGTAGGCATTGTCGTAATCTGTTTTGTAGCATGTTCTTGGTTTTGTTGAAGATTGAGATGAATCCTCATCGACATCATAAATGCATTGGAGGTTACGTTTAAGCTCACTACCGACAAACATGGAGGAAGGTGTTATTTGATCTTCTACTGGTGAATCTTTTTTGCTCTTCAAAATGTTAGACACAGCCTGTGCAAGAGAAAGAATCCTAAAAAATAAACAATATTAGAATCCATACTATATAATAAAAGAGTAAAATTTATGCCACATGTCATCTTTTTAGCACACTAAAAATGTTGTTTTCCCGCTCTTTTCCCTTCTCATTTATCTAATTTAATGACAAATTTTATTTTTTATTTTTTTCCTTGTTTAATTCCTAATCGACAACACTTTCCTTTTTCCCTATCAAATTCTTTCCAAAATTCAAGCTTAAATTGATTTCTTTTGATTTACTCTCATTCAAGACAACAATTAACAATCAAAGTTTTTTTTTATATTTATAACTATGACCTATTACTTTACAAAAGTTTTTTTTATTGTTTTCAATGTTACACGTTTTGTAATAAATAAGTTATACCATGTTTTACTCATTCAACCCGTGTAATACACTGGGTTTTATCCTAGTTTTATTATATAATGAAATCAAGAAGCGGAAAATTATAAAACTGTTAAAAAAAACCTTGACTGCAATAGTATTCCCACATTCTGCAAACAAATCTGGATTAAATGACTCTGAATCTGTCACATGTTTAATTGAAAATGTATGACGTTATGATGCAATACAATTTAGGCGCATATATTGTTGCAAGAATTGAAAGTGAATTTTATAGGTTAAGTCGTAACCTGGACAAGATCAAACTTCTTTTCAAGTTCTGAAATGATGGAAGGATCATCAGTTACTTTTGATATAGTATAACCATCCTTATTGTTAGCCAAATTGAACTCTTCAACATAAATCTTGAACGCCCATTTTTTGTTAATCAATGAATTAAATTCATCAGGTATAACTCCATCCTTAGATAACTAAACAAATAAATAAGATTTAAAAAAAATGAATCTTACTTTTATGTTAGATATAATGAATGAGACATGGATACAAATAAAAGAATCACAAGATTAACAGTTGTATTTTATTAAAGTAATATTTTCAGTCAAAGTCCTTCATGTTTGCGATTTCAAACTAAAAGAAAGTTATCTGTGATATATTTTAATACCATAAACTTAAGACATATACCTCTTCATTGTTGTTCAGTAATTCGTTTGCAGAAACCTGAAGAAACTTAGTAGCGACTTGATCAAAAAGTGTTAGAGTAATAGTTCCAGTACAGTCTTGAACACGAACAAGAATTTTGTATCTACACTTCAACTAAATTTATTAGTGGTTTCCTTACAAACTTACCTTAAGCCAAACACAGATAATTTAAAATTCAAAACATTATAACAATAACTTTACAAAAACAACCTTAGCACTGCTGATATAACAAAATTTAGGCATTTGGGACTTTCACATTCCAAGAAGGTTGCCTCATCAAAATCACCTGAACCATCTGTATTTAAAGTGCAAATGATTCTTGTGTTTACCTTGCAATGGAATTTTTTACAGCCATTATAATACCATTGAGAATCATTTGCAAAACCTTTGATTGTACCAACAATAATCAAAGGTTTTGGCTGTATTAGTGAACAAAAATATACAAAACATTAGTGAAAATAAACATAAGCGAAAATACACATTTGTTTAGCTGTTAATCATACCTCTTTTGTTACGTTGATCTCACCAATGCTGGAAAATTGATTTTTATTTAGAAACTCATCTTCTGGACCGATGAAGATGGATGTAGTAAATCCAGATTGAGTGGTTGAAGATTCAGAGATGGATGCTTCAATGAACCTGTCAAATGTAATTTGTATTTATATTAGAATGACATAAGTTTACACTACAATCAGTAAAGTATTTTATTATTAAAGTATTTTTATTGTTCAGAAATTTAATACCTATTCTTAAAAGTGATTATTTCTTCAATGTCAGCATTGATAAAAAGCTTTGAGCCGGTGTAACCATTTGAAACCTGCGAACGACCTGAAAATAATTTTTCATAAACATTTAAAAGTTGGGGATAACTATGGAATTGAAATATTTAATACAATTTAATTAAAATAAAAATAGAAGATACCTTTAAAAGTCTTAAACTTCCGAAAATGAAGAACAATCACCGGATTTCTATCATGTTCATTATCCTTTAAATAAGTCTTAAACTGCTGTGCATAATGGTCCCAAATAGTAACATGTAGAATCTTACACCTATGAAATTAATAATAACATCATTAAAATATTGATGTAAAACACTAAGTATTTAATACTAAAATATTAATGAGTGCATACTGAACATCCTGTAGTTCAAGATTTACTCTTTTGGATTCCTTCCAATCTTGCGTCTCTCTTTTTTCCAATGGAAAAAATTTAACCACAACACCAATAACATCTACAAAATATTTACGATATTTAGAATATAAATAAATTAATAAATTTTAAATCATATGCAGTATAAGTTAATTGTGAAATAATTATACTTACCGATTGTAGTTTTCAAATATTTTCTTTTCTTCGAATGATGTAAACATGGTGAAATCAAAGTCGTGTTCAGAACCGACTTGGTCGTCACAACTGTTGACGATAGTTTTGTCGTTAAAACACAACTTATGTGGACTGTCCACAATCTTGTATTTTCCCCGATGGTTAGCTAAAGTAGGTTTCTTGATCACCAAACACTGTTTCTCCTTTAGCAATCTTTCATAATTGGAACAGTTTTTCTTCAAGACATTTGATTCCAACTTCGTGCCCTAAGAAAACAAATTATTAAAAAAATTCATGTTATAGAAAATTAAAAAAACTTCTGCTGAGAATAAGGATCGGCTTTAGTAACATAATAAAAAGTTTAGAAAGTGGTAAGATTTATTACTGTACCTCTTCATCCATAAGGATCATGTCGTAACAGTAAACTGATAGTGGATTCCTAAACGTTGGTCTAGTCCACAAGCGGATTATTCGAACTTTGACCGTATAGTCGTCTTTCATTGCATCTAAGTTCTTCAATGATGTTATTGTTCTAGGAGCCACGATCTGAAAGAAAAATAAATAGGAACTACGAAAACATATAAATATATCTTATTATTCAAACAAATAAAGTCAATGATATTATTTTATTGAATTCGTACCTCTGATATGAAGGTAGTTGAAGTGTGGGATTGGAATGGTGAGAGATACCAAACTCGAATAGTATATTTATATGTAAAAATTTAGTTTTATTTATGATAATTATTAATTATTTTAATTGGACGGAATGAATTTTATATTTAAAGATTTGTAATCTGTAAATATAGAAAGTAATTATTTTAATTGTACAAAATTAATCTTATATAAAATTTTTGACTCGTTTAAGTTTAGAAAGTAATTATTATGATTAGTCAATTGAAATATTTTAAATGTTTGTATAAATAAGGAAAGTTTATACGGCAATGAATTAATATTAATTTTATTAATTAGAAAAATAATAAAAGTTTTCAAATTATTTAAGGTAAGCGAATAATCATTGAAAAAAATTAACAATGGTAATTATTAATTATTTAATTTGGACAGAATGAATTTTATATAAAAAGATTTATAATCTTTAAATATAGAAAGTAATTATTTTATTTGAACATAATTAATTTTATAAACAAAATTTGACTCGTTTAAATTTAGAAAGTAATTATTATGTTGAAAGAATTCAAATTTCTGTATAAATAAGGACAGTTTATACGGCAATGAATCAAATTAGTTTTATTAACTTTAAAAATTTTAAAAGTATTGAAATTATTTAAGGTATGCGAATAATCACTGAAAAAAAATTAGCAAAGAAATGCATGTTAAAGAATGAAATAATTTTATTAATTTAATGAATTTAAAAACGGTTGAGTGATATTTAAAGTAAGATTTTAATGACATAATTAAAATTTAAATTAACGAAAAAACATTTACTACGCAGAATCTCATTAAAATATTTAATGAGATTTATTAATTTAAATGTATAAAATGAATAGTATTTTATAACATATAAGGTAAGAGAAATATCCATTTTTAAATTATATTAAAAGTAAATAAGGAAAACAAATGTAAGGCCCCTTTCCCGGGTGACCTCACGTGTTGGATTTACTCATAAACATAGTCATAAATACTGAACTTAATTTAAAACATTCAGAAGTAGCGAAAGCAAACATCATTCAAATTACATGACATAACAGCGGAAGTCTTTACAAATTGAAACATAACATTGTCTTAACATAATTAAAAGTGGGATGTCAGTCTCGTGCCGGGTAACCTTCACGCCACCGCATGACCTTTCCTTCCTTTACCTGAAATGTATACTAAAAGTCAGCTAACGCTGGTGAGTTCTAGTTTAATGCGATTAGATATAAACATTCTTTCTTACTTTATAAGTATGCATTATTATAAAGTCATTCATATAAATACGTATTCATAACTTTTGCTTTTCTTTCATCTTTCTTTTCTTTATTTTTGTGATTACATATATATATATATGCATTCACCCTTTTCTTTTCTTTACATTCATGGGTCATACACTTAAGGGTGATCAACCCGTCATTTACTACGTATATCACAAAGATATACGCCCTTGAGCTACCGTCGTAGCCCTTTTACTCGTCCGATCCTAGAAACCGTCCGCCTTAACTTTAGGTCCGGCCACCCTTCAGCCGTCCGACATAACTTTAGGTCCGGCCACCCTTCGGCCGTCCGACATAATCGCCCGTCTGCCATAAGGCATCCGTTTTCCACTTGAACTAATTATACAGCCGAATTATTGACTTAGCGACTTACTCCACCGTAGTGGCCTTTATTTAGTCTACCTTTCTAGACTTACTGTTTCTGGCTGCATAATGGTCAAGTGGTCGTCCGTCTACCGTAGTAGCCGTTAGCTTTGTTTCCGTCCATAACGTATACTTACATTCATAACATGCAATATAAATAATTATAAAGCGAGATTTCATTTATTTACGTTATGCCATTCTTTCCTTAATTCTTTGTAAACATACGTTTCGTTCTTTGTTCATAATTCATTCTCTTATATATACAAAATATATATTAATACATCACGTATGATCACATTAGCATTCATATCATTTATTCATTTAGTGTAAACATTTCAGCCCCAAAACATTTAATAAGGTTTGCACATAACATAGAAGGGGCACATAGAACTCACCTGATAAGCTACTCTAGGTTGTCCTAAATAAAGGTCCAACAGCGTCACTTCCGATCTGGATTAGGTAGTTAAATACACATTAGACCCAACCCCAAATCTAATGGTTTAATCATTCTAAACTTACTGACTTTTACTTAACCAACATGCTGCCTGCTGTCTGCTGCCTACGCACTTAGTAAGTGCGCAGGGACTTGCTCATGCGCACTTGGCAAGTGCGTAGGAGTCTTCCTCCTGCGTACTTGGTAAGTACGTAGGGACTTCCTCCTGCGTACTTGGTAAGTACGCAGGGACTTCCTCCTGCGTACTTGGTAAGTACGCAGGAATTCCTTCCTGCGCACTTGGTAAGTACGCAGTACGTGGTTCTTGCATGCAAACCCGATCATGTCAATCTTACAATTTTCTTTGATCAAAACTTGCGGTTTTCATTCTAGATGCTATTTCTAAGCTTATTATCAAGTTTCATCCGTAAAAACATCATCTATTTAGCTAAAACTCGAGAAACCCCAACATGAACAAAAACTCATATTATGGTTGAATCATTACCTGGATTGAAGTTCTGATTCGGAGGTTTTGCTCACGAGCTCAGTTGTAACGTGCTCCTCTAATCTCGTGACGATCCGTCGACTTTCTCTCTCTAGACCCGAGCTCCCTTTCTCTCTCTAAGATGGTGAAAATGAAGGTGAAATGAGCTAGTGGGCTGCCTTGCCCCTTTTATACCTGGGCTTCCCTCGGCCCGTTGGAGCCGAGCCCAAGCCCATCCATTCTTATTTCGTTTTATAACGTTTAAATCTCCATCGTATTATTATTTACTTAGTTACTATTTTTGGGATGTTACAAGTCTATCCTCCTTAAAGAGGTTTCGTCCTCGAAACTGTTTATACGTCAAACAATTGAGGGTATAGTCCCCTCATCTCGTCTTCTTTTTCCCATGTGGCTTCTGATCCTTTTCTGTGCTTCCATTGTATTTTGACTAGCTGAATCGACTTATTGCGTAGTCGTTTCTCAGCCCGATCAAGAATTGCTATTGGTTCCTCTACATAATTCAGACTGTTATCCACCTCGATCTCGTCGTAAGGTATGTGAGCCGTGTCGTCAGCTAGGCACTTGCGTAAGTGCGACACGTGGAACGTAGGGTGGATTCCACTAAGCCCAACGGGTAGGTCGAGTCTGTAAGCAACTTGACCCACTCTTGCTAGAATCTTGAAAGGTCCGACAAACCTTGGACTTAGTTTGCCTCGTTTTCTGAACCGAATGATTCCTTTCCACGGTGATACTTTCAACAGTACCATGTCCCCTACTTGAAACTCTAAATCCCTTCTTCTCTTGTCCGCGTATGATTTCTGTCTGTCCTTTGCGGCTTTCATTCGAGCCTTGATTTGATCAAATTTCTCGAAAGTAGCTTTGACCACTTCGAGACTTGCAAAATCCTTCTGTCCAATTTCCCCCCAACAAACCGGGGTCCTACATTTCCTTCCATACAACATTTCAAATGGCGGCATGCCAATAGTTGTGTGATAGCTGTTGTTATATGAAAATTCTGCCAATGGTAGATGGCTGTCCCAACTCCCACCGAAGTCAATGATACAGGCCCGGAGCATGTCCTCCAAGGTCTGAATGGTCCTTTCCGATTGTCCATCGGTTTGAGGGTGGTAAGCGGTGCTGATGTTCAGTCTAGTGCCCATTGCTTCATTGAATTTCTTCCAAAACCTTAATGTGAATCTAGTATCCCTGTCGAACACAATTGACAGCGGCATACCATGTCTGCTCACAATCTCCTTGATAAATACTTCTGCTAGTCTTTCTGACGAAGAAGACTCACGTATTGGCAAGAAGTGAGCACTTTTCGTCAAACGGTCGACGATCACCCAAATGGTATCATTGCCTTTAGCTGTTCGCGGTAGCTTGGTAATGAAGTCCATTGTGATCTCTTCCCACTTCCATTCCGGTATAGGTAAAGGTTGCATTTTACCGCATGGTTTCTGGTGCTCGGCCTTAACTAGTGAACACGTTAAGCACTTGCTCACGTATTCAGTCACATCATTCTTCATGCCAGGCCACCAGTACTCTTTCTTTAAGTCTTGATACATTTTGTTTGTCCCGGGGTGGATAGAATAACGAGACTTATGGGCCTCATCGAGTATTTTGGCTCTAAGCCCGCCAATCTTAGGTATCCACATCCGGCCAAACCTAGTTCGTACACCGTATGTATTTGCACTTAATTTCCCTTGTTGCCCTACTATTCTTTCCCGTTTTATATTTCTTTCTAATAGTGCTTCATCTTGTGCCTTTGATATTTCGCCCATCAAATCTGGCGTTATTATTAGCTGACACGCTTTGATTCGGATAGGTGCCGATTCTTCCTTTCTACTTAAAGCGTCGGCCACTACGTTTGCCTTGCCCGGATGGTACAATATCTCACAGTCATAGTCTTTCAGTAGCTCTAACCACCTTCTTTGTCTCATGTTTAATTCCTTTTGTTCGAAAAAGTACTTCAGGCTTTTGTGATCGGAGTAAATGGTGCATTTAACTCCATACAGATAGTGCCTCCATATTTTCAACGCGAAAACTACTGCTGCTAATTCTAGATCGTGTGTTGGGTAGTTAACCTCGTGAATCTTTAGTTGTCGTGAGGCATAAGCAATTACCTTCCCTCGTTGCATAAGTACGCAACCTAAACCCTGCCCTGAAGCGTCAGAGTAGACTACCAAGTCTTCATTTCCCTCAGGTAGTGCCAAGACTAGAGCTTGCGTTAATCGTGCTTTAAGTTCCTCAAACGCGTTGTTTTAGGTTTGACCCCATTCATATTTCACTTCCTTCCGTGTCAGTTTAGTTAGTGGCGAGGCTATCCTTGAAAAATCTTGAATGAACCTTCGATAGTAGCCTGCCAATCCTAGAAAACTTCGTATCTCTGTTGGTGTCTTTGGGACGTTCCATTCCTTTACTGTCTCGATCTTTGCAGGGTCCACCATGATGCAGTTTGGGTTTATCACATGACCTAGGAATTGAACTTCCCTAAGCCAGAACGCGCATTTGGAGAATTTCATGTACAACTTCTCCTGTTTTAACGCCTCCAGAACCTCTCTTAGGTGACAGTGGTGATCACCCTCGTTTTTCGAATATACCAGTATGTCGTCTATAAAAACTATCACTGATCGATCCAACATTGGTCGACATACTCTATTCATCAAATCCATGAACGCTGCTGGTGCGTTAGTTAATCCGAAGGACATCACGAGAAACTCATAATGCCCATAACGCGTGCGAAACGCGGTCTTTGTTACGTCTTCCTCTCTTACTTTCAACTGATGGTAACCCGACCTAAGATCGATCTTTGAGAACCAACTCGCACCTTGTAGTTGATCAAAAAGGTCGTCTATCCTAGGCAGTGGGTATTTGTTCTTTACTGTTCTCTTGTTCAATTCACGGTAGTCAATGCACATGCGCATGCTGCCGTCCTTCTTTTTTACAAATAGTACCGGAGCGCCCCATGGTGAGATGCTAGGTCTAATAAATCCTTTTTTGGTTAGTTCCTCTAGTTGAGACATCAATTCTTTCATTTCTGACGGAGCCAATCGATAGGGGGCTTTGGCAACGGGCTCTGCTCCTGGCAGTAAGTCAATCTGAAATTCTATTTCCTGATCGGGTGGCAACCCAGGTAGATCTTCAGGGAATACTTCCAGAAAGTTGCACACCACGGGTACATTCTTGAGTTCTTTCGTTTTTATTCTATCATCAATAACATATGCCAGATAAGCTTCGCAACCGCGCCTCATGTAAATTTCGGCCTTAATCATCGAGATGACGTTCGGCATAGTGCAATTCCAATCCCCATAAACCGTAATTGGACTGCCACTTGGAGCTTTGAGGTGTATCCTTTTACGTTTACATATGATTTGAGCTTCATTGGCAGCTAGCCAATCCATACCCAATACTATATCGAATCCTCCTAAGGTGAGAAGGAATAATCTAGAAGGAAACTTATGACCCTCTATTTCTATGATACAATCCTCTGTTACTTGGAACACTGCTGAATTTTTACCCACGGCAGTTTGTACGCTAAAGGCCTTTACTATGGTGTTGATAGTGCAATCCAGTTTACGACTAAATGCAGTTGATATGAAGCTTTTACTAGCACCAGAGTCAAATAAAATAGCAGCATTTTCATCATTTACTAGGAACGTACCTGACACAACATCAGGGTTTCCTCTTGCTTCTTCCTCGGTCAAGGCATAGGCACGAGTCTTTGCCTTTTACGGTTCCTGCTCCCTATCTTTTCCCGAACCAGATTGGCCGGCCTTCCTGCAGTTCTTTGTCAGATGTCCCAAAAATCCACATACTTGACACTTGACGTTTCTTATACATTCTCGGGAGAAGTGCCCCGGCTTCCCGCACTTATAGCATGTGGTGGTGCCGATTCGACACTCGCCAAAGTGTTACCTTCCACATTTCTTGCAAGTTTCATATTCGTCCGACCTTGATTTCTTAGCTTCAGTTGCTACATTCCCTTTTCCGGTGCCTCTAGACGAGTTCTCCCACTTTCTCTTTTGTGTCTCCGTTGCCGGGTCCTCATTGGCATAATCGTCGTTGACGATTCCGCTCAGATTCACTACCGACTCGAAAGTCGAGGGTAGGTTGGCTTTCACGTGGACACGGACCCTTTGAGGTAGGCCCTTCACATAATACTTGATCATTCGCTCTTCTGTCTCCAGCAGGTGGGGTACCAGTTGAGCCAACTCATTGAATCTCGAAGTATACTGGCGGTGCATCTTGTTCCCAACCTTAAGGTTTAGGAATTCATTTTCCACTCGATCAATTTCGTTCTGGGGACAGAACTTTTGAATTACCAGCTTTTTCAAGTCGTCCCATGTCATTCTGTTTATAGCATTTGGTGACTTAGTTCTCTGAATATTCCTCCACCAACTTAGTGCTTTGTTGGTGAAAGAATGAGCAACGTATTTAACAGCCTAGTCTGGTCGACACTCGCTTATGTTGATTACAACATTCATCCTCTCAATCCATTCAAGCGTTGCCACTGAATCCTTGCTCCCATCGAACTTGGGTGGGTCTCCGTCCTTAAAGCCTTTGTAAGTACACACACGGTTGCTCGATCCTATCTTAATTTCATCCCCATCACTATCATATACTTTCTCTTCATTGTTTCCTTCATCCTTCTCTTTACTTTTCTTTATTGCCTCGGATAGTAGATCAAGTAATACCTTCTTCAAAGTGAGCACAACTTCACGGGCAATAGCATCCCTGACTTCAGGTTCCAATTGTATAGGCCCTGGACTGTCGTCCCTAATTGAGGTCACTTCTTTTTCGTGCACACTTTTGGTGTGCTCTGTGTGCACACTCTCTTCTTCTTCTTCAATTCTTTGGTTCAACGGAGGTCTACCTCGTCGGCCAGTGCGACCGCCACGAGGTCCTGTTCTTCCTCCACCAGCCATAGCTCTTAATTTCCTGATAGTTAAAAGGAGAATACATCAATGTCATTTCTTCAGATCGTAGTTTGGAACAGTACGAGCAAGGTAAATTATTAATTACAGTGACCGGTTTGTGATTACTAATTTACATTGCTTTTCGGGTTCAAAACTCTTCAAATGGGTTGTGACATTGACATCTATTTGTTCTAAGTTAAGGTATCTATTCTTATCCAAGAGCATTAACATTAGTACTTACTTACCGTGCTGCGTTAGCATTGGTTACCCATACTGACATCCGTGCGTTAGTCCCATAATCAGTTTGAGTCCAGACATTTAGGGATGTCTGAATCTCTCAAACTATTGCTCTGATACCAACTTGTAAGGCCCCTTTCCCGGGTGACCTCACGTGTTGGATTTACTCATAAACATAGTCATAAATACTGAACTTAATTTAAAACATTCAGAAGTGGCGGAAGCAAACATCATTCAAATTACATGACATAACAGCGAAAGTCTTTACAAATTGAAACATAACATTGTCCTAACATAATTAAAAGTGGGATGTCAGTCTCGTGCCGGGTAACCTTCACGCCACCGCACGACCTTTCCTTCCTTTACCTGAAATGTATACTAAAAGTCAGCTAACACTGGTGAGTTCTAGTTTAATGCGATTAGATATAAACATTCTTTCTTTACTTTATAAGTATGCATTATTATAAAGTCATTCATATAAATATGTATTCATAACTTTTGCTTTTCTTTCATCTTTCTTTTCTTTATTTTTGTGATTACATATATATATATATGCATTCACCCTTTTCTTTTCTTTACATTCATGGGTCATACACTTAAGGGTGATCAACCCGTCATTTACTACGTATATCACAAAGATATACGCCCTTGAGCTACCGTCGTAGCCCTTTTACTCGTCCGGTCCTAGAAACTGTCCGCCTAAACTTTAGGTCCGGCCACCCTTCGGCCGTCCGACATAACTTTAGGTCCGGCCACCCTTCGGCCGTCCGACATAATCGCCCGTCTGCCATAAGGCATCCGTTTCCCACTTGAACTAATTATACAGCCGAATTATTGACTTAGCGACTTACTCCACCGTAGTGGCCTTTATTTAGTCTACCTTTCTAGACTTACTGTTTCTGGTTGCATAATGGTCAAGTGGTCGTCCGTCTACCGTAGTAGCCGTTAGCTTCGTTTCCGTCCATAACGTATACTTACATTCATAACATGCAATATAAATAATTATAAAGCGAGATTTCGTTTATTTACGTTATGCCATTCTTTCCTTCATTCTTTGTAAACATACGTTTCGTTCTATGTTCATAATTCATTCTCTTATATATACAAAATATATATTAATACATCACGTATGATCACATTAGCATTCATATTATTTATTCATTTAGTGTATACATTTCAGCCCCAAAACATTTAATAAGGTTTGCACATAACATAGAAGGGGGCACATAGAACTCAATGATGAGCTACTCTAGGTTGTCCTAAACAAAGGTCCAACGGCGTCACTTTCGATCTGGATTAGGTAGTTAAATACACATTAGACCCAACCCCGACTCTAATGGTTTAATCATTCTAAACTTACTGACTTTTACTTAACCAACATGCTGCCTGCTGTCTGCTGCCTGCGCACTTAGTAAGTGCGCAGGGACTTGCTCATGCGCACTTGGCAAGTGCGCAGGAGTCTTCCTCCTGCGTACTTGGTAAGTACGCATGGACTTCCTCCTGCGTACTTGGTAAGTACGCAGACGCAGAGACTTCCTCCTGCGTACTTGGTAAGTACACAGGAATTCCTTCCTGCGCACTTGGTAAGTACGCAGTACGTGGTTCTTGGACCAAAAATCCGAAGTTCTTGCATGCAAACCCGATCATGTCAATCTTACAATTTTCTTTGATCAAAACATGCGGTTTTCATTCTAGATGCTATTTCTAAGCTTATTATCAAGTTTCATCCGTAAAAACATCATCTATTTAGCTAAAACTCGAGAAACCCCAACATGAACAAAAACTCATATTATGGTTGAATCATTACCTGGATTGAAGTTCTGATTCGGAGGTTTTGCTCACGAGCTCAGTTGTAACGTGCTCCTCTAATCTCGTGACGATCCGTCGACTTTCTCTCTCTAGACCCGAGCTCCCTTTCTCTCTCTAAGATGGTGAAAATGAAGGTGAAATGAGCTAGTGGGCTGCCTTGCCCCTTTTATACCTGGGCTTCCCTCGGCCCGTTGGAGCCGAGCCCAAGCCCATCCGTTCTTATTTCGTTTTATAACGTTTAAATCTCCATCGTATTATTATTTACTTAGTTACTATTTTCGGGATGTTACAACAAAATTGTAGAATTGTAGGTGGAAGATTTAAATAATTATAATTATAACTAAATAAGGTAAATTGTATCTTTTATTTGATTTCACGTAATTTATTCATATTTTTTAACATAATTAAAAAAAGTAGTTATGATTTATCTTCTGTGAGTTTAATAATAATAGTTAAAATTAAAAAAATTTATTTCAAAGCAAAGAGTTTTCAACCAAAACTATTTAACGACAACCCACGTCATCGTATTAAATAAAGCAAAGTGTTAAAATTTATAAAGTAACATAGAAGAAGTAGCAAAAAGTTGTGTTTAAATCGTATTTAAAAATTAAAGTTCTAGGAAAGAAATAAAATTCAGGTTACCACATACTTTCAATTCCAAATAAATAAATAAAGCATCAGTATGACTAACATGAACACGGTTCATGCTTAATAACTTGTTTTACAATATTCCTTGCTTCTACCAAGTCTGGTTCAACAACTTTTTTTGAAAATTTTGTTGATCTTAGAATGTTCACTTCAAAGAAATATGAAAATTTTATATCAAATTGTGTGATTTTTAATCTATACTTATATAAATAATAGAAACAATAAAAAAAGTTTAGAAGTAATAACATACTTGATGGACAATGGACTAATTTGACGTGAGAAACGTATATGACAGTTTTATTTTTTGTAGCCATGCGACTTTTAACATGGCTAATATTACTGTTGTTATATAAATTCATCTGTATAATGTGGCCACTAAAAAAAAGTAGTTTCAATTAAAAATATAAAATTAGTTTGGTATAATATAACAAAATAAGTAGAATAATAATTATACTTACGTTGCATCTTGAAGGAACATTATCGACATTCCTGGCAATCGTTGCCCACATATGATTCTTCCCAAGACATCTATGCAAAATTGTTGAAACATAGGATTAAAATATAGAGACTTATAGTTAGCATCAAAAAGACCAGGGCCTAGTAATTTAAGACTTACCGGTAAAAAATTTGTATGGTCGTCTGTCGTGCATCAATGTATTTATTGAAGGTATCAAAGGATATAAAATAAAACCTTTTGGAGGCTCAATAATAAAAGGTAAAAATTTAGTGTTTTCATTAATCAAAATTTTTTTCTGAGACCAAATTAAAACGTAATCCTCATATGTCGGAACCTCATGATAATAGAGATTATCCACTTGGAAATGATTTAAAGAAAATACAGCACCAACAATAATTGAAGAATTATGAAATAAGTGAATTAAAGTTTGAGGGGCGATTTCTGTAATTTTTTGTCTCTGAAAACACAGAATAATAAAGTTATACACAAATTTGTTTAAATGTAATACATATATTTGTAATTAATAATTACATAAAAACAGAAAATTTACGTGTTGATCAAGAAGAGTGAACAACAATCTTTTTCCATCAACTTCGTGCCATATGAAATCGACAGTAACAAAAAGTATATTATACCAAACTCCACTTTCTTTTAGTGATAAAAAATCATCAACCACACAATGATGACCTGTTACCTAATATGAGCCAGAAAATTAAGAATCTTATCAGGTAGTGGTGAAAGTAGTGTAGTACACTGTGTCAATATGAGCCACAAAATGTAATTTTTTTTAATATAATAGACGTGTAATAAACAGAGATTAAAGCAAAACAACATCATATAAACAAACAATAGAATCAATATACACCATGTTAAATTGCCAATAGGTCATTAAAAATAACAAAAACATCAAGGTTTATGGGATTTAAGAAGTAGTATATCTTATTGTTAAAATAGCTTGTCTTGAAAATATGATAATCAAATCAATCAAAGTCAAAGTTTTTGTCTAAACTTTAAATAGTTTTACCTCTTCACAAATAACCAAAACATTAGGATCTGAAGTCATTGCATCATCATGTTTAGAGTCCAAAGCAGTTTGCATTATCATCTGTATCAAAGTTTAATGTTAATATACATAGTTGAATTGAATGTTAATATACAAAACTTTATACAAACATGGGCAAACAGATAAACAAAACCCTAATAGAATATGAATTTAAACCACATTTTTAAAGAAATTTGTTGTGGTGTTTTATGATGGCAGCATTTGCTTCCTGCTGAAGATATGCAATGTTATTTGCTGAAGATTGAGATGAAAAAGGGCATGTCTTTCTTCACTTCCTTTTTAATTCTTGAAATCAATGCATTTACAATTATCTGAGCAAAAATGTTTGCTTGAAAACACACAGTATCTTTTTTAAGCATCCAGATTTTTTGCAATGACATCCTTTGTTATGCTTTCCCAACACAACTTCCCCAGCCACTTCATGAATTAAAAATATTTCAAAAAAGAAAAAATAAAAGGGATAAGTTGAATCAAATAGTAATACCAATCGTATCACTTAATATATACCGTTTACTTTTATCACTCCCTTTGTCCCATGAAATGAGCAACATTTTACAGTGCACTTACTTTATAGCAAATGTTTTTAGACACCCTTCAATAACATTGATTCTTAATAATGGACTAATGAACATGTAAAACATTCACCAATACTTTATTACTTATGTAACTAAAAGAGAGCATAGAAAAGGACACGGGCTGAACTGTTAAAATTTGAAATTTCATGGGAACTGTTAAAATTTGAAATTTCAAAAACTAAAACTGTATATGTTTTTAATGCCAAATCCTAATCGAATAAGATTATCATATTTTCAATAACAGATCGAATAAGATTATCATATTTTCAATAACAGATTTAATGGCAAAGCCTATATAATATTTCAAATAGGATACATAGTTGAATTGATTGAATGTTAATATACAAAACTTTATACAAACATGGGCAAACATATAAACAAAAGCCTATAAATACTTTTGTTCAAAAACTTAATAATATTATTATTTGTACATTCGTGTTTCTTATAATTTATTAGCTAGACATGTTAGCAGCAACATAGCAAATAATGGAGTCACAGATAAGGTTTATCTGATTTAAGATGGTCAAACAACATAGCAAACAACAACATATAAACAAACAATAGAATCAATATACACCATGTTAAATTGCCAATGGATTATTAAAAATAACAAAAACATCAAGGTTTATCTGATTTAAGATGGTAAAAAAAAACCTGAAATTAGATACTGTATCAGAAATTGCAATGGCAAAGCAAACAAATAAATCGAATAAAGTTGAACGTATATCCGATCGAATAAATCAAATAAATGGGAATGCAAAGCAAACTTGAACCTTAATGTTATCAGATCGAAGGACGCGATGGTAAAAAAGAACCTGAGATTAGATACTGTATCAAAAATAAAATTAAATTAGTTCCTGTTACACGGGATCGAAGGATGTAAACAAAAAACGAAAATAAAAGATGAAAAAAAAAGCATTAATCGGGTTACCTAGACGAATTAATCGAAGCTAAAAGACGAAGGATGTAAGGAGACGGTGGAGGAGATGATCGATCTAGTCATGGAATCATAGAAGATGAGGACGATGGTGAAGTGGCGTCGATCTAGCCATTGAACCCTAGAAGATGAGGAAGAGGGTGAAGAGGCGATTTTTTTGAAGGAATGAAACTCTAGATTGTAATAGAGTGATAAATCCGGTTATCATTGTGGGTCCTAATTTTACCGACCCTACCCGCCAGACCCGCGTGTTGACCCGAATCCATTTAGGCGGGAAAAAGAAAATGAGAGTGGGCTAGATGATTGACACGTGGCTAAAGAAAACCTTGTTTTATTAATATGTATAGATTACATGGGGTTGTTTAACATAAAAATGAAAGTATAATAATGTGTAAAAATTTAAAATAATGTATAAAGCAAGAAATAAAATTCTTTGTTTCCTTAATTAAGTAATAATTACAATTCAAATTTTGTATTATCTTTATTGAAAAATAAAAACATTAACATAATTAAATTTTAAAATTCAAACATACTTAAAATAAGAAAAAAAATAGAAGATTTTGGTGAGAAAACATATAGCGATAACACGTGGCATTCTTTGGAATCGTTTATTAGAATAAGGATTAGATTTTCTATTTCTCTCTCCTATTAAATAATAATCTTTATATTAAAAAATCTAATTACGGATAGTTATTATTTAATTATAAATAGTTATTATATAATCAATCAAATGAACTTAATATGTACTAAAATTTATCAATTAAATAAAAAATTAATACTCAGTTGAAAAAAAATGTTTTAAAAACTAACTTAACAGATCTAATAACTGTCACGACAAATTACAATTTTTTAAAACATATTTTGACAAATGTGTTTGTTAACAAATTACATTCTATTTTATTCAACCGATGTAATATACTGGTTTATTCAACCCGTGTATTCATGATTGGAAAAATCGCTAGGCGCTAGTCGGGCGGTGGGGTGGGGCCTAGGCCTAGGCGGGATTAATCGGGGCCTAGGCAGGATTAATCGGATTGAAATTTTTATATGTAATTTTTAGTTTTTTATATATACACACACATTTTTATAAGTAATTTTTATAAAAATGTTCATTTTTAAATATTTATACACATATTTGGCTGGAATTTGAAGGAGTTAGCCTGAAAATCCAAGGCTTTTGTCGAAATTTGGCCGAAAATTTCAGGTTTTTGCCAGAATTTTCGCTGGAATCTGGCCGCCTAGACCCGCCTAGGCCCGATTCCGATTAATGGTCCGTCTAGCTCAAAATTACAAGTTAAATGGCCGCCTAGGCCTGATTTTTACAACACTGCGTGTATTACACGGGTTTTTAAAAATATAAATTTTTTATTACTAAATATATAACATTTTATTTATTTAAACCGTGTAATACACCGGATTTTAACCTAGTAATAATAATAAATTATAATACCTTTCTCTTATGTCTCTTCCATGATCAAATGAAAAAAAAATTGTTTCTTTAGTGCAGTGTTAGCCTTGCTTGATTGAAATATGTAGGTTTATTGGTTTTCTTTTATTTGCAGTTTTTGTTTTGTGAAGAAACTCAGGGGTTTCTTAATATTAATGGATCACATTTGATGGACTAAATCCCCTTAACTGTCTGTGCTACTTATAAAAGTTTATAAATCTTGATCATGCAGGCTATGCCATTCAATGTGTTAATGATGCAAAACCTGGAAACACTCACGGTGTGCCGGTGATTACCTGCTATGTATATATAATATGTAGGGAAAGTGTAAGTTTATGAATTTATGTGTGTACTATGTGCATGTATGTCTATTTACATGTACGTGTGTATATGTAATTATGTATGCACAGATATGTACACTGTTAGTCATTGGTATGTATCAGTGATTTTTCCCTTTTTATAATTCCATTTCCGTTTGTACTTCTCCTTGATGCCGGAGATTATTGTTTATGTTCACGTATTTTGGTTACCGCAACTCTTCTGTGTAGCTTGGTGTCTGTTGGTTCTAAAGTCGGTGCTTGCTTTCATAAACAGGTACATACCATCTTACTCTCATAACTAGATAGCCCTTTTTTTAACTTAAAAGAAAATTTATACAACTTTTAACGTCTTATTCGTATCTACTTGACCATTTTTTACGTTTTTAGTCTGCACATGGCTTGGGTATTAAGATTGGTTACTATATGCACTTTATGTTTTTGGCGGAATTTTTTTTCCTTCACCGGTTCATGTTTGTGTGTACATGATGATGGTGTTTAAATGCATAATTTATTTTTGTTTACAGGAAAAGCTGTGATGTGTCCTTTTCACCTAGAGGTGCACAAACCGGGTTTTTTGAACCGAACCGGTTCCAAACCGGCCCGAATCGGTTTGGTCAACGCTAACGTTAAACCGGTTTTGACTAAACCGGTTCGGGTTAAACCGGTTTATTAAGTATAAAATCTCGAACCTGTTTAACCGGTTCAGTTCGGTTCTGGACCGGTTTGGGTTGGTGAACCGGTTTAAACCGGGTTTTTTTTTTAAAAAAATATATATTAAATTAAATTAAAAAATAAACATTTTACAAATAAAAACATAAAGTTCAACGTTTATTCATTTTTTAGGAGTTCGAAAATCACAAAACATTACAAATTAAACATTACAATACGAGAAAAAGAAAAATATATTTTTATTTTTTGGAGTTTTTTTGTTTAATTTTCGCCGTCATTCTCGGAGTTACTAGTGGATTCTCGTAGTCTATCATCTTCGGCGAGTTCTTCATTTGTAATGGGGCTCGCCAATCCTTGGTTGACCTCAGATTCATGTATGAATTCTTCAACTTCAATTTCGTCTTCAAGCGAACTCATATCTTGTCTCCTATCTACCGCATCCAAATGGTCTTTCAAGCAAATGCACATTTCCATTGCCGCGGGAGTGAGTCTAGTTCTTCGAATAGATAAAATCCTGCCACTAAGAGAAAAAACGGATTCCGAAGCTACCGTGGAAGCTTGGACGGTTAGTAAATCACGGGTCATGGCGGAAAGGACCGGAAAAGTAGATTCGTTTCCTTTCCACCACGCCAAAATATCAAAGTCCTCAAAAACATCCGGACTCACAAATGATAAAAAGTTTGTTCCCGTATACCTTCCGAGTTCGCTACTCGGGGTGGACCCTCTAGCCCGTTTAGTAAATTCATTTCTCATTTCGTTATACAAATTTAAGTTCACATTCCTCGAGCTACTACTTGATGCGCCCGCGCCCATCGTATCATGTGTGGTTTGTGTTGTACCATATTTATGTATATAAATATCAAACAAATCTTGCAAAAATTTGTTAAAATAAGTTTTTGTTACGGTTGAAAAATGAATATCTTCAACATTCACTACAACAATATCACCATATACCGACGACTTTTTTGACCCTATAGCGACGACTTGTCGTCGGGATAGCTTATACCGACGACATGTAGTCGGGATAGGTGTCGTCGGGATTGAGTCGTACCAATAGACCAAGATTGTCGTCGGGATAGGTGTCGTCGGTATAGGTCAGCCTATACCGACGACATGTCGTCGCTATAGGGTCTAATTAAATAATTCAAAAAAAAACCCTATAGCGACGACATGTCGTCGGAATAGGTTCAACCTATACCAACGACATGTCGTCGGTATAGGTTGAACCTATTCCGACGACATGTCGTCGCTATAGGGTTTTTTTGTTTTTTTTAATAATTTTTGAAAATGGCCTATAGCGACGACATGTCGTCGGTACAGGTCTTTTTTGTTTTTATTTTATTTTTTTTTTATTTTTAATATTTTATCCAGAAATATTAAATTTCTAAAAACAAAAACCTGCAAATCATAAATATAAACCATTCAAACATTCAAATCAGATAAAAACTAATATCCGAAACATAAACCAAACATCCAAATTGTTCGACACACAAACTTGTTCGGCACACAAATTTGTTCGACAAATCAAACATTCAAAACATAAACTTGTTCGACACACAAATATGCAAATTGTTCAAGACAAATACCAACAAAAAAGGCAAAGGCTCAACAACTCCAAGCTAATTATCATCGCTGCTAGTTCGGCGATCCCACATTCGACGCATTTCATCCATTTGTCGTTGCATTTCAAGCATTTGTTGATTATGTGTACGACGTTCTTCCTCTCGTCAACCGCAACGAGTTTCGAACTTGTAACAAAATTAAATAAAGTTACATATACATACAAACATACATAAGCATATGAATAAATACTCTCTTATATACCTACACATCACAATTACATACATACATACATAAATAAAAGCCCAATTACATAATTACATAATTACAAATATATACACACAAACATACATACATAAATAAATGTCCAATTACATAATTACAAAAATATAGATACAAACATACATACACATATATACATTCATATTAACTAATCATCATAAACACAAATTACACATATACATACAACCTAATCATCAAAACTAATCATCAAAAACATAAATTACACACATACATACACATACATACAAACTAAACATTCAAACTAATCATCATAAAGACAAATGACACACATACAAACACTAAATTACATAAACTAAATTATATAAAATAATCACACATCTAAACCAAATGACCTAAACTAATCATAATTTAATAATTCCATCATACATACAAATATACATATTCATACATACAAACATACATACATACACATACATAACACATACATACAAAATCATAAAAATCTTAGATCTAAATCAAATTTCATCACAAATTAGTAATTAAAACGAGTACTTACCTTCACAAAGCTAGAAATCAAGAAATGGTGAAATTCCTCCAAAACCTAACCAAAATAAACAAACAAAACTTCAAAATCTTGAAAAAGTAGCTAAAATATGAAACCCGGATGTTACCTCACCTTAAATCCCGAGAGTTTTTGTGAAAGTTAATACATACATATATAAATAAAAGCCCAATTACATAATTACAAACATATACATACAAACATAAATAAATGTCCAATTACATAATTACAAACATATACATACAAACATACATACACATATATACATTCATATTAACTAATCATCATAAACACAAATTACACACATACATACAAACTAATCATCCAAAGTAATCATCATAAACACAAATTGCACACATACATACAAACTAAACATTCAAACTAATCATTATAAACACAAAATACACACATACATACATATACATACAAACACTAATTTACATAAACTAAATTATATAAAATAAGCACACATCTAAACCAAATGACCTAAACTAATCATAATTTAATAATTCCATCATACATATAAAAATACATACTCATACATACAAACATACATACAAAATCATAAAAATCTTAGATCTAAACCAAATTTCATCATAAACACAAATTACACACATACATACAAAATAAACATTAAAACTAATCATCATAAACACAAATTACACACATACATACACATACATACAAACACTAATTTACATAAACTAAATTTTATAAAATAAACACACATCTAAACCAAATGACATAAACTAATCATAATTTAATAATTCCATCATACAAATATACATACTCATACATACAAACATAACACATACATACAAAATCATAAAAATCTTTGATATAAACCAAATTTCAACATAAATTAGTAATTAAAATGAGTATTTACTTTCACAAAGCTAGAAATTCAAGAAATGGTGAAATTCCTCCAAAACCTAACCAAAATAAACAAACAAAACTTCAAAATCTTAAAAAATTAGCTAAAATATGAACCCGGATGTTAGCTCACCTTAAATCCCAAAATTTTGTGTGAAAGTTGCTTCCAAATAGCCTAAAAACGCTGAAATCGCCGGAGAGACAGAATTGGGGGAGTTTTGGAGAGTTTTGGCTGAAAATGAAGTTCTGCCGTCTGTTTCCCTATTTGTTCGCGCTGCACCCTATAGCGACGACATGTCGTCGGCATAGGTCCACTTGTCGTTGGTACAGTGGCCTATAGCGACGACATGTCGTCGGCACAGGTTTCGCAGGATGTTGACCAGTCAATAAAGGTAAAACACTATCCCGACGACATGTCGTCGCCATATGGTTTTCCATAATTTTTTTTAATTTAAAAAAAAATTTATTAAATAAAAAAAAAAATCAAAATTAACCTATAGCGACGACATGTCGTCGCTATAGGGTTTCCCCAAAAATTCATTGGGCGCCAGTTTTCCATCCAACATGCCTCAACCCTATAGGGTGTCTCATTCAAAATTTTGGAAAAACCCTATCCCGACGACATGTTGTCGTCATAGGGTTTTCCAGAATTTTTTTTAATTTAAAAAAAAAATTATTAAGATAAAAAAATTAAAGTTTTGAAATCCATATTTTTCTGTTTAAAATAAAAAATTTATTTTATAATCAATATATATCCAATAGCACATAAATATATAAAAAAACAAATCAAACCAAAAATTTCTACAAAATTATAAAATTATCAACAAACTAATACAATGTCCCATTCAAAATTTTGGAAAAGCCCTATCCCGACAACATGTCGTCGCCATAGGGTTTTCCAGAATTTTTTTTAATTTAAAAAAAAATTATTAAGATAAAAAAATTAAAGTTTTGAAATCCATATTTTTCTGTTTAAAATAAAAAATTTATTAAGATAAAAAAATTAAAGTTTTGAAATCCATATTTTTTGGTTTAAAATAAAAAATTTATTTTATAATCAATATATATCCAATAGCACATAAATATATAAAAAAAAAAATCAAACCAAAAATTTCTACAAAATTATAAAATTATCAACAAACTAATACAATGTAATATCTAAATTTCTGTTGCAAAATAAAACCGATGTTAACAACTCTTTTCTATCATAACCAACTATGTGTAATCAACACTAAACAACAAGACATTAAACCTAATTGTAGGTTTAAGCTGATACGATTTTATGAAGATGGTCAAATCGAGTTCAAACACAAATATAAACATAGTTGCTGTTGTATCATCTATGAACTCTATTTACATACTTTTCGGGTTGGGCCGGGTCAGATCAGACGCAAAGGATTTATCATTGTCAAGTAAAACTCTAATTCTCAACCTCCCATTCTAACAGAACTTCCAAATCTCATTCACTGAAGAATTAAGTGGGAAATTCGTGAGAAAAATCAAAACCGTTACCTGAGCAAGATTCATGGAATAAGAAGAATTTTTAATCGGAACCCCACCGTGCAAGACATTAGAAGTCTGTTGATTGCCTTCACGATGTCTCGGACGTTTGTGAAACTCCCAAGACCAGCCTGTATGGCCCCAAACTGGGTACCCTACAGTTGGTTCTCATCACTGGGTGTTCTCTTTAAAAATACTCGCTTTATTACAAACAATCAGTGGAAGACTTAATTTAAAATAGTTGTAACCCTTTATAAACTCAATATCAATCTTAATCTTATCTTACAAATGCCTACACACCAATCCGAGTAGCACCGCTCCCTAGCCAAGATACCTCACCTGCAAACAAGAAATACCATTTGATTGAACTCAGAACATTACAATCCTTTATAAAACGGTTTGTCGTTTATTGACATGTTAATAACCCACACTTCAACACTAACCCATAAGGGTTTAACCACCCAAGATGTAACATCCCGGTTTTTCATAAAATAACTGGGTTTGTAATTATGTAAATTATTGCAAAGGTTAACGGGTAATTAACGGGGTTTTGGCGGGTTTTATTTAAAAACGTGAACAAAACCAAGCCCGGGAGACCTTGGGTGAGCGTGGGCCAAGCCTGGCCCTAGTGAAGAACACCCTTTAGGGTGCAACGCAAATATGGAGACCCCATTTTCACATTCAGCCGTCGAAGAGCAAGGAGGAGAGAGAGAGAGCCGTTCATCGCGTTTCAAGTCCGATTTGATGTATTTTGTCGATCTCTAATCATCCTTAGTGTGTCGGGATCCTTGAATCAATACTACACATGTTTCATAATTCTAGGGTAAAGAAGAGAAGTTGAGTTTCAAAGAAGACGAGGTGATTCGGGAATTCGATTGGCACGGGTTCTCCGATGTAGAGGTATAATCTTGAAAACATTCCTGTTTAAATGCTTGTTTGTGATCGTAGGGAACCTTCATGTGTGTGCATGGGTTCAGCCGAACCCTAGAGGTGGCCGGTTGGGGGGATGGGTGTCCGACGAGGCATGAGGAAGCCCGGAACCCGTTAATTACACAAAGAATTTTTCCAGAATTTTTTTTAATTTAAAAAAAAAATTTTGACCGACGAAAATTTATTAAATAAAAAAAAATCAAAATTAACCTATAGCGACGACATGTCGTCGCTATAGGGTTTTCCATAATTTTTTTTAATTTAAAAAAAAAATTTTGACCGACGAAAATTTATTAAATAAAAAAAAACAAAAAGAAAATCAAAATTAACCTATAGCGACGACATGTCGTCGCTATAGGTTTTTCCCCAAAAATTCATTCTCCAACCTGCCTCAACCCTATACCAACGACATGTCGTCGCTATAGGGTGTCCCTACCAAAATTTTGGTTTTGACCTATACCGACGACATGTCGTCGGTATAGGGTGACCTATCCCGACGACAAATGTCGTCGGTACAGGTGGCGTCGGGACAGGGTCAATTTGTTGTAGTGAAATCCAAATCGTAAGTTATTCTAATAATCAAGGTTTCAACACCGTAAACATTAATTGTAGGGTTTAATGCGGCGGCACAAGTTATAACCGGAGGCATTTCTTTAAAATATTTAACAAATTTTTCTTTCATTGGTTTTATCATTCTCGTAAAAAGAGTATTTTTATTTTCAAGTTCGGCTAATTTGTTACACATTAGAAATATTTGTTTAAGAGCCAAGGGACTTGTGGGGTAATAAACCCCGGATAAAAAAGTAGTGGCGGTTTTGAAAACTTCGAGCAATTCGGTTATATTTTCAAGAATGTCCCAACTCGTAGACGGAAAATTTTGAATTTTACGACGCGGTTTTGAGGAAAGCATATCATGAAAAATTTTTAAAGTATCTTTTTGACGTATAGAACTATGAAACATTTTATAAGTTGAATTCCATCTTGTTGGGAGGTCCCAATTGGGACCTAAGCAAATCAAACCCGTATCGTTACATAATCTAATATATTCATGGTATCTTTTTTTACTACTACTAAAAACGTCTTTAAGCATGACTCAAAATGCATTACTTAATTCAATAACGGGTTCAACCGCAAGCCCGTCTTGCACGGCTAAGTTGATGATGTTTGCAATACATCGACTATGGAAAAAAGCGTCATTGCAAATCGGATTATATTTTAATATTAATTTTTGAACCGCATTTGTATTATTTGAGGCATTATCAAAAGATATTGAAAATAATTTATTATGTAATTTAAAATCGGTTATCACACCATCTAAAATGTAAAATAAATTTTGCCCCGTGTGCGGATATTCAAACATCTCAAACGCGATTGTATGTTTCATCATTTTCCACGTATTGAGATCAACCCAATGAGCGGTAACGCAAATATATGAGTCGGGAATACCATGTGCAGCCGACCAAACGTCGGTGGTTAAGTTCACACCGGTTTCCAATTTTTCAAAACCTAAAATTAATTCTTTTTTTGCTTTTTTCCACATTTTTAGACAATCACGTCTAAGAGTACTACGACTTACTTGATGATAACGTGGTTGAAGGGCTTCTTGAATCATCCTCGTCACGAGCGGGTTGTCGAAGTGGTTGAACGCCAAACCTCTTTGAATAACTAATTTCGCCATTCTATCTCGAACAATATTTGGATCGAAGTTCCAAATTCCACCCTCGCTTGTCATAGATGCTTGACCCTCATCCGGAATTTTCTTCAAACTCGGGCACGATTTTTCCATATGAGTTTTTAGAGTAGAATTTGATTCCTTTTTAAAAAAAACCACCACAATTTTTGCAACGAGCACGTTCCAACCCGTTAGACATCTCACATAGATCGTAGTTTGACCAAATTGCGGGGTTTCTCGTTGTTGGTATGATTTTCACAACGCTAACTTCGTTAGAGGAAACACCAAAACTTGAATCGGCCATAGCGTTTTTGTGAGAGTTTTTTTGAGCGTTTTTTTTATAAACGAGAGTATAGAGAGCGGGTTTGAGAAGTGTGATTTAACCAAAACACCCCCTACCTATTTATAATGTGTTTGGGGGTTAAAATGGGTCAAAAAACGGTCAAAAATTGGTTCTAACGGCTATATAGCCGTTTTCCAACGGCTAGTTTCGAAATATTACCGTTAAACCGGTTCACAAAAAACCGGTTGTAAACCGCTTGTCGTTCAAAATACTTAAACCGGTTATAAATGGCGGTTCCTACCGGTTCACCAAAAACCGGTTCTAGGGCGGTTCGGGTTTTGGTTCCGAACCGGTTTGGATTTCCAAACCGGTTTTTTTGTGCACCTCTATTTTCACCTTTTTTTTATTTCTTTCACCTATTTTTATTTACTGGCCCATTAGCATATTCTTTTTTTAATAATTTCAAGATAAAAAAAATATACACCTCTTTGACATGTATTGTTGCTTTTGATTAAAATTTTGAATAATTAAGAACTATTATAAAATCTAGAACATAATCTTTGAAACCGGCATCACCACATCAACATCCAAACAAAAATTCAAAACAGTCAGATTAATTTAAACAAACAGTTCATCGTTCCCAATTCCCTGTGTTCAAAACCCAGTGAAGTGTTGCTTTCCGTTGTACGCATAAGAATTCCCCGCAGCAACGCGCGGAGGGAAACACTTAGTTTATAACAAAACAAAGAATAATATAACACATGCAAAATAGAAGAATTCCACTCCTTTATTTGTGCCACTAGCTGGCGAACGTTAACTCCCACAAACACCGTCAAACTTGACCATTTCTTCTAGTTCAAGATTGGAGCCCAATCTGACTCGTATCCAAAACCCGCCTGACCCGTGACCCGTGAAAAACTCGATTAACCCAACAATCACCCCCTAATCGTTGTTTGTTCAAGTTATTTTCTACATCGCAGCGTTTAGTCACCTTCTCGAACCATCTCGACTTTTCCCGGACACCCGACATTCACTTCTGTCACGTCCGAAGTCATCCACAATCGTGATTTCACTATTATGTCAAGCTCTTCCTTGATAAGCACCGCTTGCGTATCGACCACCAACAAGACACCAACCACACCCGTTGTATCTCCTTCAAGTCGCTAAACGAATATCTCAGCCACCCTGCTGTTTCGTTTCTACAGCGCTACACCCGTTGGTTTTTCTGCCATAAGAATTCGAGACCTCCATGCGATTCTTCTCCTTGGCGAGAAAGCATCCGACAAATGAAAAACTCGATCTAAACTCTTTTACCCTTTTGATCTTTTTCGGTTCCAAGCAACAAATAAAACTCCTTTCTGTTCGGAACTTGCTGAAGACAAACAAAAGTTTGAAACTGAATTGAACCAAAACCAAGCAAAACCCACATACCCAACCGTGCCTTCACGTCTTATTTTCCGATCACGCTTGTTCAAAGAGGCTTCTTCCACCGATTAAGAAAACAAAGCCACCACCTTTTAACGTTTTCTTTCACCCGCCAAGCGAATCGAACCCAAAGCCACCTGCTTTGATGGATCCCTTCTGCCCGCTTTTCATGACGCACCCCCAGCTGAGAAACGTCTCGAACCAGCCCTATTTCTCCTCTTTGATCACAACTAACAGCCACAGACTGATGTGTTACTTACCGATCACCACTGCCATCCCAAACGGCACACACCCCGCGCCAACGGCCGACCCGAAACACCTCTTCGATTCCGTATTCTGCTGTAAAAGAGCCCCTGCCCTTGTGATATATGTGTGCAGCAACACTCACTGGTTGCGACCCGTATCAACAGCCAAACACGCTATGATTGTCGCCCACCATGTTGCTAAAAACTGTCGACCCACCTGCGCTTCCGCTGCGATGGCAGCCCCGCACCCGAAGGCTACTCCCCTTTGAAAGTCGACTCTCAAACCGGCTTCTTTAACCTCCGCTCTGATACCAAATGCTGGTTCATGCCCCAAATAAACAACACACAAAGTCATTCTATTTTTTATGTATTCAAGTGGACTAAAGAAAGGCAAATAGCAGCCTAAAAAAACACGTCGGCTGAGCCTGTTAGGAAGTGGGCTTTAGCCGGCTTTGGAATCAGCGCAGCCACGCGTCAGTTTTTGGTTGGCTGAACATCTGAAAAAACTGGTTTGACGCGGAATTTGAAGCCGGCTGAACTAGCCTACTTCAGCTGGGTTTTGGCCTAAATGACCACATCGAAGTAGGCTGATAAAGTCTGTCCATTTTGATAAGTTTAACTAGTCAAATGTCCATTTTAATAATTTTCCCTTATCATTAACATACATACGAACTTGTTGCTCGGAAGTAGAAGCGACTCTTTTCTTATTAAACTAGAAAACGGAATTACAAGAATTAAATCAAAACTACTCGGGTTTAATAGCCACCCTTACGATAGTAATCCTATTCAAATTCTAGAGCACTATTTGAGTTCTACTTCCTTACGACACACCAAAATAAACAAATAAATTAACTAAAGCTTAAAGATAAACCAAACAATTAATAATAAACTAATTAATTGCTATATTGATCTCCTTCATGTCACCCCATGATACGAACATACACCTCCGTTATCCAAATGTTGTTTACGTTTAATATTCCGTTCAACTATCCCGATTGGTGAACACATCCGCCAGTTGCTCATGAGTATTTATATACTTGAAGTCAATCTCTCTGTTTAATACCTTTTCTCATATATAATGATAGTAAATTTCCGCATGCTTAGTTCGTGCATGAAACTTAGGGTTTTCTGCAAGGAGTATTAACGAAACCTTATCGCCATGCAATGCCACCTTGTACTCTATATCTTGATTCAAATCTCTTATCAATTGAACCAACCAAGTACATTCTTGTGCTGCAAGTGCAGCTGCTCTATATTCAGATTCAGTGGTCGACAGTGCTACGATTGGCTGACGTTTACTATACATGACACAGCTCTAGTACCAACCATGAATACATAGCCCGATGTAGACCTTCAAGCATCTACATCCTGGGGCGGACCTACCTAAACGTTTTACGCACAGTTGATTTTTTTTTTACGGTTTTATGTATCCAGTTACCCCTAAGCAAAAATTATGTTATCCCTGAGAAAAAAATTCATTACCCCTCAAATTTTTTTAAAAGTTCAACACTTAATAAAAGTTCAAAATTTTATAAAAAAACCCAATACTTAAAACATTTGAGCTTTAGACTCTAAAATCTAATTTACTTTGGGCTTTTGACTAATTAATGTTTGGGCTTTTGATTTTGGGGTATTAATATTTGGTCCATTATTTAGGCTTATGAATTAGAGAACATAACATGACCAAGAGAAGAAGAGCAGCATCGAATCGAGCAGAAGCAAGCATGCCAGCTGCAAAACGATTAAACCAAGAGGTTTCCCTTGTACGAGCCGGAGATACATGATAGGGTTCTCATCATGGAACAATCATAAATGTGCTTAAATTATTTATGGAAGTTGTTGACGTGATTCGTTATGTTAAAGAAGAAGGAGATGACACTCAACAACGATCTAATGCAAAAGGTATTCTATCCTATTTTAAAAAACTTGAGTTTGTTTTTATGCATACTTGATGGGAGATGTTTTAGGTATCACAAATGCACTCTCTAAACATCTTCAAAAAAAAAAGTCAAGACTTATTAGAAGCGACTAAGATGATAAACGGAACAAAACGAGCATTGAATTAATGATTTAAGACAAAATGGGTTTCATGATATGTTGAAAACAGTGACTTCTTTTTGTTTAAAGAACAATATTAAGGTGTTGGATATGACGGAAAGTTATGGTAACCCAAGAAACAGAAAGAATGTCATTACTAATCGACATCATTTTGAAGTTGAGGTTTTTAATATGGTTTTGGATATGCAAATTCAAGAATGGGGAAATCAATTCAATGAGGTATCAACTAAATTGATAGAAAATATGTCGGGTTTAAATCCTTGTGATTGGTTTTCTAAGTTTGACATATCTAAAATTGTTGCATTTTCTGAGATGTATCCGGATGATTTTAATGTGAATGAAAGACGGTGCCTTTTTGATGAGCTTAAGGTTTTTTATCACTTAGGGGTGTTCAATATTTGGTTTCAAACCGATTAAACCGATAACCGAATCGAAACTGAAACTGTTTAAAACCAAACCGAATTACGTATTCAAACCTAAAACCAAATATGTAATTTAGTTTTTGGTTTGGTTTAGGTTTCAAGATTTTGAATTCGGTTTGAACCGAAAAATCCGAATTGGGTTATACCACTATTTTAATCCATATTTTATAGTTAACTTAAGTCATTTATATCAATAACTAATACCCACATATGAATTATAAATCATTATTTGATAAGGGTATGTTTTTGTTTAGACTTTCCTAAAATATTGTATTGTTTAAACCGAATAAGTTATGCCTACCAAAAATAATTTTTTTTTTGCTAATTCGGGTTACTAGGTTCAAACCGAAAACCAAACCGAATTACCATGTGATTTTAGGTTCGGATTAGGTTTCATCGAATATGGTTCGGTTCGGATTGTGGTTTCAACCAAAAAACATCCCAGCCCGAACCGAGGAACCCGAAAAACCTGTAACCCGACCCGATGAACACCCCTGTTATCACTGCATAAAGGAAGATGATAGATTTGTAAAATTGGATAAAATATGTGACCTTGCTCGTCTAATGGTGGAAACCAAAAAAGATCTTTATTATTCTTTGGTTTATCGGGCATTGAAGCTAGCGTTGGTTTTACCAGTTGCAACCACAAAGTTTGAAAAATGTTTTTCTAAATTGAAGCTTATCAAGACGGATTTACGCAATAGAATGGGAGACGAGAATTTGAACAATGCTCTAGTTTGTGCGATGGAAAGAGAAATATTTGACAAAGTAACGGATGATGATGTAATGATTCGATTTCAAGCTTTCAAAAACCGAATAGGAGAGGTCTAAGATCATCTATTAGACATTTTTTTTACTTCATTTATTATCGTTTTTTTGTTTTATTTACATGAAAGTACGGTCTAAAGTTTTTTTGTCGCTAGCCCTAAACTTTTTGTTCTAGATCCGCCACTGTCTACATCTCCAGCGTAGTCCACATCCTAGAACCCAACTAACTTAATCTCATACTCCCTCTGGAACCATACTCCATAACCAGGTGTAGCTTTAATATGTGGAGCTCCTTTTGTATAGATTCAAGATGTGGTTTTCTAGATTCTTGCATGTAACGAATAAAAGGACCCAAACAACAAATGCAATGTCGGGCCGCGTCAAAGTGAGATAAATAAGATTACCCACTAGCTATAAATGCATCATTGCATCCTCAAGCACTTTTCTCTCATCCGACCTCAATCTTGCATTTACTTCCATCGGAGTTAAGACAGATTTGCAGCTGGCTAATCCAAACTTAGTTAATAGATCCACAACATACTTATGTTGGTGCAAAACTACTCCACTCGATCTATGCGCAATTTCGAAACCTAGAAAATGCTTAAACTTTCCTATGTCCTTCAAAATCTTATACATAAATTTTGCTTCAACTGTTCAATTTCTAAGGGAGGTTGTACATCATCACTGAGCTTTACCTAGTCCTTCATGCAAAATCTTATACAAAATTGTTATTAAACATGTTAACAAATGAACATGATAGAGAAAAGATGGAGTCTCTATATTACACAAATAAAGATTAGCTTACAAATGAATTCAAAGCAAACATTAAATAGAAAGCTAAATGGACTAAGGCCCATATTAGACTTATTATGCTAACATCCCCCCTCAAAATCACAATGCAATAGCAATAAACATTGAGACTTTGTCACACAAGAAACGAAACCGAGATGTCGATTGAGCCTTGGTGAACACATCTGCAATCTGCAAGGCTGATGGAACAAAAGAAAGTGAGATTGTCCCGAGCTGAAGATGATGACGAGTAAAATGACAATCTATCTCAATATGTTTTGTCCGTTCATGAAAGACAGAGTTCTTAGTGATCTGCATAGCACTTTGATTATCACAATGTAATGGGGTAGGCGAGGAAACAACAACCCCCATGTCTGCAAGAAGCCATCGTAACCAAACAATTTCACATATAGTAACAGCCATAGCACGGTATTCAGCTTCAGTGGAGGACCTAGAAACAACATCTTGTTTCTTGCTTTTTCATGAGATTAAGGAATCACTAAGGAAAATACAGAAACCAGTAGCGGATTTACGATCATTAGGATCACTATCCCAATCAGCATCTCTATAGGCCCATCAATTCCAGAGAAGATGTAGAGGGGAACAGAAGACTTTGAAACTGAGTGCCACAAAGATGTCTCAAAATACGAAGAACAACTCCCCAGTGTACAGAAGTAGGAGCGGTAACAAACTGGCTAACCACATGAACAGAATGAGCGATATCAGGACGAGTAACTGTAAGATAAACCAAACTGCCTACAATGGTACTATATAGGCTTGGATTAGATAGAGGAACACCATCAGTGGGAGAGTAACGTGCATTGGTTTCTAGGGGAGTGTCTGCAATTCTGTTATCAGAAAGTCTTGCATGCTGAAACATATCAGAAATGTACTTTGTCTTAGAGAGAAGATATCTGTTTTTAGATTGAGCTACCTCAATCCCCAAAAAATACCGTAATAACCCCAAATCTTTAATAGGAAAACGATGGGCCAAGTCACGTTTCAAGGATTCAATGCCATCATAATCATCGCCTGTAATAATCATGTCATCCACATATAAAGACAAGAGAATGCGTCCATCATTCGTACGTCGAACAAATAATGCCGAATCATGATTGCTAGGAAGAAAACCAAGGGAAGTGATGACTGTAGAGAATTTTTCAAACCAGGCACGAGGGGCATGTTTGAGTCCATATAGAGCTTTTTGAAGCCGACAAACTTCACCGTGCTGAAGAGCTATTCCCGGGGGTGGATTCATGTAAACCTCCTCATGAAGATGACCATTCAGAAAAAAAACATTTTTGACATCCATTTGAAAGATCCTCCATTGTCGAACGGATGCAACAACAATTAAAGTACGAAATGTTGTCATTTTTGCCACAGGGGCAAAGGTCTCCTCATAATCCATACCATACGTTTGCGAATATCATTTTGCCAAAAGTCTGGCCTTGTACCGTTCAACAGAGCCATCAAACTTTTTCTTAGTCTTATACACCTAACGACAACCAACCTTATGTTTACTTGGTGGTAGAGGAAGCAAATCCTAGGTGTGAGTCTGATGAAGAGCAGTGACCTCTTCAGCCATAGCATTCTGCCATAGAGGGTCAGAGACAACCTCTTTATATGATTCTGGTTCAGACAGATGATGAATGCCCGCGATAAAAGAGCTAAACGAAGCACAATATGCAGAGTATGCAAAATCTGGTAGTTGAGTAGACTTACATACACAAGTAGACTTTCTCGGAGTTGGAGGAGAATCAACATTGGTGCCAGATGACGTGGAAGGTTCATGAACTGGCACATCATGTGCATAAGAAGTATCTGGAGCAGGCATTTTAGGATCAACAAACGAATCGGGAACATCAGAGGTTGGGATATCAGTGTCGCTAGCAAAAGGATCAATGATCTGAAGATCCGTCTTTGTTACATCATGTGACTTAGCTGGAATCAAATAGAAGGGAATATGTTCAAGAAATGTAACATGTCTTGATACATATAACTTCTGGCTTACATGATCAAAACAGCGATATCCTTTTTCTCCCGTGCGATATGCTTTGGGACCACTGGCATAGCCTAAGAAAACACATAATGCTGACTTATTTGTCAATTTGTCTCGTTCAACATGAGGATGGAGAGCAAAGCATGTACATCCAAAAACCCGTAACTCACAATAATCTGGGCGTTCACCGAAAAGACTTTTAAAAGGAGACACCCCATCACTGTGAGAAATAGGGATCATATTAATCACATGTTGGGCGGTTGGGAGTGATTCTCCCCAAAAGACACTAGGTACCTCAGCAGATAAAAGGAATGAACGAGCGGTTTCCATAAGATGGCGATGTTTCATTTCAGCAACACCATTCTGTTGAGGAGTTTCAGTACAAGACGATTGGTGTATGGTACCATATGATGCAAGAAACTTAGTAAAATAATTAGAGGTGTATTCACCCCCTAAGTCACACCTGAAACACTTTATCATAGCAGAATCCTGCGTTTGAACATAAGCCCTAAATGTTTTATAAATATCAAAGAACGCAGATCTACGTTTCATAAGGTACACCAAGGTAAAACGAGTGTAATCATCAATAAAGGAAACATAATAACGTGAACCACCTTTAGTGGATACTGGTGATGGTGTCCACACATCAGAATGAACAATATCAAATGGTGCAACAGAATGAGAAATACTTTTATCAAAAGGTAAAGCAGAAAATTTAGCAAGTTTATAACCACTACAATCAGAAATGTCACAAGTTTGCAACTGACCCAAAGCACCTGAAGAAACCAAAAATTTTAAACGAGATGCGGACACATGTCCCAAACGAGAATGCCAAATATAAAATTCAGATGACAAAGAACTTAAACGAAAAGAAGATAAATCAACACCGGAGGCAGCAACACCAGGTGCAAGCACTTTGAGTTCTTCTTAGACATATAAATCTCCCACCCTACGACGGATCCCAATCACCTTCTGAGTGTGTTGATCCTGCACAACACAAACAGTGTTTCAAAAGAAAACCCAAATTCCAGACTTACATAACTGACTGAAGCAAGATTTAAGGCAAGCTTCAGAATATAATATACATCATTGAGAGAAACATGAGGGGTAGACACAGATCCAACACCCTCTACCAACATGGATGTAGCACTAGCAGACATGACAGAAATAGGCGAACATGAGACAAAGAAATAAAAGAAGACAGATAGGGAGACATATGATGTGAGGCACCAGAATCCAAAATCCATAATGATGATGAAATACCTGAGGTACCAGATGAAGACAGTCCCGTAGCAGACATATCGGTAGGGTTGGCGGCAAGGAACTGTCTGAACTGTTCAAATACTTGCGGATCTAGAGCAGATGGTGGTTTGTTCATTTCTACAGATGGTGGTGTAGCAGCAGCAATAAACAGAGGTGGTTTAAATGTCCCTAAAGATGGACCAGATGAACCAACAGAAGTGGACGTGCGAGATAAAAATTGTCCACCTGATCTGTTCTGTTGTGGGGGCTTCTGCAAGGTAGAATTCCTCCTGCTAAGTAATAATGGACATTGAGACTTCCAATGATTTTTCCCTTTGAAGAATGCACATTCATCAAATGCAACTTTAGCACCTTGTCTAGGCTGATTAGGGGGAACGACAAACACAACTGGAGTAGTAGTTACTTTAGGACCTTTATCAACCTGAGATTTTAAAAGAGTTTCCTCTACAATCAATTTGTGAATAACCGAATCAACTGTTGGAAGAGGGGAATGATGAAGAATCGTTCCACGCAGTCCCTCAAAATATGAACGTAATGCCATAAAAAATTATACCAAACGTTGTTCCTCCCTTCGAACAGTATAAGGTTTAAACCCCTTCAATGCTACAGATTCCGTATGTGCCAGTTGATCCCATAAATCTGACATAGCTCCATAGAAATCTTGAATGCTCATCTCATTCTGTTGAAGAGCACGGATATCAAACTCCAACCGGTACTGTTTAGCAAAGTTAGACTGAGTATACAACTTTTCTAAATGATCCCAAACTTCCTTAGATGTGTCATATTTAGCCAACTGAATACCAGTGGATTGACCTACAGAGTTGTTGATCCAAGTTATAACTTTAGAGTTATCCGTTTCCCATGTATCGAGAACTAAGGCATATTCAGTAGGCTTAGACTTATCAGTAGGCTTTCTTTTAGTACCTGTGACATAACCCCACATATTTTTCGCTCGAAGAAAGTTTTCATTACGTAACTCAAGTAGGTGTAGTTTTTACCATCCAGACGAGTACTAATAGACTGAAAAGAGTCATCTTTCCCAGCCATATTATCAAAAGAACGAATCACAACAGAATAACCGTAAAGTTCAAATAACCGCAAACTTCGAATACCGCAAAGTTCGAATACCGCAAACTTGGAACCACAAACTTAGTGAAAACCGCAAACTTGGTACCGCAAACTTGGTGAAAACCGCAAACTTCGTGACAACCGCAAACTTCGTGAACAAACAGCAAACTTCGTAAAATGGGACAAAACGAGGTCCAAACGTGTTAATCTGTCCAAAAGCTCTTCCAAATACACATGTCAGTTCAAATAAAACAAAATCCGTGACTTTGATACCTCACGAGTCAAAGAAATCCGATGCAAGCGTCACCGAGCCTCTACCCTTCAACAACGAACAACCAAACAACGAACGGATCAACAACGGAGCGGAAGCGATAACAAAAATCTTCAATCAAGCATGAATCGAGTAGGCTATGATACCATGTTAACAAATGAACATGACAGAGAAAAGATGGATTCTCTATATTACACAAATGAAGATTAGCTTACAAATGAACTCAAAGTAAACATTAAATAGAAAGCTAAATGGGCTAAGGCCCATATCAGACTTATTATGCTAACAAAACCCGGACCGGACAGGCCGGTACAACGGGTTAAACCGGGAACCGCCGCAGACATCGGTCCAGTTACGCATATTAAACCGTTTAGAGAATGAACCAAGCGGTTTTTAGCTAACACTGGTTGAACCGGGACACGTGAACCATTTGAACCGGATTTTTGAAACGAGCTAATTCGTTTTCTTTTTATAAGAACAGAGAATTTGTAGTCGATGTGGGACAATGGATTTAAGTTTGTAAAAGAGTTGAGAAAGATTATAGCTGGTGCAAAATTTAAATAATTGCATATAGAGGTTGCGAGACTCGAACTAAAGACCACAATAATAAATTATTAAAGTTTATTTACCAACTAGTCTATAAGGAGGATATTGATGTCTATTCCTTAATTGTTAACTAGAATTATACCTCGCGTGTTGCGGCAGGTGGCGCGTTGTAACGATTCGGTTACGATCGAACCGAAACGTAGGTAGAAATAAGCACGTTGCGGCGGCATTGAACCATATAAAAATTTATGTCAAACATTTATAAAAATAAGTATGTTAATTTCTCACTTCTAGGACGAAGTTAAAAAAAAAGACGAAAGAAAAGGAAAAAAAAGACCACAAGAATAAATTATTAAAGTTTATTTACCAACTAGTCTATAAAGAGGATATCGATGTCTATTCCTTAATTGTTAACTAGAATTATATCTCGTAGTGTTGCGGCGGGTGGCGCGTTGTAACGATCGAACCGAAACGTATGTAGAAATAAGTGCGTCGCGACGGCATTGAACCATATAAAAATTCACGTCACATTTAAAAAAATAAGTATGTTAATTTCTCAAGCGCTAGGGCGAAGTTAAAAAAAAGATAAAAGAAAAGGAAAAAAAAACCTACTACTGCATGGGGTTGAACCCGAGTGTGGGGTGTGTGGTTAAGAAATGCTAACCAGCTAGGCTGGATGCTTAATTGTTTTAATCATACAAATTAATTTTATTTATACATAAATTATCCTGGAAATTAAAAAAAAACTATGTGCTAAAGTAAATTGTACCAATTGCAAGTAGAGTTATAAAATAGCTGTATAGAATTTTCCCTCACAATGGGTATTTACTTTTTAATATTTATTTAATTATATAGCTTAAATATATGTCCCTTTTTAACACTTTCTAAACTCTTTATCAACTCTTTTTTCTTTTTGTTGGTTAATTATTTTGTTTTTTTTAACAAACAAGAAGATTTCTTTAATTTATTGTAAGTTTAATTTATATAAATAGTATTCAATAAACTTCTAACTAATATTAAAACACTTAATACATATATATATATATATATATATATAAATAATTATATATATATAAATAATTATAGAGTCATCCGGTTCTTCAATTCGGTTCAACCGGTTTGATCGGTCTGACCAATGAACCTTTAAGTCGTCTGGTTCTATCGGTTCGACCAATGAACCTTTAAGTTGTTCGGTTCGATATCCGGTCTGATTCGGAAAACATTATCCAATTCCACCACGAATCGTGACCCGAGACTTCAAACCATAGCTTTAGCTAAACCAGAGGTTCTTAGACTTCAAATACCACAAACGACTTGTGAAGTTTATGACCTCAATAACTACTACGTGAGGTTCTTAGACTTCAAACTCGTTTATATGATCATAATAACTCCCATGTGAAGTTCAAAGACTTCAAATACCCCACAACGACATTGTGAAGTTCATGACCTCTATTAACTCCTAGATGAGGTTCTTAGACTTCAATCACCAATAACACAAGTGAAGTTCAAATACTTCAAATACCGACTCTTAACACACACATACAAGTTTACACACACGACCTCTATTCATCACCCTTACGTTGTTTATCAACATGTGAGATTTAAAGACCTCAATCCACCGTTTATACTTTTGAAGTTTAATGACTTCAATCACACCTTATTCACCACATTTGGTTGACTATATACCACACAAGTCAAATTACTCCAAATTACCATATTTGTTTGACTATATACCACATAAGTCAAATTACTTCAAATTACTACCTTTGTTTGACTATATACCACATAAGTCAAATTTTAACATAAAACCATACACGAATATAATTTAACCACATAATCCTGTTTACTTGTATCTACTATTATATCTATTACTAAGTAAGTGCAAATCACTTACCTTTTGCTAAGAAGGATCCCACTTGATCTTCAAAGCTAGCTTCTTTAATGCCTTTAATCACCTGAGCAACTCACCTAAACATTAGTTTAGCCATCCCAATTGAGACTCTAACACATTCCTATCACCAATTCACCCACACTAACATTTGTCTCGGTTAGAATAATATAAGCAAGGCCCAAACACCCTTCAAATACTCCATCAGCCCAAATGACCCATTAAGGAATCACCCAAGTTCCACCAAAACTCTCATTTTACAAATCACCATAAAAATTGGGGCTTTATGGTTAGTTGTGTGTCTATTAACTCCCCAAACACTTACCCAACTTCAACTCAACATTCAAACATCCCCAATTACAACACCCCCAATTCTTCACCTCAAGAACCCTAATTTTGAAATCATCAAATTAATTAAGGTTTCTTATCAAGTAAAGTGTCTATTATCACTATAAACACTTACCAACCATTAATACATCATTTAAACATCATTAGATTAAGAACACCCACTTCACCCTCAAGAAACATAATTCATGAATCATCAAATTGTATGTTAAAATAATGTAAATGGCCTTATGAGTGACTACGTAAGGTGGTATGTAGATTTTTTCATAGAGTTGTGTTAAACGCACCCCTGATTTTTACCTGTTTGAACCTTTTTAGGTGGTCAAATCAGAGAATATACCCCCTTTTTCTCCTAAATACGAAAAAACCTTGTTTTGACATTTACAGGGTACGGTGAAAAAATAGGAAGACGGTACGTTTAACCGAATCTTTTCCTTTTCTCTTTTTCTTTTTTTTTTTCATACATGTCCTCCTTTTCAACCAACTTGCAGAATGACTGTTAGGCAATACTTAGTGGTTCCACTAAAAAGTGTTTCATGCTCTGCCACGTCACTGCCATATCAGCAAAAGGGCAATCACTTTGATAGAATCACTACATTATGTAATGGTTTCACTGCATCATTTATCATTAACTATTTATTTAAAGAAGAAACAATTTTTTACAAATATTTATTAAAATACAGACAACAAAATACAATTTTATTTGAATAAAAACAAATGTATTAAAATAAAAAAATCAACTGTCACTGAGATGATTCCTCCAAATATGCTCTGCTAAATCCGCGCGTAGGCTTAGATGTGTTTCTCTGTCGCGAATTAAGTTACGAATTGCTTTTTTATATGGAGCTTAGTTCTGCCGGTGGCGTTTGTGGATTATCATCATAGTTTTGGTAAATGGCTAGCCCCTTATCTTCCAATATCATGTTATGTAATATTATGCAAGTGTACATAACATTTCTTATATTTTCTTTGGACCACATTCAACACATATTGTTAATCATAGCCCATTTCTTCTTTAGAACTCCGAATGCACGTTCGATATCCTTCCGTGCCGATTCTTGTGCTTTTTTTGAAACGTTCTCTTTTCTCACTAATTGGGCTAGTATATGCAACAAACGTGGCGTATTATGGGTATATACCATCGGCAAGATAATACCCATACTCGTACTTGACATCATTGACAACAAATGAAGAACCGGGTGCAACTCCGTCTATGATGTCATTGAATATAGGCAATTGATAAAAAACTTTGATGTCCTTGTTCGCTCACGCAACGCCAAAAATGCATGTCAAATATCATATGGCGCCACGGCTTCAAGTATTATGGTTGGGTGTGGATGGTAACCTCGCTGTGCTAAGCAGTCGAACAATTTGCCCATTCCCAATGTGTGCAATCAATGCTACTAAGAATCCAATGAAAGCCATGTACGACTTCATGCACCTCATATATTTTTGTTCAATGTCCCTAAAAGTCTGTCCCCTTAAATCTCTTTTGCCGTAGAGATTAATCACACTTAAAACCTTATATTAAGTAAATAATTATAATACATAATAATAACTATAATAATATTAATACTTTCACAAAAATATAAAGAGTATCTCATGCGGTTTTTTTAGACATCTTGAAACATTCAACCATTATTCGTGCGAAGTACCGTACAATAGTTGCCGAATTGCACACATGCATTTTTGTAAAGGGGTAAATCCAAGATTAGGTCTCGCCTATTCCCTTTGATGGAAATATTCTTACTCTCTTTTTAAGTCATCACATTCCGTAAGATAAATTCTCGTCTCACACGAAAACGGATCTAAAACTTAAATTCATTATACATGGGATGCTCAGATACATAATGTGACAACCGCCAAATTTAAGTCAATTATTATTCATATAGATAGTGAATTACAAACATTATGCACTAAGACTTGGTGAATATTTATGAACTAGGTCATTGTAATAGTGCAATTCTATGGATTGTGATCCATAACATACATGCCATGTTAACAAACATTGGTGATTTAAAAGTAGAGTATTGTATTCACAAACAAAAGAATATGATCCAATTACATGTTCAAGTATTACAAAGATTCCATGAAAAAGTTATAGAATTTCAAGTACATTAGAAATTAGATATACATGTGTAATTTTAATGCCTAATATTCAAGCTTACAAACAAAGGTCGTTTTACATGGATTTTATCTAATTACCACTCCTAAATCCATAATAAATATACTATTCAAGTCCATGACCAATGAAAAATCAGGTCCGATCGTTTCACGATTTGGGAATTAGTCTAAACATTTATATGTTACAAATTTGATGAATCCGTTTATAAACCTCATTTTTTTATTCGTTTACAGGTGTGTGTGTGTGTGTGTATATATATAATGTCATTCTATACCATAAAAATCTGAACTATACACATAATATACTAACTAGTTATACTAGTAATGACATTATTAGACTTTGTTATTTAAAACATATATACATAGATATATAATATGGGTAAGTATGAAATATCAAGAATCAAAGGCACAAAGTCAAGACATAAAGTCATTGCCCAAAATCACACTCCACCTTTCTCTTTTTCTTTTGATCGACCGTAAGGAATCACCAACACATCATATTTTGATTTAAGATTAGTCACTTGCACACACAAACTCCATGACTTGGACTTTTTGAGCAAAAGCTACACCAACTTTATCATAAATATCTAGATCAACTACACATTTCTATACCAAAACATGCCACAAAAATCGTTTCCATCTTCCTTTTTCTCCCTTGAAATCGAAAACAAAACCCAAATTCTAGACAGATTCGGACAGAAAATTTAGTCTACTTCGTATGGTCATATCTCTCTCGTTTCTTGGCCAAATTACCCCATTTTGCTGTTGAAACAAAGCTCTATGAGACCTTTATCAAACCCATCTAGAATTACTTGAATACATGAAGTATTCGGCCACCAAACAGCCGTCACAAGACAACTACGCCGAACAGCCGATTCTGGATACCTCATTTCTTTTGCTTGTTTTGAGGTACCTAAACAACTCAAAACCTAGTGATTCTTTTTGCTATCCATTCTTACTTCATTAAACTTGATTTTAAGAGGAAACCACAAGTCATTTGGGTTCATAAAACTACCATAATCCTGCTTCCAATTCACCTAAATTTATGAGTTTGATTTGCTTGGATTGAAGCTTAGAACTCAAGAACATCCATCCAATTTTTATTTACCTTGGGGTATACTCTCTTAATCTCATAGTAATTTCAGTTTCATAAGATCATTCCATGTTCTTGAACCAAAATCCATCTATATGTATATATGTAACATCTTAAAGTTGCAAGTTTTATAAAAGTTGCAAGATTTAGGTTTTTATGTTTTGGTTCCAAAATCTAAGGGTAAAAGTGTGACATAAAGAATCATCATCTAAGATCATGGTTTTGATCATCTATAGGTTTTCACAAAACCTAGTTATAATCCTAAATCTTACAAAGGTTATGACTAAAACAATTATGTTTTGATGATTATGTCAAAATTATTATTTTAGAAAGTTACAGTAAAATATATATAGTCCATAGATGTATAAATAAATGCTTTATACAATGTATGACAAGTATTGAAGTCAAGAATCATGGATTTTTTACTGAATAAAGTGTTAAACGAATTAGCATAGTTCAAAAGATTTACATGTTAAAGTATTTATATAATTTTTTTACAAAAAGAAAGGTGTTGGACTAAAAACCTTAAGTAAAATCACCAATGACTTAGTTAATAAGTTCATAATAAAATATATGTATACATGAGTATATATATGGTGGATTTTGTCCAAGAATGCATGGACTCGTAGTTAAAATCATACATACCTATACGTCATGGGACGTTGTCGTAAGAAATCATGGGATAATATTGATGAATGAGTTCACGTGTCCATTCACACCCTAGATTTGGGCTAAATATGTTATTGTTTATGGTGGAATTGATATTGGAATTTGAATGATGATTTTAGTCATTTGGGACAACACCGATTTATTGCCGTTATAATGCCGAAATTTTGTAAAAATAGAACACTTGGTTTATAAATCGTTTTATGAACATACTATTATTTTTTTAAAGCAATTGAGTGTATTTGCGAACTTGTACATGTTTGGAAACCACGAGACCCGACACGCAATGGATAGACTTTGACGTATCATGTTTACTAGGGAAACTATTTTTTAACGAAAGCAATACTCAAAGGGCATTATTAACAATATTCAAGACATAAATCCCATATCCATCGTAATAATAATATATTAGTTCATGTAATAATTTAAGACGAGATTTAAGTCATTATTAAGCTATGATGTTGTCTAAATCAAGCTTTGTCTAGTTAGAGTCATCATCATATTATGCATATTAGCAAGGTCGGTTATGACACATTAGACACGCATGGAAACATTAGGGTTGGTCCTTAGCCTCAATAGTATATATATTTACTTTTGTAGCACGTGGATAGGACCATACCCGCTGATCATTGTGTGGATTACTGTTCACATTCAAGAGGAAATTCAAGTGAGTTTCACGGCCCCTTTTTTCTGTTTTCTATATTTGGGGGAAAACATATTAAATTCAAATGGTATGATAACTAGAAAACGAGAAACAAGCATCTGATTCACTTGTGTGCATGAGTTAACACATAAAGGTCCTTGGTATTTCGAACTATAACCATTAGCTATGGACTTAGCCGTAGATCGATATGAATAGTACTATTCGGGTTGACACCCCCAATCATGGTTAGTCGCGCTAACCGCGACCGGCAGGGTCAAATGATTGCATATTAGGTCTTGTTTTTCTCATTGTTTAAAGGGACAATGGGCTGGGCCAAATTTCGAGAATTCGTTAAAGGTTTGGTTATAGGCTTGTGCATCACATAATTCGTAAGTGCTAGCTAGACTTCGATGAATCAACCGCTAACTTGTTTTGTTTATCATATGCATAAAGTAAATTTCAAGCAAAGGATTTCGCTAATGGTATACGTACCAATGGTTCCTTTCAGTCAATTTCGAGAAACGGGTTTTGCCAATGGTATACGTATCAATGGTTTTGTCAGAAAATTTCGAGCAAAGGATTTTCCAATAGTACCCGTTCAAATAGTTTTGCCAAACGATTTCGTACAAATGGTTTTGCCAATTGCAATCATTTAAAACCTGTGAACTCACCAACATTGCGTTGACATTTTTGAGCATGTTTTTCAGGTAATACATAGCCATGACATGGTTGGAATAGGTTAAACATTTGGATTAAGCCCTTAAAAGATGGAGACGCAGAGTGTTCGACATATTTAGAAGTCTTTATTTAGCTTTCGCTGTTGTGTAATCCTACCAATTGTTACATCCTTAATTTATTTATTTATTTACTAAGTAAATAATTTGAGGGTGTTACAGATTGGTATCAGAGCCAATGGTTTTAGCGAATTAGGTTTCCTTAGTGTCACCTAGGCTCTAAGCAGACTTATTTAGGGACCAAAATTTCTAAGACTTTCATCACCTTAAGAACACCCCAGACTTGAGTATAGAATTTCCAACCGTTGCCGAACAACTCGAGTTGACTATTAGTGTATGTAGTTACACTAGAATATCATTAATTATTTTGATACTAGAAACAATTTTGTGTTATACGTGACTAACATCTGATACGTGCATCAATGTGAAAATAATAGACACCTACAAAATGACTCAACAAAGTGTCATGACATAGACCGAAAAAAAAAAAAAAAAAACTCTGACAGGTTGCTAGTTGAGATCGGGCGACGACAGTAGTGATCACCGTTTTTCGATCTTGGTGTTACAACGGGCTGTACCTGTATCTATACCTATACTTGTACCACACTTGAATCTACTCTAGTTGTGGAGTCAGCTTCCTTTCCTAATCTATGTTGTCTTCATATTTTGTTGTATATGCACTCACATTCATGATTTGTTGGATTGGGTGAGTAAACATTTTGCCACGAGATATAGCAGACGAAACTGCTCGATCAGATGGGAACCCAAGGTGGATAAGCAGGACTAAATGGGGAGAACTATACGGGTCAGGAGACCCATAGACTCATCTGGATCATGTGGATCCACATGTACATATAAACTTGGAGCATGATTTGCTTGACACTGATTTGAGGATCTTTGCCCTAGTATAGTGCCTGACTTCCACCACACGTCTTATTAAAAGAGGACACATATTGTGTCTCTCTGTCATTAACTCCATCCGGCAGCAACCTAGATGGCATATCTGTTAGTATTTATACTAATAACCATGAGTGATCAGATAGAACATACCTGCTCGTACGCGAAAGTGAAACACGATGACACGATCTAATTTACATTTCAGATCCCTTTTAACTGAGGGCTTGGGATAGGAGAAACACTATAGGGACCATGCAAAGTAAATTATCATTACGGGTGCACACAGAATCATAATTTACAGTGCATGAGAAATCTAGTGAGTCTTACTACCCGAGCTAATGTTCATTACTAATCTGTATCTCTGATCTAAACTCTCAGTCACTCGATTAATGATCGGACCTTAACAATTCGGACTCCTCAATTAGATATTCACGTAATATTCTTGCAGTTCTGGAAGGACAAGATAAATTCAAATTGAATCCAAGCAACCCTTAGTGGATCTTGAGCGACGAAGATTTTCGCTCATTCATTTTTAGTTACCGACTCATATCCTTTGAAATTCTGCTTGTCGTGAAAACTCCATGTTCATCCTTACAACGATCAACACTTGTAGTAATTGCACAACTATTATTGGAGATCACGACATAATCTCATGGTCTATCTTACAATCAAGTATCACACATACTTGAAGTTTACATCAGAAGTGCTATGTACTAATTTTTGTAATAAGATGGGAATTTATTCTGACTCGCTTACACGTAGCCCTATAGGGTATTATAGAAACCCGACTTGAGATAAGTGGATAATCTTACATTCCTTTGTACTTACATTTCCCCAAGGATCATTTTTTTTTGCTGAGTCTCCGATTTCAGTCTGCAGGAGAGATATGCTCACATATGTTACTCCCAACCTTTAATAGTTAGAGGGCTCTAGAGTACCTACTGTTATGAAACGACTTCTTAACACATGCTTAGGGAAAATGAAAAAAAAAAAAAAAAAAAAAACTTTGACGTTTAACACTCATCATCTCAATTTTATGGCTTAAGCTCTTGCGCTAAGGACTTTAAGGCTATAACCGATACATGTGAGATATGAAAGGGTAAGTCATTGTAACATCGTTAAAAATCCTGGAAAATTGCAGACATATTGTACTATCAGTTGATGACAAATTGTGAAAACTCAATGACCCATTCCAACCAACTTTGATAGGAAATCAAGGACAATTTGAAATATGAGGGTTTAATTCTATATTCTAAGGCTGATAATCGTTTAAAGCCATACACCACTAGGAAGATGAACAAAAGTACAAAATTGCTCTCTTGAAGGTCTACACAGATACAATTCTTTTGACATAAAAAAAAAAAAAATTATGTATAATCGCTTTTTTTTCAACTTCTTTTTGAGATATCTATATGTTTTTTTAAAGGAACCTAAGAACACGACGTACTCGCGTACGACAAATTTATGAAGTTATACTTGATTCTCGTCTACTTTCTAACTTCTAATTAAAGAGAGTCAAACCCTAGACTAAATTAAAAATGATATTACATCAAAGTCTACCGGTTTAATGGTTGGTAAACCCGAAATCAGTCTTAGGAGACACTACTTCTGTGAGACTAATTCCATGATATGACCTTTACTTCCTCATCTAGACGAACTATGACTAACCCTAACGAATCTAGAACTTCTTAAGACTTACCTAGCTTGTGAACATGATAGTCAAGTCATAAATTCAGAAATCATGATATTTCATGATAATACAACCTAAATGTTAGACTGCATTAGGGGTATGGTGCAAACGGTGGTTAATGAAGTATCGAACTCAATCTTCGTCAACGAAAGCTAGACTATTCTCAATCACTTTTATCTGAACCCTATGAAGATTCATTCAACTTTAGTATCTGTAGAGCCAACTCAACTAGACTATTCCCAAATACATTGGCATTCTCTTTATTCATCAAGATTTCACTTCCATCTTTAGATAAATCTGGGCGATTCGAAAATTTCGATGATTTCTTGTTACTAAGAAATTTTTATTGCTCCAAGCTTATTATTCGACATCTATTTCGTTAAGATCCCTAACTAAACCAGATTATGAAGGACATGCGTGATGATGTCACTAGTAATGTAATTGGATAAAACCAAGATCAATCTCATAGGATCAAGTACCCATAAAAATATTACTACATATCATAGATGTCTAATTCGCTACCTAGACAACTACTAACGTTTCTCTAAACCATTCTAGCTCCCTTATGAGAAACTATGTATGCTGATATTATTTCCTGGAACTCAATCGAATTAGTTTAACCTACATATTATTTAGACAGACGAAATGTCAATAAGAATCTTTTATTCTAGAAAGATTGAATGCATCAAGGCATTGACTTGTTTCAAGAAACAGTCAGGTACCTGATTTTGAACTAGGCCCTAAACGTCTCATCAAACCATTTGACACGTCTTTACTGAACATTCGATAAGTTTCTTGTAGATTCTATCATGATTCGTTTTTCATGACAGAAAACCGGGTATGAATAAAGAATATGTACCCTCATACTTTCGGAAAATCTGTGTGCATGAATGCACTTTTGCCTTTCATTATCAATGATGATTGTTATACAGTTCCAATCTGATGAGATTGATCACATAAAAAAAACACTTCGACATCTAATTTTTTTTTATTTAACTTGGTGTGTGAGTTGTTCACTTGCTTTGTGAAAACTTATTATTTTGATTCACATCAATGAGACAATCTCTTAATGATTTACGCATTACGAGGAATGTGACCTCACATATGGCAATCCCTTTTGTTCATGGGACTCTCATAATGACTTTATCACTTCAGGGTATAGTTGACAGCGTTCCTTTGTCGATATATTCAAAGAACATTCCTGAATCTACTCGTTTGATATACAGAATGCTCAATGATACAGTACCACAGTTATATGATACGATGATATCTCAAATCCTTACACATCCAATATTGTTAGTTGATGAAGTATTCACTTTACCTTCAAATTCCGACTACTAAGTGGACCGAGTTAAAATTCTCACTATGAACTAGAAATGTACCAAGGATACGAAACTCTCATTCTGAATAAAGTGAGTTAATCCTAGAGGTAAACTTAAACCAAGTTTCGAGGACGAAACTTCTCTTAACAAGGGGAGACTGTGACAACCGCCAAATTTAAGTCAATTATTATTCATATAGATAGTGAATTACAAACATTATGCACTAAGACTTGGTGAATATTTATGAACTAGGTCATTGTAATAGTGCAATTCTATGGATTGTGATCCATAACATACATGCCATGTTAACAAACATTGGTGATTTAAAAGTAGAGTATTGTATTCACAAACAAAAGAATATGATCCAATTACATGTTCAAGTATTACAAAGATTCCATGAAAAAGTTATAGAATTTCAAGTACATTATAAATTAGATATACATGTGTAATTTTAATGCCTAATATTCAAGCTTACAAACAAAGGTCGTTTTACATGGATTTTATCTAATTACCACTTCTAAATCCATAATAAATATACTATTCAAGTCCATGACCAATGAAAAATCAGGTCCGATCGTTTCACGATTTGGGAATTAGTCTAAACATTTATATGTTACAAATTTGATGAATCCGTTTATAAACCTCATTTTTTTTATTCGTTTACAGGTGTGTGTGTGTGTGTATATATATATAATGTCATTCTATGCCATAAAAATCTGAACTATACACATAATATACTAACTAGTTATACTAGTAATGACATTATTAGCCTTTGTTATTTAAAACATATATACATAGATATATAATATGGGTAAGTATGAAATATCAAGAATCAAAGGCACAAAGTCAAGACATAAAGTCATTGCCCAAAATCACACTCCACCTTTCTCTTTTTCTTTTGATCGACCGTAAGGAATCACCAACACATCATATTTTGATTTAAGATTAGTCACTTGCACACACAAACTCCATGACTTGGACTTTTTGAGCAAAAGCTACACCAACTTTATCATAAATATCTAGATCAACTACACATTTCTATACCAAAACATGCCACAAAAATCGTTTCCATCTTCCTTTTTCTCCCTTGAAATCGAAAACAAAACCCAAATTCTAGACAGATTCGGACAGAAAATTTAGTCGACTTCGTATGGTCATATCTCTCTCGTTTCTTGGCCAAATTACCCCATTTTGCTGTTGAAACAAAGCTCTATGAGACCTTTATCAAACCCAGCTGGAATCACTTGAATACATGAAGTATTCGGCCACCAAACAGCCGTCACAAGACAACTACTCCGAACAGCCGATTCTCGATACCTCATTTCTTTTGCTTGTTTTGAGGTACCTAAACAACTCAAAACCTAGTGATTCTTTTTGCTATCCATTCTTACTTCATTAAACTTGATTTTAAGAGGAAACCACAAGTCATTTGGGTTCATAAAACTACCATAATCCTGCTTCCAATTCACCTAAATTTATGAGTTTGATTTGCTTGGATTGAAGCTTAGAACTCAAGAACATCCATCCAATTTTTATTTACCTTGGGGTATACTCTCTTAATCTCATAGTAATTTCAGTTTCATAAGATCATTCCATGTTCTTGAACCAAAATCCATCTATATGTATATATGTAACATCTTAAAGTTGCAAGTTTTATAAAAGTTGCAAGATTTAGGTTTTTATGTTTTGGTTCCAAAATCTAAGGGTAAAAGTGTGACATAAAGAATCATCATCTAAGATCATGGTTTTGATCATCTATAGGTTTTCACAAAACCTAGTTATAATCCTAAATCTTACAAAGGTTATGACTAAAACAATTATGTTTTGATGATTATGTCAAAATTATTATTTTAGAAAGTTACAGTAAAATATATATAGTCCATAGATGTATAAATAAATGCTTTATACAATGTATGACAAGTATTGAAGTCAAGAATCATGGATTTTTTACTGAATAAAGTGTTAAACGAATTAGCATAGTTCAAAAGATTTACATGTTAAAGTATTTATATAATTTTTTTACAAAAAGAAAGGTGTTGGACTAAAAACCTTAAGAAATATCACCAATGACTTAGTTAATAAGTTCATAATAAAATATACGTATACATGAGTATATATATGGTGGATTTTGTTCAAGAATGCATGGACTCGTAGTTAAAATCATACATACCTATACGTCATGGGACGTTGTCGTAAGAAATCATGGGAGTCCATTCACACCCTAGATTTGGGCTAAATATGTTATTGTTTATGGTGGAATTGATATTGGAATTTGAATGATGATTTTAGTCATTTGGGATAACACCGATTTATTGCCGTTATAATGCCGAAATTTTGTAAAAATAGAACACTTGGTTTATAAATCGTTTTATGAACATACTATTATTTTTTTTAAAGCAATTGAGTGTATTTGCGAACTTGTACATGTTTGGAAACCACGAGACCCGACACGCAATGGATAGACTTTGACGTATCATGTTTACTAGGGAAACTATTTTTTAACGAAAGCAATACTCAAAGGGCATTATTAACACTATTCAAGACATAAATCCCATATCCATCGTAATAATAATATATTAGTTCATGTAATAATTTAAGACGATATTTAAGTCATTATTAAGCTATGATGTTGTCTAAATCAAGCTTTGTCTAGTAAGAGTCATCATCATATTATGCATATTAGCAAGGTCGGTTATGACACATTAGACACGCATGGAAACATTAGGGTTGGTCCTTAGCCTCAATAGTATATATATTTACTTTTGTAGCACGTGGATAGGACCATACCCGCTGATCATTGTGTGGATTACTGTTCACATTCAAGACGAAATTCAAGTGAGTTTCACGGCCCCTTTTTACTGTTTTCTATATTTGGGGGAAAAACATATTAAATTCAAATGGTATGATAACTAGAAAACGAGAAACAAGCATCTGATTCACTTGTGTGCATGAGTTAACACATAAAGGTCCTCGGTATTTCGAACTGTAATCATTAGCTATGGACTTAGCCGTAGATCGATATGAATAGTACTATTCGGGTTGACACCCCCAATCATGGTTAGTCGCGCTAACCGCGACCATCAGGGTCAAATGATTGCATATTAGGTCTTGTTTTTCTCATTGTTTAAAGGGACAATGGGCGGGGGCAAATTTTGAGAATTCGTTAAAGGTTTGGTTATAGGCTTGTGCGTCACATAATTCGTAAGTGCTAGCTAGACTTCGATGAATCAACCGCTAACTTGTTTTGTTTATCATATGCATAAAGTAAATTTCAAGCAAAGGATTTCGCTAATGGTATACGTACCAATGGTTCCTTTCAGTCAATTTCGAGAAACGGGTTTTGCTAATGGTATACGTATCATTGGTTTTGTCAGAAAATTTCGAGCAAAGGATTTTCCAATAGTACCCGTACAAATAGTTTTGCCAAACGATTTCGTACAAATGGTTTTGCCAATTGCAATCATTTAAAACCTGTGAACTCACCAATACTGCGTTAACATTTTTGAGCATGTTTTTCAGGTAATACATAGCTACGACATGGTTGGAATAGGTTAAACATTTGGATTAAGCCCTTAAAAGATGGAGACGCAGAGTGTTCGACATATTTAGAAGTCTTTATTTAGCTTCCGCTGTTGTGTAATGCTACCAATTGTTACATCCTTAATTTATTTATTTATTTACTAAGTAAATAATTTGAGGGTGTTACACATAATCACATAGTAGACGTTCATTAGCAACTTTCCCGATCCCGTATTACTTGAACTCGTCATGCTACCCATTCTGGAACTCTCGGCTCAGCTAGTTAGTACGTGTAACGAATTGCTTCAATCATCACCTCATCTTCTTCCAATGAACCCGAAGATGAAGATGACAAATCCATTTTTTTGTTTAGACAGAATATAAATTTATTGGTTAAGAGAAATCATAAATTTTTTTGTATACAGAGAATAGTTATTTTTGGTATGGAGAGAGTGGTAGTTATTTGTAGAATAAAATTTAAAAATTAATTTGTTTTAATAAATTAAATAGCCATTGGAACGGCAAGTTTAACTTACCAAGTGGCCTTTTCCCGTGGTCCCTTTCACGCCTCATCCTCCAACGCCCCCATTCACGTCTATGGGGACGGTGTTTCATGCCCGTAAAAGAGACAGTTGGCTCACGCCGCTTATTTCACGGCACCACTACGGTCAGTCATACTGGAAGACTTTGGTTGTTTCGGGTCTCTTTCAAAGGAGAAAAATGGCAAAATCATTTAATGGTTTAACAACGACCTTGGTTTTAGCAAACCAAATTGAAAATTACACTGGATGTCGTTTATTTGAAACTCTTACACAAATTATATATGAAATTTACAAATTATGTCATTTATCTATATATGAAATTTCAGATATTGTCCTCGACGAAATATGTGCAAAAGTTTCAAATAAAGGACATTCTGTGTAATTATTGAAGACAAAGGACAATATCTGCAATTTTATATATAGATAAATGACATAATTTGTAATTTACACTAAAATAAAATTCCAATCTTCACTCGTAAACTTTTTTTATTTATTTACTTTTAGAACAACCAACACACACCTTAATCTCTTTAAACACTTTGTTACTATTGTATTGAGCTACAAACCCTTTATACTCCTAATTAATCCATTATATTTTATAGTTAGGGGTTGTTTTGACGTGTTGATATTACTTGAATATATTAGATTTCCGTTCTCAATAACTAAAAGTTTGATTGTTTCCTTAATTTTAATTGTGTGATTGTTTGACGAGTCAAATAGAAAATTCTGAATAATATCGTAAAGTTTGCATACAGTTTGATTTGATTAGCCATTGCATATGGGTTGTTAAATTATATAATATGTCAAGTATGCGGGTACCTGGGGATATCGGATACACCGTCGCATGCATATCGGGTACCCCTTGTGGGTATGGTCATCGGCTTCTTCTACCCGTATTCTTTTGTGTGACGTTTCCGTTGGAGAACGGCTATATAGCCGTTAACATTATTAAAAAAAACTAGTTTAAATACCTAATACAACCTTATATATATATATATATATGTATATATATATGAGAAGAATCATAAGAAAACTCAATGTTCATGAGAAAACAAAAAAACTACTTATTTAACGTAAAAAAAATAATAACAAAATCATAACTCAAAAAATAAATCAAAAATTAAAAAATCGCATCAGAGACCTTGTTTCCCACATCGTACTCGTTAAAAAAAAACCTCGAAAAGTAGTGAGTTTAGCTTTTGGGTTTAGTTTAGCTTTTAAGTTACGTTTTTTGAGGGGTGGCGTGGGGTAGGGGGTTTAGGTTTTTGGGGGGTGGGTGAGGGGGGTAGGTGGGGTAGGGTTAGGTTTTTGGGTGGGGGGTTAGGCTTTCTGGTTTAGTTTTTGGGTTTAGTTTAGGTTTTTGGAGGGGTGGGGTGGGGGATTTAGGTTTTTGGGGGGTCGGTGGGGGGGTTTAGGTATTTGGGGGGTGGGTGGAGTGGGTTTAGGTTTTTGGGTGGGGGTGGGGGTGGGGGTGGGGTGGGGGGTTAGGTTTTTGAGGGTGGGTTGGGGTTTTGGGTGTACTACACATATGCAGTAGGAGTTTTTTAGTTTTCTCATGAAAATTTGTTTTCTAGTGAACTATATATATATATATATATATATATATATATATAGGTAGAGATTCTACTAGAAATGATCAAAACTCTAAAAAGTGTAGGAAGAAATCTCAGCGACAAGATCATTGTGATTTGTGGCTGAGATTCACGTGGTGACATTTTTGTAAATAATAGCAAGTGAAAAACCATCAAGAAGGGTATAAAGGGAAGAACCAAGCCAAAAAAAAAAACACATGCAAGCCACATGCCATTTCCCTCATTTTTTTTAACCCTCCATAACTTTTTTATATGTCATTATTTTTTAAAAAAAATTCACCATAAAATCGTGCGTTTTTTTATCTTTCCAACGAGTATGGTATTGCTATATATATATATATATATATATATATATATATATACACACACTCTTTTAAATCGTTTTTGTTTAGATGACATTAAAGTGGGTTTTTTTGCACTTGATGTTTTTGTAACATCCCGAAAACCCGAAAAGTTAAGGGTTTAAGTTAGTGGGCGACCCGAGTCTATATTAAACTAAATGCAGAGCAGCGTTTGTCGTGCATTGAATTTTTAACGACATTTAACGGACTCGGTTAGCCAAAATACGAACGGGTTGGATCAGTCATGACCAAATTAAAACTAGAGGGATCCGGACGAAACTTGTGGGGGTTTATATACCACCTAATGAAAAACCCTAAGCCATTCTCGGCTGGGTTGTGCTCTACGGCAGGAAGGAGCCGCAACGAAGGAGGAGGATGGCCGGAAGCGGTGGTTCCATGGTGGTTTCAAACAAGGGACTTCATCCATAGTCAAGGTAATCCCCGTTTATCCTATTTACGGGTTTTATTTTGGTTTTTGTTTTAAGAACCGGATTAGAGTGAGGGTTCTTGTTCACGAAAATCAGAGGGAAGATGAATACGGTGGTGGTCGACGGTAATGATGGTCATGGTTGTAGCTAAAGGCGGCAGTGGCTAAGTGGAGGTGGACGATGACGGTAGTCGGAGAGAGACAACGGCTAGGTGATGGTGGCGTGCAACTGGACAGCCGACAAGGAAAGGAATGGTGCAACCCGTTTGTATTGATGCTTGTCGGCAAGACGCGGTGAGGCATGGGGAGCCAGTGGTGGTTGTTTTGGGTGGCAAAGGTGAACAAGAGGGATAACAAAGGGAGGTAGTGGCTGCCGGTGTTGACAGCGGTGGTGCTGCACGACGACGGCTGCTACGAGTGGTAGTGTGCGTGGTAATTAAAGGCAATAGTCCGTAGAGGGTGCCGTAGCAAGGGACGGAGAGCGATGGATAAGGTGGTGACCATGGTCGCGGCCGGAGACGACGGACCTCGCAGAACCGACAGCGGGGGCTGTTGTGATGGCTATCTTGGTAGGGCTGTGGCGGTGTGAGGAGGTGCGCAAGATTGGTGGTGTTTTGGCTAGTGTCAAGCATGACTAAGAGGTAGAAGACGAGGAGCATGGTGAAGAAAGGTGGTGGACGTGTGCCAGGCCTACCGAAGGCTCGGATGGGGTTCTGTCGAAGATAGAAGGTGGGGACTGCATAGTGGTGGTGGTGTATGGCGGTGAATGGGGAAACCGAAGTGATACCCGGTTAGAGTTCTATGTCCATGGCTGGCGCGCGGCTCCAGCACACGTGTTTCTTGAAGATAGGGTTTGCATGGGCACGTGTTTGTGCGTGCATAGGAGCTTTGGTTCGGGCACAAGAGTCCTAAGCGGATCAAAATCAATGCAATACGTAAAGCGGTGAGACTCGGGTTTATGGAGGAAGAATGGCGAGCAAAGAAGACGAGTGTCGGGTTTCATTTATATTTTAGATATGTCTTTAGAACGTATATGATCTTGTGATCATACGTAGGCAAGTTTGGTGTACGAGCAGGAGGACGGCTACTAGGCAAGGCTTAGATCTTTATGTCGGTGAGTTTGTAATCCCATATTTTAAATGTTGTACTGTTTTAGGGCTATCGTACATACTTTCAAGAGATATTAATATAATTAATCAGGTTAAGGGTTTCGGGTTGTAACCCGGTGTGCTTTTGAAATAAAATGCTTACTAAGAAATTGTAGGGTCTATGGTGTGTTTATGTGAATATGGTAACTAGGGTTACTAGCAATGAATGAGTGGTGTGTTAAGGGTTGAGTAGGGGGAGTCGGGCCGTAAGCTAAACGCTTATGATTTTATGTGGGACAAATGTTGTTCTAGGGTCATGTGAGAGGTGCAGGTGTAGTTAACGAGTCGTGTGTATGATGTGTGATATTATGTGCTTTATATTAATGTGACATGTTTGCATTTCTGTCTATATGACATGGAAAACGGGATTTGTGAAGGATGAGGTCCTTCGGGAAGTCACCAACGGTGACATTTATTTAACAGGTTAATGATGAGCACGGGGTGTGTTGAACGCCCTGACGAGGGTGCAGTTACGAGTTAAGTGTTTACATGGGTATTTATATATATGTAGGATTGCATGTAAACGTCGAGTTATATTGATTATGCATGTGTGATATTAATGCGGTAATGTTAGTGTGACATGTAGATGTTATTATCGCGGTATGTAGAGTTAGACTGACCGGTGAGTCAGGACTTGTGACGTGACATGTATAAGAGTCGTGTCAGTTAATTTTGAGAGCCTTGGTTAAGGCCGGGTGTGTTAATGTCTTTAGTATGTTGTGTTAAACAAGTGTCGAGTTAAAACTTGTTCTTGGGTGTGAGTTATTAGTATAGTAAGTTAAGTCTATGTCAACAAGATGGTAATATTATTACTATGGTTATTATTATTACTAGTAGTACGGGTTGATTCCCGGGTGATGAACGGTTAAGGGATGCCGTGGGATGTCAGGGGGTTAACTATTCGTTAATATGTCATAAAACTATTTTGTAAGGACAGAAGGGTCCGGAGTGGATTAAGCTAATGAATGTAATGTTATGATTTTCGTTCAAACTAAACTATTAGAAGTCACTCAACTTTGCTGACTTTGTCTGTACGTTAGATTGTTTTGCAGGTAAGCATAGGATTGACGTATCTTGGTCGGGAAGCGGCGTTACTCGGATTGGTGTGCAGGCATTCGTGAGGTAAACTGAATAACGTTAACTAGCAATAAATGAGTTTTGAAAGACTTCCGCTGTAGTTTGAATTGCAATAAATGCGTTTTTAAATGAAAATGACTTGTTATGAGATCCAACTGTAGGATGCCCGGTTTGGGGTCTTACAAGTTGGTATCTGAGATGTGGTTTAAGAGAAAGCTGGTGTTTTTAAACAAATAAAATACTTTAACTTAAACTGAAAATGGGACAGGGGTGAAACGAATGCCACCACGAGTAACTGCGAGCCAAGAGGTACGTCTTTCAAGTTGAGCAGTATCTATTATTTACCATTTGTTTAGTATTACGATAGGTAAAACGACTGATGTGAATGAATGATTTATGGTTCCGTGTGGGAACGTGATGTGTGCTATGTATTGTAGTATTATGTAGAACTATGTGAAGCGTGTGGTGTGACTTGTGAAATAATGTTTTGTGGGCTTATTAATGTAGAGTAGCCTTAATTGCGTTATGTGACGTAGCTTGGTGTGTTGGCATAGTCTAATGAAGTTGTGTGTAACTACATGTGGTGTGCAATTGTGACTATTATGTTGATATGCTAGATTATTGTCTGGTGCTATGTTAGTTGTGTGGGATGCATGTGTATCCGATGTGCGTGAAGGTAGAAAGTTAGTGTGAGTATGATGGGAAAGGCTTAGAATCCGAGCAGTGATGTGGACAACCAAATTGCATTTGATCACCGTGATTTGGCAGTCTATTATTACTCTCATATTCTGAATTTGTGCCTATAGTAATCACTTTAACTTTCTATCTTGAGTAGGATTAGGTGGTTAAGACGAAGCATACGCGATCGGTCAGGCGTGATGCTCTTGCTAGAGGGAACGCAGAACGACCAGTCAAGACGACGACTGCTGCGGGGGAAACTGCTAGTGAAATGGGAGTAGTGTTGGTGCTTCACGTGCCAAGTGTGATTAAAACTTCGGTTAGCAACATACCACGTGGAGCTATGGTTGGAGAGACGGGTTGGAGAAGGAGAGCAGTGCCAGTTGTACGTGATTTTCCTCCAAGGAGTGGACCTGGATGGTTGAGAGATCGACCACTTGCGTCAGTTATGAGGGTTTTATTTCAGGAGGAGAAACCAGAGGATGACACATCAGATGCACCTGATGTGGTCTAGTAGTGATTCTGCATGCAATGTTTGGGATGCGTGATTGCTTGAGGAGTAGGTTGTGTGGTAGTTGTCATGAGAGATTTTTGGGTGATTTGACGTTGTGACTGATTAGATATTTACGGGGAGTGATGTTCAAATCAAATGATGGTTTGAAACATAATTAATAATAAATTGTGTTGGTAACGGCATATGATTGTGCTTACAATAGTGGCATATGTGTAGTATTATGTGATTGTGTGATTGCATTCGGAATAATGTGAGTTAGCATTAGATGTGATTTATGTTGTGATACTAGAGCATGGTTGATTAGATTGTGTGAGTAGACTTGTATAGACATGAATTTTGAACTTGTCTGTGTCAACGGTCGTATGATAGTGTCACCTATGTGTTAATGTCTAGGTTTTAATTTGAAGTGCAATGGGTGTGTTGCACTTGGTGCGAAAGTGCAGGACAGGGTCCTGTGGGAAATTGTGGTTATATACCTTGTGTGTAGGTATAAAGGATCGGGACGAGGTCCTGTGGGGAATTATGACTTATATATTATGTGTATAAATGATTAGGGTGACGTCTTGTGTCTAGACGGATTAATGTGTTATCCTCAACAAATGGTACGACCGGCTAGGGTGAATAGAAGACAGGGTTTAGTTGTGTGTGTGTGTTTATAAATGACGAGGTCATATTGCATATAGGTAGATTTGCTCAGGTCTAGCTATTTGTGTGTGTGCACTTTGTGCAAGTTAGAAGGTGGGGATACTAGTACGTACGTAGGACATTGTGTGTCATGTAGTTTTGTTGAGTCGGTGAGTGTCCTTATAGTACACGCTTAGTCGTGCATAGGACGAGTGGTCAGTGTGCTCAGGTTTAGAGTTTCTATCTTGACGGTTTTCGCAACGATGATATATCAAGGTGATGCGAGAAGTTTTAAATTCAAGACGATCGGTGAGGTGCTCTTGTGAGCTACCTATATTTACATCTCGGGAATGCAGAGCACAGAGCCAAGGGGGTGCATCGGTGAGAGATGACAATGAAAGCGTTACGTGGACGCTTGGTCGGTGATAGTTACGACGTGATCGAGGTGACGACGCTAGAAATTTCGGCGCGGAATGGACAGAGGAGTAGATATGTTCTCTTTGAACGAGACGATGGATAGCTGAGGCGCATGCTAGGGCGGACTTCCTGTTTGTACTTGATGTATGAGACGTGATCGATGTTCGTGTGGCGATGATAGAGCATCGACGAGAAAAGTGGAACGGGAGAAGGGTAAGTGCAGGATTGCACATAAGTGAGTGAGAAGGAAAGATCTACGATGGTAAACTTATGACGGGCTTAAAGAGAGCTCCTGTGGGGCATTCAAGTGAAGCAAAGGTTTGGCTGTTCAGACAACCTGACGGTGATAGACGAACTTTTCAGAACATCGAGAACTGAAAAAGATAATTCCAAGGACGACTGTGTGTGTGCTTATTTAAGGGATGTGGCACCTCTAAGAGTAAGGCAGTTGTGCCTAAGTCTTTAGAAATCATCGTCGGATGATGATTAGAGTTCGAAACGAGAAGGACGCCGAATGATCCAGATTATGAAAGGCAAGGAGAGTTACTCGGGGATACCATCAAGATGACGAGATCATCAGGGTTGTGAAAGGAGTGACGACATGAGTATTGTGAGCGGATCAGGAGGGGTGAGACATGTAAACAGGTAATTGATGTTGTTGTGCCAAAGGAATAAAGGATGTGGCGTGAGAAAACGTATAGGAGGAACCTACAAATCTGAAGGTCGAAAGCAGGTGACAAAGCAGACTCTTTGAACGCCAAAGGTGATGGTAAAATTGCGAGGTAAGTGATAGGTTTGATAAGGGTGAAGGTGAATGCTTGACATCACGTAGACTTGGTGCACGATCGAGAACGGAAGGATAACTCATGTTGGTTCGTACCGGCGCAGGATTCGACGACGAATCCTCTTTTAAGGGGGATAGACTTGTAACATCCCGAAAACCCGAAAAGTTAAGGGTTCAAGTTAGTGGGCGACCGCGTCTATATTAAACTAAATGCGGAGCACGGTTTTTCTTGCATGGAATTTTTAACGACATTTATCGGACTCGGTTAGCCAAAATACGAACGGGTTGGATCCGTCATTACAAAATTAGAACTAGAGGGACCCGGACGAAACTTGTGGTGGTTTATATACCACCTAATGAAAAACTCTAAGCCATTCACGGCTGGGTTGTGCTCGACGGCAGGAGACGAGCCGCAACGAAGGAGGAGGACAGCCGGAAGAGGTGGTTCCATGGTGGTTTCGAACAAGGAACTTCATCCATAGTCAAGGTAATACCCGTTTATCCTATTTACGCGTTTTAGTTAGGTTTTTGTTTTAAGAATCGGATTAGAGTGGGGGTTCTTGTTCACGGAAATCAGAGGGAAGATGAATACGGTGGTGGTCGACGTTATTATGGTCATGGTTGTAGCTAAAGGCGGCAGTGGCTGAGTGGAGATGGACGATGATGGTAGTCGGAGAGAGACAGCGGCTAAGTGATGGTGGCGTGCAACTGGAAAACCGACAAGGAATGGAACGGTGCGACCCGTTTGTATTGATGATTGTCGGCAAGACGCGGTGAGGTATGGGGAGCCAGCAGTGGTTGTTTTGGGTGGCGAAGGTGAACAAGAGGGACAACAAAGGGAGGTAGTGGCTGCCGGTGTTGACAACAGTGGTGCTGTATGACGATGGTTGCTACGAGTGGTAGTGTGCAGGGGAGGTAAAGGCATTAGGCCATAGAGGGTGGTGTAGCAAGGGACGGAGAGCGATGGCTGAGGTGGTGACCATGGTCGCGGCCGGAGACGACGGACCTCGCAGAACCGACGACAGGGGGCTGCTGTGATGGCTATCTTGGCGGAGCTACAGCGGTGTGAGGAGGTGCGCAAGATTGGTGGTGTTCGGCTAGTGTCAAGCATGACTAAGTGGTAGAAGACGAGGATCATGGTGAAGCAAGGTGGTGGACGTGTGCAAGGCCTACTAAAGGCTCGGATGGGGTTCTGCCGAAGAAGAAGGTGGGGACTGCATAGTGGTGGTGGTGTACGGTGGTGAATGGGGAAACCGGAGTGATACCCGGTTAGAGTTCTATGTGCATGGCTGGCGCGCGGCTCACGCACACGTGTTTCTTGAAGATAGGGTTTACATGGGCACGTGTTTGTGCATGCATAGGAGCTTGGGTTCGGGCATAAGAGTCCGAAGCGGATCAAGATCAATGCAATACGTAAAGGGGTGAGACTCGGGTTTAAGGAGGAAAAATGGCGAGCAAAGAAGACGAGTGTAGGGTTTCATTTATATTTTAGATATGTCTGTAGAAATCTGATCTTGTGATCATACGTGGGCAGGTTTGGAGTCCGAGCAGGAGGACGGCTACTAAGCAAGGCTTGGATCTTTATGTCGGTGAGTTTGTAATCCCCTATTTTAAATGTTTTACTGTTTTGGTACTATCGTACATACTTTCAAGAGATATTAATATAATTAATCAGGTTAAAGGTTTTGGGTTCTAACCCGGTGTGCTTTTGAAATAAAATGCTTACTAAGAAATTGTGGGGTCTATGGTGTGTTTATGTGAATATGGTAACTAGGGTTACTAGCAATGAATGAGTGGTGTGTTAAGGGTTGATTAGGGGGAGTCGGGCCGTAAGCTAAACGCTTATGATTTTATGTGGGACAAATGTTGTTCTAGGGTCATGTGCGAGGTGCAGGTGTAGTTAATGAGTCGTGTGTATGATGTGTGATATTATGTGCTTTATATTAATGTGACGTGTTTGCATTGCTTTCTATATGACATGGAAAAAGAAATTTGTGAAGGATGAGGTCCTTCGGGAAGTCACCAACGGTGACATTTATTTAACAGGTTAATGATGAGCTCGGGGTGTGTTGAACGCCCTGACGAGGGTGCAGTGACGAGGTAAGTGTTTACATGGGTATTTATATATATGTAGGATTGCATGTAAACGTCGAGTTATATTGATTATGCATGTGTGATATTAATGCGGTAATGTTAGTGTGACGTGTAGATGTTATTATCGCGGTATGTAGAGTTAGACTGACCGGTCAGTGAGGACTTGTGACGTGACGTGACATGTATAAGAGTCGTTTCAGTTAATTTTGAGAGTCTTGGTTAAGGCCGGGTGTGTTAATGTCTTTAGTATGTTGTGTTAACCAAGTGTCGAGTTGATACTTGTTCTTGGGTGTGAGTTATTAGTATAGTAAGTTAATTCTATGTCCACGAGATGGTAATATTATTACTATGGTTATTATTATTACTAGTAGTACGGGTTGAGTCCCGGGTGATGAACGGTTAAGGGATGCATGGGATGTCAGGGGGTTAACTATTCGTTAATAAATCATAAAACTATTTTGTAAGGACCGAAGGGTCCGGAGTGGATTAAGCTAATGAATGTAACGTGATGGTTTTCGTTCAAACTAAACTATTAGAACTCACTCAGCGTAGCTGACTTTGTGTGTACGTTAGATTGTTTTGCAGCTAAGCGTAGGATTGACGTATCTTGGCTGGGAAGCGGCATTAATCGGATTGGTGTGCAGGCATTCATGCGGTAAACTGAGTAATGTTAACTAGCAACACATGAGTTTTGAAAGACTTCCGATGTAGTTTCAATTGCAATAAATGCGTTTTTAAATGAAAATGACCCGTTACGAGATCTAACTGTATGATGCACGGGTTGGGGTCTTACAGTTTTAGATCTATGGTGTTTTCAACTGTGTGTTTTTCTAGTCATGGTGTTTTAGACCCGTGGGCCATTTTCAACATGGCGTTTTAGCTTTTTTGGTTATGGTGTTTTCAACATTACGATTAGTTTTTTATTATATATATATATATAGATATAGATATATATATATTTAAATTGTTTTTATTTAAATAACATTAAAATAGGTTTTACCAAACATGGTGTTTTAGATCTATGGCGTTTTAGCTTTTTTGGTCATGGTGTTTTCAACGTTACAATTATTTTTTTATTATATATATATATATATTTATATTATTTTAAATCATTTTTATTTAAATAACATTAAAAGTGAGTTTTTTTTCTAACATTTTGTTTTAGATCTATGGTGTATTTTCAACATATAGTTTTTCAGATTATAGTGTTTTTCATCATAGAGTCTTTCTGGTAATGGTGTTTTATATCTGGAGGACAATTTCAACATGACGTTTTAGCTTTTTGTTTATGGTGTTTTCATAATGACAGATTTCAACATGATGTTTTTGGTCTTGTTGTTTTAGTTTCTTTATAAACTCTTTGATAAATCACAATGACAAATTATAATCCAACATGCCATTTTAGTTTCTTTATAAACTTTTTCAACATGACGTTTTAGTTTCAACATGTGTTTTCATAATCACAATGACAAATTAAAACGCCAAAATTCCACATGGTGTTTTTGGTCATAGTGTTTTCACATGGCGTTTTAGTTTGTCATTATGTTTTACAATTGTGACGTATAATTTAACGTTTAAAAAAAAGGTAAAACATCATAAACACAAACACGGTAAAACACCATGTATATGGAAGTTAAAGTATAAAACACAATGAAAAACTAATCGTCGATTGAAATTTTACGACAAAAGTGTAAAACACCATGACAAAATCAAAACGCCATGAACATAAATATTATAAAATACATGCATATGGATGTTAAAATATAAAACACCATGATTTTTTTTTAATAATGACGTATCGAACATCTCTATTTTCGAATAATAACAAATAAATATTTATTCGTGTGTTTGCACCATTTAAAATAATGGCTAGGAAAATAATATAACTAATATATTATTTTTAGAGAAATAACACGATTATTTAAAATGTGTGACAATAAAATAATAAAACCATTATTTTATTCGAGAATATAAACGTACGTAAATAATATAAATAATTATATTATTTATTAGTTTGAAATGTCTCACAATGTTTGTAAACGTGACGAAATAATATTTAAATATATATATTATTTTTAGTTGGAGTCACGGGTTGAAAATAATATAAATATATTATTTTATACGGAGTCGTGGTTTGAAAATAATATGGATATATTATTTTAAAAGTGGGTGTTTTTAAAAGAAAGAGGGTTACAAACCAAACCCAAGCCTACGGGTGGTTTCCCGGGCTAAAACGCATTAATATAAAAATATAGGGATGACTTTTATATTAAAATAATGCTTAAAAAATTGTTTTAAAAATAAAACAGGTGGAGAGACTCGAACCCGGGTCTCTCCCACCCCAGCCAAATACTTTAACCATCTCCGCCCGCTGGGGTTTCGCAAGAGGAACCGGTTTCAAATTGTTTTAACATCCAATTCCAGTGGGTTCTTCCCTCCCATCGAAGCCGAACCCAAACCAGTCCAATTACCATCGAATTTGACTACGATCGACCATAAGATCATAGGGGTTTAGTTATTCGGTCCATAACGAACCTGTAGTTGGTTTTAATTTGAAAAGTATCAAGTTTTTAATCGTTTAATTGCAGGAATAGAGGCCGAAACCCTAGATCAAGAACAAGGGATCGATTTGATGAAATCTTGTGATGTTTGGAGTTAAAAACATAGGGCTTTTACTTGTTAATGGTTTACGAATCAGTCTGTATAATATAATTTCATTTAAATCAGGTGTAGGTATGGATTCGATTAAACAGAGAAGCATAAGAACCCTAGATTCGATCCGGTTTCGATTTGATGATATAAACCATAGATTTCATAGGGCTTTCAATGTAGACATCAAGGCGAGTCTACTGATGTGTTCAATTTCTGTAACCCGTATCGAAATGATAGGGTTCGACTAAACCGAAGCTGTATGAACCCTAGGTATTGGTTTATGTTTAATCTGATAGTGTAAGCCCAAATTAGGATGGGGATTTTATTCATGGTGTTGAAACGAAACTAGAGATATGGTCAATTACCAGAATGGTGCTCAAATCGATGGTGCATGAGTACTTGCAGGTTCGGTTGTGAATGGTTTGGTTCCCGACGATCCCAACTGCTTCTCCGGTTAGATTATCGCGTGCAACAGCTTCAATGGAATTCGTTTAAGGTGTGTAGAGGTTTAATTTGTGAATTGGTGTACGAATTTGGTGAATTAGATAGTATAAGTTCATGAAGTCGACGGTTTTGAGTTTAATGTCCATTATTCGAGCTTAATTCGATGTAATGGCGATGATTAAAGCATTGATTAGGTTCGTTAATGGTCTGGTCGTGTATAACGGTTTCAAAATTAAACGAATTCAAGGTTTAAGATTCGAATTTGGAAGGTTACGATTTTGACTTTCAAAAGTCAACAAAATCATATTTAGTTAAATTACAGATTTAATCGCTGAACTTTCATGGATTAAGGTTTAGGAAAAAGCAGGAAAGGTCCTTGTAGTTAGGATTGGGGTTAGAACTTGGTTAGTTTGACTAGCACAAGTCAACAGGAATATGATTTTGACTTTGTAAAGTCAACATAATAGTTTAGGGGTATTACACAACTAGTACCTGGGGTTTAAGTTTAGAATATTGACAGAATTAGTCCCTGTAGTTATAGATAAAGTTAACTAGGTTAGGTTTTAACAAGATTTGGTTAACGGGGTTAACCCTAAATAGTCGGATGTCACAATGGTAAAGCTTTTGAAAGTAAAAAGGGGATAGAGAGATATAAAGTAATTGTGAAGAGAAAAGATAATGTCAGGTCTTGAGATTGTTGGTGGTATTGGAAATGATAAACTGGGTTTTAAAATATAGTATTGAAAAAAGCAATTGTGAGTTAAAAAAAATATAAAAAAATAACGTAATACTACATATGTGTAGTACCACCTAAAAAACTTAACCTCACCCCACCCACCCTCAAAAACCTTTAATTAGAGAACTAGAGAAGTCCCTATTAAAGGGTTTAGTTTAGCTTTTAAGTTAGATTTTTGGAGGGGTGGGATGGGGTGGGGGGTTTAGGTTTTTGGGGGTGAGTTAGATTTTTGGGTGTACTACACATATGCAATAGGAGTTTTTTGGTTTTCTCATGAAAATGAGTTTTCTCATGAACTTAACCCTGTATATATATATATATATATATATATATATATATATATATATATATATATATATATATATATATATATATATATATATATATATATATATATATATATATATATATATATATAAGGTGGGTTCTAAAGAAAACCACGTATTTAGGCGAAAACCGAGAAACTCACTAAAAAAATCAGTTTTAACCAATCATATAATAATATTTATTTTTTTTATTTTATTTTTATTTATTTTATTTTTATTTATTTATAAGAGTATTAATGTAATATTACACACTTTTATAAAAAAATCATTTAAGTATTGGCTTACGTATACGTAACACATAATGTTACGTATAAGGAAAACAAAACAAATTGCGGTTACGTATACGTAAAATGAATTTAAGGTAAATTGTTTAATAGTATATTAAAACACTTAAAAATAAATTAAAAAAAATTAAAAAATATATAAATTATTTGATTGACTTTTAGTTGTTTTCTCGGTTATCGCCTAACCTTGTGGTTTTCTCTTGATCTTTCCCATATATATACGTATATATATATATATATATATATATTCATTTTTTAACACAGAAAATACCAATTATATATTCTCAAATTTTCTAGCCACAAAGGATTGTAAGTTATTTTTTCCACCTGATGCATCAGATGAGTTTGGCTTAAACAAGGGCGCCTCTAGTAGTCTCCAAATGCTCACGGATGTTGTCGCCCAAGCTGAAGAAGAAGACACGGCAACCTAAAAAAATGATATGTGACACATGATCATGATTCATGAATAAGCTCTACAGACATTAATAAAAAAGATTACTTCGTCGTGGAAAATCCAAAATACCATGTGTCACCGGTTTAATGTTCTTTCGGAGTTGCACGATGCAAGTTCACCTTTCAGAATTCGATATGATCTTGTGGAACATTTGGATGAAGAATAGTTTCATTAAATATTTTTTTAATTAAACTTATTGTTTTTATTTTAATTTATTTTATGTAATTTTTTTTTTATTTATTGTTATGTTCTTTTTTTTATTTTTTGAATTAATAAAATTAGTTTTAATTTCAAAAATGAAAAAAAAAATTAGGATGCTTTGGGTTATGTCCCCACCACACCACTTATGGTACCTTGGTTTGATTTTGATAAAAATGAGGTGACACTTTCTTGGTTATAGTCATTAGGGTACTTGATGTAGTTAGTGTTATGTCCTAGTGATGGGTTGTTAAATTATATAATAGGTCAAATTATGTTTAATTAAATTATACAACATGATAAGGGTGGAGGGGCACCCTCGTCACCGACCTGCGTCTACCAACGGCTTCAACGGCGACACCACCGCAACACCCACTACTCCCACTCACGGCTTCAAGATACGACTTTGGAACGTAGTGACTTCGCCGTTTGAAAAGGATGAAAGATAGGTTTGTGGGTTTGTGGCTTCAGACTTTGGGTGCCGCCACCAACCTGGCTTCGTGAGGCTTAAATTGAGGTGTCATACTCTCATTGTAGGGTGTGAGGCTTCATGGCATGGGTGCCCCCTCCACTCTAAAACGGACACGTTTGTTAACTTAAAACGGGTCTAACACGACTAACTCATCATCGCTAACACCACTACCTCCACCACATCCACCAGTGTCGTTGCCGACACCACGTCCATCACCGCTACGGACATCACTATCGATGTTGCGACATTACCGCACCTGCACGCCCACTAGGGCTATGCATGAGTCGATTTTCCGGGAAAGGGCTAAAGCGATGGGAGAACTGCAAACTGGGAAGAACCGATCAAACTACAGAAATGATCAGCGGCAAATTCAGGATTTTTGGTCAGCGGGGGCAAAAGTTGACTATCAAAACGGGTCAAATATGGGAAAAATGGACCGATAAAAACGGATCAAATATCAGAAAAATGGCTTGGTGAAAACAGGTCAAATGATGAAAATTTATTAGAATAAAATGATAAAATTAATCACAAACTAAACCAATTTAATTTGTTATGATTAATACCTAATATTTTTTAGTTAAGTATTCTAGCTGACAAACTTCCCTTCCTTTATTCTTGGTTCCCAAACTATTATTAGCTTCATCTACTCTCTAATTTATCTTTTCACTATTCACCTTCTCCACTAAATCCACTCTTGTTTTTTTTTCTTGAATCCCAAATTTTCCTTCCTTTATTCTTGGTTCCCAATATTTTTTAGTTAAGTATTCTAGTGTCAGAACCAGAAACTTTTGATCGGAGTCACAATATATTTTTTTATATTTGTTACTGAATAACAGTTTTTTACTGAATTAAAAATAAATAAAATAAAAATAAGCTATATTAAATAAACTAACAAAATTACAAATAAATATAATGTAAAAACCAATTTTACGTTTTCTTATCATTAGTAAATATTTTATACTCTTTTTTTTAACAACAAATATTTTATACTCGTAATTTAAAAAGAAAATAAAACTATGAAATGTTAAGAAAGGAAATGTCAAAGTGTGCAGGTGAATGATAGAAAAAAAACTGATAAACAAAAAGTAAAAAAATAATTTAAAATACCGTTAATCACATCAACAGTAAAAAGGACCCTAAATCAAAAATAGCCCTTCGTCCCCAATCTCTTGCTCGCTTCTGCACCCACTATACCAGCCGGAAAATAATTCCGGTGAACATTCTTTTCGGTTTTTCTCTTTTTTGTTGATGTTACGGGGCCTATTAAGTATTTGTAAAGGTGCCTACTTAAAAAATTTGAAAATTTTCTACTACTCGGATGAATCTCAGTGGGTGCCTTGCACCTCGGCTGAAGAACAAGTAGATCCGCCCCTGGAAACGATATATATTAAAAATGAAATATGGGAAGAGATACAAGCACGGCTGCCCAAAGTATTCACTGATGAAATAAAGTAAAACCTGAAAGTTTAAGTAAGAACCCCTTAAGAAGAAATCGTAAATGGAGGAACTATTTTGTGTGTCAGTTCAGTTAAGTCGGTTTTCAACACATATAGCCAAAAAACTGGGTTTTCAACACGTATAGCCAAAAAACTGAACCATAAAAGGCAGTTTTCAGAAATAAACTTAACCCAACTGTATGTTTTTTGTTTTGTTCAGTTAAACCGATTCTGGTTTGATTATTCGGTTTTCTGCTCATCGTCCTCCACCATCTCTGCCATCTCCACCCATTGCCATAAGCAACAACCATAAAAAAACATAGTAGGTGAATTCACTTTGATACTTTTTTTTTTCTTAAACAACTTATTTCAACTTAGGTCCATGTCGGTCCGAACCCGTTTTGGCCAGAGTCAAATGGATACTTTTTTAAAACGATCTATTTTGACACAAACATACTTCGCTCAGAACCCAGTCTCACCCAACCGGCCAACCTGTTTTTATCCCAACCTATTAGTTCGTACACAAGATTCATGCTAATTAATTTTCTAGCGACTTATAATGCCGCATATGGCCTTATGAGTGAATGTGGAAGGTGGTTGATGAACACAAGTGTACAGGTCTCGCTTTCCAGTCAACTCAGAAAGTCAAGGATGAATAGGAATCATGAGCCAAATTAATATCAGCGAACGAAATTTTTAAATAATTACATATTAAATTGCATACTTTATTTAAATTATTACTATTATTATTTTAAGAATTTTATAATCCTTAACTTATCAATTTTCCACCCACACGATATATTATTATTATTATTATTATTATTATTATTGCAGACGTATGATAGTTTTGTAACACACGATCCTCACCCGACTAAGCTTCTAGAAAAAATCTGGATGCAAGAGTGGGACCCAAAATGGTGACGTGGTCCTGGCACAAACAAAGTAGAAGGACTTCTGCAAATGTGAAAAAAGATATTAAAATCATTCAGTTATGAGAGAATATTTCCTTCATAGCCTATAAATACCAATGAACTTGGTATGCACAATATAGAGAGAAAAACCCTTGTACTAAATAGATTTGTATCATCAATGGTGTAATTCAATAACCAATCAATGCAAAGTAGTGATTCTCCTTAATATTTCTTCGTGGTGAGTTTTGAGTACTTTTCATTGGCGTCATCCGCTGTCGAACAAGCTGCTGACGATGGAGACGTTTTAAACTACTTGAATGAGTTATTTTATATCTGGTTGCATATATATTTGTGTATATTGGGAAATTTTAATAAAATTTTATGGAAATTGAAAAAAAATATATAATATTTTTTTTGGCTGAAATATCAAAAGGTGCGAAAATTGCTGTTGAGATATCAAAAGATGCTGAGATATCAAAAGGTGCAAAAATTATTAAAATATGCGGTTGGTTGCTTGATGCAAAAGATGCGGTTCCATAGCTTATGATGCAAGGCCAAAAGATGCGGTTCTAGAACCGCACCATTTGGCAAAAATAACCGCACCTTCTGATATCTTCTGTACTAGTGAGCCAAACTGTTCCTATTACCTTACCACCACGACATACAGTCTCGTAATCTCAGTTCCATGTACCAAACAATCCAATTCCATCACTTACACCACAGGACAATTGGGAAACCTAGTCACCACTGTAGGTCCCGAACACGTCCTCCAACACATTTACCCGGGCCCACAACGATGCCCGTAACTAGCCCTGGTCCATATGTTTCTATGACAGGGGCCCTCGGCCTGCACTTAGGCCCATAATCAGTTCTGGACTACCACACGGTCCTCTCGCAAGTTACATCCCGATGCAAAAGTATGCACCGGCAATCGTAACATTGGTAGGAGGACGGATGATCTGCATCAACCATACTGTCCAACAGTCTTGCTAGCTCAGTCTAAATTCAAGCCTCGGATAGCTCAAGCAGACATCCCCCGGAAGCAGAAAATTCCCTCTAGAGTTGGTAAATATGATGACACCATAGATTTAGATGACCACGTCAATGTTTTCGTTAGCGCCGGGGGAGTAGAGCGTTGGGCCCTCCATGAGTGGTGTCACATGTTTATGAAAACCTCAGTCGGCCCGGCACGACTATGGTATGACAGTTTGGCCACTGCACGGATAGACAATTTTTTACGAACCCTTGGCAAAATTCATGCAACAATTCAGTTAACAGAAAAAGGCACACAAAAGAAAAAATAGAGATCCTGCAGATCCGGCAAAGAGATCATGAGTGTGTGGAAGATTTCATCATACGCTATAACAAGGAAAGTTTGCAAATAGTGGGCAGGGTTTATTCAAGGAAACCAGAACAATGAGCTTATCAGACGCATTCATGACAGGGATGGTTTACCGAAGACCATGAATGAATTGATGACTACCGCGCGAGCTTTCGTGCGTGCGAAACGGAGGGTCACGAGTAACCATGATCTATAGAAAAAGGGAACACAAGCGGACCTCTTCAAGAAAGACACCTCGAACTCAGGAATAAACAAAAAATTTGATGAAATTCTCCAAACTTTAATTAATGAGGTTTTTTGGATAATTAAAATTTTAGGAACATAGTCAAACACTAAGCAACTACACATAATAACCCTATGACTAAGTGATGTCGTCCAGACGGTATATAAAAATTACTACTAAACCTAACCTAGACTCCTAAGTAATAAATGGAATACCCTATAACTAAACCGCACTGACAGGCAACTGGACCTATCGAGTGTATCACAGCTTAACGGTACTCCGAGTTATCGAACCCTAGGACACTACTATAGCAAACTAGACTCTGACTCGAACTTAAGATTGATTTGGTTGGGGGGTTTAATACACTAAAGAGTGTCACTAAGAATGCAATAAACTAAGGACGATTCAACTATTAAGGGACAAAAGCTAAGGTGAAATCAAGATTAAGATGAACACTACCTAGGTCGGAATCCTACTTGCAAAGCACAACTTCTACCAGTTCTGGAAACTGAGATGGATCTGGGATTCTAAAGATAACTGCTAAAGACAACCTAGTGGATCCCTAATCACTCTGAGGGTGTAACCAGCTAAACTACCTAAAGTGTACTAAACTCACAAGATTGTCGAATCATTTCTCAGGTATTTCCAACTATGATATTGTACCCTAATGAACGGATTAACTCTCAGTCTCACCGCCCACAATACACTCAGAGAATGCACGGGGTAATCCTAGAATAACAACTATGATTCAGACTAGAAACAATCACTAGACACCTAAACCAACTTCCTCTCAGACAGTTGACCCTCGGATTCCTAATGACGAAGACTAACCGACTAATTCTCACCTCTCGGGTATTGAACTAGGATACACACTCAACTCTAATCAACAATCAATCATAGCCCCTATGGTCACTACGTCTAGCAAACCACCGAAATCACAAACCCTATGATCTATGACGTAGATACGCTAATCAAACTGGCATACAAGCACAATCAACGTAAGGAATTGATAAATAATCACACAATCAGATTTAAGCACGCATATACATAATAATTATCATAACAGGATCGTTACAAAATCATAAGTCCATCAAACGAAACCAAAACCAGTAAAAATCCAAACTTTATAAGCATTCATTAATTGACCTAGGCAGTATTAAGGCTTTAGCCTAGAATCATAATTAAAACATTCAAACAAAAGTAATAAACATTCATTCTTGGTTCAAACGCAGAAATCAAATATAAAGATGCAATCTTTAAAACCGAATAAGCTAAACTACACAAAACCGGAATCAAAAGCTTCAATCTTGCACTTCAATTCAACTTCTTGCTCCTAAAATCGCCCCTTTCTTCCTCAAGACGGATGGAATACGAACTCCTGACCTAATGATATTAAAATTCTATTTAATTTGATTTTTACAAAGTTTCACGGAATACGACTCTCTCGCATACCGCGAGAGAGTTAGGCAAGCCCCTCGCGTACCGCGAGGGCCAAAACAGTAGGGCGGGTTTCTGGATTCCCTCGCGTACCGTGAGGGATTATTCTCTGATCTTCGTGTAACGCGAAAGGTTAAATTTCCACATTTTTAACTTTTAACCCTGGACTTCATTCTCGTGTTCGGTTTCTTCGGGTTTTCACTCATTATTACCACGAGCTCCTGTAAACACATAGTAGACTCAATACATAACAAAAATGACTCAAAATGAATATAAAACTAAGTAAAAACGACACGAAACATGGTGGAAATACATGTGTGCTTTGCAGCACATCAAACACCCCCACACTTAACCTTTTTTCGTCCTCGAAAAAGTATGCAATTGAATCATAACTAAGATCTAACTTTAATAATCAATTACTAATTAGTTAAATATACTCACGCGTTTAAAAGGCAATAATCAGTATTTCTGTCCGATTAAACCCAAGCACCAACTATCTAGCCCCCGTAATGTGTTCTAATTCCATTTTATACAATAATCAATCAATCTTTGTGACTCACACTTAAAAGTTACAACTCTACCTAATCCCGTCTCAAGGTCATGTTTAGGCACGGGTTAAACCATATAGATTTGTCCACCACGTTAAACTAAGATTTGCAGGTTTTTAAAAATCAATGGATTATGGAATGAATGGATGGAAATGAGCGTTAATTAAAGCATAAGAACTTTCATCTAGGGGTGTCTCAACCAAGTCACTATCCCGGAAGCTAACACATAGACTAGATTCTTGTAGGTCCCGGGAGCCTCGTCGCGCAGCGGAACTACACGGATCTGTTATGTGATTTGTGTGGGAACAAAGAAAACAAGACAGAGAAACACGAACATAAACAAGAGAAGAATCAAAAATACGTAATCCATAACAAAGAAGTCATCCCGTATTACAGACTACATACCGAAGGAGCACACATCTCTCATATACGCTCACGGTCCAGGAGTCGGGAGAGCACGTCTCGACCCGGACACCACTCAACCTAGTTCCAGAGTTCCACCTACAATGAAGACAAGTCCTCTATTTATAGGGGGCAGGAACAATACCTGCGTACTTGTCTAAGTACGCAGGGTTTGGTCATGCGTACTTGCAAAATCCTTGCGTACTTACTAAGTACGCAGGACCAAACTGGTGTGCGGGCTAAGTACTCAGGAACACCCTCCTGCTTACTAGCCAGGTACACCGATACATAGAATTTTATCTATAGTTACCAAAACATGCTTCTACAGACTCCCTCTTAACTATAGCATCAAATTCTATCTATCACTAACACTGATATACATCAGTTTACAAAGAATGTCCTAACAGACTCCCTCTAAACTAATGACATCAAGTGTCTTCTGGCGAGACTTGATCTTCTGGCATTCCACTTGAGATCTTCAAATCTTCAAACTTCAGTCTTTAGTTGTCGAGTGATGACGAACCCGACTCCCTCTTAACTGTAGCTTTCATTGTAGACCAAACCAAGTGCTTCAATAGGAACCAACTAACCCAACACACATCATTGTAGTTCATCCTCTCAGTAGTATCTTTCTCCACCCTAAATTAGAATTCCAAGTCTAACAATGTCTTCCTAACCAGGTAACAATAGTAGACTAAGACAGCTCCAAATCAGCTGGCATATGATAGGGAGTTTGAATTTCTAATAACCAGCATCAAACTAATCAGCTCCCATAGGAATTCCAGTAAGATAAACTTAAGTCTTCAACCAGATGTGTCCAACTCTATCCTGTATCTTCACGAGTCAACCAAATTCCCGAAGATGTTCATTTCCAATATCCCTTTCAATTTAAGCTCCATCTGACTAGACCAGAAACAAGGGAATGTTTCCTATCCCGTCGACCACTGATAAAAGGTTCCATCTTCAACTAATAATCCAACAGATATCCAGCTTCATCCTGAAAACACATGATAGAATCAAACACAAAATCAACGCTCAGCAGTGATCACCTTATATCCAAAGTCCAACATTCTTTATATAGATCTTCATTCCTGGTACACACCTCTTAATCTGTATACATTCACCGCAGTGAAGTTCCATAACTAGGTTGTCTATCTGGGTTCCTTCCAGATCCCAAATGAGAAGTCCAATCATAACTAAATCACATCAAATCTTGAACACAGGCTTGGCCAATGAGCACGAAAAATATAGTTTACACGAGAAATCATGGTTGATGTTACATTTATTTTTATCCCCCTCATTTCTCTATAAACTATGACCAGCTTCATCACCACTTCACTCAAATCCTCAAAAAGCACAACTAGCCAACTCTAGGATTTTATTCTTTTATTCCTTTGCAAAGATTCAAAACAGCAAATCCTTAGGTTCAAGTTGTTCCAATATTCATCCCATATTAAAGAAGTATCCCGGATACTCGTAGCCCACATATTCAGGTTTGAATACCTAAACAAGATGATTCTTTTTCCAAAAGACCCAAAGCGGCAACATCTTCATAAATAGAATGAGACCTTTAGCCGATGACGACCCAAATGCTCCCATTAGTTCAACATTCATACCCTATTAAATAAGTATCCCGGATACTCGTTGCCCACATTTTCAGGTTTGAACACTTAAACAATGTATGACAAGTGGTATCATCCAAAAACAATCTTGTCCGTGTTTCGCCAAGCCACATCGTATACAAATTTTGGTCCGGAAAAACCAAATTTACTATCTTCTAAAAAATGGCCCAAAACAAGCTTACAAATGATCCCTAAAAAATTTAGCCAAGAAAAGTTTTCCCGCGAAAAAACTTGCATTCTGAGGTTTTTTTTTTGTTTTTTTTTGAATCCCAGATGCTAGTTCATGCGTTCTTAGTAAATGCGCATATGTAGGGTGTTGCTGCGTATCTAGTAAGTTCGCAAAGCCAAGTACCCATGCGTACTTGTTAAATGCGAATAGAAATGTTCTTACTTCTCTTGCGTACTTACTAAGTACGTAGGGCTAACCCATGCGTACGTAGCAAATACGCAGAAAAGGTGATTTTGCGTACTTGTTCAGTACAGCAGTGTTCTTGATGGATCTTGAGGAGAATACTCAAAAATGATGGATATGAGAAATTGATGCTTCCAAAAGCTTAGAATCATCATCTAACAAACCCTTAGCCTTCCAAACACCAAATGAAGTGATAACAAACTCAGATTTGAGGATTTTTGCAAGAAAAAGTAGCGAACTTTTATAACTCAGATTTGCTCAAAAACCCTAAAAATCCAAAACTAGAACACAAATCAACGAACACCGAGGCTCTAATACCATTTGTAGGTCCCGGGAGCCTCGTCGCGCAGCGGAAATACACGGATCTGTTATGTGATTTGTGTGGTAACAAAGAAAACGTGATAGAGAAACACGAACATAAACAAGAGAAGAATCAATAATACGTAATACATAACAAAAAAGTCATCCCGTATTACAGACTACATACCAAAGGAGCATTCATCTCTCATCTACGGTCACGGTCTAGGGGTCGGGAGAGCTTGTCCCAATCCGGACACCTCTCAACCTAGTTCCAGAGTTCCACCTACAAATGAAGACAAGTCCTCTATTTATAGGGGGTATGAATAATACCTGCGTACTTGTCTAAGTATGCAGGGTTTGGTCATGCGTACTTGACAAGTATGCAAGGCAAAAGCCTTGCGTACTTACTAAGTACGTTGGACCAAACTGGTGTGCATGCTAAGTACTCAAGAACACCCTCCTGCGTACTAGCCACGTACACCGATACATAGAATTTTATCTATAGTTACCAAAACATGCTTCTACAATTCTACACATTTAAGCACATGAATCTCACTTAGGGGTATATTCTCCAAGTCGCCATCCCAGAGGGAAACACATAAGCAAGACTCAGTTTTCAAATTAATTAAGCTAATAGTTATGGAAATTGTGAAATTATGGAATGGGCGCCACCGAAACTCGGATTTATTCTCATAAAAGAGAGTGGTGTGCCATGAAAGTTTTCAAAAACCTCTAAATTTTAACTTAACGTGGTACCTATCACCCTATGTTGATAGTTTCAGTATTACCATTACCCTAAGATGAGTACTCACAAGATATCATGATTTTATTACGTTATTAATCCTAAGTAACATTCACAGGCTATTTAAGCTATTCAAGTCGGCTGGGTCTACCAAAACATAACTAATTAGACGCATTTTCAATTTTTTATATATCATTTAAAGTCAACAAGTAGATCCAGTTGTACTATCATTTTCCATTTATTATGCAAAAACTTATATTTTCCAAGGACATTTTTAAAAAATTTTCAAATTTTTTTTTGTATTTTTGGATTTTTATTACAGACACAACTAAGACACTCACATCCCCAGACTTGAAAGACACATTTTCCTCAATGTGAAGCAAGACACAATGAAAATAAAAATGCAAAAATAAACAGGAAGCGACTTAGCCGGTAATGTAGATGCAAACCAATGTGCAACTTCATTCTTCCTTGTGTGCACGTATAGCATTTCGGTCGTAGTTGCACACTCTGCTGGGTTGTCTTTACACAGTGATAGAAGCATCGGTCCCATCCGAATGGAGATTTATTACGGACAGGACGAAGAATACCTGTCACATCCCAACCGACGGCGGAATACGTCGGGGCGGGACATGTAGACCGTTCATGAGCACATGGTTGACTAGATTGTAATAAATTAAACATCACATTTCATTTCATAATTCAATCCAGACAAACATCCAATCAAAATACATAAATTGAAATACATAAGTTCTTTATTAAATTAAACTAGGTCCAAACTTAAATGAAGCATGTCTTGATCAACTCATATATTCGTACCTAAAACATGATTAAAACAAGGTCAACTAAAAAGTTGGTGAGCATACATAGGTTTTTAAATAGATATCATAGTGTTGTGTGTATACAATCCATACATATCATGGTTAATAAGGCAATTATGGAGAACAACTATTATGTAACCAAATAGTACAACCAAACCTTTGTAACTTGCATGCAAAAAAAAATGTGTTGTCGGTAACAACCACCCTAACTGGGTTTGTTTGTCAGATTCAATAGATCTATCATTGTTAACCGTCGGCTTGTATAGTTAATGATTGTACATGTAAATTGCACACAAAAGTAGTTAACACACCTAGTACTTAAAACATAAGGCTCAAATTGTACACATGAATGTAGGGTGGATTTGTATTTTGTATTTTAAAAAAATATTGTATAATTGTAAGTCATGTTCCACCCCAAAATGTAAATAGTATAAAAAGGGGCTTGTGTAAAACTCACCTATATCAAAAGATGTAGATAGCACAAGAGAATAGGTAGCAAAGTGATCCTTGTACTCACAAAGTTAACCTAGAGTGTAATGTGTATGATTATGAATTAATAAAATGTCTAAGACAAAGTCTAGGGTTTTAATGGGCGTGGGTATAGGGAATTGTACAAAGAGTTCGTGTCGTATTATGCAAAAGGATTGTGTAGGATTTTTGTTTTGTATTTGAATAAGTGTTTTGTAAAAATGAAAAGTTGAAGTATATGGTTTAAAATAAATGATTTTGGGTTTGGGTTTGAATAACTAATTAAATTAAATTAAATAATTGTCATTTATTTATTTAATTAGAAAAATAGAGTGAAAATTATATTTATTCAAATATAATTTAAATAAATAATTTTATTTTATTTATTTACTTATAAAGGTGTGCAAATAAATATTGGTACATAAGAACTAATGGTAACTATAATTTAAATCCTAACTGTATTTGTAGATTATATAATAAATAAATTTACTTATGTATTTATTATTTAAAAACATGCATGATCTTTTTAAGAAATAGAAAAAATACATATTTAACTAACATTTTTTTATTTGTTTTAAAATATATAACTTACAATTTATAATACTTTGTAGACTTTGTTTCAAGGAAAAATATTTTATATGATAACAATAAAAATATTGAATTTAATTACTCCTTTCAATTATTTAAAAATAATTCAAAAATGAGTTTTTAACAATTAATTTGTAATAATAGTGATTTTTATGTTAAAAATTGTAAACCTTGTTTTATTCTGTTAAAAAAAATGTGGAGTTTATAAAAAAATTTTATAAAATTTCTGAAGCATTAAAACGGCTAAGAAAAATTAAACAGGCCCGGGGGATTCGAATCTGGGTCTGTGCTGGACAACCCAGGCGTACAAACCACTGAGCCGGGGTGTGATAATCCAATTTTATATCGTTTTAACATAATACTTTGAAAGGGCCGGGTTTGCTTTTAGTGTGGGCGCAAAAAGGACAGGTCGGTTGTGTGGGCCGTGGGTTTCAAACCCATGCCATCTAGCCTAGCGGTGCAGTGACTTACCGGCAGGGCTAGATGGTTTCGCTGGTCATAGAAGGATTCCAAAATTTAATAACCGATAACTGAATCAAGATACATCCCCGAATCAGCATTCGTAAGAACATGTCATGAATTCAAGTCGCAACTGAACCCGTTGTGTAATATGAACACGAAATGATAAGGGGCTTTTGACAAGGATTCAAAAACGAATCGAATGAGAGTAATCTTACCTGTTTTAGTTTGCACACGAATGCAGTCGGCTACGGTTTCAGTCTCGAGGTTCTTGAGACTCGATTGCTGTCCAGAAGTGAAGTGGGATGTGATTTAGGCTTCAGAGTGTTTGTATGCGGTTATGCGAAGGTGTGTGTGTGGTTGAATTGAATTGATTTCATCTAATTGTACGATTCGATTAGGGGGGTTGCGTAAGACAGATGTGAACACCAATTACCCATCAATTCGACGATTTGGAAAATGAATTTGGTCGTGTTAAGGTACCAGATACATGAGAGATTGATTAGCGCGTGATTTGCGGGATTTAAATGCGTTGATTTCACGAATTAAATGGTGAATTGATACGGTTTTGACTATCCAAAGTCAAATTCGTTTGAATTCTAAATCGCCCGCTTAATTGATCGAATTGGCTTGTTGTTTGGGCCTGGATTTGATCGATTATTGCTTGTATAACCATGAGGAGTCCAATTCAACAAGAATCCGGTCGATGGCAGCCTTGGATTATCAAGGATTGGTTTGTATTGATTTTTGAAAGTGAACTGAGTCAAAGGGGGGGGGGTGTCAAAATTGATGTTATAAGTCAAAATTAAAAGTGTGGGGTTCCAATTTTGGGTTCAAATGGTTTGGGGTTCAAGCAAATGTGTAATTCCTTGTTAATTGAATAATTGTATATATGTGTGTATGTATTTGTTTGATATTTATATAAATATACATATATATATATGCATATATATATATATATATGCATATATATATATATATGCATATATATATAGGATTCTAATAATGTATACCAGTGTAAAACTCGTGAGTTTGTATTGGAACCTAGGGTTTAATTGTTGGTACGAATAAAATAAATCAGTGCACTAGAATTGGATTTCAACATGATTTATTGTAGTAGGATAAAGACATGAAAATCAGAAATGTTACAGTATCCCCATGTTGAAGGAATTTCATCCCGAAATTTAACTAGTTGAGACGACTGCATCAGCAAAGAGGTGGGGGTACTTGAGCTTCATTTGGTCCTCACATCCCCAAGTAAACTCAGGACCACGTTTTGATTTCCAACGAACTTTTAGGGATATGGCTTCGCTTGAGTTGCTTGATCTCACGATCCATGATCTCTATAGGTTTCTCGACGAAGTGCATCGTTTCGTCAAGGCACACATCGTCTAGCGGTATATGGAGGTTCTCATCAGCAAGACATTTCTTTAGGTTGGACACATGAAATGTAGGATGCACATTGCCAAGTTATGGGGGTAAGTAGAGTTTGTAAGCCACTTTCCCAATCCTTTCAAGGATCTTGAATGGACCCACATAGCGAGGTGCTAGTTTGCCTTTCTTCCCAAAATGGATCTCACCCTTCCAAGGAGACACCTTTAGAAGTACAATGTCACCAACTTGGAATTCCAAGGGTTTTCTTCGTTTGTCGGCATAGCTCTTTTGCCGAATCCTCGCCACTCGGATGTTGTCACGGATTTAAATGATCTTGTCGGATGTTTCTTGAATTAACTAAGGACCGGTGATTTATGCTTCACCAATCTCGTTCCAACAGATAGGAGAACGACACTTACGACCATAGAGAGCTTCAAATGGGGCCATATTGATACTTGTGTGGTAGCTATTGTTGTAAGAGAACTCAATGAGGGATATATATGAATCCCAATTGCCACCAAAATCAATTACACAAGCTCTAAGCATGTCCTCAAGAGTTTGGATTGTTCGCTCGGTCTGACCATCAGTTTGGGGATGGTAAGCCGGTGCTCAAATCTAATCGTGTACCAAGAGCAGTTTGGAGGGATTGCTAGAAGCGGGAGGTGAAACGAGCATCTCTACCGGATATTATATTTAGTGGAACACCGTGACGACTTACAATATCGTCAATGTAAATTCGGGCCAATTTCTCAACCCGGTAGTGTTCACAGATGGGCAAGAAGTGAGCAGATTTTGTGAGATGATCAATGATCACCCAAATGCTATCATAACCACTTGAGGTGCTAGGGAGTTTGGTAATGAAATCCACGGCTAAGTTTTCCCATTTCCACACGGGGATTTCCGGTTATTCAAGCAGACCGGAAGGACGTTGATGTTCGATTTTGACTTTGGAGCAAGTTAGACATTTAGCAACATAGAGTGCATTGTCTTTCTTCATACCAGGCCACCGATATTGTTGGCGAAGATCTTGGTACATTTTATCCGCACCGAGATGAATAGAATAACGAGTCTTATGTGCCTCGTTCATGAGAAATGCACGGAGATCATCGCGATCGGGACTCCAAATACGATTCAAGTAATAGAGTAAGCCATTGGGTTTGGATTCAAGTGGAAGTTCAACACCAAACAACATTTCATCGTACATGTTACTTTCGGTGACCGAGACGTGTTGAGCTTCTAGAATACGATTTTGAATGTCGGTTTGAATTCTGACACAATGAAGCATGACATGGTCCTTATGACTCAAAGCATCGGCCACAACATTCGCTTTGCCGGGATGCTAACGAATCTCACGGTCATAGTCGTTAAGGAGTTCAACCCAATGTCGTTGCCTCATGTTGAGTTCTTTTTGGTTGAAGATGTGTTAGAGACTCTTGTGGTCGGTGAACACCACACATTTTGTGCCATAGAGATAATGTCTCCAAATCTTCAATGCGAATACGACCACACCCAATTCAAGATCGTGCGTCATATAGTTCTTTTCATGGATCTTGAGTTGCCTTGATGCATAAGCGATCACCTTGCCTCGTTGCATGAGAACACAACCGAGACCTTGGTTGGAGGCATCAAAGTGCGTTTCGTGTGAACCCTAGATTCTGGGTCTCGATCGATTTGATGTTATGAGCCCCGATTAACATAGGGCTTTCATTCAATGGATAAAAACAAAAGTGTGGATAAAAACAATTACCAGAAACGTTGACGGATTGATGGCAATCGACTAAACCGAGCCGCGACTTTCGTGAATCGAACTCCGGCTACAACTGCTTCGATTTCCGGTGTAATTGACTTGTCGAACAGGTTCGCAAGGCTTCGTTTAGTGTGTGAGGAGGTTGAATTCCTGTGTACAATGTCGGATTGGTGCGATTTGGTGAATAATACGGGACGAGTTCGACGGTTACGGGTTGAATGCCCATAATTGAGTATGAATTCAATAATGATGGTGATTAAACCGACGGTTACGACTGTTAATGATGAACATACGCTTGATCCGTTACAAAATTTGGTATTGATCGATTATAGAATTCGAATTTGAGTTCAAAAGTCACGATTTTGACTTTACAAAGTCAAATAGGATTCATTTGAATTGATTTTGACTTTGAGAGTCAGCAATTCAAGTTTTGGACTTGGCAGAACTAGTCCCTGCAGTTTGAGATCAAGAAATGACAGAATTGGTCCTTGGGATTTAATTTTGTTAAATAAGTTAAGATTTAACTGGGTTTATTTAACAGGGTTAAGTTTTTAACAGAATATTTAACGGGATTGTTAACGGAGTTAACGCGAAAAGTCAGATTGTCACATCATCCTCTAGTTGAAAGAATTTTCATCCCGAAAATTAAATTAAATAAATAAATAAAAAAATTCAGGATGTCACATCATCCCTTAGTTGAAAGAATTTTTGTCCCGAAAATTAAAATAGTATCTTAAGAATTTGACGTGGAGTGCTTGAATAGATTAGGATATTTGCGCATCATCTGATCCTCATGCTCCCACGTGAATTCCGGTCCGCGTTTCGAGTTCCAATTGACTCTAACGATAGGGATTTTACTGCGTTTTAACGTTTTGACTTCCCTATCCATGATTTCCACATGTTCTTCGATGAAACACAACTGTTCATCAATGTGTAGTTCCTCAAGAGGAACCGCGAGTGACTCGTCTGCTAGACATTTCTTCAAGTTTGAGACGTGAAAGACACTGTGTACACCACTAAGTCCTTCAGGTAGGTCCATTTGATATGCTAGTGGACCAATTCTCTTCACTATCTTGAATGGTCCAACATAACGAGGATTTAGCTTGCCTCGTTTTCCAAAACGAATGACACCCTTCCAAGGTGAGACCTTTAACAATACCATATCCCCTACTTGAAATTTTAACGGTTTACGAAGCTTATCGGCATAGCTCATTTGACGATCACGAGCTGCTGCCATACGGTTTCTAATTTGAACGATTTTCTCAGAAGTTTCAAGTACAAGTGCAGGACCTGTAAGTTGACTATCTCCAACCTCGGCCCAAAAAATAGGAGAACGGCATTTTCGTCCATATAATGCTTCAAATGGAGCTGCCTTGATACTAGTGTGATAACTTTTGTTATAGGAGAACTCCACCAATGGTAGGTGAGACTCCCAAGTGTTACCGAAATCAATAACACATGCTCGTAGCATGTCCTCCAGAGTTTGAATAGTATGTTCTGTCTGGCCATCAGTTTGAGGATGGTATGTTGTGCTCATATCTAGCCGCGTGAAGCTTTATGTAAAGACTGCCAGAAGCGAGGTGAATCGTGCATCACGATCCGGAATGATAGATATTGGCACCCCGTGTCGAGAGACCACTTCTTTCAAGTAAGTATGAGTAAGTTTTTCCATCTTATCAGTTTCCTTGATTGCTAAGAAGTGAGCGGACTTTGTTAAACGATCAACGATTACCCAAATGGTATCACATCCGGTAGGAGTTCGTGGCAATTTTGTGATAAAGTCCATGGATATCTGTTCCCATTTCCACGTGGGAATCTCTGGTTGCTGGAGAAGACTGGAAGGCTTTTGATATTCAAATTTGACCTTCGCGTAGGTCAGGCACTTGCTCACATAGGTGGCTATATCGGCCTTCATCTTTGGCCACCAATACAGTACCTTTAGATCATGGTACATCTTGTCGGAACCTGAATTAATAGAGTAACGAGATTTATGAGCCTCATCCAGGACTAGTTCCCTTATGTTTCCGAATATTGGAACCCATATTCGTTCGGCGAAGTAGCGAATGCCGTCAGATTTGACCTCGAGTTGTGCTTCCATACCGCGTGTACCTTCCAGTGGTTTTCCTCTTTCAAAGCTTCAAGTTGAGCACTACGGATTTCGTCACGTAATCCGGGGTGAATAGTAAGTTGTAATGCTCGAACTCGCTTGGGCTTGGTTTCCTTTCGACTTAGGGCATCATCTACAACATTAGCTTTTCCCGGGATGATACCAGATCGCACAGTCATAGTCATTCAAGAGCTTGACCCAACGACGCTGTCTCATATTCAGCTCTTTCTGCTCGAAGATATGCTGAAGACTCTTGTGATCGGTGTAGATGGTGCACTTGGTACCATACGAGTAGTGTCTCCATATCTTAAGTGCGAAAACTACGGCTCCCAACTCTAGATCATGAGTGGTGTAGTTTTTCTCGTGAATATTTAGCCGACGCGATGCATATGCGATCACTTTTTCTCGTTGCATTAGCACACAACCCATACCCTGAATGGATGCATCGCAATACACAACAAAATCATCCGTTCCCTCCGGAAGAGCTAGAATAGGTGCACTAGAAAGTTTCTGTTTAAGATGTTGAAATGCTGACTCTTGGTTATCACCCCAGTTATAGGCTTTACCTTTTTGAGTTAAGGTAGTGAGAGTTGTGCAATCTTAGAAAATCCTTCGATGAATCGACAGTAATAACTAGCCAATCCCAAAAATTGTCGCACCTTAGTCGGAGTCGTCGGTGCCGCCCAATTCTTGATGGCTTCAATCTTTGATGGATCGACATGTATTCCCTTCTCGTTAACCACATGTCCTAAGAATTGAATTTCCCGGATCCAGAATTCACACTTGGAAAACTTAGCATACAGTTGTTCCTTTTTAAGTAATTCCAAGATTAAACGCAGATGTTCTTCATGTTCCTCCTTGTTCTTGGAATAAATGAGGATATCGTCGCTGAAAACGATGACAAATTGATCAAGGTATGGCTTACAAACACGGTTCATGAGGTCCATGAATACCGCGGGTGCATTGGTTAATGCGAAAGGCATGGCCATAAACTCGTAATGGCCGTACCTTGTCCTGAAAGCAGTCTTAGAGATATCCTCATCTCGGACTCTCAATTGATGGTAACCGGACCTAAGATCTATCTTGGAATAGAAACTTAATCCTTGGAGTTGATCAAAGAGATCATCTATACGAGGCAAAGGAGAACGATTCTTGATTGTGACTTTATTTAGTTCACGGTAGTCGATACACATACGAAAAGTCCCGTCCTTCTTCTTGACAAACAGGACTGGAGCTCCCCATGGCGATGAGCAAGGTCGGATGAAACCTTTATCCAACAATTCTTGCAATTGAGTAGATAGCTCTTGCAATTCACTAGGTGCTAATCTGTAAGGTGCCCGAGCGATCAGCGCCGCTCCGGGTGCTGGATCGATTTAAAATTCAACTTGACGGTGAGGCGGAAAACCAGGCAAATCTTCGGGAAATACTTCCAGAAATTCACGAACGATGGGAATATCATCAATCTTCTTCTCTTCCGATGGCTGCTCAGCAACGAGAGCCAAAATAGCAGTATGCCCTTTTCGGAGGCATTTTTGTGTTTTCATAAAGGATATGATGCCCATGATTGCACCAACCTTTTCGCCCTGCACGGAAAGGGTTTCTCCACTCGGGAGAGGAATGCGAACAATTTTCTCATGACGAATTATTTTAGCTTGGTTTTTAGATAACCAATCCATGCCGACAATTACATCAAAACTTCCAAGTGTGACCGGCATAAGGTCGATATCAAGTATATGACTAGCTAGTTCAAGCTTACAAAACTTAAGAATGTGGGTTGCTTCAATTATTTGGCCATCAGCTATCTCTATTATCTACTTAGCTTCTAATAGAGTTGGAGTTCTTTTTATCATATCACTAAGTTTCTTGGATATAAAACTCCTATCTGCACCAGTGTCAAAAAGGACAGAAGCAAAGTAATTGTTTAAGAGAAACTTACCGGTGACCACATTATGATCGTAACGAGCTTCTCCAGACCCTTGTACGAAATCTCGTACTTTCTCAACATTCCCTCCATTATTGGCATTATTGCCACCACTGTTGTTGCCTTGATTGCCGTTTCCGTTACCATTGTTACCCTGGTTATTGCCGTTACCATTGCCATTCCCATTTCCATTACCACCCCTCTTTGATTTTGGACAATCCCTCTGAATATGTACCTCTTTACCACACTGAAAACATCCTCTTGTAAATCCTTGCGGTCGAAATCGTTGTTTATTCGGAAGTGCAACCCTACAATCTTTCGCAGCGTGGCCCATCTTACCACATCGCTGGCAACGCTGTCGGTCACAAGTGTCGGTGTGGTGATAGCCACATTTGTTTCACTTGGGATGTCTCCCAGCATATTCCCCTTGACTCGGACCTGAAGAGGTCGTTTGATTAAAGTTCTTAGCAGGCTCAAACTTTCGCTGCTGCTGCTGCTGGGGTTGATTGAACTGGGGTCCTTTGGAGTTGGAGTGATTGCTGGAGTGGTGATCAAACTTGCGCTTACGATTTTCGATGGATTTAGAGACCGAATCCCTCAGGGGTAGAGTCCCTTGAGTCACCGCCTGATCGGTTAACTTGTGAGCTAGTCTGATCGTCTGCTGGATGGTAGTAGGGTTGGATGAAGTAACCATACTCTGAATTTGAGGCACTAAGCCTCCAATATACAGTTCAATCCTTTTGTAATCTGGAGTCACCATGTGTGGGCACATGGTAGTAAGTTCATGGGAGCGAGTGGTATATAGTTCAATTTCAGAACCCTCCATTTTCAGGTTCTAAAATTCTCCTTCCAACTTCTGGATTTCATCATGAGGACAGTACTCCTCCTTCATCATCGTTTTAAACTCCTCCCACGGGAGTCCATTTGCCATGAATAGACCCAACATCTGGACCTGAGCGTTCCACCACGTGAGAGCCGGGCCCTCCAAAGTTCTAGCGACGAACTTGACCTGATTGGCCACTGGGCAGTTGCACATGGCAATCACCGATTCTACTTTTTCGAACCACCGGAGTAGTCCGACAGCTCCCTCAGCTCCACTAAAGGTGTGGGGCTTACAGTCCAAAAATGCCTAAAAACATGCATGCTGGTTGCTGATTCTGCTGATTTTGCTGGCCTGGATTTAGAAATATGATATAGGATTGGGATTATAAAGCTTAGTAAATCGCTTGAATTGACCTCACTAGTCGATGGTTAAAGCATTTACCTGTAGCATTCTGTGCTGCTAGAGCCTCTGCCACACTATCGTTGATTAGTGTTGTCAGCTCTGCTGCTGTCATGTTGATGGTAGATTGTCCACCAACACGACCTCCACGTCCTCTTCCCGACATGATTCTTCACATTCACAAATACAAAAAATGAGAAATATATCGCATATTAAACATTATTTATGTACATGTAAGGAATTACAGCATTTACTATTTTGAAAATTAAATAAATTGTAAGGCTACAAAATAAATAATTCAAACATTAAACTTCTCATGCTTTTATTGAATGGGAACAACCTTACCCATCTAGGTTTGAAAAAGAAATAACATTAACGAAGCATAAATGAAAAGGGAAGAATAGAATAGAAAGATCATCAAACATCCTCGTCATCGGAAGAGACGTATGACTGTGCATCGTCGATCTCCACTAGTTCATCCATGGGTGGCTCCTCCTCCAAGGGCTCATCCTCGAAGGGTTCCTCCTCGAAAGGCTCCTCCTCATCGTCCGAAAGTGGGATGTCCTCCGGGAATAGGGCCGCTTGTAGTTGGGCCTCCAAGTGAGTCACTCTCTCTCGAAGTCCTTCAGCAGTGTGGTCTGCTACTTGCAGCTGGGCTTCCAGATTAGCCACTCTCTCCAAAATTTCTCCTGCATCCTGGTCCGAGGTGTCCACCATCGTCTCCAAATGTGTAACTCGATCCACCAAAATGTTATGGACCTGATCTGTCACTGCTAGCTCAACAGTCAAAAGCTCAATTCCTACCTTGTTTTCTTCCACTTGCGGCTCTTGCCCTAGAATGCCGGGTATCTCATCAGTGGAATCCTTCATCTCTTTTAATTCCTTATTTATGATAAACACAAAAGATGCAAAAGCTTGCTCCATGGTGCATGGCAAGCTTGGCAAAGTAGCAGATGAGGAAGTAGAACCAAAATAAGGCGATGGAACATTTCCCATCTCGATCCACCTTTGGATCATCTTCGGATATGCACTCCAATTAAGTGTCGTGTTCCTCGCTCATGCATTACTAGGTTCACCCTGTTCCACTGAGCTGTCACTAGAACTAGTCTGACGCCTTTTGGGCTCCGAGGATGATAAGGTAGATGCCTTAGGTGATGGTGGTGGAGTTGACGACATGTTCCTGTAATATAATATATAAGTGACAAACATCCAATTTTTATGACTTGTAACTAATGTGTGAGGTTATAGTCTAGTATGCAATCCTAGTTCTCTATAACCAATGGCTCTGATACCAATCTGTCACACCCCCAATTTCAACTAACAGAGTTTTACCGTTTTGGGAAGTGACAAACCAGGATCTTAGTCATTAGTCACATTGAACGACTCTACATGAGACTCAAATGAAAAATATCATATCAATCAGAGTTAATGCGGAAGCATAAAGAAAAGTAAATGCGCAAAACACGCGCGCCCAAAAAGTCCAAAAGTCCAAACCAATCATAAATTAAAAGAGTGCAATAATATAACAAAACATCATTCAAAAGGAGAATCCCATGCATGTCCTATATGTGCACCTGTGCATTATCTTAGCGACTTGAGAAAGCATGTAAGAAAATATGTCAACACAAGGTTGGTGAGTTCACAGGTTTCAATATAAATAAACGTTTACCGGATTTATTGTACAATCAACATATATATAACAACAGGTAGCTAACCCATGTTCATGTTTGCTATTACGCTAGCAACCGTAAACTGACTGTTTGTATTACCTCCCACCAGGTCTATCAACCAAGATGAACGTTTAGGTCAATAGTGCACCCGCTCGATATCCAATCGAGTTAGCGCGACTAACGCGGGTGAGGTTTGTCAAACCCAGTAGTACTACCCAACATACCTCGCTACATTCATATTTAAACGGTTCGATGTGAGGACTTTCATGATAGAGTGTACGCATAGTCATAACAAGTGATATAATATGAAGTACAAAAATCAAAAAGAGTTTACATCATGTTTTCTCCCGCAGTTTAAAAACAGTAAAAGGCGCCGTGAAAACTCACCTGAACGGCGTAGGTAGTAATCACACAAGTACGAGATTAAAATCTCAAGCGGTAGCCTGATACGGCTCACAAATGTCCTAGCATTACAACATAACAGTTAGGGACTCAATGGGAATATGTGACGACACGGAAATGAGGAACGTCCTAAAAGAAACGTTCTAATGATTAAGGAATAGACGAACGTGTCCACGGAATAAGGATTCTTTATATGCCTATTAAGATAGATAGATACGTTTCGTGACGAATGATAAAATAATATAATAAATATATTCGAGCGATTTCGTCATTACATAGTGGCCAACGAAAATAATATAATACATATATTATTTTTAGATCTACAAAGTATTACAATAATTAATTACGCGGTAAAATAAAAAATTTATTATTGTATCCGAAAATAAGGAGTGTAAAATATTATAAATAACTGCATTATTTATTATTTTAAAACGTTACACGAAATTAGTAAATGAGGCGAAATAATATAAAAATATATGTTATTTTATATTAGGAGTCACGGGTTGAAAATAATATGAATATATTATTTTATTCGAAGTCGTGGTTTGAAAATAATATAAATATATTATTTTAAAAGTGGAAATAATAATAATTATGAATTATAAAACCAAACCTGAGCCTACGGGTTGTTTCCGGAGCTAAAACACTTTAATATGCTAATATATTAATATAGGGGTAAGTTTTTATAATAAAATAATATTGGAAAAATGCCTCAAAAATAAAATGCAGGAGACCAGACTCGAACCCGGGTCTCCTGCACACGAGTCCAGTACCTTAACCATCTCCCCCCGCTAGGGTATCGCGAACAAACCCGGATTGGAATGGTTTTAACATACAATTCGCTGTGGTTTCCCTCCCCTACGCATACCTGGTTCGAAACCCGTCTCCAATCCACAAATTTTGACAACAATAAGCAAGATTGATTAGGGGTTATGATAATCGAGTATTGGCGATTCTGTGGGTGTGTTTAATTTGGCAATCGTCAAGCCTAGGGTCGTTTAACTCAGATTCAAATAACGAAAAACCCTAACTATGAACTCGGAATCGATTCGATCGAATCCTATGTTAAAAACTGTTGAAACCATGGGGCTTTTACAGATTAAGGCTTTGCGAATCTAACCTCGAGGTTTAATTTGATTAACAATGGGTCTAAGGTCAAAAACCCCAAAACGTTTTTTATTATGAACCCTAGTTTACGGTTTATAATCAATTCGATGTTATTTGATTCAATTGATATGGGGCTTTCAAAGAGTACATGGTCTCGAGTCTAACCATATGATTCAATTGAATTTTAATCGGGTTTAGAATCAAAAGCCCCAAAGTGGGTTTCGTATGAACCCTAGATACTGGGTCTCGAACGATTTGATGTTATGAGCCCCGATTAACATAGGGCTTTCATTCAATGGATAAAAACGAAAGTGTGGATGAAAACAATTACCAGAAACGTTGACGGATTGATGGCGATCGACTAAACCGAGCCGTGACTTTCGTGAATCGAACTTCGACTACAACTGCTTTGATTTCCGGTGTAATTGACGTGTGGAACAGGTTCGCAAGGCTTCGTTTAGTGTGTGTGAGGAGGTTCAATTCCAGTGTACAATGTCGGATTGGTGAGATTTGGAGAATAATACGAAACGAGTTCGACGGTTACGGGTTGAATGCCCATAATTGAGTTTGAATTCGATAATGATGGTGAATAAACCGACGGTTACGACTGTTAATGATGAACATACGCTTGATCCGTTACAAAATTTGGTATTGATCGATTATAGAATTCGAATTTGAGTTCAAAAGTCACGATTTTGACTTTACAAAGTCAAATAGGATTCATTTGAATTGATTTTGACTTTGAGAGTCAACAATTCAAGTTTTGGAACTTGGCAGAACTAGTCCCTGCAGTTTGAGATCAGGAAATGACATAATTGGTCCTTGGGATTTAATTTTGTTAAATAAGTTAAGATTTAACTGGGTTTATTTAACGGGGTTAAGTTTTTAACAGAATATTTAACGGGATTGTTAACAGAGTTAACACGAAAAGTCAGATTGTCACAGCATTGCCCTACGTAAAGAGATAAGCTACCTCTTGAGCAAAGGGTATCTCAAAGAATTCATAGGCAAAGGAAAGAACAAGACTAAGGATCAAAACAGGATCTTGCAAAGAGCAAATCCACGCCTCCGGATGCTAAGGTAATAGGTTTCATATCTGGAGGATCTGAAATTTGTGGTACTTCTTATTCTGTAGCAAAAAGAAATGCCAAGGAAGCAAAGACAGAAAGAGGGGACATGCCTATTAGAACCTCTAGCCTGACTGAAGAAATGGTGATCTCTTTCGATGAAGATGACAGGGATAACGTACAGGATCCTCATCATGATGGACTGGTGATCACTATGTATATCGCCAATCACTTCATAAGAAGGATATTGATAGACGGAGGAAGCTCAACAAACATCATTCTGCATGATTTCATAAAAAGAATGGGGATCTCGGATTCCAAAATTATCCCCAAGACTGCGGTACTAGGTGGATTCACCGGAGAGGTCAAGAACACAGTCGGAGAGATAAAGCTTCCGATATATATCGAGGGGGTATACACTATACAAAAATTTTGCGTAATAGATTCGTTATCTTGTTATAATATTATTCTAGGGAAACCCTGGATACACGACATGAAAGCGGTGCTTTCGACATATCACCAATGTGTCAAGATGCCAACCCCTTGGGGGGTAGTGAAGATCAACAGTGATCAGCAATATGTGAAGGTCTGTTACACCTCTTCGATGAAAGCTTCTGCCAAGACCTGGAAAGCATAGCAATTAAAGAAGCAAGCTCGAGACGTCCTGGAGACCAAGGAGCAGGATGTGAAAGAAGTATCCCTAAGTGCTAAGCATCCCGACGTCAAGGTTCTTATTGGAACCAATATCCCTAAGGATATTGAACAAGATCTTATAGAATTGCTAAAGAGTAGAACTTCAACTTTCACTTGGAAGCATAAGGACATGACAGGCATCTCTAAAAACGTTATTACACATAAATTGGGTCTTGATAACAGTTTCAGGCCTATACACCAAAAGAGACGGAAGTTCGCTCCTGAAAGAAACGCAGTGATACAAAAGGAAGTTGAAAGACTTTAAAAATCAGGAATGATAAGGGAAGTAAAATTCCTAAGATGGCTAGCTAATTTAGTGGTGGTCTAGAAGAAGAATGGAAAATGGAGAGTTTGTATAGACTTCACAGACCTAAACAAAGCATGTCCGAAAGATCCATTTCCATTGCCACACATAGACTCAATGGTTGACGCTACAGCAGGCCACGAGATGCTCACGTTCATGGATGCCTCATCAGTATTCCAACAAATCCAGATGGAACCCTCAGACCAGGAGGATACTGCCTTCATGACTTTGGCAGGTATATACTGCTATATTGCTATGCCTTTCGGTTTGAAAAATGCAGGTGCAACATATCAAAGGCTGGTCAACATGATGTTTAAAGATAAGCTAGGGGACACCATGGAAGTCTACATAGATGATATGGTGGTCAAGTCCAAGAAAGCTGAGGATCATCTCAGGGATCTTAGGGAAGCATTTGACATCCTGGACAAATACAATATGAAGCTGAATCCGTCTAAATGCCACTTTATAGTGGGGGTAGGAAAATTCTTGGGATACATGGTGACCAAGAGAGGAATAGAGGCCAGTCCATAACAGATCAAAGCAATAATCAATTTGAAATCCCTAGCAAACACCAAGGATGTCCAAAGACTGACTGGCAGAGTAGTAGCACTTAACAGATTCATTTCAAGATCCTCGGAAAGATGCAGGGAATTCTATGACATCCTGAAAAAGAACAAGAGGTTCGAATATGAAGAGAATCATGAGCAAGCACTCCAATCCTTATAGGAGTGCTTATCAATTGCTCCTCTATTGATGAAACCAGAAGATGAAGAACCATTATCCCTATATCTGGCGGTATCCGGAAACTCAGTGAGCGTTGTCCTAGTTAAGGATCACGAAGGCCAACAACATCTGGTATATTATGTAAGTAAAAGCCTACTTCCGGCAGAAATCAGGTATTCCAATCTATAAAAATTAATATTGGCTTTAATAATGGCATCCACTAAACTTAGACATTATTTTGAAACACACAGAATTCATGTAAAGACTAATTATCCTATTAAGTGTGTTTTAAGAAAGCCAGAAATTTCTTGAAGGATGGCAAAATGGTCGGTCAAACTCAGCGCATATGATCTCGTATATGAGATCAGAACAACGATAAAATCACAGGCACTCGTAGACTTTGTGGCTGATTTCAGCAGAGATATACTGTTGGAACCTAGTAGTCCATAGAAATTAATTATGTTTAGATTTGTAAAACTTTAGAGTTTTCGGTCGAAAACACTTTTTGATCAGAAGAATTTGATCGAAACTCTTTAGTATAAATAGTCTTGTCTTTTGTATTTCAAGGAACGATTCTCATTTGTATTGTTGATTTTCAAATCTATCAGAGAGTATTGCTGTGTGTTTTTGTTGTTACTTTCTAATTACATTGCTGGATTAATGAAGAAGATTATCATGATTGTGTGCATCTTGTGTGATTGATTCTATCCTTCTTGTTCATCTTTGATTTGATCATTTCAGTTTGACTTGGATTTCTGGATTGATTCCGCCAATTCAGAGAGTGATTGAAGACATTATCCTTGAATATCAACAGATCGTAGGGAATCACAAGTGGTATCAGAGCTGTTGGTTAAGAGCTCTTGGTATTCAAGAAGAATTTTAGTCAAAATTGATTGAATTGAAGTAATTTGGGTGCCATTGTTGTTGATTTGAAGCTAATATTGATAGAGATGAAGTTTGCATTAAGTTTGGAGACTTAATTTTTTACTCGGATCATCAAAGAAAGTTTTTGGTCAATTCAAGTGTTCTTCTGTTGAATTGACCGAAAAATCTGATTGAAGAAGCCGAATTCAGTTTTCGACCGAAAAGCCTATGTTTTTTTATCAAAAAGTATTGTCCAAAATTTCATCTGTGTTCGAAATATTCAGACTTTTCGACCGAATATTATTGTTCGAAGTTTTCGACCGAAAAGTTCTAAGTTGGAAATTTTTCTGATTTCGACCAAGTTTCAAATTACAAGTATAGAATGGCTGGAAAGGTATACGATACTGAGAGGGTTATTGGGAAATCACCACCGATGCTGAAATCAATATCAGAATTTTCAAATTGGAAAATAATGATGAAGGCGTACTTCAAGTTTACAGAACACACACTTTGGGAATCAATTGTGAAGGGTCCTCATATTCCCAAGACTGCAAATGCTGATGGGTTAGTCCTGATTGCAGATCCTGATCTTTATTCAGAGGAAGATAAGAAGTTAATCGAGAGGGATAACAAAGCATTGGGTTCTATTATTCTAGCACTTTGGACTTGGTTGTATTTGAATTTTGAGCAACATGAAACAGCTCAGGGTTTGTGGAATGCTTTGTGCTTAAGATTTGAAGGAAATGCAGCTCTTCAGGAAAGCAGAACCAATCTTCTACTGAAGCAATATAACATGTTTAGTTATAAGAAGAATGAGACTCTCAGTGAGAAGGTGACTAGGTTTACAACCATGATCAACAGATTGAGAAAAATGGGAGTGAAATTTGAAGAGTATGATCTAGGGAAGAAGCTGTTAGACTCATTGCCAGATTGCTGGAGCATACCTTGTATGCTAATCAAGAACACAACTCCAGATCTGAAGACTAAAACCCTTGATGATATTATATGTCTGCTCGAGTCTTATGAATTGGATGCAAAGAAGAGAGAACTGAACAACTAGGATAAACAAAACAATTCAGGTTCAACAAATGCAGCACTATTCTCTGGAAGCAGTGGAACAAAATCTGAGAAAAGTAAAGGTTATTGTGAACACTCCTCTGGTGAGAAAGTCAAGTCATATGGACAAATCCCTGAAGATCAGATTGCTCTGTTCAGAGCTTTCATGAGCAGCTATGATGCATTGGTGACAGGAAAGTTACAACCTGTCGTGCATGATGTAGAGGATCTTGTTCAGATCAATCCTGATGACTTAAAATATATGGACTTGCAGTGGCAGATGGCCATGATAGATGTAAGGGCTAAAAAGTATCTGCAGAAGGTTGGGAAGGTCAAGATTCAGTTTGCGAAAAAGGTTGGTTTTGACAAAGCAAAACTTCGGTGCTACAACTGTCAACAACTTGGTTACTTTGCTCGTGAGTGTACCAAGGACAAGAAAAAGAAGGTTGAGAGTAGAGATGATTGATGAGACTGACAAATCAAAGAAGGCTCCAACTGCACTCATGTCTAAACAGCTCAGCAATTGTGAATGGGAAGATGAGATTGAGGATGCTGAGGATGAACTAGATGAAGCATTGATGGCTGAAATTGAGGATTCAAAGAAACCAGCTGAGATTGCCAGTGATTGTGCACTCAAAACAGATTCTAAAGGAAAGGGCAAAGTTGTTGATGCTGATGAAACTTCATCTGAGAGTGAGGTAAATTCTGATAATGAATTTGACATATGTTCTTCATTGTGTGTAGAACGAATGCATAATTATCATGCAGCAAACACGTTTCTACTTGCTGAAAATGACAAACTAAAAAGAGTAAACAAAGAATTGAAACAAAATGAAGTAAATTTTACAAGGAAAATTAAATCATTGTTGAAAGATAATGTAACATTAAAAGAATATTTGGATAAAAAGGACGTTTTAATCAAAGATCTTTCAGAAAAACTTGTCAAATAAGAAACTAAGTTAATAAAAGAAAGGGTGATTGTTGCAAAGTGGAAGATGCAACAAAATGGCTTTGATGAATGTGTGAGTAAACAGATAACTGTTTATATCAAAGACGGGTTGGGTTACAACAAAGTTCCACATCCTGATAACTTTGTACCATTTCCTAAACCGCATGAATCAAATGAGTTGATGAATGCGGGTAACTCTAACTTTCATGATATGTATATAAGTGCAGATATAAACTCAGGGTGTGTGGATGATGATAATGAACTTGATGGAGTGAAAAGTTTTTCAACTTTCAATAAACAGTGCGCTAGGGAGTTTATTAGGGACTGCAAAGAGTACCTAGATGTTGACTGTAATCTAAATAAATTTGTTTCAGTTTCTAGTGTTAATGTTGATGTAAACAATGTTCAAGTTTCTTATTCTGATTCTGATGTTTCTTATGTTTCAACATGTTCTACTAATGTTTGTGATGATTTTGATTGTGTGTCTGAAGTGTCATCAACATCCACTTTCTTTGATAAAGTGGTGCATACAACTAGAGATTATGTTCCACTTCATAAAGTCTCAAATCTAGTTGGTGATATGGTCTTAGATGAGTTTGGAAATCCTTTGATTCAAGAGTATGATTTGTCAAGTGAGAGACCAAGGAAAAATGATGTCATAGCACCAGAAAATCATATTTTTACCAGTGAGATAGAGGGCAATAAAGTTTTCAAAGTTAAAGTGAGTGTACCAACAACTGTCCAAAGACAGTCTTGGTGTGTCAAAGGCAAATCCATTGATGTCAAAGACCAGTTCATTGATGTCAAAGATAAGCCTGTTCAAATCAAAGGACAATTACGAAAGAAAGGTTGTGGCCTAAAGAGTGAAGTAGGTGAGTGCTCAAAGTCAAAGTCAAAGCCTAAGAGCTACAATTGCTTTGTGTGTGGTCAAGTTGGTCACTTCACGAGAAATTGCAAACACAACTCTAGTAAGTCAAGGTTCAAAAAGAACAAAGAGAAAGTTAAGAGCAAAGTTACTCATCATTTCAGGAGAGCGTCTGAGAACGATAGTGTGTCAGAGTCCGAAGTGACACAACGATACAGTCGTGATTACTTGCTTTCTAGAAATTGTCATGCTTTATATTCAAATGTTTGTCGTGATTATGTGCTACCAAATTTTGAGGATACACGTGTCCCAAAAGGTTCACAATATGTGAAGAAACTTAACCAACCAATCTATTTTGCTAAAGAAAAAATGACTAAGAAATATGAAAAAAATGTTGGTTATGTTTGGAAAGTTAAAAATGATCAGTCTTCACATATGGTTGGAACAAAGAAGAATATAAACTTGAAAGAACAAGTCGTTGTGACTAAGATTGTAAAAGGTCAAAGTCAGCCCAGGTCAAAGATGATTTGGGTACCTGTCTCTCATTAAATTTTTCTTGAATGTGCAGAGTTTAACCGGGAGGACTATTAATAATGCTTGGCATGTTGATAACGGTTGCTCAAGACATATGACTGGACAAAGAGAAATTCTAGAAAAATTTCGAGCTTTTGATGGTGGTTTTGTTGCGTTTGCTAGAGATAAAAAGGGAGGAAAAATTACTGGTCAAGGAACATTGTCAAATGATCTCATAACATTAGAGAATTTCAATTTTGTGTCTCAATTGGAATTCAACTTACTAAGTGTTTCTCAAGTTTGTGATAAAGACATACCAGTCCATTTTACTGCAAAGCAGTGCTTGTTCTTAAAGCCTGGACCGGTTATTCTAGAAGAAATGATTCCGATGCGTGCTCCAAGGAAGTTCAACATATATGTGGTTGACATGAATGATCATACTACACCGGTAAATGTCTCATGCTTGTTATCAAAAGCGACTGGTTCATAATCTTATTTGTGGCATTGAAGAATGGGTCATGTGAATTTGAAAAACATGAATAACTTGGTGCATAAAGATTTGGTGCGAGGATTGCCAAAGAAAGAGTTCATAATTGAATAAAATTGAATGTCATGCGCAAAGGGAAAACAACACAAGAAGTCCCATCCAAGAAAAACCATAACAACTTTTACTAGACCTTTATTTCTCATACATATGGATTTGTTCAGTCCAGTTCGAGTTAAAAGCATTGCAAAAAAGTCATATTGTCTTGTTATCACATATGACTTTTCAAGATTTTCATGGGTGTTTTTCCTTGCAACAAAGGATGAGACACCTGAAACAATCATTGATTTTGTCAAAAGAATAGAAAACATCTGTGATAGCAAAGTTTCAATCATTCACAGTGACAATAGAACAGAATTTAAAAATAAACTGATAAATTCGTTTTGTGTAGAAAAACAAATAACACATCAGTATAGTGCTGCAAGAACACCACAACATAATGGAGTGGCTAAAAGGAAGAGTAGAACTTTAATAGAAGTTGCTCGAACAATGCTTGTCGATTCAAAGTTGCCTATTATTTTCTGGGCTGAAGCAGTAAACACGGCATGTTATGTTTTGAACAGAGTTCTTATGGTGAAGCAACTTACAAAGACTTCCTATGAACTATTCTATAAATGAAAGCCATACATCAAGTTCTTCAGAGCATTTGGTTGTTCTTATACACTGTTAAATACACAAGATTCATTGCCAAAATTCGCAGCTGTTGGTGATGAATGTTACTTCTTGAGCTATTCTTCATATCAGAAAGCTTATAGAGTGTACAACAAGAGAACCAAAATTGTTCAAGAATCTTACTTTGTGGAGTGACAAGAACTAAATACTCCTCCGGATCAAAATGGACCTGACTGGTTCTTTGATGCTGAAGTAATCTTCAAGACCTTTGATCAGCAACTTCAAATGGATTCTAATGAAGCAAGTACTTCGGATACTGTAACTAAGCCTTCTACAAGAAATGATCTATTTGTTGGAAAGTTTTTGGTTGGACCACAGAATATGATGATTCAAAATGAGATGTCTGAGAATGTTACTACATCAACTCAAACACAAGAAGATCTTGTTGATAATTCTGTCACTAATGTTGATTCTGAAGTACAAGAAGTTCCAAGTACTGATGATGAACCAGCAGTTAATGAAGTTCAGTTGGATCCTGTAAATGATCAGACTGAGGATGTAATTCAAACAAGTTCATCAAGTGTTGAAGATTCAAATGATCAAGTACCAGAGTTGAATGATTCAAATATGCCAGAAACTGTGGAAGTGGAACCTATTCCAAATCATCGAATTCATTCTGCTCATCCAGTTGAGAATATTATTGGATCTCTTGAGGATGGAGTTAAGACAAGAAGTCAAGCTGGTAATATAAATGTCTGTTTATACTCATGCTTCTTATCTCAAGAGGAACCAAAGAATGTTACTATTGCTTTACAAGATCCAAGTTGGATTGAAGTTATGCAAGAAGAACTCCTTCAGTTTAAGAAGTTAAACGTGTGGCATCTTGTGGGCTTACCTGAGGGAAAATATCTAATTGGAACGAATTGGGTCTTTAGAAACAAAAAGGATGATCGCGGGATTGTAGTTCGTTACAAAGCATGTCTGGTTATACAAGGTTTTTATCAAGAGTAAGGACTAGATTATGATGATGTCTTTGCTCCTGTTGCACGAATTGAAGCCATACTATCTTTTTGGCTTATGCATCGTACAAGAAGTTTACTGTATATCAAATGCATGTAAAAACAGCTTTTCTGTATGGGGTGGTAAAGGAAGAGGTTTACGTGAATCAACCACCGGGTTTTGAAGATCCAGTTCATCCATTTAAGGTTTATAGGCTTGATAAAGCACTGTATGGGTTACATCAAGCGCCTCGTGCGTGGTATGAAACCTTGTCAACACATCTTACATAAAATGGCTTCGTTCGTGGAACAATTGACAAGACCTTATTCCTGAAGAAATATGATGCTGATCTGTTAATTGTACAAGTTTATGTCGATGATATTATCTATGGGTCAACAAATGAAGCTCTTTACAAAGAATTTGAAGATGTCATGAAATTAAAATTCGAAGTGAGCTTGATGGGAAAAATGCAGTTCTTTCTGGGGTTACAAGTTGAACAGTCTGAATCTGGGATTCTTATCCATCAGGCTAAATATGTGAAAGATATTCTAACAAAATTCAAGATGAATGATTGTAAATCAGCTTCAATACCAATTCCTCCCCATGAACCTCTCACTGTGGATTTGTTTGGAGTTGAAGTTAATCAAAAGATGTATCGGTCAGTGATTGGCTCGTTGATGTATCTGACTGCAAGCCGACCGGACATCATGTTTGATGTTTGCTCCCGTGCCAGATATCAGGCAGCTCCAAAAGAATCTCATGAATCGGCTGTTAAACGAATATTTTGATATCTTAAGGGTCGAGTAAATTTAGGTTTATGGTACCCTTCTGATTCTGAATTTAATTTCTTTTCTTACACTGACAACGATTATGGAGGTTGTAACTTGGACAGGAAGTTAACTTCAGGTGGATGTCAATTTTTGGGGGAGAGACTGGTGTCTTGGCAGTGTAAGAAACAAACGAATTTATCCACATCAACTGCTGAAGCTGAGTATACTGCTGCCTCGAACTGTTGTTCACAAGTTATATGGATTCAACATCAAATGCTAGATTTTGGAGTGAATTTCCTAGAAAATCCGATTTATTGTGACAACGAGGTAGTGCTCGGAATAGTAAAAAATCCCATTCAGCATTCCAAAACAAAACACATTGCGATCAGGTTACATTTTATTCGTGACTGTTTTGAGAATGGGCTGATTAAAGTGGTCCATGTCGATACCCTAGAGCAAAAAGCCGATATTTTATAAAAGCTTTTTCAACTGATCGGCTTAACTCTTTGGTTGAGATGTTGGGGATGATTTCTTTTTAAAATAAAATAAAATATAAAAAGTCATAAATAAAAAAAAATAAAAAAATGTCCATTTTTGAACTAAAAGACCTCAAAAATCTGTTCCTCAAAAAGATTTTCTTTTAAGTGTTAAAATTGTGTTGTGTATGCTTTAAACTACATGTTTGTGTCAAATATGTTTGTTCTCATAAGTGGTATAAATAGTAAATAAAGTTAACTCACAATTTTAGGGGGAGAATAAAAGAAAAATAAAAATAAAAACTAAATATGTAGTGTGTAGTTGATCTGTGTGAAAACTGAAACTGAAAAATAATAATAACTGTGTTTGATTGACGTATAAATAGGAAATGATAGTATAAGTGTGTGTTAAGCTTATGCATGAATTAGATATGATGGTGATATCGGTTAAAATGTTTGATATGCTGGTAGGCTCTGCATATGTAAATTAGACGATATTTGTGTGATTAACTAAATTGCAATCTTTGTGTTATCCTCATTGAATATCGATACTTTCATTCTTCGAATGCTAAGTGAATCCATTCATACCATGAGACGAGGATATTGATGGGTTTTTAGCACAATTCGTTTACTCTATTGACTATACCCGTCAAATATACGATTTAGAGTTAAACATCTTTATACAGCTGATGGTTGTGGTGAAAATCTCTGATGGAAACCAGAAAGTCAGTCTGTCTCGCCCTTTGAATCATTCATGATTTCAATTGACATATCCAATACTCTATGGATATTCGCATAACTGAATCAAATCTGATTCCAAAAGTTCATCACTACATGTTATATCTCATATGAATCAAATTGATTCAGTGTTCGTTCAATCAGAAACCAAGATATAAGAATAAAAAAGATTCTCATTAAATCCATTTTGATTATTTTTCTGTGCTAAAAACGCTACCCCCATGCTGATGATTGGATTATGTTTTGGTGAAACTTTGTGTTGATTATTAGTTTAATCCATCTCGATGTTTGGATAAACTTTGTATTGATAAATATTACCTTAAATGTCACACATTATCTGCTGAAATATGATGTTTGAGTTTAAGCTGAAAAATATACTAGCAATCAAGGTTGAGCTGTTTAGATCCTAATTTGATATGCAATGTAGTTAAGACAGTATACATTTATGATCCTATGTCAGTTTAGTTCATCAAAAGAAAATGAAAAATAAAATAAAGTGTTGAAATATATGTGAGAAAAATCAAAAGAAAAAATTAGGAATAAATGAATAACTATGTGTTTTGTTAAGTGTTTATTTGTTTTCTGTGTTTGAAGAAGAATAATAAATCATTTTTGATAAAAAAAAAATAGTGTGCAAGTGTGTATTCTTATCTGGTTATGATTGTGATTGTGAAAATTATTAAAAAATTGGAACATGTCTTAATGATGTCAAAATGGACTTAAATAAAAAAAATATATATAACAAAATAAAATAAAGTTGGTTTGAAAATTTTCAAAAATTCAATAAGCTTGGAGTTTTCGGTGGAAATCTCTTGACCGAAAAAGTATCATCTGAAAAAAATTTCGATCGAAAAGTTACAACCGAAGTTTTTGGTCAGATTTGAAAAATCTATATATTCAAAATTTTCGATTGAAAATATTTTTCCCACTTTTGTTTTCTCTCAACTGCCGTTTCAAGATTCTTCGTTTTTTACAAGTGTTGAGATTTCATGAGAAAAAGTGTTCGATTGTGACGTCATTGTGTTCATCGGTTGATTTCGATCATCCAGGTATGTTCTCGTGATTCTTAGAGGTTGATAGGTTAGATCCAAAGCCTTAGTTTTAGTTTGAATGTTTGAATTTTTGAATTGCCTGAAAACTAGGTTGAATGGATCGAAATGTCTAATGAATGGTCCGAAAAGTGTTTCGGATGAAAATGAAGAGTCAATTCTGATTTGTCCGAAATGTGTTGTCGACCGAAAAATGTTTTCGATCGAAAAGTCAGTACTTGAAATTTTTTTGAAAAATTAGAGTTTTCGATTGAAAGTCATGATTGGTTAATTGTAATAATAAGAAAAGTTTTCGATTAAAAAAATTGATAAAATTCCATGTTTATTATAAAAAAAAGGTTCTCAGAGTTTTCGATCGAAAAGTTGTTATACTAATAAAGAGTTTTCGATCGAAAAGTTCAAAATTTGATTTAAATATCTGGTCATGTGTTTAAGAGTTTTCGATCGAAATTTTGTAGTGTTGATAGAGTTTTGGATCGAAAAGTTCAAAGATGTGGGATTTCATCTTGTCTGATAAAAGGGGTTTTTAAAGTTTTCGATCAAAAAAGTTGTATATATAAGGGAGTTTTCGATCGAAAAAGTTGTATATATATGGGAGTTTTCGATCGAAATGTCAAAAGTTAAGATTTTTTTCAGAAATCTTTTAACTTGTTTTTTTTCTTTACAGATATGAACATGTTAAAGTTTGAACCTAAGCACAACATATGTGCTTGTTTAACTACAAATACAAAGAAGGCACGTGGATATGAAGAGATTGTTAGATTTTTAGCGAACTCAAGAATTAATACAGCTATATCTACACAAGTACGTGTGTTTGAAAAACACGTGATGAAGTTTTGGGATAATGTAGAATACAAGCATGTGAATAAAAAGATATGGATTGAGAGTTTAGTTGGAGGAAACAAGATTAAAGTTACTGAACAGGTGATAAGAGAAGTATTAAACTTTAGAGATACAGCAGACTTACCTTACAAGATCAATCACATCGCAGTATCTGGAATCATTATGACCATGGGGTATGAATGAACTTTCTTAAGAAGACAAGTCACAAAGACCAAGTTTGGGAAACAGTGGAGATATCTGGTTCATGTTTTAATTCATTGCTTGAGTCCAAGAATGTCTGGTTTTGATCAGATTGTTGAAGTTTTTAGCAGGGCGCTAGTTTGTTTGGTGACTCATAGAAGATTTAACTTTTCAAGAATGATCTTTGAAGCAATGATCAGCAATTTTGTGGGACCAAGACAGAATTACAAGTTTTTGATGTATCCAAGATTTGTATAGATGATCATCAATACATTTCTGCCTAATCTAGAAAATGATGGTGTTGAACTGCCGTTAGAGACAATGCAAGAAGTAATCTTCCGCAGTATGAATAATGTCAGAAAGACAAGCAAGTTTAGTGGAAATGTAACACCTTTATTTCAAAATATGCTTGAAGAGAATCCTGATCCAGATTTCAACCTTGAAGATGAAATAGATGAATTAATGGCTGAAGACATAGAAGATGGAGTTGATAGTGATAATGATGAAACTGATCAAGGTAATAATGATGATCAGGGAAATGATGACGATCAAGGTCTTGATGGTGGTCAAAGAAATGTGTTCCCAGAAATTCAGCAAGAAGTTTAAGTTCAATTTGAAGAACCGAGGGTTGATACACATATGGGTGAGTATGAAGCACATAACTTGATTTTTTAAGATAACAGAATTCCTGAGGTGAATGAAGAGCTTACAGAACCGTTGTTGAGTCACACAGAAGAATTCATAGCTGAAACTAAAGATATTTTAAGTGTAAATACTGAAGTGTTGGAAGTTCATGATGAACAGTTAACAGCAATAGCAACAACCCCGTCAAAGAAAAGGAAAGAGTCTGAAAAGTCAAAACCTTACCTTCTAGACCTCCTCCGTCTAAGGGTATCGTGTTTGCAGATCCAGAACAAAGAAAGAAGAAGAAAACAACAACCACTGCACTTGATAAAGGCAAAGGCAAGGCAAAAGAAGTTCCAAAGAAGCAAAAGTCTAAGAAATCAAAGAATTATGGTTTGGTTGACGAAGAGTTTTTGAATTATGCTACAAGAGAAACTGCAGATGTCGTTAGTCAGCTGAAAACTCAAATCTCCAATCTACAAAGCAGAGAAGCTGCAAATACAAGAGAGATAAGAAAATTGAAAACAGAAAGCAACAAACAGAAGGGTTTACTTGTAAAGCAATAGCAGCAAATTGATCAACTTCATAGGATTGTTCAAGATTTGATACCTCATACTGGTGCTCCAATCGTCACTAATCAAGAAGAAAATATTGAATATGTACATATTCCGGCAGCCACTGAACCAATTCCTTCTACAAGTGGACAAGTTCAAACTCCAGTCTTTGAAGCAAATATGTATGAAGACAACACTTTATTTGATGTTGATATGCTTCTTAATGACGAAGGTGAAGGTTTGGAAAGAACTGATGAAAATCAAGAAGAAACAGAGAAGGAAGAAGAAGAAGAAGAAGATAATGAAGAAGTGGTGATTACTGGTGAAAGGAGAGATGATAATGATTCTTCAGATGATGATAACAACAGTGGTGGTGCTGGAGGTGTTGGTGGAAATGACAGAATGACTGAAGATACTGAACAAGATAATCAGACCAACACTGAATATAAGAAATATGAATATGAACAACAGCAAACCTATGTAGAAGAAGATGGCTCGGTAATTGGGAAGATGGATAAACTGGTTGATGAACGAGAACCATTTACAGTTCCTGAAGATGTTGAACGACAAGTTGAAAAGTCAAAAGCTACAAAGATAGACAAGAGCTCTTGGTGGACAGTGACTGAAAAGCCATCCATTGTTGAAAGGCTTACACAAACAATCAAGAGTCCAGAACAAGCATTGCTGGAGAAATTCTAGCTTTGATGTATGATGATAATAAGAAGATGTATGTGGTTAAAAGAGGAGAAGGAAATATCCAATATTTTGATCGGAGCTTAAAGATGAAATCTTTGCCATATTGGGATATTAGAGAGCTGAGTCACTTGAAGATGATCAATCCTTCAAACAATACCTTTGCTGCTAATTTTGAAGAGTGCTTGAAGAAAGAATGTAGTAAAGGCAAGTTTGAGAATTTCAAGCCACAAGTACCTGAATGCCGACAGTTGAAGAGAAAAGACAAGAATGATAAAAGAAGATTCAGGTATATAGTGAAGCCAACAAATACAGTTTCTATTATATACATTCCAGCAAGAAAAGAGACGTTCATCAAAAGCTTTAAAAAGTGGACGTATGACAGCAAAACACATGAAGCTGTGATCGTGCAGAATAAGTCACCAGAATTCAGAGTCTTTGATCAAGTTGATTTGTTTAGTTTTTCTGATGAAGATCTAAAGACTTTGTACAAGAATCCTATCAGGTGTGATATGAGCACGAATATTAAAGCTGAGGCAAAGTTTTATATTAGAGTCGTGGCTCGATGTTTGTCAAGAAGACATGAAGCTGAAGTGATCAAGAAGAGACTTGCTGCTCTGGATGCTAAAAAGCTGAATGTTAAAGCCAAAACCAAGCTGGCAAAAGACAGCATGTGAAGAATTGATGTTCTATGGACTAGGGGGAGATTGTTGGAACCTAGTAGTCCACAGAAATCAATTAGGTTTAGATTTGTATAACTTTAGAGTTTTCGGTCGGAAAGTGTTTTCGGTCGAAAACACTTTTCGATCAGAAGAATTCAATCTAAACTCTTTAGTATAAATAGTCTTGTCTTTTGTATTTCAAGGAACGATTCTCATTTGTATTGTTTATTTTCAAATCTATCAGAGAGTATTGCTGTGTGTTTTTGTTGTTACTTTCTAATTACATTGTTGGATTAATGAAGATGATTATCATGATTGTGTGCATCTTGTGTGATTGATTCTATCCTTCTTGTTCATATTTGATTTGATCATTTCGGTTTGACTTGGATTTCTGGATTGATTCCGCCAATTCAGAGAGTGATTGAAGACATTATCCTTGAATATCAGCAGGTAGTAGGGAATCACATATACAGCATGAAGTAGACCTTAAAGTTCAGCAGTTAGAGGAATCCAAGGATAAGTGAATCCTATACAATGACGAGGCATTAAACGTTAGAGGAACGGGTCTAGGGATCATGCTGAAATTGCCACAAGGGGATATAATACCCCAATCTATAAGTTGTGAGTTCCGGGCGACCAATAACGAAGCTGAGTACGAAGCCCTGATAACTGGTTTGAAATTAGCTTGGGATATGAAAATCAGGTATCTTCAAGTATATGTTGACTCTTTGTTAATCGCTAACCATTTTAATGGCTCGTATGTAGTAAAAGGTGAAAGACTAGCCAAGTATCTAGAAATAGTTAAACAATTATCTGTGAAATTCGATATGTTTGATAAATCAGGTACCAAGAGAAGACAACTCTGAAGCTGATGCTTTATTGAACCTCGCTTCGGCTCTCAAGATACCAGAAGGAGTCAGGATACCGATCATAAATATCCTGAGTCCAGCAATCAAAGACCCAAACAAAGTGTCATATGCAGAAGAAATAGATATTCAGGATCCCGAGCCCAGTCTGGAATCCTGGACTTTACCTATTAAAAAATATTTGCAGGATGGAGAAATCCCGAGTGACGAAAAGAACCACATGGCTTTTCGCATGAGGGTGTCTCGCTTTGTAATTTTACATGATGTCTTGTACAGGAAATCTATTGCAGGTCCATATTTGAGATGTTTGGAGGATCCTGAAGCACTTTAGGTTCTCAAAGACATACACGAAGGAGATTGCGGAAATCATACTTGGGGCAGGGCGCTATTTTCAAAGAACCTGAGGACAGGATACTACTGGCCTACAATGAGGAAGGACGCTGTAACATACTCTCAAAAGTGTGATGCCTGCCAAAGACACAACAATATACTTTACCAACCAGCAGAGCCATTGTATCCAGTAATCTCTCATTGGCCGTTTATGAAGTGGGGAATGGATATAGTCGGCAAACTCCACAAGGCACCAGGAGGAAAAGTGTTCATGCTAGCGATGACCGACTACTTCTCAAAATGGATCGAAGACGAGGCATTTGTCCAAGCAAGAGAAAAGGAAGTTGTCTCCTTCATCAAGCGCAATATCCTGACAAGATTTGGGATCCCGACAGAGATAGTATGCGACAATGGGTCTCAATTCATCGGCAAAAGGACAACCAACTTCTGTGCTAGTTGGGGGATTAAAATGATAACTTCCACCCCTGTGCATCCTCAAGCCAATGGACAGGCGGAGTCAAGCAACAAAATCATCATCAACAACATAAAGAAAAGATTGGGAGCAAAGAAAGGACGATGGGCTGAAGAGCTACCTTTTGTACTTTGGGCAGATAGAACATCCGCAAAAAATGCTAATGGACAAACTCCATTTTCTTTGGTGTTTGGAACTGAAGCAATGATTCCTACGGAGATGGTTATCCCTACTGCCAGAACCAATCTTCAAACTCCAAGATCCAACAATGAAGCCCTTGCTCAGGATCTTGACACCGTAGATGAGCTTAGGGATCTCACTAAGGTCCGTATAGCAGCTTACTAGCAGAGGATAGCAAGGTCATACAACAAGAGTATAAGGATCAGAAGATTCCAAGTGGGTGACTTAGTCCTAAGAAAGGCATTCCAGAACACAACCAATCCTAGTGACAGAAAGCTTGCACCAAAGTGGGAAGGCCCATACTTGATTGATTCGGAATCAGGCAAAGGTGCGAATTGGCTGGCAACTATGGAAGGAGAAATCCTGCCAAAATCCTGGAACGCCATCCATCTCAAAACCTACTTCATGGGAGTTAGAAATTATGTTCTAACTAAAAAGGTACGTCCTCTTTCCATAATTATTTTTATATATTTGATTATTCTTTATCAAATTACTGACATGAGCGTCGGAGGGGTGTTAGCCAGGCTAACACCCACCTTCACCAAGGATTTCTGTTTTGCAGGAACCATCTCCAGGGATCCTGACAGAAGATAGATATTGGCCATCTCTCCTAAGTTTGGGTATCCTGATATACCTCAAAGGTTTAAACGGCTTTCGCCTTTCTAAGTATTGGGTTAATACAGGAGCGCACGATATCCGATTATAGTTCAAGGTGGTGCGACCAGTCCATGTAACACTGGCTGATAATTTCGCCATTGTTGGCTATATATCGGATGCTACGAATATAAAGACGTGTTATTACTCAGTTCTGTCTGATCATTTAACACTTACGTGTTAAAGCTAAGGTTTTTAGCATTTTCATGCTAACTCAGAATTGTCCTTGCCTACGATATTTGGCTTAGCCCACGTTACTGGCTTGGTTCACGTTACTGGCTTAGCCCACGTTACTGACTTGGACCACGTTTTTGGCTTAGCCCACGATTCTAAATTGTCACAGATTCAACACTTACGAACATCATGAAGATCAATTACTAAGACTAAAACATGACTCAACACTGGGGACAACTAATAGTTGTTACTCTTTGGACTCTATGCTATAATCCGGTATGTGTATATACCCCACTTGATGCTCAACTAAGGTATGTGATACTTATTTTTCATATTTGAAAGCTGAATGACTAAATCATGATACGTTTGGTATTCTTACTTAACATTTATTAAGACCGAATTATATTTTCCTAGGTATAAGTATGATGAAAAACTAAGAGTTTATTATTAAGGATCCAATATCCCGAAAATATGTTCAAACCCATTTTCTTAAGTATATTTCAAACTTTTGATTACCCAAGCATCCTAATTTTCTAAAAACATATCAAAACAAACCAAGCATATAACAATCATGGCAAATAGTCATCAACTGTCAACTAATATTTAAAGTGTAGGAAACAAAAGTGATCTGGGCTTCATCCAAAACCTGGACCCATCCACCCGAAATCACAAAATAGCAAATTGTCTATCCCATACAGGGATCCCAAAAGCATGAAAAAGAAAATTGTTCATCAAACCACAGACATAAAAGGAAATTGTTTCAAGAACAGTCAACCAATCAAAATAGCCAAACATCAGGGCTCAGGTCTCAGTATTCTTACCTTCATCGCCCTGTTCAACCTGCTTCTCACCCTCAGCGGCTCCAACACCCTCAGCAGCCTTGCTGGTATCCACTGCTTCACCTCCAAGCGTGGCCAAAGAGGAGCGCCATCCCTCAAGATCCCAGGTTGCACGATCAAAACCTTCAGCAACAACCTGCTCAGCCATCTGGATCATGGATTGAAGAATAGCCTTAGTCGCGGATTTCTTGGTATCATCTACAGTCTGTAGAAACCTCAGCTCGTACTGGGTAATGCTATCCTGTAGCTTGTTCTTCTGGTTCTGGATCTCATTCTCCAAATATTTGCTCTTGGCGGCAAAGATCTTCTTCAAATCCTCAGCTTTCTCTATAGCATCCTCATCACTCTTCTCTGCCTCAGACAAGTTGGCATAAAGCTTCTCCAAACCCTACAAGATTTGCCAAGATTAATTATTTAGGATCCTGAAATAATCATGAAGAATTCAAAAGAGTACTTACCAGATTCAGCAAACCCTGATGCTTCTTGGTGGTTTCAGTGGAATCCATTCCCTCGAAGACCTCGAGATCCAGCACCTCAGCCGTTTTTCTCTTTTTGCTTCCAGAGGCTTTAGACCGGGAAACGGGGACATGAGGCTTGGCACTCGTAGGTGTGGGACCCTCCTTCTTGACCACGATAGCCCCGGACAGAAGGCTATCAAGATCAGACAAAGCAAACCCGGAGTATGACTTAGGGATTCCTACACAGAAATAGAACAATTCAAGATCATGACAAATATGAACAAAGATATTGACTATTCTTTACCTGAAGACATCTCGGATTCAGAAAACTGAGTCTCGAGGCATGCTTGACAGACAGTAGACTCGAAGCGGAAGGATCTTTCACCTACAGGTATTTCTAATAACGCTTCGATCCTCTTGTCTGTATCGCTTCTTGCAGGTGCCAATTCACAAAACTTCGGAGCTACACAAAGATCAAACAAGAATTATCAGCAATTGGTAAAGTATAATATAATATGCAAGAATCCTAGCTATTTCCTACCCTTCTTAACCCATTCAAATGGCAAATGTCTCCCACCGGGGATAGAGTCTCTCCTGATAAAGAAGAACTTCCCCTTACAGTCAGGATCATTTTGAGTGGATTTTGGGATTAAATGAGTTCGCCGGGTCCTAAGCTGAAGGACGAATTGAGAAGAGCCATGGGTTCTTAGATTCTAAGTATCGGCTAGCTCGAGGACGCCAATGGTCAAAGAGTGTGAACGATTTAGTCTTTCCAGAGTTGCTAAAATCCTCCAAACCATCGGCACGATTTGGGAGTAGCAAAGACCCGTGATCTTGAAAAAGTCGGTGATGAAGGGAGAAAAGGGATATGACAGACCTAATGTAAAAGGATAGCTATGGAAGCAGACCCAAGTTTCAGAAATCAAATCGGCCTTTGTTCTAGAATCAAAAGGTCTAAAAACAGTGTTTTGAGGAAAAACATTACTAGACTTCAAAAGTTTTATATCCAGATCGATAAAAGAGCAGAGTTCAAGATCAGAATGGTCAAGGATTCCTTGATCCTTGAAATCCTCTATCGTTTCGGCAACGATGGAAGAGGCTGACCTAGTCATTTTCTTACCCATGATCAGAAGAAAGAAATCAAAAATCAGAAATTAGAGGAAAATATCTTTACCTGCTTAAAACCTTGAGAAGATGAGAATGAAGAAGAAGAGAGTAATAATGATTGTATTCTACAAGGGCAACGGTTAAATCGCATTGGTTATCGTGAAAGTCTTATCGCAACCCTATCATCATTTATTATTTGAATTTTAATATTTTTACAGATGTCGATAAGTGTTTGACAGCTGTTAAAATTTGGGGACAATTGTTAGGGGTCATTTTACAGCTCAGGATCCTAGATGTTCAATGTACTTCGGTATCCTGACAGGTTCCGGTATCCTCAATATTTAACCGTTATATCTTTCGTGTATTTTTGCCAATACACAGGTTAAACACGTGAAGTCAAATCATTTCCTGAAGAATCGCTTTTGAAGTCAAGGAGAACGTGTTGAAGACACGTGGAGTGACTTGCAATGGATATATTTGAAGAATTAGTCTATCCTGGGATTCTCAGATAGTTAGTTAGTTTAATCTCTGTATTTATTCAGCAAGTATTGATCGAATAGGCAGATCATCTCACTATGCACTTAGGTAGCGTTTGGTATGCAGGAATGGGAGGTGTAATGGAATGGACGATTACAAGGGAATGAAAAAAATGGTGTTCGGTTGGATGATGGAATGGAATCACCCTTTCCGCAAGGAATGTCATTCCCTCTAAATCCCTCAAATTCATTCCATCCACCCCCTTGTTTTTTTTTCATTCCATCCCCACTTTCACCCTTCATCACCATCACACCTTCCTACCACCACACCACCACCACCCACCACCACCTCCCACCACCACCCGCCTCCACCACCCGCCACCACCGCCTCCACCACCCGCTTCCACCACCTGCCACCATCGCCTCCACCACCCACCACCACTACCGTCGCCACCGCCTCCACCACCCACCGCCATCTCTCGTCGCCACCATCGCCACCACCCACAACCACACCACCCCCACCTCCCATCGCCGTAACCACCGCCGCCACGACCCACCACCACCTCCCACCACCATCACCACCACTGTCACCTCCTCCACCACCCACCACCACCTCCTTCCACTGCTACCCGCCACCCCCCCACCCACAACCACCCACCACCGCTGCCATCACCCATCGTCACCCACCACCTCCCAATACCGCTACCCACCATCACCACTGACACTCGCCACCGATTTTATTCTTTTGTATTTTTTAGCTTACCAAACAACATAAAGTAATGATTTATTCCATTCCCTCATGGTAACCAAAGAAGACAATGAAATGGAATGGTCCATTTCATTCCTTTATCCATTCCATTACCTCGTTCATTCCATTCACTCGTCCATTCCATTACCCCATACCAAACAGAACCTTAGCTTCTAAACTCGTAAACACCTCTGTAATGCACTTAGCTCGATCAATACTGCTCAACAATTGTAATCTTTTTATCATTTATCGAAGAAACGAGGCAGGAGACGATTGCCACATCCCGAGGTTTTATGCCGGCGATCCCTAAAGATCAAGGGTTTTTCTCGTAAATATCCATGTCATCTTTTACGATTTTGCATTGTTCTACATTGATTTTACAAGCACGCTAGCTCACAAACTAAGTTTGATTACAAAATTAGTGTTGTTAATTTTTATTCAAAACACTTACTTTTTTCTAAAAAAAAAGTCATCAAAACAACCGTTTTGTCCTTTACACAAAAAACAAATTTTTAATACTTGCTAATAATCAACTTGAAAATTGGTTTGGAATTAGATATTGATCATATCAAAGAATACACATCTATACCATTCAAACTGAAGAAAATAAGCAAAGCAAACCAAACACAAGAATTCTCCCTAGAGAATGGGTCTGGTCAAATATATGTAGGTCAAAGAAAATAATAAATCATGAAAAATATTATTACACGACTCATTTGAACTTGAAAATGTACTTTATTAAAAAAGAATATAAAACATGATAAGTTATTTCAATAATCATTTTAACGTTAATAAATACTTAAATAAATAACAGAATAAAAAATAAAATACTCACTTAAAAACACTAAAACAAATAATTACACAAATTCAAATATGAGGATATTCATGTAAATGAAAAAAGAAGAATTTTGAAGATTTCACACCGGGAGCAGTAGGTTTATTATGCTAGCTTCACACTTGAAAATATATTTTTATTTTAGGTTGTGTGATTTTTAATTTTTAGGTTATGTAACTTTTAACTTTTAGTTTATGTCATTTTTAAAAAATAAAATTAAAAAATGTTTTTAATGATTTAATTTAAATCACATATATTTGAATTTTTAATTTTATTTTTATTTTAGATTATATTATATTATTTTACAAAATATAAAAAATAAGATTATTATAAAAATTGATGTTTTTAAAAGATGAATGAAAAAATCTAATAGCGGATGTATCACGTTTGCTCACAGATCAAAACTAAGTGGAGTGGCCCCTCTATATTTAGTTTAAGTTATAAAATATAATAAACTTCTTTAGCTCCCGTCGTAAGCATATAAATATATATATATCATTCAAACTGACAGAAAGTTATCAAACTAAACACAAGAATTACTCAAATTGAAATGGAAAACAAACTTGTTACTGTGGTATGTTGCATCTTGTTGATTTCATCTGTTTCAGCAGATGTGACCAAAGAATCTACAACCATGACAGTCGGAAATTCTCAAGGTTTGTTTTAATATATCTTTTTGCACACTAAAATGTCCATGCTAGACTTGATTCACTGAACTAAACTTTTCTATGTATTACCCAAGGACCACCAATTGAAGATCCTGGACCTATTTTAGGAACTTATTTTGTACCTCCACCACCAATTACCACTTCTGAGTACTTATATGGGTCTCCTCCACCGAATAACTAGTTTTCATCAGAAGCGAAGATTAATTACAATTATGTTCATGTTAAATAAATATTAATCTGTTGGTGTTTGTGGTGTGTTTTTGTACTTTAATTTTACAGGGAGCTGTTCATGTGTTTCGATTTTCAGGTTGTTTTTCTAAATAATATTCTGTTGTAGTTCGGTTATCTATCTATGAAGGTGTGGTTTTGGTTATGGTGATGGTTTCATCTTAGTTCTTTCATACTTTCATTGTAACTAGGTTTTTAACTCGCACGTTATTGCAGGAGTGTTAAGAGTTTTTTAAGGCTTGGTTTTGAACGACCCGGACACTATATTAACCCCGTGAAAAAATTAACCTTAAAACCCTAAGAAAAATTAAATAAATTAAAATATTAAAAAGAAACCTAATTTGAAAAATATAATTATATTTTTAATTAAAAGGGTTGCATGATGTCTCCATAAGAGAACACAAAATTTTTAGTTAAATTTCAAGAAAAATAAAGCAAGGCTGCACAAAGTATTCATTGATGAAATAAAGTAAAAACTGAAAGTTTAAGTAAGAACCCCTTAAGAAGAAATCGTAAATCGAGGAACTATTTTGTGTGTCAGTTCGGTTAAATCGGTTTTCAACACGTATAGCCAAAAAACTGAACCATAAAAGGCAGTTTTCTGAAATAAACTTAACCCAACTATATGTTTTTTGTTTTGTTCAGTTAAACCGATTCTGGTTCGATTATTCGGTTTTCTGCTAATCGTCATCCACCGTCTCCGCCATCTCCGCCATCTGCGTTTTTCTTCAAGCTTCGCCACTGCCATCAAGAGCCAAACTGTTCCTATTACCTTACCACCACGACATACAGTCTCGTAGCCTCAATTCCATGTACCAAACAATCCAATTCCATCACTTACACCACATGAAAATTGGGAAACCTAGTCACCACTGTAGGTCCCGAACACGTCCTCCAACACATTTACCCGGGCCCACAGCGATGCCTGTAACTACCCCTGGTCCAGGTGTTTCTATGACAGGGGCCCTCGGCCTGCACTTAGGCTCATAGTCAGTTCTAGACTACCCCACGGTCCTCTAGCAAGTTACATCCCGATGCAAAAGTATGCACCGGTAATCGTAACATCGGTTGGAGGACGGATGATCTGCATCGACCATACCGTCCAACAGTATTGCTAGCTCAGTCTAAATTCAAGCCCCAGAAGCTGAAAATTCCCTCTAAAGTTGGTAAATATGATGACACCATAGATTTAGATGACCACGACAATGTTTTCGTCAGCGCCGGGGGAGTAGAGCATTGGGCCCACCATGAGTGGTGTCACATGTTTATGAAAACCTCAGTCTGTCCGGCACGACTATGGTATGACAGTTTGGCCACTGCATGGACAGACAATTTTTGACGAACCCCAGGCAAAATTCATGCAACAATTCAGTTAACAGAAAAGGCACACAAAAGAAAAAATAGAGATCCTGCAGATCCGACAAAGAGATCATGAGTGTGTGGAAGATTTCATCATACGCTATAACAAGGAAAGTTTGTAAATAGTGGGCAGGGTTTATTTAAGGAATCCGGAACAATGAGCTTATCAGACGCATTCATGACAGGGATGGTTTATCCAAGACCATGAATGAATTGATGACTACCGCGCGAGCTTTCGTGCGTGCGGAACGGAGGGTCACGAGTAACCATGATCTAGAGAAAAAGGGAACACAAGCACACCACTTCAAGAAAGACACCTCGAACTTAGGAATACACAAAAATTTTGATGAAATTCTCCCAAACTTTAATTAATGTTGTTTTTTGGATAATTAAAATTTTAGGAAAATAATCAAACACTAAGCAACTACACATAATAACCCTATGAAGGGGGTGGGAGTGGTACCATCCCAATCAAACTACCCTCCCAAATTAGAGCAATTAGAAGATGCCACATAACTTAGCCAAACTACCCTCCCAAAGTACCATCCATGGTGTGAGTGGTACTCTCCAAGTACCCTCCAACCCTTCCATTTTTTAAAATTAAAACAAATTAATGACCAAATTTAAAAATTTTAAAAATGAATTAGTTAAAAAAATAATAAAAATTTAAAAACTAATAACTCAAATTCTATCGTATAATAAATATAATAATAATATAAAATAATTGATATAAAATAATATAAATTTAAAAATTAATAATTAATACGAGTCATATGACTTTATGTAAATTTTATGAAAATAAAATAAATGCTTAATTACAAAAGGTAGCTAAAGATAAATATATTGATTTAAATTTACATAAAATAGATAAACATATTTGACCAACATGAAACAACGGTCTTTTAGTCCTTGATTTCAAAATTTCAGCTGCTAAGTTTGAAGGTTTGAGCGGATATAGAAACCCGCTAAAGGTACCCGTTGAACCCGCCAACCCGCCTCGTTACCCGCCCTCCACTCCCACCCCCTGACTAAGTTATATTCCTTACTTTTTTCTAAATAGAAAAGTCATCAAAACAACCGTTTTGTCCTTTACACAAAAAAACAAATTTTTAATACTTGCTAATAATCAACTTGAAAATTGGTTTGGAATTAGATATTGATCATATCAAAGAATACACGTCTATACCATTCAAACTGAAGAAAATAAGCAAACCAAACACAAGAATTCTCCCGAGAGAATGGGTCGGGTCAAAAATATGTAGGTCAAAGAAAATAATAAATCATGACAAATATTATTACACGATTCATTTGAACTTGAAAATGTACTTTATTAAAAAAGAATATAAAACATGACAAGTTATTTCAATAATCATTTTAACTTTAATAAATACTTAAATAAATAACAGAATAAAAAATAAAATAATCACTTAAAAACACCACAACAAATAATTACACAAGTTCAAATATGACGATATTCATGTAAATGAAAAAAGAAGAATTTTGAAGATTTCACACCGGGAGCAGTAGGTTTATTATGCTAGCTTCACACTTGAAAATGTACTTTTATTTTAGGTTGTGTGATTTTAAATTCTTAGGTTATGTAACTTTTAACTTTTAGTTTATGTCATTTTAAAAAAAATAAAATTAAAATTTTTTTTAATGATTTAATTTAAATCACATATATTTGAATTTTTATTTTTATTTTAAATTATATTATATTATTTTATAAAATATAAAAAATAAGATTATTATAAAAATTGATGTTTTTAAAAGATGAATGAAAAAATCTAATAGCGGATGTATCACGTTTGCTCTCATACCCACGTTTGCTCTCATACCAAAACTAAGTGCAGTGGCCCCTCTATATTTAGTTTAAGTAATAAAATATAATAAACTTCTTTAGCTCCCGTCGTAAGCATATATATATATATATATATATATATATATATATATATATATATATATATATATATATATAATAAATAAAGGTTTTTTTATGCCACGTGTCGCCATCATATTTAATATCATCATTTTTTCTCGTCTCTCTCTTATTAAATGCACCCATATTTTTTAATAAATTACTAGTTATACTAATAAAACACATTCATTTTAAATTATCTTTTATTATAAAAACTTTGAAACCTAATTATGTAATTTTTATTTTTAATCAAATAGTAAATAAAAGTCAAATTACGTTAAATAGTAATTTGACGTATTTTCGAAACCAAATTATATATTATTTTTTACATATTTTAAATTTTGTTTTATATCCTTAATATATGTATAGTAATACATTTTTACACCTGTAAAATAGATAAATAAAACTTGAGAAATTTATGTATTGATATTTTTCATCTCGTGTGTATTACACGGGGTCTAAGCTAGTATATATATATATAAGGGAGGGTTCCAGAGAAAATTACATAGTTAGGCGAAAACCGAGAAAACCACTATAAAAATCAATTTTAACCAATAATATAATAATATTTATTTATTATTATATTTTATTTTTATTTTTTTATAAGAGTATCAATGTAATATTACATATTTTTATTAAAAAATCATTTAAATATAGGCTTACGTATACGTAACCAATAGTGTTACGTATTTGTAACACCTTAGGCAAATCTCATATCGTTCTGTTATGTCCACGGGAGAGATGTTGGTTTCATAAGGAATGCCCCGGCTCAAATACCACAACGCGTTTTGGGCCTTAATGTAGTGGATGAGAGGAGAACTTTACAGTTAGCATTCTCGGGTGGAAAGTAATCCAGGGATGGGTGACCTCCTAGGAAGTTTTCACCCGGGCAACCAAAAACAAATCCGTGAGCTCTTAGGGGGCAAAGCGGACAATATTGTTGGTACGAGAGGCCGGATGTTACAAATAGGGGGCAAAGCGGACAATATTGTTGGTACGAGATGCCGGATGTTAAAAATGGAATCAGAGGACGATGAGTCCCAGGGGGGGTGTTTGTAACCCCTTAAGCAAATCCTATATCGTTCTGTTCTGTTCAGTACACGAGAGTGATGCTGGGTTCATAAGGAATTCCCCGCCTCAAATACCACAACACGTTTTAGGACTTAATGTAGTGGATGAGATGAGAACTCCAAATCGAGCTCAGGTGGGAGTGAGCAACCAAAAACAAATCCGTGAATTCTTACGGGGCAAAGCGGACAACATTGTTGGTACGAGAGGCCGTGAACTCATACTATTACACATTGTTTTAGTGGTTTCTTGGTTTTCGCCTAACTTTGTGGTTTTCTATTGATCGTTCCCCGATATATATATATATATATATATATATATATATATATATATATATATATATATATATATATATATATATATCATTCAAACTGACAGAAAGTTATCAAACCAAACACAAGAATTACTCAAATTGAAGTGGAAAACAAACTTGTTACTGGGGTATATTGCATCTTGTTGATTTCATCTGTTTCAGCAGATGTGACCAAAGAATCTACAAGCATGACAATCGGAAATTCTCAAGGTTTGTATTAATATATCTTTTTACACACCAAATGTTCATGCTAGACTTGATTAACTGAACTAAACTTTTCTATCTACTACCCAAGGACCACCAATTGAAGATCCTAGACCTATTTCGGACCTTATTTTGTCCCTCCACCACCAATTACCACTTCTGAGTACTTATATGGGTCTCCTCCACCGAATAACTAGTTTTTGTATAGTTCTTTTTTTATTAACTATTGATGAGTAAATTTTCAACAGTAAAACAATATTATTAATATAGTACTTTTTTAGCTCGAATTGAAATGGAACACAAACTTGCTGTGGTTGTATTTTGCATCTTGTTGATTTCAACTGTTTCAACAACCATGACCACGGAACCTACAAGCACCACATTCGAAAACCCTCCAGGTTTGTAGTGATAGATGTTTTGCACACCAACTTGTTCTTGCTAGACTTCATTCATTGAACTAAACTTTTCTATGTATCACCAATTGAAGGTCCTCCAATTGAAGTTCCTGGACGACCAATTGGAGTTCCCAGACAACATAATGAAGTTCCTACCACTTCTGAGTACTTATATGGGTCTCCTCCACCGAATAACTAGTTTTCATCAGAAGCGAAGATTAATTACAATTATGTTCATGTTAAATAAATATGAATCTGTTGGTGTTTGTGGTGTGTTTTTGTACTTTAAGTTTACTGGGAGCTGTTCATGTGTTTCGATTTTCAAGTTGTTTTTCTAAATAATATTCTGTTGTAGTTCGTTTATCTATCTATGAAGGCGTGGTTTTGGTTTTGGTTATGGTGATGGTTTCATCTTAGTTCTTTCATACATTCATTGTAACTAGGTTTTTAACCCGCACGTTATTGCAAGAGGGTTAGAGTTTTTTAAGGCTTGGTTTTGAACGACCCGGACACTATATATGAACCCCGTGAAAAAATTAACCTTAATACCCTAAGAAAAATTAAATAAATTAAAATATTAAAAAGAAACCTAATTTGAAAAATATAATTATATTTTTAATTAAAAGGGTTGCATGATGTCTCCATAAGAGAACACAAAATTTTTAGTTAAATTTCAAGAAAAATAAAGCAAGGATAGATGTTAGAGGGTTGTAAACTGAGGAGATTTGATTCGACCATAATTACCCAAATCAACTCATATAGCATCATGTTTAGTTTTAAAGTTTAGACTAAATTACATTTTTTGTCCTCTATCTTTTTTAAAATTACGGAATGGTCCTTTAAAACTTTTAACTTCACACAATTTCCTTTATTTAAAAAGTTCTCTTATTTCTTGTCCAATTAACTAACTAGAGTTTAATATTTCTGCTAAGTAAAGGCCATTATATTCATTCAGTCTTAAATGACAATTTTTGTAATGTAAAGATTACTTTTCTCTTATTTTTTTTTTCTTTCTTTTATAATTCATTATTTTTTTAATCACTTTCTATTAATTAATTAATTAACCAACTTATTTATTTTATAAAGATAATATTTTTTATTTAATTTTCTTTATTTTCATTTCCTTAAATTCTTATTATTTGTTCATGTTCGATCGTTTGTATAGTTAAAGTTAAACGAACGAAACGAATATGTTCAGTTTGTTTGGTTAAAGTGAGAAAAGTATATAACAATTACCATCGTTCCGGGAAGGCCTAAGAATATATTCAGTTTGTTTGGTTAAAGTGAGAAAAGTATATTACAATTACCATCGTTCCGGGAAGGCCTAAGAATATATTCAGTTTGTTTGGTTTAAGAGTATATTAAAAGAAATATTCGGTGAAACACTCCAAACTGGGTACATCACATATTTTAAATTTTGTTTTATATCCTTAATATATGTATAGTAATACATTTTTACACCTGAAAAATACATAAATAAAATTTGAGAAATTTATATATTGATATTTTTCACCCCGTGTGTATTACACGGGGTCTAAGCTAGTATATATATATAGGGGAGGTTCCAGAGAAAACTACATAGTTAGGTGAAAACCGAGAAAACCACTAAAAAAATCAATTTTAACCAATAATATAATAATATTTATTTATTATTTTGTTTTATTTTTATTTTTTTATAAAAGTATCAATGTAATATTACACATTTTTACCAAAAAAACATTTAAATATTGGCTTACGTATACGTAATCAATAGTGTTACGTATTTGTAACACTTTAGGCAAATCCCATATCGTTCTGTTATGTCCACGGGAGAGATGCTGGTTTCATAAGGAATGCCCCGCCTCAAATACCACAACGCGTTTTGGGGCTTAATGTAGTAGATGAGAGGAGAACTTTACAGTTAAGCGTTCTCGGGTGGGAAGTAATCCAGAGATGGGTGACCTCCTGGAAAGTTTTCACCCGGGCAACCAAAAACAAATCCGTGAGCTCTTAGGGGGCAAATCGGACAATATTGTTGGTACGAGAGGCCGAATGTTACAAATAGGGGGCAAATCGGACAATATTGTTGGTACGAGATGCCGGATGTTAAAAATGGTATCAGAGGACGATGAGTCCCAGGGGTGTTTGTAACACCTTAGGCAATTCTCATATCATTCTGTTCTGTTCTGTTCTGTTCTGTTCACGAGAGTGATGCTGGGTTCATAAGGAATGCCTCGCCTCAAATACCATAACGCGTTTTCGGACTTAATGTAGTGGATGAGAGGAGAACTCCACAGTTAAGCGAGCTCAGGTGGGAGTAATCCAGGGATGGGTGAGCCCTGAGAAGTTTTCACCTGAGCAACCAAAACCAAATTCGTGAGCTCTTAGGGGCAAAGCTGATAATATTGTTGGTACGAGAGGCCGTGAACTCATACTATTAGACATTGTTTTAGTGGTTTTCTTGGTTTTCGCTTAACTTTGTGGTTTTCCTTTTATCGTTCCCATATATATATATATATATAGGGGATGGTTACCCTAAGAAGTGCACTTTGGCTAAGAAGCCTAAGAAGCATTCTTATCCATTCAATTGGATGATCAATGGTAGAGATTTAAATATAGGAAAACTTAGAGGTGGAGGGGCATTTTTGGAAACCCATAATTGTTGACTTTTTTCAAATTCCCCCACTTTTTTTTAAACGTACATAACTTTTTCATACGACCTTATTTTTTTAAAAAAAATTCACCATAAAAACGAGTGTTTTTTTACCTTTAATTCGAGTATAGTATTGCTATATTTTTTATTAAAAAAAATGGACACTATACAAAATTATGCTATTTTACATAAATTGTGCTGGTTTACATAAATTGTGCTGTTTTATGGAAAATCAAACCAGCACAAACAAAAATATCAAACCGGTACAAATAAACAAGCACAAAATTAGCAAACTAGCACACAAACAACAAACCTACACAATTACTAGCACAACCAGCACTAACAAACTATCACAACAACAATGTGATTTAAAAAAACAAATCAGCACAAATAATGAGAACAAGACAGACCAGCACAAATAAACAGGCACAAAATTAGCAAACTAGCACACAAACAACAAACCTGCAGTTACTAGCACAACCAGCACTAACAAACTAGCACAACAAAAATGTGATTTAAAAAAACAAATCAGCACAAATAATGAGAACAAGACCAACCAGCACAATAATTAGCACAAAAAACCAGCACGTGTGATAACAGCACAACAGAAAAAATAGTAGAGGAAAACAGCATAAGAGAAACTCATCATAGTCGAAAAAATAGTAGAGGAAAACAACACAAAAAAAGTCAGCACAACCAACCAACACAACATAAAAAAATACATCACTGGAAAACAAAATTCCAGCACATTCAGTAGAACAAAAAAAACCAGCACAAAACATTTTCTCTTTGGTAAAATCATAACAATGAAAAAAAATAGAGCACGGTAAAGCAAGAAGAACTGTTAGAAAAGTTATTATTTAGTTGAACTGTTAATAAACAATTACCTTAAAAATCATAAAAAGGATGAGCGTTCAATGCATCTTAGTGAAATTGTTTAGTATTACTATATTTTACTCTAAAACAAAATCAACACTTAGTGAAATTGTGCTACTTTGCGTAAATGTGCTGGTTTATAGTAAAACAGCACAACTAACCATGTTGCATTGTAAAACAGCACAATTAACTGTGCTGCATTGTAAAACAGCACAATTAACTGTGCTGCTTAATCATAAAACAACACCAAACATAACAATTAGTTGTGTTGTTTCACAACACCAAAAGAACACGGTTCATTGTGTACCTTGCTTTTCTTAGCTAACCAAACACAAACAAAACTAGCACAATAAAACTAGTATATTAAACGAGCACAAAACAAAACCAGCACAAAACAACATTTTGATGCATAAGCTTTTTGTTGCCTACCACTAAACCATTTTTTTTTGTGTATGGATGTTTTAAATTTTTATTTTTAAATAATGCTACCAAATTAGGCACATAATAATTGACTAAAAGTACACACATTAAAGAAACCATTACATTTACGTAAATTATGTTGTTTTACCATAAACCAGCAAATTTTTAATATGTTAAATTGTGCTGTTTTACCAGAAACCAGCACATTTACGTAAATTAGCACAATTTCGTTAAGTGTCGTTTTTGTTTTTGCAAAAAAAATATAGCAATACTATACTCAAATTAAAGATAAAAAAACGCTCGATTTTATGGTGTAATTTTTTTTAAAAAATAATGTCATATGAAAAAGTTATGAACGCTTAAAAAAAAGTGGGGGAAGTTGAAAAAAGTCAACAAAAGTGGCTATTACTTAAATACCCTCCTACCCCTTATTTTTCATACACTTAAATCTCTACCGTTGATCATCTAATTAAATGGATAAGATTACTTCTTAGGCTTCTTAGCCAAATTAGACTTCTTATTTGATCCTCCCTATATATATATATATATATCATTCAAACTGACAGAAAGTTATCAAACCAAACACAAGAATTCCTCAAATTGAAGTGGAAATCAAACTTGTTACTGGGGTATATTGCATCTTGTTGATTTCATCTGTTTCAGCAGATGTGACCAAAGAATCTACAAGCATGACAATCGGAAATTCTAAAGGTTTGTATTAATATATCTTTTTGCACACCAAAATGTCCATGCTAGACTTGATTAACTGAACTAAACTTTTCTATGTATTACCCAAGGACCCAATTGAAGATCCTAGACCTATTTTCGGACCTTATTTTGTCCCTCCACCACCAATTACCACTTCTGAGTACTTATATGGGTCTCCTACACCGAATAACTAGTTTTTGTATAGTTCTTTTTTTATTAACTATTGATGAGTAAATTTTCAACAGTAAAACAATATTATTAATATAGTTCTTTTTTAGCTCGAATTGAAATGGAGCACAAACTTGCTGTGGTTGTATTTTGCATCTTGTTGATTTCAACTGTTTCAACAACCATGACCACGGAACCTACAAGCACCACATTCGAAAACCCTCCAGGTTTGTAGTGATAGATGTTTTGCACACCAACTTGTTCTTGCTAGACTTCATTCATTGAACTAAACTTTTCTATGTATCACCAATTGAAGGTCCTCCAATTGAAGTTCCTGGACGACCAATTGGAGTTCCCAGACGACATAATGAAGTTCCTACCACTTCTGAGTACTTATATGGGTCTCCTCCACCGAATAACTAGTTTTCATCAGAAGCGAAGATTAATTACAATTATGTTCATGTTAAATAAATATGAATCTGTTGGTGTTTGTGGTGTGTTTATGTACTTTAAGTTTACATGGAGCTGTTCATGTGTTTCAATTTTCAGGTTGTTTTTCTAAATAATATTCTGTTGTAGTTCGTTTATCTATCTATGAAGGCGTGGTTTTGGTTTTGGTTATGGTGATGGTTTCATCTTAGTTCTTTCATACTTTCATTGTAACTAGGTTTTTAACCCGCACGTTATTGCAGGAGGGTTAGAGTTTTTTAAGGCTTGGTTTTGAACGACCCGGACACTATATATGAACCCCGTGAAAAAATTAACCTTAATACCCTAAGAAAAATTAAATAAATTAAAATATTAAAAAGAAACCTAATTTGAAAAATATAATTATATTTTTAATTAAAAGGGTTGCATGATGTCTCCATAAGAGAACACAAAATTTTTAGTTAAATTTCAAGAAAAATAAAGCAAGGATAGATGTTAGAGGGTTGTAAACTGAGGAGATTTGATTCGACCATAATTACCCAAATCAACTCATATAGCATCATGTTTAGTTTTAAAGTTTAGACTAAATTACATTTTTTGTCCTCTATCTTTTTTAAAATTACGGAATGGTCCTTTAAAACTTTTAACTTCACACAATTTCCTTTATTTAAAAAGTTCTCTTATTTCTTGTCCAATTAACTAACTAGAGTTTAATATTTCTGCTAAGTAAAGGCCATTATATTCATTCAGTCTTAAATGACAATTTTTGTAATGTAAAGATTACTTTTCTCTTTTTTTTCTTTTCTTTCTTTTATAATTCATTATTTTTTTAATCACTTTCTATTAATTAATTAATTAACCAACTTATTTATTTTATAAAGATATATATTTTTTATTTAATTTTCTTTATTTTCATTTCCTTAAATTCTTATTATTTGTTCATGTTCGATCGTTTGTATAGTTAAAGTTAAACGAACGAAACGAATATGTTCAGTTTGTTTGGTTAAAGTGAGAAAAGTATATAACAATTACCATCGTTCCGGGAAGGCCTAAGAATATATTCAGTTTGTTTGGTTAAAGTGAGAAAAGTATATTACAATTACCATCGTTCCGGGAAGGCCTAAGAATATATTCAGTTTGTTTGGTTTAAGAGTATATTACAAGAAATATTCGGTGAAACACTCCAAACTGGGTACATCACATATTTTAAATTTTGTTTTATATCCTTAATATATGTATAGTAATACATTTTTACACCTGAAAAATACATAAATAAAATTTGAGAAATTTATATATTGATATTTTTCACCCCGTGTGTATTACACGGGGTCTAAGCTAGTATATATATATAGGGGAGGTTCCAGAGAAAACTACATAGTTAGGTGAAAACCGAGAAAACCACTAAAAAAATCAATTTTAACCAATAATATAATAATATTTATTTATTATTTTGTTTTATTTTTATTTTTTTATAAAAGTATCAATGTAATATTACACATTTTTACCAAAAAAACATTTAAATATTGGCTTACGTATACGTAATCAATAGTGTTACGTATTTGTAACACTTTAGGCAAATCCCATATCGTTCTGTTATGTCCACGGGAGAGATGCTGGTTTCATAAGGAATGCCCCGCCTCAAATACCACAACGCGTTTTGGGGCTTAATGTAGTAGATGAGAGGAGAACTTTACAGTTAAGCGTTCTCGGGTGGGAAGTAATCCAGAGATGGGTGACCTCCTGGAAAGTTTTCACCCGGGCAACCAAAAACAAATCCGTGAGCTCTTAGGGGGCAAATCGGACAATATTGTTGGTACGAGAGGCCGAATGTTACAAATAGAGGGCAAATCGGACAATATTGTTGGTACGAGATGCCGGATGTTAAAAATGGTATCAGAGGACGATGAGTCCCAGGGGTGTTTGTAACACCTTAGGCAATTCTCATATCATTCTGTTCTGTTCTGTTCTGTTCTGTTCACGAGAGTGATGCTGGGTTCATAAGGAATGCCTCGCCTCAAATACCATAACGCGTTTTCGGACTTAATGTAGTGGATGAGAGGAGAACTCCACAGTTAAGCGAGCTCAGGTGGGAGTAATCCAGGGATGGGTGAGCCCTGAGAAGTTTTCACCTGAGCAACCAAAACCAAATTCGTGAGCTCTTAGGGGCAAAGCTGATAATATTGTTGGTACGAGAGGCCGTGAACTCATACTATTAGACATTGTTTTAGTGGTTTTCTTGGTTTTCGCTTAACTTTGTGGTTTTCCTTTTATCGTTCCCATATATATATATATATAGGGGATGGTTACCCTAAGAAGTGCACTTTGGCTAAGAAGCCTAAGAAGCATTCTTATCCATTCAATTGGATGATCAATGGTAGAGATTTAAATGTAGGAAAACTTAGAGGTGGAGGGGCATTTTTGGAAACCCATAATTGTTGACTTTTTTCAAATTCCCCCACTTTTTTTAAACGTACATAACTTTTTCATACGACCTTATTTTTTTAAAAAAAATTCACCATAAAAACGAGTGTTTTTTTACCTTTAATTCGAGTATAGTATTGCTATATTTTTTATTAAAAAAAATGGACACTATACAAAATTATGCTATTTTACATAAATTGTGCTGGTTTACATAAATTGTGCTGTTTTATGGAAAATCAAACCAGCACAAACAAAAATATCAAACCGGTACAAATAAACAAGCACAAAATTAGCAAACTAGCACACAAACAACAAACCTACACAATTACTAGCACAACCAGCACTAACAAACTATCACAACAACAATGTGATTTAAAAAAACAAATCAGCACAAATAATGAGAACAAGACAGACCAGCACAAATAAACAGGCACAAAATTAGCAAACTAGCACACAAACAACAAACCGGCAGTTACTAGCACAACCAGCACTAACAAACTAGCACAACAAAAATGTGATTTAAAAAAACAAATCAGCACAAATAATGAGAACAAGACCAACCAGCACAATAATTAGCACAAAAAACCAGCACGTGTGATAACAGCACAACAGAAAAAATAGTAGAGGAAAACAGCATAAGAGAAACTCATCACAGTCGAAAAAATAGTAGAGGAAAACAACACAAAAAAAGTCAGCACAACCAACCAACACAACATAAAAAAATACATCACTGGAAAACAAAATTCCAGCACATTCAGTAGAACAAAAAAAACCAGCACAAAACATTTTCTCTTTGGTAAAATCATAACAATGAAAAAAAATAGAGCACGGTAAAGCAAGAAGAACTGTTAGAAAAGTTATTATTTAGTTGAACTGTTAATAAACAATTACCTTAAAAATCATAAAAAGGATGAGCGTTCAATGCATCTTAGTGAAATTGTTTAGTATTACTATATTTTACTCTAAAACAAAATCAACACTTAGTGAAATTGTGCTACTTTGAGTAAATGTGCTGGTTTATAGTAAAACAGCACAACTAACCATGTTGCATTGTAAAACAGCACAATTAACTGTGCTGCATTGTAAAATAGCACAATTAACTGTGCTGCTTAATCATAAAACAACACCAAACATAACAATTAGTTGTGTTGTTTCACAACACCAAAAGAACACGGTTCATTGTGTACCTTGCTTTTCTTAGCTAACCAAACACAAACAAAACTAGCACAATAAAACTAGTATATTAAACGAGCACAAAACAAAACCAGCACAAAACAACATTTTGATGCATAAGCTTTTTGTTGCCTACCACTAAACCATTTTTTTTTGTGTATGGATGTTTTAAATTTTTATTTTTAAATAATGCTACCAAATTAGGCACATAATAATTGACTAAAAGTACACACATTAAAGAAACCATTACATTTACGTAAATTATGTTGTTTTACCATAAACCAGCAAATTTTTAATATGTTAAATTGTGCTGTTTTACCAGAAACCAGCACATTTACGTAAATTAGCACAATTTCGTTAAGTGTCGTTTTTGTTTTTGGAAAAAAAATATAGCAATACTATACTCAAATTAAAGATAAAAAAACGCTCGATTTTATGGTGTAATTTTTTTTAAAAAATAATGTCATATGAAAAAGTTATGAACGCTTAAAAAAAAGTGGGGGAAGTTGAAAAAAGTCAACAAAAGTGGCTATTACTTAAATACCCTCCTACCCCTTATTTTTCATATACTTAAATCTCTACCGTTGATCATCTAATTAAATGGATAAGATTACTTCTTAGGCTTCTTAGCCAAATTAGACTTCTTATTTGATCCTCCCTATATATATATATATATATCATTCAAACTGACAGAAAGTTATCAAACCAAACACAAGAATTCCTCAAATTGAAGTGGAAATCAAACTTGTTACTGGGGTATATTGCATCTTGTTGATTTCATCTGTTTCAGCAGATGTGATCAAAGAATCTACAAGCATGACAATCGGAAATTCTAAAGGTTTGTATTAATATATCTTTTTGCACACCAAAATGTCCATGCTAGACTTGATTAACTGAACTAAACTTTTCTATGTATTACCCAAGGACCCAATTGAAGATCCTAGACCTATTTTCGGACCTTATTTTGTCCCTCCACCACCAATTACCACTTCTGAGTACTTATATGGGTCTCCTACACCGAATAACTAGTTTTTGTATAGTTCTTTTTTTATTAACTATTGATGAGTAAATTTTCAACAGTAAAACAATATTATTAATATAGTTCTTTTTTAGCTCGAATTGAAATGGAGCACAAACTTGCTGTGGTTGTATTTTGCATCTTGTTGATTTCAACTGTTTCAACAACCATGACCACGGAACCTACAAGCACCACATTCGAAAACCCTCCAGGTTTGTAGTGATAGATGTTTTGCACACCAACTTGTTCTTGCTAGACTTCATTCATTGAACTAAACTTTTCTATGTATCACCAATTGAAGGTCCTCCAATTGAAGTTCCTGGACGACCAATTGGAGTTCCCAGACGACATAATGAAGTTCCTACCACTTCTGAGTACTTATATGGGTCTCCTCCACCGAATAACTAGTTTTCATCAGAAGCGAAGATTAATTACAATTATGTTCATGTTAAATAAATATGAATCTGTTGGTGTTTGTGGTGTGTTTATGTACTTTAAGTTTACATGGAGCTGTTCATGTGTTTCAATTTTCAGGTTGTTTTTCTAAATAATATTCTGTTGTAGTTCGTTTATCTATCTATGAAGGCGTGGTTTTGGTTTTGGTTATGGTGATGGTTTCATCTTAGTTCTTTCATACTTTCATTGTAACTAGGTTTTTAACCCGCACGTTATTGCAGGAGGGTTAGAGTTTTTTAAGACTTGGTTTTGAACGACCCGGACACTATATATGAACCCCGTGAAAAAATTAACCTTAAAACCCTAAGAAAAATTAAATAAATTAAAATATTAAAAAGAAACCTAATTTGAAAAATATAATTATATTTTTAATTAAAAGGATTGCATGATGTCTCCATAAGAGAACACAAAATTTTTAGTTAAATTTCAAGAAAAATAAAGCAAGGATAGATGTTAGAGGGTTGTAAACTGAGGAGATTTGATTCGACCATAATTACCCAAATCAACTCATATAGCATCATGTTTAGTTTTAAAGTTTAAACTAAATTACAATTTTTGTCCTCTATCTTTTTTAAAATTACGGAATGAGTACTTTAAAACTTTTAACTTCACACAATTTACTTTATTTAAAAAGTTCTCTTATTTCTTGTCCAATTAACTAACTAGAGTTTAATATTTCTGCTGAGTAAAGGCCATTATATTCATTCAGTCTTAAATGACAATTTTTGTAATGTAAAGATTACTTTACTCTTTTTTTTTCTTTTCTTTCTTTTATATTTCATTATTTTTTTAATCACTTTCTATTAATTAATTAATTAACCAACTTATTTATTTTATAAGGATATATATTTTTTATTTAATTTTCTTTATTTTCATTTCCTTAAATTCTTATTATTTGTTCATGTTCGATCGTTTGTATAGTTAAAGTTAAACGAACGAAACGAATATGTTCAGTTTGTTTGGTTAAAGTGAGAAAAGTATATAACAATTACCATCGTTCCGGGAATGCCTAAGAATATATTCAATTTGTTTGGTTAAAGTGAGAAAAGTATATTACAATTACCATCGTTCCGGGAAGGCCTAAGAATATATTCAGTTTGTTTGGTTTAAGAGTATATTAAAAGAAATATTCGGTGAAACACCCCAAACTGGGTACATCATACATTTTAAATTTTATTTTATATCCTTAATATATGTATAGTAATACATTTTTACACGTGTAAAATACATAAATAAAATTTGAGAAATTTATATATTGATATTTTTCACCCCGTGTGTATTACACGGGGTCTAAGCTAGTATATATATATAGGGGAGGGTTCCAGAGAAAACTAAATAGTTAGGTGAAAACCGAGAAAACCAATAAAAAAATCAATTTTAACCAATAATATAATAATATTTATTTATTATTTTGTTTTATTTTTATTTTTTTATAATAGTATCAATGTAATATTACATATTTTTACCAAAAAAACATTTAAATATTAGCTTACGTATACGTAATCAATAGTGTTACGTATTTGTAACACTTTAGGCAAATCTCATATCGTTCTGTTATGTCCACGGGAGAGATGCTGGTTTCATAAGGAATGCCCCTCCTCAAATACCACAACGCGTTTTGGGGCTTAATGTAGTGGATGAGAGGAGAACTTTACAGTTAAGCGTTCTCGGGTGGGAAGTAATCCAGAGATGGGTGGCCTCGTGAGAAGTTTTCTCTCGGGTAACCAAAAACAAATCCGTGAGCTCTTATGGGGCAAAGCGGACAATATTGTTGGTACGACAGGACGGATGTTACAAATAGGGGCAAAGCGGACAATATTGTTGGTACGAGATGCCGGATATTAAAAATGGTATCAGAGGACGATGAGTCCCGGGGGGTGTTTGTAACACCTTAGGCAAATATCATATCATTCTGTTCTGTTCTGTTCACGAGAGTGATGCTGGGTTCATAAGGATTGCCCCGCCTCAAATACCATAACGCATTTTCGGACTTAATGTAGTGGATGAGAGGAGAACTCCACAGTTAAGCGAGCTCAGGTGGGAGTAATCCAGGGATGGGTGACCCATGAGAAGTTTTCACCTGAGCAACCAAAAACAAATCCGCGAGCTCTTAGAGGCAAAGCGGATAATATTGTTGGTACGAGAGGCCGTGAACTCATACTATTAGACATTGTTTTAGTGATTTTCTTGGTTTTCGCTTAACTTTGTGGTTTTCTCTTGATCGTTCCCATATATATATATATATATATATATATATATATATATATATATATATCATTCAAACTGACAGAAAGTTATCAAACCAAACACAAGAATTACTCGAATTGAAGTGGAAAACAAACTAGTTACTGGGGTATATTGCATCTTGTTGATTTCATCTGTTTCAGCAGATGACCAAAGAATCTACAAGCATGACAAACGGAAATTCTCAAGGTTTGTATTAATATATCTTTTTGCACACCAAAATGTCCATGCTAGACTTGAATAACTGAACTAAACTTTTCTATGTATTACCCAAGGACCACCAATTGAAGATCCTAGACCTATTTTCGGACCTTATTTTGTCCCTCCACCACCAATTACCACTTATGAGTACTTATATGGGTCTCCTACACCGAATAACTAGTTTTTGTATAGTTCTTTTTTTATTAACTATTGATGAGTAAATTTTCAACAGTAAAACAATATTATTAATATAGTTCTTTTTTAGCTCGAATTGAAATGGAGCACAAACTTGCTGTGGTTGTATTTTGCATCTTGTTGATTTCAACTGTTTCAACAACCATGACCACGGAACCTACAAGCACCACATTCGAAAACCCTCCAGGTTTGTAGTGATAGATGTTTTGCACACTAACTTGTTCTTGCTAGACTTCATTCATTGAACTAAACTTTTCTATGTATCACCAATTGAAGGTCCTCCAATTGAAGTTCCTGGACGACCAATTGGAGTTCCCAGACGACATAATGAAGTTCCTACCACTTCTGAGTACTTATATGGGTCTCCTCCACCGAATAACTAGTTTTCATCAGAAGCGAAGATTAATTACAATTATGTTCATGTTAAATAAATATGAATCTGTTGGTGTTTGTGGTGTGTTTATGTACTTTAAGTTTACATGGAGCTGTTCATGTGTTTCAATTTTCAGGTTATTTTTCTAAATAATATTCTCTTGTAGTTCGTTTATCTATCTATGAAGGCGTGGTTTTGGTTTTGGTGATGGTTTCATCTTAGTTCTTTCATACTTTCATTGTAACTAGGTTTTTAACCCGCACGTTATTGCAGGAGGGTTAGAGTTTTTTAAGGCTTGGTTTTGAACGACCCGGACACTATATTAACCCCGTGAAAAAATTAATCTTAAAACCCTAAGAAAAATTAAATAAATTAAAATATGAAAAAGAAACCTAATTTGAAAAATATAATTATATTTTTAATTAAAAGGGTTGCATGATGTCTCCATAAGAGAACACAAAATTTTTAGTTAAATTTCAAGAAAAATAAAGCATGGATAGATGTTAGAGGGTTGTAAACTGAGGAGATTTGATTCGACCATAATAACCCAAATCAACTCATATAGCATCATGTTTAGTTTTAAAGTTTAGACTAAATTATAATTTTTGTCCTCTATCTTTTTTAAAATTATGGAATGGGTCATTTAAAACTTTTAACTTCACACACTTTTCTTTAATTAAAAAGTTCTCTCATTTCTTGTCCAATTAACTAACTGGAGTTTAATATTTCTGCTAAGTAAAGGCCATTATATTCATTCAGTCTTAAATGACAATTTTTGTAATGTAAAGATTACTTTACTCTTTTTTTTTTCTTTCTTTTATATTTCATTATTTTTTTAATCACTTTTTATTAATTAATTAACCAACTTATTTATTTTATAAATATATTTTTTTTTATTTAATTTTCTTTATTTTCATTTCCTTAAAATCTTATTATTTGTTCGTGTTCGATCGTTTGTATAGTTAAAGTTAAACGAACGAAACGAATATGTTCAGTTTGTTTGGTTAAAGTGAGAAAAGTATATTACAATTACCACCGTTCCGGGAAGGCCTAAGAATATATTCAGTTAGTTTGGTTAAAGTGAGAAAAATATATTACACTTACCATCGTTCCGGGAAGGCCTAAGAATATATTCAGTTTGTTTGGTTTAAGAGTATATTAAAAAGAAATATTCGGTGAAACACCCCAAACTTGGTACATCTCATAGTTGACACAAAACATAATAAATATAGTTCTTAAACTGGAAATCTGAATATATTACAGCGGAAGTCTTTAACTTAAATCCTTAATGCACTCAAACTAAATAAAGCATTGTTTGAACATAAACTATCCGGAACAGGAAATGAAAGTCTTCAGCACAACAACCCGATTTCCATACTATCAGCTCTCACGGCTGCTTTACTTTACTTTACTTTCTTTTTACCTTTCTTACCTGTCATGCATACTAAAGGTCAGCTAACGCTGTTGAGTTCTATTTTTACTTTAAACTGTATAACTATCTTTTGGTAGCTTAATTTTATAAAAAAATAAAAATAAGCTTTTACTTTCACTTTCTTTGAAAACACTTTATCTTTACTTTAAAGTTTTACAACGTTACAATTATAAAACTGTTACATTATATCTGTTATTAAACTTTATCTTTGAGGATACCCATCAGGGTGTCCTCGTATACTCTGTCTGTCTATTGCTTCGTTGCACAGGACAAGTGACTTTATCATAATTTAACTACCACATATGGATTATGGCCCAAGGACCAAATCCTTTCTTGCTTACGCCTCAGGGTAAGACTTTTACTTTAGCGCTGCCCACACCACAGGGTAGGACTTTCTCGCTTACATCGAAGTGAAGACTCCTTTAGCATTGCTCACACCTCGGGGTGAGACTTCTACTTTAGCATGCCTGCAGGACATTCTACAATACAACTACTATGCAATGCAATTACACTATTACACAAGTAGAAATGTAATCACACAAACTTTCATTTAGACAAATAACACGTATTAACACGTAATCATATAACGTGGTATTTGTTACTGTCATTGTCACTGTCGAGCTTTACCGAAGTATTGCTCCTTTATCGTTCTTTACTTTAACTCGTTGTTATCTTTCAAAAATGTGTTTAAAGATAATACTATACTCTTTAACTCTTTATCCTTGATTGTATAAAAGTATATAATTCTTATAAAATATTATGTAAACTTTGATAACTATCTCTTTAACAGTATGCATGCCACCCCAAAACTATTTAGGAAAAAGGGCAATAAGAACTCACCAAACTTCTATGGAACTTATCTCACTTAGCTAGGAAACTTCTAGCTAGGTGGGATGTTAACAAATCTATCAAGGTTCACAAATGAAACAAGGTTACAACCTATATGTTTCATCCGAAATTATCTGTCTGAAATCTTATTCGATCGAAATCTATTTCCGTCGAAATCTCTTTCGACCGAAAACTTCTGTGTTGGATCTATTTTCTATTTCATGGCTTTCGTTCAAAAACTTCTGTTCAAAATCTATTTCTGTCCAACATACATTTCGATCAAAATGTCCTGTCCGAAATCTATGGTGTCCGAAATTGTAGGATCGTAAGATTACAAGGTGATTCTATTCTAGTTGATATTGGCGGAAACAATAGCAACCAACAAAGTAAACAAGTAAACAACAAGAATACTAATAAATGCACTGTTGTATTAGACTTCTGAGATTACAAGATTACAAGTAAAACTCTATCAAGACACTATCAAAAAGCACTATGAAGGAACGCTTTGTTTGAAGTGTTTACAAGATATATATAGTAACTTAGAATCAAGACAGACCTTTGATTCTAAGGATCAGATCTAACACAAGCCGTTGATCTTGTTTATTAATCTAAATTACACGTAAAGGCTAATCTAGTTAACTTTACCAAACGTCTTCTTAGGCATCATTGTTTGCATGCTTGGAGAAGAGCGTCACTGTCCTTTATTGGTTGCACCAGTGAGGTTCCTTCTGCTTGGAGTGTGGCAGTTGCTTTTGCAGAAAGGTGTCAGAGGCGCTTCGCATAGATAGTCAGCTGCAACGTTTGGTCTTCAGAGAATAAAGCTATCAGCAGCAGAGATGAGGACCAGCAGCAAGATTGATCTATCCGCAGCTGCTTTGGTCTTCAGCAGCAGACAAAGTATCAGCAGCTGTTTTGGTCAGCAGCAATCTTGTGTTGTCCGCAGCAGTTGTACTTAGAACAATTTTGTAGAATCAGTCTTTGGTTCTACAAACTCCCCCTAGACTGATGCTACCAAAATTCTTCTAGTCCCTCTATTGCTGAAGCTTTTTCATGTGGTCGACTATCCTTGCTACTTCATACCCTCGAGGATCCTTGCTGGGGTTGTCAAGAGGAAGTTCAGACAGAGTCTTGATGTCCTTACTTGGCATTTTGAAAATTTCCTTGCTTGAACATCTCATCTGGTGACCCTTGACAATTGTGATGGTGAACTCATTCTTCTCAGCATTGTAGGACCATCGTGCAAATGGATAGTGGGATTGTAGAGGTCTAACATCTAAGACTGCATCTTTGCTGGGGTTGAAGTGATGTTTGATCACCAGCACAAGATGTTTCCCGCCATCATTTGCAGGTATGATTTCTTCACCCAGCTCCATGATTCTCTTGAGATCTGAATCTGGAAGTTGTAGAACCTCATCAACAGACTTGTAAATCGACCTTCTTCGTTCAGTTCTCCCCCTGAATACTTCAAACCATTGATCTTGGGTACTGTAAAACCATTGGACTATTTCTCTGGAGTCTTCAGGTTTGGATATGGGTTTGGATTTCTTCAGGAGTGGCTGTTGATGAGAAGGAGCTAGGTGGGATGTTTTGAACTTTTTGGGTTGAGGAGAGGAAGGCTTGGGGATGTTTGTGGATGGTGTTTGGAAAGTGGAAGTAGTTTCTGGTGCAGAGGTTCTTTGTTTCTTGACTGGTCTCTTTCCCAGTCTTTCTTCCTCTTCCTTTTTCACTTTTGTATACACACTACAAGGAAACGAAGCAATAGGGGCGATAATTATCGCCCCTAATGCCCTCCAAAATCGCCCCTATTACTAATACTGGCGATATATCGCCGCTAAAGGATCGCCCCTATTGCTACGTCGCTAATGCTTAAAAATCGCCCCTATTGCTCTCCCACAATCGCCCCTATTGCTTATCGCCCCTAAAAGCCAAAGTCATCGCCACTAAAACTCTTTGTAGCCTTTTTTTCTTTGCCTTTTAGGGGCAATAATATCGCCCCTAAAACCTAAAAATCGCCCCTAATGGTCCTCACAACTTTTTACAGTTTTTTTTTTATTTTTAATATGTTGAGTTTTTTTTCCATAAAACAGTAAACTTTAACATACAAATAGATCAATCTGCAGATTTACGACCATTGATATAAACATAAAAAACTACATAACATTCTCAAATGTCACCCATACATATAAAATTATCGTCTAGTTCAAAAACACATAAAAATATACCAAGTCATAAACACATAAAACTAGCTATTGCGTATCGTCATTCCCATCCCCCTCGTCCATATCATCTTCGTCGCCGCCGTCTTGTGCCATATTCGGTACCTTATTCGATGCCATAAATTTTAGGAGTTCATCTCTAAAATTAGGCTCTTGAAACAAACCCGTAACTTGAGCCTACAAAAAAAGGTATACATTATAAGTTAAAACAAAACTACATATTATATAAGACTTTAAAAATATATTTGTTTCATGTCGGATTTCCCTAACAACATCAAAAGTTAAGTTTTACATTTTTAAGAAATTTCGGCATTATAACAGCTGTAAATTGTAGTTGTCCCAAACGACACGTCCTGTTTTAATCACAATATCAAATCTCACCAACAATAACAATATCTATACACTTAATACAAGGGTGAGAGCGATCATATAATCTATTTCACCGACTAGTTGCTAGTTTTAATTCTCAATATCAAATCCCAAAATAACATGTATTCATATATTTATCCTGATATAAGACTTTAAAATAAAAAAATTTAGTTTTACCTGTGTCAATGATGATGGATTTGTTTGCCCCTCCTCATCAAAGAAACTCGACGATGCAGATGAAGGAGGTTTACGCCCAATCCCTCTTGTATGTCCGGGCCGAGCACCCAACACCTTTTCAAAAATTGCGACATCATCCATTTGTGACGAGCTACCCTCTTCGTTTGGGCGTTGTGTTTGGAGCTCAAACTCTCGCGCTAACTCGTGCTATATTTTACAAAGACGATTTAATAGATTTATATATATATATATATATAAATATATATTTAAATTATATACTTAAAATAAATACTTACATATTGTTGCTCGGCTAGCTCATTGTCAAATGTGGATGTGCCTCAGCTACACACGAGCGCCTACTCATGTATTTCACATGAGTTTTATCTCATGGATCTCCATTCCCTTCACACTCTCCTAAAGCTTTTAAAGATATTTATATTTTGAAATTTATTTTATAAAGTGTAAATTAATAAATATAAAAATCATAAGTAGACAGATTATATATATATATATAGGACACATTTCATATCAACACATAATAGTTGGAGCATACAACACAAGTGTAGATATATAACCTTTTTCGGAACAACAATTTCAGCCCAATTTTGACCGTCACAAGTCAATGTGGATGTGCCTCAGCTACACACGAGCGCCTTTGACTACATAGAAAACAAGTAAAACCAAGATAAGCGGCGAAAGTAACATAATAACCAACAGAGAGGTATACGATTACAAATTTCTAGAATTTGAGACACCCACTTTGACTTGAAAAGTCAACCTTTACTCTGAGAGAAGTTAGAACAAGAAATTGAATTAAAATTATCATGCTGCACAGCTTTAAACCAATATCATCGTGAACAAGATACTTCATTAGGAACATAACAACTTAATTATCATAAACCTAATAAACTTTAGTAAGTTCCATAATCATCTTCTATATTTCAACCAATTAAATCAGATTAATAGTTACATAGTGTTCGAACTTTGAATAAACTCAAGAACCTTAGGTTTAGAATCGGTAATCAACAGCAGAACAACTAATCAAATATAAGCAATGTGAATTAAAAAAATTAAATTGATAATAACAGTGGTAATGTGTGAGATGAAGAAGAAGAAATTGACCTAAATATTTGTTATAGAGAACCAGCAACAGATTTTGAAGCAAGAAAGAGTTCCTCGAAGTGGTGGTGGTAGTTGCAGGGGGTGGTTCAGAGAGGGGTTGCAGGCGGTGGTCCGGCGAGGGGTTTCAGGCGATGGTGCAACGTGGTTGTGGTGGTTGCAGGTGGTGGTCCGGCGAGGGGTTGCAGGCGGTGGTGCAACGTGGTGTTGGTGGTTGTAGGTGGTGGTCTGGCGAGGGGTTGCAAGCGGGGGTGCGATGTGGTGGTGGTAGTTGCAGGTGGTGTGGGCAGTAAAAGATGGAGAGCAAGATGAGCAGATGGAGAGCAAGATGAGCAGATGGAGAGCAATGGAGCAGATGAAGCAGATCTGACTTTCTTGGAGGGAAATACCCCGCCACAACTCCTTAGGGTTTTAGGGGCTATTTATCGCCCCTAATGGTCTCGCCCCTAAAGCGTTTTCTTCCCTAGCCATTAGATCAATTCTAGATCAACGGATGGTTTAACTGGTGGATTTTGTCACGCGGATTAAAGTAGGTATCGCCCCTAAAGGTTAAAATCGCCCCTAAAGCCCTCGCCCCTAATGCTTACATTTCTTGTAGTGACAAGGCTTGTAGGTTCATGAAGGACATGGGACCTAACCTTTTTCCACTTTCTCCCCTTACCTTAAGGAAGTCAATCATCACCTTCCTTTCTTCATGGGTCCTCTGATTAAGGGCAATGGCTTTCTTTGACTTTTGTCGAGCTTTCTCTTTCTCTTCATCTTTCTTCTTCTTTGCCAATTCCCCCTGCTGACCCATGAAGGCTCTGTAGATCTCTTTGTTTGAAAGTTTTTCAAGGTAGTCTGCATCCTCACCTTGAGAGATCAGAGATTCAGTCCACTCCTCCCTTAATTCTTTTGCTAATTTAGAATCAGTGATTCTAAACTTAGCATCTTCCTTCCTCTTCTTTTCATTCTCCTCTTCTACTTCCTTTGCAAACTATTCCTGCAGCTGTCTGACAAGTTGTTCATCTTCCTCAACTTGAGACCCTGCATGGATTTGAACTTTCATCTCATCCAGCTGTTTGGCATACAGCTGGATTGCCAGTTGTCTTAGGAGTATGGCTGCCTTTCTTTCTTGATGCCTTTGTTTATGAGCCATCTCTTCAGCCATCTCTTCTTCTTCTCTTTTCCTTCTTCTTTCTTCTTTCTCCTTCTTTTCTTTTCGCAACCTATCTTCATCCTCTTCTGTCATAATGCCCTTCCCTTTATTAACATTGGATGCCTCTGCTCTGGCTTCACTGATCACAGAAACAGCTGATTGTTGTGCTGTTGGGATCTCTACCTCGGCTTCCTTGGCAAGTTGAGAAATTGACAAGGGACGGTCACTGTCTTCATCAAGTTGGTACTCAGGACCTTCTATTTCTCTCAGTTGATCCCTAAGTGAAGATCGTGTGCCAAATGCTACAGATGTGGCTTCAACTTGTGGAGTATCTGAGTTGGAGTCAGTATCAGAAGTTGACACAGACTTTTCCTGAGGAATCAGTCCTTCTTCTTTAAGATGGGCTTTGATGGTGACCATCATTTCCTGGCTCTCTAATGAGTTAATATTGCAGATGTTGGCTCTGAGCTGAAAGATCTTGAATAGGAAGTCTGAGGGCAGCTGGAGGATGTTCCTGGTGTTGATGGTGAGAGAGGTGTCGTTGCTTAGAAGGAAGGTATGGTCAAGGCACTTATTGCTTATCCATCCTAGCACATCTAAGTCCTTGACCATTAGTTTGTACAAGAGTCTTTTCAGGCTCAGAACTTCTTCTTCATTGAGAAGACTGCTCCTTGTGATTTGGAGATTGTTGGGAGACAGTCTTCTTTCTGCAGCCTGAGATGACTCAGGAGGCTCTACCCGTTTTAGTTCTTTGATTAGTCTTATGAAGTTGGGTAGGTTGTCCTCCATCAAAGCATAGAACATGTCAATGGAAAGGTCTGCTGAGAGGTCTGATGAGTTGTTGATGCAGATAAGATCATATAGGTCAAGGATTTCAAATGGACGAATTAAATCCCTGTCTAGCTCTTCTACTCCGCTAAACTCCCGACCTATCCAAAACCTCTCAGTTTTCCCATCGTACCCCCAAGCTAGTATAATGTCAAACTCTAGCTGTGTTGATGTCAGTGGGAAGTGGGGGGCAGCTGCATGACTTATGATGGCTGCAACTTCTGGGATGATGCTGAAGGATGTAGATGTTTCGTCTTGGTTGTTTTCATCCATCAGCACCTCATCTATAGCTCTGACAACTAGCTTCCAGTCTTCAGTAGATTCTTCTTCATTGTCATCTGAGACTGGCAAGTCATGAACTTGGACAAAAGCTGGTCTGAATAGAGTACTTTGGAAGGCAGCCTGCTCTTGAATCCAGTTGTCGAGACTTTCAGTGTCTTCTTCCATAGGGACTTTCTCCCCTATTTTGGTTGCATCAGTGAACAAATAGGCATCTGTTTGAGTGCCCACTGAGACAAGAGAGGGAGAAGCCGTGGAGGGGCATTGATGGGCTTCATGCATCAAGGCTTGGTGTCGTAGTTTGGACACTTCAGCCTCAAGCATAGCCACCCTGGCCGTCAATTCCAAATTGTTTAGTTTCAGACTGTCCTCATCCACAGTTGTGGAATCCTTGGACCCAGATGGGGTCGTAGGCCGAGCCTCAGCATCCCCATCACCCGTGGTTTCTTGGCACCTGGGATTCCTCTCAGTGAGGGGAGTTTCCAAGGAAACACCCTCACCATGAGTTGCCGTGGTTGAGGTCTTAAAGATGTTGTCACTGTCCTCCTGGTCATTTGATGGACCAGCAGTAGTGACAGCCTCTTCCACATCCACTCTTTCATTACTCCTAGAGTGGACCTTCAAGGGTGAAGAACTTGGGTTGGGTGTTTCGGAAGCAAAAATAATCAGTACCTCCTTGATAGTGGTAGTTGGAGAAGGTACATCACTTTGGTCAGGTTCCTCAACACTTAAGTCCAAAGAAGATAGGAATGGCTCAAAGGGCTGTTCTATGGATCCGGGAAGTGATCCTAATCCTAATAGAGAGACTTCCGAAGGAGTCTCCCTAACAGTGTGGCTTTCCCTTATGATATTCTCACTAGAATGTTGTGATTCTGAGTGAGGGATGTTGGCTTGGGTTTGGGCCTTGGAGGCAAGAGAAGAAGGAGTTCTCTTGCCCCTCTTCCTTGTATATTTGGCTGCAACCGGGGCCCTGTGTTCCGGTTGAGCAATCAAACTGTGGGTGAGTAAAGTATGTGCCTGTACATGCTCAGTAGAATGCACAGGGGTTCGATCAAGGGAAGCAGCAGTTTGAGTTTGTGGCAGTGAGGTGGAGGGTGTGGGATCAGTATCAGCTGGGTTTGCTGAACTGTCACCCTGGGCACTTTGCGTGTTCAACATTGTAGACAACAATGGAACATCGGCCCCTGAGAACTTTGATGAAACTGTTCTCATGCTTTGAAAAATGTTGTTCTTATGTCCCAACATTATGTAGATGCTTGCAGTTTTTGAAAGATCTTGGTGCTCAATGTTGAACACTTCCTGCAAGAATCTTGGGTACATGAAGAACTGTGATTTCACCCCTTCTTGAAGGTTGTATCTCAAACCTTCAAGAATGAGGTGGGAAAAATTGAAACCCGCCCCAGTTATCATACCGTGAATTGCCGACGCAAGTCCGGAGCTAAGTTGGTTCCAGCCACTCCTCTTCTGGGATATGCATTGGAGAAGAGTGTGGCAGAGATACTTCCATTTGGGACCCATGTGTGCCTTCTCTATCATATACTCTGTTTGATTCCCAGCGTACCCTATGGATACAAAGGTCCTCATGTATACGTCTCTTGGGTAAGAGATGGCGTCCCCTTCATCCTGAAGCTTGAGGTGTTGGCAGAGCTTTGCTTCAGTGATAATCATCTCCTTGCCGTCTACTGTGCCTCTGATTTGGGGAGTGCCCTGGTCAGTAGAATACACGGCTGAGCTCCAAAACTCTTCCATATGGGAAGTGTAGATGGTTGGGTTGACTGTTAAGGCATGGTGGATTTTGGATCGACAAAGGAAGTCGATCATATCATCGAAACCTTCGGATTTCTTGCCCTTTATTAGGTATGCAGTGAGGTTGTGATATGGGGAAAACTTGTCGTTGGGGTTGTTTATGTCTGCGCCTGCCATTGTTATGGATTTGGAGGGAAGAGAGAAGGGTGTTTGAATGGTGGTTAATTATGAAGGGCTTTGAATGCTGTGGGGACGGGAGAGAAAGTGACGGGAGATAGGTTTGAAATTGAATATGAAGAGGTTGTGGGAACGTTTGAGATTGTGATATAACGGCAGACGAAGAAAAAGCAACTTTACTTATATAGTACAACCTGTTTCACTTTTCATTGTTACAGCTGTAACACACTCGAGCAGTCATGGTAAAGACTGAGAGTAGTTTTTACCTCGGGTAAAAGTTAATGTAGACTTGTTTTACCCATCAGCAGCAAACTTGGTTGCTGTCGATGGGGAGCTATCCACTGCAAACTTGGTTGCTGCGGATAGTGAAGTCTTTCAGTAGCAGATTTGGGTGCTGCTGACTGTTGTATTCATTCTGCAGCAAAAAGGTTGCTGCTGACCGCCTTAAAGCTGTCCGCAAGAAACTTGTTCCTGCTGATAACTTAAAGCGATCAGTGGCAAAGGCTTTGCTGCTGAAGAGTAAATCTGTCAACAGCGAAAAAAGTGCTGCTGACTATAACCTTTTATTAAGAACAAAAACATAGACATATTTACAAGGAAAGATAAAAAATTAAAGACATGTCTTATTCAAAGTTCATCATGCCAATTGATTCAACTAGATATCGAAATCTTGCTTCATCAAAAGGTTTAGTGAACAAATCAGCATATTGCTCATTTGTGTGAACCTTGGATAGGACAATTCTCGTTTTCTCAGCTTGATCCCTGATAAAGTGATACCTGATGTCGATGTGCTTAGTCTTGGAATGCTGCACTGGATTATTCGTGATAGAGATAGCACTCATGTTGTCAATGTGAATTGGAGTCTGCATGAAGGTCATTCCATAGTCAAGCATTTGATTTTGGATCCAGATGACCTGTGCACAGCAGCTTGAAGCTGCAATGTATTCTGCTTCAGCTGTTGAAGTAGAGACACATGTTTGCTTTTTGCATTGCCATGAGATGAGCCTTCCTCCAAGAAATTGACATCCCCCAGATGTGGACTTTTTGTCCAAGTTACAACCCCCATAGTCACTGTCAGTGTAGGCATAGAGATTGACATTTCCATTCTTTGGATACCATAGCCCAAGTTTTGGAGCTCCCTTTAGGTATCTAAGGATCCTTTTGACAGCTTGAAGATGAGACACTTTTGGAGCTGCTTGAAATCTTGCGCAGAGACAAACTGCAAACATGATATCTGGTCTTGAGGCAGTGAGATACATGAGAGACCCTATCATTGCTCGGTACTGATGTTGATCAGTGTCTTGTCCTTCTTTATCCGGAGATAATTGATGGTGCACTTGCATAGGAGTTCTTGCAGCAGAGCAGTCAGCCATTTTGAACCTCTCCAAGATGCTTTTGACATACTTGGATTGACTTATGAAGATTCCATTTGGTACCTGTTTGACTTGAAGTCCTAAAAAGAAATTTAGTTCACCCATTGAACTCATTTCAAATTTGGAATGCATCAGAACTTCAAAGTCTTTGCAGAGCTTCTTTCTTGTAGATCCAAAGATAATGTCATCAACATAAATCTGGACCAACAAAATTTCTCCCCCTTCATCTTTGATGAAAAGTGTCTGATCAATGGCCCCTCTTCTGAAGTTGTTGCTAAGTAGATATCCAGATAAAGTTTCATACCAGGCTCTTGGGGCTTGGTGTAAGCCATAGAGAGCTTTGTCCAGTTTTAAGACCTTATTTGGATGTGCAGGATCCACAAAGCCTGGAGGCTGTTTGACATAGACCTCTTCACCAATCTTGCCATACAAAAAGGCACTCTTCACATCCATTTGATAGACCATAAAGTTTTTGGATGCTGCATATGCCAGAAAGATTCTGATGGCTTCCAAACGGGCAACAGAAGCAAAGACTTCATCATAGTCAATGCCTTCTTCTTGAGTGTAACCTTGAGCTACCAGTCTGGCTTTGTTCTTGACCACGATACCCCTTTCATCTTGCTTGTTTCTGAAGACCCATCTTGTTCCGATGGCTGTTTGACCAGGTGGAAGATCAACAAGCTTCCAAACATCTTGTCTTTTGAATTGCAGCAATTCTTCCTGCATTGCTTCAATCCAGCTGTTGTGCTTGAGAGCTTCATCAATCTTCTTAGGTTCCACCTGAGATAGAAAGCAAGAGAACAAACAAATGTTGGCTTCATGAGACTTACTTCTTGTCTGGATACCTGTGTGGACTTGGCCAATGATGTTTTCCAGAGGATGCTCTTTGTTTATTCTCTGTGCTGGTATCACATCCAGCCGTATTCCTTCTTCAAGATTACTGTGGTTTAGATCAGGATTGTCTTCAGTTGTGAGGAGAGGAGCTTGGAGGTTCTGATCATTGTGTTCCACATTGTCAGCAGTATTAGCATCAGAGGCCTCTTCAGCATGGATTGAGGAGGCTTCATTAAAGATTTCTTGGTCAGAGAGATTGCTGCTTGTGGTGTTGGAAGTACCGGCTTCACCTGTACTGGCTTCAATAGCTTCTGCCACTGATGGAGGATCAATGGATGGCCTTTTCATCCTGATGTAGGGACTGGGAAAATCCAGTCTGTAGTCAGAAGAGGAGGTTGAGGCAGAAGATGTTGATTTTGAAGAAGAAAACTCCATATTTGAGAATATGAGAGGCTCAAATATCTGGGTGAAGGAGTCTATATCAAAGAGCCAGTTAGGACCTTTGCCTTGTTCACAGACAACGTGTTCCCTGCATTCCACATTAGCAGATTCTTCCACAATCCGAGTCCTAGAATTGAACACTCGGTAGGCCTTTGATTGAGAGGAGTAACCCACAAAGTAACCTTCATCAGACTTTGCACCGAATTTAGGAAGAACTCCATGTGTGATGAGTATGGTACATGGACATCCAAAGGGCTTCAGGAAGCCAATGTAGGGAATTCTTTTGAGCCATAGTTCATAGGGTGTTTTCTGGAGAGGCTTAACAATAAGGACTCTATTCTGCACATAACAAGCTGTGCTTACTGCTTCCGCCCAGAAAGTAAGGGGCAGCTTTGAGTCAGCCAGTATAGATCTTACTGATTCAATCAGAGTCCTATTTCTTCTTTCAGCAACCCCATTTTGTTGAGGGGTTCTTGGAGCACTATATTGCCTTTCAATGCCCTTGCTCTCATAGAAACTGTTCAAAGTGTGATTTTTGAACTCTGTTCCCTGATCACACCTTATGATCTTTACCTTCAGATTGCTTTGATTCTCTACCCTAAGAATATAGGATTTGAGAATCTCAGCAGTTTCATCTTTTGTTCTTAGGAAGAATACCCATGAGAATCTGGAGAAGTCATCAGTTATCACCAGACAGTAGGACTTTTTGCCCATTGACATGACATTCGTAGGACCAAAGAGATCCATATGCAGTAGCTGGAGAGGGGTGTCATTTGTGTTCAATGTCTTGGGCTTGTGGGAACTCTTGTGTTGTTTTCCCTTCAAGCAGGCAATGCAGTGATCGTCTAGCTGAAATTCTTTGTCAGGAAGCCCTCTGACAAGATTGTCCTTCACTAATTTATTGATTGTTTTGATGTTAACATGGCTTAACCTCCTGTGCCAGAGAGCGGATTCATCAACTGATGCCTTTGACAGAAATCATGAAACACTACCAGATGGAATGACTTCATTCATGTCAAGCACATATAAGTTGTCCTTTTTATGAGTAGTTAGGAGAATCTTCTCTGGAGGGGGTTTTGATAGGCCAGGAGCTAACACGAAACATTCTTTGTCAGTGAAGAGCATCCAATGCTTTTGATCACATACTTGGGAAACACTCATGAGATTGAAGTCAAGTTCTTTAACATAGTTGACTCTTTCAATACTCATCCTTTCATTGGACACAGTTCCTTGTCCAGTGATAGATCCACCCTTTGAGTCACTCCCAAAGGCAACATATCCTCCATTGAAATGTCTGAAGTTAGAGAGGATGGACCTGTTGCCTGTCATGTGCCTGGAACAGCCGCTATCTACCACCCAAGTATTGTGTTTGTTGCCTGGCTGTCCCTGCACATGGGAGATATCTAATTAGTGGGAGGAACATTGTAGCATGCAGAATTGTAGAAAATCGTTGCTAATTTGCCATTGTCAGCATGCTTGCAGTCAATGGAACCATTAGTTATGCTTGGAGATTGTTTGGCCTTCCATTGTTGTGTTGGTGGTTTTCTAGCTTTCTTTACATTGTCGGCAGAAGATGTTGTTGCTGACAATTCTGGCTTATTCGCAGCCGATTTTGCTGCTGAAGGCTTTGCTTTGGATTTTGCTTTGTCAGCAACAGATACTTTTGCTGCTGATGCCGTTGTTTTTTATTTTGCTTTGTCAGCAGCAGAGACTTTTGCTGCTGAAGGCTTTGCCTTTGGTTTCCTGGACTTTACTCTATCAGCAGCGATTTTGTTTGCTGCTGATGGGTTGAACACAGATGAACGATTTGCAATCTGGTTAAAAGGGTTGAACTTGCATGTTGCAGCAAAGTGGTTTGATTCCCCACATATGATGCAAGTTTGTTGAGGTTTCTGCATCTTCACTCTTTGAGGGGATAGAGATTCTCTGAACTTTGTTGCCTTTGCATCATAGCTTCTCACCTGTTTGTTTCTGTTTGTTTTCTCAAAGGCATGCTGCTTTGAGTTTCTTTGGTGTTCACGGTAGTGAAAGCAGGTGCTGGCAGTGTGATTGTATTTGCCACACATAAAGCAGGATAGTGCTATCTTGTCCCTGTGAAAGTGCACATAGTCCTTTCTTTGAAACAAATCTTTGAAGTTCCAGGGATGAGCTTTGTTATGTTCAAAAGTGACTTCTTCTAGTGTCTTTTGAACATATGGACCTTTTTCTCCAGGTGCATGAAAAATATCAAACACCTTTGGCTTTGACTGAGACTTGGGGTTGGTGAAACCTGATGTCTCTCCCTTTTCAATGTTTAGCTTTCTTCCATTTTGAGGATAGCTAATCTTGATTTGTTTGAATGGGATGGGAGCTGGAATAGCTGGAGTAACAACAGGACATTTAGTTTTGTTCAGAACAGCTTCAGAGATAGGAGCAGATGGGACTACACTAGTTTTACAGTGGCCAGAGCAGGTTGACTCAGGTTCTGAAGAGGTGGAGCAGTCTTCCACAAAACATGCATCCATTGAAGGATCAAGGTTTCGGTTTGCTGTGTCAAGATTTGTAGTATTGAAGCTTGGTTCGTGAATGGCAACATAGTCAGCAGGAGAAGGAACTGTCTTGTACTGGTCATTATGATATCCAAGTCCAGTTTTTACCTTTTCATGGACTTGAATATCTAACAATCTTTGTAACTTTTTAGATGAAAATTCATATATTTCAACATAAACTTTCTGTTCAGCCAGTTCAGCTCTGGTAGCTTTAACTTTTACTAATAGATCATTAATCTGAGTTTCAAGATTGGTTTGTTCATGTTTTAATGAAGAAATCTCTTTCTTAAGGCAGTTAATCTTTTCTTTGTAAGTATTTTCGACCTTTTTGAATTCAGACTTCATTTGATGAAACTCTTCATTTTGATATATCAGATTTTGGTTATGTTTTCTATAACCTAAAACTTTGTCAATGCAAGCTTGAGAGCAAAGATGTTCAAATACCTGAGGTGGTATCTCTGCATTGTCTGCCATAAGTGCTTGGTTGGAGGCAGGAACATCTTCATATTGAAAACTCCAGTCAAAGTCTGTAGTTCCAACATTTGCACAGGCTGCAGTTTGTGCTGGAGGAGTTCCTTGCTGCTGCTGCCTGGGCTGACCTTGGTAAGCTTGTCTTTGATGGCTGGCACCATGATTGGCTTTAGGTGCCTTGCACTCCCTAGCAAAGTGACCCATTTGGTTACAGTTGTAACATCGGATTTTGCTTTTATCAAGCCCAACTCTGGTGTTTGAGTTGTTGCCTGGAACTGATCTCCCAGTTCTAGAATAAAACCTTTTTGCTCTGAGGGAGAGCATGGCATATGAGTGCTGAATATCCATTTCTTCAAGATCATCTGGATGAAAGCATTCCAGATCCTCCTTTATGAAGTGCATGCTGCTTGAGTTGTCAGAGACAGAAGCAGTAGAGGTTGGCTGTTGAGGAGGTGCCTCAAGAAGAAATGGTGATGAGTTGGATTGTGAAGCAGTTGGTGTTTGAGGATGAGTAACAATGGGAGGATAGTAGTTGCTTGCACTAGTACCGGAATGACCAGAGTGAAGCGCTGAGGTGGTGTTGGAGGAAGTGGTAGCTGATTGATAACTGGAGCTCTTTTCTTTAGCTTGAATCATTTCTAATTCATAGGTTTTGAGCATGCCAAAGAGCTCAGTCATCTGAAGAGTCTTCAGATTCTTTGTTCTTCTGATGGACACTGTATATAATGTCCAACAAATAGGAAGAGATCTTATGAACTTCTTGAGAATGTCTTCATTCTCCAGCTTTACCTTGGAGCACTGCAGTTCTCCAACCAGGTACGTGTACCTGTTATATAAAACTGTTAGTGACTCACCTTCCTTCCGGATGAAGTTTTCATACTGTTGCTTGAGAATGTCACGTCTGTTCTCCTTGACCTCCTCAGATCCAGCAAACATCTTTTCCAAGGCTTCCCATAACTCCTTTGCAGTTTTGTAAACCCTGAAGTTGTGAAAAACTTCATTTGGAAGGCACATTTGGATAGCTCCTAATGCCTTGAAGTCCACCTCCATTTTCTTGATGTCTTCTTCATAATACTTGGAGGGTTCCTTCGGAACTAGTGGTCCTCCGGAGTCAGCAGAGGCCACCATGGGAACATAAGGACCATCCCTTATGGATTTCCACATTCCGTATTCTTGGTAGCAAAAGAAGCTTTCCATACAGTTCTTCCACATATCATAGTCCTCCCCAGAAACCAACCTCGGTGGTCGGTTGATACTGCCGATGTCTTCAGATCCATTACTTTGTGCCATTTTGTTTTGTGTGACTTGATCAAGAATAGAGTTTTGAATAGAATCAGAAAGTGATTAAACAAATGTTAGTTTGTTTAATCTTGAACCAAAGCTCTGATACCACTTGTAGGATCGTAAGATTACAAGGTGATTCTATTCTAGTTGATATTGGCGGAAACAATAGCAACCAACAAAGTAAACAAGTAAACAGCAAGAATACTGATAATGCACTGTTGTATTAGACTTCTAAGATTACAAGATTACAAGTAAAACTCTATCAAGACACTATCAAAAAGCACTATGAAGGCACCCTTTGTTTGAAGTGTTTACAAGATATATATAGTAACTTAGAATCAAGACAGACCCTTGATTCTAAGGATCAGATCTAACACAAGCCGTTGATCTTGTTTATTAATCTAAATTACACGTAAAGGCTAATCTAGTTAACTTTACCAAACGTCTTCTTAGGCATCATTGTTTGCATGCTTGGAGAAGAGCGTCACTGTCCTTTATTGGTTGCACCAGTGAGGTTCCTTCTGCTTGGAGTGTGGCAGTTGCTTTTGCAGAAAGGTGTCAGAGGGCTTCGCATGGATAGTCAGCTGCAACGTTTGGTCTTCAGAGAATAAAGCTATCAGCAGCAGAGATGAGGACCAGCAGCAAGATTGATCTATCCGCATCTGCTTTGGTCTTCAGCAGCAGACAAAGTATCAGCAGCTGTTTTGGTCAGCAGCAATCTTGTGTTGTCCGCAGCAGTTGTACTTAGAACAATTTTGTAGCAATCAGTCTTTGGTTCTACAGAAATACTTTCTGATCGAAATGTCCCGTCCGAAATACTTTTCGGATGGTTTAGAGTTTTCGGACGATTCATATGCTCTTTGCTGATTTCTTCATTTTTATCCAAGATTCGATCTTTTTACATCCAAAACTTATATCTAGCTTCCATGAAGCTAGATATCTACTTTTTAGAGCAATTCCAACGTAAAAATCTAGTCTTTGATTGAAAACCCACTATGAAACCCTAAAACTCATTTTCAAATCTAAAACTCGAATCTGAGAACGTTTTGGTACCTGTTTCGCTTGATGTGTCCTTCTCCAACCTCTAGGGATGTTCCAGCCTTGGGCCCTCCATGAGTGGTGTAACATGTTTATGAAAACCTCAGTCGGCCTGGCACGACTATGGTATGACAGTTTGGCCACTACACGGACGGACATTTTTTTACGAACCCCAGGCAAAATTCATGCAACAATTCAGTTAACAGAAAAGGCACACAAAAGAAAAAATAGAGATCTCTGGTAAAGAGATCATGAGTGTGTGGAAGATTTCATCATACGCTATAACAAGGAAAGTTTGCAAATAGTGGGCAAGGTTTATTAAGGAATCCGGAACAATGAGCTTATCAGACGCATTCATGACAGGGATGGTTTACCCAAGACCATGAATGAATTGATGACTACCGCACGAGCTTTCATGCGTGCGGAACGGAGGGTCACGAGTAACCATGATCTAGAGAAAAAGGGAACACAAGCGGACCACTTCAAGAAAGACACCTCGAACTCAGGAATAAACAAAAAATTTGATGAAATTCTCCCAAACTTTAATTAATGTTGTTTTTTGGATAATTAAAATTTTAGGAACATAATCAAACACTAAGCAACTACACATAATAACCCTATGAAAGGGGTGGGAGTGGTACCCTCCCAATCAAACTACCCTCTCAAATTATACCAATTAGAAGATATCACATCACTTAGCCAAACTACCATTTCAATGTACCCTTCATAGTGTGAGTGGTACTCTCCAAGTACCCTCCAATCCTTCCATTTTTTAAAATTAAAATAAATTAATGACCAAATTTAAAAATTAAAAAAATGAATTAGTTAAAAAAATAATAAAAATTTAAAAACTAATAACTCAAATTCTATCGTATAATAAATATAATAATAATATAAAATAATTGATATAAAATAATATAAATTTAAAAATTAATAACTAATACGAGTCATATGACTTTATGTAAATTATATGAAAATAAAATAAATGCTTAATTACAAAAGGTAGCTAAAAATAAATATATTGATTTAAATTTACATAAAATAGATAAACATATTTGACCAACATGAAACAGCCGTCTTTTAATCTTTAATTTCAAAATTTCAGCGGCTAAGTTTGAAGGTTTGAGCGCGGCGGGGAACCCGTCAACCCGCCTCCTTACCCGCTCTCCACTCCCACCCTGTGACTAAGTTATATTCTTTACTTTTTTCTAAAAAGAAAAGTCATCAAAACAACCGTTCTGTCCTTTACACAAAAAACAAATTTTTAATACTTGCTAGAAATCAACTTGAAAATTGGTTTGGAATTAGATATTAATCATATCAAAGAATACACATCTATACCATTCAAATTGAAGAAAATAAGCAAACCAAACACAAGAATTCTCCCGAGAGAATGGGTCGGGTCAAAAATATGTACGTCAAAGAAAATAATAAATCATGACATATTATTACACGATTCATTTGAACTTGAAAATGTACTTTATTAAAAAAGAATATAAAACATGACAAGTTATTTCAATAATCATTTTAACTTTAATAAATAACAGAATAAAAAATAAAATAATCACTTAAAACACTAAAACAAATAATTACACAAATTCAAATATGACGATGTTCATGTAAATGAAAAAAGAAGAATTTTGAAGATTTCACACCGGGAGCAGTAGGTTTATTATGCTAGCTTCACACTTGAAAATGTATTTTTATTTTAGGTTGTGTGATTTTTAATTCTTAGGTTATGTAACTTTTAACTTTTAGTTTATGTCATTTTTAAAAAGTAAAATTCTTTTTTAATGATTTAATTTAAATCACATATATTTGAATTTTTATTTTTATTTTAAATTATATTATATTATTTTACAAAATATAAAAAATAAGATTATTATAAAAATTGATGTTTTTAAAAGATGAATGAAAATATCTAATAGCGGATGTATCACGTTTGCTCTCATACCAAAACTAAGTGCAGTGGCCCCTCTATATTTAGTTTTAGTTATAAAATATAATAAACTTCTTTAGCTCCCGTCGTAATATATATATATATATATATATATATATATATATATATATATATATATATATATATATATATATAATAAATAAAGGTTTTTGTATGTCACGTGTCGTTACTATATTTCATCTCATCATTTTTTTCTCGCCTCTCTCTTTTATTAAATGCACCCATATTTTTTAATAAATTACTAATTATACTAATAAAACACATTTATTTTAAATTATCCTTTATTATAAAAACTTTGAAACCTAATTATGTAATTTTTATTTTTAATCAAATAGTAAATGAAAGTCAAATTACATTAAATAGTAATTGACGTATTTTCGAAACCAAATTATATATTATTTTTTACATATTTTAAATTTTGTTTTATATCCTTAATATGTATAGTAATACATTTTTACACCTGTAAAAGACATATATAAAATTTGAGAAATTTATGTATTAATATTTTTCACCCCGTGTGTATTACACGGGGTCTAAGCTAGTATATATATATAGGGGAGGGTTTCAGAGAAAATTACATAGTTAGGCGAAAACCGAGAAAACCACTAAAAAATCAATTTTAACCAATAATATAATAATATTTATGTATTATTTTATTTTATTTTTATTTTTTTATAAGAGTATCAATGTAATATTACACATTTTATCAAAAAAATCATTTAAATATTGGCTTACGTATACGTAACCAATAGTGTTACGTATTTGTAACACCTTAGGCAAATCCCATATCGTTCTGTTATGTCCGCGGGAGAGATGCTGGTCTCATAAGGAAGGCCCCGCCTCAAATACCACAACGCGTTTTGGGGCTTAATGTAGTGGATAAGAGGAGAACTTCACAGTTAAACGTTCTCGGGTGAGAAGTAATCCAGGGATAGGTGACCTCCTAGGAAGTTTTCACCCGGGCAACCAAAAACAAATCCGTGAGCTCTTAGGGGCAAAGCGGACAATATTGTTGGTACGAGAGTGTAACATCCCGAGTTTTAGAAGGCGAAGGAATTCACGAGAAATTTAAAACTTAAATAAGGAAAAGGGAAGCGGGCTTGGGCCGGGATGTATGGGCCGAAAGGAGCAAGTTTGGGCCCTAATAAGCCGCAAGATCAGTCAAAAGCCCTCATTTGCATCATCCATTTCCGTTTTCTAGAGAGAGAGGAGGGAGAGAGTCTAAAGAGAGAAAGTCCCGGTTTTTGGATTAGAGCCTCAAGGATCGTTAGCAAGAGTCTCGTGAGTGTTTAGCAACGAAAAGGAAGTGATTACAGGTAACCGATTCTCCTAGATCTGAGTTTTAGTTCATTTTTGGGTTTTTCGGGTTTTGGGTGAAAAGGTTATGTTTAATCGGATGAAACTGAAAGATAAGCATAGATTTGAGTTCCTTAATGGAAAACGAGCGTTTCGAATGCAAACAGGTTCGGGATCTTGAAGTGATCAGACCCGAATGCGAAAGTTAGGGTTTTTCGCCAAGAACAGGTCGTGCGCACTTGCTAAGTGCGCACAGTGCGCAGGAAGAGGAGCCTGCGCACTTGCTAAGTGCGCAGGAAGGGAAGTCTCGGTGGCTCGTTAACAGTTGTACAATTGGAATGAGTGACGGCGGTTGCTCGGGGGACTACGCAATCCCCCATGTACCAGTTAAGCGGTATTGATCACGAGGACAATACCCGGGGTTGATCACGAGGACAACATCGTGTCATGTGGTGTTGCCCGTAAGGACAACATCATTGGGTCACAAGGACCCAGAAGGTATTGATCACGAGGACAATACCAGTATGTAACAGAATTGACGGATAAGCGGTAGTGTCGGTTCATGGTGTAAGCCATGGGGGCATTGACCAGGTACTTGTCGGTTCATGGATGTAAGCCATGAGGGCAGTACAGTGACAAGGAATTGACGGTTAAGTGGTACTGATCACGAGGACAATACCAGCAGTGATAAGAATTGACGGTTAAGCGGTATTGACCACGAGGGCAGTACCAACAGTGACAAGGAATTGACGGATACTTTATGAATGTTTTATACTATTTTTGAAAAGTGAAGTATGTAAAGTTTTGCCTTAAGGGCAGTATGTATGTATGTATTAGTAAATCTTTTGTATAAATGATTTAAAGTAAACGTTAGAACTCACTCAGCGTTGCTGATTTTTAGTATGCACATCAGTTAAGTGTAGGTGGCAGTAGATGGAAGTGGATGCTTGGCTTGGCAAGAAGAGTTACCCGAAGACCAGTAGTTGGCATCCTGTTTATTAAGACAAGTTTCAGTTGTATTTAACAAGTTATGTTTAGACATGTTATATTTCCGCTGCGTATGTAGAGATTTAAATTGTTTCCGCTGTGTTAATGAATGTCTTATGTTTAAAGTGCTATGTGTTGATGAGTAAATCCAATAAGTGAGGTCTCCCGGGTTTGGGGCCTCACAGAGAGGCCGGATGTTACAAATAGGGGGCAAAGCGGAAAATATTGTCGGTACGAGAGGCCGGATGTTAAAAATGGTATAAGAGGACGATGAGTCCCAAGGGGTGTGTTTGTAACACCTTAGGCAAATCCCATATCGTTCTGTTCTGTACACGAGAGTGATGCTGGGTTCATAAGGAATGCCCCGCCTCAAATACCACAATGCGTTTTGGGACTTAATGTAGTGGATGAGAGGAGAACTCCACTGTTTAGTGAGCTCAGGTGGGATTAATCCAGGGATGGGTGACCCCTGAGAAGTTTTCACCTGAGCAACCAAAAACAAATCCGTGAGCTCTTAGGGGGCAAATCGGACAATATTGTTGGTACGAGAGGTCGTGAACTCATACTATTACACAATGTTTTAGTGGTTTTCGCTTAACTTTGTGGTTTTCTCTTGATCGTTCCCCTATATATATAAATATATATATATATATATGTCTTCTTTATTTAAAGAAAATGTTTCTTCAGTTGTTTTAACAACTTGTTTCAACCCTAACTTTTCAAAAGTTCCTAATTTATAAATTAGTTTATGTTCCATTTTTGGAATAGTCTATTTATTTAATAAATCAAGATTACGAGGAATCTCATATTCCTCTTCAATACTGTTTTTAACAGTATCGTTGCTCTTCAGAATATTCATTTTAAATGAATATGAATAAGTGTTGATCTGCACAATCAAACGTTGAACTACATTTATTTTAAGAGCGCTTGCCTCTGATACCATTTTAACAGAATCTTTTATACAGACTTAAAATAAAACTTAAAAAACTTTATAAAAATTATAAAATATAAAACTTTATAAAAATTATAGCATAATATTAAAAACATTTTCGAATTATAGACCATAGGATATTTTTACAAAGACAGTATTTCATTCTAAGATGAGGTTAGTAAAGGTCAGACCACAAAAAGCCTTTGCGCCCATTCTGGCATTAGTGGCTACAAGGTCCCCAAGAATTCAACCACCACCTTATAATTCTATTCTATCCTTAACATGTCTATATTCTATTCAGAAAATATTTTCAATTTTATACATTTTTTTTTAAATGTTAAAGTTATCATGGCAGTTCAACACCTATAGACTTAGCCTTTGAAAGAGGCAATCATTAAATAAATATTATGAAAAAAATTTTTTTACCAGACTTGCGTTTCCTGGACACCAAACTTTTAAAACTTCAAGCTTCAAATATTATAAAGATGTGTATAAGAGAGAGAGTAGTGGAGTTTTTCTCCGGATGATTTTACAATAAACAAGAGTCCCCTTATATAGGCGGGGAAAAGAAAAGGCAAACAAACAAGGATCCCATCATGGGACCTATCTAGACATATTTGTCAAAAAGAAAGCAGTAAATTAACAATCATTTTGCTAACTTTTAAAAAAGAGAATAGTGCCTGGCCATTATTATGTCAGAGTGCATAATGTTGTCTTCCACTCCACGCATTATTGGAGGCGACGCCTGATGTAGCTCTTTGTGGGGCCTATTGTGGCATTTTGTCTTTTAGTTTTTCTGAAGATTCTTCTGGGCTAAACACCTGGCTGTATTCTGCAAGAACGCTGTTGAAATAATCTTCATCTACACGATCCGTATTATTATCCTGTCCTTCTTGAAAGATTGAGTCTTCATCTTCTTCATTTTGGGAAGATGTTGACATTGTTGAAGGAGATGCTCCTTCTTTTCTTAAATTTTTCATCATGTCTTTCTTCATTTCTGTGATATAGAAATCCATGATCTCTTTATTACTGATATTATCAGTTCCTTTAAGTGTCTGGATCTTTCTGAAAATGTGTTTGAAAGGACTTGGAGCCTCTTTATGAGGATGGCTATTCATCTGATTCGTATAATCATTAATTGTCTTCTTAATTTTTTCTATTGTATCATTGCTTTCTATGATGCCATTAATATTCGTAAGAATCAACTTCTTCCAGAATTTTGTGTAGAAGGCTCTTTGGATACAAAGAATGTTATCGTTGTTATAAACAACTTCTGGAGACCACTTCCAAATCCATGGGATTTTGAATTGAATGTAGAAATGTGAAGCAGGCATATTTTTGATGAAATTTTCATCCTGGTGGGCTTCTATCAAAGTTGGAGAAACTTCTACCCATTGGGTATAAAGAGTTTTATATAACTCTGGTAAAATGTTATTGCCACCAATTATAAAACCAGACTGGAATCTCCTGTTCGTAGATATGAGAACAAATCTTTATAAACCAAGAATGTTTTTGTTTTGGGTTCTCATATAAAATTGTTTTATAAAAAGCATTTTTGTAATCCCAGTAGTTATATCTGATTGGGACTTTGGTTTGGGGATTTATAAACTCCCTTTCTTTTAATGGAGAAGTTCCCCATGTTTCTACAGATATAATCTGTTTAACCACTATCTTACTGAAGTTATAAACATCAGGCTGACCAGCATGATAGTGTTCTATCTCACAATTCTCTTTTTTGAGAATTTGTTCATAGTACTGTCTGGGCTTATAAGCCTCTGCAGGATAGAATCTTGTGTCCATGTACCTTTTCATTAATAGCCATGGATTATCTTTCCATTTTATGTCTTTATTTTCTAAAAGAAGTATCACTTCTTTTTGTGGACTATGAGCCTAATTTGTAATATCATCTTCTGCTTCATTAGAAACAGTCCTAGCGTATGATGCTGATGATTCAGAGTCTTTATTAGACTTTTCTTTCGAGGCTTTATATGCTAAGAATTCCTTATAAAGGATATTATCTGGTTGTGAGGATGAACCAGATGATGAAGCAATGTTTTCAGCTATAAGCCTTTGACTTCCGATTTGGGATATGACCTTCGGATTTTGACTACTTCTTCCTCTATAAGAAGAAGATTTGCGGTATTCTATTTTCTCCTGAATTTCAAGGAGAGCCTTTTTAACCGATCCTTTTGAATGAGACATTAATTTAAATATTCTCCGGTAAGAAAATCAGGAAGACTATTGTTATTGCCTTTTTTATAAACAATATCAAAATCGAATGGGGCTAAATGTGACTGCCATCTTGCAAACATTTGTTTAGAAACATCATGTTTGAAATATTTAGCGAACATAAACTTAGCCGCTTGGCAATCAGTTTTTATAATAAACTTTTGATTATATAAATCATCTTGAAATTTTAAAACACATTTTACTATTGCTAGAATTTCTTTTGCAATAGTGGCATAGTTTTTTTTTTGCTGTTATTCCATTTTTCGGAATGGACTCTTACCAAACTTTCTTGTTTATTATTTGGAGAAATTTGTTTTAATATTCCACCATAGCCTATATCAGAGGCATCAGTTTCAATAATTTTTTCCCAATCTTGGTTGATTATCATTAAGCAAGGAAGATTTTGAACCTTTTGCTTAATCTTTCAGATAATCTTAGTATGATTCTCCGACCATGGCTGATGATTCTTTTTTAGTCTGTCATATAAGATGGCAGTATCATCGGCTAGATTTTTATAATAGGGAAGAATATAATTTAGACTTCCTAAGAATCTTTGAAGTTGGGTTTTATCATAAATTTCATCTGGAAATTTTGACCCAAATTCAATACTTCTGTTGATAGGAATAATGTTTCCTGTTTCAATATTATGGCCCAAAAATCTTATCTTGGTTTGGAAAAGCATCATTTTTGGCCTAGAAATGACTAAACCATTGTTTATTATAATTTTCTTGAATATATCAAGATGTTTAAAATGAGTTTCAATTTCTTTTGAAAACACAAGGATATCATCTATGTAGACTATTATAAAATCATTATATGGAATAAAAATATCATTCATAATATTTTAAAATTCTGACGGGGCATTTTTTAACCCAAAAGCATTACTTTCCACTCGTAATGGCCAGTAGGTACTGCAAAAGCAGTTTTATACCTATCTTTCTCATCAATCTGAATCTGCCAGTATCCGGACTTTAAGTCAAATTTTGAAAATATTATAGCGTTATATAATTTATCTAATAAATCTCCTTTATTATCAATATGCCTTAAAGAAAATATTTTATTTAAAAAAGGGGTTCCAAGAATAGCTTGGCTAGTTAGATTTTTAACTAGAAGAAAACTAGTTGGAATACAGGTTTTTTCATGACAGCATGAACCTGGGGCAACTTGTATTCTATTTTTAATTTTTCTCCTCCTACAGAACTTAAGTTATTGGAGGTTTTATGAAAATATTTAGTAGGAACAAGTCCTTCCTGAATACAGTTTAGATCAGCACCACTGTCGACCGGTGCTGTAACAGTTATAAACAAGTTGTCTTCAATTAGAAGTTTAACTTTGATATTCCACTTTTGAGTTGTTATAATATCTATAATACTTTATAAAAATATTCCCGTATTGTTTTTAGGAATTTCCTCATTATTTTTATCTTGGGGAATTTCGAGTCGCATAATTCTTTCTTTTAGATTCCTATTATCTTTTTGAAGAATTTTTATATCTATTTTTAGATTATCAATTTCAGTTTTTAAATCCTGGATATTAACAGGCCTGGAAATTTAATTTCTTTAGGCTAGCTGCCTCTTTAACTCAGCTAGAGAAAAATGTTTTAAATCATGCTGGGGATTGCTTGAAGAAGCTTCCTCAGATTTCTGCTGGTTTAAGTATTCAGAAATTAATTTTTCTTTTACTTGAGGATCACTTATGACTTTTAAGAGATCTAAAATCTCGTTACTCAATACATTAATTTCCATGTTTTGAAATTGAGAAATTATTTGATAAAGACCCTCTTCTGATATTTCAGAAGGGTTTTTGCAGCAAACATTTTTACAATTCGTTGTTTCTGAGGAATCTAAACTTTCATATTTTAAAATATTTATATTTTCTTCTTCTGAGGATGATTGCTCAGATTCAGTTTCTTCAAATCTTTCATTTAATAAGACTTCATTAATCTTATCTCTTAGATCCCTATCTTCAATTTTGTTAAGTTTCTTTCGAACTCAACAAGTTTTTGCCTTGTGACCTAATTTGTCATATTTTCTACATTTGATTAATTTTTTGAATTCATCAGGAAATTCTTTCCTTTCCTTATATTTTTTCTTTTATAAATGTTATTATAATTGTTTTCTTTTCTAAATTTCTTTCTTTTATAATGTATTTTAGGAGAAGAATTTATTTTCCTAGTTTCAATAGACTTATCAGGCTTATTTTCTATGTCAAATTGGCTACAGAAATCTCCTAATTGTTTTTTCTCATTTAGAGAATGTTTCTTAATCTGTTGAGTAAGTTTAATCTCATTACATAGGCTTATTCCTTCCTGAACATAGGTGCCTATAAGTTTACCATAAGTGTAACTGTCATAATTTATGACTCCATCTATTCTTAATTTGCTTTTTATTCTTTTAGTAAATAAAAGGGGAAGACCATCTATGAATTTTGACTTCCAATGAGAACTATTAGCCTCAGGGAGTTGTATCCTTATACCATCTAAAAGACGTTAGAGTTCTACATCTTAGATTTTGCAGAAGAGTTCTAATATTTTCAGAATCTTCAGACCATCTTCCTGTAAAATGTTCTATGATATTAACAATCAAAGTGTAGACTACATTATTTTCAGTACTACCACTGCTAGTGCCTTCTTCTTGTTTGACACTATTTAAGATTTTATTCTTATCTTCTTGAGATAAATAATTATCCCACCATCCTTTTAACGGACCTGTAAATCCTGATATAATCATGTTTGCTATGGTGTGGACGGAGTTGCTATTATTCTTACAAATTGTGCTATACATAAGTATCATGTGGACAGTATTATAAATTTGTCCTTCTGACTGACCATCTATGTTCCATTCATAGATCATTTTCCCACTATAAGAGTTATTAACAATATACTCTTGTCCTTCTATAAGAACATCTTGAGGAGTAGGTCTGGGATAATAATATTTTCTCTGAGTTGGCTTATCTGCCCATTTAGAGAGTTTGGAAATTTTATCATTTATTTCCTCTTGATAATTTTCCTCAGAAAAATCTATAATAGTATTAATCTTAAGATTTTTAAAAGCATTCATAGTATTGTTTAAAGTTGCTATTAGACTATCCTTAGATTTTAATTTAAAATCTGTTACTTCCGGAGGAAGTTGTATACTAGGAGTAGCCATTTTTTCTTTTAGAGAAACAGTTTTTGTCTTTAAGCTTTTCTCTTTAAAATGGGATATAATCTTATCCATCTTAGTAGACAAATCTTGTAATTGTTCTTCCAGAATTATTAAATATAAATTTGTGTAATTCTGTTGTTTAATTATGTCATTTATATGAGAAAATTTAATGGGTAAGGTATTTCCTTCTAGAAGTTTTTGAAAGGTTTGATAATACCTTGTTTCATTATCCTTTTCTATCTTAAAAGGTTGTGTAAGAGGGAAAATATTATTGAAAGAACCCAAACCGGGTACCTCTCACAGTTGGCAAACATTGCATATACATAGTTCTTAAACTTTGAATCAAACATTAAACTAACAGCGGAAGTCTTTACAAAATTCAGAGTCAATTAAAACTTAAAATTTAAACATAGTTCAACAATCTAAAACTAGCAAATGGGGATGTCAGTCTTCATCAGCAGCAGCCATCCAGCCATTCACTCCTAAGCCCTCGCGGCATCATTTCTTTTCCTTTCCTTTGCTACCTGATGTGCATACTAAAATAGTCAGCTAACGCTGGTGAGTTCAAGTTTTCTTTAGCTTTATATATATAGGAAAAGGATTTTCCCTTTTAAATATACGTATTATATTATACACGTAATACAATGAAATCTTTCTTTATTCTTTAAATACATACACATTAAAATATGTCTTCCTTCTTTAAAATACATACGTATAAAAATCTTTCTTTCTTCTTCTATATTCATACGTATTTACTTTGTACTCTTTTCTTTAAGTCATACATTAATGTCTACAATCTGTTCTGTGCCCCCGAGCGGGCTTCTTCGTTCTTACTTCCCGAAGGAACTCTTTCTCGCGGTTATTGTTCCCTAAGGCTCAACGTCCAAAGGCCGATAACCGACTTTCTGTGCCCCCAAGCGGGCTTCTTCATTCTTTCTTAGCGACCGTCGCCGCTAGAGTAACCGTCGTTACTCATCTTAACCAGTTGCAACATCCTCGTTACAATGCCCTGCCGAGCACTGTCCCGATTTTTCTCATGGTACATCATGGACTTGTCCATGACGCAGCATCGGCTTCGGGTAGCACTAGTCTCAAGGACTATACTACTACCTCAAGACTTGCTACTATGCTTAGAGTAGCACTAGCCTCTAGGACTACGCTACTACTCCAAGTCTTTCGTCGTATAAGCATACTTTTACAGATTAGACAATGTATTTGACTTATTATTCTTCTCTTCGTTTATAAAACATATAGTTAAGTAAACCATTCTTTCTTCTCTTTCTCTTGTTTATAAAACATATAGTTAAGTAAACCATTCTTTCTTCTCTTTCTCTTGTTTATAAAACATATAGTTAAATAACCCATTCTTTCTTCTCTTTCTCTTGTTTATAAAACATATAGTTAAATAAACCATTCTTCTTTCTTTCTTTCTTTCAAAACGTTCGGTTTAACAACCGTTATCTTTCTTCCTGTCAAAACATTCGGTTTAACAACCGTTATCTTTCTTTCTTACAAAACGTTTAATTAAATAATATACATTTATGTATAAACGTCTAATTCTTGAGTATGCACACCACCCTAAAACAGTAAAATAGGGATCTTGAACTCACCTGATGGGTGGTCTCAGAAATGCTCTCAATTGGTCATTGAGCGTCACTAGGGTTACTCACGATCTGTATAATAAAGTTATATGCATAAGGTATTGCTCCTAAATGACACTAGACATTACTAAGTATAAACCCCGTAGTTTCGAGTCATACCCTTTCTATCGAAACTAGGTAGTTTCGAGTCATACTTTGCCTATCGAAACTATGTAGTTTCGAGTCATACTTTGTCTATCGAAACTATGTAGTTTCGAGTTATACTTTTGTCTATCGAAACTATGTAGTTTCGAGTGGTGACTTGTGTAAAATCTTAGTAGTTTAAGTTTAGGGTCTGTATCGAAACTATGTAGTTTCGATGGGTCTGCTACAATCGAAACTCGGTAGTTTCGAGTCATACTTTGTCTATCGAAACTATGTAGTTTCGATGACTCAGTCATCTTCCCCAAACAGAAACCCTAGATCTGGCCATTTATTCTAATCGATCAAGCTTTGAACTTTTTACGTTCGAAACGTTCCTTTACTTCCCATGAACCCAAATATGTGGTTTGTTTCAAGTTTCACACGTAAAATCTACCTCTTCACTCGATTTTTACCCTTTAACCCGAAAGTTACAAAAACTCAGATTTAGGTATAGCGATTACCTGTTACTGCTTCTTTCCTGTTTCTTTATGCTCCAGAGGTAGTGAGCAACAAATCTTCGAGACTTTGAGCTTGATCCCGATCTTTCTCTCTCTAGACTGAGCTCTCTCTTTCTCTTTCTAGTCTTGCGCAAATGAGAGGATGGGGAGAGGCTGTGTGCAGATGTAGAAGGGTTTCCTTCTAATATCGGCCCATGGGCCGAAATCTGGGCCAAGCCCACTTGTTCTTTTCCTTTTTATTTACTTTCTATTATTTGGGATGTTACAAGTCTACCCTTCTTATTAGAGGTTTCGCCCTCGAAACCTTTCATGGGTCAAACATCTGAGGGTACAACTCCCTCATTTCCGACTCCGTCTCCCACGTGGCTTCTGATCCTTTTCGATGTTTCCATTGAACTTTGACTAGCGGAATAACTTTATTGCGTAGTCGCTTCTCTTTTCTGTCTAGGATTGCTGTGGGCTCCTCAATATAGTTAAGCTTATTGTCTACTTCGATGTCATCGAGTGACACTTGTGCCGATTCGTCAGCTAGGCACTTTCGCAATTGCGAAACGTGAAAAGTAGGGTGGATTCCACTCAATTTTTCTGGCAGTTCTAGTCGATAAGCCACCTTTCCAACTCGTGCCACAATCTTAAATGGTCCGACAAACCTCGGACTTAGTTTCCCTCTTTTTCGGAATCGAATTATTCCCTTCCACGGAGACACCTTCAATAGTACTTTATCTCCAACCTGGAATTCAAGGTCTCTCCTTCTCTTATCAGCGTAAGACTTTTGCCTATCCTTAGCGGCTTTCATTCGCGCTTTGATTTGGTCAAACTTCTCAGAAGTTGCTTTGACTACGTCAAGGATTGCGAAATCTTTCTGCCCAATTTCGCCCCAACATACGGGCGTTCTACACTTCCTTCCATATAACATCTCATAAGGCGGCATTCCAATGGTCACATGGTAACTGTTGTTGTAAGAAAACTCCGCCAGTGGTAAGTGACTATCCCAACTACCTCCAAAGTCAATGATACATGCCCGCAGCATGTCCTCTAGAGTTTGGATAGTCCTTTCGGACTGGCCATCGGTTTGCGGGTGGTAAGCTGTACTGATATTAAGTCTCGTACCCATTCCCTCATGGAATTGCCTCCAGAACCTTGATGTGAATCTCGTGTCCCGGTCTGACACAATTGACAATGGCATACCGTGTCTGGCCACGATCTCGTTAATGAATAGTTCTGCTAGTTTTTCTGACGAGTAACTCTCACGCATGGGCAAGAAGTGAGCACTCTTCGTCAGTCTATCCACAATTACCCATATAGTATCATGTCCCTTAGCTGTACGCGGTAGCTTGGTTATGAAATCCATGGTAATGTGTTCCCACTTCCATTCAGGAATGAATAGTGGTTGCATCTTTCCGCACGGCTTCTGGTGTTCGGCCTTCACTTGAGAGCAAGTTAGGCATTTGCTCACATAATCGGTTACATCATTTTTCATGCCGGGCCACCAGTATTCCTTCTTCAAATCATGGTACATCTTGTTAGTTCCGGGATGGATAGAGTAACGAGACTTGTGAGCCTCGTCAAGGATTTTGACTCTAAGTTCGCCACCCTTGGGTATCCACATCCTCCCGAACCGAGTTCGTACCCCATAAGCATTGGTTTCTAACTTTTCTTGCTGACCCACTATCCTTTCCCTCTTGACATTTTCCTCTTTCAAGGCTTCATCTTGGGCACGTTCTATTTCTGTCATAAGATCTGGAGTCACGATTAGTTGATAGGATTTCACTTCGATAGGAGTTGTCGCCTCCTTTCGACTCAAGGCGTCGGCCACCACATTCGCCTTTCCGGGGTGGTAAAGGATTTCACAGTCGTAGTCTTTCAATAATTCTAACCATCGCCGCTGCCTCATGTTCAACTCTTTTTGTTCGAAGAAATACTTCAAGCTTTTGTGGTCGGAGTAGATGGTGCATCTGACTCCATAGAGGTAATGTCTCCAAATCTTTAAGGCAAAGACAACGGCCGCGAGTTCAAGGTCGTGAGTCGGGTAGTTGACTTCGTGAGTCTTTAATTGTCGTGATGCATACGCAATCACCTTTCCTCGTTGCATAAGCACACAGCCTAACCCCTGGCTTGAGGCGTCAGAATACACCACTAGGTCCTCGTTACCATCGGGTAGGGTCAGCACCGGTGCTCGGGTTAATCTCTTCTTTAATTCTTCGAAGGCAGTGGTTTGGGCCTGGCCCCATTCATATTTTACGTCCTTACGAGTCAATTTGGTTAGAGGTGAGGCTATCTTAGAGAAGTCTTGTATAAACCTCCGGTAGTAGCCTGCCAAACCTAGAAAACTTCGTACATCCGTTGGTGTTTTCGGAATTTCCCAATTCCACACTGCATCAATCTTTGCTGGGTCTACCATGATGCCTTCAGCGTTAATCACATGACCTAAGAATTGGACTTCCTTTAGCCAGAACGCGCATTTCGTGAACTTAGCATAAAGCTTCTCTGTCTTTAATGTGTCTAGAACTTCTCGCAGGTGACATGCATGATCACCCTTGCTCTTAGAATATACGAGTATATCGTCGATGAAGACTATCACTGACCGGTCTAACATTGGTCGACACACTCTGTTCATCATATCCATGAAGGCTGCGGGAGCATTTGTAAGCCCAAAGGACATCACTCGGAACTCGTAGTGTCCATATCGCGTTCGGAATGCGGTTTTAGGTATGTCTTCCTCTCTTACCTTTAGTTGATGATAACCTGACCGCAGGTCGATCTTTGAGAACCATTTGGCGCCCTGTAATTGGTCGAATAGATCGTCGATTCTGGGTAGTGGGTACTTATTCTTCACAGTTCTTTTGTTCAATTCTCTGTAGTCGATGCACATTCTCATGGCACCATCTTTCTTCTTGACAAACAGCACCGGAGCACCCCATGGTGAAATGCTCGGTCTGATAAATCCCTTTTCCAAAAGTTCTTCCAGTTGGGTCATCAGCTCTTTCATCTCAAGTGGCGCTAGCCGGTAAGGTGCTTTTGCAACGGGCTGGGCACCTGGCATTAAATCTATTTGGAATTCTGTCTCCCGATCAGGCGGCAATCCGGGCAGTTCCTCAGGGAACACTTCCGGATAATGGCACACCACGGGTACTTCGCTTAACTCTTTTACTTTTACGTCTTTATCATTCACGTACGCCAAGTAGGCCTCACACCCACGCCTCATATACTTTTCTGCTTTCATTTGTGAGATTACATTAGTCAACGGAATGTCTCGTTCCCCATAAATTACGACCTCGCTGCCGTCAGGAGCGTTGAGCTGAATCACTTTTCGTTTACACACAATCCGAGCTTCATTGGCAGATAACCAATCCATTCCCAGTACTACATCGAATCCTCCCAAGGCTATAACGAATAATCTAACCGGAAATCTATGGCCCTCTATCTTTATGGTAAGATCGTCTACCAACTCTACCACTTTAGTGTTTCTACCCACTGCAGTCTCAACATTAAAGGCTCTTTCTATCTTGGAAGTTTTGTATTTCAGTCTTTTACAGAACGAGGAGGATATAAAACTTTTACTAGCACCTGAATCAAACAGAACAGAAACAAAGGTGTGGCCAAGGATGAACGTACCTGACACCACGTTGGGATCTCCCCTTGCTTCCTCCTGTGTCAGGGCATAGGCTCTGGTTCTTGCTCCCCCTTTCTCAGCCTCCTTTGCCTTCTCATTGTTTGTTGTTCTTGGTTTACGGCAATCCTTGGAGAAATGTCCTGATCCACCACAGTTGTGGCACTTTCTATTGTTTGCAGAACCGGGAGCGTTGGGACATTCACGAGAGATGTGCCCGGTCTTGCCACAACGGTAACATATGTTCAACCCATACTTGCACTCCCCAAGATGTGGCCTATCACATTTGCTACAGTTGACCCTTTCCTCCGGTCTTGGCTTCTTACTTTTTGAGGCAGACCAATCCCCGCCCGAGCGCTTAGTGGCGTTAGACCATTTCTTTTGAGTTTCAGCGGGGGTTACGCCTTCTGCGGCCACATCATCAAAAATCTTTCCACTCATAGCCACCACCGAGTCAAAGTCTCCAGGGGTGTTGGCATTAATGATTGTGCGAACTCTTGGAGGTAGCTTCTGGATATAGCATTTGATCCTTCTTTCTTCTGTGTTCACCAAGTGGGGAACCAGCTGAGTTAACTCATTAAACCTGGAGGTGAACTGTCGATGAGTCAGGCTACCAGCCCTGAGTTCCACGAAGGCTTCTTCCATCTTATCAATCTCATTTTGGGGACAGAACTTCTGAATAACCAGTGTTTTTAGATCTTCCCACTTCATTCTATCAATGTCCCTTTCAGACTTAGCTTTCTTCACATTCTCCCACCAGCTCAGTGCCTCGAAGGCGAAAGAATGAGCGGCAAACCCTACCGCTTGGTCAGCACGGCATTCACTCATCTTAATGACTGCAGTCATGCGGTCAATCCAGTAGTATGCGGTAATAGCATCTTTCTTCCCATCAAAAGTTGGCGGATCACAATTTCGAAAGGACTTGTAGTCGCATCCGCGTTTCTCTCCATAGTCAGAGTCCTCACCTTCAGACTCAGGTTCGATCATATTTCTATCTTCGGCCCGTAAGCCCCTTTCTCTCTCCCCTTCCACAGTCTTCAGGGCTTCAGCGAGTGCTGCAGGTAGAGTATTCTTCAGAACTGCAGCCACTTCGTCGGCTATCGCTCTCCTGACAATTGGCTCCAAAACTAAGCCTTCTTCATCCTGTGCTCCGGGGTTACTCGGAGCATCCTCATTAGTAGTATGGATCGACACCGACCCATGAACAGAGGGTTCACTTTCTTCTATTTCAACCCGGTTGACACGGGGCCTGCCCCTACGTCCCGTACCGGCTCCCCCCTTTGCACCTTTCCTTCCAGCCATGACGTTTTCTCACTGCGAACAAGGAGATACTCATGTTATCCTGATAGGTAATTATTTAGAACACCTTGAGTAATGTAAATTACTAATTACAGAGACCGGTATGAAATTACTAATTTACTTTACTTCCTGGGTTCTGAACATTCCCCGTCAGAGTGACGTTTGTACTCAAGTCCAGAGTTTCTACATCAAGGCACCTTCGCTCTACTTTCTATTCTAAGGTATTTGGTGTCTATGTTTCTAAACTAGGACATGGACTACCTTACTATTCTAAGGCCCTTTACTGTTTACTGTTTCTACAGTCACTAATTACTAAGGCCTTACTGTTCTCCTTTCGTGGCTTGGCTGTTCTGACTGACATCCCATTCTTCTGTCCCATTCTCAGTTCAAGTTCAGACATTTTGGCGAATGTCCGAATCTCTCAAACTATGGCTCTGATACCAACTTGAAAGAACCCAAACCGGGTACCTCTCACAGTTGGCAAACATTGCATATACATAGCTCTTAAACTTTGAATCAAACATTAAACTAACAGCGGAAGTCTTTACAAAATTCAGAGTCAATTAAAACTTAAAATTTAAACATAGTTCAACAATCTAAAACTAGCAAATGGGGATGTCAGTCTTCATCAGCAGCAGCCATCCAGCCATTCACTCCTAAGCCCTCGCGGCATCATTTCTTTTCCTTTCCTTTGCTACCTGATGTGCATACTAAAATAGTCAGCTAACGCTGGTGAGTTCAAGTTTTCTTTAGCTTTATATATATAGGAAAAGGATTTTCCCTTTTAAATATACGTATTATATTATACACGTAATACAATGAAATCTTTCTTTATTCTTTAAATACATACACATTAAAATATGTCTTCCTTCTTTAAAATACATACGTATAAAAATCTTTCTTTCTTCTTCTATATTCATACGTATTTACTTTGTACTATTTTCTTTAAGTCATACATTAATGTCTACAATCTGTTCTGTGCCCCCGAGCGGGCTTCTTCGTTCTTACTTCCCGAAGGAACTCTTTCTCGCGGTTATTGTTCCCTAAGGCTCAACGTCCAAAGGCCGATAACCGACTTTCTGTGCCCCCAAGCGGGCTTCTTCATTCTTTCTTAGCGACCGTCGCCGCTAGAGTAACCGTCGTTACTCATCTTAACCAGTTGCAACATCCTCGTTACAATGCCCTGCCGAGCACTGTCCCGATTTTTCTCATGGTACATCATGGACTTGTCCATGACGCAGCATCGGCTTCGGGTAGCACTAGTCTCAAGGACTATACTACTACCTCAAGACTTGCTACTATGCTTAGAGTAGCACTAGCCTCTAGGACTACGCTACTACTCCAAGTCTTTCGTCGTATAAGCATACTCTTACAGATTAGACAATGTATTTGACTTATTATTCTTCTCTTCGTTTATAAAACATATAGTTAAGTAAACCATTCTTTCTTCTCTTTCTCTTGTTTATAAAACATATAGTTAAGTAAACCATTCTTTCTTCTCTTTCTCTTGTTTATAAAACATATAGTTAAATAACCCATTCTTTCTTCTCTTTCTCTTGTTTATAAAACATATAGTTAAATAAACCATTCTTCTTTCTTTCTTTCTTTCAAAACGTTCGGTTTAACAACCGTTATCTTTCTTCCTGTCAAAACATTCGGTTTAACAACCGTTATCTTTCTTTCTTACAAAACGTTTAATTAAATAATATACATTTTTGTATAAACGTCTAATTCTTGAGTATGCACACCACCCTAAAACAGTAAAATAGGGATCTTGAACTCACCTGATGGGTGGTCTCAGAAATGCTCTCAATTGGTCACTGAGCGTCACTAGGGTTACTCACGATCTGTATAATAAAGTTATATGCATAAGGTATTGCTCCTAAATGACACTAGACATTACTAAGTATAAACCCCGTAGTTTCGAGTCATACCCTTTCTATCGAAACTAGGTAGTTTCGAGTCATACTTTGCCTATCGAAACTATGTAGTTTCGAGTCATACTTTGTCTATCGAAACTATGTAGTTTCGAGTTATACTTTTGTCTATCGAAACTATGTAGTTTCGAGTGGTGACTTGTGTAAAATCTTAGTAGTTTAAGTTTAGGGTCTGTATCGAAACTATGTAGTTTCGATGGGTCTGCTACAATCGAAACTCGGTAGTTTCGAGTCATACTTTGTCTATCGAAACTATGTAGTTTCGATGACTCAGTCATCTTCCCCAAACAGAAACCCTAGATCTGGCCATTTATTCTAATCGATCAAGCTTTGAACTTTTTACGTTCGAAACGTTCCTTTACTTCCCATGAACCCAAATATGTGGTTTGTTTCAAGTTTCACACGTAAAATCTACCTCTTCACTCGATTTTTACCCTTTAACCCGAAAGTTACAAAAACTCAGATTTAGGTATAGCGATTACCTGTTACTGCTTCTTTCCTGTTTCTTTATGCTCCAGAGGTAGTGAGCAACAAATCTTCGAGACTTTGAGCTTGATCCCGATCTTTCTCTCTCTAGACTGAGCTCTCTCTTTCTCTTTCTAGTCTTGCGCAAATGAGAGGATGGGGAGAGGCTGTGTGCAGATGTAGAAGGGTTTCCTTCTAATATCGGCCCATGGGCCGAAATCTGGGCCAAGCCCACTTGTTCTTTTCCTTTTTATTTACTTTCTATTATTTGGGATGTTACAATTATAGATTATTTCTCCTTTAACATTAAACTTTCTTTTAATAACTGAGATGATACTTCCCATATAACTTTCGGTAAACTAGGGAATAAAAGGTATAATCTCATTTTTTTATAATTAAATCTTTATAAAATTCATCTTTAAAAAAGTTTATATCAGTTTATTTAAAATTATTAAAAAACCAATTTCTAAATAATTCTCATTTTGGTGATTCGAAATCTTTACTAATTTCTTTTCTTACCGGAGATCCCGGATTAAAGTCTATTTTTTCTTTAAAATCCATTAAACAAAATCGACTTCTGATTCGGTTGATTCCGGATCTACTTGGACTCCTGTGACTATATTGTCAGGATTTATTCTTAATCTATTGAATGTTTATGCTGTAGGGAAAGTTTCTCTAACTCTTGAAGTAGAAACTCTATAAGGGCTTCTAACAATATATCCCATAGGAGATATATGTTGATGAGAGGATAAGGACCTAGAGGATAAAGATCTAGGTATAGAAGAAGTATTTCTAAGCTGCTCAAATTGGATTTGGACAGTTCCTTCTTTAGATTGTATAATTTCTAAAGGGTTATTGTCTATATATTGTTGAGATGTTGTGGCCTTATCAAGGACCCAATTTTCTGGAAATTTAATTTCTTCCCATTTAATCTTTCTTCCGGTAGTTATATTAGACTTACCAAAGTTGGTATTCGGAAATGTTTTTAATATAATGCTATAATTTTTATAAAGTTTTATATTTTATAATTTTTATAAAGTTTTTTAAGTTTTATTTTAAGTCTGTATAAAAGATTCTGTTAAAATGGTATCAGAGCCAAGCGCTCTTAAAATAAATGTAGTTCAACGTTTGATTGTGCAGATAAACAAAAAGGGTATAAAATTGAAAATATTTTCTGAATAGAATATAGACAGGTTAAGGATAAAATAGAATTATAAGGTGCTGGTTGAATTCTTGGGGACCTTGTAGCCGCTAATGCCAGAATGGGCGCAAAGGCTTTTTGTGGTCTGACCTTTACTAACCTCATCTTAGAATGATATACTGTCTTTATAAAAAATATAGCATAATATTAAAAAACATTTCCGAATTATAGACCATAGGATATTTTTACAAAGACAGTATATCATTCTAAGATGAGGTTAGTAAAGGTTAGACCACAAAAAGCCTTTGCGCCCATTCTGGCATTAGCGGATACAAGGTCCCTAAGAATTCAACCAACACCTTATAATTATATTCTATCCTTAACCTGTCTATATTCTACTCATAAAATATTTTCAAAGGATTTCCAAATAAAAAACAAAGTGAGGTTCAGTTGCATTCAGGAAACACACATATCGGAATTGGATAAAGTTAATCCTAGAAGCTTGTCGGGAGATGGAGATATGGATTTTGAATGGGTTGCATCAGAGGGGAGATCTAGGGGCTTGATCAGCATTTGGGACCCTGGGGTTTTCGAAAAAACTCGCACCATCAAGCACAGACATGCATTGATTATTGTTGGGCTCCTGAAACGATCAAACGTTGGACTTTCTATCGTAAATGTCTATGCCCCGCAGGACCAACTGTCAAAAAATTCACTTTGGGATTATTTGAAGGCTACTAAGGATGGCATACCCGGGCCGTGGATCATGCTTGGCGACTTAAACGAAGTCAGGTTTGCTTCGGAACGGTTAAATTCAGAGTTTTAATGCTGTGGGGCATAAATTTTTAATGATTTCATTTACAAGGCGAATTTGACCGAATACAACATAGGGGGTGGTATAAGTTCACATACATGAGCGACAACGAGATGCTATGATATGCTAGCCGCCAAACTCAAAAATGTTAAAATTGCCCTGAAAAAAATGGTATTCTGCTCTTTGTGCCCACGAAGAGGAACAAGCCAGAACTATTAGGGTTCAGTTGAACGCTTTAGACACCATTGCAGAATTAGTTGGGTTAACCACAGAAGAAAGGGTTAACCATAGAAGAAAGTGAAGATAGAGTGGTTGTCAAAGGGAAACTATTGGAGTTAGAGAAAAGAAAAGCGGAAGACATACGACAGAAAGCAAGGATTAAATGGGCAATACAGGGGGAAGATAACTCTTCTTACTTCCATGGGCTATACAACACTAGGAAAATCACAAACATAATAAATGGGATCCTAGTAAATGGGGAGTGGTCATCACATCCTAAGGTTATTAAGGACGAGGGTTGTTTTTTTGGAACGCGTTTTCGAGAAACCATGCCATCTAGACCGGTGCTGACAAGTCTTGGCTTAAAATGTATATCGGAGGGGGAGGCATCAATTATCTCCACGCCATTTTCCAATGACAAGATTAGAACTGCGGTTTGGGATTGCGGGGGTGATAAAGCACCGGGCTCGGACGGGTTTAATTTTACGTTTATCAAACACTTCTGGGAGCTTCTTGAAGAGGATTTTCAAAGAATCCTTTGTGATTTGTACGAAGACGGGGTGATTAGCGGAGCATGTAGTTCCTCCTTTATCGCCCTTATTCCTAAATCCAAAAACCCGCACACATTCAATGAGATTAGGCCCATCTCCCTAATCGGATGTATTAGTGAGGTGATCTCAAAAAACCTCGCTAATCGTATTAAATCTATTATTGGATCGGTTATTTCGGATTATCAAACGGTTTTTCTTGCTAAGAGAACACATTCTTGAAGGGCCACTTGTGGTTAACGAGGTTTTGCCGTGGCTGAAAAAATCTAATCAAAGTGGTTTGATCTTCAAAGTCGTTTTTAATAAAGCTTAATGACATTATCTTCAGATTGGGGCTCAGCCCAAGAAAAAAAGAAAAGAGGCGGCTAAATCTCCCCCAGGCAAAAATAAAGCTGCTGGCTCATTATCAATATCCAAAAAAAGGTTAAAAATAAAGAAAAGGAACTCGCCGGCTAGTCAAGAGCAAATTTTGGGGGAGAGTAGAAGTGAAGCTTGCAACCGTGGGGATGGTGATTCTGTTCCAGATCCAAACAACGGGGGCGGGGAGGGTTTTGACTCTTAAACAGAGACCAAATCGGGGGGTACGACCCGCCGGAAATGGAATCGGAGTTGGGGGTTGAAAAGATTAGGGGGGTAAAGGTCACAAAGAAGGGCAAGACTTCTCTACCCAAAACCTAAAGCAGGTGGACCTTAATGTTTTTCCTGATGCTTCTGCTAGCTCGGGCCAAGTAAGAAGGGTGGCAGATCCGATCTACGAGTATCTTGAGCAGGAGATTCGAAACACAATTGAGGTAGGGCTTTGTGTTGGAATTGATGTTTCAAACTTTAAGGAGCAAGTTCGGGAATTAATTGTGGGTGAGGGTGGCGCAAATTTTATGTAATGGATTTTTCATCCTTAAATTCGAGGGGGTTATGTGGTCCAGAAAAGAGGCCATGGATCAAGGATTTCCAAATAAAAAACAAAGTTGGGTTCAGTTGCATCCAGGAAACACACATATGGGAATTGGAAAAAGTTAATCCCAGAAGCTTGTCAGGAGATTGAGATATGGATTTTGAATGGGTTGCATCAGAGGGGAGATGTGGGGGCTTGATCAGCATTTGGGACCCTGGGTTTTTCGAAAAAAACCCGCACCATCAAGCACCGACATGCATTGATTAATGCGGGGCTCCTGAAAGGATCAAACGTTGGACTTTCTATCGCTAATGTCTATGCCCCGCAGGACCAACTGTCAAAAAATTCACTCTGGGATTATTTGAAGGCTACTAAGGATGGCATACCCGGGCCGTGGATCATGCTTGGCGACTTAAACGAAGTCACGTTTGCTTCAGAACGGTTAAATTCAGAGTTTAATGCTGTGGGGGCATAAATTTTTAATGATTTCATTTACAAGGCGAATTTGACCGAATACAACATATGGGGTGGTATAAGTTCACATAAATGAGCGACAACGGGCTCAAGGCTAGCAAAATCGACAGGGTTATTGTGTGAAGTGAATTTATGAACAATTGGCCGGGCGCTTCACTCACTACTTGGCTCCGGGTAATTTCGGATCATAGTCCTATCACCCTCAATTGTACTAGCGTGGATTTTGGGCCTAAGCCTTTTCGATATTATAATTGCTGACTGGGGTGAAACAGTTTACAAGATATAGCCAAAGGGGCTCTTTGTACTTAGGTGCACAGAGCAAGAACGGATGTTATGCTAGCCGCCAAACTCAAAAATGTTAAAATTGCCCTAAAAAAATGGTATTCTGCTCTTTGTGCCCACGAAGAGGAACAAGCCAGAACTATTAGGGTTCAGTTGAACGCTTTAGACACCATTGCAGAATTAGTTGGGTTAACCACAGAAGAAAGTGAAGATAGAGCGGTTGCCAAAGGGAAACTATTGGAGTTAGAGAAAAGAAAAGCGGAAAACATACGACTGAAAGCAAGGATTAAATGGGCAATACAGGGGGACGAGAACTCTTCTTACTTCCATGGGCTATACAACACTAGGAAAATCACAAACATAATAAATGGGATCCTAGTAAATGAGGAGTGGTCATCAAATCCTAAGGTTATTAAGGACGAGGCTTGTTTTTTTTAGGGTCGGTTGCCTATGGGGGGCAGACTGGGGGACCCCATATCCCCTTTCCTCTTCCTTATCGTCATGGAGTCACTCAATTGGATGATCGAAAGGGCTGGGTTACTCAGGGTCTTTAGGGGTATTAAAATGCCTAATAACGGGCCTATCTTATCCCACTTTATATTTGCAGACGATGTCATAATTCTTAGTGAATGGTCAAGATCAAATCTCCAAAATTTAATTCGGCTACTAAGGTGCTTTTATCTCGCTTCAGGGCAGGTCATAAATATGAAAAAATGCAGTCTATTGGGAATAAATATTGGGATCAACAGCGTAACTGAGTTTGTTGGGATAGTTAATTGCCAAGTTGGGCGACTCCCATTCTCATATCTAGGCCTAAAAGTGGGTGCGAATATGAATTTATCAAAAAATTGGAAACCGATTGTAGAGGTATTAGAAGCAAAGTTGTCGGCTTGGAAGGCAAAGCACCTTTCAATAGGGGGGCGAGTGGTCCAGCTAAAATCAGTCCTCGATAGCTTGTCGGTCTATAATTTTTCCCTTTACAAAGCTCTGGATATGGTAATTAACAAGCTTGAGAAAATTAGGAGGAATTTTCTTTGGGGCGGTCCGGGAACTCTAAAGGGACACGGTTTGTTCTTCGATTGCCTATGGGGGGCCGGAGCTGGGGTTTCTCAAGGTATTTAATCTTAGCTTATTATTAAAATGGTGGTGGCGGTTTACAGCGGAAGGAAACCTCTATGGAAGGAAGTGATTTGTTGCATTCATGGGCAATTGAGAGGATCCTCATGCATATCTGGGAGGAAGAACTTGGCAGGAGTGTCGAATAACATCAAAAAGCTAGAAGTAGTATTCAGTAGCCGGAATATAAACTTCAAAGATTTGGTCGAGGAAAAGGATGGAGCATGGTCTTGGAGACATAACGATGATGGAATTTTCTCGGTCCGGTCCATACGCAATATTCTTGGTCCAGCCTCGAAACCTCCTGAAGTGTATGTGTTTAATTGGCGCAGATCAATCCCGTTGAAAGTTAATATTTTGGCTTGGCGCGCGGAGCTTGATCAGGTTCCAACTAGACAAGCTCTTACCCGGAGGAAAGTGAATATTCAGTCTGATTGTTGCACCCTTTGCTTGCAAGATGTGGAGTCCACGGAACACTTGTTCACATCTTGCTACTATGCCACAATGCTTTGGGGTTACATTAGCACATGGTGCAAAACCTAACCCATTAATGTCTTTTCTATTCGAGATATTTTGGATCTTGGTAACTCTAATCTGGTGGCCGCTCATAAACTACAAGCTTTTCAAGTTGTAATCCTAACGGCGTTGTGGTGCATCTTGAAATTAATGAACGGAGTGGTTTTTAGTGGCAAGCAGGCCTCTCTCTGGGGCTGTGCGACAACCTCAAATGTTCTAGTTATCTCTGGGTAAAAACAGAAGTGCGATTGGAGTGCTTGAATAGGAAAGGTGGTGTTCATTCAATCTGTGAGGTGTTGTTTGGCAGTTAATTTTCCTTACTTTGTTGCTTTCTGTTGTTTTTTTTTTCTCCTTGTATCTTTGGGTTTGTTTGCTAGTTTCTTATAGATCGGTTTCTAATGCATTATGCTTTTCAAAAAAAAAGGTACATCCAAAATTAGTTGGCTCAGACATGGACATTACTCACATTAGCCGACTTGAAATTCCGTGCCAAATTTATTTTTGCAGTGTACGAACCAAACGGATTGCAACATGTGGCCGGTTAAGCCTTAAAAAAGCGCCGGCTAAGCCGGCTAATAGTTTGCTATAGCCGTCTGACGCTTTTTTAAGGCTTAGCCGACAAACTAAAAACACTTAGCCGGCAAAAGTAAATGCTTGCCTAGCAAAAATCATGGTCTTGAAAGACAATATTTTAAGGTTTAGCCGGCAAACTTAGAAGGTTTAGCCGGCAAACTTGTTGACTCATATGTAGTCTCGGAACGAGTAGAGGATTCTTCTCTTTTTGATTTCGATTTCGATGATTTATGTGAACTAAGAGGGATTTTACATGTGTGTCGAGAGTGCCCACTTTTGTGAGACATTCTAATTTTGCCGACTAAACCTTAAAATATTATTTTTTAATACCATGATTTTTGTTGGGGAAGTATTTACGTTCACCGGCTAAGTCTTTTAAGTTTGCGGGCTTATAAGCATTAAAAAAGCGCCAGATGGCTATAGTAAGTTATTAGCCGGGTTATCCGGCGCTTTTTTAACGCTTAGCCGGCCACGTGTCACAATCCGGTTGGTTCGTACGCTGCAAAAAGGAATTCGGCACGGAATTTCAAGCCGGCTAAGCTTAATTGGCTTAGCCGGCTAATGTGAGTAATGTCCATGTCTGAGCTGGCTAAATTTGAATGTCTATTTCAGATAACTTTTTTGATCAAATATCTATTTTGATACTTTTCTGTTTTTCATCAACCACCTGCAAACCTATTTCTTTTCCTAATATAAAACAAGAATCTGAAGCTATAAACCCCTGGCTTTATATCGTTATAACACGTATTACATGTATATGACAAAAGATATCAGATACATCATTACAATCTTTAGAGACTAAAATACTTATTTGATAACATAAGTGCATATTTCAACAAATTAAAATGAAATGAAACCCACCATCTGATCACGGGAACCAATGGACTAAAACGTATACACCATAAACGAACACCAAATATGAAACTGATGACACTAGACAACAGCATCGCCCTTTCTTATGTCGTGAATAATACATGCAATTGTTTGCGAAACTTCGTTCATTGTAGGCCTTATTTCAGGGTTCGAATTAACACATATAATGGCTAGAATCAATATTGACGTTAGAACTTCTTTGATTTCCGGGAGTAGGACAAGAAGACGGTGATCCACCATATCTGTGAACTTGACCATTTCAGTTGGTGATGAAGCTAGAGAAGTAATGGTATCACCCGGATGCTCTCCTTTGATGATTTCTAACACTAGAATCCCGAAACTATAAACATCACACTTTTCAGTTACCTTCATGGTATAAGCGAGTTCTGCCAAAAAAAAATAATTAACATGATCAATTCCGTTCTAAAAAATAGATGAACGACTGGAAAATAAATTACCCGGTGCAAGGTATCCCAATGTTCCTGCAACGTTACTCCAATTCGAAGAATTTGGGTTCAAAATTTTGGAAGTTCCAAAATCTGAAACACAAGCTTCGTAATCCGAATCAAGCAAAATGTTTTTGCTTGATATGTCACGATGAATGATAGGCGGCGAACAATCATGATGCATATACGATAAAGCGTATGCAACACCTTTGATTATGTTGACCCTCTTCATCCAATCCAAATTTTGAGCATTTTTATTGCTCAAAATATTCGCTAGACTACCCCCTTCGTGATACTCGTAAACCAAAAACGAGTTTTGAGAATGTGAACAGTAGCCAAGTAGCTTGACGATATTTCTATGCCGTATTCTTGTCAACGCCCTAATCTCGTTTACAAAATCATTTTGATTGATCACCTCAGAAGACGAGTGAAGTCTCTTTACCGCAACTATATCACCTGATGACAACTTCACTTTGTAAACACTTCCACATCCTCCCATTCCGATGCAATATGCTTTGTTCTGTGTGAGCTAGAATTTCCTCATAAGTTTCTCTTCCATTGAAAGTCGAAACCGAAAAGAAATTATGTCCTTTCACAAGCTGTGTTGATGGCAGAGTCTTCACTCTCTGACTCTTGGATCTGCAACTATAAAAGGTGAATATTCCCATGAGGGCGCCAAGTAAAAGAGCTCCAAGAAGTGGGAGGGAAATCACTAGTGCGAGTTTTTGTTTCCGATTTGGGGTATGGCTTTCCGATGACGTACATTGTTTCAATCCAGTAACATTTCCACACAAATCTCCGTTCCCTTGCAACGCTTCTATTGTAAGATTCATAAAGCCTTTGCTTTTTGGAAGGGGACCTCGTAAGTGGTTATAAGAAAGATCAATCTTCCACAATGCATTCATTGTATCAAAACTGTTGGGAATATTACCAGAAAGTTTGTTGTGAGAGAGATTTAGCGTCTCCAAGCTTCTCAAACTCGAAAGCCCAGAGGGTATCTCTTTGATGAGTGAATTATGACTCAAATCCAGATCCGATAACTGAACCAGTCTACCTAATTGTACCGGGATTTCACCCGTAAATCCATTGTTGCTCAAGTTTAAGAAATGTAGTTTTGAGCAATCCCCGAGGGAAAATGGAATGGTCCCATTCAACTTATTGATGGACAGATCAAGATATGAGAGTTCTCCTAGCGATCCTAGATCTTGTGGCACGACGCCAGAAAGTCTATTATTATTTAAAACAAGTGTCTGCATGCGAGCCATCTTCCCAAATTCCTTCGGTATCTCACCAACCATATCATTGAAAGAGAGATTAAGAACTCCCAACTGAATTGAGTTTCCCAGGGAAGGAGGTATATTACCTTGGATTCGATTCCCTCCCATCTGTATCGTGGCTAAGTTGGTGCACTTACTCCAGTTGTCAGAAATTTTCCCGTAAACCTGGTTATCATTGAGACTGATGTAATTGAGGATAGACACCAAAGCTCTCCGAAATATCTCCGGTAAACTGGTTTCCATCCAAACGGACTCGGATCAAGCTTGAGCAGTTGTACAAGCTCTTAGGAATTGCCCCTTTTAGTTCATTATTAAGAACGCCGAGATATTGAAGCTTCCTACCGTTGCATATTTCATCAGGCAAACTACCCGAAATACTATTCTTGCTGATTTCAAATAAAACCAGGCTAAGCTCTCCTAATTCCTGTGGAATAGAACCCGAAAGATGATTGTCGGTAAGAGACTGTGTGTTCAAGGTGTGTAGGTTACTAAATGAACTTGGGATGGAACCGCTGAGTTGGTTTCCTCCTAATTGCAGTTCAGAAAGGGATGTCAAGTTTCCTAACTCTTGGGGGATGGGACCAGACAGTTGGTTAGAGTGGAGGCTAAGAACAGAAAGGGATTTGAGTTCACCTAGAGATTGAGGAATCGGACCACTGAGATTGTTCAATTGTAGCTCCATTATTTTAAGTGAAGTCAAGTTACCTATTTCCCGAGGGATTGATCCAATCATATTATTTTGGTATAAACTTAAGACGGTTAGATTCTTCAGATTACCCAAAGTTTCTGGGATTAATCCAGTTAGATGGTTACTGTTCATATAAAGCTTTTTTAGATGGTAAAGATTTCCCAATTCATTAGGAATTGGACCAGAATTTTGTTACTATTCACAAAAAGAGTAATCAAATACGATAACTGACCAAAACAGGTGGGGATCGAACCATGAAGATTGTTATGATCCAACCCAAGATTAGAAAGGAATCTCATTTGACATATGCTTTGCGGAATAGAACAATTGAACTGATTTTGAGCCAAATAAAGAGTGGCAAGATTTCTCAGTTGGCCAATCTCTAGTGGGATTAGTCCTGTAAACTGATTAAAAGAGAGATCAAGAAGAAGAAGGTTTGGTAGGAGACGGATTTCAGATGGGATGATCCCAGAAAAGTTGTTTGAACTAAGATCAATATACTCTAGATTCGGGAACAAAGAAAAGGACAAGTGATACCGTTTAAACCGGATGAGGAAAGATTCAATCTCATTATGCTGCCATTTTCATTACATGTGAAAGGCCAGACCAGTGGCATGGAGAGACTGTTTTTTGAGCAGAAAAATTGAGATTAGGATCATGTGTCCATGAGGGTAGAAGGATGCTGGTATTTTGGGTTTGGAGAGTTGCTTTCCATTTTAGGAGAGCATCATCTTCTTCTGAAGAACCTGCAACATTTAGGCTACAGAAAACTGTACATGTAGCAAGAAAGATGATTGAAAGGGAAAGATGTGCCATGCTTTGTGTTTATGGGTGTCTACGAGTAAGTTTCTTTGCCTAATTTATATTGATTGCTTTTAAAAGGGACAGATGTGCCTAGTTTGTCTATTCTTCCACACACATAATTATCTAGGCTGGAATTGAACGAATAGAAGACTCGCTGTTCGAAGTCTCCTTAATTTGGACGGGACACAATTTGGGACCCAGGATTGAAATTAAATGAACGGAACACTTGCTACGGAACACTCGATTGATTTGTCAACAAATGTGTGAACATTTTATTGGACTTTAGAAATACTTACATTTATGGCTTTGTGCTTTAATGTCAACATTTATACTGGACTTTCCACACCAATACATAAATTAAAGGGAAAAATATCAAAATGGACGTTTGTACGGCTAAATTTAAAGGCTTAGCCGGCAAAAACTAAATATTTAGCTGGCTTGGTACCGGCAAAAACTAAATGTTTAAAGAACTATGTCAAGTATTTTTCCCTAAATTAAAGCTCGTTGATTTTGAAACCCGTGATGACATGCCTATGAATTATATTGTCGGGGATGCTCAAAAAATCATTTTTCACTTAGAATCTTCATACTCAAAAAATCATTTTACACTTGATAAATAGAGGGAACTTTATTCAGTCGCACAATTTGTTTTCTTATAATGCTTCTGTGAATGCTGGTGTGCAAGTGTTGAGGAGTTCTAGTACTCGAAAGAGTGTTGTATGTACTCATTGCAAAAAGAAGGGGCATGATGTTAGTAAATGATACCGTTGAATTTGTTATCCAAAAGACTTCAAGTTTACTCTAGTTTCATTATGACTCAACACAAGTTTGTGAAAGATTTGTTGTCGAGTGTCATACCGACGACGTTTCTTCTGTTTTGTATCTTTTGCCACTGCTTTTACAACTCAAAGTTAATAAGGGCCATGTTCTTGATGATCCTTTAACTTATCGTCGACTTGTTGGGAATTTGAATTACCTCACCCCCATTTTTGACCTATAATTTGTTAAAACATATTATATAAATTTATAAGAAATTGTAGATGCATTTCCAAACAAGTATGTTCCATTGTTACCGTATCAAAGTATAAAACAATAAAAAAGAACCAGGCAATCAATTCTTACTTCAAGTCATTATTCTGTTCTTGATTTTCTTTGGTGGCCTAGGTATCATTGAAGACAAACTCGTAGCTCACTAATCCACCCTTTTGTTTCTCTTACATAAAACACTAATAAGTGCCAAATATACAAAGAGTTACAAAAATTATAAATATGATTAGCTTACCAGGCGGATACGATGTTCATCAAAACCCAGACTCTCCAGTTTAACAGGATGGATCATTCTGACGGTTCTTTCTCCCGACTTTAGATCTCTTTAACCATTTGCCGGTGTTCTAAATCTAAAAATAGTGAAACATGTATATGAATAATATAAAGAAAAGTAAAATTAAGAAAAAAAACATTAATTTCCTTTCTTTGTTTCCATAGCTTGAGACTTCAGTTTTATGTTAAGTGACTTCATAAATGTGTCAGACTTTTGTCTTGACAACCGCCTATAGATCTTCTGTATCACTTGTCACGGCAGGGTAGGATGTGTAAAACACTTGTTCTGCCTGTGATGCTAAGAAAAACGGGTCGTCGCTTTGAGGTCAAGACTTGGGCTTGACATCAACTAGCTTATTTTTGTGAATTACTACACCGTGTTCGTTATCAGACCATATACATTTAAGGAGTACAACAATGTGACGCCTGTTGCAATCATACCGGAGCTCTTGTATCTTGTTCACTAAGCCATAGTAGTCAGACCCTTCAGCTTTATATGTCTCCCCTCTCACGTATACACCACAGTTTGAGGTCACAAGTCCTTTAGCATACTTCTGCGTGTCGAACTTATAACCGTTTACAAAGTACCCATTGTGGGATTGAGCGAAGATCAATGGTCGAGTGCTTTCGTCAATTAAGTCAGTCCTTACCTGCAATGAAGAACACACACGCAACGTGTTGGTTAATGATGCACTAACATCAATCATTATGATTTAACTGTATTCACTTACGCGGTTTTCAAATCATTCAGCAAAGTGTTTATCTTTGAGAAGCGAAATCAGTTCATCTGGATACAATTCTTACGCCACTCCATCGAACTCGCCGATGTCAGGGTAAACTTCTCCAAATCTCATGCGTCGTCGCTTTCCACTCTTTTGATATAATTGTCTCGATGGAACGACAAAAACGCTTAGTTGAGAGCTTCCTACAAATAGTGTGATTACCTCTCATATTGATACATCCATCTAACTTTAATTAACATACTTGTAGAAGTCATTAACTATTAACTATTTAAAGACTCACCAAAAAAAGTCAGCTAGCCTTTTTAACAAAAAAGAATATGAGCCCAAGATGGGTACATATAAATGTAATAAACAAAATCTCTCCACTAATAAACTAACTTTTGTATGTGACCACATTTATACCACCCTCTGATCCCCTGTTTTTTTTATGTAGTTTTAGTTCATGACCAAATGAAAGTTAACAAATCAACATAGTATGTTAAGATCATTCAAGAAACATGATCTAATGCTATGTTTACATACCTGCCACCAGGATCTATAGTGTCATTGTCATCCATCACAAAGGGACCTGAAAACTTAGAGTCATCATAACTATCATTCAAGACGCAATTTTAGTTTTTTTGTATACTAACACAAAGGTATCTTACTATAGTGATACATCATACATCATGCATTAAGTACATACCACAACAGTTCGAGGACAAGCATTTCATCGAGCACCTTGTGTGCATAAGTTAAACATTAGACATAGTAACACACTACATTTAAGTAGGAGTATCTGTGAAATGTTTAAATTGCTGTCAAATAAAGCTAGAGAAACACCATAGAATCCAATTTCAGTTTTCTATTCATCACAAAATCAATGAAGATCATAATCATTTGATTAAATAAACATTATGCATGACACGTCAACGAATATTAGTTGACTAGTTTAGATCCCGTGTATACACACGGGGTGAAAAATATCAATAAATAAAATTTTTAAATCTTTATATGTCTATTTTACAGGTGTAAAAATATATCATTTACCAAGTATAGAAAACAAAAACTCAAAATATGTAAAAACTAATATATAATTGGTTTTCGAAAATACATCAAAGTTTTATAAGGACTTATTTAAAGTAATGTGTTTTATTAGTATAATTAGTACTTTCTTTAAATATGTATTATTGTTAAAAGATAGAGGTGCATTTAATAAGAGAGAGAGGCGGGAAAAAAATGATGAAAATGAATGTGGAGACGACACTTGGCATGGAAAAACCTTTATTTATTATATAGTATAGATAGTATTTTTCTTTAGTTAGTTTCATTTTGATTTTCTATTATATATTCTTATTTAATATAATTAGTATTATTCTTTAATGATATATTTATAATATAATTATTATTTAATAAGATAGAAGCGCATTTATTAGGAGAGAGAGGCGGGAAAACTAATGTGAGGAGGTACGACGAAGTGACAAGTGTCCACCTTAAACCTTTATTTATTAGTATAGATTAACATATCTAAAGTATGAATACCTAAAAACTAACCCTAAATCACATATTCACATCTAATCAAAACATTGGAACAGATTGATTTAACTACAATCTATAAACAACAAATTAGGTGGATTGATTCAATTGATACGTTACTTGTAACTAAATTCTTTCCCAACAACTTCTCAACTAAGCTTGGATAACACAATCACCGATACCAATTAACTCCTTTCATCGTCAACCCTAATTTGAGTGAAATTAAACTAACCGAGAGGGTAAAAACCCTAGAAACCGGGGGTAAGAGATACGATTATGATGAGGATGAATATATAGTTGTACACGTCTCACGTGACGGTGAAGTACATTTATAGGCAAAACGTTTAGGAGATTACCGGAAAATTGGATCGATTGGGAATCCGACGAGTGGTGGTAGGTGCGTCAACGATTGGGAATCCAACGAGTGGTGGAGTATTGATTTATTTGTGTGTGATTTGCACGAATTTAGCAAAGAGGGAGAAAAGAGAAATGGCGGGATGTGATTCGACATCTGATGGATTCATTCACTATTTGTGTGTGATATGCGATTGGATAAAAAGAGAATACTTTTTTTAACCAAATATCTCTAATTAAATAAATATATAAATTATTAATTTTATGTTTAGTTGGAAAATCGTTAGAAACGTTAAATATTTCCGACAAAATTCTAACAAAACATAAAATTTATATTAATTTTTTTTATAAACTAATAAATTGGGATTATTAATACTTTTAATAAAGAATTTAAGTAACAATTTCACTATGTGTGGGAAAATCGTCGGAAACTTCTGACAAACCTTTTTTTTATTTTTATTAAATTAATAAATTTTATTTATTCATAATTAAATGGAATAGTTTTCGGAAACGGCTTATAATTATCGACGGAATCGCGACAAACAATATTTATAATATGTAAGGTTTTTTTGTGTTATTAAATTGTTAGAAAGTCGTCACTGAATCGTGAGAAACTTGTCTCATCAACAAGTTGTCCGAATTTTTTGTGGGAAAATTTTCACTTCTCTAGTGGTGACCACTCAATTACTAGTTTATAAAACAATGTTGTTATGAATAATAAAAAGTTATGGTTTTAGTTTTTTGTGCTAACATAAGATATGACTGTGACAATCCAATTCCCTGATACTAGTTACAGTGACGTTGATACAAAAATACATGTCGGTGACCGCACACATGTCGGTGACCGCACGTAAGTCGCCGATTTCGCCGGAATTAGTGAATAATGCGGCGATTTAGACATGTGTATTTTGTCGAAGTTGAAAATTAAACGTTTGTTTTGAGAAAAAAGATTAGTAAATCTGGATGTAAGCAAGCAAACGCCGACCAAACTACCCCTTCAACTCTAACTTCTTTGATTTTGATTCGATCTGTCTCCATCCACATTTAACAGTGGAGATGCTCTAACCAAAACAACTCCGACATACATAGACAAGCCAACTACAACATAATATTATTTAGAAAAACAAAGAGAAAATGCCAACACATGAACAGCTCTCTATAAGCTTTAAGAACAAAAACTCACCACAAACACAAACAGATCTCATAGTTATTTAACATGAACCTAATTGTACGTAATTCATCTTGGGTTCTGTCGATTGTTGAAAACTATGTATAACGTGGAGGCGACCCATATAAGTTCCCAGAAGTGGTGATTAGTGGTGGAAGGGCAAGATTAAGTCCGTAAGGTGGTCCACGATGTTCAACTGGTGGTGGTGGAGGGACAAGATTAAATCCGTAAGGAGGTCCACGGCGTTTAACTGGTGGTGGTGGAGGGGCAACTTTAGGATCGTAACTAGGTCCTCCGGGACCAGGACGTTCAACTGGTGGTCCTTGGGTGATAATTCCACCTAATGCAATATATAGAAAAGTTTAGTTCAGTGAATGAAGTCTAGCATGAACAATTTAGTGTGCAAAATCATATATCAATACAAACCTCCAGGTTTTCTGAATGTTGTGCTTGTAGAAAACAAGATGCAACATACAACAAGTTTGTGTTGCATTTCAATTCGAGTAATTCTTGTGTTTGGTTTGCTTATTTTCATTAATTTGAAAGGTATATATGCTTTCCTAAACATTAGTGGGGCCTGCAGTTACATTTGGTCTAAGTAAACACACAGCAGATCATCAGAAGTCTAAACAGTTGAACTTGAGTTTTTTTGTTTTTACATTTTCAAAAATATTATCCACTTTGAGTTTATTTAGAGAATTATTTGATTGTTTTCTGGATGATTATTATATTTTATTTATTCTATTATTATTCAAGTGTTTAGTAAAGTTTAAATGATTATTGAAATACTTTGTAGTTTGTTCTTTATCGTGTTTAATGAATTAAGTTTTTGAGTATATTTGACCATTTCATAAAACTTATCATCATTTATTGTTTTTTTTGCTTGATCTATGATGGGGGAGGGGAGTAGTAAGAGTAGAAAAGATAACACTGTCGTTCAAAAAAAATGTTATTGTTTTTTGTTGGATCTATGATGACCTGACTCATGTTTTACCTTATAAGGAGACAATTCTTGTGTTTGGTTTGCTTGTTTTCATCATTTTGAATGGTCTATATGCTTTTTAGCAAGGAAACACCCACAAAATATCCTTATTACCAAAATGTTGAGTTATATTTTTTTAAACCGTCGGAAATTTCAAACCGACAAGACCGTGGGATTGTTTCAAACACCGTCGGACGATGCTATAACACATATGTTGTACTATGTCATCATAATGGCATGGAAACTATATATATGGTATAATATTTGTCAAATATACGAGTGTTTGATAGTATTGCTTTGAGTTCTTATTCTTTGTGTTTATACACTATACAACGTAGAATCATCTTAGTCGATCTTGATAGAGATTCTTCCCTAGAGATGATAGAAAATGTTTGTTTTACAGTAGGTGGAGGATCCATAATTAATAAGTTTGTACGAACTAGCTGATAAACATCGTCAAGACCCATAACGAGTGGGGGTGAGGGTGGCGTGATGGGGGCTGGTTGATGGTGTTTACGGGAGTGAGGGCAAAAACTGGTCGTTGGGTGGTCAAATTCAACATGTGTCATGCCTAATGTTAGCATCTATGGTACACGTGTAGGTGAAAACACCTAAGTCAGCGATTTCGTCGGGTTTAGTGAATAATACGACGATTTTGACATGTTTATTTTGTCAAAGTTTAAAATTAAACATTTGTTTTGAAAAAAAAAGATTAGTAAAATATTCATTTTCGTAAGTTCCCTGAATATATTTTTTTTATTATTGAAATTTTGGATTATCAGAAAACTTAAAACTTAAAGAGCATCAACAACTCTTTGGCCACCTTTTCCGTTTGTGCTAATGTGAAAATCCGGATGTAAGCAAGCAACCAAACGTTGACCAGACTACCCTCTTCAACGCTAACTTCTTTGATTATGTTTTGTTCGTCTCCATCCACTTTAACAGTGGAGATGCTCTCACCAAAACAACTCCGACATACATACACAAGCCATCTACAGCATAATCTCCTTATTCAAATAAACGATTTCAAAATTTGTCACGTGTCATTGTCTTATTTTTTTTCATCAAAATCTTCTAATTTTTTCTATTTTAAGTTAGTATAAATTTTGAAATTTAATTATGTTAATGTTTTTTTCTGATAAAATAATAAGGAAGCATTAACATAATATAAAATTTTACAATCCTTAACAAGCCCATGTAATACGTGGGTATATAACTTAGTTATTTAATAAAGTTTTTTACATATATCCCCCTCCTAAGTTTCATAATAACATGAATATTGTGTTAACGATTAAAAAAATCGACACCAATTGGATTTATTAGCTTTCGATATGTTCGTGTTAACATCGATTTGGTTTCAATTGAAATTGGGGATATATGTAAATTGATATATTGTAATATCCCAAAAATAAAACGACAGTTATAATAACGGAATAAACGAACGAGGCATGACGAGCCGGGCCGAATGGGTCGGCGGGCTAGAAGGGGCGAACATAGGGGAGCCTCCCCTATAAATAGCCTAAGTCACCACCATTTTCTCTCATTTGTAACATCTAGAGAGAGAAACCATAAAGAGAGAAAGTTAGCAGATCGACCCGAGATTCCAACCAAGTGTTGCTCCATAGCTCATGAGAAGAACCTCCGGATCAGAAGCTCGATACAGGTAACCATCTGGCCTAGATATGAGTTTTTGTTCATTTTGGGGTTTTTCGGGTGTTGGATGAAAAGGTAACGTTTTTACGGATGAAACTGGAAGAAAAACATAGATTTGAGTTATTAAATGAAAAGAAAACGTTTTGAATGTAAATAAGCCCGGGATCTTGACATGATCAGACCCGCATGCGAAAGTTACGGTTTTTGCGGGGAAGCAGATCCTGCGTACTTATCAAGAACGCAAAAAGAAGGTTCTGCGTACTTATCAAGTACGCAAGAAGAAGGTCTTGCGTACTTATCAAGTACGCATGAAGCAAAACCTACATACTTATCAAGTACGCATGAAACGAAGTCTACGCACTTATTAAGTACGCAAGAACAAGGCCCTGCGCACTTGCTAAGTGCGCAGACATCATGCTGGTTAGTAAAGTCAGTATGTTCGCTTAATTCAGAATGATTAAACCGTTAGAGTCGGGATTTGATCTGATGTGTATTTAACTAATCAATTCAGATCGGAAGTGACGTTGTTGGACTTTTGTTTAGGACAACCCAGATTAGCTTATCCGGTGAGTTCTAGACGCCCTCTTTTAAATGTTTTAAATAATAGTTTTGGGCTGGTGTGCATACGTTACGATGTGACTGTTTTATAAAACGATCTTTATGAATGATATATGTGATGTTTTATAAAACGATGTTTATGAATGATATATGTGACGTTTTATAAAATGATGTTTATGAACGATGTTTTGGAAGGAAAGGTTATGAAAGAAGTGTTTATGAAATATTTTGCCAAAAGAATTTTACGAAGTGTTTATGAATGAATGATTTTTAATAAAATGTACGAATGCTTTAACTGAAGTTTTGAAGTAAAAGAAGTGAATGTTTATGAAAGTCACAAACGAACGAATCTACCATTATTCCTTAGGGAATGAAGGTTATGGGTATGGGAAGTATGTTATGGGCCTTTACCTTTTAGGGGCCTTTGTGGCTGGCCAACTGTTGTACAACTGGGGTGATGACGGTCACCAAGGGGATTATCATGATCCTTGAAGTTGGTACGATTTACCTTACGGGGTAGTCGTGCTTGAAGTTTGGTACTTGTGCCTTACCTGGTGCAGTGCTTGAAGTTTGGTACGTGTCATCCTTGTGATGCCGTGCTTGAAGTTCGGTGTTGAATGACCTAAGTATCGGGCCCTAGGATTTCTTCACCCGAAGGACAGTACGGTGTTGATGGGCCTAGTGGTGGTGATCTTTAGGTTATTCCGCCAGTATGTGCCGTTTGGATTTGACGGTTACGAGAAGGCGCAAATTTGATATGTTCGTTATTGCATGTTATCGTACGCTTTTATTAATGAAGTTAAATGATATGTTTTTAGCAAATATTTGAAGTTAAGGTTTTATAAAAAGCTAGAACTCACCAGCGTTGCTGACTTTTTTTAGTATGCACATTCAGGTTAAGGGCAGGTATGGGAGATGGATGGTCATGCTTGGCAAGCGATGAAGAGTTACCCGGCCGATCTATGAAGTCTGGCATCCCGTTATGTTTTGATTACGTTATGTTATGTTTAGACAATGTTTACGCTTCCGCATGTTTGACAATGTTAATGTCGAGTGAAATACACTGTCAGTGGGCCTTTAGCATAGAAACCGCTGAGGGTAGGACTGCGAGAGTAACCGATGTAGTTGACAATTCCGCGATAAAAATATAAGGCCATAGGTTCCCCGTCAGGTTGTTTGTTATGGTTTTGGGTGGGTTCGATGTCGTGTTAGGTATGGATTGGGTAACTGCCAATGAAGCGCAAATTATGTGCAAACGAAAAATAATCCGACTCAAGGCTCCAGATGGTAGCAAAGTCAAGGTTTTTGGAGATCGTGACGCCGCGATGCCAAACGTCATCTCGATGATTAAGGCAACAGATTACTTGAGTCGCGGATGCGAGGCTTATCTGGTGTATGTAATTGATAAGTGTAAGGAAGTGAAGGAACTAAATGATGTATCCATGGTACGCGAGTACCCGGAGGTGTTTCCAGAGGATTTTGCCTGGGATACCACCGACAGAGAGATTGAGTTCCGAATCGACTTAGTACCAGATGCCTAGCCCGTGGCTAAAGCTCCATATCGACTAGCACCAGTAGAGAAGAAGGAACTAATGACACAACTAGACGAATTACTTGAGAAGGGATTTATCCAACCGAGCATCTCACCTTGGGGTGCCCCGGTGTTATTTGTAAAGAAGAAGGATGGTTCGATGAGAATGTGTATTGATTATCGCGAGTTAAACAAACGTACCGTGTAGAAAAAGTACCCTCTACCAAGGATCGACGACCTGTTCGATCAATTGCAAGGCACAAGTTGGTTCTCAAAAATCGACCTTCGATCCGGGTACCATCAGTTGAAGGTGAGGGAAGAAGACATACCAAAAACTGCATTTCGCACGCGTTATGGACATTTCAAGTTCCGCGTAATGTCTTTTGGAATGACGAACGCCCCCGCAGCGTTCATGGATTTGATGAATAGAGTTTGTCGACCAATGCTGGATCGATCGGTAATTGTGTTCATCGATGATATCCTCATCTACTCCAAGAATGAGGGTGATCACGCGTGTCACTTGAAGGAGGTATTGGAAGCTCTGAAGAAGGAAAAGTTGTATGCTAAGTTCTCCAAATGTGCGTTCTGGCTTAGGAAAGTCCAATTCCTAGGTCACGTCATTAACCCGAACGACATTATGGTTGACCTAGCAAAGATAATGACGGTAATGGAATGGAATATTCCTAAGACGCCAACTGAAATCTGCAGTTTCTTGGGATTGGCAGGCTACTATCGGAGATTCATCCAGGATTTCTCGAAAATAGCTTCGTCATTGACAAAGTTGACTCGGAAGGAGGTAAAGTATGAATGGGGTTCGACCCAGGATGAGGTGTTTAAGGAATTGAAGGAGAAGCTAACCAAAGCTCCAGTCTTGGCCCTTCCCGAGGGCAATAAAGACTTGGTGGTATACTCTAACGCTTCGGGTTAGGGATTAGGGTGCGTGTTGATGCAACGTGGGAGAGTGATTGCATATGCGTCGCGGCAGTTGAAAGTTCACGAACTCAACTATCCGACTCATGATTTGGAACTTGTTGCTGTCGTATTTGCATTAAAAATTTGGAGGCACTACCTCTACGGGGTGAAGTTTACTATTTACTCTGACCACAAAAGTTTGAAGTACTTCTTCGAACAAAGGGAACTTAATATGAGGCAGAGGCGATGGTTGGAACTATTGAAATACTATAACTGTGAAATCATATACCATCCTGGAAAGGCAAACGTGGTGGCTGACGCTCTAAGCCGAAAGGATGTGACTGCTCCTATTACAGTGAAAGCTTGCCAGTTGGTGGTAACATCAGATGTGATGAGGGAAGAGCTCAAGATGAAGCACTTAAGGAAGAAAACATAAAGAAGGAAGGAATGGTTGGCCAACAGGACAAGTTGGAATATAACACCCTTGGTGTTAGGGCACGTTTTGGACGGGTATGGATACCTATGGGTGGCGAGCTTAGGACCAAAATCTTGGATGAGGCTCATAATTCTCGTTACTCTATCCATCCCGGTACCAACAAAATGTACCAAGATCTGAGGAAGGAATACTGGTGGCCTGGAATGAGACATGAGGTGACAAAGTATGTAAGCAAGTGCTTGACTTGCTCACAAGTAAAGGCCGAACACCAGAAACCGTATGGAAAGATTCAACCATTTGATATACCGGAATAGAAGTGGGAACAAATTACCATGGACTTCATAACCAAGCTACCTCGCACAGCTAAAAGTCATGACACCATTTGGGTAATTGTGGACCATTTAACGAAGAGTGCTCATTTCCTACCTATTCATGAAACGTTCTCATAGGAAAGGTTAGCGGAAGTATTTATTAACGAAGTAGTAACACGGCATGGGATGCCTTTGATGATCGTGTCTGACCGGGACACACGATTCACATCGAGGTTCTGGAAAATATTTCACGAGGCGATGGGCACGTGACTCAATGTTAGCACGACATACCACCCACAAACGGATGGTCAGTCCGAAAGGACCATTCAGACATTAGAGGATATGCGTCGTGCTTGTATTATTGATTTTGGCGGCAGTTGCGACAGTCATCTGCCGTTAGCCTAATTCTCCTACAACAATAGTCATCACACGACGATAGGCATGCTGCCTTACGAAATGTTGTATGGGAGAAGATGCAGGACCCCGGTTTGTTGGGGTGAGATTGGACAGAAGGAATTAGGAAGTCTTGAAGTCGTAAGAGAAACGTCGAAAAGGTTTGATCAAATCAAAGCATGAATGAAGGCCGCACAAGATCGTCAGAAATCCTACGCGGATAAACGACGAAGGCCTATTGAGATTGATGTTGGGGACAGAGTAATGTTGAAGGTGTCACCCTGGAAGGGAATCATATGATTCAGGAAGAGAGGAAAGTTAAGTCCGAGGTTTGTCGGACCATTCAGGATAATGGCATGGGATGGTGAAGTCTCTTATCGGTTAAAGTTGTCTGATGAGTTAAGTGGGATTCATCCTACCTTCCATGTATCACACTTGCGAAAGTGTTTGGCGGATGAATCTGTCACACCCCAACAAGGCGGAAGTATGGGATGTAACCGGTATATCGCATTGAACACAAGTACAAGAGAAACTAAAAGGAAAATTGTGCATTACATTGAACCATACAACATGCTTCTAACGAAAGTACAAATACAAGAAAAATCTCTAAAACAGTACAAAGTGTCTAAATGCCTGACTATAACCGAAGTACATAATCAAAACTAAAAACAATAGTTCTAATCCAAAAGCGAGCCCTCATAAAAATCTCTTCTTCAATTCTCTTTACCTGAAAGCATATTTCGAAAACGGGTCAACTATATAAATAGTTGGTGAGTTCGCAGGTTTTGCGACTCTATAAAAAGTTTCTGATAAAAATCCATAGTGATCAAAAATCCATTGATCGAGTACACATGTACTAGACAACATATAACCATGAGCCGCAATCAAAGACTCGACGAAATTAAAAGTAAAGTACCCCATACGGAAGTCTAATGCAAACAACCGCCTAAATATTGGCTAACTTTGCCCCCAAGTGACCCTACAAGTCTGGTTGGCGCGACCAAACCATGAGCGGGGATGTCAAACCAAGTAGTACTACCCAAAATTCCCAACGGCTACGCTCAGCTAATTGATTGCCCAAAATTGGGGCCTTTAAGGCATTATAAAAAAATAACTCATCTATCAGTGTATCATATAGCATGTGACTAAAAATAAATAAAGAAACAGCTTTCCCCCAAAAACAGTAAACAGTAAGTAAAGTGGGGCGAAACTCACCTGGACAATGCGGGCGAGTGATGCGACAAAGTCGACAAAAACCGATAAAATCCGAGTCCTAACAGGGTCCTACTAGTCAAGTGGACACAAACGATGCATTCAGGACTCCTAAAGGTTGTGACCAAGTCAACAAAACAAAAAGTGGCTATGTAATCGGTTGCATACCCAAACCCGTGCATACGCGTACAGACTGTTAGAAATTGTAAAACCGGCTTTTATATAAATTCGTGACTTTGAAACCTTAAGTTTTAGATTTTAATAATGAATATCAGTAGTTATAATATCATATATGATAAAATCTAAAGTCACAGTTTCGTTTGACCAAAAACGCGATTATGCGCATAAAGTAAGGTTTACGGTTTAAAAGTCCAATTCATCCGAAATTAGGGTTTTAGTGTGATTTTAGCACCCAATTTAAAAGTTCAAATTTTATATTTTTAATATGATAATACTTCTTTCCAAACTCCCATTAAGACTTTATAAAAATATTTTTATACAAAAATTTCTAAAAATAGTAACTTTTTATAAAGTTTTAATGGACAGTAATTCTAAAATCATATTTAGAAATAAAATTAATGCTTTAAAATTTCACTAATTGTTTATATACATATATAAAAATTTATGACAAATGTTCATAATTTTTTAATATCTAGATTATTTATTATGAATATAATATTGTTAAAATTTAACAAATTCGGTAAAAATAGTTATAATTGTCCAAACTTCACCAACTTTTTACCAAATAAATTTTAACTCCATATAAGATTCTATTATAAGTTTCAAGTCCTAATGTTGTCCAGAAGTATATGATCCTAAATTTAATCGTTAAAACTTCATAAATACTAAACACCTATTTAGACAACTCCAATTTTTATGAATTTTGGAAAGGAGTCATGTTTTATCATACACTAATTACTGACCAAATTCCAGATTTTTTCAATACTTAGAGGTATTTTTTCCCAATTTTCATGTATTAAACTTGTAGAAATTTTAATAAATAATCTATAAATAGTTTAGTTACCAAAGTTTCCAGATCTTACTTTTTATATAAATACTACTTTTTTAAAATAAATTTGAAAGCTAAATCAAAAGTTTATAAAAATCTATAAAAAAAACAATTGTTGTATAAAAATAAATATATTAGTTCCACGTGAACCGGGATTGGGTTTATAACCTAATAACCACTCAAAATATCAAATATCTCAACACTAAATATTTTCGGGTTCAATTCCCAACCAATGACTCATAAAACTATTCTAACATAAAATTAAATCTTAACGGGTAAAGTTTATACCTTTCGTATAAATGGTTCGCTTACGCGGAACCTCCCGTATTTCACATGAATTACGAACCAAAAACACCATTAGGATCGTTTTTATCTCCCGAGCATTTCCATATGCTCAAAATTGACATGCAATGCCGTTTGGATGGCCATGCAACCTGATCAATTTCCTATTTCGGTCCTACAATCTGTTCGTATTCAAAAATATAGTTCCCAATATCGGATCGGAATTTACTACGGTGCAAACATTCATATTTGTTCTAAGAAACTACTTTCCAAAAATCGTCACGATCCAATGGTCGGATCTCCGGGGATCGACGATTCTTTGAGACCCAGTTTTTCAAATCCGAAAATCCGATCAGTCACATTCTAGGGTATGAAAATCATACCTAGAGAGCTCTGATAAAAAATTCCTCCAGTATAGTTTTTTGTCTATGTTTTGACAAGATTATATCCAAAATTCATGCATTTATAACGGTCGGATTTCCAGGGATCGTCCGATCTTTAAGACTGCGCATGCATAAAACTTTCTGGACAGAATTTAAAAACTCTTTTTAACGAATTTAAGAAAGGATTTAGACAAATCTGAGCTTACCATTTAGAAATGGTTCTAGGGAAAAATGGGCTTCAGCCGCCACCGGCCACCGTACCAGACCACCGCCGGACCACCACCGGACCACCCCCAGCTCCAGCCCTCTCTCTCACTCTAATTGATTTCAATGATATGAGCAAATGAGAAAAAAAAGTGTAGTGGGGTGTTTATATCCCTCGTGGTCTCCGATCGCGTGCCGGTTTCTCGCTTAAACGAACCCGATAAAAAAAATAGAGGCGTTATTTTACCCAAAAATAACTTATTATAATTTATTATTTTTCCTCGAGTCCTTGCGTCTCATAAATATATATCCTTTCGGATTTAAATTAAAATTTTACAAAACCGCTCAATTCGGGTGTTAACGCGTATAAACCCGAACTTGATTAATTTTTTTTTGACATTATAACACTCAAATAAATCTTGCTATTATCTTTCGTTCACTAACGAGTTCCTTTCTTTTTAAAGTATATTTCAACATAATAATAATATTATTATTATTATATGAACTCGTCGAACGCGGTGTTGACCTGAAAATTCGCGGTTGTCACATTATCCCCCAGTTGAAGGAATTTCATCCCGAAATTCAACTGGTATTATAATTGACAGGTTTATTTACGAAATTTGATTCAAGTACTGTCAAGAGAGATCTGGTTTCCTTAGAGATAGTAGAGAGGCTTGACAAATCGTGACATAAGAATCACAGAGAATAGGTTACGACTAGTTAGTCTCAAAAGCCAATTGAATAACGCGTGAGAGCGATCCTTCGAATTCTCCAGAGAATCCATAGATCGTTGTTTCACCGAATCAGTCAAAAGGTACACTGCTGGTATGATATTATGTTACAAAATCTCAGTGATTTAGTATCATTTTATGAGCAAGGAAAAGTATCATTCGGCTTGGTGCCATTAACGAATACTATTATAAATAGTAACCATAAAATTATAGTATGAGAGGTGCTATTAAGATCCAAAGAGTCGGTAGAATCACCACGACTCATTGGAATAAAAATGTATCACAGCGATAACAAATATCATAGGTTATAAAGGATGGTCATATCATGTACTTAGAATACAGAGAGATAACACCTCGTTAAAATGAAACTTGTCGTCAATACGAACTTCCTTAGGTTGTATAATTACGGATTCGTCGTCTAAACACCTTTTGAGACTCGATATACGATAAGCATCGTATATACCATTAAGCTCCTGAGGTAGTTTTAGTTTATACATAACAAGACCAATCAAATGATTACTACCAAATTCAGCACAACAAAATGGTGATCAACATTTGTGTCAAAACAGAGCTTCTAATGGCGCTCATTTAATGCTAGTGTGATAATTGTTAGTGTAAGGAAATCTGACCAAAGGTAAAAGAGTATCCAAATTACCATCAAATTCTATCACACAAGCCCTGAGCATATCCTCCAAGGTATGAATAGTTTGTTCATTTAAACCGTCAGTTTGAGGATAGTAAACAGTGCTCATATCTAAGCGCGTTCTCAAAGCTTTCTGTAGTGTCTGCCAGAAATGGGATGTAAAGCGACTATCCGTATCAAAGATAAAGGAAACAGGCACTCCATGCTTGTTATAATTTCACTACTATACAGTCGAGCTAGCTTTTCTATCTAGAACTCCTCTCGGATAAGTAGGAAATGCGCAGAGCTCGTTAATTGGTTAACAATGTCTCAAAATGAATCATAGCCGCCCAATGTTCTAGGCAGGCCTAGTAACGAAATCTATTGAAATTTGTTCCCACATCCCTTTATGGAATCTCAGGTTGTTGTATGTACATATTGTTAGTAATAGTAATTACTCATGATGGTCAGTACGTTGTTGCGTCATAAGGCGACACAACATGGTTGGTGTGTATACAACATAACCGTAAAAGTAGATACAAGGGAATTTTGAAAATCATCATAACAAAAGGACGAGATTCACACTTCTTGTACTAGAATTGAAGAGTTATGATTAGTCATTAGAGAGTATCCAAGCTTAAAGCTTTACAAAGCAAGTATATAATGAGTACCAGTATGATTGTACCAAACTCGAGTCATTAAACCGAAGATTAAAAAAAACAAGGAGATTATACTAGGATTCTATCGAGATAAATTTGCTAAGAGTCAAATTTACTCAATCCTATCAAGTGTTATAGGAAATGAGTCATCATCATAAAAATAGATGTCAACGATGACCCGGTGCTATGTAACATCACCACAAAGTATTAGGATTCGGTACTAACTCGTGTGTTAGTCTCGATATAATATAACCATGTTTGGTGATTTTCAACTAAAGGTTCGTATACCTATTGCCGAAAGTTAGCAATGGGCTATATGATAATCAAGTCACCACAAGATCTAGATAGAGAAAGTGACTAAAGATCTAGAACGATCTATTCAAGTAGATTAGTTAAAAGACTAGGTGCAAGTTCAATATTTGGACATTGAATTGACTACCACCGGAAATCGAATTTGGTTAACGGTCAGAAATGGAATTCTGAAATTTTAACAAGAAGTCCATATCAAAAAGATGGTCTACTCTTCACATCGAGTCGGCCAAATTTGATATGATAACATTAGACGTCTGCATCTTTCTTGATGTGTATAGAAATGATTCGGAAGTAATATGCTATTCAGCTAGATGAGGAAATAAACAGTCACATTGTGGAAATAATCTCATAAAAATAGTGTCCCCCGAAAATGATTTTGAGCTTGATAACCCACAAAATGGGTAGACTTTGATATAATATCATTGTCAATTTAGCCTGGGGTTTGATTCTCATAAAGTAGACATAAAAAAAATAGGAGTGGATCAAGTAAATCTTTAGGAATTTGTCAAATGTGAGGACGTCATGCTCATAGGTCCCTTAAAGATAATGCAATCCCAAGCGGATGTTCAAGAGAGCAGAGTAAACTATGATTCGTCTCTTGTTCCTCTTCCTGGTAGTGTAAAACTTTAATTGGTTAAGAATCGTAAAACACATAAATAAATTCAAAATTTCCTTCCTATGATTTAAGGACACATCTTTCAAATGATATGGTTTTAAAATTTCAACTTAGGTCCTCGCTTTCCATTAAAGTCAGTGAAAATGGACCATAAGATTTCAGAGTTTGTCCTTAGATCTCGCGTTGAAGAGGGTCGAATTGATTTGTCACACCCCAATTTCAACTAACGGAGTTTTACCGTTTAGGAAGTGACGAACCAGGATCTCAGACATTAGTTACTTTGAACGACTCTACATGGGACTTAAAATGAAAATGTCATTTAAATCAGAGTATCAATGCGGAAGCGTAAAGAAAGTAAATGCGCAAAATACACGCGCCCAAAACCAAAGTCCAAAAGTCAAAGAAAAAGTCCAAACGTCCCATCAAAACAAGTACAATAGGATAATTCAAGTAAACATAATTAATTCAAAATCAAGCAGTTGAATCCCATGCATGCCCTAACGTGCACCTGTGTCTTAGCTTAGCGACCTGAGAAAACATGTAAAAATATGTCAACACGAGGTTGGTGAGTCCACATGTTTCAATATAAGTAAATAAGCGTTTACCGGATTTATGTTCATTCAGTACGTATCTATAGGTAGCTAACCTATGTTCATGTTCAGCTCAAGCGCTCGCAACCGAAGCTGACTGTTTGTTTATTGCCTCCTGCCAGGTCTATCAACACTGGCGGTGTGAGTAGGCTAACATTTCACCCGTTCGATATCTAATCGAGTTAGCACGACTAACGCGGGTGGGATTTGTCAAACCCAGTAGTACTACTAAATATTACCTCGCTAAGATCCATATTAACGGTCCGATATTAGTTGAGGACTTTCTGTGATAGCGTGTTACGCTTAGCATTTAACATTGATAACATACGAATTAAAAATCCAAAATCATTTAGTCATGTTTTCTCCCCCAAGATAAAACAGTAAAAGGGGCCGTGAAAACTCACATGCTTTGCGTTGAAGGTAGTTTCACCCTAGAGGTAAGTTGGAACCACGAGTGTAAGTCTCAAAAGACCTACGAATGTCCTAAAATTATAAACACATAAATTAGGAATGATAATGGGAATTGTGACAGTGACACGGAAAGAAGCGTCATAAAGAACCGTTCTAATATTCAAGAGTGGACGAAAGTGTCCACGGAGTTAGGGATTACTTTACGCGACGAATGACAGAAATAATAAATAAAATCGGGTGTTTTGTCATTCATGAAAATTGAGAAGATATATATATATATATATATATATATATATATATATATATATATATATATATATATATATATATATATACGAGTAAATAATATAACTAATTATATTATTATTTAGTCTCAATCGATACGCGATGTTATAAAAAGATTCGAAATAATATAAATATATATTATTTAATAATACGGGTCACAGTTTGAAAATAATATAAACGTATTATTTTATACGAATTTATGGCTTAAAAATAATATGATAATAAAATCAATATATTATTTATAAAAGTAGGTATAATTCATAAAGATATGTTAATAATTCAAACTCGAGCCTACGGGCTGTTTCCCGAGTTAAAAAACGGTTATATAATAATATAATATTATAGGGTTTGATTTTTATTAATTAAATATCACCAGAAAAAGTTTAAAAATTATTTGTGGGAGCCCGGTCTCGAACTCGGGTCCCTCCCCACGCACATACTGACCAAACCAGTTCTGCCCGCTAGGGTTTCGCAAACAAACCCGATATCAATTACATTTAACATCCTGATCGAAAGTGATTTCCCTCCCTACATGCACCCAGATCGAATCTCGTCCCATACGCCATGAATTCGATCGTGACTGGTTTCAAGATCATAGGGGTTTTGCTCGCCTATGGATTGCGAGTCTGAGGTTAGGTTTAATTGTAAAAATCGCTAAGTTTTTGATAGTTAAAAACCAGTTTGAAAAGCCGAGACTTAGACTTAAAAACGTGGAATCAAGTTGATAAAATCAGCTGATGTTAGAGGCTGGATTCATGGGGCTATTACAGAGCATTAGATTCCGATTCTATCCATGTATTTTAATTATATTGAGGTTAAACTTTGACTGGTGTTCGATTAAACCCAAAATGTGATGAACCCTAGAATCAGTTCATCACTGATTCGATGTTATATCTTCGAATTAGCATAGGGTTTTCAAAGGATGGATGATGGCGAGTCTATCCATGAAGTTTAATTGAATTTATATTGAGTCTAAGATAGAGTTCGCTCAAAACGTGAACCTATGAACCCTAGGTTCTGGATTTTGTAAAATTGGATGATGTTTGATTCAATTAACATGGGGCTTTCATCAAACTGAAAATTTCGAAACTAACAGTATTATTTAATTGAATTGAAAACGAGTCTAGAATTAAAAGCCCCAAATCCGATTTCTTATGAACCCTAGAATCTGTTTATGATAAAATCGATAATGTAAGCCCTAATTAGGTTAGGGCTTTCATTCTACAGCATAAAACGAATCAAAGGAATGCTTCAATTACTCGATTGGATGTCAGATTGATAGTGCTCGACAAAAACTGAGTTCGACGACTGTGGGTTTGATCTTTGGTGATTCTGGTTGCTTCTCCGGCGCTACTGATGTAGGCAAATTCTTCTGAGGGACTCGAACAAGATACGCAGGTGTGTGATTTGTGAGGGGAATACAGGAATTAGGCGAATTCGGTGGTCGATTAGGATGAGGTCGACGGTTATGGATTTAATTTCAATTATTTGAGTTTAATTTGATTAATGCCTACGATTAAAGCTCAATGATGAACGATTATGGCATTTAAGTGTTAATCAATTACAAAATTCGATCCATTTCGGTTATCAATCGAGAATTGGAACTCAAGAAGTCGCGATTTTGACTTCTAAAAGTCAACAGAAGCCAAAATTGCTAATTTTGACTTTGGGGAGTCAACTAAATTAGTTTAGCATATTTACACAACTAGTACTTGTAGTTTTGAGTTGAATTTGTGACAGAATCAGTCCCTGGGGTTAGATTTAGTTAACGAGGTTAAGTTTTTAACAGAAAACTTAATGGAATAGTTAACGGAGTTAACCTAAAAAGTCGAATTGTCACATGATTATCTGCCAATAACTGGTAGTACAGTATGCCCGCAACTTCCTTGGCTTTCAAACGGTGTTACTACGACTTACCATTTAGTATTTCACTAATATCGGTTATAGCCTTAAAATCCTTTGCATAAGATTTTATGCCATAAATTTGATGGAATGAGTTTTAATGTCATAGATTCGTATTCCCTCAGGGTACGTGTTAAGAAGTCGTTTCTAAACAGTTGTTGCTCTAAGGCTTTCTAATTACAGGAGACTGAGAATAAGGGATACATATACGCCTCTACCTAGTTGGAAATCAAAAAGTCAATCAACAAAATGACCTTTGAGGGAGAGTAAGTACAAAAAGGATACGAGACTATCCTATTCGGATCTATAAGGACAATATACGTAGAGTAACAAATAGGGATAATCACCATCAATAAACTTTGAATGATGACTAATAAAATTTTCGGTACACAAATAATCATTCTAACATAAAGTTTCATTTTTTTCATCAAAATGGTTTTCAATAAGGCATCGAAGCACCAGAAGAAATCAAGATTTGCAAAACATACGTAGCAATATTCACCAAAAAGGGCATTAGTTTCATACTAAGCCATAGCTATCCCAAAAATAATTTTATTTTTGTAAATCCAACCAAAAGAATCTTGAGCGCAAGCCACTTAGTGATCATAGTAAGAATAAAACATGATAGAAATAAACACGACAATGAACGTCGTAAAGATGGCTCCTCCTAAGTAAACAAGTTTCTCAAGTTAGGTTCCACAATATGAGCGTCGCGGTTAAGAGAATCAGGATTGAGTGTACCAAATTATCATAGTAAGTGCAGAGCACTTGCAATTGAATTTCAAGTAGGTGTGAAACTGAATTATTAAGAATATTTATCAATACTATAGTAAAAATGGCAAATACTGAAATGAGAATTTATACGAACGATCATATAGAAAGGTTGTATTGCCCAAAAAAAGAATCTTAAATTGCTTTAAGGAATTTATCCATCCTATTGTTACTCCATCGATGTTAGAGTGTGTTTGGATTATAAGATAAAATCCAAGATTATGCCGAGACCTCCGATGATAGTTGTACACTTACTGCAAGTGTCGAACATTGTAAAGACCTATACTGAATTTACATGGCCAATAAAATCTCAAGGGATACGATTTAGCAAGTAAAATAGATGAGAGAAAATCTTCGTTGCTCAAGATCCACTGAGGAGTTGATTAGATCAAATTCGAATTTCTCTTGTTCCTTCATAAGTGCGAGAACGTTACACGAAGATCCATTTGGGGAGTCAGCAATGTCGAGGTCTGATTCACGCTAGACCGAGAGTAGTCACATCCGTTGATAAACATATAATAAATTTGAAATGAGAAAATCTTTAGCTGGATCTCAAAAGTAAAGCAATACTTAACAAATAATTGCCAAATCCGGTCCAAATACTTAGGTTAAATCAACTGAGAACAGATCTCCTTAGTGTCTCGGTGTAAATTGTCGTGCAAAAGAAATCTTAAAAAGAGTTTTGGATCCATTACGATTCAAAGATAAAAGAGACGATATAAATTCCCATGTCACCTGAGGTAGCCCATCGCATCATTCGATAGCTCAACCCTAAAGTTACGATAGTTTCGGTCAATATTCGAATGACTGGCAATCGGGACTAGAAATACAAATTAATCATGAATATTAACTCGGACAGTAAGACTCACTAGAGTTCTCATGCACTGCAGATTATAATTACGTGTGCACCCGTAATGATAATTTACTTTGCATGGTCCCTACAGTGTTTCCTCTATCCCGAGCTCTCAGCTAAAAAAAAGGAACTGAAATGATCATTGGATCACGTCTTCGTGTTGCACTTTCGCGTAAAAGTGTGGATGTTCTATCTGATCACTTTTAATTACTTGTACCAATACTCATGGATCTGTAGACTAAGGCTGTTGTTGGATGGAGGTAATGATAGAGGGGAACTTCCAGCGTACTCTAATAAAAGGAAAAAATGTGCGGTGGAAGTCAGGAAGTAATAATAGGGTAGAGATCCCTAAATCAGAGTCGAGCAAGTCATGCTACAAATTTGTACGTATACGTGGATCCGATGATCCAACATAACAAAAGTCAATGGGTCTCTTGACCCATAGAGTTCTCTCCCGTTTAGTCCTGCTTCTCCACCTTGGGTTCCCTTTAGATCGAGCAATTATGGTTGCCATATCTCATGGCGAAAGTTCTAGCCATCCAATCCAACAGATCACCAAAGCAAGTATATACCGCACAAAGTGAAAACAATAGATGTTAAATAAGAAAGTCGACTCCAGAACTAGAGTAGATGCAGGTGCGGTGTAGGTACAACTACAACTCGAGGTAACACCAAGACAGATAGATGCGGATATAGATTACAGCAAACGTAACCAGAATCATCAAATAGTACGCGTAGTGCAGTGACAATGACATGATTATGACGAAGCAATGTGTCATATATAAGCAAGAGGTAGTATGCATTGCACAAATAATTCCTACGGTTCAATGAAATAAACTTAGAGTTATAGTCTAGGTCTAGTGTCGGGCAAACCTAATTCTCTATAACCAGTGCTTTGATACCAAGTCTGTTGTAGAACCAAAGACTGATTGCTACTAAATTATTCTAAGTACAAATGTTGCTGATAGGCTTATCAGCAGCATTCAACACATATTGCTGCTGATAGGCTTATCAGCAGCATTCAACACTTGTTGCTGCTGATAGGCTTATCAGCAGCATTCAACACATATTGCTGCTGATAGGCTTATCAGCAGCATTATTCTCATTCTTGCTGCTGATAGCTATGTTCCTTGAAGACAAATCGTTGCAGCTGACTATCCATGCCAAGCGTCACTGACAACTTTCTGCAAAAGCAACTGACACACTCAAAGCAGAAGGAACCTCAATGGTGTAACCAATGACGGACGACAATGCTCTTCTCCAAGCATGCAAACAATGATGAACAAAGAAAACGCTTCAATAAAGTTAGCTAGTTTAGCTTTAACGTGTATTATTAGCTTTTGTATAAAAGATCAACGTCCTGTGTTCGATCTGATCCTTAGAATCAAGGGTCTGTCTTGATTATAAGTTAGTATAAATACTGTGTAAACACTTCATTGTAAGTGTTCTTCTTCACTGAGTTTTCATTTGTAATCGTTTATTTACAAAGCTTAATACAACAGTGTTCTTATTAGTATTCATTCTGCGTACTCGATTATATTTGTGTAGTTGTTATTGTTTCCGCCAATCTCAACTAAGAACAGAACCATCTTGTAATTTCACGATCCTACAAGTGGTATCAGAGCTTTGGCTCATATTAAGCAAACTCACACTTGTTTAAACACTTCTGGTTCTATTCTAAACTCTCTCTTTGAAATCATATACCATCCTGGAAAGGCAAACGTGGTGGCTGACGCTCTAAGCCGAAAGGATGTGACTGCTCCTATTACAGTGAAAGCTTGCCAGTTGGTGGTAACATCATATGTGATGAGGGAAGAGCTCAAGATGAAGCACTTAAGGAAGAAAACATAAAGAAGGAAGGAATGGTTCGCCAACAGGACAAGTTAGAATATAACACCCTTGGTGTTAGGGCACGTTTTGGACGGGTATGGATACCTATGGGTGGCGAGCTTAGGACCAAAATCTTGGATGAGGCTCATAATTCTCGTTACTCTATCCATCCCGGTACCAACAAAATGTACCAAGATCTGAGGAAGGAATACTGGTGGCCTGGAATGAGACATGAGGTGACAAAGTATGTAAGCAAGTGCTTGACTTGCTCACAAGTAAAGGCCGAACACCAGAAACCGTATGGAAAGATTCAACCATTTGATATACCGGAATGGAAGTGGGAACACATTACCATGGACTTCATAACCAAGCTACCTCGCACAGCTAAAAGTCATGACACCATTTGGGTAATTGTGGACCATTTAACGAAGAGTGCTCATTTCCTACCTATTCATGAAACGTTCTCATAGGAAAGGTTAGCGGAAGTATTTATTAACGAAGTAGTAACACGGCATGGGATGCCTTTGATGATCGTGTCTGACCGGGACACACGATTCACATCGAGGTTCTGGAAAATATTTCACGAGGCGATGGGCACGTGACTCAATGTTAGCACGACATACCACCCACAAACGGATGGTCAGTCCGAAAGGACCATTCAGACATTAGAGGATATGCTTCGTGCTTGTATTATTGATTTTGGCGGCAGTTGCGACAGTCATCTGCCGTTAGCCTAATTCTCCTACAACAATAGTCATCACACGACGATAGGCATGCTGCCTTACGAAATGTTGTATGGGAGAAGATGCAGGACCCCGGTTTGTTGGGGTGATATTGGACAGAAGGAATTAGGAAGTTTTGAAGTCGTAAGAGAAACGTCGAAAAGGTTTGATCAAATCAAAGCATGAATGAAGGCCGCACAAGATCGTCAGAAATCCTACGCGGATAAACGACGAAGGCCTATTGAGATTGATGTTGGGGACAGAGTAATGTTGAAGGTGTCACCCTGGAAGGGAATCATATGATTCAGGAAGAGAGGAAAGTTAAGTCCGAGGTTTGTCGGACCATTCAGGATAATGGCATGGGATGGTGAAGTCTCTTATCGGTTAGAGTTGTATGATGAGTTAAGTGGGATTCATCCTACCTTCCATGTATCACACTTGCGAAAGTGTTTGGCGGATGAATCTGTCACACCCCAACAAGGCGGAAGTATGGGATGTAACCGGTATATCGCATTGAACACAAGTACAAGAGAAACTAAAAGGAAAATTGTGCATTACATTGAACCATACAACATGCTTCTAACGAAAGTACAAATACAAGAAAAATCTCTAAAACAGTACAAAGTGTCTAAATGCCTGACTATAACCGAAGTACATAATCAAAACTAAAAACAATAGTTCTAATCCAAAAGCGAGCCCTCATAAAAATCTCTTCTTCAATTCTGTTTACCTGAAAGCATATTTCGAAAACGGGTCAACTATATAAATAGTTGGTGAGTTCGCAGGTTTTGCGACTCTATAAAAAGTTTCTGATAAAAATCCATAGTGATCAAAAATCCATTGATCGAGTACACATGTACTAGACAACATATAACCATGAGCCGCAATCAAAGCCTCGACGAAATTAAAAGTAAAGTACCCCATACGGAAGTCTAATGCAAACAACCGCCTAAAAATTGGCTAACTTTGCCCCCAAGTGACCCTACAAGTCTGGTTGGCGCGACCAAACCATGAGCGGGGGTGTCAAACCAAGTAGTACTACCCAAAATTCCCAACGGCTACGCTCAGCTAATTGATTGCCCAAAATTGGGGCCTTTAAGGCATTATAAAAAAATAACTCATCTATCAGTGTATCATATAGCATGTGACTAAAAATAAATAAAGAAACAGCTTTCCCCCAAAAACAGTAAACAGTAAGTAAAGTGGGGCGAAACTCACCTGGACAATGCGGGCGAGTGATGCGACAAAGTCGACAAAAACCGATAAAATCCGAGTCCTAACAGGGTCCTACTAGTCAAGTGGACACAAACGATGCATTCAGGACTCCTAAAGGTTGTGACCAAGTCAACAAAACAAAAAGTGGCTATGTAATCGGTTGCATACCCAAACCCGTGCATACGCGTACAGACTGTTAGAAATTGTAAAACCGGCTTTTATATAAATTCGTGACTTTGAAACCTTAAGTTTTAGATTTTAATAATGAATATCAGTAGTTATAATATCATATATGATAAAATCTAAAGTCACAGTTTCGTTTGACCAAAAACGCGATTATGCGCATAAAGTAAGGTTTACGGTTTAAAAGTCCAATTCATCCGAAATTAGGGTTTTAGTGTGATTTTAGCACCCAATTTAAAAGTTCAAATTTTATATTTTTAATATGACAATACTTCTTTCCAAACTCCCATTAAGACTTTATAAAAATATTTTTATACAAAAATTTCTAAAAATAGTAACTTTTTATAAAGTTTTAATGGACAATAATTCTAAAATCATATTTAGAAATAAAATTAATGATTTAAAATTTCACAAATTGTTTATATACATATATAAAAATTTATGACAAATGTTCATAATTTTTTAATATCTAGATTATTTATTATGAATATAATATTGTTAAAATTTAACAAATTCGGTAAAAATAGTTATAATTGTCCAAACTTCACCAACTTTTTACCAAATAAATTTTAACTCCATATAAGATTCTATTATAAGTTTCAAGTCCTAATGTTGTCCAGAAGTATATGATCCCAAATTTAATCGTTAAAACTTCATAAATACTAAACACCTATTTAGACAACTCCAATTTTTATGAATTTTGGAAATGAGTCATGTTTTATCATACACTAATTACTGACCAAATTCCAGATTTTTCCAATACTTAGAGGTATTTTTCCCAATTTTCATGTATTAAACTTGTAGAAATTTTAATAAATAATCTATAAATAGTTTAGTTACCAAAGTTTCCAGATCTTACTTTTTATATAAATACTACTTTTTTAAAATAAATTTGAAAGCTAAATCAAAAGTTTATAAAAATCTATAAAAAAAACAATTGTTGTATAAAAATAAATATATTAGTTCCACGTGAACCGGGATTAGGTTTATAACCTAATAACCACTCAAAATATCAAATATCTCAACACTAAATATTTTCGGGTTCAATTCCCAACCAATGACTCATAAAACTGTTCTAACATAAAATTAAATCTTAACGGGTAAAGTTTATAACTTTCGTATAAATAGTTCGCTTACGCGGAACCTCCCGTATTTCACATGAATTACGAACCAAAAACACCATTAGGATCGTTTTTATCTCCCGAGCATTTCCATATGCTCAAAATTGACATGCAATGCCGTTTGGATGGCCATGCAACCTGATCAATTTCCTGTTTCGGTCCTACAATCTGTTCGTATTCAAAAATATAGTTCCCAACATCGGATCGGAATTTACTACGGTGCAAACATTCATATTTGTTCTAAGAAACTACTTTCCAAAAATCGTCACGATCCAATGGTCGGATCTCCGGGGATCGACGATTCTTTGAGACCCAGTTTTTCAAATCCGAAAATCCTATCAGTCACATTCTAGGGTATGAAAATCATACCTAGAGAGCTCTGATCAAATATTCCTCCAGTATAGTTTTTTGTCTATGTTTTGACAAGATTATATCCAAAATTCATGCATTTATAACGGTCGGATTTCCAGGGATCGTCCGATCTTTAAGACTGCGCATGCATAAAACTTTCTGGACAGAATTTAAAAACTCTTTTTAACGAATTTAAGAAAGGATTTAGACAAATCTGAGCTTAGCATTTAGAAATGGTTCTAGGGAAAAATGGGCTTCGGCCGCCACCGGCCACCGCACCAGACCACCTCGGACCGTCGTCGGCCGCCACCGGACCACCACCGGACCACCCCCAGCTCCAGCCCTCTCTCTCACTCTAATTGATTTCAATGATATGAGCAAATGAGAAAAAAAAGTGTAGTGGGGTGTTTATATCCCTCGTGGTCTCCGATCACGTGCCGGTTTCTCGCTTAAACGAACCCGATAAAAAAAATAGAGGCGTTATTTTACCCAAAAATAACTTATTATAATTTATTATTTTTCCTCGAGTCCTTGCGTCTCATAAATATATATCCTTTCGGATTTAAATTAAAATTTTACAAAACCGCTCAATTCGGGTGTTAACGCGTATAAACCCGAACTTGATTAATTTTTTTTTGACATTATAACACTCAAATAAATCTTGCTATTATCTTTCGTTCACTAACGAGTTCCTTTCTTTTTAAAGTATATTTCAACATAATAATAATATTATTATTATTATATGAACTCGTCGAACGTGGTGTTGACCTGAAAATTCGCGGTTGTCACATTATCCCCCAGTTGAAGGAATTTCATCCCGAAATTCAACTGGTATTATAATTGACAGGTTTATTTACGAAATTTGATTCAAGTACTGTCAAGAGAGATCTGGTTTCCTTAGAGATAGTAGAGAGGCTTGACAAATCGTGACATAAGAATCACAGAGAATAGGTTACGACTAGTTAGTCTCAAAAGCCAATTGAATAACGCGTGAGAGCGATCCTTCGAATTCTCCAGAGAATCCATAGATCGTTGTTTCACCGAATCAGTCAAAAGGTACACTGCTGGTGTTATTCAGAATATTAACAAATCCGCCATAGGATTGATATTCACAGGTATACAAAGTTGGTACAAATCTAGAATGATATTATGTTACAAAATCTCAGTGATTTAGTATCATTTTATGAGCAAGGAAAAGTATCATTCGGCTTGGTGCCATTAACGAATACTATTATAAATAGTAACCATAAAGTTATAGTATGAGAGGTGCTATTAAGATCCAAAGAGTCGGTAGAATCACCACGACTCATTGGAATAAAAATGTATCACAGCGATAACAAATATCATAGGTTATAAAGGATGGTCATATCATGTACTTAGAATACAGAGAGATAACACCTCGTTAAAATGAAACTTGTCGTCAATACGAACTTCCTTAGGTTGTATAATTACGGATTCGTCGTCTAAACACCTTTTGAGACTCGATATACGATAAGCATCGTATATACCATTAAGCTCCTGAGGTAGTTTTAGTTTATACATAACAAGACCAATCAAATGATTACTACCAAATTCAGCACAACAAAATGGTGATCAACATTTGTGTCAAAACAGAGCTTCTAATGGCGCTCATTTAATGCTAGTGTGATAATTGTTAGTGTAAGGAAATCTGACCAAAGGTAAAAGAGTATCCAAATTACCATCAAATTCTATCACACAAGCCCTGAGCATATCCTCCAAGGTATGAATAGTTTGTTCATTTAAACCGTCAGTTTAAGGATAGTAAACAGTGCTCATATCTAAGCGCGTTCTCAAAGCTTTCTGTAGTGTCTGCCAGAAATGGGATGTAAAGCGACTATCCGTATCAAAGATAAAGGAAACAGGCACTCCATGCTTGTTATAATTTCACTACTATACAGTCGAGCTAGCTTTTCTATCTAGAACTCCTCTCGGATAAGTAGGAAATGCGCAGAGCTCGTTAATTGGTTAACAATGTCTCAAAATGAATCATAGCCGCCCAATGTTCTAGGCAGGCCTAGTAACGAAATCTATTGAAATTTGTTCCCACATCCCTTTATGGAATCTCAGGTTGTTGTATGTACATATTGTTAGTAATAGTAATTACTCATGATGGTCAGTACGTTGTTGCGTCATAAGGCGACACAACATGGTTGGTGTGTATACAACATAACCGTAAAAGTAGATACAAGGGAATTTTGAAAATCATCATAACAAAAGGACGAGATTCACACTTCTTGTACTAGAATTGAAGAGTTATGATTAGTCATTAGAGAGTATCCAAGCTTAAAGCTTTACAAAGCAAGTATATAATGAGTACCAGTATGATTGTACCAAACTCGAGTCATTAAACCGAAGATTAAAAAAAACAAGGAGATTATACTAGGATTCTATCGAGATAAATTTGCTAAGAGTCAAATTTACTCAATCCTATCAAGTGTTATAGGAAATGAGTCATCATCATAAAAATAGATGTCAACGATGACCCGGTGCTATGTAACATCACCACAAAGTATTAGGATTCGGTACTAACTCGTGTGTTAGTCTCGATATAATATAACCATGTTTGGTGATTTTCAACTAAAGGTTCGTATACCTATTGCCGAAAGTTAGCAATGGGCTATATGATAATCAAGTCACCACAAGATCTAGATAGAGAAAGTGACTAAAGATCTAGAACGATCTATTCAAGTAGATTAGTTAAAAGACTAGGTGCAAGTTCAATATTTGGACATTGAATTGACTACCACCAGAAATCGAATTTGGTTAACGGTCAGAAATGGAATTCTGAAATTTTAACAAGAAGTCCATATCAAAAAGATGGTCTACTCTTCACATCGAGTCGGCCAAATTTGATATGATAACATTAGACGTCTGCATCTTTCTTGATGTGTATAGAAATGATTCGGAAGTAATATGCTATTCAGCTAGATGAGGAAATAAACAGTCACATTGTAGAAATAATCTCATAAAAATAGTGTCCCCCGAAAATGATTTTGAGCTTGATAACCCACAAAATGGGTAGACTTTGATATAATATCATTGTCAATTTAGCCTGGGGTTTGATTCTCATAAAGTAGACATAAAAAAAATAGGAGTGGATCAAGTAAATCTTTAGGAATTTGTCAAATGTGAGGACGTCATGCTCATAGGTCCCTTAAAGATAATGCAATCCCAAGCGGATGTTCAAGAGAGCAGAGTAAACTATGATTCGTCTCTTGTTCCTCTTCCTGGTAGTGTAAAACTTTAATTGGTTAAGAATCGTAAAACACATAAATAAATTCAAAATTTCCTTCCTATGATTTAAGGACACATCTTTCAAATGATATGGTTTTAAAATTTCAACTTAGGTCCTCGCTTTCCATTAAAGTCAGTGAAAATGGACTATAAGATTTCAGAGTTTGTCCTTAGATCTCGCGTTGAAGAAGGTCGAATTGATTTGTCACACCCCAATTTCAACTAACGGAGTTTTACCGTTTAGGAAGTGACGAACCAGGATCTCAGACATTAGTTACTTTGAACGACTCTACATGGGACTCAAAATGAAAATGTCATTTAAATTAGAGTATCAATGCGGAAGCGTAAAGAAAGTAAATGCGCAAAATACACGCGCCCAAAACCAAAGTCCAAAAGTCAAAGAAAAAGTCCAAACGTCCCATCAAAACAAGTACAATAGGATAATTCAAGTAAACATAATTAATTCAAAATCAAGCAGTTGAATCCCATGCATGCCCTAATGTGCACCTGTGTCTTAGCTTAGCGACCTGAGAAAACATGTAAAAATATGTCAACACGAGGTTGGTGAGTCCACATGTTTCAATATAAGTAAATAAGCGTTTACCGGATTTATGTTCATTCAGTACGTATCTATAGGTAGCTAACCTATGTTCATGTTCAGCTCAAGCGCTCGCAACCAAAGCTGACTGTTTGTTTATTGCCTCCTGCCAGGTCTATCAACACTGGCGGTGTGAGTAGGCTAACATTTCACCCGTTCGATATCTAATCGAGTTAGCACGACTAACGCGGGTGGGATTTGTCAAACCCAGTAGTACTACTAAATATTACCTCGCTAAGATCCATATTAACGGTCCGATATTAGTTGAGGACTTTCTGTGATAGCGTGTTACGCTTAGCATTTAACATTGATAACATACGAATTAAAAATCCAAAATCATTTAGTCATGTTTTCTCCCCCAAGATAAAACAGTAAAAGGGGCCGTGAAAACTAATATGCTTTGCGTTGAAGGTAGTTTCACCCTAGAGGTAAGTTTGAACCACGAGTGTAAGTCTCAAAAGACCTACGAATGTCCTAAAATTATAAACACATAAATTAGGAATGATAATGGGAATTGTGACAGTGACACGGAAAGAAGCGTCATAAAGAACCGTTCTAATATTCAAGAGTGGACGAAAGTGTCCACGGAGTTAGGGATTACTTTACGCAACGAATGACAGAAATAATAAATAAAATCGGGTGTTTTGTCATTCATGAAAATTGAGAAGATATATATATATATATATATATATATATATATATATATATATATATATATATACGAGTAAATAATATAACTAATTATATTATTATTTAGTCTCAATCGATACGCGATGTTATAAAAAGATTCGAAATAATATAAATATATATTATTTAATAATACGGGTCACAGTTTGAAAATAATATAAACGTATTATTTTATACGAATTTATGGCTTAAAAATAATATAAACATATTATTTTTACTTGATAATAAAATCAATATATTATTTATAAAAGTAGGTATAATTCATAAAGATATGTTAATAATTCAAACCCGAGCCTACGGGCTGTTTCCCGAGTTAAAAAACGGTTATATAATAATATAATATTATAGGGTTTGATTTTTATTAATTAAATATCACTAGAAAAAGTTTAAAAATTATTTGTGGGAGCCCGGTCTCGAACTCGGGTCCCTCCCACACGCACATACTGACCAAACCAGTTTTGCCCGCTAGGGTTTCGCAAACAAACCCGAGATCAATTACATTTAACATCCTGATCGAAAGTGATTTCCCTCCCTACATGCACCCAGATCGAATCTCGTCCCATACGCCATGAATTCGATCGTGACTGGTTTCAAGATCATAGGGGTTTTGCTCGCCTATGGATTGCGAGTCTGAGGTTAGGTTTAATTGTAAAAATCGCTAAGTTTTTGATAGTTAAAAACCAGTTTGAAAAGCCGAGACTTAGACTTAAAAACGTGGAATCAATTTGATAAAATCAGCTGATGTTAGAGGCTGGATTCATGGGGCTATTACAGAGCATTAGATTCCGATTCTATCCATGTATTTTAATTATATTGAGGTTAAACTTTGACTGGTGTTCGATTAAACCCAAAATGTGATGAACCCTAGAATCAGTTCATCACTGATTCGATGTTATATCTTCGAATTAGCATAGGGTTTTCAAAGGATGGATGATGGCGAGTCTATCCATGAAGTTTAATTGAATTTATATTGAGTCTAAGATAGAGTTCGCTCAAAACGTGAACCTATGAACCCTAGGTTCTGGATTTTGTAAAATTGGATGATGTTTGATTCAATTAACATGGGGCTTTCATCAAACTGAAAATTTCGAAACTAACAGTATTATTTAATTGAATTGAAAACGAGTCTAGAATTAAAAGCCCCAAATCCGATTTCTTATGAACCCTAGAATCTGTTTATGATAAAATCGATAATGTAAGCCCTAATTAGGTTAGGGCTTTCATTCTACAGCATAAAACGAATCAAAGGAATGCTTCAATTACTCGATTGGATGTCAGATTGATAGTGCTCGACAAAAACTGAGTTCGACGACTGCGTGTTTGATCTTTGGTGATTCTGGTTGCTTCTCCGGCGCTACTGATGTAGGCAAATTCTTCTGAGGGACTCGAACAAGATACGCAGGTGTGTGATTTGTGAGGGGAATACAGGAATTAGGCGAATTCGGTGGTCGATTAGGATGAGGTCGACGGTTATGGATTTAATTTCAATTATTTGAGTTTAATTTGATTAATGCCTACGATTAAAGCTCAATGATGAACGATTATGGCATTTAAGTGTTAATCAATTACAAAATTCGATCCATTTCGGTTATCAATCGAGAATTGGAACTCAAGAAGTCACGATTTTGACTTCTAAAAGTCAACAGAAGCCAAAATTGCTAATTTTGACTTTGGGGAGTCAACTAAATTAGTTTAGCATATTTACACAACTAGTCCCTGCAGTTTTGAGTTGAATTTGTGACAGAATCAGTCCCTGGGGTTAGATTTAGTTAACGAGGTTAAGTTTTTAACAGAAAACTTAACGGAATAGTTAACGGAGTTAACCTAAAAAGTCGAATTGTCACATGATTATCTGCCAATAACTGGTAGTACAGTATGCCCGCAACTTCCTTGGCTTTCAAACGGTGTTACTACGACTTACCATTTAGTATTTCACTAATATCGGTTATAGCCTTAAAATCCTTTGCATAAGATTTTAAGCCATAAATTTGATGGAATGAGTTTTAATGTCATAGATTCGTATTCCCTCAGGGTACGTGTTAAGAAGTCGTTTCTAAACAGTAGTTGCTCTAAGGCTTTCTAATTACAGGAGACTGAGAATAAGGGATACATATACGCCTCTACCTAGTTGGAAATCAAAAAGTCAATCAACAAAATGACCTTTGAGGGAGAGTAAGTACAAAAAGGATACGAGACTATCCTATTCGGATCTATAAGGACAATATACGTAGAGTAACAAATAGGGATAATCACCATCAATAAACTTTGAATGATGACTAATAAAATTTTCGGTACACAAATAATCATTCTAACATAAAGTTTCATTTTTTTCATCAAAATGGTTTTCAATAAGGCATCGAAGCACCATAAGAAATCAAGATTTGCAAAACATACGTAGCAATATTCACCAAAAAGGGCATTAGTTTCATACTAAGCCATAGCTATCCCAAAAATAATTTTATTTTTGTAAATCCAACCAAAAGAATCTTGAGCGCAAGCCACTTAGTGATCATAGTAAGAATAAAACATGATAGAAATAAACACGACAATGAACGTCGTAAAGATGGCTCCTCCTAAGTAAACAAGTTTCTCAAGTTAGGTTCCACAATATGAGCGTCACGGTTAAGAGAATCAGGATTGAGTGTACCAAATTATCATAGTAAGTGCAGAGCACTTGCAATTGAATTTCAAGTAGGTGTGAAACTGAATTATTAAGAATATTTATCAATAGTATAGTAAAAATGGCAAATACTGAAATGAGAATTTATACGAACGATCATATAGAAAGGTTGTATTGCCCAAAAAAAGAATCTTAAATTGCTTTAAGGAATTTATCCATCCTATTGTTACTCCATCGATGTTAGAGTGTGTTTGGATTATAAGATAAAATCCAAGATTATGCCGAGACCTCCGATGATAGTTGTACACTTACTGCAAGTGTCGAACATTGTAAAGACCTATACTGAATTTACATGGCCAATAAAATCTCAAGGGATACGATTTAGCAAGTAAAATAGATGAGAGAAAATCTTCGTTGCTCAAGATCCACTAAGGAGTTGATTAGATCAAATTCGAATTTCTCTTGTTCCTTCATAACTGCGAGAACGTTACACGAAGATCCATTAGGGGAGTCAGAAATGTCGAGGTCTGATTCACGCTAGACCGAGAGTAGTCACATCCGTTGATAAACATATAATAAATTTGAAATGAGAAAATCTTTTGTTGGATCTCAAAGGTAAAGCAATACTTAACAAATAATTGCCAAATCCGGTCCAAATACTTAGGTTAAATCAACTGAGAACAGATCTCCTTAGTGTCTCGGTCTAAATTGTCGTGCAAAAGAAATCTTAAAAAGAGTTTTGGATCCATTACGATTCAAAGATAAAAGAGACGATATAAATTCCCATGTCACCTGAGGTAGCCCATCGCATCATTCGATGTCTTTGGCTCAACCCTAAAGTTACGATAGTTTCGGTCAATATTCGAATGACTGGCAATCGGGACTAGAAATACAAATTAATCATGAATATTAACTCGGACAGTAAGACTCACTAGAGTTCTCATGCACTGCAGATTATAATTACGTGTGCACCCGTAATGATAATTTACTTTGCATGGTCCCTACAGTGTTTCCTCTATCCCGAGCTCTCAGCTAAAAAAAAGGAACTGAAATGATCATTGGATCACGTCTTCGTGTTGCACTTTCGCGTAAAAGTGTGGATGTTCTATCTGATCACTTTTAATTACTTGTACCAATACTCATGGATCTGCAGACTAAGGCTATTGTTGGATGGAGGTAATGATAGAGGGGAACTTCCAGCGTACTCTAATAAAAGGAAAAAATGTGCGGTGGAAGTCAGGAAGTAATAATAGGGTAGAGATCCCTAAATCAGAGTCGAGCAAGTCATGCTACAAATTTGTACATATACGTGGATCCGTTGATCCAACATAACAAAAGTCAATGGGTCTCTTGACCCATAGAGTTCTCTCCCGTTTAGTCCTGCTTCTCCACCTTGGGTTCCCTTTAGATCGAGCAATTATGGCTGCCATATCTCATGGCGAAATTTCTAGCCATCCAATCCAACAGATCACCAAAGCAAGTATATACCGCACAAAGTGAAAACAATAGATGTTAAATAAGAAAGTCGACTCCAGAACTAGAGTAGATGCAGGTGCGGTGTAGGTACAACTACAACTCGAGGTAACACCAAGACAGATAGATGCGGATATAGATTACAGCAAATGTAACCATAATCATCAAATAGTACGCGTAGTGCAGTGACAATGACATGATTATGACGAAGCAATGTGTCATATATAAGCAAGAGGTAGTATGCATTGCACAAATAATTCCTACGGTTCAATGAAATAAACTTAGAGTTATAGTCTAGGTCTAGTCTCGGGCAAACCTAATTCTCTATAACCAGTGCTCTGATACCAAGTCTGTTGTAGAACCAAAGACTGATTGCTACTAAATTATTCTAAGTACAAATGCTGCTGATAGGCTTATCAGCAGCATTCAACACATATTGCTGCTGATAGGCTTATCAGCAGCATTCAACACTTGTTGCTGCTGATAGGCTTATCAGCAACATTCAACACATTTTGCTGCTGATAGGCTTATCAGCAGCATTATTCTCATTCTTGCTGCTGATAGCTATGTTCCTTGAAGACAAATCGTTGCAGCTGACTATCCATGCCAAGCGTCACTGACAACTTTCTGCAAAAGCAACTGACACACTCAAAGCAGAAGGAACCTCAATGGTGCAACCAATGACGGACGACAATGCTCTTCTCCAAGCATTCAAACAATGATGATTAAAGAAAACGCTTCAATAAAGTTAGCTAGTTTAGCTTTAACGTGTATTATTAGCTTTTGTATAAAAGATCAACGGTCTGTGTTCGATCTGATCCTTAGAATCAAGGGTCTGTCTTGATTCTAAGTTAGTATAAATACTGTGTAAACACTTCATTGTAAGTGTGCTTCTTCACTGAGTTTTCATTTGTAATCGTTTATTTACAAAACTTAATACAACAGTGTTCTTATTAGTATTCATTCTGCGTACTCGATTATATTTGTGTAGTTGTTATTGTTTCCGCCAATCTCAACTAAGAACAGAACCATCTTGTAATTTCACGATCCTACAAGTGGTATCAGAGCTTTGGCTCAGATTAAACAAACTCACACTTGTTTAAACACTTCTGGTTCTATTCTAAACTCTCTCTTTGATCAAGTCACCCAAAGTCACAAAACAAAAATGTCACAAAGCAATGGTTTTGAAGACATCGGCAGCATCAACCGGCCACCAAGGTTGGTATCTGGAGAAGACTATGACATGTGGAAAATCGCATGGAATGCTTCTTCTGTTATCAGGAGTACGTAATGTGGAAATCCATCAGGGATGGACCATACACTCCATGGTGACATCTGCTGACTCTGGAGGACCAACAGTTCCAAAGGATCCCACCAAGTACTCAGAAGAGGATATCAAGAAAATGGAGGTGAACTTCAAGGCACTAGGAGCTATCCAAATGTGCCTTCCAAATGAAGTTTTTCATAACTTCAGAAGTTACAAAACTGCTAAGGAGCTGTGGGAGGCCCTCGAGAAGATGTTTGCTGGATCTGAGGAAATTAAGGAAAACAGAAGAGACATCCTTAAGCAGCAGTACGAAAACTTCTTCTGGAAGGAAGGTGAGTCTCTAACTGTTTTATATAACAGATATACTTATCTTGTATGTGAGTTACAGTGCTCAAAAGTGAAGTTGGAGAATGAAGACATTCTTAAAAAATTCATCAGATCTCTACCTAGTTGCTGGACACTCTACACAGTGTCCATCAGAAGAACTAATAATCTGAAGACTCTTCAGATGACTGAGCTATTTGGTATGCTCAAAACCTATGAATTAGAAATGATTCAGGCCAAGGAAAGGAGCTCAAGCTACCAAACAGCCTCCACATCCAACACCACCTTATCTGCTTTTCACTCTGAGCACTCAGGCCCTAGTACAAGCAACTACTATCCTCCCATAGTCACACATCGTCAAACTCCTACCTCTAAAACAAAAACATCACCATTTCTTCTTGAAGCTCCTTCTCAAGCCTCAACCACTACTGCTTTTGTTTCTGAAAACTCAAGCAACATGTACTTTATCAAGGAGGATCTTGAGTGCTTCCATCCAGATGATCTAGAAGAAATGGATATACAGCACTCGTACGCCATGCTCTCCATAAGAGCAAAAAGGTTCTACTCTAGAACCGGAAGACCCATTCCAAGCAACAGCTCAAACACCAGAGTTGGCTTGGATAAAAGCAAATTGAAATGTTACAACTATAACCAACTGGGTCATTTTGCTAGAGAATGCAAGGCACCTAGGGCAAACCCAGCAGCTCACCAAGCCCAACCAAGACATCGACAGCAACAAGCTACTCCTCCAGCTCAAACTGTAGCTTGTGCAGCTGTTGGAACATCTGACTTTGACTGGAGCTTCCAGTATGAAGATCTGCCTACTAACAACCAAGCTCTTATGGCAAACACAACTGAGATACCGCCTCAGGTATATGAACATCTATGTTCCCAAGCCTGTATTGATAAGGTTTTAGGCTACAGAAAGCATAATCAAAACCTAATAGATCAAAATGAAGAGTTTCACGAAATGAAATCTGAATTCAAAAAGGTCGAAGACAGTTACAAAGAAAAAATTAACTGCCTAAAAAAAGAGATTTCATCATTAAAACATGAACAAACCAATCTTGAAACTCAGATTGATGATCTACTGGCCAGATTAAAAGCTACCAGAGCAGAATTGGCAGAACAAAAAGTTCATGTCGACAAATATGAATTTGCATCCAAAAGGCTGCAAAGACTTTTGGATGCTCAAATTCATGATAAGGTAAAAACTGGTGTGGGGTATCATGCTGAACAATATCAAGCCGTTGCACCTCCTGCTGATTACGTGACCATTCATGAACTAAGCTTCAATCTGGCAAATCTTGATATGGCAAACAGAAATCTTGATCCTTCTAAGGATGAATCTTTGGTACAAGAATACACTACCTCATCAGAGTCTGATTCAACTTACTCAGACTCCACTGAAACAAGTAAAGCTTCATCTCCTCCTGCTCCTCAAGTCACTCTGACTAAAGATGAAGTCCATTCAGCACATGTACCAGCCATGTCAGTACCAGTTCCTACACCATTCAAACAAATCAAAATTAGCTATCCTCCAGAAGGTAGGAAGCTAAATACTGAAAAGGGCCAGTCCTCAACTTCAGTCCAACCAAGGAAGGTGTTCGACATATGTCATGCGCCTGGAGAGAGGGTTCCATATGTTCAAAAGACATTGGAAGAAGCTACATTTGAGCACAACAAAGCTCACCCTTGGAATTTCAAAGACCTTTTCAAAAGAAAGGATTATGTGTATTTTTAAAGGGATAAACTGGCAAAATCATGTTTTGTCTGTGGAAAATATAACCACACTGCCAGCACCTGCTTCTACTACCTTCAGCAGCAAAGAAACCTCAACAAACAGGTAAGAAGTTTTGAAGCTAAGACAACTCAATTCAGAAAATCTCTTTCTCCACCAAGGGAGCAGTTATCAAAACCTCAACAATCTTGCATCATCTATGGAGAATCAGACCACTTTGCTACAAACTGTAAGTTTAACCCTTTCAACCAGATCCTTCATCAAGCCCCTCAAAGACAAAGGGTAAAAAATGATCAGCATACATCGGTTTTTAGTCCAGTTAAGCCCGAGAAAATGAAGCAGAAGCTTTCAGCAGCAACCAAGTCTGCTGCTGATAAGCTAAAATCGTCCGCAGCAAATTCTGCTGCTGATAAGGCAAAATCCAAGGCAAAGCCTTCAGCAGCAACAAAGTCTGCAGCCGCTCAAGTAAAATCATCAGATACAATGTCTGCTGCTGAAAAGACAAAGAGAGCTGGAAAACCACCAACTCAACAATGGAAGGTAAAGAAAACACCAAGCATCATCAGCGGTTCAGCTGAATGCGTCTATCCTTTGTTGTAAATATGTCTGTCTTATGTTGTAAATAAAAGTTATAAGTAAGCAGCATCCTTTTTGGCTGCTGACAGGTCTGATCCACTACAGCAAAGGATTTGCCACTGACTGCCTTAAGTTATCAGCAGGAACAAGGTTCCTGCAGATAGCTTTAAGGCCTTCAGCAGCAACATCCCTGCTGCAGATCATTGCATCTATCAGCAGCAATTAAGTTTGCTGCTGACAGACTTAACCTTCCGCAGCAACCAAAGTTGCAGCGGACAGGCTTATTCATCCACAGCAACCAAGTTTGCTGCTGATGGGTAAACTTAAGTCCAAATTAACTTTTACCCACTGTAAAAGAAATTAACGTCAGTCTTTACCATGACTGTCTCGGTGTATTACAGCTGTAACAATGAAAAGTAAATAAGGTTGTACTGTACAAGTCATTTTGCTTTTTCTCTCCTCTGTCGCTGTAAGAACAAATCAAATTTTCTTTACCACCTCTTCACATTTAATTCAACCCTAACCAACTATCACTTTCACCCTAAGTCCCCACCACATTCAAAGCTCTCCATATTCTCCATACTCTCAAGTCTCCACCATACTCAAACCTTATTCAAATCATCCCTCCAAAATCAAACGGCTATGGCTGATATCAACAACCCAGATGACAAGTTTTCCCCATACCATAACCTAACAGCATACCTTACCAAAGGAAAGAAATCCGATGGTTTTGACGATATGATCGATTTCTTATGTCGATCAAAGATCTACTTTTCCCTCACCACCAACCCTACCATATATATCCCTCATATGGAGGATTTCTGGAGTACCGCCGTCTACTCAACCGAACAGGGGATTCCCCAAATCAAAGCCAAAGTAGACGGCAAGAATATCACCATCTTGGAAGCTACACTCAGAAAACATCTTAAGCTTCAAGATGAGGGAGCAGCCATCTCATACTCGAAGGACGAATACATGAGGACCTTTGTCTCCATTGGATACACTGGAAATCAAACCGAGTATACGATCGAGAAGGCGCTGATGGGCCCTCCATGAAAGTATCTCTGCCACACTCTTCTCCAATGCATATCTCAGAAGAGGAGTGGATGGCATCAGGTGAGCTCTGCACTGGCCTCCGCCTTCCATGGTATGGTCACTAACCAAGGCTTCAACTTTGCACATCTCATTTTTTAGGGTTTGCGATATAACCTTCAAGAGGGTGCAAAGCAGCAATTTTTCATGTACCCAAGATTCCTGCAGGAAGTTTTCAATCAAGAACTAAAAGAACTTTCAAAACCTGCAAGAATCTACATCATGTTGGGTCATAAAAATAACATTTTTCAAAGCATGAGGACTGTTTCCAAAAAGTTCTCAGGGGTCAACGTTCCATTGTTATCTACAATGCTGAACGTACAAAGTACCCCGGGTGACAGTTCAGCAATCCCAGCTGATACTTATCCCACACCCTCCACCTCACATCCTGAACAACAGTCTGCATCCACCATTCGAACCCCTGTGCATACTACTAAGGATGCACAGGCACAAAAATTACCTACACCTCTTTTGGATGTTATTGTTCAACCGGAACACAGGGCCCCGGTTTCAACAACATATACTAGAAAAAGGGGCAAGAGAACTCCTTCTTCTCTAGCCTCTAAGGCCCAAACCCAACCTAACAGCCCTCACTCAGAATCACAACATTCTGGTGAGAATATCATAAGGGAAAGCCACATTATTAGGGAGACTCCTTCGGATGTCTCTCTATTAGGATCAGGATCACTTCCCGGATCCGTAGAACAGCCCCCTGAGCCCTTCCTTTCTCTTCTGAACTTAAGTGTTGAGGAACCTGATCAAGATGATGTACCTTCTCCAACTACCACTATCTCAGAAGTACTGATTGATCTTGCTTCCAACACACCCAACCCAAGTTCATCTACCCTGAAGGTCCACTCTCGGAGTTATGAAAGAGTGGATGTGGACGAGGCTGTCACTACTGCTGGTCCATCAAATGACCAGGAAGACAGTGACAACATTGTTAAGACCTCAACCACGGCAACTCACAGTGAGGATGTTTCCTCGAAAACTCCCCTCACTAAGAGGAATCCCAGGCGCCAATGTAACGAACCAAAATCCGGGTTTCGTCTTCAAATAATTAAATATTTATATTTAATATTATGGTGGAAATAATATTTTATAAATAAGTTGAAACAAGTGGGTTTCAAGTTTGTAATGGGATTATGTTAGTTTTAACTAACTATAGAACGAAATGGGTGAAATGGAAGTTGAAGGACTAAATGTGTAAAATGGCCAAAAAACTGCCATTTGACTTGGTGAAGTCAAAATTGGCTTCATTTACACATTTTGAGTCGTTCATATCAAGAGAGAAAAGGAGAAAAGTGTGTTGAAGCCATTTTCGTGCAATTGAAGCTTGATTAGTGAAGGTTTTGGCTCACACAACACCTTCCTAACATCAAGTAAGTGATTCTCTTCCTCTTGATTTCACCATGTATGTGTTCTTGGTAGGTTTTGGGTGAAATCCGAAATTATGTATGCATGTGATGAAATGGTGTTAGATTATTGATAATCTAGCTAAACTAAAGTTAAAGAATGATGATTAACATCCTAGAACCCTTTGATTTTGATTATGAGAAGTTAGGGTTCATATGGTGAAAATTGGGGGTGTTTGGGTCATAAGGCTTGAATGGTGAATTAATGAAGATTAAGTGTTTTTTAAGATGTTAGACACTAGAACAAACACCAAATTAATTTAATAATAATTTTTGAAAGAAGAATTAGTGTTAAGATTAAGTTAATGAAACTCAAGTAGGTGAGTTTGTGGTGAAAGAGGGTGTTTGGTTATGAGGATAACCCAAACGGGTCAATTTGGGTTGGAAATTGGGAACTTGAGTTGTGAACTCAATTGTAATGAAATTTTGGTATATGTTAGATTACTAAACTAGGCGAATGTGTTTAGGTAATCAAATTGCAAAGCTTGAAAGCGGTGCGGGATCTTCTAACCCGAAAGGTAAGTGCTTTTGCACTTACTTAGTTTTGATGATAAATGAGTTTTATGCAATGTTGTATGTATAATGTGTAAAGTTTCATAATTTGTTATGTGGTATGAATGAGTATAAAATGGTATGTATAATTGAAGGAATGTAGTTATAGTATTTACAGTATAATGGATATGTTGATATGGAGTTATGGTCTATGAACCATAATGGATAGAATGGATATGGAGTTATGGTCAAAGTACCATAATGGATAAATTAGTTATGGAGTTATGATCTCGTATCCTTTGGGATATGAAGTTATGGCCTACGTGACATAATGGAAATGGAAAAGTGATAATGAAATGATGAAAGTAACTTGTAGGTGATATACAAGTGTATGAAATCCTTAATTGGCCAAATGGGTGTTAACGGGTCAAATGGGTGTAAGGTGTGAAAACAAGTTGTAATCACTTGTTTGTTATGTTTAACACATTACAATGGTAATATGTTGACGAAATGCTAATGTATGGAACTATAATTGACCAAATAGAGGCAAACGGGTCAAATGGGTGAAAAGGATGAAAACAAGTTGTAAATACTTGTTGATTGTGTTTATCTCATTACTAATGGTTATAAGTTTATGTGGTTATGCAGGGAAAGCTCCGAAATAGGTCAAGGTCAACGTCCAAGCTTGGAGGGTTCTCATATGCATTTTTGGTATTTTGAGGATTTTCGTAAAATCCTTGAAAAGTGGTGTAATTTGGCACAAAAGTTATGTTTTGATGTAATCATATGTTGTCATGATGTTTTTGGTCAAAAATCTAAGTGTTGGTAAAGTTTTGATGTTAAGCAAAATGAAAAATGGCTAAGTGTGAAAACTGATGAAAAAGCTGGAAACTTTCTGTGAAAAGAGGTCCCTCACGCTACGCGAGGGAGGTAACCAATAACTCTCACGCTACGCGAGAGGTAAAAAAAAAAAAAAAATTCTGGGATTAAGACTTCCGCGCGTTAAAGTATAGTTTTTAAAAGTGGTGTGTTTCAATTTGGTATCAGAGCAATGGTTTGAAGGATTTGGTGTGGGTGGCACCAAACTCAAACCGGATGCTCTTGATATGGGGGGGATGATACGAGAATCGAAGAAGGACTTGACTAAGACTCGGAGCTTTCGGAAATGAAAGGTTAGTAATGTTATGATTAATGATAATTCCATATGGCGTTTATGTATATGTACGAATGATTGGCAAAGTGTTATGTGTGCCGAAACTTGTCTTGTGATTTGTTATATGAATATGATAATTGCAATTGGGCATAGCGCGTTATTAATCATGTCTGGCCAATATGATTAATATGACGAGATGTGCAAGGGCCTTTATAATAACCATATGACAATGAACATTTTATAAGGATTAGGTGAAGGTGATTATATATGTATGTATGTATATAAGTAGATAAGTATACATATACTTAATACATATAGGGGTGTAAGTGTGATAAGTATTTAAGGTATTGATAGTATAAGGGTGTTAAGGTGTTCGTTTCTAATTCTCAGTTAAGAGATGGCAAAAGAATCGAGCAATCGGGAACCGTTGGATCCACGGATCCAAGAGTTGATAAAAGAGGAGGTGGCCAAGGCCTTTGAGCAAGCCACAAATCTGTTGATGGAAGAAATGAGGGGGACTATTAAACTCTCTCTCGAGGAGATCATGAAAGAGAAAGATAAGGAACCTCGGGGTTGTACACTGAAGGATTTCATGGTGATCAAGCCCAAGGAATATAACGGGCAAGTGGACCCGATTCTGAGCCACTGGTGGGTGGTAGACATGGAGTCAAATTTTGAGACGACAAGGTGTAAGCCCGAGGATAGAGTGATGTTTAGCGTGCCACTACTGACTGGGCGGGCTAAGGAGTGGCTGCTGAATCTCCGAAAGGAGAGGGGTGAAAGAGGGGTGACCTCCATGTCATGGGAGGAGTTTAAAGCGGCATTCCTAAAGTACCATTGCCCACAGGCCGCTATTGACAGGATGACCGAGGAGTTTCTCCTCATGAGGCAGACGACAGAGACTATTGATGAATTAGCTGGGACTTTCTTCGATCGGGCCAAGTTCTGTCCAGATGTGGTGTCGACCGAGAAAGCCAGGATTGACAGGTTCTATGCTATGCTGACGGTGGAGTTCAGGGATAGCATATCTCCATCCTCATTTACCACACTTGTAGACTTAATAAACAGGTGTCGGGAAAGAGAGGTGGAGTTGAGGAGGCAAGAAGCTAGAGGAGAGAAGAGGAAAAGGGAAATTAAGTGGTGAGCAAGATAAAGGGCGGGAGCCCTAGTAAGAAGCCTTTTACCAAGTTCTCTTCTCGAGGATGCAAAGTTTGTGGGAAGGAGCACTATGGGGATTGTAAGAAGGGAACGCCGAATTGTTACAAGTGTGGGAAGCCGGGGCATATGGCAAATCAGTGTCCAAGCCAGATTCGTATATGCTATAATTGTTACAAGCCAGGACACCTTAGGGCGGATTGCCCGGATTTGAAGCAAGGTGGAAGCGAGAGAAAAGTTGAGATACTCAGGCCTAAGGGTAGAGCTTTCCACATATCTGCGGAGGAAGCAAAGAACGACTCGGAGGTGGTGACAGGTACATTCAAGATTAACTCATTACCTGCACTAGTTCTATTTGATTCGGGGGCTAGCCGTTCTTTTGTTTCCTTGAAAATTGTTAAGCATTCCTCTTTTGTACGAAGCAAGTTAGATGAACCCTTAGAAATCGAAGCGGCTAATGATAAGAGTTTCCTTGTCTTTGACATTTTTAGAGATTGTAAGTTGAGAGCGGGGGGCGAAACTTTCTTTATTGATTTGATTCCTATGGCTATGGGAGATTTTGATGTTATTGTGGGGATGGATTGGTTGTCAAAGAATAAGGCGAGTATTTTATGTGGACCGAAGGCGATCCAACTTGTTTCCCCGTCGGGAGAGTCCATCTACATAGAAGGTGATAAAAAGGGTAAAGTAAGGTTGTGCACTTATGTGAAGGCGACCAAGTACATGGCGCGTGGGTGCAAGGCGTTCATGGCTTGTGTCGCGGATGTGAATGAAAGAGTAAAGGAGATTCACGATGTACCGGTCGTGAACCAATTCGTAGATGTGTTTCCTGACGAGTTACCGGGGATTCCGCCGGATAGGGAGATAGAGTTTGGAATTGACTTGATGCCGGGTGCTAAACCGGTAGCTAAAGCGCCTTATAGATTGGCACCGCCAGAAATGAAAGAACTCATGGAGCAATTACAAGAGTTTCTTGACAAGGGTTTCATACGCCCAAGTGTTTCACCTTGGGGTGTGCCCGTTCTCTTCGTCAAAAAGAAGGATGGGAGCATGAGAATGTGTATGGATTACCGGGAGTTGAACAAGTTGACAGTGAAGAATAGGTACCCATTGCCTAGGATTGACGATCTTTTCGACCAATTGCAAGGGGCGTCATGGTTTTCTATGATTGACTTGAAGTCCGGGTATCATCAGTTGAAAGTGAAGGAAGAGGATGTTCATAAGACAGCTTTTCGCACTCGTTACGGTCACTATGAGTTTACGGTTATGCCTTTCGGTTTGACCAACGCACCTGCGGTTTTCATGGATCTCATGAACCGGGTGTGTAGACCGTTCCTTGATCGTTCGGTCATTGTGTTTATTGACGATCTTCTCATCTATTCAAGGAGCGAGGGTGATCACGCTTGTCATTTGCGTGAGATTCTTGAAGTCTTGCAAAAGGAGAAGCTTTATGCTAAATTCTCCAAGTGCGCATTTTGGTTGCGCGAGATCCAATTCTTGGGTCATGTGATTAATGAAAGAGGAATTACCGTTGACCCATCCAAGATTATGGCGGTTAAAGAATGGTCATCACCGAAGACGCCTTCGTAGATTAGAAGTTTCTTGGGGTTAGCGGGTTATTATCGTAGGTTCATCGAAAACTTCTCTCGGATTGCTTTGCCGATGACGAAGTTGACTCGTAAGGAGACAAAGTTTGTTTGGAGTCCCGAGCAAGAATCTGCCTTTCAACTCTTGAAAGAAAAGTTGACTAAGGCGCCTGTTTTATCCTTGCCGGACGGGACCGAGGATTTTGTTGTTTATTCGGATGCCTCGCATTCGGGGTTGGGGTGTGTTTTGATGAAAAGGGGGAAAGTGATTGCCTATGCATCTAGGCAATTAAAGACTCACGAGGTGAATTACCCAACCCATGATTTAGAGCTTGCAGCCGTGGTTTTCGCGCTCAAGATTTGGAGACATTATTTGTATGGTGCTAAGTGTACGATCTACACGGATCACAAAAGTCTCAAACATTTCTTTGACCAAAAGGACCTCAATATGAGGCAAAGACGGTGGCTTGAATTGGTTAAGGATTATGATTGTGAGATACTTTATCATCCGGGTAAAGCGAATGTTGTGGTGGATGCGCTTAGTAGAAAGTCAAGTCATCCACCTATCAAGGTGAAGTCATTTAAGATGACAATTTCATCATCTCTTATTGATGAAATCCGGGAGGCCCAAGTGTTAGCACTTGGTGGTGACTTGAAGAAAGAACAGATGATTTCTTATGTTGATAAGCTTGGTGAAAATAGCATGGGTTTGAAGACATGCTTTGATAGAATTTGGATACCTAGGTTGTCAAATGTCTTGACAACTATTCTTGACGAGGCGCATAAATCCAAATATTCTATCCATCCGGGGGCCACGAAGATGTTTTATGATTTGAGGTGTCATTTCTGGTGGCCGGGTATGAGGCGTGATATTGTTAAGTATGTGGAGAGGTGTCTCACATGCTTAAGGGTTAAGGCGGAGCATCAAAAGCCGTATGGAAAGCTTCAACCGCTTGAAATACCGCTTTGGAAATGGGAAAATATAACCATGGATTTTATCACTAAACTACCAAAGACTCGAAAGGGTTATGATGCGATATGGGTAGTAGTGGATCGGTTGACGAAGAGTGCACATTTCCTTCCTATAAAGGAAACGTATTCTTCGGATAGATTGGCGGAAATGTATGTGAAGGAAATTGTGTCACGTCATGGTGTGCCGGTGTCGATTATATCGGATCGTGATACGAGATTTACTTCTCGTTTTTAGAAGAAATTCCATGAGGATATGGGGACTAGATTGAATCTTAGCACCGCTTATCATCCACAAACGGATGGTCAAAGCGAGCGAACGATTCAAACGCTCGAGGATATGTTGCGAGCGTGTGCCTTAGATTTTGGTGGTGGTTGGGACGACCATTTACCGTTGACGGAATTCTCTTACAACAATAGTTACCATTCTAGTATTGGTATGCCGCCTTTTGAGGCATTGTATGGGAGAAAGTGTCGAACACCCGTGTGTTGGGGTGAGATTGGTCAACGGGAGCTTGGTAGTGTCGAAGTGGTCAAGGAAACTAATGATAGTATTGACCAAATTAGAGCACGCTTGAAGGCGGCTCAAGATCGCCAAAAGTCTTATGCGGATAATAGGAAGCGGGCGATTGAGTTTCAAGTGGGGGACTTTGTGCTATTGAAAGTCTCTCCTTGGAAAGGGGTGATAAGGTTTAGGAAACGGGGGAAGTTAAGCCCACGTTTCATTGGACCGTTTAAAGTGATGGCAAGGGTGGGTGCGGTAGCTTATAGATTGGAGTTACCGGAGGGACTAAGTAGACTTCATAACACGTTCCATGTGTCTCATTTGTGAAAATGTTTAGCGGATGAATCTACTTTTGTTCCATTGGATGATATAGAAATTGATGAAAAGTTGAACTATGTGGAAGAACCGATGGCAATCTTAGATAGGAAAGTGAAGCGGTTGCGTAATAAAGAGATTAGCCAAGTGTTGGTTCGATGGAAGCATAGAAAGGGGGCGGAAATGACTTGGGAAACCGAGGAAGAAATGCTCAAATTATACCCGAACCTTTTTATGTGAAGTCAGGTTTCGGGGACGAAACCCAAATAAGGGGAGGTGATTTGTAACGAACCAAAATTCGGGTTTCGTCTTCAAATAATTAAATATTTATATTTAATATTATGGTGGAAATAATATTTTATAAATAAGTTGAAACAAGTGGGTTTCAAGTTTGTAATGGGATTATGTTAGTTTTAACTAACTATAGAACGAAATGGGTGAAATGGAAGTTGAAGGACTAAATGTGTAAAATGGCCAAAAAACTGTCATTTGACTTGGTGAAGTCAAAATTGGCTTCATTTACACATTTTGAGTCGTTCATATCAAGAGAGAAAAAGGAGAAAAGTGTGTTGAAGCCATTTTCGTGCAATTGAAGCTTGATTAGTGAAGGTTTTGGCTCACACAACACCTTCCTAACATCAAGTAAGTGATTCTCTTCCTCTTGATTTCACCATGTATGTGTTCTTGGTAGGTTTTGGGTGAAATCCGAAATTATGTATGCATGTGATGAAATGGTGTTAGATTATTGATAATCTAGCTAAACTAAAGTTAAAGAATGATGATTAACAACCTAGAACCCTTTGATTTTGATTATGAGAAGTTAGGGTTCATATGGTGAAAATTGGGGGTGTTTGGGTCATAAGGCTTGAATGGTGAATTAATGAAGATTAAGTGTTTTTTAAGATGTTAGACACTAGAACAAACACCAAATTAATTTAATAATAATTTTTGAAAGAAGAATTAGTGTTAAGATTAAGTTAATGAAACTCAAGTAGGTGAGTTTGTGGTGAAAGAGGGTGTTTGGTTATGAGGATAACCCAAACGGGTCAATTTGGGTTGGAAATTGGGAACTTGAGTTGTGAACTCAATTGTAATGAAATTTTGGTATATGTTAGATTACTAAACTAGGCGAATGTGTTTAGGTAATCAAATTGCAAAGCTTGAAAGCGGTGCGGGCTCTTCTAACCCGAAAGGTAAGTGTTTTTGCACTTACTTAGTTTTGATGATAAATGAGTTTTATGCAATGTTGTATGTATAATGTGTAAAGTTTCATAATTTGTTATGTGGTATGAATGAGTATAAAATGGTATGTATAATTGAAGGAATGTAGTTATAGTATTTACACTATAATGGATATGTTGATATGGAGTTATGGTCTATGAACCATAATAGATAGAATGGATATGGAGTTATGGTCTAAGTACCATAATGGATAGATTAGTTATGGAGTTATGATCTCGTATCCTTTGGGATATGAAGTTATGGCCTACGTGCCATAATGGAAATGGAAAAGTGATAATGAAATGATGAAAGTAACTTGTAGGTGATATACAAGTGTATGAAATCCTTAATTGGCCAAATGGGTGTTAACGGGTCAAATGGGTGAAAGGTGTGAAAACAAGTTGTAATCACTTGTTTGTTATGTTTAACACATTACAATGGTAATATGTTGACGAAATGCTAATGTATGGAACTATAATTGACCAAATAGAGGCAAACGGGTCAAATGGGTGAAAAGGATGAAAACAAGTTGTAAATACTTGTTGATTGTGTTTATCTCATTACTAATGGTTATAAGTTTATGTGGTTATGCAGGGAAAGCTCCGAAATAGGTCAAGGTCAACGTCCAAGCTTGGAGGGTTCTCGTATGCATTTTTGGTATTTTGAGGATTTTCATAAAATCCTTGTAAAGTGGTGTAATTTGGCACAAAAGTTATGTTTTGATGTAATCATATGTTGTCATGATGTTTTTGGTCAAAAATCTAAGTGTTGGTAAAGTTTTGATGTTAAGCAAAATGAAAAATGGCTAAGTGTGAAAACTGATGAAAAAGCTGGAAACTTTCTGTGAAAAGAGGTCCCTCGCGCTACACGAGGGAGGTAACCAATAACTCTCGCGCTACGCGAGAGGTAAAAAAAAAAAAAAAAAAATTTCTGGGATTAAGACTTCCGCGCGTTAAAGTATAGTTTTTAAAAGTGGTGTGTTTCAACCAAGAAACCATGGGTGATGGGGATGAAGAGGCTAGGCCTAAGGCCCTATCTGGGTCCAAGGATTCCACAACTGTGGATGAGGACAGACTGAAACTTCATAACTTGGAATTGACGGCCAGGGTGGCTATGCTAGAGGCTGAAGTGTCCAAACTAAGACACCAAGTCTCTAAGCATGAAGCCCATCAATGCCCAACTTTAACCACTCCCTCTCTTGTATCAGTAGGCACCCAAACCGATGCTTACTTGTCTACTGATGCAACCAAAAAGGGGGAGATGGTCTCAATGGAGGAAGACACAAATAGTCTTGACGACTGGATTCAAGAGCATGTTGTAATTCAAAGCTCACTATTCAAGCCGGCTTTTGTACAAGTTCATGACTTGCCAGTCTCAGATAACGAAGAAGAACAGACATCTGAAGACTGGAAGTTGGTCGTCAGGGCTGTTGATGAAATGCTGAATGATGCTGAAGCCACAGAACAAACAAATACATCATTCAGCATCCTTCCTGAAGCAGCAGCCATCATAAGTCAATCCATTACCCCCTAACTCTTTCAAACTCCACAGAAGCTAGAATTTGACTCCATTCTAGCTTGGGGGTATGATGGATCAGCTGAGAGATTCTAGATTGGATGGGAGTTTAGTGGAGTAGAAGAGCTAAACTGGAACTCTCTCAATGCCCTCCAAGTCCTGCAACTGTATTTAACTAACTACATCAACACTTCATCAGATCTCTCAGCAGAACTTGCCATTGGCAGGTTCCATGACTTGATGGAGGATAATCTACCCCACTTCGAAAGACTAATACAAACAGCAAAACGGGTAGCTTATCCTGAATCTTCGGCAGCAGCAGAAAGAAGACTGACTCCTAGAAGACTTGACATTATAAGGAGCAGTCTTCTCACTAAAGAAGAAATTTGCTGCTTAAGAAGATTTATGTACTCCTTCGTCGTCAAAGACTTAGATGTGCTGGGATGGACAAGCACTAAGTCTCTTGACCACATCTTCTTACTAAGCAACGGCTCCTCTCTCACCATCAACACCAGGAACATCTTGTCACTTCCTACAGACTTTCTGTACAAGATCTTTCAACTCAGGGCAAATATCTGCAATGTCAACTCACTTGAAAGCCAGGCAATGATAGCTACTGTCAGAGCCCAACTTGAACAAGCAGGAAGAATTACTGAGGAAGTATATGTGTCAAACTCTGACACTGATACTGACTCAGCTTCCCCTCGAGTAGACATCTGTGCTGCAGCATATGAGTCAAGATCAACTATCAAAGAAATGCTGAAAGAAGTCACAAGTCCTGAGTGCAAATCGAATGAAGCCAATGACCTTCCCTTGTTCACATCTCAACTTGCCAATGAAGCCAAGGCAGAGATCCCAATAGCAGCACCATCATCTGCTGTTGTGGTCAGTGAAGCCGAAGCAGAAGCATCCAATGTAAACAAGGGAAAGGGAATTATGACAGATGAAAATAAAGAGAGGTTGCTAAAAGAGAAAAGAGAGAGGGAAGAGAAAAGAAGAAGAAGAGAAGAAGAAGAGAAGAAGAAGAAGAGGACATGGCTGACATTAAAAAGGCTCAAGAAAGAAAAACAGCCATTCTCCTAAGAGAACAAACCATCCAGCTGTATGCTAGACAGCTGGATGAACTGAAAAGAAAGATTCCTGCAGTTGACCAGATTGAAGAAGATGCAGTTCTTGCTCTTCAACTGTAGGAACAATTCAACAGAGAAGAGGAAGAATTGGAGAGGAAGAAGAAAGAAGATGCTAAGTTCAGAATAACCGATTCTGAACTAGCTAAATAAATGAGGGATGAGTGGGTAAAGACTCTAATTTCTCAAGGTGAGGATGCAGACTACCTTGAGAAACTATCAAATAAAGAAGTCTACAGAGCCTTCATGGGTCAGCAAGGTAAATTGGCAAAGAAGAAACAGACTGAAGAAGAAGAAAAAGCCAAACAACAGTCTAAAAAGACCATTGCCTTTAATAAACGGACCCATGAAGAAAGGAAGGTCATGATTGACTTCCTTAAGGCTAGAGGAGAGAGTGGAAAGAGGCTAGGTCCCATGAACTTCATGAACCTGCAAGCCCTCTACTTCAAAGTCAAGAAGGATGAGGAAGAAAGATTGGGGAAGAAGGGCTCCAAGAAAAGGGTACCTATTCAGGAAGAACGAGAAACAAAAGCAAAGAAACCCAAGCCTTCTCCCTCATCTACCTCTTCCTCAGTCCAACAACCTTCCACTCTCCTCCCCAATCCTTCCACTCCTCCACCCAAAAAGTCCAAACCATCTCACCCAGCCCCCACTCATCAACAGCCTCCCTTGAAGAAATCCAAACCCACACCTAAACTAGAAGACTCAAGAGACATAGTTGATTGGGTCTATAATCCACAGGATCAAAGGTTTGAGATCTTCAGGGGGAGAACTGAAAGAAGAAGATCTATCTACAGATCTGTTGATGAAGTTCTGCAATTGCCAGATTCAGATCTTGGCAGAATTCTGGAGTTAGGTGAAGCTCATGAGCCTGCAAATGAGGGTGGGAAACTTCTTGTGCTATCCATCAAACACTACTTCAACCCTAGCAAAGATGTGATCATTGACATCTAACCACTCAAGTCCCACTCTCCATTTGTAAGTTGGTCCTATAATGCTGATTTGGACGAGTTCACCTTAACTGATGTAAGGAAGCAGAAGATGAGATGTTCAAGCAAAACAATCTACAAAATGCCACATAAAGACATCAAGACTCTGTCTGCACTTCCACTGAACAACCCCAGCAAGGATCCAAGAGGCTATGAGGTTGAAAGGATAGTCAGCCACATGCAAAAGCTTCAGCAGGAAAGTGATTAGAATAATTTTGGTTGCATCAGTCTAGGGTGAGTTTGTAGAACCAAAGACTGATTGCTACTAAATTATTCTAAGTACAAATGCTGCTGATAGGCTTATCAGCAGCATTCAACACATATTGTTGCTGATAGGCTTATCAGCAACATTCAACACTTGTTGCTGCTGATAGGCTTATTAGCAGCATTCAACACATATTGCTGCTGATAGGCTTATCAGCAGCATTTTTCTCATTCTTGCTGCTGATAGCTATGTTCCTTGAAGACAAATCGTTGCAGCTGACTATCCATGCCAAGCGTCACTGACAAATTTCTGCAAAAGCAACTGACACACTCAAAGCAGAAGGAACCTCAATGGTGCAACCAATGACGGACGACAATGCTCTTCTCCGAGCATGCAAACAATGATGAATAAAGAAAACGCTTCAATAAAGTTAGCTAGTTTAGCTTTAACGTGTATTATTAGCTTTTGTATAAAAGATCAACGGTATGTGTTCGATCTGATCCTTAGAATCAAGGGTCTGTCTTGATTCTAAGTTAGTATAAATACTGTGTAAACACTTCATTGTAAGTGTGCTTCTTCACTGAGTTTTCATTTGTAATCGTTTATTCACAAAGCTTAATACAACAGTGTTCTTATTAGTATTCATTCTGCGTACTCGATTATATTTGTGTAGTTGTTATTGTTTCCGCCAATCTCAACTAAGAACAGAACCATCTTGTAATTTCACGATCCTACATCTGTCACACCCTAACAGGGCGGAAGTATGGGATGTAACCGGTAAATCGCATTGAACACAAGTACAAGAGAAACTAAAAGGAAAATTGTGCATTACATTGAACCATACTACATGCTTCTAACGAAAGTACAAATACAAGAAAAATCTCTAAAACAGTACAAAGTGTCTAAGTGCCTTACTATAACTGAAGTACATAATCAAAACTAAAAACAATAGTTCTAATCCAAAAGCGAGCCCTCATAAAAATCTCTTCTTCAATTCTGTTTACCTGAAAGCATGTTTCGAAAACGGGTCAACTATATAAATAGTTGGTGAGTTCGCAGGTTTTGCGACACTATAAATGTAACATTTCTGATTTTAGTATTCATATTTTCAATTCAATGCAATGCATTTCGAACTCAATACTCGTGCACTGTCTTGTTCTATTTTTTCGCCTCAAATTAAATGCAATGATTCAATACAGATCCACAAGTTTTGCTCGATTATATACACTTAAACATTATACAAGTAACTATTTAGTTCAAACTTATAGAACCTGAAAAGTCAATAATTAAAGTTAAACAAAATACCAAGAAACCCTAATTAGCACGGTCGTGCTTCGTCCGGGCACGGTCGCGCCAAGTGCCTCGACACGATCGCGCGACTGGTCCTGGAACGATCGCGCCCGGTGCCTAAGCACGGTCGCGCCTGCGTAACAGTCGAAACGTAAATGCAGTTTCAAAACGCCCAATCGTTCGAATTCAAAACCATTATACGTTTTATTTTCATTAACCAAGAAAATAACACTATCAATCATTCCCTTTATTACCAATTAATCCTGAAATCGTTCAGCCTCAAAGAATTATCTCCCAAGACCACAAATCCTCTCTACAATCCGAATACTCCCGAACAATCCACCTCTATACGATATACAATCCTCTCTGGAACACCCAAAGCAATTGAAGCAGTCGGAATCGCAGCAGAAGTCGCCGGAGGTCAAGCTTGTCGACGCCGGAGCTTCCTTCTACCGATCTCTATCAATTCTCTACGATTTTGGGTAATTGAAACATTCCTCTCATTCGTTTCAGTCGATATATCAAAAGCCTCATGTTAATCTTGGCTTCCATTAAAGAAATCATCCTGAACCGAAATTCTTATTTTAATAAAAATGATTTAATCGAATCCATTCTTAAACACGATTTACATACAATTAACTTATATGAAAAGACTCGTAACAACTCAATAACCAAAAGCCCTAACAATTTCAGCAGTTAAAATACAAGAATTTGTCAATTCGTGTCTGATTTGGAAGAGACACGGTCGCGCTAATCATCTAGCGCGGCCGTGCCTCATGTAGCGCGGTCGTGCTGACTAGCGGCGCGGTCGTGTCCTCCTGTCCAGACCTAGTCATGCCCTCTGAGCTAATCTCTGTTGTGTCTAAGAATCATAGACACGACCGTGCCGAGCCTAGGCATGGTCGTGCCTGTTGACTTGTCTAGTTTGTGCCCTCTGTTGATCAACCCGGTCGCGTCCCGACTAGCGCGGTCGCGCCCGTGGCTTGAGCACGATCGTGCCCCTCAGAGGCACGGTCGTGTGTGAGTCAGATTTTTGGCAGAATTATAAATTTTATATTTTTCAATCAGTAATGTTTCAGATTTTATAAAAAAATGTGTTTTAATTATTTAAAAAGGATTAAAAGTTTGATCTTGGAATAAATATTATTTATTTAAAGTTATAAAAATTAAATTTATATTTATTGTAAAAGCTTACACATAAATGACATTTTAAATGTCTAGGTTACAAATTTTTATAAATGAATAAGATAATGACTATTTATTTAATTCATGTTTAAACAAAATCAATTATTTATTTATTTTCATAAGCAATAATTTTATACCTTACTTAATTATTTATTCAAACTCAAACCTTAATCAAAATGTTTTGATAATATTCATTTTAAACTTTATATTTTATTCAACACATCCAAGTTCAAATCAATAACATTTTACTCAAGTCCAAACCATCATTTAACTTACACTTTCGTGCACACTATTTGATACAACATACATTACTCTTTAGGTTAATTTGTGCACACGAGGATCTTTATTTTTCCATCTATAAAGAAATAGCTTTCCCCCAAAAACAGTAAACAGTAAGTAAAGTGGGGCCGCGAAACTCACCTGGACAATGCGGGCGAGTGATGCGACACAGTTAACAAAAACCGATAAAATCCGAGTCCTAACAGAGTCCTACTAGTCAAGTGGACACAAACGATGCATTCAGGACTCCTAAAGGTTGTGACCAAGTCAACAAAACAAAAAGTGGCTATGTAATCGGTTGCATACCCAAACCCGTGCATACGCGTACGGACTGTTAGAAATTGTAAAACCGGCTTTTATATAAATTCGTGACTTTGAAACCTTAAGTTATAGATTTTATTAATTAATATCAGTAGTTATAATATCATATATGATAAAATATAAAGTCACAGTTTCGTTTGACCAAAAACGCGATTATGCGCGTAAAGCAAGGTTTACGGTTTAAAAGTCCGATTCATCCGAAATTAGGGTTTTAGTGTGATTTTAGCACCCAATTTAAAAGTCCAAATTTTATGTTTTTAATATGATAATACTTCTGTCCAAACTCCCATTAAGACTTTTATAAAAATATTTTTATACAAAAATTTCTAAAAATAGTAACTTTTTATAAAGTTTTAATGCACAATAATTCTAAAATCATATTTAGACATAACATTAATGCTTGAAACTTTCACTAATTGTTCATATACATATATAAAAATTTATGACAAATGTTCATAATTTTTCACTTTTCAAATTATTTATTATGAATATAATATTGTTAAATTTTAACAAATTCAGTAAAAATAGTTATAATTGCCCAAACTTCACCAAATTTTTACCAAATAATTTTTAACTCCATATAAGATTATATTATAAGTTTCAAGTCCTAATGTTATCCAGAAGTATATGATCCCAAATTCAATCGTTAAAACTTCATCAATACCAAACACCTATTTAGACAATTCCAATTTTTATGAATTTTGGACAGGAGTCATGTTTAATCATATACTAATTACTGACCAAATTCCAGATTTTTCCAATACTCAGAGGTATTTTTCCCAATTTTCATGTATTAAACTTGTAGAAATTTTAATAAATAATCTATAAATAGTTTAGTTACCAAAGTTTCCAGATCTTACTTTTTATATAAATACTACTTTTTTTAAATAATCTTGAAAGCTAAATCAAAAGTTTATAAAAATTCATAAAAAAAACAATTGTTGTATAAAAATAAATATATTGGTTCCACGTGAACCGGGATTGGGTTTATAACCTAATAACCACTCAAAATATCAAATATCTCAATACTAAATATTTTCGGGTTCAATTCCCAACCAATGACTCATAAAACTAATATAACATAAAATTAAATCTTAACAATTAAAGTTTATACCTTTCGTATAAATGGTTCGCTTACGCGGAACCTCCCGTATTTCACATGAAATACAAACCAAAAACACATTAGAATCGTTTTTATCTCCCGAGCATTTCCATATGCTCAAAATTGACATGCAATGCCGTTTGGATGGCCATGCAACATGATCAATTTCCTGTTTCGGTCCTATAAACTGTTACAATTTGTTCGTATTCAAAAATATAGTTCCCAACACCGGATCGGAATTTCCTACGGTGCAAACATTCATATTTGTGCTAAGAAACTACTTTCCAAAAATCGTCACGATCCAACGGTCGTATCTCCGGGGATCGACGATTCTTTGAGACCCAATTTTTCAAATCCGAAAATCCGATCAATCACATTCGAGGGTATGAAAATCATACCTAGAGAGCTCTGATAAAAAATATCTCCAGTAGGGTTTTGCGTCTATGTGTTGACAAGATCATATCCAAAATTCATGTATTTCTAACGGTCGGATTTCCGGGGATCGTCCGATTTTTAAGACTGCGCATGCATAAAACTTTCTGGACAGAATTTAAAAACTCTTTTTAACGAATTTAAGAAAGGATTTAGATAAATCTGAGCTTACCATTGCGTTTGTAGCGTCGAGAAATAGATAAACCGGACCACCGCGGACCGTCGTCGGACGCCACCGGACCACCACCAGCTCCAGCTCTCTCTCTCTTTCTAATTGCTTTCAATGATATGAGCAAATGAGAAAAAAAAAGTGTAGTGGGGTGTTTATATCCCTCGTGGTCTCCGATCGCGTGCCAGTTTCTCGCTTAAACGAACCCGATAAAAAAAATTGAGGCGTTATTTTACCCAAAAATAACTTATTATAATTTATTATTTTTCCTCGAGTCCTTGCATCTCATAAATATATATCCTTTAGGATTTAAATTAAAATTTTACGAAACCGCTCAACTCAGGTGTTAACGCGTATAAACCCGAACTTGATCATTTTTTTTTTGACATTATAACACCCAAATAAATCTTGCTACTATCTTTCGTTCACTAACGAGTTCCTTTCTTTTGAAAGTATATTTCAACATAATAATACTATTATTATTATTATATGAACTGAAAATTCGCGGTTGTCACAGAATCGGCTCACGTACCACTTACTGACATCGAGGTCGACAACAGCTTTAACAACATCGAAGAACCCGTGGCCATCTTAGATAGAAAGGAGAAGCGTTTGCGCAATAAGATTATTCAATTGGTTAAAGTCCAATGGAAGCACCGAAAGGGATCGGAATCTACTTGGGAAACGGAGACGGAAATGAGGGAGTCGTACCCTTAACTATTTGACATATGATAGATTTCGGGGACGAAACCTATTGTAAAGGGGGTAGACTTGTAACATCCCAAAAATAAAATGACAATTATAATAACGGAATAAACGAACGAGACATGACGGGCCGGGCTGGATGGGGCGGCGGGCTAGAAGGAGCGAACATAGGGGACCTCCCCTATAAATAGACTAAGTCACCACCCTTTTCTCTCATTTGCAACATCTAGAGAAAGAAACCGTAGAGAGAGAAAGTTGGCGGATCGACCCGAGATTCCAGCCAAGTGTTGCTCCATAGCTCGTGAGAAAAACCTCCGGATCAAAAGCTTGATACAGGTAACCATCCGGCCTAGATATGAGTTTTTGTTTGTTTTAGGGTTTTTCGGGTTTTGGATGAAAATGTAACGTTTTTACGGACGAAACTAAAAGAAAAACATAGATTTGAGTTCTTAAATGAAAAGCAAACGTTTTGAATGTAAACAAGCCCGAGATCTTGACGTGATCAGACCTGCATGCGAAAGTTAGGGTTTTTACGGGGAAGCAGATCCTGCGTACTTATCAAGTACGCAAGAAGAAGGTTCTGTGTACTTATCAAATACGCAAAAAGAAGGTCCTGCGTACTTATCAAGTACGCATGAAGGAAAACCTGCGTACTTATCAAGTACGCATGAAACGAAGTTTGCGCACTTATTAAGTACGCAAGAATAAGGCCATGCGCACTTGCTAAGTGCGCAGGCATCAGGCTGGTTTGTAAAGTCAGTATGTTCGCTTAATTCAGAATGATTAAACCGTTAGAGTCGGGATTTGGTCTGATGTGTATTTAACTAATCAATTCATATCGGAAGTGACGTTGTGGGACCTTTGTTTAGGACAACCCAGATTAGCTTATCCGGTGAGTTCTAGAAGCCCTCTTTTAAATGTTTTAAATAATAGTTTTGGGCTGGTGTGCATACGTTACGATGTGACTGTTTTATAAAACGATCTTTATGAATGATATATGTGATGTTTTATAAAACGATGTTTATGAATGATATATGTGACGTTTTATGAAATGATTTTTATTAACGATGTTTTGGAAGGAAAGGTTATGAAAGAAGTGTTTATGAAATATTTTTCCAAAAGAAGTTTACGAAGTGTTTATGAATGAATGATATTTAATAAAACGTACGAATGCTTTAACTGAACTTTTGAAGTAAAAGAAGTGAATGTTTATGAAAGTCACAAACGAACGAATCTGCCATTATTTCTTAGGGAATGAAGGTTATGGGTATGGGAAGTATGTTATGGGCCTTTACCTTTTAGGGGCCTTTGTGGCTGGCCAACTGTTGTACAACTGGGGTGATGACGGTCACCAAGGGGATTATCGTGATCCTTGAAGTTGGTACGATTTACCTTACGGGGTAGTCGTGCTTGAAGTTTGGTACTTGTGCCTTACCGAGTGCAGTGCTTGAAGTTTGTCATCCTTGTGATGCCATGCTTGAAGTTCGGTGTTGAATGACCTAAATATCGGGCCCTAGGATTTCTTCACCCGAATGACAGTACGGTGTTGATGGGCCTAATGGTGGTGATCTTTAGGTTATTCCGCCAGTATATGACGTTTGGATTTGACGGTTACGAGAAGGCGCAAATTTGATATGTTCGTTGACTTATGGTTATGTTTTTATGTATGTTATGCTATTGCATGTTATCGTACGCTTTTATTAATGAAGATAAATGATATGTTTTTGGCAAATATTTGAAGTTAAAGTTTTATGAAAAGCTAGAACTCACCAGCGCAGCTGACTTTTTTTAGTATGCACATTCAGGTTAAGGGCAGGTATGGGAGATGGATGGTGATGCTTGGCAAGCGATGAAGAGTTACCCGGCCGATTGTCGAAAACAATGCATTACGTGAACCTAATCGTATGCAATCCATTTATGTAACATGAACCTAATCGTATGCACATTTATGTAACATGAACCTAATCGTATGTAATCCATCATGGGTTATGTCGATTGTCGAAAACTATGCATTACGTGGTGGAAGGAAAAGATTAAGTCTGTAAGGAAGTCCACGGCGTTCAATAGGCGGTGGTGGTGGTGGAGGGAGTGGATAAATACCGATAACATGTCCACGTTGTTCAACTGGCGGTCCTTGGGTGCTAATTCCACCTAATGTATAGAAAAGTTTAGTGCAGTGAATGAAGTCTAGCATGAACAACAATATTCTACGTGCAAAAAGATATATCAATACCAACCTTGAGACTTAACAGTTGAAATCAACAAGATACAACATACAACAACAGCAAGTTTGTGTTCCATTTCAATTTGAGTAATTCTTGTGTTTGGTTTGCTTATTTTCATCAATTTGAAAGGTATATATGCTTTCCCAAACATTAGTGGGGGCTGCAATTTCATTTGGTTTAAGTAAACGCCAAGCAGATCATCAGAAGTCTACCGAAATTAATAAACAATTGAACTTTATTTTTGTGTTTTTACATTTACAAGAATATTATCCTCTTTGAGTTTATGTAGATAATTATTTGATTGTTTTCTGGATGATTATTATTTTTTATTTATTCTATTATTATTCAAGTATTTTGTAAAGTTTAAATGATTATTGAAATAGTTTGTAATTTATTGTTTAATGAATTAAGTTTTTAAGTATATTTGACCATTTCATAAAACTTATCATCAGTTATTGTTTTTTTGCTTGATCTATGATGGGGGAGGGGAGTCGTAAGAGTAGAAAAGGAAAATCTGTCGTTCGAAAAAAAATGTTATTCTTTTTTGTTGGATCTATGATAACCTGACTTGTGTTTTACCTAATAAGAGACAATTCTTGTGTTTGGTTTGCTTGTTTTCATCAATTTGAATGGTATTCTTTTCAGCAAGGAAAAACCAACAAAATATCCTTATTACCAAAATGTTGAGTTATATATTTTTTAAAACCGTCAAAAATTTCAAACCATCAAGACCGTGGGATTGTTTCAAACACCGTCGGACCATGCTATAAAACATATGTTGTACTATGTCATCATAATGGCATGGAAACAATATATGGTATAATATTTGTCAAATATACGAGTGTTTGATAGTATAGCTTTGAGTTCTTATTCCTTGTGTTTATACAACATTCGTTATCTTTTTATACGGTTTTTGTCAATCTATACAAAGTAGAATCATCTTATCGATCTTGATAGAGATTCTTCCGTAGAGATGATAGAAAATGCTTGTTTTATAGTAGGTGGAGGATCCAAAATTAACAGGTTTGTACGAACTGGCTGATAAATATTGTCAATACCCTTAACGAGTGGGGGTGATGGCAGCGAGATGGGGGCGGGGTGACGGTGTTCATGGGGGTGAGGGCAAAAACTAGTCGTTGGTTGGTCAAATTCAACATGTGTCATGCCTAATGTTAGCATCTACGGTACAATGTAGGTGAAAACACCTAAGTCGGGATTTCGTCGGATTTAGTGAATAATGCGATGATTTTGACATGTTTAATTTGTCGAAATTAAAAATTAAATGCTCATTTGAGAAAAGAGATTAGTAAATTGTTCATTTTGGTAATTTTCCCTAAAAATATTGTTTTATTATTGAAAATTTGGATTATCACAAAACTTAAGAGCATCAACAGCTCTTGGCCCACCTTTTCCGTTTGTGCTCATGTGAAAATCCGGATGTAAACAACCAAATGTTGACCAAACTACTCCCTTCAACGCTAACTTCTTTGATTATGTTTCGTTCGTCTCCATCCACTTTTAACAGTGGACATGCTCTAACCAAAACAACTCCGACCTACATACACAAGCCAACTACAACATAATATTATTTAGAAAAACAAAGAGAGAATGTCAACACATATAAGCTTTAAGAACAAAAACTCACCACAAACAAAAACAGATCTCATATTTATTTAACATGAACCTAACTGTACGGAATCTATCTTGGGATGTATTACGTGGAGGAGACCCATATAAGTACCCAGAAGTGGTAATTGGTGGTGGAGGAGCAAGATTAAGGTGGTCCACGAAGTTCAACCGGTGGTGGTAGAGGGGCAAGAATAACTCCGTAAGGTGGTCCACGACGTTTAACTAGTGGTGGTGGAGAGGGAACGTCATGTCCGTAAGTAGGTCTAAGAGGACCACCACATTCAACTGGTGATCCTTGGGTGATAATTCCACCTAATTAGGCTACATGCAATGTTTAGAAAAGTTTAGTGTAGTGAATGAAGTCAAGCATGAACAATATTTTAGTTTGCAAAAAGATATATCAATACAAACCTTGAGACTTAACAATTGAAATCAACAAGATACAACATACAACAACAGCAAGTTTGTGTTCCATTTCAATTTGAGTAATTCTTGTGTTTGGTTTGCTTATTTTCATCAATTTGAAAGGTATATATGCTTTCCCAAACATTAGTGGGGGTTGCGTTTGGGGTTTTTTGGTCGAAATGGGAAGCAGAAACCTTGAGTGGAAAAAATATATGTCGTTCAAAAACCCATGTTTTAGCTTTTTTTTTAAGCGAACATTGAATGTTATGACGTCGCACCTCACCGTCACACAGGAGAGTCTTGTTTAACTTCGGTCAATATGTTGTCTTAACCGGGCCCACTTGTCGTCAGAGTTGGAGAGCTTTCAAGGAAAAACCCCACCCAATACGGCCCCTTCCGGGCTTGAAGGAGAGCCGAGGCTCGAACACTGGATCGGCGAGTGTAAAACTCACGTGCATCAGCCTAAGAGTTATGCTTCATTTTCGATGCCGCGAAAATTAATGGTGGTGACAGTGATCGAACCCGGGTCCTTAGGATTTCAGACCTTACCTCAACCACTAAACCATAACCTCTTTGGCCCATGCTTTACCTAATTAGAAGAATTCTTGTGTTTGGTTTGCTTGTTTTCATCAATTTGAATGGTCTATATGCTTTTTAGCAAGGAAAACCCAAAAATATCCTTATTACCCATCATTTCTCTTATAATATGCCTTTAACCTATTTTTGTTCTTCATAAAATGTCTTTCTAACACCGTCAGATCCGCTAGTATTACATGGTCGTCCGACACTATTCTCAGTCAACTACAGCCCGCCACGTGTCTTAAAAAGGTCGGAATCACCATTTTGTTTGTAAACACCGGTGGATCCGACTGTATTTACGCCGTTAACGTCTCCGGCGGTCGTGCCGATCTTACAGTCATATCCCCATGTTGACTTATATTTTTTTCAACACCGTTTGAAATTTCAAACCGTCAAAACTGTGGGATTGTTTCAAACACCGTTGGACGATGCGATTTAAAAAATAAATGATTTTATATTAATCCAGTGAGATATTACCTCAATAATTTAAAATAAAAATACCGTTGGACGAAGGGGACATTACCGCCGGAGACATTAAAGGGATATTGTGCAAAGCTTGAGTGGGAGTGGGAGTGGGAGTGGGAGTGGGAGTGGGGGTAGGGTGGGCGCCCCACTATGATTTCTCACCAATGGAAAATATCCATAATGTCTAAATTAAGACACTTGAATACATGATTTTGTGTATGTGAGAGGATAATTCTTATTATCAGGGCCAAGTCTAATAACTCACCTTTAAAACAAAAATAACTTCCAAAATTATTTTTTTTAACAAAATATACTTATAATTCTGTATTTTTTATTTTTAAAACACTCGTATTTTACCTGTAGGTTTAAATACTTTACAATATTTTATTTTATTGGTTCCTAAGTTTACAAATGAATTAATATTTTGTGATTACTAATTATATATTTTTATTAAAATTCTTACCTAAAAACCATAAATTTAAACACTGGTGTAAATTGTGTAAACGATAGCATTACTAGAATTTCTAATGAAATCGATTTAAGTTTGTTTTCTTGAAGTTGTATCAAAACATTTCATGTTAATTTATCATATTTTTTACGAGACTCATTTTCACCTGATTCATATTTTGCACTCTTTAACAGAAATTCCTTAACGGATCCAACTCCTTTGAGACATGTGGTTGGCCGTAGTTGGTTCTAAAACACCATCACCCAATGGTGTTATACTGGCGGATCCGACGGTATTAGATGAGACATTCTCGGAAAATATGGGTCAAAGAAACATATTGAAAGAAATAATCAGTAACAAGGACATTTTAAGGTTTTTTCTTTTTCCCAAAACATGTGAATTGCTTAAGATGGTCATCAATATCTACTTTTATATTCAAAGAAAGCTACCTGTTGGTAGGAAGGATACAATCATCGATTCAAAATTAAATACAAGAGACCCCCCAATCTCGTTTGATTAAACTATATTTTGGATTAGCCTCCCATTTTTCCCATATGAAACTATTCCTTTTTCTCTGTATTGGATACCTATGAGTTATCCACCAATTTGTCTATCGTCGGGTTCCTCGTGTTGAAGATCAAAGACTTCCTATTCTTCCAAATGATCCATAAAAATGTATGGGGTATCAAAATAGTCACCTTTTTTTTCAACGTACCTCTAATTTGGGAAGAAAAAAAAACTAGTAGTAACGTACTCTTTCATAAAATCTTGGTTCAAACACAATTTTCAAGATGATTATTAGTAAGTATTAAAAATTTGTTTGTGTAAAGGACAAAAGGTTGTTTTTGATGATATTTTATTTATTTATTTGTAGTTAGTTGGGGTTCTGATTATTTTCCTGAAATTTGAACAATCTAAAAAAGGTCATAACTAAAGTTTCTCGATAAAATAAAAGATCACAGTGATCATGTTAAACACATTTGTGTAAATCATACACAGGATTCATAATAATTTTCTAGTGATTTATAATGCAGTAAATGGCTTTATGAGTGAATGTGAAAGGTGGTTGGTTAGTTTTTTCGTATATGTCTTGCTTTTCAATGCCAAATACGATTGTTATTAATTATTTGAACATGGGACTGGTGATCCAGTGATAAAGGAAAATCCTGGTTGATATATTGATAGTGATTATTTTGGTGTTTGAATTTAATCTTGATAGTGATTATTTTGATAGTGATTATTTTGGTGTTTGAATTTTATCTTGATATATATATATATATATCTGTACTACTATATTATAGAGATTAGGAGGATAATAATGTAATTTTTAATAAAAAATAAGACACCTTATACCATTGTTATTGCATGATGTACACATTCATAAAGCATCAAATGAATATAGTTACCTTCCAACCCCTATTTATAATCAAAACCTTTTAATTATCTTTTTAACCATCTCCTTAAACCTTAACTAAAACATATTCAATGGGTATACACGTCTTTTAGCAGCTCAAATAAACCCTCTAATAAATCTCACGAACCCTAATCAATTCTCTCACTTCTCCTTCATCGCTTCGCTCTTTCAGGCCGGTCCTCATTATCGCGGGACATGAATCGATCGGATGTGTTTAAAACCTTCAGAAATTTCAAGCCGTCAAGACCGTGGGATTGTTTCAAACACCGTCGGACGATGCTATAAAACATATGTTGTACTATGTCATCATAATGGCATGGAAACTATATATATGGTATAATATTTGTCAAATATACGAGTGTTTGATAGTATTGCTTTAAGTTTTTATTCCTTGTGTTTATACAACATTCGTTATATGTTTAGACTGTTTCTGTCAATCTATACAAAGTAGAATCATCTTGGTCGATCTTGAAAGAGATTCTTCCCTAGGGATGATAGAAAATGTTTGTTTTACAGTAGGTGGAGGATCCATAATTAACAGGTTTGTAAGAACAGATTGATAAACATTGTCAAGACACATAACGAGTGAGGGTGAGGGCGGCGTGATGGGAGCTGGGTGATGGTGTTCACGGCCCACGGGGGTGAGGGAAAAAGCTGGCCGTTGGGTGGTCAAATTCAACATGTGTCATGCTTAATGTTAGCATCTACGGTGCACGTGTAGGTTAAAAGACCTAAGTCGGCGATTTAGTCGGATTTAGTGAAAAATGCGACGATTTTGACATGTTTATTTTGTCGAAGTTGAAAATTAAATGTTTATTTTGAGGAATAAGATTAGTAAAATATTTATTTTAGTAATTTTTCTTCAAAATATTGTTTTATTATTGAAAATTCGGGTTATTACAAAGCTTAAGAGCATCAACAACTCTTGGCCCACCTTTTTCGTTTGTTCTCATGTAAAAATCCGGATGTAAGCAAGCAAACGCTGACCAAACTACCCTGTTCATAGCTAACTTCTTTGATTATGTTTCGTTCGTCTCCATGCACTTTTAACAGTGGAGATGCTCCAACCAAAACAACTCCGACAAACATAGACAGGCCAACTACAGCAGAATATTATTTTGAAAAACAAAGAGAAAATGCCAACACATGAACAACTCTCTATTAGCTTTAAGAACAAAAACTCACCACAAACAAAAAGAGATCTCACATTTATTTAACATGAACCTCATTGTACATAATCCATCTTGGGTTCTGTTGATTGTCGAAAACTATGTATTACGTGGAGGAGACACAGAAGTGGTAATTGGTGGTGGAGGGGCAAGATAAAGTCCGTAAGGACGTTCACCACGTTCAACTGGTGGTGGTGGAGGGACTGAGTACATACCCATAACAGGTCCACGATTTTTATCTGGTGGTCCTTGGGTGCTAATTCCACCTAATGAGGCTACATGCAATGTATAAAAAAGTTTAGTGCAATGAATGAAGTCTAGCATGAACAACAATATTCTAGTGTGCAAAAAGATATATCAATACCAACCTTGAGACTTAACAGTTGAAATCAACAAGATACAACATACAACAACAGCAAGTTTGTGTTCCATTTCAATTTGAGTAATTCTTGTGTTTGGTTTGCTTATTTTCATCATATTGAAAGGTATATATGCTTTCCCAAACATTAGTGGGGGCTGCAGTTTCATTTGTCTAAGTAAACGCCAAGCAGATCATCAGAAGTCTACGGAAATTAATAAACAGTTGAAATTTATTTTTGTGTTTTTACATTTACAAGAATATTATCCTCTTTGAGTTTATGTAGATAATTATTTGATTGTTTTCTAGATGATTATTATATTTTTTTTATTCTATTATTATTCAAGTATTTTGTAAAGTTTAAATGATTATTGAAATAGTTTGTAATTTATTGTTTAATGATTTAAGTTTTTAAGTATATTTGACCATTTCATAAAACTTATCATCAGTTATTGTTTTTTTGCTTGATCTATGATGGGGGAGGGGAGTCGTAAGAGTAGAAAAGGAAAATCTGTCGTTCGAAAAAAAATGTTATTCTTTTTTGTTGGATCTATGATAACCTGACTTGTGTTTTACCTAATAAGAGACAATTTTTGTGTTTGGTTTGCTTGTTTTCATCAATTTGAATGGTATGCTTTTCAGCAAGGAAAAACCAACAAAATATCCTTATTACCAAAATGTTGAGTTATATATTTTTTAAAACCGTCGAAAATTTCAAACCATCAAGACCGTGGGATTGTTTCAAACACCGTCGGACCATGCTATAAATCATATGTTGTACTATGTCATCATAATGGCATGGAAACAATATATGGTATATTATTTGTCAAATATACGAGTGTTTGATAGTATAGCTTTGAATTCTTATTCCTTGTGTTTATACAACATTCGTTATCTGTTTATACTGTTTCTGTCAAACTATACAAAGTAGAATCATCTTATCGATCTTGATAGAGATTCTTCCGTAGAGATGATAGAAAATGCTTGTTTTATAGTAGGTGGAGGATCCATAATTAACAGGTTTGTACGAACTGGCTGATAAACATTGTCAAGACCCATAACGAGTGGGGGTGAGGGCAGCGAGATGGGGGCTAGATGATGGTGTTCACGTGGGTGAGGGAAAAAAATTGTCGTTAGTTGGTCAAATTCAACATGTGTCATGCCTAATGTTAGCATCTACGATACACATGTAGGTGAAAACACCTAAGTCGGGATTTCGTCGGATTTAGTGAATAATGCGATGATTTTGACATGTTTATTTTGTCGAAGTTAAAAATTAAATGTTCATTTTGAGAAAAGAGATTAGTAAATTGTTCATTTTGGTAATTTTTCCTAAAAATATTGTTTTATTATTGAAAATTTGGATTATCCCAAAACTTAAGAGCATCAACAGCTCTTGGCCCACCTTTTCCGTTTGTGCTCATGTGATTACTAATTATATATTTTTATTAAAATTCTTACCTAAAAACCATAAATTTAAACACTTGTGTAAATTGTGTAAACGATAGCATTACTAGAATTTCTAATGAAATCGATTTAAGTTTGTTTTCTTGAAGTTGTATCAAAACATTTCATGTTAATTTATCATATTTTTTACGAGACTCATTTTCACCTGATTCATATTTTGCACCCTTTAACAGAAATTCCTTAGCGGATCCAACTCCTTTGAGACATGTGGTTGGCCGTAATTGGTTCTAAAACACCGTCACCCAATGGTGTTATACTGCCGGATCCGACGGTATTAGATGAGACATTCTCGGAAAATATGGGTCAAAGAAACATATTGAAAGAAATAATCAGTAACAAGGACATTTTAAGGATTTTTTTTTCCCAAAACATGTGCATTGCTTAAGATGGTCATCAATATCTACTTTTATATTCAAAGAAAGCTACCTGTTGGTAGGAAGGATACAATCATCGATTCAAAATTAAATACAAGAGAAACCCCAATCTCGTTTGATTAAACTATATTTTGGATTAGCCTCCCATTTTTCCCATATGAAACTATTCCTTTTCTCTGTATTGGATACCTATGAGTTATCCACCAATTTGTTTTTGATGATATTTTATTTATTTATTTGTAGTTAGTTGGGGTTCTGATTATTTTCCTGAAATTTGAACAATCTAAAAAAGGTCATAACTAAAGTTTCTCGATAAAATAAAAGATCACAGTGATCATGTTAAACACATTTGTGTAAATCATACACAGGATTCATAATAATTTTCTAGTGATTTATAATGCAGTAAATGGCTGTATGAGTGAATGTGAAAGGTGGTTGGTTAGTTTTTCGTATGTCTTGCTTTTCAATCAGCTTGCCAAATACGATTGTTATTAATTATAATTATTTGAACATGGGACTGGTGGTCCAGTGACAGAGTAAAATTCTCTATGAAAATGAATATTTTAATAGGTATTTGGTTCAAGTACCACTCCCACATGAAATAAGAATTTTTTCTTTAAAAATAAAAAATATAAAAATCAATTATTTGAAAACTTGGTTGTTTTTTGAAGGAGAAAAATGGCCAAAATCATTTAATGGTTTAACAACGACCATGGGTTTAGTTGACAGATTAAAATGAGATTCAAATTCCCCCTCTGTAGTTAATCTATTATATTAGATATAAGGTCGTATATTTTTATAAGAGTATCAATGTAATATTAAACATTTTTACCAAAAAACATTTTTACACATAGTGTTACGTAAACATAAAACAAAAAAATTGTGGTTACGTATACGTAAATCAAAAAAATTGTTTTTGGATACGTATACCTAAATAAAAAAAATTGCCTAGAATGATGTGGTTTTCTCAGTTTTCGCCTAAATTTGTGGTTTTCTCTTGATCCTTCCCCTATATATATATATATATACATACATGACAATGAATAAGAGCCAGAGTCTCACTATCAAGGCTTGGTTTGCTTTTGAGGCCACCAGTTTTCACTCATGGGCATGTGGCATTTTCCAGAGTTAAAATTAGAGACGAGTTAAAACTTTTAATCTTAGATAAGGATGAAAAAAGACAAATAAAACATCCAACATTGCATAAAAAGAAATATTTATACATTTATAAATCATATTCATCGTTTTTTATTTCACATTATGTCGTTTATTTAGCACCGTGTAGTACACGGGTTCTAACACTAGTATATATATATATATATATATATATATATATAGGGGAGGGTTCCAGAGAAAACCACATAGTTAGGCGAAAACCGAGAAAACACTAAAAAAATCAATTTTAACCAATAATATAATAATATTTATTTATTTATTTATTTTATTTTTATTTTTTTATAAAAGTATCAATGTAATATTATTCATTTTTACCAAAAAATCATTTAAATATTGGTTTACATATACGTAACCTATATTGTTACGTATACGTAAACAGAAAACAAAAAAATTGCGGTCACGTATACGTAATCCATAGTATTACACACTATTTTAGTGGTTTTCTCGGTTTTCGTCTAACTTTGTGGTTTTCTCTTGATCCTTCCCCTATATATATATATATATTTGTATAGGGGAAGGTTCCAGAGAAAACCACTAGTTATGCAAAAATCAAGAAAACCACCTTTTCAACCTTGATCTTATTAATTAATGGCTGAGATCATTAATTGTAATTATTTGAAATTAAAAGGATAGACTTATAAGCAATGTTTTCAGAACCGGACCGGACGTCGAACCGGTCCACTGGTCGGACCGGTCCGACCGGTCGGACCGGATTTAAGAACCGGACGACGTCATAAATATTATAAAAATATATCAGTCTAAATAGCTTTTAATCCTTTCAAAAACCACCAACAAGTCAATTCAAATAATTTTAAACTAACAATTACCTACGAAATAAGAAGCCAAGAGACTTAAAAAAAAAAAAAAAAATAGTCAAGCGGTTCAACCGGTCCGACCACCCGGTTTCCGGTCCGACCGCCGGTTCAACCGGTCCGACCACCGGTTCGCTGCAGAAACGGTTCAACACACGTAACCGGACCGGCCAGACCACCGGTTCCCGGTCCGACCGGCCGGTCCGGTCCGGGTTTCAAAACATTGCTTATAAGGTATTAGGGGTATTTTGGGTAGATCAGTCTTATTTTGTTTTTGACTATCGTTGATAATCATTAAAAAAACCCTCAAATATCTCACTTTCTATACATATCCTATACCAGATTTCGTGTATAAGTCGTAACAAAAATACACCCAATTATTGTCATTTAGAAAGAGCTAAAAAGATAATAGGCGAGTTTGTACATGTATGTTTTTAACATATTGCATACGAATCTGGTATTTGAATTACTCATATGCAATGACACCAGAAAGTAAAGTTAAATTTGTTTTGGGATGAACCATTGAAGGTTTTCAACTTATCTCGTAACCCTCTCTGTTACTTTTTGAGTCTTGAATTTTCTTTTCAGGCACGCATGTGTAATGTTGGACGCTTTCTTTTTTACATTTGATTAATCATTTCTTTCCTGCAATTTTTTTCTGAATGCACGTATGAAAACAAAAAAATGATGTACGCACCTTAATATCATTAGGCTACGATCAGTTTGGTGTTTGAATTTTTTCTTGATAGTGATTATTTTGATGTTGAATATTAAATTTTGTATAACCAAGTGATAAAATATGCTGGTTGATATCTTTTTTTTTTAACGCCGAACATTGAATGTTGTGACGTCACACCCCCCGTTACATGGGAGAGCCTCGTCCAACTCCGGCCAATATGTTGTCTTAACCGGCTCACTTGACGTCAGAGTTGGAGAGCATCCAAGGAAAAATCCCACCCAATACGGCCCTTTCGGGCTTGAGGGAGAGTCGAGGCTCGAACCCTGAATCGACGTGGGTAAAACTCAGGTGCATCAGCCTAAAGTATGCCTCATTTGCATGCCGCAGAAAACAAATGTGGAGAGCAGGAATTGAACCTGGGTCACTAGGAATACAAGGTCTCTCTCTTACCACTCCACCACTAGCTCATTGGCATGTTGGTGGATATCTGATGTGGTCATGTTATACAAAGATGCATTAACTTTAATCCATTTATTTATCACCAAAACTTTGAACAAATCATTTGCATTTTCAACGCAAGCCTTTGGGCTGATGTAAATGAGGTTAACCTTAACCAACTCATGGATGAATATAATCTAATCTGCAATAATGATAGCTATAGTTTGTAGTATTTTTCTATAACAGCCGTATTTACATTATCATGTGCTTAAGTATTTTTCTATCCTTTTTATCACCGAATTATATTAAAACATCGCCTAGCAAGGAACTAGATGGCCGAAAACAAACCAAGTACATGAATAATACATGATTTTCTAACCACTCTATCAATGGTTTATTACACTTATTCTTCCTACTTGAATTCCAATAAAAAAGATAAATAACTAATATCATCAAACATCAACGTATTTTTGGACGACTCTTCATAAAAACTGCATTATTCCGAAGCTTCCAAATAGCGCACGAAGCTACATAAAAATGGCACCAAATATCTATTATCAGCATACCCACTGTCTAGCAAATATAAGGCCTACCTTATCAGCATGCTTCTCATGTTTAGAAAAAGGCCTAGGCTTAGTGAACAGGTGAAACACCCTACTTATTTATTATTTTATCAGAGTTTAAAATTACGAAAAATGGTCCAAGATTAACAAAAACCTTGCCATAATGGCTAAGGTAAAATTTTCATTTATAATAATATTGTTTTACCAAAGGATAATATAATTACATCATCCTATACAGGGATCTTTCAACTCCAAGCAGCCTCGTCCATAGGAAGCTTCATTCAAATTGCTTCTTTCCTGTAGTGTTTGAAAAATATTTTTTTATTAGCTTACGCTAATTAAAGAAACTGCATCATTCATTTTATTATGAACCATTTGGGTTCTTATTATTGTTCAAGTTTCCCAGGCTCTCGGCGCCCCCATGACCATCTCCGGACATACCTCCGGTCACGTTATTCGTATATTTTTTGGGTTTGCTAACCCCCTCGCAACCATCTTAGGCCGTACCTCCGGTCCGAGTATTGGCAAGGTTCTTATACTCGTCAGTATAGATCCCTTGCATTTGTCACGAAGACTCATTCATTCCTTAGCCCCGTAGGCTTGGAGTATTTTACTCTATCATCCCCGTAGGCCTAGAGTTTCCTTTTCTTTATTGAGATCCACCTTACAGGCCGGGTATCTCATTTCATTTAGGACCTTAACTATCTTTAACTCACAGCCTCCCAAATGTATCAAGCATTTGTTTTCATTTCATATATATGCTTGATTTACTCACCAACCAGTCCTCACATCAAAACTTCGTAACGATTTCTCCACGATCCATTAGAAGGGTTTATATAAAGTAAGTACCAGCAGTGTATCCACCACCCTTCTAACATTTCGTGAGTACTCCGTTATTCCATTTTAGGGTTTAGACTCGTTCCATCATAGTCATTCAAGTTTGCACGTATTCATCATGCATTTCATGTATTCATATTCATCACGTATTCACATTCATTATACATGGTATACTTTCATCTCATATTCGTATTAGTCATATACTGTAAACTAGGGTCATTTTACTTCCAGAGAAATACCTCTAACAGAGATGTATCTAGGAAAGAGTGGCGGGTCTAGGAGAGATTGATATACCACTCTTTTATTAGACAGAACATTCTGTTTGTTAGATAACTACATACCGGTTGGATGTTCTCCTGTACGTTTACTATATTTCATTATCATTCATTAGTCTATACCCCTAAACATTCATAATGGTTTCACCACGAAGTTTATATATAGGAAGTACCAGCGGTGTATCCACTACCCCTTGGATACGTCGTGACTACTCCATTATTCTCGTTTAGTGTTTAGACTAATCCGTCATTACCCCGTACCCTCTTCATATCACATAACACATATCACATATCATGTATCATTTTAAACACATAATTCACGTATCTTTATCTAGGGTACGGGTCCAGTGTACTTACATTATCCTCGGGTAGTTCCTAAGTTTGTTTCACGCTTTAAACCCTTCTCCAAACTCGAACCGAACTTGTAGCGTACCGTACTCCCACTCAAACGCGCCGCACCGGTTCTTCTAACCTTTCTTAGAGAGTGTGTGTGTGTGTGTAAAAGTGATGGTGGTGGTGTTTGATGTTGTTTCATTTGAACGGCAAATGCTTTCTTATTTATAGGCTGAAACTGCACCGATGTCGGACCGACGTCTAAAACGATATCGTCCCGAAGTCCGTATGTCGGACCGACGTCTAAAACCATGTCGGTCCGACGTCGATCTGAGTCACCAAACACGCGTCAAAGCCTCCTGATTTGCTTCAGCAACACACGTCGGATTGTTATGCTTTGGATATCGGTTCGACATACCTTATTTTCATATTCTCCTTGTCGAAACACCCCATTTTCATATATTATGGCTGATGTAACTCATTTTATAGCCAGAGATATGCTTATGCGAAGTTTTGGGCGATTTCCGGACGAATAGTCTTCCAGTTTCGAACCCGGTTGGGTTCTTTGGCCACGTTTCTCAACCGACATGTGTCCTATGTTATGTTTAGGATTTTTTAGGATGTTACAACAGGTTCGCTAGATTATGATCTGTGTGAACTTTGTTTAACATGATGTCTCACCATTCCAGTGTATCCCTTATATGATGTAATCTCCTGAGTATGTGCTTCGTGTTGTGGTGTGACCTTGGTTCCTTGGCTTGAGCAATGGAACCAGTGTTGTCACACAATATTTCGATTGGTTTCTGAATGCTAGGAATTACCCCGAGATCGGCAATGAACTTCTTCATCCAAGCAGTCTCCTATGAAGCTCCTGAAGAGGCAATGTATTCTGATTGGGTGGTGGATTGAGCAACAACACTTTGCTTAATATGATTCAAAGTGATAGTACCACCGTTTAGAACAAAAACAAATCCCGTCTGTGTGTTCGAGAATCATCTTGATCAGTTTGGAAGCCACCATCAGTTTAACATTTTACAGCAAGTTCTTCTTCCAGTCCTAGATATATCAAGAACATATCCTTAATTCTTCGCAAGTACTTAAGGATGGTTTTCACTGTTGTCCAGTGACCCTCACAAGGATTCTGTTGATATCAACTAGTTATTATAAAACCTTAAAAAACGTAGTTAACGGCGGCTGAAAGCCTTTCTAGGTCAATGCCCCTTCCGTTTCCTCTTTGTTGTTTCCTCTCTGTCGTCTTCTTACCGCAACCGTCTTTAATCTTATCTAGACGTTAATTACACCTCTTGCATACCCGATAAAGCACGTCTTCTCGGTCAAGCAATGCATCGGTTCACAATTATCATCCTTCGACCCTTTAAATACCGTTGGTTGAATAGGATGATGCTCTTCCTTGCGGCTTAGAGCATCAGCTACCACGTTAGCTCTTCCGGGATGATACAAGATCTATCAATCATAATCCTTGTCCAGTTCTAACCATCGTCGTTGCCTCATGTTTAAGTCCTTTTGGTCAAAGAAAAACTTAAGACTTTTGTGGTTAGTGTAAATCGTACACTTTGTCCCATACAGATAATGCCTCTAGATCTTCAGTGCAAACACTACTGCAGCTAATTCAGGATCATGGGTTGGATAGTTTACTTCGTGTGTCTTTAGCTGTCGACAGGCATAGGCTATCACCTTTCCTCTTTGCAAAAGAACACATCCTAACCCAAGTTTCGAGGCATCAGAATACACCACAAAGTCCTCTACTCCTTCTAGTAATGCTAGAATTGGAGCTTGTGTCTATCTTTCTTTCAATATCTGGAATGCCTTTTCCTGATCCGCATTCCACTCATATTTCGAGTTCTTTCGAGTTAGCTTAGTTAGTGGGGTGGCTATCTTAGAGAAGTCCTGGATGAACCTTCTATAATAGCCAGCTAAACCCAAGAAACTTCAAACTTCCGATGGATTCTTAGGTGGAGACCATTTTATTACAGCCTCTACCTTTGCTCGGTCTACTAAGATACCTTCTACGTTTATAACACGACCCAGAAATTGAACTTCTCTTAACCAGAATGCACATTTTGAGAATTTAGCGTATAGTTTCTCCTTCCGTAGAGTACTAAGTACCTCACGAAGACGTTGTGCATGTTCTTCTTTGTTCTTTGAATAAATCAGGATGTCATCAATGAAGACAATACCGAATTTGTCTAACATTGGTCGGTATACTCTATTCATGAGATCCATGAAGACTGTCGTAGCATTCGTTACTACAAAAGGCATTACTACAAATTCATAGTGTACATAACGAGTTCTGAATGCTGTCTTAGGTACATCTTCTTCCCGTACCTTGACCTGATGATAACCGGATCTTAAGTCAATCTTGGAAAACCAACTTGATCCTTGTAATTGATCAAACAGATCATCAATTCTAGGTAAGGGATACCTATTCTTGATAGTCAATTTGTTTAATTCATGGTAGTCTATACACATTCTCATACTACCGTCTTTCTTCTTCACAAACAAAATTGGTGCACCCCAAGGGGATACACTTGGACGTATAAATCCTTTTTCCAACAACTTTTGCAGTTGTGACATTAATTCCTTCAATTATGCTGGAGCTAACCGGTATGGAGCCTTAGCTACCGGCTTAGCTTCAGGAATTAAATCAATTTTAAACTCGATCTCTCTCTCAGATGGAGCACCTGGAAGATCGTCTAGGAATACTTCTGGGAATTCCTTTACTACTGGAACTTGATCCACTTCCTTCCCTTTCATCTTTACATCAACTACATAGGCTAAGAAGGCTTGATGACCTTGTCTCACATAGCTACTTATCTTGGCCATCGTGCATAGCGTGATCGGGTTCCGTCGTTCACCAATTACACTAATTTATTTTCTTGTAGTCGTCATAAATCGTACAATCTTCAGATTGAATATAATCGTTGTAGCATGTGAAGATAACCAGTCCATTCCAATGATTACGTTGAATTCTTGCATTGGCATTGGAATTAGGTCTACATGATATTTTTCTTCTTCTATCAGTAGTTGGCAATCTCGGCATATTTCAGTTACTACGCAGTTTCTATCACTCGCGATTTCAACTTGAAATGCCTTAGCCAACTTATTTCTATTAAATTTTCTAGCGGTTGCATACTTTAAAGAAATAAACGACCAACTAGCTCCAGTATCGAATGAAACACAAGCAGGTAGGGAATTCAAGATGAATGTACCTGATACAATGTCAGGAACATCTTTCGCTTCCTCTGTAGTGATCTGAAAAGCTCTACAATTAAATCTCTACCCTTGATCATCCAACTGAATGGATGATATTGCTTTTTAGGCTTCTTAACCAATTTTCACTTCTTATTTGAACCTCCCCTTATATAACACACGAGGTAAAAAATATCAATACATAAAATTCTTAACTTTTTATGTATATATAAAATGTATTAAATATACGAAGGATAAACAAAACAAAATTCAAAATATATAAAAATTAATGTAT